>OZ010791.1:69202355-70491105 GCA_963932465.1 Maratus speciosus | reverse complement strand
TTTGGATAATTCATATTTTAAAATATAATTGTTACTTATTTTCTTTGACATAACTTGTATTTGATTATAATAATGACAGTTTTGTACTATGCAAGTTATATGTATATATTAATAGGAAAGCTATTTACAGGCATTAATATACATGACGGTGCATTATTTCAGAATATAGTACATTATTTCACATAAGCATAGCTGGCAACCATTCGGCGCCATCTCCTTGGCTTTCTTGTTAAAACAGTGATACAATGCATGTATTAAATTGATCCTGATTTAAAAAAAAAATCTTTTTAACTCTCCAACAGTAGATTTTCTTTTTCAATTGTATCTCGTTTCTTTTTAACACTTTCTAACAAAGTTGAAAAGTGTTCATGCATTCTCTTTTTCTGTCCGTCTGTCCACACTCCAAATCCCGTATATATACTCGGAGATTTCATGCAATCGATAAACCTTATTTAGGGTCACCAAGGCTTGTTTGGTATTTTATATGAAGTATGGAGGAATTAATAGTTCATTTACAGGGGCACTCAAAATAATTCCATTACTTTATGGTATATGGGGAAAAATCGTTTGTAGAGTATTTTAATGAGGTTACGCTATTTCAAATGTATTGAAATTGATAAAAATCACTGAATTTTATTACGATTACGTTAGAATAGTTCATTCATAGCATTTGTCATTCATTTACAGGGACACACAAAACAACAGTATTATCTTTGAGTAATAATTACTGGAAGTGCGTTTTCAAATTCGGTATGCGCTTTTAAATTTAACGAATTTTTTGCACGTTACTCGTTGTATATAAATCCTATACCTCATATAAAGGGCTGCACAAAAGTATTCACGTACCATTGTCCTTACTAGCTGAAATTGCTGAAATTTAAATCAGATTTTTTTGATTTTTTCCCTGTGTTAAAATATTAACCATCTACCAAGAATTAAGCATTTCAAAAATGAACAACCCTCCAATTACTAACATAATCTATGTTTTTTTGCTTTAATTAATAATAAAATTTTAATTATGTAATTATAGAAATTACAAAAAACTGCAAATAAAAAATTTCTTTAGTAACATACAACATTATGTGCATTAATATTTTGTAATAATTATGTAAACCAATATTAAATGCTGCTTATATTTTAAAGTTATTGATAAATTGCATTTAATTTTAAATTGATGATACAGATTAAATTTTGTAATTATTAAACAATTAACTGTTTAATTAAGAACACAATCTACATTTTTAAAAAAGTGGTTGAAAAAAGGTGATAAATAATAGTTTGATAAATTCATAAAGCAGCCAGTAATTTTACACAGGTTCTAAAACGTATGTATATCAAATTGATCAAAAATTGTAGCAATATATATAGCAAACTCACATATAATTATAAATAGATTAAAAAATTGTGTTTTTGAAATTTAAATCAGATTTTATTCCCACAGCATTAAAATATTTGAATAGCTACTAAATATTATAATGTTTTGAACTTATTTAACATTTAGTTAGATGTTTTTCAAATGTATAATACATCTTTTTACACAGTTTAATACTGTTATAATTAACAATAACAAATATTACATTTTTTACAAGTGATTTAGTGATCGTTTGCATTATTGATTATAATGCTTTTTCACACCATTTTAAAAAATCAGAAAATATGTGATTTTATCATCTGATTTAAATCAATTGATTAAAATCATTGACACTCTATTGCTGTGTTTATTGCATATAAAAGAATGAATAACTTGATTATTAAAAGGAAATTATGACATTGCAAGTTATATTAGATTTAAATATCATTTTTAAATTAAATGCTTTTTATGTTTGTTAGATAAAAACCATGCTTTTTACAAACTTACTGTACTTAAAATTTTTCACAGTACTCAGGAATTACACTTCGAAACAATTATTTACAGCTTTGTTTTGTGTATTCATAAGTCACAATACCTGTAGAAACTTTCCAAATTATGTTCATCTTAGATTTGAATACTTTTTTATGTCATTTTAAACATTTAGGAAATTTTTGATTTTAATCGATGATTTTTTTTTTAAATCACTTGATTAAAATCATGATTTAAATCACTGATTTAAATCAACTGATTTAAATCGTTGACACCCTATTCTTAAGTAAACTAAATTTTGGCATGGATGTAGTTAACAGACAAAAATTTATATATCATATACAGGTCTGCTCAACGAATTCGGATATTTTTCCAATTGTAGATAGGAACAGCTGAAATTGGGTTCTCAAATGTGCTATGCGTTTCCATATGGTTGAATTAGACATAATATTTTAACTTATTAAACGGTGCAGTTTTGTTACATTATTCTGAATGTGTTGGAAAGTAATTCATAATCTATGCTTGACGCATGATTTTTTCTTTCTTAATTTATATGTAGGTGGAATACTTCTTAAGTACAATATAATATTTATATTTTTTTAATGCTGTGCTGTTTGGAGTATCCTTCTTCACAAAATCGATTAAGCAAAATCAATGTTGTAAATATAATTTTTACAAAAGTTTACGTTAAAAGTGAATTAAACATTTCTCATTTTTTGTAGGCTATTTACAACAAATCGTACATCAAATTGAAGGTAAACTAACCTAGTTTTTCTTACAAATGTTCAATAAGTGCACCTTTAGTTATGCGGCATGCATCGAACCTAAAGTCCGATTCTTCCCACACTTCGGTTAACAAGTCCGGAGTAATGGAAGCAATAGCCTCTTCAATGCTGTATCTCAACTCTGTCAAATCACTAGGTAGCGGCGGAACGTAGACACGATCTTTTATAAAGCCCCAAAGGAAAAAAAATCACATGGCATACACCCCTACCAAAGCGCTTACATGTGTGACATATCGTGTGGTACACATAGGAGCAAACTTCTATCTAGTTCTCGCTAATGTAGACTCAATGGTTTTCAAACGGTGACGAGGAATGCCTGAATTAACAGCAACCGTATCTGTCTTTTTACTCGTGGTCATGTTATGTTTACTCACTGCTTTTAGTTCATGTTTGTAAAGTATTCTTGCTTACCAATTTATTAGCTGCACGCAGTGCTTCATTTGCACTGAAGCTCACAGGAACACTGTTCCAGTACTTCTTTACTTTTAGTGAATATTTAAATATTAGTGGACACCCACCAGAGTTTATAAATTCTGCATATCGAAGCCCTGTGTGTTGTGCTTTGCTAGTTCATACAAAGAAAACCTTGGCGAATAAAATTTTCGGAAAATTCCCCTTTCCTAATTTTAATTTTTTTGCTCTGTTCATTTATTAGATTGTATTATATATAAAATAAATGTAGATATAGTCAATATATATATCATCATCAACCGTTTTGATTCCACTGCTGGATGTAAGTCTCCCCCAGATTTTTCCAGCGTTTTGTCATCCAATTAACACCGGCCACTTTTCTGATTTCATCATTGCATCTTACTTGAGGTCGTCTTGGCCGTTTTACATCTCTGGGATACCACTGTAAGATGTTTGTGCTCCATCTATATTGTCTTGTCTTCATGCAATGTGCCCAGCCCATCAATATATATATAATAAAGATAAAATCACAAATATATGAACAAATTGGTAAAATTCTAAAGATGAAATATATATATATATACTTAGTAAAAATAGGATAAAAGGAATATAATGGAAATTTTTAGAACCAAGGCAGATTCATCAGGTCCTAAATGCCTTGATACTGCAAATAAAGTGTGTGGTTTCATCTTCGTATTAGCTATAAAAAGGCTAAATAATTGTGAAAGTATAAATAATAAAGAGTAATCCCCTTAACAATTTCAATATGGATTAAAAAAACTTACTAAAAATGGAATGAAAAAAATATAATGGAAATTTGTAGAACCAAGGCATATTCATCAGGCCTTAAATGCCTTGATATTACTAACAAGGTGTGTGGTTTCATCAACGTATTAGCCATAAAAAAAGCTAACTAATACGAATTTAGGACTACCACTATATATATTGCTGAAGAACGGTGTTGTTTTAAATTTTGTAAATAATGTATAAAATATAAGTATACGGGTGGAGGGGAAGGTGGATTAGGTTACAGTAAGTTTTTTAGGTGCGTTCGTAATTATATAAATACGTAGCACCTATACCCGTCATCTGATCTATTAAATTCTATCATACGTAATTAATTCAATAATACCCCAGGATAGGTAATGATTCTAGGTTGCCATGGTGATTATGTCATATTTAAGATGGAGTCCTATTATTTCCGCATTACTGAATTTAATATGTATAATCGTAATAAATTTTGTATTTATGCATTTTTGCATAAGAGTGCAACAGCTAATGCATCAAAATCTGAATATTTATAAAACTAGTTATAGTACGAACGCACCTCATTTGCCCCGTTTGACGTACAATTTCCGACTTGTTATTACTGCTGAAACTCCGGTACTCTTTTCCTTAGAAATTAAGTCCTGAATGGAAGTTGGTATGATCTATCTTGCTAGGGTACAAATCAAATGTAAAATACCAACATGTAATAGTCTGAAGAAAATCATGTAGTATCTGCTACATCTTTATGTAAATTAATGCCATTATCCATTAACACGAATTCAACGTAAGTTCTTACATAAAACTCAACGCAAGAACATGTTACCTTATCTCAACTTCGTGGGACAGTAACTAAAATGAGAGAAAAAATATATAGATATGTTGAAAACCACCCACAGAAAAGTTTTACCTGCACAGTTTAACAATTACCAAACATTTCGCGATAAGCATGTGCAGCCTCAATTTGGGGGGGGGGGGGTGCAGTGCTCTTTCTTGCAAAGAGATCTTACAAATGTACTTCCAGAGGAAATCACGAATTATCGCCGAGCAGGTCTAAAACGCCGAATTCATCGCCATTGTTCCTGGATTCATTCCATATGATCGTGATAATATCTCAAACAAGCTTCAATGCGCCAAACAATCTCCCATCATGTCTAATAGTAAAGTTCATTGTTGTGCAATTTTCAGTTCACGTACGAAATATATATATCTTTATTTCTAAGACAGACCAAGATTAGAAATTCTGTCAGTGAAACACTTAAAGCTGTTGTATGCCTCTGATGAATGGTGTAATGTTTAGAACGTGTTGAAATTTACTAAGAACTTTCATTTGTCTTTTCTGATAAACGTCATCCAGTATCAGATACACTTTTAATTAGATTAAACTTGTATTTTTATCTGACAATGATTTCTGGTTCTGTGGCATTTTTCGTGTTGAAAGCATGTGATTTAGTGAATTTATTTCTCTTGTTTGTTAAAAAGAAATCTCTGAAAATTGTATTTCTTCTTCAATTAAGGGGATTTTTTTTTATTGTTATGTCTCTGTTTTGTAATTAACTTCAAATTAGCATTATTTAGCATAAATGTCATTTCGGTTTTTTAAATTAAATGTTATTGAATTGTATGCTTTTACATTGTTGTTGCATACAAGAAAATAAATATCTTTGATGAATGGTGTAATATTTAGAACGTGATGAAATTTACTAAGAACTTTCATTTGTCTTTTCTTATAAATGTCATCGAGTATCAGATACACTCTGACAAGGAATGCTAGTTCTGTGATATTTTTGATGTTGAAAGCATGTGATTTAGTGAAATATTTTCTGTTTTTTTTTTTTTTTTTAAATTGCTGGAAACTATATTTCTTCTTTAATTAAAGGGATATCACTGTTTTGTAATTAATTTCAAATTAGCATTATTTAGCATAAATGTCATTTCGATTTTTAAATGAAAAGTTATTGAATTGTATGATTTTACATATTTGTTGCATGTAAGGAAATAAATATCTTTGATGAATGGTGACTATTTAGAATTTGTTGAAATTTACTAAGAACTTTCATTTGTCTTTTCTTATAAATGTCATCCAGTATCAGATACACTTTTAATTAGATTAAATTTGTCTTTTTATCTAGCAATGATTTCTGGTTATGTGGTATTTTTCATGTTGAAAGCATGTGATTTAGTGAATTTTTTGCTTTTGTTTGTTAAAAAGAAATTTCTGAAAAATGTATTTCTTCTTCAATTAAAGGGATGTTTTTCTCATTGCTGTATCACTGTTTTGTAATTAACTTCAAATTAGCATTATTTAGCATAAATGCCATTGCAAAAGTTATTGAATTGTATGCTTTTACATTGTTGTTGCATGCAAAAAAAATTATATCTTTGATGAATGGTGTAATATTTAGAACGTGATGAAATTTACTGAGAACTTTCATTTGTCTTTTCTTATAAATGTCATCGAGTATCAGATAAACTCTGACAAAGAATGCTGGTTCTGTGATATTTTTGATGTTGAAAGCATGTGATTTAGTAAAATATTTTCTTTTGTTTAAAAAAAAATTGCTGGAAACTATATTTCTTCTTTAATTAAAGGGATATCACTGTTTTGTAATTAATTTCAAATTAGCATTATTTAGCATAAATGTCATTTCGATTTTTAAATGAAAAATTATTGAATTGTATGATTTTAGTAAAATCATACAATTGTAAAATCATTTTATATATTTGTTGCATGTAAGGAAATAAATATCTTTGATGAATGGTGACTATTTAGAATTTGTTGAAATTTACTAAGAACTTTCATTTGTCTTTTCTTATAAACGTCATCCAGTATCAGATACACTTTTAATTAGATTAAACTTGTCTTTTTATCTGGCAATGATTTCTGGTTCTGTGGTATTTTTCATGTTGAAAGCATGTGATTTAGTGAATTTTTTTCTTTTGTTTGTTAAAAAGAAATTTCTGAAAAATGTATTTCTTCTTCAATTAAAGGGATGCTTTTCTCATTGCTATATCACTGTTTTGTAATTAACTTCAAATTAGCATTATTTAGCATAAATGCCATTCCAAAAGTTATTGAATTGTATGCTTTTACATTGTTGTTGCATGCAAAAAAATTAATATCTTTGATGAATGGTGTAATATTTAGAACGTGATGAAATTTACTAAGAACTTTCATTTGTCTTTTCTTATTAATGTCATCGAGTATCAGATACACTCTGACAAGGAATGCTGGTTCTTCGATATTTTTGATGTTGAAAGCATGTGATTTAGTAAAATATTTTCTGTTTTTTTTTTTTTTTTTTTTTTTTTTTTTTTTTTTTTTTTTTTTAAATTGCTGGTAACTATATTTCTTCTTTAAATAAAGGGATATCACTGTTTTGTAATTAATTTCAAATTAGTATTATTTAGCATAAATGTCATTTCGATTTTTGAATGAAAAGTTATTGAATTGTATGATTTTACATATTTGTTGCATGTAAGGAAATAAATATCTTTGATGAATTGTGACTATTTAGAACTTGTTGAAACTTACTAAGAACTTTCATTTGCCTTTTCTGATAAACGTCATCCAGTACTAGATACACTTTTAATTAGATTAAACTTGTCTTTTTATCTGGCAATAATTTCTGGTTCTGTGGTATTTTTCATGTTGAAAGCATGTGATTTAGTGATTTTTTTCTTTTGTTTGTTAAAAAACCCCTCTGAAAACTGTATTTCTTCTTCAATTAAAGGGATTTTTTTCTCATTACTGTATCACTGTTTTGCAATTAACTTCAAATTAGCATTATTTAGCATAAATGTCATTTCTATTTTTAAATTAAAAGTTATTGAATTATATTATTTTACATATTTGTTGCATGTAAGGAAATAAATAGCTTTGATGCATGGTGACTATTTAGAATTTGTTGAAATTTACTAAGAACTTTCATTTGCCTTTTCTGATAAACGTCATCTAGTATCAGATACACTTTTAACTAGATTAAACTTATCTTTTTATCTGACAATGAATTCTCGTTCTGTGGTATTTTTGATGTTGAAAGCAGGTGATTTAGTGAAATATTTTCTTTTGTTTGTTAAAGAAAAAATGCTGGAAACTATATTTCTTCTTTAATTAGAGGAATTTTTGCTGATCGCTATATCACTGTTTAGTAATTAACTTCAAATTAGCATTATTTAGCATAAATGTCATTTTCATTTTTAAAGTAAAAGTTGCTTTTAGCCCTTATATGAAATTTAGCACATCTGAATTATAATTACTTGTCAAAATCACCAATCTATATTATGAAGGAAAAAACATGCTCATGACTAACGCTGACGTCATATTGACGATGGCAACGTTGCCGTATAAATTTTATTTTACTTCTAAACATCGCACAATTTATTTATTTTTTCATCGTCAGAGGGAAAAAAAAGTATTTTCAAACGCAATTTGTTTGAAAACTACATTTCAAATTTCCAAGAATTTTTTTTTCAATCTATCTATAACGGATGCAGCCCGATTACAAAATGATTCAGCCTTTCGCACTTAAACACTTAAAACAATATAAATAATTCAGCATTTGTTTCTGGCTAACATTCCGTAACGAAATTAAAACTTCATTGATAAATAAATAAATAAAAGAAAAGAATACGAATACGAATAAAACACAAATTTAACAGGCATGTAATTGAACTATGTTAAGAACTACATTCTTAAACCTTTAAAATTACCAGAATAAAAAAAGACTGCTAATAGCGATCTTTGGAGATTTCTTCGGCTATTAACTCATGGCATGTGGCTAATACAAAAATATTACTTTAAAAAAATTCTAAATTTTATTCGAATTCCTAATGGATATTTTTCACGTAAAAATGCATTTTGGTGTTGTTAGTGCACGATCTTAAAAACACATATTAAATATATTATTACACTATTAATACACTATTAGAATCTATTGGAGTACTACGTTCTGTAATCTAGAAAGCGTGTGTTGGACCCCTAGTTTTTATAACACTATCTTTATATACATATAAAGTACTTTTTTTTTTACCATAGCGAGTGTAGTTTAACGTTAATGCGCACAAGAATATACTGAGGTCGCTAGCTTATTTAATAGCAGATGAAAAATTGGAAAAACGAAGCAAGATCAGTTAAGTGCTCCGTTCAATCACTGGTCCGAGATTATTTTAGTTACGCTAAAGCAGTGGAGTGGAAAATGTACGTCGGACTCTTTCATTCTTAAAGATGTAGTTTATGATTTCCTTGTTCATACGTCATGCAAAAAATCATTGGGAAAAAAAAGGGTCTTCTGATTTTATTAAGTAATGGAGAAAATTGAGCAAAATCTTTTCATAAATGTAGGTAACGCAAAATCATAATGTATTTTTGAGGAGCCAAATAAAGGGCGGAAGTGCGTTAAAATAAATGACCTTCTGATATAGATAATACATATGTAATTATGTAAATATTACGTCGTGTAAGTAAGTGTTTAACGGTCATTTAACTGTGATTAAAGTATTTTCCTTACTAAACCGTGTGTAATTATGTAAATATAGATTACATATATGATTTACAAAGGAATTATATATATATATATATATATACTTTTTATTCATTCGCCTTCCTGTTAATCTTCGCCAAATTTAAATGTTATAATATTTTAATACTTCATTTATAAGTGATTGGATCTAGCCTTAAAAAATTCATTAGTGATTAGTTAATTTAATAACTGTTGTTCCAAATTTAATATGTATAATGCTTGTATCATGTCTTAATACTCTATTTATAAATTATATTTGAAATTGATGATGAATTGTAATATATTATAATGGTTATATATATAAATATATAAATATATATATGTATATATAATAAAGATGAAATCCCAAATATATGAACAAATGGTAAAATTCTAAACTTGAACAGGATATTATATTAGACTTAATGCCGACAAAATTAGATGAAATAACGCATCTTCACTATGAATTAAACCTGCAAGCTCCTCTGATGATTCTGTGGATTATTCACAGTTTCTTATTTTACATACTGGTTTCCAACGTTCATATCTTGTTCATCCTTAGAATTTTATCAGTTTGTTCATATATTTGTGATTTCATCTTTATTATATATATATACATACAGCTTTTATTCCTTAAATATTGATCATAGACATATATTATAAATAACAAAGTTACGTAAAAAAAAGATACAGAATTTTATAAAATCGTTTAAAATTTTCACGGGATTAAATTTGAAGAAATACAAAACTTAAATTTTTATACGGACCCCGTACAAAAAATTTCCCAATGGGAAATTTACATAATTTATATACAAAAGTCATATACAAAATTTCAGCATTTTATCAGAAGAAAAAGTCGCAGAGATATGGAAATACATAAATGCTGACTTAAACCATTTTGGGATTAGAGAATACCTTTTAATTAGCCCCTTCAAGAGCGGTGGTTCATTTTTGAACCACCTAATTTTAATCACTAAATGCCACATTGGCACCAGAATATTGGGAAGAAAAATTTCCTTTTATTAAGTACGTGAAAAAAAAGCTGTTGCTTATTTTGAAATAAATTTGTTTCTAAATTCCGGTGTCCTTAACTCACGTCAGCATTTTGGGAATGGAAGTGCCTTGCCCCTGAAAGGGTTAAAAACTAGCTAGTAAATTCGAACATTAAAATTACAAAAACTCAAGCTAGCAACTAAATCTCTATTAGAGAAATCATGTGGTAATACAATACATAATAGTTACATATAAGGAAAAGAAATACAAAACATCATTAACTAAATAAAACCTGCAATGAAATTAAATTCAAAACCATGTTTAAAGTTAAATGATGCCAGATAAATTGTTGTAAATATAATTCAATCATATATTGGAACGAAATTGGCACAATTATTGATGGTGGTCAGTAATGTTTAATTAATGGTTATACAGTCGAACCTCGTTATCACGACATCCGGTTTTCACGTCACTCACCGGTTTTCACCATTAATTAAACATTACTGACCACCAACAAAAATTGTGATAGTATGAATGAATTTACAACAATACAGTTCCCCATACAAACTGAATGGATACCAAAAACATAATATACAAGCTGCTATGCATAAAATAAAGTCCCTTGCACTATATAACAAGAATTAATATGGAAGAAAAAAGAAGAATATGGATTTCGATAAAAATAATTGAAAAGCTTGTATATTGAATTCGTTATCAAGAGTACAGAATTCAATTATATAAGCAAATTAGTCGTTTTCTGTGAGAAAAAAAGCTAAAAGCTGAATTTTTTTTTTCTCCTGTACTGTAACGACCAAAATAACCAAGAGAATAGTTTCAAGATGAAAACAGAATATTAAACGCTATGAAATGGAAAAAGCAATACAACCTTTTAAATACTTGTCTTCATAAAGGGAATAATTTTTCGTAAAAAAGGCAAAGTTTAGTAGTAATGTCATTGCTTTATCTCTTGTGAAAATTATCAATAATGTATTATTTACGAAAGATATCGTGTACAAAGAACCCTATTTATTAAAAGTAAATCTAATTCAATAATTCAAACTTTGACTTTTTCTTTATGAATATTATAATATTTTTTTTCACCATTTGTGGATGACAGTTACCACATGCAGTGTTGCCAGATTGGGGATTTTTTTAATTCAGATTATTTGTCTGTCACCACTTTTTAAAAATAGTATAATTCGCCTTATTTTTCAGAATTTTTTATCTATTTTTTTTAAATAGGCCAAATATTTCTATTTCAAGATAGTGGTGACAATCAAACAATCCGAATTAAAAAATTCCCCAATCTGGCAACACTGACCATATGTTTATTTAAACGTCTGGAATTGTGGAAATTCTTCTTATGACATCTTTTAAAAGAAATGTTGATGCTTTACTAAATTAATTAAGAATGTTATACAAAAATTAATTTTTGTAAAAAAAAAAAAAAAAAAAAAAAAAACAAAAAAAAACATATTTCAATATTTTTTAATTTATTCATACTTATCTCAGTTCAAAATGAAATTAACTCAGTATAAGCTATCTCTCTTGAAATAGCTAAACTTAAAAACATCCATTATAGTTTTTCTTATTTTACCGAAAATTATTTTCGTATTTAATATTTTGTTTTTAACCTCTTTCTCTTGTTTTATAGTTTGCACTGATTAAAATTGCACAGTGTGCAAATAATTAAAATAACATAAAATTAAAAATGTCAATCATATTTATGAATTTACTTTGATTTCTTATAAGCCACAGGGTATAGTAATGTTTCTCCCACCTGCATTCGTTCTTTGATTTAATTTTTAAGTGAAATGTCGATTATGTGTAAGCCTTTTTTTTTTTTTTGCATAAGTCCAAGTTATATTTAATAGTTATTTATAAATATATAATATTTGTTTTTATCTTATAATTTAAGTGGTGTGAAAAGTTTTCATTTAATGTCTTAATGTTTGTCCAAATCATGTTAATAAAATATATGATAGAAAAAGATAATTTCGTACGCTTCTTCTCAAAAACTACATACTTCTCAAATCAGTAAGCTAATTACGCATATTCTTTTTATAAAATTTTGTATAAATTAAGTGGTATGTATTGAATTTAATTTAATGCATTTTTTTCAATACTGTATTTTTGAGTACAAACGATATATACAGTCTGACCTCGTTTTCCCGACACCCGGTTTTCACGTCACTCCGCTTATCAGGTCAGTTTTTCAAAGGCCCGATTTTCTGTATATATATAGCTTTAAAAATAAGAAAAAAAATAAAATAATAATAATAATAAGTAAAAATATTCATTTACTTAATTCTCACATCCGGACCTATATCATATTCAGTGGCGTGGCACCAGTTGTAGCCACTGAGTGTTATATTGGTAGCTAGCAGTTGTTACTAAGAACATATGTGTAAATGATGCTATATCTAGTTTAATCATTTAATTGACCAATTAATCAATAAACAGGGATATGCTTAAAGCAAGCAACCATTTTAATAATCTGACAGTTTAAGTATGACACAACTTTTATTATAACAAATTTTACGTGCATATGATTAGAACTTATTTTAATGAATTTTTTCAATAACTGTTTTCTTGGGTGCGAATCATATGCATAACTTTTCAAAAAGAAAAAAAAAACTATTCCTTTTACTATCCCATTACTATTCCGTTTATTATTCCATTTACTATTCTATTCCATTACTCACAGTCGGACCTATATCATATATTTAGTGGCACCAGCTGCAGCCATTGAATGTTATATTGGTAGCGCACAGTTGTTACTAAGAGCATAAATGTAAATGATTCCACATCCAGTTTAATTATTTTATTGACCAATTAATCAATAAACAGAGATATACTTAAAGCAAGCAATTATTTTAACAATATGACAGTTTAAGTATGACACAACTTTTATTATAACAAATTTTAACATGCTTATGATTAGAATTTATTTCAATGTATTTTTCCAATAACTGTTTTCTTACGCACAAATCATATAAATAATTTTTCAAAAAGACAAAAAAGATCTATTCATTTTCTTAACCCTCATCCGGACCAATATCATATTCAACGGCACCAGCTGTAGCCACTGAATATTATACTGGTAGCTAACAAATGTTACTAAGAACATATGCGTTAATGATGCTGTATCTAGTTTAATCATTTAATTGACCAGTTAATCAATAAACCGGGATATGCTTAAAGGAAGCAGCCATTTTAATAATCTGTCAGTTTAAGTATGACACAACTTTTATTATAACAAATTTTATGTGCATATGATTAGAATTTATTTTAATGATTTTTTTCAATAACTGTTTTTTTTTTGGGGGGTGCAAATCACATACACAACTTTCAGGGAAAAAAAAAATCTATTCCATTTACTGAATACTCACAGCCGGACCTATATCATATTTAGCGGCACCAGCTGCAGCCATTGAATATTATATTGGTAGCGCACAGTTGTTACTAAGAACATAAGTGTAAATGATGCTACATCCAGTTTAAACATTTAATTGACCAATTAATCAATAAACAGAGATATACTTAAAGCAAGCAATTATTTTAGCAATATGACAGTTTAAGTATGACACAATTTTTATTATAACAAATTTTAACATGCATATGATTAGAATTTATTTTAATGTATTTTTTAATAACTGTTTTCTTACGTACAAGTCATATACATAACTTTTGAAAAGAAGAAAAAAAAATATATTCCTCACATATGGACCAATATCATATTCAGTGGCACCAGCTGTAGCCATTAAATATTATACTGGTAGCTAACAGTTGTTACTAAGAACGTATGGATAAATGATGCTGTATCTAGTTTAATCATCTAATTGATCAATAAATAATTTAATCAATAAATAAGGATATACTTAAAGCAAGCAATCATTTTAACAATCTGACAGTGTATGTATGAAGCATCTTCTATTATAACAAGTTTTAACATGCATAATATTAGCCCGTTAAAAAAAATTAGTTTAATTTTGTTTTCACTAAAATAATGATGCTATATCCAGTTTAACCATTTAATTGACCAATTAATCAATAAACAGAGATATACTTAAAGCAAGCAATTATTTTAGCAATATGACAGTTTAAGTATGACACAATTTTTATTATAACAAATTTTAACATGCATATGATTAGAATTTATTTTAATGTATTTTTTAATAACTGTTTTCTTACGTACAAGTCATATACATAACTTTTGAAAAGAAGAAAAAAATATATATTCCTCACATATGGACCAATATCATATTCAGTGGCACCAGCTGTAGCCATTAAATATTATACTGGTAGCTAACAGTTTTTACTAAGAACGTATGGATAAATGATGCTGTATCTAGTTTAATCATCTAATTGATAAATAAATAATTTAATCAATAAATAAGGATATACTTAAAGCAAGCAATCATTTTAACAATCTGACAGTGTATGTATGAAGCATCTTCTATTATAACAAGTTTTAACATGCATAATATTAGCCCGTTAAAAAAAAATTAGTTTTATTTTGTTTTCACTAAAATAATGTTTTTAGAATATTATAATTTAAGAATTTCACTGTAGCTATGAATAATTAAAAATAGACAAATGAGAGTGATTATTAATAATTGTAAAAACTGATACCTGTTACTAATGCTGAAAATGTAATACTGTGTTTCTTGAAATACTAGTTATTGAATTTGTTCATCCAAAATTACTTGACATCCTGACTTATGAAAAGAAAAACTAAATACGTTGTTGAAAGGTGCTACTACTTGTTTTATACTGTAATTAAACAATATTAAAGTATTTTATTTTTAAAACTATAATTATTACTGGTTAAAGTTTATTTTAATAATTTTTATCCTTTCTCAAATTCTTTACTTTTTTGTATGCTAATTAAATGGGCTCAAATTTCTTTTTTAAATATAATCACTTTAACTGTTTGCACTCGTTGAAGATTATTGCTTGAAAGTAGCGGTCACATTTTTGGCTATCACTATTTCTAAACAATTTTTTTTCTCATAGATTTCTATTGCAAATGTTCTACTTCTACATTCAAAATTTTATCTTAATAACCTCACAAACGAGTGCAAACTGTTGGATGTAATCGTATTAGCTTAAAATCGATGTGTAACGTTCGTGCACTCGTTGAAGATTATTGCTTGAAAGTAGCGGTCACATTTTTGGCTATCACTATTTCTAAACAAATTTTCTTTCTCATAGATTTCTATTGCAAATGTTCTACTTCTACATTCAAAATTTTATCTTAATAACCTCACAAACGAGTGCAAACTGTTGGATGTAATCGTATTAGCTTAAAATCGATGTGTAACGTTTTTGCACTCGTTGAAGATTATTCCCTGAAAGTAGCGGTCACATTTTTGGCTACCACTATTTCTAAACAATTTTTTTCTCATATATTTCTATTGCAAATGTTCTACTTCGACATTCAAAATTTTGCCTTATTAACCTCACAAACGAGTGCAAAGGGTTGGATGTAATCGTATTAGCTTATAATCGATGTTTAACGTTCGCGCACTCGTTGAAGATTATTGCTTGAAAGTAGCGGTCACATTTTTGGCTACCACTATTTCTAAACAAATTTTTTTTTCTCATAGATTTCTATTGCAAATGTTCTAGTTCTACAGTAAAAATTTTGTCTTAATAACCTCACAAACGAGTGCAAAGGGTTGGATGTAATCGTATTAGCTTAAAATCGTTCGTTTTAATAACATTATATTTTCTCAAAATGTTTAAATATTTGTATGCTAATTTTAAGGTCTCAAACTTCTTTAAAAAATGGTTATCTTAAATTTAATTATTAATTTAAAAGCGCAGTAAATGTTAAATTTTATTGATGGTGTGTTTAAAATGTTAATTTTAAAGATTTGAATTTTCTTCCCCTAAGAAATTTTGAGGTGAATTCTGCAAAGTAAACCATGGATGATAAACAATGTAATTTCAATTTGTGAAAAAACAAAAACAGTTATGCAGTTTTTATAATAGCAAACCGTATTTTGAAGTCCTTTATTCATAGTATTTTCATGGTGCCTCTAAAACGAATAAACGTAAATTTTAAATTTTCAAATTTTCTTTCCCTAAGATAATTTGAGATGAATTCTACAAAGTCAACCACGGATGATAAACAGTATAATTCGCATTTGTAAAAGACAGTTATGCAGATCTTATTAATAACAGACGATATTTTTAAAGTCCTTTATTCATAGTATTTTTATGGTGCCTTTGAAGGGAATTTCATTGTCGTGATAAAAAAGGACGGTGACAAAGTCTTAAACATTAATTCTTTTGCGTAAGATTCTTGAAAGAATAACATAATTTTGGCTGCCTGTATGCTTTGTTAAGGTTACCAGAAAGGTTTCGAATGGCGGAAATTGACTGAAATTTGATCGTGTATTACGAAGCCTAATTAATTTAGACTTTTACTTCTTTTTTTGTATTTATTTATTTATTTTAATAGAAATAAGTAAATAAAGATATATTTAAATTGTAAAAAGCAATAACAAAAGGTCTAAGGTTGTTAATTTTAAAGATTTCAATTTTCTTGCCCTAAGAATTTTGAGGTGAATTCTACAAAGTCAACCATGGATGATAAACAATGTAATTTCAATTTATGAAAAAAAAAACAGTTATGCAGTTTTCATAATAGCAAACGATATGTTGAAGTCCTTTATTCATAGTATTTTCATGGTGCCTCCAAAACTAATAAATGTAAATTTTAAAATTTTGAATTTTCTTTCCCTAAGAAATTTGAGATGAAGTCTACAGAGTTAACCATGGATAATAAAGAATGTAATTTCAATGTGTGAAAAAACAGTTATGCAGTTTTTATAATAGCCAACGATATTTTGAAGACCTTTATTCATAGTATTTTCATGGTGCCTGTAAAACGAACAAATTAAATTTTAAAATTTCAATTTTGTTTCCCTAAGAAATTTTGAGGTGAAGTCTACAAAATAAACCATGGATGATAATCAATACAATTTGGATTTGTAAAAAAAAAAGTTATGCAGTTTTTATTAATAGCAGACGATATTTTTAAAGTCTTTTATTCATAGTATTTTTATAGTGCCTGTAAAAGGAATGTCATTGTCGTGATAAAGTGAGGAGGTCACAAAGTCTTAAACATTAATTCTTTTGCGTGAGATTCTTAAAAGAATAAGATTATTTTGGCTGCCTGTATGTTTTGTTAAGGTTACCAGAAAGGTTTCGAATGACGGAAATTGACTGAAATTTGATCGAGTATTACGAAGCCTAATTAATTTAGACTTCTACTTCTTTTTTGTTATTTATTTATGTAAATAGAAAAAAATATATATATTTAAATTGTAAAAAACAATAACAAAAGGTTTAAGATTGTATGGCAAAAATTTTGCAAAACTAGCTTTGCCTCGGTTTCGAAGTCCAGATGTGATTTTCGAGTCGTCATTTCTTCATTATGGGGTGTCTGGACTCTTAAAGCTTTAAAATTTTCGAAATTTTAATTTTTTTAGATGTTAAACTTCTATCTTTTCTAAACGTTGTGATATAATAGTTTCCTCGAAATTTCCATTAGAACAGAAGTTATGGCTTTTAGAATTCCGCTCAATACCTGAAGCGGCATTTCCGAAACTTTGAAGTCATTTTTCTCCAAATGACGTTTTTGGTCATAACGTACACGATATCCCAAAAACTTCTGAATATTTTTTTCATGAAATTTTCAAAACATATGTTTCATGTTAGTCTGTATAAACTGAACCTAAAATTTCCTTTTTATTGTTCAAAAAATTTATTTTTTTAGGTAATTATATTGTTGAAATTTTCTAAATTTTGCAATAGCTAAATACAACTTTCTCTTAAAAATATAAAAAATGCTTTAAATACAAATTTATTTCAGTTCAGGGTAATTATTACAATCTTAAGTATAAGTAGGCACAAAAATTTTCGTTCTAGTTGCAAAATTTGTTTCGTAATCCTGCGCGTAATCTGTTATGCCGATTTTCCATTCGTCAAATGTCTTGACAGTTTGGAGCCCCCTGTAAATGCTAATTCTGCATCTTGCAATTTTTTAAATATTTAGAATCAAAGGACATACTTACATCTTTCATTCCCAATTAAAATTGTGCCTTAAAATCAAATACATTTTAAGATATTAAATGTTGAAATGTTTTTTTTTTCATTTTAAAGAGTCCTGAGACCCCTTAAACTGCTAATTATGTTGTTTCTCGATTATACCCAAAACAAACAAAAGACAAACAATGTAAAAAGTTAAAAAAAATAATTACAATAAAGAAATGAAATACAAAAAAAATTGATCATTGTTCGTTATAACTTGAAAAAATTTTTTTTGTGTTAGTTTGTGTTGCAGGTATAGTTTGTAAATAATTCAATTTCCTTTATTATAAAAGGAAACATGAAGGTATGAATCCGTTAAGGGAGGGCAAAACTGGGTGCAATCCTATGGGGAATATGCGAGCTTTAAGACCCGTTTACTCGGAAACTGCTCGGTTGATTGGGATGAAATTTGGAATGCATATTCGCGGGATTATGCCCAAAGTTTATGACAGACGATTGTTTTCTGCGACTAAAACTTTTTATTTTAGAGCAATGGCAATTTTTCAGAAATTTTATACTTTTCAGATTTTTTTTAAAAAACTAATTAAAATTTTTAAAAACTGTTTGCCACATACACATGACCTTATATTTATACTCTACCACCAATAATTTTTTTATCGAAATCTCTCGAGTACTTTAGGAGTTAATGGGGTATTTATCTGAAAAGTACAAGTTTTCGGAGAGCTAAAAAAACTTAGACACTTCTAACTTGTGTGAACTCCTCGCACAGTTTTATCAAACACATACATTAAAGTCAGGGGTTGTACGCTTTAGGGAATTTATCAGGACATATATCAGTATTTTTTTACAGAAAAATAAATCTAGGTTATTCACGTGAAATTTCGCCTTATTTAAGAAGAGATTTTCTATAAGAAAATACTGGTACCGAAGAATTTCCTGGTCATGAAATTTCAGGACAAGTACGACCCCAGATTAACACTAGAAGGCCCGGAAGGAGTCGAACCGACTCCGACCGTATGATTCTATGTCAACTGGAACCAGAAATTCTTTCATAAAATAAGTTAAATTTCAACTACGCAGATTTACGTTAAATAAATCAGTCAAATAATTTTAAATAAAAATTCTGGTGTCAAATATTTTTATGAAACTTGAGTAAAATTTCCGGGTAGTCTAGTGTTAAAGTATATATAAATACTTGGATAAAATTTAGTTATATATAGTAAACGATTATAAAATGTTAGAGCAAAATTAATGGGAGTGGGCCTGGCGTTCCAATCGTATCTTTCCTTAACTTGTTCAAAAGTTATCGTATCAAAACCCTTGAAGGCCAAACAGCGTTCAGAGATAAATGATTTTAAGGTTTTGCCTTTCGTACGCCGGTTCATGGCTCGCAAGCCCATAATTTTAAGAATTTTTCTGTCTAACTGTACGACATTCTCTGAAAAAAAAAAAAAAAAAAAAAAAAAAAAAAAAAAAAAAAAAAATGGGCTCACAAAACTGAGTAAAAAATACTCAATTTTAAATACGTCACATACTCAAAATGGATGAGATCCAAATGTATTCACATTTGGGAAACACGTGTACTCGTTTTTGATTCCATGGATGTGTTTAAATATAAACCGTTATGTACTCATTTTTAATCTCATAGATGTATTGAAATATGAACTGTTATGTATTCATTCTTGATTGGCATTGACATCAATGACATTGACATCAATGACATTGACATCAATGACATTGATGAAGCACTTATAACAACAACGCTTGTCTCACGCAATATAAAGGAGACGCAAGATATAGTTCCTTCCAAGGAATAAGAATGTAATATTTATTCCCTGGGTGTATGTTTGATGAAGGTATGTTGCATTGTTTTACTGTTAATTAACATCTTTTATGCTGTCAAAAATTAAATAAGTCAATGCAAAGTACAAAATTATCGTTTTGTTTCTATTTGATAACATGTGATGTTTCAAAATTGAGAAAGCATAGGTTCATTTTTGCGTAGGTTCATTTCCAATCATATTCAATTCGACATGATTACATCGATTTACTCATTTTGGTGTACTTTTTTCTGTAGTATTCTTAAAGGTTATAAAAATATAAAAATATTAACAAAAACACTTTTTTGTCCTTTTTGGTTCCTTTAATTATAAATTTAGAACAATTTAATTTAAATTTTTATTGTTATACTATACTTATACTTTTTGTTTCATCTTTAAGAAAAATAACCAAACGCATGATGTTTATCACAAGATGTTAGATATTAGGAAAGAGCAGAAGCTGTAACCAGTATGCTAAAGAGTCTTAGCTCAATGGAAATAATAATATAATTATGGCTTAATTATAAATTAAAACTAATTTTGCATTTCTATCGACCTGAAATTTTGCAGAAATAATTCCTCAAGTGGTCTCAGGACTCTTAAAACTGGAAAAAATGAAAAAGAAAGACTATTTTCAACATTTAATATCTTAAAATGTATATGATATAAAAACACAATTTTTATTGGGACGAAAGATATAAGTACGTTCTTTCATTTCATGTATCTAAAAAATTCCAAGATGCAGAATTAGCATTTACAGGGGGCTCTAAACTGTCGGATATTTGACGACCAAAAAATTGGTATAACAGCTTACCCGCAGGAGTACGAAATAAATTTTGCAACTAGAATAAAAATTTTAGCACCTACTTGTACTTCAGATTGTAATAAATACCCTGAACCTAAATAAATTTGTATTTAAAGCATTTTTTTAATGTTTAATACAAAGTCGTAATTAGCTTAGGCAAAATTTTGAAAATTTCAACAGTATAATCACTTTAAAAATATTTTTTTGAACAATAAAAAGGAAATTTTAGGTTCAATTTATACAGACTAACATGAGATATGTGTTTTTAAGATTTCCATGAAAAAATATTGAGAAGTTTTTGAGATATCTTGCGCGTTATGCCCAAACACGTCATTTGGAGAAAAATAACTTAAAAATTTTGGAAAATCTGCTTCAGCTATTGAGCGGATATAATTCTAAAATCCATAACTTCTGTTCTAATGGGAATTTGGAAGAAATAATTATAACAAAATGTTCAGAAAAGATAATAGTTTAACATCTAAAAAAATTAAAATTTCGAAAATTTTGAAGCTTTAAGAGTCCTGAGAACCCTTAACATACATATATATTATCAAAGTGCATTGGTTTTTTTTTCAGCAATTTATTTATTTATTTATTTATGCCTAAGTGGAGCAAGATCATCAGATCGCTATGATCCGGTGTAGGCCCTATTGGCTCCACCCAGTAAGTTCCCCGGAATGCGGGGGTTCTTTACAAAAACTTCCAGTCTATAGACTTTTTATTTTGAGATTTAAAAACACTTTGAATGATCCACTCGGTTTTTGCTCTTCTTGCAAGATGTAAATAAATGTTCAGCTGATAAAAGTGTAAGATGAATATCGATGAGAAGCAAAACTGCTAATAATTTTCCCTCTTTGAATTATCAGCGTGCTTTTTGAAAACTACAACGATAAGATTGTGATTTAAAAAAGAAATTGCTTCATGTAAGAACGCCTGTAATCTAATACATTTTATCAGTAAGCAATTCTTGAAAGGCATCAACTATTTGAATATTTTTTTTTCTCGAAGTCTGTAAATAATTGAAAAACTGATAAAAAATTAAAGAGGCTTTTGTTGATGAAGAACCCTTTTTGATAACCCCAAGTCCAAAGCTTTCATGTGACCCTAAAAGCAGTTAACCGTATCGTTTCGATGAAGGATGTATGAAGTTGATTGTTGACAGATACTTTGTTCAACGTAATCAAAATGAGGTTGTTTCACGAACACAAAATCACACTCTCGTTTTAACTTCTTAAGGCTGTTTGTTCTCAAATCCGATGGAGCTACTTTCTGACACATTTTTAAATTCATTTTTGTTCGGAAATGCACGAAATTGGCACGTGCTCATATTCAAAAACTATGTAATCGAAAGACTTTTTCATTTTTTGGTAAAGGTAGAAGATTTTTCAGAAACACTGTCAGTGTTGACGTTTTGAATAGAATTTCTGGACTCGATGCCGCGAGAAAGGAGAAAAACCGGTCGTCACGAAACCACAATTGCTTATAACTTGATAAGTAATTTAATTACCAAAAAATGGAAAACTCAGTTCGATTCCAAATCACTTCAATAGTCAGGCCTACTAATTTTATGTCCTTTACGCTTAAAAATGAATCAGAACATGTGTCAAAAAATTTCGTGTTGTTGAATAGGGATCTGAGAGCTGCCTTAAATTTACTGACTTTATTTTTGAAAAAAAAAAAAAAAAAAAGCAATTTATCAAATTACAACGACCATTTGATAAATGATTTTTTCGAAGACTAAAATTTAAGACATAAAAAATCGCACGGAGTTGATCATACATTACGTACGCCATGAATTAAACATTAATAGTGTTATTACACGTAAAATTTCCAAGCGACAAAAATCGCCTGCGACTCGTACGTATTATCCACCTGAAACTTATGTATTATCCAAGCATTTCATTGGCTGTTCGGGAAAAGGCTTTTCCATCGTCAAATTTCTTGGAAATCTGGAACCCATTTTGAATGAAATTTCATTCTTAAACTTCTAAACATCCCAGAATATTACTTTTTACACCGTCGTATAGAGAAAAAAATGTACTTTTAAATGCAATTTGTTTGAAAGCTGTATCTCAATTTTTTCTGAGTTATTAAATTTTTTTGTAGTTTTTATTACTTTTTTGTCATAGTGGCAACAGAAGGTATCCATCTCTGTTGAAAATAAAGGGAAATACAGATTACTGTATAGACCAATAAGAAAACGAATAAAATGCGGATTAAACCAATAAAAACCTTCAGATATGCTTTTGATTTCCCATCCTGGCGAGAACAATAACCATTTTTCCAAATGGTTAAAGACAAAAAAAAAAAAAAAAAAAAAAAACTATTTTTTAAATTATTGTAAAATTGTGTAACAAAGACACATGAAAACCTCTCTAAAAGTATCAGGCAAAGCAAAAATTCTATAAATTATATCTTGTATTAAATTGTGGATGAGTAAAGGAAGAAGGATGTGATGTTTTGGTGAGGGGTGTATAAAGTTAATTGTTGATAGATATTTTTTCCATTGTTATATGATCCTAAAATCGCACTCTCATTTCTACTTTTTAAATCAAGTGGCTTTATATTTGGAAAATGAATTTTTAAATTTTCATAAAATTCTCCAATTCTCATAAAATACGTAAATAATTAAATATGCAAATTAAATACGCAAAAAACCGCCGCGGCGAGCGGCCTCTTTTCGTCCGCAGCCCTTTATTCTTCCACTTACTCCGACTCTTTTGCGGAAGCAAGGTTCATAGATCCCCGACCACGTCCCGAGTAAAAGAAGATAAATTGCACAAATTAAAGACACCGAAAAGCGGGAAGGGAGGGCCTGGGGCGATGAAGCTACCGAACGACTCCTGCTGCTTCTAGCTGATTATTAGTTATTAATTATTATATTATTAAAGACACATGGAAACCCCCTAAAAATTTCTGTTTAAAAAATCCTATAAATTATATCTAATATTAAATTGTGGATGAGTGAAGGTAGAAGGATATGATGTTTTGGTGAAGGATGTATAAAGTTGTTTGTTGACAGATACTTTGTCCAGCGTAATCAAAATGAGGTTGTTATATGATCCTAAAATCACATTCTCGTGTCTATTTTTTAAATCGATTGGCTTTATATTTGGAAAAGAAATTTTTAATTTTCATAAAATTCTCTAAAAACAGACGCATGGAAAAACCCCTAAAAATTTCAGGTAAAACAAAAATTCTATAAATTATATCTTGTACTGAATTGTGGAAGAGTGAAGAAGAATGATGCGATATTTTGGTGAAGGATGCATAAAGTTGATTGCTGACAGATACTTTGTCCAACGTAATCAAAACGAGATTTTTATACGATTCAACAACCACACTCTCGTTTCTATTTGTTAAATTGATTGGCTTTATATTTGGAAAAGAACTTTTTAAATTTTCGTAAAATTTTATAACAAACATACATGGAAACCCCCCAAAATGTCCATCAAAACAAAAATTCTATAAATTATATCTTCTACTGAATTGTGGAGTGTAGGAAGAAGGATGTAATGATTTGATGAAGGATTGTACAAAGTTTATTGTTGATAGGTACTTAGATACTTTGTCCAGCGTAATCAAAACGAGGTTTTTATACGATCCTAAAATCAACTCTCGTTTCTGCTTCTTAAATCGATTAGTTTTATTTTTGAAAAAGGAATTTTTGAATTTTCGTAAAGAAATATGTAACAAAGACACATGGAAATCCTAAAAAATTTCAGGCAAAACAAAAATTCTCTAAATTATATCTCGTGAATTATGAAACAGTGACGGAACAAGGATGTGATGCTATGATGAAGGATGTATAAAGTTGATTGTTAACAGATACAGTGTTCAGCGTAATCAAAGTGAGTTTGCCATACGAACCTAAGATCACACTTTCATTTCTTCTTTTTAAATCGATTGATTTTATTTTTAAAAAGGACTTTTAAAAGTTTTCTGGTATGAAAAAATCCTATAAACTTTATTCTGCACTAAATTTCAAAGACAATTAATTGCTTGCCATCATTTTGAGTAAATGACATCCCTATTATACTCCCCTGATTCTAGCTGCCTCTGTCGATGTGGAAATAAATTTCATTTCCACATCGGCAGTGACAGTGAGAATCAGCGGAAGATAATAGGACATTCTTTAGTGTGATAGAAATCTATTAGTATGAAATTAAATTAAGTAGAATTTCTTGTATTTTTTTGTATTTTTAAAGGATTTTTAATCTATTTTCTAAAACAAATGTTTCATAGACTCTTTAGAGTCTTAACAATACGCATGTATCTTTTAGTTAGAAACTCTTAAGTATAACTTCTCCAGGTGAATGAAAATATCTTTCTCCTTTATTTGAATCTAACTTAACTGGCTTATCTTAACTGAGCATGTTGAAGAACATAAATTGAACAGGTTCCTGTTATTTTCGGGTATAAAAGCAACATTTGTTTAACGTTAAATTTTATAACGTTTAGAGAATTTGGATAACTACACAATCTTTTTTGCAAAACAAATAAAATAACATTGTTAAAAGTCAAGTTTCTTGCAAAACCTTTAATAAAAACCGCTATGATAATGCCTATAATGCACACACATATTTACATCATATTGATTGGGTCAAAGATAAGGTTAAATCTTTATTACACCACTACTAAATGCCAATAATTTTCCTTTATATAAGTATTACCAGGGTAGTATGTAATCTCTCAGTATGGATGACCCCCTTCATCCAGAGAATATTCAATGATATGCATTAAAACTAAAAATTTTTATTGTGAAGATATGTCGTTATAGTTTTAACCTTTTCAGTTCCGAAGCTAAAATAATTATACAAATGCTTATTCATTGGTTTTTTACAAACAAAATAACATCGTAAATGACAGAAAAAATATCTTTTCTGAAATTGATCCTTTAGGCGCCTAGTAATTTAGGTTCAAAAATATGGATCTAAAACTACAAACCCCTTAAAAGCATCATTTTAATAACCGGGGCATTCTCACATTCTTTTGACTTTTAAGTCCCCGAATAATAATTTTTATTTTAGTACATATTCTTGTGTTTTTTTTTTCATATACTGGGGAATATTCAATTGCATGACTGTATAACAATATTAACGAGATAAGTAAGTTTTGGACGATGTTGGGGGTCCAAATATCCAGGAAACTCCTATACCGTCCCGTATCCCTGATGCTGATTTTTAAGTTTGGAGCTGTCTGTGTAAAAGTGTTTCAATAAAAGTAATTCGATGTAATTTTTTTTCGAAACTGGGACAATTATTTTCTATAAATATGTAGCAAAAAAATTAACCTGCACACATTTTTACGGTTGATATTATTTTTTGAACTCTGTCCCTGGGTTTTAGTTCCTTAAATTATACAGAAAATCCTTCCTTAAATTATACAGAAAATCACTTCAGATGCGCAGTTACAGAATTTTTGTCAACTTTTTCTCATGCTGAAGTATGCTAGAGAAAGAATGTCTAAAATTCTTTGACAGGAAATTTAATGCAGAATTTAAGCCAGCATTTAAATATCAATTTCAAGTATCGTGTTTTTATTGGTAGCCTTACCGCCCTCAAGGCTTATTCCTGCACTTTTCAAGGTAAATTAATTTTTTTTTAATCCAATGTAAATAATTGTTTCTAAAAATCAATGAACATTGTGGCTATCACTTAGTCTTAACATGGTTTGCCTAAAAATAGGTGGTAATTTTCCTTACCATCCCATCCTTACCATCCTTTTCCCCCCCTTACCATCCCTTTTTTCCTATACCGTCCCTCTTTTTTCCTTACCCTCTCTTCTTTAACACCCCTTTAAGGCAATATTATACCAAAATTTTGTACTAAAATGCTACATTGTATTATTTCTTATTTGAATGTCCTGTGGGTACTATGCAAATTCATTATAAGTAAAAATTTAGAAGAAAATAGAAAGTTATAATGGTAAAATGGTAAGGAAAATTAAACTCGCAAGTTTAACTTAAACCTCAGTTAAATAAAAAAAAAAATCGCTGCTGACCATTTTTTCTTTATTTTGAATCATTAAGGTATTCGTCTATAAGTTTAAAATGCTATTTTAGCAAGTTTAATTTCACCACATATTTAAATTTTGAAAGTCAAAAGATTGTGAGAATATGCCATATGAAAGATAAGATGGTGCAGATAACGAAACTGCCAATCAGCTGGCTCACCAGCGACGGGTGTTGCCACAGCAACATCGCACAAATCGCTACAATATTAAATGAATGGAAACCCGATTACTGATGATGCCTCCGAGTGGCGGTAACTTCTGTCATAGGGTTGCCATTCATTTAAGATTGCAGAGAGCTGTGCGTTGTTAATATGGAAGCACCCCCTCTTCATGCTCCAGCTAATTGGTATTTTCATTATCTGCATCTTATCTTTCATATATACTACAATCATCGACGCTAAATTTGGTTCCAAAATATAACTCTGCTTCCCGGACTGTAAGCTATATTCATACTTTATGAACGTGCTCTGCTTTGAAGATATGTTTATAAACTTTGCACACAAACTCAAAACAATTTTTTAATAAGAGTGAAATAAGGAAAACTGAAAAATCATGTATTTTAATGGCATGACAATCGAATTTTCAATCTGCATTGTAATTGTCGAAACAAAATTAAAATAAAATCATTACAACCAGTTTAATTTTACCTTTTTTCTCATTGAAATGTACATGCACGTTTATTGATAACAAAATAAAAGCGTCTAGTGAGTCATCATTTTCTTAGTCTATGTTAAAAAAACAAATAAATTATTCCCTGAATATATTATTTTTCAATAAAAATAAAACAATGAATTTGTTTTATTTGCATAAAGGATAATTCAAAACGAACATCGTCAGTATACTTTAGTTTACTTATATGCTTCTTTTAACCTTTTGGAACTCAGATGGGTTAATTTATTCCCACTTAATTTTAATATCCAAACGTCACATTGGCACCGGAATATTCAAACAAATTAATTTGAAAATATATTAATGCATTTTTGGCACCGGAATATTCCAAAAAAATTATTTTAAAATATATTGATGCATTTTTTTCGTGTATATTATAAGCCGAATCTTTTGTTTATAAATGCTGGTATCAATGTGACATTTGGACATTTTCAAGAAATTTACCCCCAGAGCTCAAAGCGTTAAAGTTATACGACATTTTTGTTCTTTGGCCAGAATTTATAATAAATTAAAATTAAAATTCTAGAGCTATATTCACCTTGAGTTAAATGCACAACAATAATGATGCAACATTTAAATCCTGCTGATGACGGCCTTGTAATGGTTGAAAACTTTCTAGGTTTTTCTCATGTATTTTAAGATATTTTTAATTTGTATTTTAAATATTATATTTATGCACCTGAAAGTAACTTTTGTACAATTATTTGTGCTTTATATGTATTTTAATTATTTTAATGAGAATTTATAAAACAAAACTATGTGCGCTGTAAAGGTCTTACAGTTATTCCTGTTTTTTTTTACACTTTCCAACATAGTTGAAAAGCATAAATATACTTGGACTACCATGACCCGAGCAGCGGCACCAACTTATATGGACCCGTGGTGCCCAAGCCCACCCAATAATTAGATCTCTGCGGCCATTCAATTTCAATTTATTTATTTATTTATTTAATCGCTGGAATAAAATTTTATTTTATTGATATTCTCAAAATAATCTTTTTTGCAAAATAGTAAGGACATCAATCACACTTACAGGAGCACTGGGAGCACCTACAGCGGATGTACGGTTAAATTTCTCCCAAAAACAAATTTCCTGCATCTTTTACCATCTGTTTTAATGCCTTCAATCGATGAAACACTCAGGAGTCTAAACCGTATGTTTTCTTGATATTTAGTTTTTTGCATTTTCAAGCGTTAGCAATTTTTATCTTATTTATAATAAATATTAACGTATTTATAAAGAAGAATTTGGAATAACACAATTTAATAAAATTATTTATTAAATTATAGTAATTTTATATTTTAGTCAGAAAAACAGTATTTGGACTTCGAATTTCCATTCCTCCACACACACTCACTGAGGTAAAAAATTTGTATGTGTTATAGACAGGGAGCCGGCAGTACAGACAATCACCTCATCGAGTTCACGGATGAAATTATAGGATTAGTTAAATTTGATTCGCATATTAAAACGCAGTCGGTCTGCCAAGTCATATCTTGGTGGAAAATACTCAAAACCCGATTTTAGCGGTTGTCGCGTAGGTTTACCATTGTGTTTTCCTGCGCCCAGTTTTCCAGGTTTTCATAACTTTTGGTGCAGGAAAACACGAGTCAGCGGCTAAAATCGTGTTTCCAGGTGTTTTCCACCAAGATATGACTTGGCAGACCGATTGCGTTTTAATATGCGAATCAAGATTTAACTAATCCTAGAATTTTATCCGTGAACTCGATGAGGTGATCGTCTGAGCTGTCGGCTTCCGGTCTATTATATTATTCAAAACTTTTGAGCCCACCCAAAAATTTCCAAAATTTGACGCTACTAGACCTGAGTATATGTTAGTGAAGTTTATCATAAGACTTTCCCTATTGACAATGAAATGTGCAGCCTTTGTAGTTCATTTACAGAGGCACACAAAACAATTTCCATTATATTGTAGTCTGTGGGGGAAAATTGTTTGCAGTGTATTTTAATAAAGTTACGCTATTTCAAACACAATGAAACTCATGTGCGTCGCTGAGGTACACCACAATATGTTTACTGTGGAATATGGAGTGCCTAGCATTTATTTGTTCATTTACAAGGACACATAAAAGAATTCGGTTACAGTATTGCCTATGAGCGATAGTCGCAGGAAGTGCGTTTTAGTCGCCGGAAGTGCGTTTTAGTTGCCGGAAGTGCGGTTATTAATGTTATGTGTTTCCTGCCTGAATAAAATTTTACCTTAGTATGTGGCTTTTATAAAAATCTGTAGATCACATACAGTACTGCACAAAATATTTCAAGCTACCAAATATAGACAATAAATCCTGAAAAAGGTGATTTAAATGTGTTTTGCGTTTTATAGCTGAATTAAATTTTAGCAAACCACGTTGATCGTAACAATCTGTTGATAATATACACGGCTGCTCAAAAGAATTCAAATGTCTTATTGACTGTGGGTTTAATTGTTGAAATTAGGTGTTCTCTAAATTGTTTCTGTGCGTTTTCTTAATTGCTTGATTATACATCTTCTTTTACTTTATTAAGCAGTGTTATTTTCTTATAGTATTCTGAAATAGTTGGAAAATGTTTCATAATATACACGCATGATTCACGGATGATTTTTCCTTCTTATGTATAAGTTAGTATTAAAATATAAACGAAGTATTGACATTTCTAATGCCCGACAACTGGAAAGTTCTTTGCTTTCGTTCTTTTACTCCTGATGTAATGGTTATGGCAGAAGCTTTGCTAACAGACGTTTTATATATATGCTAATATTAACTAAGTTCAGTTATTGATACAGTGCGCAGCAAAAATTTAGACAATGATCGATTACGCTTCTGTACTGAGAAGTATGCAACGAATTATTATACCTCAACTGTTATATATTACTTGTGACTAATCCTTTATTCACAAACAATAAATTTTAAATTAAACACTTTACATTAAATTTAATGAAAAAAAATAATATTGTGGCAAAAGTATAGACAATCTGTGTATTATCAGAAAAATAACCGTAAATTAAAATCGAACTGCACCCACATTGTCTGCAATTAGTGTGAAAATGTGACTTTCCGTGGAAGAAATGAAATATTGCATCACTTGGAGGTATATTTCTTACAAAACACGTCCAAGAGCAGTTCGAAGTTCATTAACAGAAGAGTATTGTCAAAAATTTGCGTAAATCTTACGAGACATGATGTCACACAAGTTTTGGATTGGGTTCAGATCAGGTCTACACGCCGGCCAATCGAAAATAATAATATTTTGAGAGTTAAATCAAGTTTTTGTTTTGTGAGACACATGATTGGACGCATTATCTTGCTGAAATACATACTTTGGACCAAGCTAAAAGTTTACCAATTGGCTGTAAATTGTTCTCCAATGTATTTATGGAGTCTTTCGCTGTTTGTCGGCCATTGAGGAACTCCAGAGGTACTTGAGTATTAAAGTAAAATGAGGCCAAAATCATTAAAGAGACACCTCCTTGTTGACTACTAAAGAAAGTCCGAGGATATTTACGCAAGTCGTGCCAATAGTATGCCCACCCATCTGGACCATCCAAATTGCGCTATTTTTGTCACTGAATATAATAGTACACCACTGGGGTCCATATGACACATGCTTGCGAACCCACAGCGTTTTCGTCAATTTGTAATGAGATTTCAAAGCTGGCTGTTTTTTTTTCATTTTCATGTAAACTAATTTACCTCTACGAATCGTATCCGTTGACACAGAAAGTCCTGATTCATTTTTAATTTGACGAGCACTCATCATTTGTGTAGATGCCAGTTTATGGATCCTTCTATCATCTCATTTTCTGGTCACAGGAGGCCATCCAGATCTGTGTTTTGCTTTGAAGGAGTCGCCCTTAGACAATACTCGATAGACAGACTTATTTGAGCGATTCAACGTAGCTGAAATTCCTGCGACAGTCTTCCCTTCCAATTTTAGCTTCCATATTTCAATTACTTCATCTGACTGAATCTCTCTAGCTTGCAGCATCCTCACTGACCGATGATATCGTGAGGTGCACTTAAATACTTCATGATAGTGACGTCATAAGTTTGAAATTTGCATTTTTCCGTGAACAGTTGGCAAAAATTACGAAAGTGTCTAAACTTTTGCAATATGCAAATTTTACTTTTTTCAGTTAAAATAAGTATTATCCTACAATAAAAGCATTATTTTCGTCCTAAAATTAAAAAATATATATATATTTAAAAATAAGTATAGCCATTTGTATAACTCAAGAGTTCGTATTTTTTATTTATTAAATATCGTCAGCGTCTAAACTTTTGCCGAGGACTGTAACTCCAAATTTCAATGTCAGTTAACCGTAACATTTTCAAAAACAAAAAGGCCTAATGGAACATAAGCGACATAAGCGAGCATCTTGTTGCGGATAAGCGACAAGAAAGATAATGAGAACAAATTAAGAAAAATGTCTATCGTTTATAAAAATATCTAATCTAAATGAAAATAATGTAAGGAAATACTTTAACATTTACTAGAAAGTCCGGAAGTTTCACTTAAATTTTGTAAAAATATTTTACACGAGAATTTTTATTTATAGCTGTTTAACTTATTTATTTAACTTTTTTCTACTTTGGATATTTTAAACTTATTTTATAAAGAAATTTCTGGTTTGAACCGAAATATATTCATTTGGTAGGGGCCAAAGTGACCCCTAATTGCCCTCCTAGTGTTAATTCTCTATATTTTGGACTAACTTAAAATTTCTTTTAAAAAGATGCTAATAAGCATCCATTATAATTATTGCAAATGTTCTCCAGTAAAAAAATTAACTAAAAACGTTTCAAACATTTAAACAGTTTCAACGTTTTTAATTTAAACGCTTTAAAATAAGTCAGCTAATCACATAAAAATGGTTATATTTTCTGCGTGTGTATCTCAGAGTGGAATAAGGTACAAATAGTACATCTTTCTTAATAAATTAATCCAATATTTCTCTTTAATAGTATTCTAAGATTATAAAAAAAATATGCAAAATTTTCATTTTTAATTTTTTTTCTCTTTAATTTTTGAAATCATCATAAGGAACACAGAACTATCAACTATCCCTTAAAACATTATTATTGTTAACGTTGCTTTTTTTAAATAAATTAATCCAATATTAGTATTTGACATTAGTATTTAAAAAAGTTAACATGTCGAAAAGTCGACATTTCTGAAAGTATTAGAAATGTCGAATTGTTCAATTTCCTTTCTTATATCTTTTATATTTACGTGCTAAAAAAAGAGATGAGATCATAATATATAAGCGAAATATGTGTTGAAAAGTATTGTTGACAGCGTGGCTGTTTTAATAGATATATCCATTGTGGATACATAAAATGTAATGATATTTTAATTCAGACTGCAATATTGAAAATGCGGGATTATTTCACTCTCTGTTTTTTTTTCTCATCTGCATTTTTAAAATGCGCGTCTCAAGCAATAAATTAAATAACAACTCCTTAAAAAATTTAATTGTGTCTTTCTTACTGTAAAGATTTACAATTTTTATATCAAAACATTTCCTCCTAGATAAGGTTCATTTTTATAGGTGAACTCTTTATACATTTTCTGGTGCCGTTCTAATAATTAGGGAGTCCTTAAAATGTTAACCTATACTATTTATACGATATTTTTCTGAAATTATTTTTTTGTATACAAGTATGTATAAGACGTGTTTCCAGGCCTCAGTTTAGGGGAAATCATATCGCCTTTTTTTTAAGTGGGTAAATCATCACTATTTTTATTTATTTTTTCGGAAGAAGAAGTTACATCTCTAAATAAAACAATTTTTCAACATTAATGTTTATTTTTATTTTTATTTTTAAAAAATTATGTTGCTTAATGAAAATGTTTGGTATTACGGGATCATAAGTCCCATAATTATAATTGCCGCCCCTTCTGACTTTGACTGTCATGAGTTTATAAAATGACAGATTCTGGTGGAAACACTCATTATTTCATCACATGTCATTGTTGTGGAAGAAAATTATATCTAATTACACATTCTTTAATAAATGTCAGATAAAAAAAATCCATACATTTTAACTATCGATGAATGCAGAATTGAAAGGGAAATAAAGACAGAGAGAGAGAGAAAGATTGGGTGAATGAAAGAGATAGACGGGAGGGTAGGGTTGAAATTAAATTAAAACTGATCATTATTATCATTTATTCATCAAAGAATTTTATTTTCCAAAATTTGAGGAATTTTATTGTTTACGTTTCAGTGAAAGTTCATTGTCATTCTGCATTCTAAACTTTGGTAATGATAATAATAATAATAATAATGATAAAATATTTGATACCCTCTCTTAATCCGCAGCCATCGGCCTAACAATCGCTGACCTACCCCTTAAATGTGCTAGTCACTCATCTTCCGTATTCTCCTCACTAACGTTAAGTCTATGAGCGTTTGATGCATTCGTATTTAAAATATCTCCTCGGAAAATTAAAATTTTTAACTTCTTTTTCTGTGTTCTCTTCTTAAAGGATGTCTCTTTTTCTTTTAGTTCTCAAAATATTTCTAAACTATATACTTAACTTTATGTGAAGTATTAAAATCTTACTCTCTGTTCGTCATCTTTTAATACGTGAAATATTAAATTAAGCGTATATTTTAGAAATATTTTGACATCATTTACAAAGAGTACAAAGGAAAGGCATTTGTGTTTACTGTTGGGTACTAGGGCCCAGAACGTTGACTCAGTCAAGGGACTCTCATTAGCAATATCGGGTTTATCATATATTTTCTTTTTTTAAACTTAAATTTTATTAATTATTTAATTAATTTATTATTCAGAGTAATAAATAGTCATTTCATTTCCTCTTCTTATATTCTTACTATATAATTATTTAAAGGATATATATATCAAGTATTGTACTTTCCTGTCTTACAGTAACTGAAATTTATGTAATTGGTGATACTTTTGCATTAGATCCATAAGAATATAAATATAAGCAGATTCTACTTTATATCCGAAAAATACATAATTATGCCGTTCTACAACAGCATATTTTAAGAAAAACAAATAAGTGAATTTTGACTAATTAGTAATGAGCACTAAAAAATCAGTCGAGTCCAGGGATGCCGAATTCATTAAGAAAATCCTGCTGCTAATAAATAATTAACGCAGAATAGCTGAAAAATGTAGGACTTTTCACTTTCCTTTCTTTCTTCACCTTTTATTTCTTACCGTTAGAAATTATTTTCGGAATTAGATTAAATATCGTACTTTCGTATCATATTGTATTAACTGAAATTTAATGTAATTAGTGATAGTTTTGCATTAGATCCATAAGAATGGGATATGAATATCAGCAGATTCTATTTTATTTCCATAAAATGCATGGTTATTTCGTTCCACAACAGCATATTTTAAGAAAAGCAAATAGACGAAATATTGGCTAATTTGTAAGAAGCCCTCCAAAATCATCCGAGCCCAGGGCTGACGAATTCATTAAGTTACCTGCTCAATAAACGCGAAACATTCTGACTCATTTTTAAACCGAAAGGCATACAATTGGCAGAGCTGACTATTGGAGGAACATGCAGTCGAAATGACTTTTCCATTTTTTGATAAATAAATTATCTATCGAATTATGATATATTTTTTTCTCTCGCTTTGTCACATCCAGAAATTTGTTTCAAAACACCAACTTTGACAGTATTTTCCGAAAGATCTTTCGTGTTTACCAAAAAATGGAAAGCATCTTTCGATTACATAGTTTCTAAGCTAGAACACTTGCCAATTTCATGCATTTCCGAACAAAAATGAATTTAAAAATATGGCAGAAAGTAGCCCCTTTCGATTTGAGAACAACCTTAAGAAAATGCTGCTGATGCTAAACTATTAACACAGAATGGTGGAAAAATGTAGGACTTTTCACTTCCTTTTCCTTCTCTGCTGCATTTTTTAAGATTCATCACAAATCTACTGTAAATCCTACTTTTTTAAGGTAAGAAAAAAGTCTGAGTCAGGGTAATCGTATCTGTGTTGAATAATGACCTTTTGAATAGCTGCCATAGACGTTTATTTAGTAATTCATAAAAAATGCCATACACTTCGTTGCATTTGACACAATGCTCCCAGAAAGTTCCATTTGGATGAATGCCTCGGAAAAATCCAACACCTCCAAGCCGGACAAACTAAATACACCTCACTTCAATAACAGGAAATGATAAGATACTTCACGCTTCGTGACATCTCACTACTAAAGCCTCAAATTTCAAGATGTACATGCGACACACATTTAGTTCAGCCTAGTGTACATAATTTTTGACTATAAGTGACGTAATCACTTCTGCTGCAAAATTATTACCCGACATTCCATTCGGATGCCACTTATTTATCTGTTTTGCGTACCTGGAAACGCTTACAGCAACAATCGAACCACAGAAAAATATGAAAATAAAATTTGTTATCTTCAGTCAAAAACATTTACCCTTTTAAGTGATTAATTTCTTTCCATTTGACCTAGCTCATTCTTTAGTCACGCTCAAATACGAGGGCAATTAATTAACTGGAGAAGCTATATGTTTTTTTTTTCATAAATTTTAAATTTGCTCATGATTCTTCCGTTAATATTCGTCTATTCAATTTTCTAATACAATTTCATTAAAAACAACAAACCAGACAGATGTAGTCATCTTAAGCAATTGAAGGACACACTTTAAGCACTACCCCCCCCCCATATACCTAACAATTATTACTGGTATTTTCTTATATATTTTAAATATTCAAGGAATTATTTTAAATGCTGTGGCTTTTTTAGTGTTACTTATGTTCGATTTACTATTTCCATCTATAGTCGTTACTCTTGCATGTTGCATTATTCAATAAAAATATTTTCCATATCCGTGCATATATTACAAATGTATATACGTACTGACGATACTGAAGGGAACACTTTGAGCACTACCTTCATATATCCATTATCTCTGGTATTTTCTTGTATGTATATTTCAAATATTCAAGGAATTACTTGAAATGCTTTGTCATTTCTAATGTTACTTACGTTCGATTTACTTTACTCTTGCATGTGGCATCATTCAATAAAATATTTTCTATATCCGTGTATATGTTTTAAATGTATATGTATACTGACGGTACTGTTTCTAAGAACTGTATTTATGTGCTTAGTACACGGATTGTATAAATAGGAATAATTTATAAATTTTTAGAGAAATAGTGTAACATAAAATGCAAAAGTAAGACCCGAAGAGAGTGTTATTAGAATATCAAAATGGATTCTCGTCAGCGGTTGAATGTATTGTTAACACTTTGTTGACCCATAACGAGTATTCAAGTGACAGTAAAACTAAATACTATCGACTAAGAGCGTGCGCCGACTCCTTTGCTCCACCTACGCAATTTTTCTTTTATAAGATATTAATCAATTTTTATCGGAAATAATGCGTACTTACATCATGATGATTACCAAGTTTATGCATCAGTAAATATATTTCAATGTACTTATATAATATAAAATGTCTTACAATCTAAAAAATATGAACAACATAAATGCATTTTTGTAAGGTAAAAATCACGCCCTTAGTCAATGATGATTGGTTAAATAAACACAAGAAATCTCGTTGTCGGTCACCACAGTGTTAATATGACTTTTTCAATACATTCGACAACTAAAAATTAAGTAAAATTAAAACAGCTAAAAATGAAGCTATCGATTTAATATTTCTTTAAAAAATAATTATGAAAAATCTATTAAAAAAAAAATTCCCTTACTTCTTAAATACAGTCTTATTTACAGTCCAAATTTTCTTTATTCACGCCTTTCCTTTCTCTTGGTAAAATATACATGTTCGAGAAATGTGGAAAACAGCAATTTGGTGACGAATTGTGTGTTTTGTATGACTTTAAATCTATTAAAAATCCATTCTTTTCAGAAATTGCTTCGCTTGTTATTCAGATTTTAAATTTGTAGCCCTTAAGTAATTTAAAAAATAAATCAGTGGCATTAACTTGCGAGATAACTGTATGTTACATTACTATTATATCATGTTATTTCAAAAGCATACATTAAACGGTTTCCTATCCTGTTTTAAAAATCCGTTTTTGGCATTGCATTCAGTTATTGAAAAATTTCCTCAACAGAAGAAATTATTTCTACCCAGCAATTTACATTCGTATCGAACATCAATTATCCCTTTCAATTTAGCTAAATGAAATTAAAAATGATTCTGTTTCAACAGACATTATCGGCCTCGCCTCCGTAGCGAAAGTAAAAGCAAATGTGAAGGATTACTCGGAGGCAGGTTGCAGAAATGCTGTTAAAAACATCAACTTCGGAAATCAATTCAGTTTATCTGAGAACGTGATCGGCACTGATAATGGCCGGCTGGTATTAAATTCTCAATTTCTAACTAAGTAAACAAAATGTCGAAGGACGATCTGATCGCATTATCTCTATTTGAAGAACAACATGAATATTAAATATTCTGGTTCGATTAGTTAAAAAAAAAAAAAAAAAAAAAAAAAAAAGATGACGTGAAATTATAAAATGAGTTTTTTGAACCAATATCAGGGTTAATTGAAAAAATTCTGAATACAAAAGGAAGATAGCGAAATAGAAATGATTGATATATATATATATATATATATATATATATATATATATGTAACCGTTATATAATATTACAATTCATCATCTTTTTTTTATAATAAAAATTAATAAATTGAGTATCAATACATTACACTGACATTATACATAATAAATCTGGATCAACTATTATTAATTTAACTAATCATTAATGAATTTTTTTTAAAACCTATATCCCAATCAGCAATATATGAAGTATTAAAAAATTAAAACATTCAATATGTATATATATATATATATATATATATATATATATATATATATATATATTTTTTTTTTTTTTTTTTTTCAGATCTTGTGTTATAATATTTTCAAGAACAAAATAAAGCAGAAAAAATATCTCAAACGGCAGTTCGTAGAACGGCCAACTTATAATATTAAGTATAATTAAAACATTATTTTAAAATTATCAGTTATTTCCGAAAAAGTTTACTACTTCTCAGTTAAAAGTGAAAAAAAACGAATTTCTCAATCATCAGTATATATATTTTAAAAGTATATATAATAAATCCTGTTGAAATGTTCTACTTTTGAATTCAAACCAATAATAGAAAACAAGCCATTAGCCATTAAAATGCAATTTACTATAACTCTCTTTTGAAATAAAAATATAGTATGGATTTTTAATTCACTGTTGACTGGTAATTTACTGTAAAATCTATGTTTCGAAACATTAAAAGCCCCGCCCTCTTCCGAAAGTTTTCGGAATGTTGATTGTCTATATATGTTTTGCGAGTTTAATTTTCAATAAATATTATAATATTTGAACCTGATATGAATTTTCTTACGGTCTAACAGAATGTCCAAATGTTTGGTATAAGTACGTATTCTTTCTAATTAAAATTGACTAATATCTTACGCAAGAAAAATTGCGTAGGCGGGTCAAAGGTTTCGGGGCTCGCCCTTAGTCGATAATGTTTGTTTTTACAAACACGGATATACTCGTGATCGGTCAACAAAGTGTTAACATTTTTGTTTGTTTCTGAGTCATTTTTTAAGCTCTAAACAAACGGTATCACTAGTTTTTCTCTTGTAATTTTTTACATTCCTGACATCGTCAAAACTTAGTGGGAAAAGACCGGCTTTAATTTTTTTTTCTTATCGCAACATACTATGGGAAGATGTAATGTAAAAGAAAAATCATATGTTGTAAATTTACCTTGACACATTTTGCAAGTAATTTCAAAAATAAAAATTAAAGAATAAAAGAAACTTCTTGCGAAATTTTTAATGAACATTGCTTAAAAAATGGAGTAGTATGATAAAAAGGAAAACAACAACAACATTGATTTGTATGATTAAATGTCAAATGCATAAATGTTTTAAACTGCCATTTTCCGAACTGACTTTTTCACACATTTGAAAAAATGTCAAAATTCGTATTACATCTTTACCAATTACTTTGATTGAATTAAAAATAAAAAAGTGCACAAAGGTTTATCAGTAAAACTTAGTCGCTGCGCTGTGATCTATAACTAAAATATAGATAGATTTCTTTCTTTGTTTTATTTTTCTTTAAATATCGAAGAGAATTAATTTCTTTTTGCTCAAAGTTTCTATTTTTTATATACACAGCTACAAAAATATTATAAAAATAACAATATATTTCTGAGAGTTGTTTGTATCAGATTGAAGAATATACTTTTCCCAGGAAATTTCCGGGACAGTTTCTTAGAAAACACGTGATAAGAACTTTTTAGTCTTTGCATAGTGCCTACATTTTCAATATTCATCTTTCAAGTCACTCGTTTTGCATTGCTTTATAAATACTAGTTAAAATGAGACCTTTTTTTATGCAATCATTTGTAAGAATTTAAAGCATATAGGAGGGTGTATCAGGGTGTTAAGTTTTTGTCCTCACATTGAAATAATTGAGTGAAATCTATGAAATTGCTACATTGTATTACTCCTTTTCTATATAGTCACCCTGCACAGTACCACATTTTTGCAAACGGTATTTCAAAGAGAGGTATTTCCAGAAGGCGTGATAGTAGACCCAAAGGGGGTCATTTTTCTAACTTTTGCCGATCCCCACATGTGACATATTGTTGGAAAAGCCTGTGACCACTTATTCATGCTATGCATCTTCGAGCACCTCACCCAAAAATTTTCCACCGGGGTGCATGAATGATATTCGCAAAATTTAGAAACTGCCCAACGGAGGGCAAATTTGGGCGGAGGGGCTCAGTGGTGCGTAGCATAAATAAGTGGTCATAGGCTTTTCCAACAATATGTCACATGTGGGAGTCGGTAAAAGTTAGAAAAATGACCCCCTTTGGGGCTACTATCGCGCATCTTGGAATATATCCCCCCACTCTCTTTGAAATACCGATTGCACAAATGCGTTACTGTGCACACTGACTATATAGCAGGGTTGCAAAAAAGGCGGCTAAAATTAAAAAAAGCCACGCCGGTGGCTTTTATTGGTTTTAACCGGCTTTTTTTGGCCAAAATTGGCTTTTTTTTGGCCATAATTGGCTTTTATACAATGAAGCAATATAATTATAAACTACACATTTTAAAGTGCTTTTAATTAGTTTTAATGACATTTAACTGATTTAGAGTTTAATAAGTAACCCAATTTTTCAATAATGAAGACATTAATACTGGAATAAAACTTAGATGGTTTAGCTAGTGATTTGTAGTCTGAATTGCAAATATGTCAGCTAAATTTTAAAAGGGCCATACCAACTGCTTTATCTGGTTTACACTGACCTTATAACCCCTCACCCCTTTTTTTCCTTTTTACTGCTTTATAAAATTAAAGACGACAATGGTTACTTAGTTACATGTTTTATTACTTAATTAATTTTAAGAGCTATTTAATATTCAAGTCTTATTTTATTTGCAGTAAACATTTCTAATTTCCCTTTTAATCTCTCCATATGGACACAAGAATGTTTCCATTTTGATGTGCTACATTTTGTACTTGTTTAATTAAATATAATCTTTAAAATGTGTAGTATATGTGGAGCTATGTAATATGTAATTTCAAAACACCAGTTTGTAGTCTTAACTTACATTCTTTTCAATATTTATAATTTTTTTTTCAAACATAATTGCCTTCACAGTTGCCTTCTAGACGTTATAAAAATTTTATTTGACAAAATTTAATAGAAATTTATATTTTTTTTAGTAGAAAATATTTATAAGTGTATTAAAAATTAATTGGTCCAAATTTAAAACGAATTATATGTATACCAACTTTTAAAAATAAAAACCGGCTTTTTCAATAAAAGCCGGCTTTTTTTGGCCTGGCTAGAAGCCGGCAACCCTGCTATATAGAAAAGAATTCATAAAATGTAGCAATTTCATAAATTTCACTGACTGATTATTTCACTGATTTCACTGACATGATTTCACCGATTATTTCTATTTGAGGGCAAAAACTTATTGATACACCGTCGTATAATGGTACTTATTTATTGTAGCTACTGATAATCATATCCATTTAAACAGCTACCTATTGCTATTAAAAAGTATTTTGATGCTAGCCTTTCAGAGAAAATTAAATATCTTGTTTTGATAGTTTTTAGACACTTTTCATTTTTACTTAAAGTGTGATGGATACGCATACAAAAACAACACCAGTATTTTTAAAAAAATAAAAAAATGAGACATTTAGTAGAGCGTAATAGTATTGAAATAAGACTATAAAAGGCTATTAAAGAAAGATGTTTAATGTTATTCTAGGTAGATCAAATTAATTTTAATAGTATCTTTCTAAATGTACCGGAATTTCCATACGATATATTCTAAATATTCATTAAAAGCTTCTGTTTAACGTATTCAAAGCATTGATATCATTCATGTATTGAGAGCTTTCTTTTGAATAATTTTATTTATAACTAAATACATGATACAGATCTGTAGATGTAGATACTTAGTAGAGCGTAATGGTATTGAAACAAGACTATAAAAGGCTATTAAAGAAAGAAGTTTAATGCTATTCTATGCAGATCAAATTAATTTTAATATTTTTCTAAATATACCGGAAATTTGATACGAAAAATTGTAAATATTCATTAAAGGTATATAACGTATGAAAGCTAGTGATATCATGTTTTGTCAGCTTTCTTTTGAATGATTTTATTTATAGCTAGATTAAATACACGATAGAGATCTGTAAGATGGTTACATAAGTTGTCCTCGCTTAGGTTTTTCTTAAGATGTAAATGTGATGCAAATATGTTCTAATGTCATTCATAAAGATTAAGTTAGTCACTGTATAAAAATAATTTACCTAAAATATAACTCATAACTGCCTTGTAGGGCATATAACAAATTCTTAAAATACAAATTTATCTGGGTATTTTTGAATGCGATCTGCCCCCAAACTTTAGCAGAGCAACATTAACATACCGAATACTTTTCTATTTAATAAGAGTTGATTTATCATAACTATTCTCGAATCTGCTCTTAAATGCTTAATTTTATTTGTGTAATGAGATAATGATATAAATCGCCGGCTTGTCTAGCCATCTCGTGTCTATTTCTGGAACGTGTCCCAGTGTTTTTGTGATTCCCCGCCGAGGTCGAGACGTGTCTAGCCGTGTGTGGCATGTTCCTATTTCATGCACTTTGGATAAAGATTTTTTACCTAGAAACTGTACACTCGACAAAAGTAAATAAACTCATTTGTATTTAGTGATTTATTAATTTGTTGATCTAGCTATGCATATGTTTACAGACAAGAAAAGATTCATGCGCTGTCAAAACTTACTCAACTGTAACCGCTGTCATGTCTGTTTCTACTTTTATTTTTTTATTTTTAAAAGCAAATAGGATTGATTACCACACTATTTTAACTACGCACACTATTTTAATAATCATTCTCGTGATCTTTGTCTCAGTCTAATTTCTGAATGTCTAGTTCAGGGATGGCAAAACTTTTTGCTTGCGAGTACCAAATATATAAGAAAAATTATTTAGGGAGCTGGGAACATTCCAATTAAAAATATAATCTACTAATTAGTTAAATTTTTCTGAGACTTTTATTAAAATGCTTTTTACTCATACTACATTTACTTCTAAGATATTTATCATAATGTATGAACCAAATAATATAGGACATTTATTGATGACGTATTGTTTACAGTACTATGTTGATTTAATTCTAAAGAACATGCATATGTCTTTAAGGATCGCTTTAATTTATACATGCACCTACTCAATCTTCTCAACAAACTTTCATTTATTTTTAGATATTTACTGTTCCAGAGAATTTTTCATTTAAAACATAGATTTCGTTTTTCTATTTGTCAGCGAGAAGTATTAGACATTTAATTTACAAAGAAGATGGGCTTAAAACGCACTCGAATTTAAATTTCGTATCACTATTTCCACTGGCGCAGTGAAGGAGGGATTTTGGGGTTAAAATACCTCCCAGAATATTTAAAAACTGACAAAATGCATTGAAAACCTCCTCGTGGTAAAAATAATGTGTAAAACTCAAAGTAAAGAAAAGCATAGACAGCATATAATTTTTATCGCTCAACTGTTCCAAGGCTTCGCGATAGGAGCCTATATTTCATCAAAAAAATCAAGGAAAGCAAAAGTTAGGTGCAAGAGCAGCATAGTAGTACGGATGTTACTGCTACCGGCTTTTTCTCCCTCCCTGCCTTTTTTTTTCTCAGAAGATTGAAAGAGATACTCTTTTATGAAACCTTTAAAAATATAAATGCAAAGTTTATTATGGTTGTTTGTGATTTTCATTACATTGTTTTTTATGTTTCACGTATTTGCTAAACGCTATCTTATGAACACAGTGAAATAGTCCATTTTATGAGAAACAATTGTTTAAAACGCCTCCCAGATGAGAATGCTGGCCAGTGTTGCCATATTGGGAAATTATTTAATTCAGTAATTTGACTGTTACCACTTTTTAAAAATAGTATAATTCGCCTTTTTTGAGAATTTTTAATCTAATTTTAAATAGGCTGAATATTTCTATTTCAAAAAAAGCGGTGACAATCAAGCAATCTGAATTAAAAACGTCCCCAATCTGCTAACAATGATGCTGGCTGCGCCACTGCTATTTCTTTGTTCAAGAGAAATATTATATAATTTAATATATGTAGATATAATATAATAAATACACTTATAATAGTCGTATATTCTAAAATCTGCATAACTCAATTCATCCACAATCATATAAAATACAGTTTTCAGCTTTTAAACTAATTTGTTTTAAAATATTCAATTAGTTGCTACATTATGTTAATTTACAAGTCTGTACAGTGATATTTATAAAACTATAAAATTACAATATCCCATTGCTGAATGAACCTTCTTCAACCTACGTCCTTTCAACTTATTTCTTTATGGTGCAGAAGAAAGTTCAAAATAAAAATACAATCACCTGATTTCTACAATATAGTATAAACTGTCGTGGATGTTAATCATATTTGTTATTAAACTATTACAAATATGAATTTGAAATACAAAATGCTGAATGGACTTTATTCCACCTAGATCTTTTCAGTTTATTTCTTCAGAAGAAAATTCAAAATAAAAATAGAATCGCCTAATTATTGCAATATAGAATAAACTGTTATGGATGATATTCATATTTGTTATTAAACTATAACAAATATGAATTTGAAATAAAAAATGCTGAATGGACTTTCTGCTACCTATATCTTTTCAGTTTATTTCTTTATGGTGCAGAAGAAAGTTCAAAATAAAAATACAATCGCCTGATTTATACAATATAGAATAAACTGTCGTTGATGCTATTCATATTTGCTATTAAACTATTACAGATAAACTAGTAAGAAAACGAGAAGGATGAAAGGAACTTGAGGTTATTAATATCTATTATGATTTTCGATTTTTGTTTGTATTTAAAATATATCAAAGCAATTAGCTCTTGTTGTTTGTATAACTCAAATGCTTCTTTTTCCACAAGGGAGACGGGATGCCTCCTTACAACGCATATGGAGCACCACCTCTGATCACCATGATGCCTAAAGAGGTACCGTAGTTATGCTATGCAAAACACTGCGTTACCTAACCAAAATCTCACAACTAACCAGCTTGTTGCTTTCATCTGACATTTTCTCACTCGGAAAGTTGTCATGACTAATTTTGGCTACACTTACTCTGCATTTTAAGCAGCAAAACACTATTGTGCAATATATGATTAGACATTGATTTGTTAACACGGTTCACTGCCCCCATAGGAAGTTAAAATGATCACCAGAGTGCCAAACTTAAAAAGACTAATTAACCCTTTCGGGACGAGAGTTTTTTACAGAATTTTTATCTTTTAGCACCGGTTTTTCAAAACTGAAATTTTTACCTGATTGAATCGGGAAAATGCTCGGATTAAATAAGTCAAAATTTACAATAAAAATTTACTGGTGAGAATAATCAAAGATTCTAAGCATCTTTATTTAATATTATATGGAAATATACCTGTGACCCACGGGTTGTGCTCGCGGAACAGAAGGGAAAATTATTGAGACTCACCGGTGATGCTCAGTGAACTTGTTAAATGCATTAAACTGCTTAAAGAAATAGCTAAAACAGTCACAGTACAAATATTTGATATATACTACATTGAAAACAATAAATTTCACTAAAAATTCTCTGCAATTTTTCCGGTGTTAAAGAATCATTTAGAGTTATTAATTATATAAAAATTCAATTATAAATAAACTGTTTGTTTTAAATTTAATATTATTGTAGTTTATATGTAAAATTGATTTTTTCAATACTGTTTTGCTGCTTAGGATGCATTTTTTACTAATTATTTTTTTTAAATTGAAGTATGTGTCTAAACCTTTAACTATAACATTTATACTTGAACTTTTAACAAAAGTAATTATTTGCATCTACATCATCTGAATAACAATTTTAATCTAGTAAATTTCGTGATAAGAAATATCTACCTAAAACAAAATAAATAAATACAAATGTATGATGTTTAACTCTACACCGCACTATTTTTTCTTTAGGAAATATATTTTTTTATTCTTATATATTTAGGGTTAGATATCACACATTTTATAAAGTAATTTTCCCCCTTATTTAATAGTCGACTTCTGTGTTTGCACAAATCAAATATCTCCATTCAACTATAGTGGTAGCCAGGAACTGAATTTATTTAAAAGGTTAAATTTTAATTGATTCACAAATACATCACTGCGCAGTGTAGGATTAAGTTTTTAAATCTCGCGCACAGTGGTACGAAAGGCGTGTTTTCGTGTAGATTATAGAGCTTGCAAGAGGCTTCGAAATGACTTATGTTTGGTAACTCTTTGCTGTTAAGGATGGAAAATGCAAATCTGAAATCAGAATCGGGGAGTTTTTATAACGAAATCAAGAAACTTAGGCTTAAACCTGATACTTTCAAAATTCGTCTACAAAATCAACTTCGATCGTGTTAAGGAACATTAAATTGTGTTAAGGAACCTTAAACATGATTTCGGGCCTACTGAACCTGGAAGGATCGCGGCGGAATTTGATTATTATGAATTCCTTTCACCGAATACTAAGGAAACAGAGAACAAACCCAGTTTTTCGGACCAATTCGGAACTTTTTTTGAATCGGTGTTTTGCAAAAATTACATTTAAACACGTAACAAAAGATAAACAAGTCGGAAATTGCACGTCAAACATGGCAAATGATGTGCGTTCGTATTGTAACTAGTTTTATAAATATTCAGATCTTAGTGCAATAGCTGATGCATTCTTATGCAAAAATGCATGAATACGAAATTTATTACGATTCCATATATTAAATTCAGTAATACGAATATAATATGACTCCATCTTAAATAGGACGTATTCATCATGATGCCCAAGCATCATTACCTATCATGGGATATCGTGGAATTCATAAGTTTTAATAGAATGAAGAAAACTTTTATTAATATTTTTTAAGTTTTGATTCGATTTTCATATAATTTGAAATGTCTCGACAAAATACTGCAACGAATAATTTTTGCGCTCTTATATACAGACAGGCGGACAGACAGACAGACGGACCAAACGACGACTACATGTGCTACGTATTTATCTAATTACGAACGCACCTAAAAGCGCAACCAAAAATACGTTTTCGAACTAAATTGTATTTGATTGTACGTCGTTAAACAACAAAAAGTTCTCCAAAACAAATTGATATTTTTTTCAAAGGGAAGTATCAACTGCCCGCTCCAACTAAACAATTTGGCAAGACTTCAAAAATATGCAAAATCGCATAAAATGGGCTGGTTTATGGATGACAAACCGTTCACCGATTTCTCATAAACTCTGGAATGCACAGAACACGTTCATCTAGTTTTTCCAGTCATAATTGTTATTATTTTTAAATTTTGACTATATCACGGATTTTGTTTTCGTCTTACCACCATTTCGTCCAATTGTATGGCGCATAGATGGAAAAAATTATTAAATTAAAGTATCCTATAGTAAAATGTTCTTGATATTCTTCTATATGTTTTAAAAATAGTTAAAATTCATTTTCTTCTACCATAAGGTTTCTGTTTCAGTCAGGTTTCATATTTTACTTTTATTTATCCCGCGTGAAAGGGTATTGTTGAATTGTGTATTATGTAATCTATGAACAGGATTAAACATTACTTATTCTGGCCTGTGATAAAGGTGACTGGCGAAACTACAGAAAAACATTAAATCTGATTTAAAACTTCAGCTACTTTAGTGTCGCAACAATGTTAGTTAATTTACCGTTCAGATAAACCACAATAATTGAAGTCCAGCGCATAAATAGACCTTCTTGTCAAACTAAAACATGCAAAATGCTCCTTGAAACCATATCCTGTTTTTATCCGCAGAATGTGGCAGCCAAAAAGAGGATTTCCGCATGCCTGTCAATATGTATGTATGTATTTGTGTTTATTTGATACTCTTTGACCAATGTGGTTAGAACATATTTTTCGAATGAGCATCGTTGAGTTGAGAGTTGTATTCACTTTAAAAATGTACATAATACAGGCATTATGATTTTTGAGAAATTCGCTATTACAGATATGAGAAACCCAAATCTGATATGTTATCTCACAGCGTTTATTGTAGAATTAGAAGTTAATATGTATTTTGTTTCAGTTTTAATTTTTAAATTGAAACATCGGGCTTGTATTCGTATATTAGATAATTTTCTTTTGCCAGTACACTCTTTATATATACTTGATTGAAGCACACTCATTATTTTGTGGCGGACACACTTCGGGCCCGCCAGCTAACAAAGTACCCACAAGACAGAAATTAACAATAAAAGCAATTTACTTAAAACCAATAGTCAAGGACTCTGGCAGAGAAATTAAAATAACGATGATGAAATTACAAGCTCAAAATTCTAACCCCAAGAAATTCTCTAAATAATGCTACTAACTTCAAACAAAATGGCTACGTTGAGTGCATTCTGGAATGTAATAGACGTTCACCTAGCTTGCTACAAAAATGTCACTCGTAACTCTGAAATAGCTCTCTACAAAATATCCCTAGAATAAACGGCAATGTCACTAATTGAAGGGAACTCCGGGGATTCCAATATACTTTTATTTGAAGTACTGAACACCGTACCATGAAGGCAAACTCTCAACTGAAGAATCATATCTCAAACTCAATCAAAACGGGATATCTAACTTCCTACATCGTATTTATACCAGCTAGATGACTACAGAAACCTAATTAACATATTATTGCTCGAAGTAACCGTAACAATCAGATTGAGGAAAATTTCCAAGAAAGTAAAAGAAGTAACAAAATAGGTGGCTCGTTCACGCACAAATGTTAGAATCAGGATTACAGGCTCACAAACAAAACACAACAATTCATTTGACTCCAGATTACCTTCAAAAAAGAGTAGCCAGGTACATATGCTACAATTTTAACATTTTTTGATGCAATGGGCGTGTTAAAAACATTATATCCATCACTAAGCAGCATATATTTTCCGCAAATTTTCAAGAAGGGACGAGGTCTGGTAAAATCTTCTGGATCCAACTTCCGTCACCGTATTTATATCAGCTAGACGACCGCAGAAACCTCTTGCATAATATTTTTGATTTTAAAATATCTATCTCGTAATCGCATCTTTTGCTAGCGGAATTATTTTTCCACAATTAAAAATGGCAGAAAAGTTTTTTAAACAATTGTGGAAAAACACGCACCTTACAGCACTGATTTTAATTAATTTTTAAATAAAATGAATATATTTTTTTCATTTTTAATATAATTCAAGTACAATCAATTATAAAGGCACTCAAACGATATATTTGCTATCACAATCAGCGCTGCATAATTGCTGAAAATTAGCAGTATTTCTTTGTCTACATGCAGAATATGTCCGAACTATATGTCCGAAATTTTAGCATCCTAACTTTAAATTTAATTAAAATGAACATTGTAATACAGTTTTAAAAATTCAATTAAATTTCTAAGTTTCTAAATTTTAAATGCCGACTGAGATGAAACTTTGAACTTCTTATTAATGTTGAAATGAATCACTGACCAGAAATTAGAATTTGCAAGACTGAAAAATTGTTCTTTCACTGAAAAGAATTGAAGAGTATACAACATTGTAAAAGTCTAAATTTGAAATGGTATTTATTTTTATCAAAAAATTAAATGGTTTAATTAAAACACTTTTAAATACGTTATTTTATATACGATTAATCTTTGCTAATAGTAATCGGAATGTGTAATTTCTTTCAACTTTTTTATATATGTGAAAATACATGCTAATACCGGGCTCGATGCAGCGTATTGTGTCTTAAGGACCATTTTGTGAAAAGTAAAAGTTATTTTTGTGAAATCTATTATCGTTTGTGAAAAATAATTTTTGTAAAAAAAGGTGTTATCCACTTACACAAATTCGAACTAAGTATTTATTAATAATAACTTATTTAAGTCCTTGTGTTAAAGTTTTCCATTCTGATGAACTAGTTTTGTTTGCAAATTACATATTTTAAAACCTAACAAAATGAAAATAATTAATGAAGCGTATGTTTTTATGGAATGGAATTTTGTGAAGGGGCCTATTTTATTAAGAGGAATTTTGTGAGGGGTCCTATTTTGATAAGAGGAATTTTGTTAAGAGGCTTGTTTTATTAAAAGGAATGTTGTGAAGGGGCCTGTTTTATTAAGAGGTATTTTATGAAGAAGCCTGTTTTATCAAATTGATTTTTATGAAGGATCCCTAAATTAATAGGTCTCAAATTTTGCCAGGATCAATCGCTGTAGTAACAACTATGCGCATACTCACCCAGTAGTGGTAACACACACATACATAATCATACTGGAACCATACACAATTCGCCCGTTCATACATTCATACAAAGGAAGAAGTGTGTGTGTGTTTGTGTGCGTGTGGGGGGGGGGGATGACAGCCAAATGAAATAGGTATTTATAGTGAATTTATTGGAAGGGTAAAGTGTCCATATTTCGTCACCCCCAGTCACTTTTAGGTCCTAAATGTTTTAATTTTCAGTGGAAACTTACCAAATTTGGATTTTACATAGACTAACTACCTGTGTGATTAGAAACATAGGCAAATATCGTACAAAAAAAAAAAAAAAAAAAAAATAATAACAATGCGATTTTTTTTTTCAAAAGTATCTAAAAAATGCAAAAGAAAAAAAAATGGTTCCAATTTCGCCCCCCAAAAAATCCAATACGGCGAGGCTTAACTTATAACTAAATCAAAATTTATTTCTAAATGAGTAAGTAATTTAATTTACATTAAAGTAAGGTACAAAGAAATGTACTAATTATCAGTGAAAGAATAACATAATGAAACATTAGCCAGCCAAACATGAGAAAACAAATTTTCATGAAAAAGCATTCCTAATTTCGTCCAAGGGACAAACATAAGAACTGCAAAGGGGACGAAATTGGGACCACGCTACTTCCCAATATGGCAGAAATTCAGTTCCCGTAAGGTGAACTGAGCGTCCTAAAACTCACTGTATGCTACTGTCAGCATCTTACCTATGTAAAATACATGCAATGAATAAGAAATAAATACTCACGGTACAGTAAATAACGTTCTACACACGACGTAATGAGAACTCGGGTCTTCTAAAAATAGGAAATTCGGCGTCTTTAATTTATGTATGCGTCTTGGCGAACGGAACTTTCAATACTGACCCCTTTCACCTTCCGTCCCCTGTGCTTGGGTCATAAGGGGCAGTTTAGCAGAAGAGGAGAAGTTAAGGGGGGAGAAATATGGGCACTTTACCCTATGTTTATTCCTCTAGTAAAAAAGCAAAAATGAATTTTTATTTAATGATTTAAATGAATGTACTCATACTTTAATTTTATGATAAAGCATTTTGTTATTTTTCTAAACTATAGGAAAACCATGAATTATATATATTTTTTTCAAGAAATGCTTTTATATTGGATTTCAATTGAAACAGAATGTCTGTATGATAAATTTGATCGAAAAAAAAATTTAATTATAAAGTTTACATTTCATTCGCTCTTGGAACAAAAATGAAAAAAAAATGAAATAAAAAAATCAATACATAATCTTATCAGAAAAGAAAAAAAATGTTTGAATATTAAAAAGGCTTGAATATTGAATAATGAAAGCCATTAATAGGTAGTGACTATTTTTTTCCATTTGCAAGTTATTGGTAAAGAATTTATCTGGATCTAATATTTATGGCTTTCATCTTTCCTAATGCACAAGTTTTCATTTAATGCACTCTTTCTTTGCTTATAGCAGATTCACTGATGGCATCCTATGATTAATGATCAAACATGGTATAATGACATTTTTTGAATGAACATGATTAATCACATGTTACACTTCCAGATTTTTTTTCTCATCGTAATTTATCTGTAACCATTTTCAAAAGATATCACTCGATTAAACATTTTCTATTGGAAACTGCAATATAGCAACTAGAAATAGATTTTGTCATTGTTACCTATAAATCTGGGTTTCTTTTTAACACTTTCCAGAATAGTTGAAAAGTGTTTATGAATTCGGTTTCTCTGTTTGTCTGTATGTGATCTAACTTGCGTAAATATTCACGGATTGCCCTGCAAATGGTATGTGTTATTGAGGTTTATTAGAACGTGTTCGGTATTGAAAATTAAGTGTGTAGCATTTGCAGTTCATTTACAGGAACACTCAAAAGTATACCGTTACATTATGGTCTATGGGGAAAAAAGAGTTTGCGGGGTACTTTTAATCATCTTACACAACAACAATGTGTAACATCACTGTGATGGAACTCTATAGTTATGCGTGTCTATAATTAATGATCAAACATGGTATAATGACATTTTTTGAATGAACATGATTAATCACATGTTACACTTCCAGATTTTTTTTTTCTCATCGTAATTTATTTTCAAAAGGTATCACTCGATTAAACATTTTCTATTTGAAACTGCAATATGGCGACTAGAAATAGATTTTTTCATTGTTACCTTTAAATCTGGGTTTCTTTTTAACACTTTCCAGAATAGTTAAAAAGTGTTTATGAATTCGGTTTGTCTGTCTGTCTGTCTGTGATCTAACTCGTGTAAATAAACTCGGATTGCCATGCAATTGATATATGTTGTTGAGTTTTATTAGAGAATGTTCGGTATTGAAAATTAAGTGTGTAGCGTTTATACTTCATTTGCAGGGACACTCAAAATTTAAATCGTTACATTATGGTCCATGGGAAAAAGCATTTATGGTGGTTTTTTTTTTTCCATGGTGTTACACTGTTTCAAACGTCACAAAAAAGTGAAATATTATCAATTAAATATATTATATTTTTCTCATTAGAATGAGTTCTGTGCCATATCTTCAAATATGATACTTTACCAGCAATAAAATTCCAGCAATAATTTACCATGTAAAAATGCAGGTTTGATGTCAATCTGCCTAATATTGAGATTGTGGTATGCTGCGGCAGTTATGAAGACTCTTAAACTTGTATGGGAAACTACTGGCGCATAAGTTTCATCGATATCTACTCCGTATTTTTGTCTAAATCCTTGTGCGACCAATCTCGCTTTGTAACGCTTGATTTTTCCGAATTCGTCATATTTCGCTTTAAAAGTCCATTTCGACCCAATTACTCTTGCTCCTTGTGGGGGATCAACTAAACACCAGGTTTCATTTTCATTAAGGGAATTCATTTCCTCTTCTGTCGCTTTTATCCAGTTCTGTTTTTCTATAGGATTTTCTATACTCATCATATCTTCCCAACTGTTAGGTACATATACTAGATCGTGCCGGACTGCATAAGCAAACCTGTCCGGCGGCACACCCCTATTGGTTCTTTCTGATCTTCTCACTTGTGGAATTTGTTGTTGTGACGCGGGTGGTGGACTTAGTTGGTTTTGTGTTGGTGTCAGATCTATTTCGATTTCATTCGTGTCTTTCTGTTGTGTTTGTTTGTTTGTTTCCGCGATTAATTCTCTTCTATCTAGATTTTCGTTAGTATCTGGATTATTTTTATTTTCTATAAATTTTACGCTTCTGGCCAATATTACTCTTCCGTCACTTGTATAGATTCTGTACGCCTTAGAGCGACTGTCGTATCCGACAAAAGTGCCCTTTTTCGCTCTATTATCTAATTTTCCTCTCTTTGATTTGTGTATGTAGGCGTTTGCAGTACAGTCAAAAACTTTGAGATATTTCAAATTTGGTCTCCTATTCATCCATAATGCATAGGGTGTGGTGCTTACCGATTTTGAAGGTAGCCGGTTCTGTAAGTGATTCGCGGTACATATGGCTTCCCCCCATAATTTGTGCGGGAGATTTGCTTCATTTAGCATACTTTTAACCATATCTAGTAGCGACCTATTTATACGCTCTGCGACACCGTTTTGGCTTGGGTTAAATGGTACGGTAAGCTGATGATGAATCCCATTTTCTTTTAGATATTTTATTATTTCGTTACCCGTATATTCACCACCGTTGTCCGATCTGATCTCAGTAGGCATTTTTCCGAATTTGTTTTTCACCATTGAGACGTATTCTTTCAATTTTTCTGAAGCCTCACTTTTATTTGCAATTAAATAAATTACACAAAATCGCGTATAATCATCGATAAAAGTGACGAAGTATCCTCCCCCCAATTGTGGGTGTAAAGGGCCACATATATCAGAATGAACTAACTCGAGCCTTTTTGTAGCTCTAAATGCACCTGATTTAGGAAATGGGGTCTCGCTGATTTTTGACTTGATGCATACCTCACATTTAGCATTATGTTTACAGTTGTTGATCTTAATTCCCTCAACTAAGTCCTTTGATAACATGGACTTTATTGTGTCGTAGCTCCTATGCCCCATTCGCCTATGCCACACATCTATGCAATTTGCATTTGAGCAGTTGTAGGTGACATTTGCATAGTGCTTGTGATTTTCATCTTTACTAACATGTATTTCGTACAGATTGTTTTTAAGTTTACCTTGAAGTATAACGTCGCCTTCGTGAATTATATCACATTTACCTTTTCAAATTTGACTTTGCAACCGTTTTTAGTTGCCCTACTCACTGACAGCAGGTTAGTTTCTATGTCAGGAACGTATAGTACGTCACGCAATATAACTTGTTTGTTTTTATTTTCGGTATGAATTATTACCTCTCCAGATCCATATGAAATCAGTTTGTTACCATTAGCAACTGTGACGTTTGTTTCATTATTATTTGTAATTTTGGTAAAAAATTCTTTTGAATTTACAATGTGACTAGAACTGCCACTGTCCACTATTAAAGTGCCTTTATTTTCGGACTCTTCGGTTAGTAAAGCGACACTGTTGTTTTCATTTACTGTGAGTTTTCTTTCTTCAGGTTCCGCATTTTTATGTAAATTATTTTCTTCATAAACTAGTGATGTTGAATTGTTTTTATTTTTATAGTGTCTGTTATTAGTGTAACTGTTGTTGTTTTTCGTTTTTAGAAACCAGCAGTCTTTATTTGAGTGGTTTTTCATTTTACAGTGTGAGCAGTACTTATTGCTGCCTCTTTTCTGTTCTGAATGATTAAATTTACCTTGAGCCTTTATAATATGCTTTATTGCTGTTTTCGGAATTTTCACTATTATCTACTCTGCGAGTATATTATCCGTAAGCTTGCTTTTTATAAATTGTACGGTTAACTCAGCTTCATCTCTGTCCTCCAGGGCAGTAACTAGGGTATCGTAGGATGGTGGCAACGAGCATAGCAGTAGTGTTGAAATGTGCGAGTCAGTTATGTTTTCACCTATGGCTGACAGTTTATCCACTATCTCTAAAATTTTTGTAATGTGGGCTGTCATATTGCCACCTTCAGCTAATTTTGTACTGTACAGTTTTCGTAGCAAGTACAGCATACTAGAGAGATTAGATCTCTCATGTATTTGTTTAAGTGCGTCCCATGTTTGCCTAGCTGTATTTAAATTTCTGACATGCACTATTTGACTGTCGTCAATGGACAAATTTATTAAAGCCCTTGCTTTTCTGTCTTTCTTGGTCCAAGCATCGTTCAATGGAGTGGGGGCCTCTTGCGTAATAACTTCAATAAGTTCGTCTCGAATCAATAGCATTTCGACCTTGAACCGCCAATTTGTATAATTGTTGGCGTTCAATTTTTCAATGGTCGTGCTATCTTTTGTAGAAGAAGCCATAATGTTGCTAAGATTCGTTTTATTTATTTATTTATTTTTTTAATAAATTACCCTATCGGATTACCAGATTTTATTTTTGTCAATTACTGACGATTTTTTTATTGAGAATTTTTTTCCCTCTCATAATCAATTTGTTAGCAATATTTAATCTTTGCTATCAGAAATGGCGTGATGTTCGTTCTTATCCTCAAAAATTAATTATCTATTTCTCAATATAAAAAACATAGGTAAGATAAATTGGGCTTACCTTATATTTATGTATATCCGTTTATCATCTGTTAATTTTCGTCCGGAAAGGGTAAATCCATCTACATATTCTTCTTGTATTTCTGTTTTAATCCAAAGGTGATGATGGTGTGAACTTCATGTGGTTTAAAAAGACACATATTTTTGTGTGAGTTGTGAACTTAAATTTGTGCCGAAACTTATAAATAGAAAGTTAAATAAATTTTTAATAAGAGCTTTAAGACATACATCTCTCAGTTTGAGAGTCTGAGTTACAACTGAAAGCAGAGAAAAATACATGAATAAAATATTATTAGCAATCAAGAGCAGGAAATTAATGCCATAAATCACAATAACAAAGAATTTGTATCAATATTTATATTTATGGTATTTTAAAATTAGAGTTTATAAATGTCTTATAGTTCTTGAGTATTGCGAAATGTTTATAATAAAATATTTGTTTACGATTGTGCAATCACTTTTCAATTTCACTTCCTTCTTTCAGATCATAAACACTTTTGATAATTACTTTTATAAATTACATTTGACACATGAAAAACAATTTACTTCGCTTAATTATTTTAATGTCCTTGTTTGGAGATTATATTTCACAATATCTGTCAACAAGTTTCTGATCGAAATATGTTAAAGTGGATTTTAAATGAGAGAGGCAAAAATTCATATAAATTAAAAAAATTCCATTAACGGATTTGACATTTCGATATTTTCCCGTGGGATTCTAAGTTAAAACTCAATTAGCAATAAAATTTGTAATGAAAAAAGGCAAATCTGATAGTAAACTATGTATGTTCACATAAATGCGAATTTCGTACTACTAAAAAATATTTTTTTGTTATGGTTCAAGATAGTTCAAATTACCTTGAAATTTGAAAACCCCTACCATTTTTTTTTTTCGTGAAAAATAAAATAAAAATAATTTAGTAAAGAGTTAATTTTATTAGGTGCGTTCTTAATTATATAAATACGTAGCACCCATAGTCTTGTCTGGTTCGTCCGTCTGTCCGCATGTAACAGCACAAAAACTTCCCAACCGAATGGTTTGAAATTTAATATATATAATCGTTGCAGAATTTTGTCGAGTCTTTTCAAATTTTATGAAAATTGAATCAAAACTTAAAAAGATATTAATAAAAGTTTTCTTCATTCTATTAAATCTTATCATACGTCATTAATTCAGTGATTTCCCAAGATAGGTAATGATTATAGGTTGACATGGTGATCACATCCTAATTAAGATAGAGTCGTATTATATCGGTATTACTAAATTTAATATATATAATCGTAATACATTTTGTATTCATACATTTTTGTATAAGAGTGCAACAGCTATTGCACCAAGATCTGAAGATTTATAAAGCTAGTTACAATACGAACGCACGTCATTTGCCACGTTTGAAGTATAATTTCCGGCTTTTTTTTATTTTCCTGAAAATAAATAAAAATTACTTAGTAAAGATTTAATTTTATTTTTATTTATTCCACTTCTGTTTAAGTAAAATTCTTCTAATCCGATGAAACTTGCAGAAGCTTTGATGAAGTCGAAGCAATCTATATCCTTAAACGATCGATGCATTTTAGTCAAAAGTGCTCGCTCTACTTCATTAAAATCTTGAAGTGTCCAAAGGAATTAACCAAATTAATACATTATTTAATATAATTAATGGCAGCGTCGCACATTTCTTTATTTTCAGGTCTTGCCCAGTGAGTTTTAAGTGGTACTTTCTTAAGTGTTAACAAAGGGGGCAAAGGGTAATGATCTGGATACTGGTGTTCAGAAGTGGTTCAATTTAATTCTGAAGCATCTCACACTTTTATAGATTGAATAGACGCGTCTGCTTAATAAATTCCAGAACATTGGATTAAATTAAAATGCTTTGGTTCAGCGTAATCCTGAACTTTTACGATTAATGATAGAGCTACAGATTTGTTCTTTTCACGCTGGGCTTCATTTCGAAAATAGTCATAGTCACTTTTCAAAGATGAAATAGATATTAGAATGAGATTAATTGTAATTCTATTCGTAATTTCATTAGACGTCTGAGAACTATAGGACCGTGGTTGGAAACTGTATATTATATCCAATCAAAAATTATGACAGAAATAGTCTTAATTGTTTAAATCAACGGCGTTACTTTCATGTCGGTCTTAATTTTTTTTGTCATTTTGAAGTCAGAAGCATTATCAGTTTATTGTCATTTTGCTTCAATGGTAAAAATTTAATAATTTAAGGTACCTGCATGGCTTTAAAATGTCAATTTAGATCAACATTGCGATTCAAAAACTTATTGTTTTAGAAAAAAAAATAGAGGGTGTTCGAAAATCGTCATAGTCACTTTTCAAAGATGAAATAGATATTAGAATGAGATTCATTGTAATTCTATTCTTAATTTCATTAGACGTCTGAGAACTATATGACCGTGGTTGGAAATTGTGTATTACACCCAATCAAAAATCATTATAGAAATAATCTTAATGGTTTGAATCAACGGCGTTACTTTCATGTTGGTCCTGTAGTTTTATGTCATTTGGAAGTCTGAAGCATTATCAGTTTATTGTCATTTTCCTTCAGTGGTAAAAATTTAATAATTTAAGGTACCTGTATGACTTTAATATGTCAATTATGATCAAAATTGCAATTCAAAAACTTATTGTTTCAGAAAAAAAAATAGAAGGTGAACTTATGATCCTGTAGCTTTTAAAACACTTATACTTCTTACAAATTTTTCTCAAAAGCTATTGCAACAAGATCTGGATATTTATAAAAATATAGTTATAATACGAACGCACTTCATTTGCCAAGTTTTACGTACAATTTCGGACTTGTTTTTTGTTATTTTGTGAAAATAAATAAAAATAACTTAATAAAGAGTTAATTTTATTTTTATTTAATTTACTTCGGTTTAAGTAAAATTCTTCTAATCTGATGAAACTTGCAGGAGCTTTGATGAAATCGGAGCAATCTATATCCTTAAACGATTGATGCATTTCAGTCAAAAATGCTCACTCTGCTTCATTAAAATCTTGAAGTGTCCAAAAGAATTAACAAAATTAATACATTATTTCATGTAATTAATGGCAGCGTTGCGCATTTCTTTAGTTTCAGGTCTTGCCCAGTGAGTTTTAAGTGGTACTTTCTTAAGTGTTAACAAACGGGGCAAAGGGTAATGATCAGGATACTGGTGTTCAGAAGTGGTTCAATTTAATTCTGAAGCACCCCACACTTTTATAGTTTGAATAGACGCGACTGCTTAATAAATTCCAGAACATTGGATTAAATTAAAATGCTTTGGTTCAACTTAATCCTGAACTTTTACGATTAATGATAGAGCTACAGATTTGTTCTTTTCACGCTGGACTTCATTTCGAAAATAGTCATAGTCACTTTTCAAAGATGAAATAGATATTAGAATGAGATTCATTGTAATTCTATTGGTAATTTCATTAAACGTATGAGAGATATATGACCGTGGTTGGAAACTGTATATTATATCCAGTCAAAAATGATTATGGAAATAATTTTAATTGTTTAAATCAACGGCGTTACTTTCATATCGGTCTTATAGTTTTATGTCATTTGGAAGTCAGAAGCATTATCAGTTTTATTTTATTAATTAATCAATTTATTTCGGCAAAATTTTTATTTCTTCATGCAATATTAGCCGAAAACAGATGCTGGGTCATTTATATATTATTTTAAGTTTGTCTTCTGTAATCGGGCTGCATGCGATATAGATTTTAAAAAATCATGCTTAAAAAATCTTTAAAAACCATAAAAAATCAGTAAATTCAGATACAGTTTTGTGCCACTGAAAGTACAGTTTTTCACTTATTCGACGGTGTAACAACATGCTCCCTTCATTTGTTCTTCCAATAACAAATGTTCAACATGATCTCCAAAACATTCTACGACACAACTGCTGTCCTGTTCAGTGTGTTTCGGGTCGTCAGCGCCCTCTACATGTAATTTTTTACTTAAAAATTTTTTTGCGGCTAAAGAAAATCCGACTACCTGGTGAGCCCTTTCTTGCAAACAGCACTCCTTTATCATAATTTCTTCCTTTTTTTATGAGTTTTTAAAGTTTTAACGAACTTTTGGCTCACCCGGTACACACACACACACATATATATGTATATATATAACTAAGCTATAGCACTTATCGAGCAAAAGTTACCTTTTACTTGATAAAAATAGTACCATTAACCCTTTCACTCCCAGTGAGTCCAAATGGCATCATGATGTTAGTGGATTTTTTAATTCCGATATTCCAAGTTCATACCAGAAAATTAAAATAGCAATATTTGGTTTATTTAATAACAGACCATTTCCATATGCGAAATTTAACATTGAAATTTTCTGGTGTGAATTCGGATTCTTTGAACTACGTAATTTCTAGAACGTATTTTATCATGGGAATGAAAGGGTTAAAAATGCCAGAATATAAAGAGGTTATAAATGGGAATTTCCGATATGTTATATGGAGCTAAATATCGTCATTTTAGGCCTAATGCCGACAACATTCGACGAAATATATTTTTAATATGAATTAAGCTTATGTAGCTCCTCTGACGAATACGTAAGCTATTCATAGTTTCTTAACTTTTGCATTTCTAATTTCATTTGTTCATCTTTTGAATTGTCTTTCCAATTTATTTTTACATTTGTGATTTCATTTTAATTATACATTATTATACATCTATACTACTTTTGACGTCGTTATAACATTATTTACAGTTAGCTCTGCTTTTTTAATAGAGTATTTACACATTTATATCTTATTTTTATGTAGCATGCGATTTCTTTTACTGATGAAACTAGAAATTGTCATTTTATTTATCGTAGATGTAATTATGAATATATCATACTATAATCGACAATGCATGAAGAGTTCTTATGAGTTAAACATCTAAATGCACGGTTTGTGATTTTGATTTAACATGATTGTGGCGCTCACAAACTGCGAAATGTTTCAGACCGTAAAAATTTATGATTTTAATTTTGTTTGAGTTATAACAGTATAAGCTTTTAATGTTATAATGTGTGTTCGAAAGTGATTTTTAAAACTTTAATTTTTATTTATAAATTTTTGGGATTAAGGCTCTAGATAAAATATTATAAAATCCTCCACGCGTTGAAACGTATTTTTTCGTTACGTGATTGCTGAATTAAAAGTCTGATCTGAAAAAAAAAATGAAATTTTTGTTTGATTCTATCTACATAGCATGGAATATATAAATATGTAAGCTATTCAAACAGTAATCGCTATGCCAAAAGTTATAGTTTTTCATGAATTGTTAAACAGATCTTGAAAGATATTGCCTCAACGTAAAGGATTTAAGAGAAATAAGGATATGCAATCGAACACGCTTATATTAGTAATAATGTAATGTATATTTTGAATTTCCAAATAATTCTAATTGGAATGAGTTGTAACTTTCCCATCTCAGCGAAAATGTGTCCAGGCTGGGACTGGAACCCAGAACCCTTGGCTCTAATTGTCAATGTCCTACCATTTGAGCTATCTGAACGACACCCCAGCCAAAACAATATTTGCTCAGATCAACCATGAATGAAAATTAGTGATAATGAAAGTTAGATTATAGTGCGCTGTAGTCTTTATTAGCTATTTTTTGTGCAGTAATTTATTTTATTTAAAAAAATGCCTGGAATGCCGTTGAAACGTCTTTTTGCAATCGAGCTCGCTTATATTAATAATGATGTAATGTATATTTTGAATTTCTAAATAATTCTAATTGGAATGAGTTGTAATTTTCCCATCTGAGCGAAAATGTGTCCAAGCTGGGACTGCAACCAGGGTTCGTACAGGTACTGTTATTTTCAAGGCCAAGTCTCAGAATTTTTTTATAAAAAAGAAATCTAGTTTAAACAGACGAAATTTCGCCTTATTTAAGGAGAGATTTTTTCCTAAAAAAATACTGGTACCGAAGAATTTCTTAGTCCAGAAATTCAAGGACCTGTACGAACCCTGGGAACCCAGAACCTTTGGCTCTAAACGTCAATGCCCTACCATTTGAGCTATCTAAACGACACCTCAGCCAACACAATATTTTCTCAGATCAACCATGCATGAAAGTTAGTGATAATAAAAGTTAGATTATAGTGCGCTGTAGTCTTTATTAGCTTTTTTTGTGCAGCAATTTATTTTATTTTAAAAATTGCCTGGAATAAATATTTTAAGTATTTTATATTTTCATAATTGTAATTATTGTTAAAAAGTACAAAAGGGAAATCTTTATGCATGCGACATTGCACTTGATAGAGTAATGTATCAATGCTAGAGCAATGTACCGCGAAAGGTCTACTCAAGTAATAACAATTTCAAGTACAGTAGAACCTCGATTATCCGAAGTAATTGGGACCGACCCTTTTTCGGAAAATCGAAATTTTCGGATAATCGAGAATGCTTCAGTTTTAAGATTAAGGAGAAATATATGCAATATTTCTTATTATGATAAGAAGTGCTTAATAAAAATAAAGCAACAACAAAATAGAAACAAGAATAAATACCTGAATTTTAAATTTTAAATTAAGTACCTTGTGCATATATCACACGGGTTTGAAAAAATGTTTTGTTTTTCGCTGATTCGATTGCCTTTGCTATGAAACTCTATCACGGAGTTTTTTTAATATTATTAGTTCACCAATATCACAGTCTTTCTGCTGCTCCAGCCATGCCAAACCTTTTGCAAAACATTGAAAAGCTTCAGAATTGCTAATTTGTTCGTTTTCTCCGTTCTACTGCAACTTACGGAGCTCAAGTTTAATTCAAAGGAACTCTAAGAATGGGGGATCGAAAATATTTATGTGTTCTCGTAGTTCGGAAAGGACCGCTTGCACACAAGGAATATTATAGTTATTAAAAAAAAAAACCTTTCAAATTGGATTTTGCACACAAGGAATGTGATAGTAAAAGAAAAAAAAAGCTTTCAACATGGATTTCGGTTAACTGAGAGTTTCGGTTAAAAGAGTTTCGGTTAAAAGAGTTTCGGATAAAAGAAGTTCCACTGTATTCCAATAATCCAATTATAGTTGGAACAATGACAGCTCTATATTTCGAATGAAATAAGACACCATTTCTTTTAAAAATAATCGTAAATTTTAATTTATATTCATATTTTTGTTTCCATTTGTAATTCTACTCTTAAATTTAGTTTTTTAGACGTACTATTATTTCGTTAGCTATTCTAGAAGAAAGTGTTTCAATAAATCTATAAAATTCCTGGAATTTTTCCGTAGAAAATTTCTTACGCCATACCTTCAATAATATTCAGAGTGGCTTGCGCTGCGGTTGTAGCCTTGCCAACATATGCCAGTGAGAAGTGCCAGACTGGGTATCGTTCCAAGTTGTTCAGTTGGTAGAACGTCGGTGCGCTATACCGATGACCCGGGTTCGAGTCCTGGCTTGGACACTTTTTCTCTCTGTTGGCTGTACGTCTTTTAACCCTTTCAGGGGCAAAACAATTTCATTGCTAAAGTGTTGAAATTAGTGAATGACACCAGAATTTGAAAATAAATTTATTTGTAATAAGAAAAAGATACACATAACACATTTCATTGGCATAACATAACATTTCACACACATAATAAATCGAATTTTTTTAACCAAAATTCTGGTGCCAATGTGGCATTTGGGAATTAAAATTAAGTGGTTTCATAAACATACCACCTTCCCTCAAGGGGTTAAGCAATTAAAATTTGAAGAAAGTATTTCGTCGAAGTTTTTTTGGAATGAGTTTTTCCAATATATTTCATTCATAATATTTGAACCAATCTACCATGTACCTAACTTCTAAAAGATAATTTTATATTAATTTTCTGGTTTTATTATATGGGATGTCCATAATTAAATGAGCCTATTTTAACTTTCTCTGCGGACATTACAGACAATCACGAAACTATTGTTCAGAATGTTGTGAAATTTTGGGGAGGACATAATAAAGATGTGGGAATTTGTTTGAGCGGAAAAAAAATCCCACCAGAGAGCGTTTTTTCAACGAATTACACATTTAGCATACATTTACGGTAGTTTACAAATTTTATTTCAACCAAACATGTTCCACATGATGGTCATAATTTTCAGATACCATCTGGAATCGTAAGATAGCATATTTCACAGTTGATCGCAATGTGTTATGGGAAATTCTAGGAAAAGGTTGTGAAATTCCGTCTTTAAGATCAGGTAAAGATAATAAATAAAATTTCTAAACTGTCGTAAATACATGATAAGTGTGTAATTAATTAAGAAACACCCCCTGGTGGCGAAATTTTGAACTATTTTTTATTTTAAATAAATTTGTTCCTTTATAATACCTTTCACAAAATTTCACAACTGTATGAACAATAGTTACGTCTGCAGACAGCTTTAAAGTAGGGTCGTTTAAATATTTACACCCTGTACATTAATTATTAATAACATTTAAAATAATTAAATTTATTATGAAGTACCTAAAGTTTAAAAAAAAATACAAAATTGTAATATTACCTTTAATCAAAATAATTTTTCTTCACTATTTTTACCATATCCTTTATATTTTATACAATAAATTTTATTAAAAGTAGTTAGTTGTCATAGTAAATTCCAAACTAAACTTTTTATTACCACGTAAAATATCTTTAAATAGAGTATAAACATTCATAAAATGAATTTCCCGATATCAATAGATATATTGAATGACCTTGTCTGGCATTGATTTATCGTTTATCGATATTAAACATACCGTAAGCATATAAAGAACTCCAAATAATTCCTCAAAAACTTTTCTGCTTTCTAGATATTTTATTTCTTTCGACTTCGCGATTTTTGTTTTATTCACGTTCTTTTGATCTACACTTAGTTAAAAAAAAAAAAAAGATTCCTATATTGTTTATCAAAATGTATAAAAGGATTATATGCTGAACCACATTACTTGTTCAGCCAATTCTAACCGTCTGAAAAATGCAGTAGCGTTTCCAAAAGGGATTTTGGAACTATTGCATCTAAGCTAAGTGACTACAACTTCGACATCTCGCCTCTTACATTCATGAACAGTTAAAACATATACATATGCAGTTCTGAGGAATTGTTCGATTTTGCTCTACAGCAGACAAAAGATTTGCTTTGTGAACAGTAAATAGAACTTGCAAAAGATAACTATTCCAATGCGTTGCACTTTTGACTGAAGAATTACAAGTATAAAGTTGAAATTTGTATTTTGAAGCAAAACTGTAGAAAGAATGTACTCAAAAGGATTTCACACTTTTTTGTAGAGGCTGTACTTTTGTGAAATTTGTTTTATGTACGCAAAAATATTTTAAGAAAAATGCTCTATATTCCAAAAATCTCTAATGCATATGAATAAATGTATATATATATATATATATATATATATATATATAGGGCAAATCCACAGAAAATCATCATTTTTTTTGGTGGGGGGGGGGGGGGGGTGGGAGGGGGAGGGATCTAATTTGTAATATATTTAATTTAAGGGTATGATTTGAAAACTTGATATTTTTATATTCTATAGAAAAATCCTAGTAAAAAGGCATTGTAAATTACTGTTTATAAACTAAGTTAAGTACCGTAAAGTCATAATGTTACGTTAGTTACACAATAAAAGTTATGTCAGTTACACGTGTAAATGCAATTTTTTCTTTTTTATTATTCAGAAATTAATTAAACAAGTTACTGTTATAATCTGGCATTACTTAGTGTTGTTGAGAACATTAAATCACTTTTTTTTTTTAAACTGGATAGTTTTGATATTTTTTACACTTCAATGAAGGCAGAAAAAATATTTGTATATTTTATGTTACGCCAGTTACAGAATTTTGAATTGCAATTTTTGGGACTCAAAGAGAGATTGAAATAATGTGCAGGTATTTGGGTACCTTAGTAAGAAATATTATAAATTCTAAAAATTTGTTCTAGCTTTATTAGTAAATTTTCTACATAGATTTGAAAACAAAATTCGATGATAAAATGTTGCGTCAGTTACGATGGAATTGCCCTATAGCGAATCAACGTTTTATGTATCAGATAACGATCTACTGCAAAATGTTTATTATTAATCTTAAACAGTCTGGAAAAAATATAAAATAAGGTTATTTTTTAAAATATATGTTATTTTACTTATTTATAATAATTATTTTTCAATATCAATGCTCAAAATAACTTTCTTAAAAATCATTTTTTTTTTTTTTTTTTTTTTTTTTTTTTTTTTTTTTTTGTAATAAACTTGATTAAAAAAAAAAGTTAGGTGCTATGATAGATTCCAAAATTTTACTAATCTTAGTTGTATTATTCTGCAAAATATTTTTAATTGGTATAAAAACAGTCATAAAATGATATATAAACATTCATAAAATGAATTTCCCGATATCAGTAGATATTTTGAATGACCTTGTCTGATATTGATTTATCGTTTATCGATATTAAACATACCGTAAGCCTATAAATAATTCCAAAATAATTCCTCAAAGCTTTCTGCTCTCTAGATATTTTATTTCCTTCGACTTTGCGATTTTGTTTTATTCAACGTTCTTTTCAAGTTCACTTATTTAAAAGAATACTGCTACCCCTATATTGTTTATCAAAATGTATGAAAGGGTTACATGCTGAACAGCATTACTTGTTTAGTGATTTCTACCAGCCTGATATTCAGTAACATTTCCAAAGAGGATTTTAGAACTATTGTATTTAAGCCAAGTGACTACAACTTCGACTTCTCGCCTCTTACATGCATGGGCGGTTAAAGCATGCGTCTAGTTCTGAGGTTGTGTTCTGCTTTGTTTTGGAGCAGGAAAAGGTTTAGCTTTGTTGATAGTAAATGTAACTTGCAAAAATAGCTATTCCAGTGTTTTGCACTCTTGGCTATAAAATTACAAGCATTAAGTTAAAAATTTGTATTTTGAAGCAAAACTGTGGAAAGTATATATTCAAAAAGATTTCAAGTTGTTTTGTAATAGTTGTTCTTCTGTGGAATTTGTTGTACGTAATAAAATTCTTCTGAATCAAAAAATTATTTTAGTTAAAATACTGAAAGGGCCAAATCATCTTGACTTATTTGATAAACAGTATTTGCAGATCAATTTGTTGTACGTATGTGAGAGCGATCTACGATAACAAGTTTATCATTGATGAAAATATTGTGGGTAAAAAAGTTCATATTTTTTCCGATATCATTTTATTTATATTTGGAAATTTTTCCAGAGAGAAACATTCGCCTTGAATACAATATTTCAAATGAAAATCAAATTTCAAATTATTTATGCTTAAAAGGCGCAAAGACCAACTTAGTGAAAAAGATTCCATGCCGGGAATCGAACCCGGGCCATCAGTATATCGCACTGACGTTCTACCGACTAAACCACATGGAACGATACCCAGCCTGGAACTTCTCACTATTACTGGTTGGCAAGGCTACAAACGCAGCACAAGATGGAATATTCCGTGAGCCACCAACATGGGGCAAACACAGACACTTAATTTAATCCAGCATCGATTGAATCTATATTAATATTTGGAAATTTTTCCAGAGAGAAACATTCGCCTTGAATACAATATTTCAAATGAAAATCAAATTTCAAATTATTTCTTTCAAATTTTATTCAGCAAATTTTATTCTACAAATTTCAAATTTCAAAATAATTTGAAATTTGATTTTCATTTGAAATATCATTTTATTTCTCTATAATATTTTTTTTCAATATTCTTTTTTAACATCAAAGCTTAATTTCTTTTTCTATATCATTTTGCTTCTTTATAACTAATTTGATAAAAAAAAAACAATAGATAATTGTCCAAAATACTAATAAGTTAAGCTTTATTGCCATCTAAAATATCCTTAAACGATATGAAAACAGTCATAAAATGAATTTCTCTATATCAATAGATATATTGAATGACCTTGTATGATATTGATTTATTCTTCACTATTGGTATTAAACATACCGTAAGCATATAAAAAGTCCAAATAATTATTGATTTCAAAATATTCTGCTCTCTAGATATTTTTTTTTCGGCTTTGCTATTTAGTTTTATTGAACGTTCTTTTGATGTTCAACAGTTTTTAGTTAAAAGACGACTTCTGTTCCTATGCTTAAACTGCACGACTTTTAAATTAACTACATGAAAGGGTTATATGGTGAACCACATTACTTGTTCAGTCATTTCTACCCGTCTGAAAATTCAATAGCGTTTTAAAAAAGGATTTTGAAATTATTGTATTTAAGAAAAGGGAATAAAACTTAGACATCTCGCTTCTTAAATGCATGAACAGTTAAAACATCCCTGTGCAGTTCTAAGTAATTGTTCAGTTTTGCTCTACAACAGGCAAAGGTTTTTCTTTATTGGCAGTATATAGTACTTGAAAAAATAACTATTCCAATATTTTGAGCACTTGGCTGTAAAATTACACACACAAAGTTAGACTTTGTATTTCAATCAAAAATGTGTAATACATATATTTAAAAGGATTTCAGTCTACTTTATGGTGATTGCACTTCTGTGAAATGTGTTTTATGCAACATAATAAATTTCTTTTGAATGGAAATAATATTTTAAGCAAAATGTTGAACTGAACAAAAGTACATACCGTATTTCGAAAAAGGTTATACCAAAGCAAGAATTTTGTGTATGAGAGAAAGCTATATATATATTAAAATGTTTATCATCGATGCTAAATAGTCTGGAAAAATGAAAATAAAATAGCTCAAAATTTTATATAGTTGTTTTAAAATATCGCATCTTTTTATAAGCAGCGCAGAATTTTTTTTAAAGATAACTCTGTAAAAAAGTATTATATTAAACCAAGACTTTTAGATGTATTTCATTTTTGTAAAATAAATAAGTAAATAAATAAATAATAAAGAAAAATACGAAGAACACACACGTAATGGTAGTTTTAGTTTTATTTTCTTACGACATGTAAAAAAAAAAATACTGTTAATTTTATTTTCAAATGTGTCAAGTATTTATTGCTAACATTTTACGTAATTATACTACTATAATAGTATTATAAAATGTGTGGACTAAATATTTGCAAATTTAAGTAGTGTTTTTTGTTCAATAATAATAATAATAATAATAAAATGAAAACACCATACTTATATGCTAATAGGTACATGTTAACTACTAAATTGTGCTTAAAGTTTTATAACACCACTTACATGGGGCATTCTCACAATCGTTTGACTTTTATGTCCCTGAATAATAATTTTTATTTTAATACATTTTTCTGTGTTTTTTTATTTCATATACTGGAGAACATCCCATTGCATGATTTCATAACAATATTAACGAGATAAATAAGATTTGGACAATGTTGGGGGTCCAAATACCAGAAAAACTCCTATACCGTCCCGTGTCCCTGTTGCTGATTTTTAAGTTTGGAGCTGTCTGTATAAAATTGTTTCAATAAAAGTAATTCGATGTAATTTTTTTCCGAAATTGGGACAATTGTTTTACATAAAAGTGTTGCAAAAAATTAACCCGCAAACATTTCTACGATTGATATTATTTTTTTAACTCTGTCCCTGGGTTTTTCATCTTTATCGTCCCTCTTGCTACACTTATAAAGAAAATCACTTCAGATGCAGCCACAGAATTTTTTTTTCAAGCTTTTTTTCATGCAGAAGTATGCTAGAGAAAGAATGTCTAAAATTCTTTGACAGGAAATTTACCGCAGAATTTAAATCAGCATTTAAATATCAATTTCAAGATCGTCGCTTTATTGGTAGTCTTACCATCCCCAAGGTTTATTCCTGCACTTTTCGAGGTAAATTTAAAAAATAATAATAATTTAATCCAATGATAACAACTGTTTCTAAAAATCAATGAACATTGTGGCTGTCACTTAGTCTTAACATGTTTTGCCTAAAAATAGGTGGTAATTTTCCTTACCGTCCCTTTTTTTCCCATTTCGTCCCTTTTTTCCTATACCATCCCCTGTTTTTACCTTACCGTCCCTTCTTTAACGCCCCATTAAGACAATGTTGTACAAAAATTCTGTATTAAAAGTACTACATTTTTGTTATTTTTTATTTAAATGTCCTGTGGGTACCATGCAAAATTTAGAAAAAAATTTAGAAGAAAATAAAAAGTTATAGTGGTAAAATGGCAAGGAAAATTAAACTCGCAAGTTTAACTTAAACCTCAGTTAAATAAAATGTTTTCGCTGCTGACCATTTTTTCTTTGTTTTGAATCATTAAGGCATTCATCTGTCAGATTAAAACGTTATTTTAGCAAGTTTAATTTCACCAGATTTTTATTCCCGAAAGTCAAAAGATTATGAGGATGTCCCACATATTTTAATTCTTTTTGCCTCCACTTTTGAATTTTAATCCTTAAACAAGTAAGCATCATGCACCTGTACGGTATTTTACGGTATTTGGTATAGAAAAAGATTTATATTATGTTGTCCATTGCTATTAATTTTCTTTATAGGAGAAAAAAAAGTTCATGTTTTCATATCCAATTAATATTTTAAATCTTTAATATCTTAATATCCAATTTTAATTTTCCTGTAGATAACTTCCAAAATATCAAGGATTTCTGAGGCATTTTATATGTATTGAGAACTCTTTTTATATAGCTTTCATATAGATTTTTGAGATGAATACATGAATGTTTCCACTTTATTATTTAAATTTTAACACTTTATTATTTAAATTTTATTATTTTATTTTTTAAACATTTCACTCAATATCTCAATACTCAGTATTTTACTGACTATTTTAATTGTAATATTTAATATTTTATTCATTCAGTTGCAATTTATGTGAACAAATAATAATGTTGTATCACCCTGTTCAGGATTCCTACGGGTCAGGAAAAACCTGGAAAACAGGGAAAAGTCAGGAAATTAACAAAATTAGGCAAAAAGTCAGGAAAATGTCAAGGAAAATTTTAAACATTTGAAGTGGTCAGGGTAAAGCCAGGAGATTTTTGATGTACTAATTTCCATTAGAATCTCGGTTATTGTAAATGAAGAAATTTTGAATTAATTATCCATCTAATATATAATTTTTATATAAAATTTATGCAAACTATATAGCAATAGCATAATATGAAAAATAATTAAAAATCTGAAATTCAAATTGCGCATACTTCTTTTAGCATTTATCTAGATTAAAGCTGCTTACTGTGGAGGGTTTTACAGCAATATATAAGACGAATTTTTATCGATAAAGCTCAAAGAATTTTTTGAAAAAGGTCAGAGAAAACCTGGAAAAGTCAGGAGATGTTTTTACCAGAATTGTGTAGAAACTCTGCTGTTGCATGCATTATCCTTTGTTGTATCATCCTGTTGCACATGTACAAAATACCCAAAAATTAATGCTACTTATACAGTGAGCTTTAAAAGTTGATTTTATTTATTGCTTCTATATCCCAACACATCAATTAATATAAATTGTTCATGGAATCCTCAACAGACGGCGACGCTGAGTTATTTTTTCATGTCAAAGTTTTATTTATCATTTGAGCAATTTCTCATCGTTATTACTAAAATGATCTTCGTAAATTTCGTAAAATTAAAAAGACTTGGAAAGTCCAAAAATAGATTTTTTGCAAAGATAAGTTCATACACTTTGCAATTTTGTATTAGAAAATTGACGCTTATCCTGAGAAATGTACAATTTTCTGTTTACTGCAAATGTGAAAAAAAAAAGTACCTTTCACTCAATATATATTTTTTTCATTTTATATTTTTTTACATGCTTAAAATGATGTATTGCAATATCTGAGTAAATATTTTACTAATCGGAGTTGATGAATGAAAAAATCAAAGTAAAAATTCACTTATTTTAAACAAACTGTTGCAATTCACTTACTCGGATTCAATGATTTTTTAAAAAATATATACAAAACTACTATTTATGTAAAATATTTTTGTAGTTCTTGAAAAATGTTTCGATTTTCCTTCCTTGTAGGTATAAACTCAGTTCATCTCCTGTCGCTTTGTGCAATTGCATCTTGCATGATAAGTTACTGCATTGCGAAAGATACTTTTAGTAGCTACAATTTCTTTTTGGGATAAAAATATATGCAGCCGCACTCCTCTATTCATGCAATCATTTAAATATATGTATAGGGTAAAGTGTCCATATTTCGTCTCCTCTCGTAATTTCGTCCCCCTTAACATCTCCGCTTCTGCGAAAGTGGCGCCACTTATGACGCAAGGCAGAGGGGACGGAAGTTAGAAGGGGTCAGTTTTGAAAGTTTCGTTCGTCAAGACGCATACATAACTTCAAGATGGAGAATTTCCTATTTTTAGAAGACCTGAGTTCTTATTACGTCGTTCATAAAATGTTATTTACTGTACTGTAAGCGTTTATATCTTATTCATTGTATGTATTTTACGTTGGTAAGATGCTGACAGTAGTATAGGTTTTAGGATGCTCAGTTCATGTTCATCTTACGGAAACTTAAGATCCGTAATATTGGGAAGTAGCGTGGTCCCGATTTCGTCCCCATTGCAGTTCTTATTTTCGATCCGGGAACGAAATGAGGAATGCTTTTTCATGACATTTTTTTCCAAATTTTTCTTTATGTTTGTATGGCTAACCCTCTCGCTGCGTAAATAATTCTTCGCGATGAGCGTCTTTTACAGAATTTTTAATCTTTTATCACCTGTTCTTTAAAGCAGAAATTTTTTACTATCGTAATCGGGGAAAATGTCCTGATTAAATGAGACAAAGTTTTCGCTAAAAAGTAACTGGTGGGAATAACAAAATAGTATTAATTAAACGGAAAAATGCATGCCCGTGTATATCTCGGGTTGCGCAGCGAGAGGGCTAATGCATAGTTGCCAGTCTCCCGATTTTTTGGATACCAGTAAAATATTCCAAAATTGTTTTCTTTATTTAATTGCGAATTACGATTGTATAAGCATGAAAAAACAATTTTTCGCATTGTTAACTTTTTTTTGTACGATATTTGCCTATGTTTCTATGTACGCGTGGGTAGTTAGTCTATGTAATTTCGAAATTTGCTACACTCTCAAAAATAATTTACTTAAAAATGAGAACTTCCATGTACTCGTATTTTTTTAAGTACAATTGTTTCAAAAAGAAATACATTGTTAAAAATAATCTACTTAAAAATGAGCATTTCTATGTACTCATATTTTTTAAGTACAATTGCTTCAAAAAGGAGCATTAATCTACTTAAAAATGAAAATTTCTTTGTACTCGATTTTTTTTAAGTACAATTAATTCAGAAACGAGTACATGATATTTTGAAGTTGTGTATACTTATACTTGATTTATAAATGTATGCAGAAATGAATACATATATTTTGTATTTTAAAGTCTTAATATTCATGATTAAATCCTATGTGCTCAAAAATATGAGTTTTCTGATAAACCCTTTTCTTATACCGAATTGACAGTAGGGATTTCCAAGCTTTTATTTAAAGATATGTCTATCTTTGTTATAATTTTTAATTTATAATACACACTTTTCAAATTTATTTACAATTTCATTAGAAATGTTAAAGAAGAAAATTTAGTTTAAAAATTGTTTTATTAGAAATTAGAATATTTAAGAAAGGGAAAATTCATCTTTGCTGTTAGCGATCTTCCGTCGCTGATTCATAAAAGGCGGCATTTGGTTACAGCTGGTAACTGCTCTTATAGCACAGTCAGTGCAATACTGGTCTCTTACCTAGAGGTCTCGGGTTCAAATCACGAGGCGGCTCATACACAAGAATTAAAATAGTAAATTCGTTGTTCTTTACTCCAAAGATTGTAGTTCTTTGCAATTCAAAATTACCGTAATTAAAAATGGTGATTTTTCGGTTTTGTCTAATTTCGCTTTTTTTTTCTTGTTATAGTGTATGTGTGTTTCTACCAATACTTATTTTCGAGTCCCTGTATGTACTAAAAAAAGTGAGTACATGCGTTTTTCAAATTAAGAGTTAAGTACTCGGAGCTATTTTAAGATCGGGAAGTGCTCAATAATTAGTACAATTTACTTATTTTTAAGAATAGTGTTTTAACAGTGTAGATTTTCGCTGAAAATTACAGCTTCCAAGGGCCTAAAAGTGACTGGGGGACGATAATAGGGCACTTTACCCTATATACAAAACTACTATTATAAATATAAATTGTTATCATATTATTATTATTATAAATTGTTTATAGAATTCTAAACAGACGGCGATACTGATTTCAAATTAAAACAATCCATTAGATAGCCAAGCCTTAAAAAATAAAACTGAAAACTTACTTATTTTAAACAAATTTTAAATTCGTTTAAGGTGATTTAAAAGAAAAATATGCAAAACTACTATTTATGTAAAACATCTTTATAGTTCTTGGAAAATATTTCGATTTTTCTTTCTTGTAGGTATAAACACAGTTCATCTCCTTGTGTCGCTTTGTGCAGTTGTATCTTTGCACGATATGTTCCTGTATTGCAACAAATACTTTTAGTAGAAAGATACTTTCTGGATAAATCCAAAAATAGATTTTTTACAAAGATATAAGTTCATATACTTTACAATTTTGTATTAGAAAGATGACTATATTCATGAGAAATATTCAATTTTCTGCTTATTGCAGATGTAAAAAAATTACATTTTACTCAATAAACATTTTTTTTTTTTTTTTTTTTTTTGCATACTTAAATGTATGTATTCTAACATCTGAGTAAATCTTTTTGAAATCGAGTTGTTAAGTCACAGATGGTTAAAGCCAAATTATCTGATTTCAAATTAAAACGGTTCAGAAGACATTTAAGCCTTAAATTGTCAAACTGGAAATTTACTTCTTTTAAACAAACTGTCACATTTCACGTCTCTGTTTAAGGTAATTTTTTTTAATATAAAACTATTTATGTAAAATATCTTTATAGTTCTCGAAAAATCTCTGGATTTTTTTCTTCCTTCTATGAATACAGTTTATTCCCTTGCGTCGCTTCTCGCTTTGCACAGTTGAATCTTTGCATGATGTGTTACTGTATTACGACAGATACTTTTAGTAGCTTTTGGGTATGAAAATATATACAGCCGCACTTTTCTATTCATATGCAGTAATCATTTAATTACTAAAGAATTTCGTAATTTTAATTATTGTTTATATGGAATTTAGGGAAGAATGCAAAGTTTTTTAGGCATACTTTAATCACAATTAATAACGCTATCTGAGTTTGTTTAGAATAAATATATTTAAAAAAATGTGAAATATGGCTGAAATCGACCCTTTTATTACCAATAGACAATCAATTCAAAATGATAATTTAGTATTATAAGTGATTTTTAATATAAAACATAACCTTCTTCAAGTAGTGGTGGTGTGTATGGCGTGGTGGTGTATATGGCGTGTGGGGTTTTTTCTAAAAGAACCTAACTCGTATTTAAGCATCATTATACAGGTTTGAAGGAAATCACTTAAAACTCCGAACGCTTAGGTCAACGAGCATGATTGGGTTCGAACCCAGCACCTCCCGTCTACAAGCTTTGAGAGCCTAGCTTCTCAGCCGCGGTTGGGGCTAAACGCTTCAAATATGCTAGTGGGTTAATTTTAGGAATGATGGTTTTGGCACAACAGCGTATTTAATTAAAGCGTGGTAATTAATTTTGAGTCTTTTTTCTTAGTATACACATTAATTTTGAAACACATGTTGTCAGTTTCGCTTCGAGTTTTGCGCGCAGAAGAGAATAACATATTATTAATATTTTTATGCGTTCCCTGTTAAAAAATGTAAATATGATGAAAAATAAAATAAAAATAGAGAATACGATTATTATTCTCGAAAAGCAAATAATACTGAGTACTTTAACAACATAAAATTAAAATATTCTTAGCGCAATTCGCCAATTTTGTTACAAAAGCTACAGCTTAGAAAGGGTAAAAAAAAAAATAATCAAAAGACAGGCAGACAAACACATTTTGTTAGACCAGATGAAACGTATATGAAACCTCCATCAAACCGAACCTTTCTAAAAAAGAGAATTCGGAGTATTCGTTTAAAAGTTATGCATGGATTTACATTAAAGACATATATACATACGAATTTTATAATCCCTTGCTTTTAAAGTTGATTAAAAACACATGGCATTTTCTATCATTTAATCGTACCGTTGTATCTTATTTCGTCGATAAAATCAGCTTCCTTCCACAACTATTTATGTAAAATATTTTTATACTTCTTAGAAATGTCTGGTATTTTTCTCTTTTCAATAGTCTCATCATTTTTTACTCCTGCATAGTCACATCATTGCATCATGTGTTGTTGTATTACCCAACAGATGTTTTTAGTTGATAAAAATAGCTTTTTGAAGTGAAATTATATTTAGCGCTGCTTTACTTTTCATGTTCAGTTTTGAAAAATTTTCAATAGAAAGTTAAATATTTAAAAGGAATGTTCTGAAGGGAAATACATGCAGTAGAACCCTTATAATACAAGCTCGGTTATATCGAAGTATCGGATAAAGCATTTTTTTTTTTCTAATTACTCTCGTATCTCAAATTTTTGCAATGAAGCCGCTTTTAACGAAGTCCGTGCTTAACGAAGAATTTCACACTGCCGTAAGCTTAGTTACAAAAGCAATTTTCATTGCACAGATAAACAAGTCAGAAATTGTGCGTCAAACGTGGCGAATGAGGTGCGTTCGTACTATAATTAGTTTTATAAATATTCAGATCTTGGTACAATAGCTGTTGCACTCGTATGCAAAAATGCATGAATACAAAATGTATTACGATTATATGTAGTGCATTCAGTGCTACGGAAATAATATCACTCCATCATATATATGACGTAATCATCACCACGACAACCTAGAATCATTACCTATCATGGGATATCATTGAATAAATTGCGTATGATAGGATTTAATAGAATGAAGAAAACTGTTATTAATACCTTTTTACGTTTTGATTCTTTTTTCATAACATTTTAAATAAAGTGACAAATTTCTGAAACGATGGTACATATTCAATTTTAAACCATTCGGTTGGGTAGTTTTTGCGCTGTTATATGCGGAAAGACGAATGGATCAGACGACGTCTATAAGTGATACGTATTTATATAATTACGAACGCACCTAAAAATAAAGCGTCTTCATTCCCATCATAAACTAATATTTTTACATATCGTTCGGCTGAAATTATTTGGAAAGTTTTTGAAACTGTACAAAAGTTACATATTGACAGACTTTTTGATAAAGTTATACGTTGTTTCATTGCAATAAAGAACTTTTTCTATAATGCTGAAGGCACTTGATACATCTGCATACTCGTTAAATTTGTAAGCTCCTTGCAACCTATACCATTGCATATATAGAACATACGCTTTTATTTACTATGAAATAAAATTTTTGTTTTGCAATTTCACATAAAATATAAAAATTAAATTTTACATTTTAAACAAAAACAAGGAGGTGTAACAATAGGAAACAACAAGAAACTGGTACAGAAAGCATGTATCTTAAAAAACATATTATTTTATGTATAAATCCTTTATCTTAAAAAATTATAAATTTTTACGGGTTTTAAAAATCAATGAATAAATAAATAAATAAATAATAATAAATGATAAAAAAATATTTCACCAAACTGTGCATTAAAAAGCTCTATTTCCACAGTCCCATTAATTTAGCTTTATTGATTTTTTAGCCGTATAGTAATACCAGTATAAATAAGTATAGTGATATCATAAATATCTTATAGTAACATTAATATATATAGTATATGTCTTAAAGTAATATCGGTTATGTATAGTGAGTTCATATATATCTTATAGTAATATCAGCGCATTTTTTAAAGAAATATCAGTGTATATAAGTATAGTGATGTTATATATACCAGTATGTAATTTAAAGTAATATAAATATCATTGATCTAACATACTGATTTACAAAATATTTATGTAAAGAGTTTAACATGATTGAACTTATTATGTATTGTTACAAATTTAAATTTGATAACGTCTTTGAAATAGTGATATTCGTAGGCACTAACATAAATCAATTATTTATTTATTTATTTATTTATTTATATATTTATAATGCACTTTATATCTTTTGGATCAAAATGTTAAGTATATTGCTAATCTTCATATTTTTCCTTGATACATTGCAGTGTTACATGTTTGTATATTTACATGTTTAGAACATTCAACTATAAAACTTCGTAGTAGCATTAGATTCAGATGAATGTTTCCCAAACTTATTATCCGGACTTCAATAAAATCCAATTTTCTGTCTTTGTACAATCACTTTACAAATCATATACAGTAAAACCTCTCTAAAGCGACCACGTAAAAATGGGTCGCTCCGAGAGATCGTCTCTTAATGGAGGTCATGTTTAAATCTAGATTTTAATTGTTGAAAAAAGGTAACAATTAATGTTACTAAAATTTATTTTTCACATTAGGTAAAAATATATAAATTTAAGTATCAAAACAAAAGTCAGTTGCATAAGTTAATTACTTCAAAGTTTAAAAAATGAATATATTGACGTTTGCTTTGATTTTACGGTTTTTTCTTTTACAACTTTTATTTCCAAATCTTTTCGAAGTTCAGTAAATAAATGCAATTTTTTTGGACGGAAACAAATAAGGACGATTTAGTTAATTTATCTACTTCTTTGAGAGTTTCCTGGCAGAATAGGGCAGAGAAGTTTATTGACTGTCATTCTTAATTTGCCATCAGAGTTAAATTCATTGCCTAAAAAGGCACAAAGGGGATAAACGGAATAAAAAAAATTCTAAACTTAGTTTAGAAGTTTGATGAATAATGCGCTCTCCGGAATTATATTTCTAATAAAACCTTCTTCCAGCGATCAGGAAAAACGGAATTCGTTTTTTTTTTTTTTCAAATAAATGGGTCGCTCATGGAGGGAGTTCAGCTGGGATGGTCTCTGAATGGAAGTAAAATTAGTATTGAGCCTATGGGAATAAATTTCGTTCCATCAAAAAATGGTCGTTCAGGGAGGTGGTCGCTCAATGGAGGTGGTCGCACAGAAGGTTTTCACTGTATATGAGTATAATGATGTCATATATACCTTATAGTAATATCAATATTTATAGTATATTAAAGTAATATGGGTGTCGGTGATCTAATATACTGATTAAAAAAATACTTATGTAAACAGTTTAGCCTCATTGAGCTTATTATGTATCGTTACTAAATTTAAATCTGATAACATCTTTGAAATAGCGATATTTGTATGCACTAACATAAATCATTTATTTATTTATTTATTCATAATGCACTTTATATCTGTTGGACCAAAATGTTAACCCATTTATATCCAGCGTCCAATTTTTGGACGCTTCGAATTTTAATGCGTTTGAATTCTTCTTCTTTATAACATGAAAATTGTATGATAAAATTATCTATAAATATCTTTATCTGTTACCGAAAACTGACAACATAAGATTGATATTTATTTGCTTACATGAAGGCTTTTTCGGTTTTTATTATATTTTTCATTTTTCAAGATGGCGAAATGTAAAAAGAGAGTTTATTTGTATTTTTTCTATCAAGGATCCAAATAAATAAGTCATAATCTTAGCTTGTACACTTCTTTGAAATATATGTGTTTTTTTAAATTGTGAAATTATATGTTTAAGCCTATTTTTATGCATTTTTGTACCGTAAAAAATATACGGCGCTAGGCACAAATGCGTACATATTTTTATTAGCCATTTAGGGGACAGTTATTGATGTAAAATCCTTTTCATGATGATTATGAAATAAATTGTTTTTAAACCTCAAATACGATTTTTCTTATTTTATTATTAATAATACTTATAATGTTATTAGTCTCTGTAAAGAAATAAATGTATTTTTGTAGTAGTTCATAAAAATACTATTTATAGTATATAATATACAATTTAAAAGCTTATTTTATATAAATTTAGACAAAACATATAATTATGCATATTATATTTTTACAAATATTATCTATATTCTCATATTTAGTACGTTTATATTTTATCAAATAAATAAAAAAAAATTAACGTAATTTTTTTAGTAAATGTATTTTTCCAGTTCATTTTGCAACATTTAAAACTGATTTTACCAAGAAATTTGAGAAAACAAAAATTCAGGCACAAATGGGTTAAGTATATTGCTAATCTTGATATCTTTCATTGATACATTCCACTGTTACATCACATAAACGTTATGACGTCAAATTTCTTGTTGTCCTTTAGAACATTCAAGTATAAAACTTCGTAGTAGCATTAGATTCAGATGAACGTTTCCCAAACGTATTATCCAGACTTCAATAAAATCCAATTTTCTGTCTTTGTACAATCACTTTACAAATCATTCTTAAGTAGCGGTGAACTTTAGGATTATTTTTAAATTGAAAGAATAATCATTATTTTATTTTAGATATGTTTATTATTCGCTCAACTTAATAATAATAAAATCTTGCTTAAATCACAATATTGGCTTTTTTAGAGATGATAATCCCTTCAGAGTTAGAATATCAAACGTCTATCTGCCTTTTGTATGTCATCCCTACCTCAACCATTTTGTATTCACTGGAAATCTGATCAGTCTTTTTATTTTTAAAACAACAAATTTATAAACAACACAAACAAAGTTTTTCAGCTTATTTGCATTGATACTCTACATCAAATTATATTCTCGGTTTAGTAAAAATCTTTAAAATAAAACGATTTTACCTCTCCATAAATCAGCATTGTTTATGGACAATAAAAATATTCTATTTCGGGAATTTAAACTATTGAGTGGAAGATATATATTTTTTTGAAAATAAAATGCTTTCTGTTTCAAAAATGCAACTGCCTTTATCTTGGACGGGTTCTTGTTTATAAAAAAACTATAGAAGCCGTTCGTTTTTCTTTCTGTTTTTTTTTTTTTTCTGAATTTCGCATCAACCACGCGATTTCATCATATTAACCTAATTGCTTTCAGCATAAATATGTTGCTGATGTGAAATATAAAATAAATAAAACAATTTGAGTTACGAAAGCATTCTGTATTTTTATCTGTTTATACTTTTATAGAATACGTTTAGTTGGATGGCAAATTAATCAATTCTTTTACGAAAGAAATATATAAACGTTTAGCTAATTTTCAACTGTAAATTTTATAAAGAAGCCTTATAAAAATCATTATTATTATAAATTTGCATAATTTGTATACTTTTGTAGTTATAATTGTATCAGATAATAGTTTAAGATAGGTCTGATGGTACTTCATATGCTGTTATTATGTTAATCTTATTATTATTATTATTTAGCTTTTTAGAAACCTATTAAAAAAATTAAAATTGTAAGACTTTATGTATTTTCAGCTGATGTTTGCTCAAAGATAATGTGGTGTTTATTCCTTATACTCTCACCACTTCTGCTGTCTGTTTTTTTCTGATGTTCTGTATTCATACCAATAAAGATATACTACATTATATAAAATGATACATATTTGTCAATTGTTCAGATTTCTAATTAAGTTATCTTAGTTCAACATTCAAATATTAACTGATTCATATGGCATTCACCTTTTTGTGTTTTTGATAATTAATTATAAAATAATGTCGAAGTTTTTATTTTTTTCTGCCGCTATTTGTATGTCAAAGTAAAAGTATACATTTATGTAATTTTCCAACTAAGTGAAAAGTGTCCATTCCAGGATTTAAACTGTTGACAAAGTTGTCAATGCTCTGCCCTTGGACAAATCTGTCGAGCACAATTCACTCAGCCGACTTGATAAAGGCATCTGGTCTGTTCTCTGAAACAGATAAACAAAATAAATCGCAGCTTATGAAACTCCAAGTAAACGTTGAATACGTAACTAACCTGAGATTTATTCTATTGAGCTGTTTCAGATGCCCTTATCAAAAGGTTGACTGAGTGAATTGTGCGGTGAGATTTGTCCAGGATAGCTGAGTTGGCAGACAATTGGCAGCTTAAGCGGAAGGTTTCTGGTTCAAATCATGGCCTGGATACTTTTTACTCAGTTGGAGAATTAAAACTCTTATGACTTATTTACCAATTAGAATAATTGTGTTAATAATTAATTAAGTGTAAAGTATATATTGTATTTTAAAATCGCATGTATTTACATATTACTCAATCAACAAAGATACATAAATCTTTAAACCCTTGAGAAATCACGTGGTAACTGATTGTTATGATTGTATCTTTTTTTTTTTTTTTTTTTCATGTTTTGTCAAATAATGAAAAAGGAAGTTGATATCATTATTTTTCTTATGCAGTATCTTTCCATCAAAATGAAGAGGGAGATACATGTTACTTGCAGTTTTAAGCACACACTTACGACTTTCTGATAAAAGATAACGTGTGAAATGTTTTCAGGAATGATATGAAAGAGGCATGCTTTATCAAACAATTCCTCTTTGAAGATATATCTGGCGATATAATCTAAAATGAAGTATTCAGTTTGATTTATTTTTTAAAGATGGTTTACGCTATCAAGTACTTTTCCAGCATTAAAAAACAGTAGTAGAGCAAGGTTCGTACGGGTGCCGTTATTTTCCAATTAAAATATCGTGTTTGTTTTCTTTTTTAAATAAAAAAATAAATCTAGTTCAAACGCGCGAAATTTCGCCTTTTTGAAGAAGAGATTTTCTGTAAGAAAATACTGGTACCGCAGAATTTCCTCGTCCGGAAACTCCAGGGCCCGTACTAACCCTTTAGAGTATCTCCTGTAATTACCTAAACAGTCCACTTGAGTATAGAAATTTTGTTATGGAACTTTAAAAAATACATACATTTAATTAATTTAATACAGTAGACTCCGTTAAATCCGCAAATGCTTAAAATCCGCACATTATCACAGATGCAAACAATGAAAATTTCAGTTCAGATGTAGGGGCAAAATTATAGAAATTTTTAGTTTTATATCATTCCGTATGTATTTTAATTTGTAATTCTTGATAATATGACTGAACTTGTAGTTTTTCATGAAGGAAGTATAACTTTATTTCTGAAGAAAATCAAGATACTGCTGCTATAACTGCTAATCACATTTTTAAAAAAAACCAAATGTAGTTATGTATTAATGAAGCTTTTTTTGGTTATTGAGACTGACTAAAACTTCCTTACTTTATGATGCGAATTAATAGTGTACGTTTAAAAGGAAAGTTTCATTGAATAATTAAAGAAAATGTACCTCATTTTTATTATACGTATTAATTATACATTATTAATTATTTACTTGAACTTTACTTTTAGTAATTTGATCATTTTTAATATTATCTTACGTTTTATCATTTTACTTAATTATTTTAATATTTTACTGTATTGCAAGCATTCATTATAATTTTGATTGCATTATTACATTCAAACTACTGTTTAAGAAATGTAAACAAAACAATGACCAGAAATCTACAAAATTCTAAAATCTGCACAACCTCTGGTCCCAAGCTGTGCGAATTTGAGGGAGTCTACTGTAATTGTAATCTAAATGTTTTATCCTTAGTTCGCAATTTATTGTAATTCATTTAAGATTTAAATTCATTTTTTACTCTTAATTATTAAGAGAAAATGCATTATTTCCATTCTCTGATATAAGGCTTCATTTGTTAAAAAAAAAAAAAAAAAAAAAAAAAAAAAAAAATGTACCCTTTGAATGTTTACGCGCATTTTCCCAACCTTTTTTTCTGAATAATTTTAAATTATAACTTCTTTAATAAATGACAATAGTAAACAGTGTTCTGTCAGATTTAATTAATATTAGCTGCTTTTTTGCTAGAGACCTTTTAGAAGCAAATTTGTTAGATTTATTTTATAGTTTCATTTTATAAATCATTCATTTATTAGTATTGTTTAAACATATCTTATGTTTTGACGCATTTTATTTTAACTGATGATCGCAAATATTATTTTTTATTTAAATTTTTTTGGTCGCCTAATTGTCCTTGTGAGTAAACCTTGTGAATCCTTGTGAGTAAGCTAAATAAATATGAGGTCAAACATGTTTTTTACATTGTTGAAATTCCAGAAGAATTCGTCAAGTAATTCTCTAGATGTTCAACAAAACGTCTGAAATCGAAAATATGCGGATATTTTTGACCAGATAGTGTTTATAGCTGTTTAACTGAAAAAGTACAAATAAAAAAATTATTTTACCAATTTAAAATCAGTAATATTGCTAAAAAGGGGAATTCATTTCCTTAAAAACTGTGTTATTACTATATGTAAAATGTTGTTACTACATATAAAATCAGTTTTTAAAAACTTAAAAGTTTAATATTCCACGCCAAGTACTTTCATTCACAAACATGATCATCATCAGGGCTGATTAGATTCTATATTGAAGTTTTTAAGTTTTTTAAAACTAATTTTATATGTAGTAACAATTTTTTACATATTGTGACATCTTTTTAAGGAAATAAATGCAACTTTTTAGCAGGATTATTGATACTCAATTTATTTAATCAAAGGTGAATGTGACGTTATAGTTATATATATTCTTCTCATATAGTCTTATGACGTCTAACAAAATACAATATTAATTTCTAATGTTACATTCATACTGATTTGATGAAACAAAACATGTGTTGCAAACTCGTAGATCGGCATTGGCTTCTTTTCTAATGAACCCTGTACAATTTGCATAAGCCATTGGAAAAATCTGAGAAATCTCAAATCTTTCCTGAGAAATCTGAATCACTCTTCTTCTTTTTCAAACTCTTTGCAAATGACATCGATTCGTTCTTCGTTTAAGAGGCTTCTTTAAAGACTTGAAAAATGATATACCAGTCAGTATTTCATAGCCTTCCTTTTTGCCCTTAAAAATATTTCTATGTAAATACCACTTTTTGTTTGGGGATCATTTTTTTTTCTTGAATATAAGATTAAGTTAATCAGTTAATTCTTGTCTTCTTTTTTATTTCATTTTTTATACCTTTTTCCAATGATTTCTTACTCGGAAAAGTATTATGAAAACTTTGATGGTAATCCTTGTGTTTGTCACACCCACTTTACGGCTTTTTTTCCGATTAAATCACTTGCGATTTTCTGATAAATCTCCTTCGAAAAGCATAAAAATAAAATTTTTTCAAAGTTATGTTTTATAATTTTTATGGTATAGGAAATTATTAAGAAGGAGATTTAAACTTCTTAAATGTCAATTTTTAGTCTGTAAGACTCTTTATTTCGAATAGCTAAAGAAAAAAAAAAAAAGAAATCAAGTTGCTTAGAGAAAAAATATTTGAACCCACAACATTTAGTCTATTCAAGATGGAATTTAATTAAAGCATTTCGAAGAATTCGAAACGTCATCTTACCTTTGTTTTCCTTACACCTATGTTTGTTGTTGTTGCATTTAATATGACTGAACCTTTATATGTCTGAATATGACATACCTTAATAAGACTGAATACTATGTCTTTTATGATAAATCTCTAAATTTTACAAAGGCCCTAAAAAGTTTTGTTTTTGGAGTAAATAAATATTTCATGAGTCAACTTATTATCTTTTCATTATGCAATTTAAAATTTTGCATAAGAAGCCCCGCCCACTCGAACAACTTTGGTAGTTAACACAAATTAAAACTTCTTCTTTTTCTTTCTTTCTTTGATTTAGCATTTATTTAACAATTGTGTTTGAGGCAGAAATATTGCATATAAAGAAAAACAGCAATCATTTACTGAGTACTGTAAAAATCATGCCTTCCCGCTTTTTATTTTTTTTAGATCAGAAAGCTCTTTGAGGGACTCAGTGGATATTTCGTGACGTAACTTTTTGCGGTCGTCCTCCCAGGCAAATTCATCTCTTACGCGAATTTATTCGGTCATCACTTTTTTTTTAACAACATTTTTGCTTGCACTTTGACAACATGTACAAGAGAAATTTACTGAAAACTTTACTTTTAAAACATCGTGGTGCGAATAGAATATAAAAATAGAATCATGTACGAGTACATAAAGCTTAGGTGGCTATTTGTTGGCACTCCACCGCAAAGGGTTAAAGCTTTCTCTTTTAGTTATTAAAACGTTAAATGTCGCATTAAATGCAACTATATATCACTCTATAAGAAATCATTAAAATTTTACTTATCACCTTTACATACCTTACTTATTTTTCCTCAATTATTGCTTTCTTTGTTTACGTGTTTTAATGATAAATCTTGGACAATTCTACGGTTTCGAATAACACTGGTCAACAAATTTGAACTTTTGCTCTGTCCTAAAATAGAAATTAGTTGTTTTTTATGTGGCTTTTTTTTTGTGCTGATTTACGAATCTAGTTTTAGATTTATTCCAGCATGTCAAGTTTGAGAGATATTTGCATATTTCATTTTTAAATTTTATACAATTATTTGCAAATTTAAGGTATAAAGCAATATCAGACAGGGTTTTTTTGTTTTATGTTATGACTACTACCTAATTTACTTCACAAAAACGTAGTTTCTGAGATTATACTGACATGTTACTGTGAAATATTATACCTAATTTGCATATTTTTCATGTTTTTCTAATAATGTTTCTTGACGTTCAAATATTTCTGCTGCACGAGTACGCTAATATGTTTCTAAACCAGTTTTTTGAGCTGATTTCAAATCTTGTATCTGTTTTCTTCTATCACGTCTAGGCCCCACCAGTGGCCGAGAGGTTCTGCTCTCGAAGCTGGTAGACGGGAGGTGCTGGGTTCGATCCCAATCGCGCCCGTCGGCCTAATCGTTCGGAGTTTTCGTGGTTTTCTTCGAACCTTGGTTCTCCAAGCGTTAATACGGGTTAGGTTCCCTTAGAAAGACCTCCACGGAAGGCACACCCCCCTTAGGGCCTATATCCCACGTGCTGATAATTGGCCGACATAAATACAATAAATCTATCACGTCTAGTTTTTGAAAAAAGTGAAATTTTAATTTTTGGTCAAAAAAGCCAGAAATAGCTTTTTATGATACATTGTATGATAAACTTCAACTAGTTAGAATAGATTCTAATACTACATTTTTTTTTCGATTATATACATTTTTGTTTATGTCTCTGATATGAATCTGACCCCGTTCACCTTCTTGTCAATGAATTATACACCCCTAAAAAGCATCTTATATCAAACCTGTGTTAATGCCGTGCAAAAGTAGAAATTCATGTTACTCAAAAACTAGACATGACATAAGAAAACAGACTGCAGGATTTGAAATCAACATAAAAATCTAGTCTAGGAAAACATTACGTGAATTCTGTGGCAACTATTTTAAAGTTGATAGTGATGTAAACATTACACCATTGAAAAATATGGAAATTAGGCTTAATAACTGATAAATAAATGTTAAGAATATGCAAATCGTGACATTTATCTGAAACAAATAGTCAAGTAGTCATTACCTAGAAAACAAAATTAGATGTGACATATATTGTATCTAAAATTTGCATAAAATGGCACAAAAAGCTTAAATTTGCATAAATTTAAATATGCAAATTTCTCAAAACCTGGATCATCTAGAGATAAATGGAAAGCATATTCGGAATCAGCGCCAAAAACTTATCTAGAATCAACTAATTTTAGTTCTAGGATAAAACCACTGTTGTCCAGTAATAATAAAGTACTGTATTTAAAAAATAAAATTTCGCTTTTTTCTTGAAAATCTTATGTAATGAATGCATAACGTTTTGCAGATTTAAATTCTGACACAAAACATGCCAATTCCGCTAGCTGCGTTAGCAGTTAGCGACTCTACTTTATTACTCAAGTTTTTAGGAGAGGTTAACAAGTTATTACTCAAGTTTTCAAGGAATTTTACTCAAGTTTTTTTTTTTCTACATCAGAGTTTTTATTTTAAACCATTTAACTTTCTTATTTAACTCATTTCGGAGTGTTTTATATTTCATATATATTATCAAGAAATTTCTGGCTGGAGTTGAAATATTTTCGTTTGGTATAGGACTGACCGTTGATATATTTAGTATTAATGCATTGTTTAGGAATTGCTGTATATTTTTTCATGGATCATCAAGAAAGAAAGTTGCGAAAGTAACGAACTAGATTTTATCACTTTCTCATAACATCCTGATCTCTTTATTTTTTTCTTTGTCGTGTGTAAGTTTTTTACGAGTAGGGATGAAATATTCTGTGGTTTCTGATTGTAAATATATTTTACATGTAAAAAATCGTTTTAATTTCGATATTTTTATGTGATGCATGTATAAGATTCTGAAGAGCTGTATTTTAAGTCAAAATATGTCTTTCCAATAACTGAGTTGCAGCATAGTTTAGTAATTGCTATAGATTTTCTCACACATCGTTAGAAAGAGAAAAGAAAAAAAATAAAGCATTTGGATCATTATTATTATTAGGTCATTGTCTTACATATATGCATTTTAATAATCTTTAAATTATACGTAATATTTAGACCAACTGCATTTAAAATATTGCAACATTGTCAAATGTTTAATTATATAAGTTAACATAATTTGAAACATGCATGTTAGGAAAAGAAAAACCACAATTTTTTGTTCATAGCATCGATTTTTAAATTTCCCTATCTTGTTCGATAAAAGATCTTGTAACGTTCTTGGTTTATTCATCATTTATCGGTGATTTATTACACATTTATCATTTTTCTTCGTTAACATAAATCATTCGTATGTCATTATATATGCTTTATTTTTTTTAACCCTCTTCATTAAGTCATATTATTTGTTCATTTTGTTCCACGTTTGACGTTCTTAGATTTAGTAACATGATTTCCAAAGTTTCATTTCCTTTTTTTCAAAACTTTCTTTTATTTCATGCTATTAATTTTTTTTTTAACTATGCAAAATATTATTAGATATCGATCAATATAAGTTATTTTGTTTCGGTCGAAAACGAAACTCTTTCATTTGAAAATTTAAGCTTTAATATATATACACATATAAAAATTATCATTAATGCTATTATTCACAAACACACATATCAATCTACAGTCATAATTTTAGTTATGCATTGTATATGCGTGAATGCACATGCGCTTGCTTTCAATAAAAGCAAAAATATTATTTAATCTTCTTCCATATATGTAACCAAACATTTGAGGGATTTATTCATTATTACTTTTTGAAGTTATTTATACAATAAGAAGTTTACATAAAGAATTTCAAAATGCTTAAAATTTGTATATTTTCTCTTGGTTGAAAAGAAATATATGGGTGAAAAAAAGTTTTATGTCCTCCCCCCCCCCCTCCCTTTTCTTTCTTTCTTTCTTTTTTTTTTTTTTTAAGTATTTAGCTTTCACCAAATATATTTTTTTCTGTGTTTATATGTATACAACCTATTTAAAATCAGTTCCAGCATACAGAAATTCTTAGTTAGAAAAAAAAATACAGTCACCTGAAAATGCCTTAAAGGTAAATATTGTAATCTCTGTTACTGGACAACATCCACCCAATTTACAAATTTATATTCCTATTAAAATATTATTTCTGGTGTATTATATCTATGTAATGTACTAGAATTCAATATGTAATTTTATATTCAAAAGAATACAATAATAGGAATCAATTTATATAGCAATATGTAACCTCTGTTACTTGTATTCAACATTAAAACCAAAACTTTCACTTGCCTATACTAAATATATTTTTAAATGGTCAAATAATTTTAGTATATTGAAAGAAAAAGATGCCTTTTGATGTTTTTTGAACATTTTTCAAGAGCTACTCATAAGGTATCTGTACCCAATATGGACACCCTAAGGGAAATTGATTTTTTCCACCCCCGTGTGCACGTAATAGGACTCCAAAAATATATGACCACTATCCCTGGACTGTTGACTATCATTATTAAAATTAGCGACCTTGTCATTATTCTGGTTTAATTTTAATGATAAAAACAAAAAATGTCTACAAGTGTCCATATAAGGAGCCACCTATCCCTATTATGGACATGCATGTCCATATTAGGGACAGGTGGCTCCTTATTGACCTACTACACAGGGTGTATGGGAAAGCCACTCTTTCAAGGGATTTTAGGGGAGAGGAGATAAAAGAAATATATCTTAAAGTATTGCGAGGGAGGGGGGGGGGGCACAGTAAATATCTTCAGAACATGCACTTTAAAAGGGGGGGGGGCTCAATTTCGGTTGTGGCTCTTCGAAGACCCATGCAAAGAACCTCAGTTACTAAAAAATATCATGAAATAATATAGTTGGTTTTGCTTAGCTTTATTGCAACTGTCTGCAGAATTTACATCTGTTATTACTCAGTCCTCACAGGATGCACAAATAAAACTTCTTCATCATGGGCAGTAAGTCCCGCACAGTCCTCATGGTATATCTGCAGCATGTGATGCATAGCCGCATGTCTGCAACAGCATCAATACTGCATAAGAAGCAGTACCAGCTCTCCTTTATTGAGGAAGTCATACCGCTGGTACCTGCGATTTCGCCAACAGATACCCTACTGAGGGGAGGATTCTTTTGATTTTTCTGCAAGGGCTTTTTGGAGGATTTTTTTTTTTTTTTTTTTTTTTTTTTTTTTGGTGGGGATTTTTTTCTTGGAGGATTGTTCAGATGCTAAATAAAATAACATTAAACAGATATTTTACAAATTTGTGAATTTACTAGGGATGCAACGGATATCCGGCAAATATCCGATATCCGGCATATCCGGCTGATTTTTCAATATCCGAAATACCGTCGGATATCCGAATCACAATCACCGGATATCCGACTTCTCTGCCGGATATCCGGCAGAGTGCCGCAAAGCGAATATATAAAGATAACAGAAATCGTTTGACCCCAAACAATGCCGAATAATTTTGTTTATAATGTAAAATAGGAAAGTAAGTTCACTATTAATGAGTAAAAGGTAATTCTCAAAAGTTTAGAGAATTGCCAGCTTTCCTAACATTGATATTTGAACTCTTTATAATAAATTTAAGAATTTACGTTTACTTCGTTTAGAAAATTGTACCTTTACTTTCAGAGTGTAAAACAAAATTTGAAGTTGCTTATTAAAGTATGACTTTAATTTTCTTTCTTTCTTTTAAGTTTAACAATTAAACAGGCCTATTTTTAGAAGAAAGTATTGTAATAGAATTTTTTTCGATTTCTGGTTTTCGACGGATTTAGATGTTTTAGGGGTCAGATATCCCAAAACATGTTTATACAAAATGTCTGTCTGTCCGTATGTCGCCATCGTATCATCGAAAAGTGAATGAAGTTATGCATAGAATTGAATCATTTTTTTGTGAATGTTTTTGGCTATAGCCAGGCGGCCCTCCTTCAATAAGGAAACATTCCACTGGAAGGGGGGGGGGGCACGGTAATTGCGATTTTTGTGCTATTTTCATTATTGTACCATCGAAAAGTGTATGAAGTTATCCATATACTTGAACAAATTTTTTGTATTTGCTTTTTGGCTATGTCCAGCAGGTTCTCCTTAAATAAGAAATATTCCGCCAGGATGGGGATATTTCCAATAATAGCGATTTTTGCCATCGTAATGAAGTTATGCATAGAATTGAACCAATTTTTTGCGAATGTTTTTGGCTATAGCCAGGCGGCCCTCCTTCAATATATAAACAATCCACTGGAAGGGGGGGGGGGCGCTGTAATAGCGATTTTTGTGCCACTTTCATTCTTGTACCATCAAAAAGTGTATGAAGTAATGTATAGAGTTGAACCAATTTTTCGGGGGTATGTTTTTAGCTATGGCCAGCAGGTCCTTCTTCAATTTGAAAATATTCTGCTGGAAGGGGGCGCTATAATACGAATTTTTGTGTTATTTTCATTATTTTACCATTGAAAAGTGTATGAAGTTAAGCATAGAATTGAACCAATTTTGTGGTGTATATTTTTGACTATAGCCAGCAGTTTCTCCTTGAATTTGAAAATATTCGCCAGAAGGTGGCACTGTAACAGAGATTTTAGTAAAATTTTCTCGATTTTTCGCAGTTTTTTTTTTTTTTTTGTACTGTATATTGGCGGCTCATGAAGCGAAGGGAACTTCGCATCCTGCTAAGCTGGCTATTCACAAACAGCTGATCTACAACAGAATAACGAAAAATTTTTTGATTTTAATAAATATGATCGAGATTAACTTATTCTTATTCTGATTAATTGACTGAAGCAGAAATTTTAGACCAAAATCAAAGTTAGTATAATATTGAACTAATAATATTGAAGTATTAATATTTGGAACTACTTTTTGAAATATTAAGATGTATGAGATAGAAGAAAGTTTTGTGATTGGCAAATCCAACTAGTTGTTTTTGTAACTTCATTATAAATATTTAAAATTAAAAGTAATTTTCTTTTTACTTTTAAATATAAAAATAATTTAACTTAAAATAAAACTAAACGTGACTTAGAACAAAAACAATATTAAATAATTAAATCAGAAAAAGGGCATCAACTAAACCTATGTTTGGAAAAAATAACTCTTTAATCATGGGTATATTAGTAGATATTTTATGTTTAAATTATAAAAAGAAAGTATGTAGTATTTCTTTGTGAAAATACTCTACAATTATACACATATTAATCGGTTAAAATTTTTTGTACAAATTATCAGCATTTCATTGTACAAATTAATTATTAGCAATTATCGATATAGGCAATCCTATATTTAAATCCAGTAGCAATTATCAGCATTTCATTGTACAAATAAACAGAATACTTTAATGTTTAAATTACATTTTTTATGCAATATTATTAATATACATTACAGGGCTTGAATGGCAGATACAGGGGTTGAATTTCGAAGTGGGATGGCAGGATTTGTGCCCTATTTATTATGCCCTATTGTGAGTGGGCGGCTCCTGTTTCCAAAAAATCATTTTCCGAAAATGTTTCTTTGTAAAATGACGAGCAAGTCTCAGCACCGACTGACAAATTTCGTGATATTTTCTACTATCGATGGGCAGATTTCACAGTTTCTTCTTACGACAGATTGACAAAATTCCTGGTTGTTTTTCTGCATCTGACTGAAAAATTTTGCGCTTTTTCTCCACGACCGACTGACGAATTTCACAATTTTTTCTAGAGACCGATCGATGAATTTCATAATTTTTTTTTTCTCGAGATCAAATGATAAATATAGCAATTTTATTCTGTGACCGATTGGCAAATTTCCTTGTTTGTTCTTGCGACATACTGATGAAAGTAACGTTTGTTTTTCTGCATCCGATTGAAAATTTTTGCGTTTTTTCTCTGTGACCGGCTGAGGAATTTCACGATATTTGCTCATGACAGATCGATTGACGAATTTTGTGATATTTTCCCGCTGCCGATTTCCCCTGCACTTCAGTTTTCTTCTTGCGACCGGTCGACAATTTTTTTTATTTATTTTCACCATGATTGACGAAATTGGCAATATTTTTTTTTATGACCGATTTATGTATTTTGCGATGTTTTTTCCCTATGCCCAAAATAGCAAATAACTAAAAGGGCAGTAATGACCACCGAAGACCGAGCCCTACCAAATTGGCCAATAGTCAGTACTCAACAGAATGAGATTACACTTGTGGTGCACATGAAGAAAAAAAAAATTGGTTGAACTTAAAAAAACATGTTTAGAAATAACAAACTAGTTGATTCTTGCAATTCACAGATTAGGACATGACTTTTTGGAATCAACCTTTTATCGTGTAATAGAAAAAAACAAAGACTATTTCCTTTTCAAACTTTGGATATGGATTTAAAATTCCAATGCATAGAACATAGTTCAATTAACAATACCAGGGACTACAGTTTTGACTATAATTCCATTAAGGATATAATAAAACAAGTTTGTTCAGAAGTGACATACAATCACCGTAGGATATTGACAATAGAATCACCGATATGCATTATTCATGCATTTTTAACTTACTGTTAAAAATTAATGCACATCAGATTTTGCGAAGTTTTCTAAAATTTTTTAACAGATCATAACCATGCGTTTCCGATAATTTCTAAAGTTATAAAAGTTGGTATGTGCTATTTGTCAAAAGTGTAACTTGTGAAAGAGGCTAAATCACGCAAAATGGAATAAAATCTAAATTAAGAAATTCATTTATGAACCCAATTGTTAATTGCCCATAACATTAGGTGAAAGTTGAAAGATAGACATGGTATATACCGGGTGTCCTAAAAAGGACTGACTGATTTTAAAATTCAATAGCTTGTAAACGGTGGCAGATATTTAAAAAATTCTTGCAGGAGGGTTATGCATAAGGTCAAAAGTTTTTTTACAGTGATTTTCAATTTTAGTTCGAATTACAAACAATAGGTGGCGCTGTGATGAATAGACGCTAAATTCAGGCTCGATTTTTGGTACTTCGTGGCCCGGATAATACATTCTCATCTCCTTTTGGAACAAGAGAATGTACCAAAAATCGAGCCTGTATTTAGCGACTATTGCTTACAGCGTCATCTATTGCTTGTAATTCGAACTAAAATCGAAAATCACTGTAATAAAACTTTTGACATTATGCATAAACCTCCTGCAAGAAATTTTTAAATATGTGTCACCGTTTACAAGTTATTGAATTTTAAAATCAGTTAGTCCTTTTTAGGACACCCGGTATATAAAACTTGATTCTGTTCCTTTGTTTTAATAAAAATAAACATTTTGGATAATTATCTTGAGTTGTTAATTTAAATTATTTTAATGGTATTTTGTCATGTCTGTATAAATGTAATTCTTTAAGTGGCACATAAAAAATAACGGGGTTTAAAGATTTTTTTTTTTCCTTTCTAACAGTTCAACTCCCCTGCATTTTCAAATATTGGGTGGGAAACCCCCCTCCTGGGAAAAACTTGAATTTCAAGCCCTGATATTCAAAGAGATATAGTTTTTGTAAATTATATTTCAATACATTTAAAATGTTTTAATGATGTGTGAAACATGCTTGTAATTATATTGTTCTGAGATGGCGTTATATAAGGAAATAATTCCCCATATAACTAAAAATATATCTAGTGCCGGATATCCGAATCCGGATGGCAAAGGAGCTTCGGATATCCGGTATCCGATATCCGGCAAAATCAATATCCGGTGCATCCCTAGAATTTACCATATCTAATAAGAATTTAAACTTACCTGTAATTACGATCAGCACACCACGAAACAAGTTTCCTTCCAAATGGCGAACAGCGTGCTTTTTTGCACTTAAATATCTTTGAAAAAAAAAATGGCCTAATTAAAAAAAATGGCCTAAAATGACCTAAATTGGCTAAAAAAAATGGCCATAATTTTTTTTTGAAAAATAAAATTATGGCCATTTTTTTTCCATTCGGACCAGTGATTTATAAAAATATATACATTGTCTCACTGTTACCACAAGTGGTACACAGTGAGACAATTTTCGATACTCCTTTATGCTGCTTCTGTGCTTTTATAAATAACTTTTTTAAAACCATTTATACATTAAAGTGTAACGTATTTGTGTAGCTTAAAGTTGTAGCAAAATTTTTTTCAAAAGAATAAAAATCGTTGCCACTTGTTAAGTAATAATAATTTTTGTCTCTGTGTACTACCCTCCCCTATTTTATTTTTGATTAGTGTTTCTATTATTTTTGATACTGTGTCATTTTACTTATATGCGATTGAAGGGATTTATTTAAAACAAGGTATATAGAAACTGATAGCAACGTATAAAGAAAAACTCTTATATCTTAATTTTTTAGAAACATATAAATTAAATTACAAGCAGAAGATTTTTAGAACATAAAATTGCGCATAATAAATCTTTTTAGCAATAAGACTGTAATGATACCTTAAAAAAAAATAGTTAGTATATTTATTTCAATTTTTTATATTAAAAACCAAGTTATATTAGGGGAGGTATGATACACTTTTTTTTTACTAATGTTTTACAATCCTTAGAAAGATATTTTTAAACAAATTTTTCGTGTTTTCTTATAAAGTGACCTTTTATTCATTTAATTTAAAAAATAATCATTCAAAAAATATATCCCAATTACTGTGAATGGTTACTACTGTATCAAATCTCCCCATTGCTGGGGAGGATTGATACACTAGCAAGGGAGGCTTGATACATTGTTATGTAAATTGAAAAAAAAAAAAAATGGCAGACAATTCAATTTATGTGTCATACAATTTTTTATGATAAATCTTGAAATATTTAAGTAAAATTTAAAAAGAAATGACATTGACATATTTTTGTTTCAGAAATGTTTTTTACAAAAATATTTAAACAATTGCTACTATTTAAACAATTCTATTAACACACTTTTTAGCAGTGACCCGGAGCCGAACAATTTTTGATGCTCCAGCTCCAGCTCCGCTCCTAGAGAAAATACCGTGACTCCAGCTCCGGCGCCGGTTCCAACTCGGCTCCGACTTCGCGCTTTTAAGTTGCAGATTTTAATTTACACGTTTAATTTTTTGCTCACAAATACTTTCTATCTTCATTAAAAATCTGACAAAATGCATTTTTCTTCTCATCAAACTTGAAATTCTTGTTCAGAAAATATGACATCTTTTAGCTTTTGCTTTTAAAATAGGAAGTTTGGTAGAATTTTAAACATAAAAATCTTAAATTTCTTCTACACTTTTCGAACAGCCAAAATTGTACGACTACACATGTAAACAACAGACGGCCATATTTGTTTTCAAATAGTGTTGTCACTTAGTTCAAGTAGAAAGTAGAAGTAAAGTAGTGTTGCCATTTTTGAGAAGTTTTCTTTCCCTAATAATAATAATAATAATAAAAACCTAAAAAATGATATAATTAAAATACTGAATAATGATGTAATTAAAATATTTTAAGCCTAGAAATTTAAAAGACTGAAAAAAAAAAGATTTAAAAGAATATTAAAAACTAAAGGAGCCCTGGAGCTGGGGAAAATTTAGAGCTCCAGCTCCAGGAAAAACATAGCTCCGGAGCGCTCCGGCTCCGGGCTCCAGCTCCAGCTCCGGGTCCCTGCTTTTTAGAAAATAAATAATGAAAAAAAAAAACCCCTAGACCTAAAGATCTTGCTGCAAGGAAAAAGGAAGTGAACATTGCTGATTTGCAAACAATTTAACATAAATTTAGCCCATTTAAGATTTCTTTAATCCTTTCAGGACAAAGCATTTTCAATGCTAAAATGGTGAATAAATGAATGGCACCGGAATTTGCCAACAAATTCAATTGGAAATATGAAAAGGGCTATATTTCACTTTCATATTATATGGAAAATATTTTACCAAAATGCTGGTGCCAATGTGGCGTTTGGGAATTAAAATTAAGTGGTTTCATAAACATACCACCACCCCTGAAATGGCTAAAAGAAAAACTAATAACTCTATCATTTTGGTAAGTAAAACCGGATGGATTTAATGTTTTTTTTTAATTTGCCCTTCGTCAATTATAGAAACATCTTCCCTTTCAGGCCATTTAAACTTTTTTCCTTCTACATGACGAGCAAAGCGAACTAACCATCTATCATTGCACTGCTTTTCTATATAACCTGCATAATGCCTATGAATAGTCTTTTTGTTCTTCCTTACCAATTTCAGTAGCTCTTGCTGTAAAACAGTAATGGATATTACAGTCCTATATTAGTTTACAACTTTAAAAAAAAAAAAAAAAAAAAAAAAAAAAAAATCAAATATACAAGTGTATCATTTCTCTCCAGCACTAATGTATCATTTCTCCCTATCATGCCTTATTGGATTTTCAATCACTTTGTATAAATGCAGTTGCAAAATGCCAATCTGCTTTCTGGTAAAACTCAGCCTAACAATGTGCTTTACAAATAAAAAAAATACAAGATATTATCTTCACAATAATAAGAGTTATGAAAGAAAATCTGTATTTAAAAAAATTTACACTGACATTCCAAAAGTCTTCAAAATTAAACGAAAAAAAAAAGTTGTCAGTTCTTCACTGCTAAGTCTAGCTAATGATGGCCTCTGCTAATAAAAGAAGACTTTACATCTGTTACAATGGCTGTTAATGCCCTTTGTTGAGAAAAATTGTCAATGTATCAACCCTCCCTATGTATCAAACCTCCCCTACCTCCCCTGCATACTTTTGTCAAATGAAACATTAAATGATTTACTTACATTAGCGAGTTTATTTAGAAATGAACTGTCAATATTAGTTTGATTTTCTTAAGCTTTGTTTATACCCTTTTTAAAACTCATTAAAATGCATTGTTATTGCTAAGTAAAAGCTTATTGTTATTATTAAATATTTTATTCTCTCAATACTGTTCGGATAGTTAAATAATTGTAGTATGAATGAAAAATACCACAAAGTACCGTTGGCTGTGCCCAGGCAAAAAAGGAAAGCTCTTAAGAGATCGGGCTATGTTTTCGATAAGCACCGAATATTTAGCAGTTTTTTCACCGAAACCGAATGTTCGCCATAATTGAGATTTTGTGCCGAAACTCAACGGAAACGAAACCAAAGTTTCGGTCGATCTCTAATATTTGAACAGCTCAGAGGATAAAGGTGGTAAGTGACACAATCGTTAGCTTGAGAAAATGAGTTGTAAAGTTCCAAATCTTTATTTGCGTTCATTGTAAAATGCTTATACTTTATCAATTAAAATCTGTGAGCATTCATTTTTTTCAAATAGTAATTTAACAGATAATAGAGGGCCATTGATTATCTTTAATCAAATGATTAACTCATTTTTTTTTTTTTTTTTTTTTTGCACACATCACCTTCATCTTCTGTGCTCTTCGTTTATTAGTTGCGCCTAGTATCTGTTATACTACATTAAATATAGAAAGAAGCAATAATGGTCGTATACAAAGGAACAGCAATTTTCACTAACCATTGCTATTGTTGGCATCCTCTAAAGTGCAATCAATCACTTCATGATTTTTAAAATAAAATTTTATTATTATTTTTTTAAAAGCAAATTGTCTTTTATTGGACCGTTCGGAAAGTCGTGTCCGTTTGGGAAAATCAATTCGTACCAAAAAATTCTGCCCTGAATTATTAGAAATTCGATATCGGAATCGATGTCTAATAATTAAATGATAGAATTTTTGGTACGAATTGGTTTTCCCAGACAGACACGACTTTCCGAACGACCCAATAAAATACTTAATCTAAATCTCTGAAAAAGGAAATTTATACTTGGTTTCATTTATCAACTATTTATAATATCTCCTTCTATTTGATATTTAAAAAAGTAATAACTGAGAAAGAGATTGGCAGATCCTTTCGAAGATTCTAGGTGTCTAATCTATGAGGCACCAATTGACTGTGATGAGGACTTCATTACAAGACTTTCAGTCGTTGCTGCAACTGTTCGTTAAACACCTGGAATCTTAGGAGGTTACTACAATCACTTGCTAGACGCTACAAGGCCTGTATAGATGTTGGTGGTGGCACGTTTGAGCATTTATTCTAATTGTTATGTCAATAAAACGCTATGAGACACCTATTGACTATGAGGACCTCATTGCAAGACTTTCAGTCGCTCTTGTATCTGTTCATGAAACACCTGGAATCTTCGGGAGGTTGCTACAATCACTTGCTAGATGGTACCAAGCCTGTATAGATATTGGTGGTAGCACATTTGAGCATTTACTATAACTGAAATATCAGTAAAACGCTATGAGACACCTATTGACTATGAGGACCTCTTCGCAAGACTTTCAGTCGCCGCTGTATCTGTTCATGGTACACCTGGAATCTTGGGAGGTTACTACAATCACTTGCTAGACGCTACAAGGCCTGTATAGATGTTGGTGGTGGCACGTTTGAGCATTTATTCTAATTGTTATGTCAATAAAACGCTATGAGACACCTATTGACTATGAGGACCTCATTGCAAGACTTTCAGTCGCTCTTGTATCTGTTCATGAAACACCTGGAATCTTCGGGAGGTTGCTACAATCACTTGCTAGATGGTACCAAGCCTGTATAGATATTGGTGGTAGCACATTTGAGCATTTACTATAACTGAAATATCAGTAAAACGCTATGAGACACCTATTGACTATGAGGACCTCTTCGCAAGACTTTCAGTCGCCGCTGTATCTGTTCATGGTACACCTGGAATCTTGGGAGGTTACTACAATCACTTGCTAGACGCTACAAGGCCTGTATAGATGTTGGTGGTGGCACGTTTGAGCATTTATTCTAATTGTTATGTCAATAAAACGCTATGAGACACCTATTGACTATGAGGACCTCATTGCAAGACTTTCAGTCGCTCTTGTATCTGTTCATGAAACACCTGGAATCTTCGGGAGGTTGCTACAATCACTTGCTAGATGGTACCAAGCCTGTATAGATATTGGTGGTAGCACATTTGAGCATTTACTATAACTGAAATATCAGTAAAACGCTATGAGACACCTATTGACTATGAGGACCTCTTCGCAAGACTTTCAGTCGCCGCTGTATCTGTTCATGGTACACCTGGAATCTTGGGAGGTTACTACAATCACTTGCTAGAAGCTACAAGGCCTGTATAGATGTTGGTGGTGGCACGTTTGAGCATTTATTCTAATTGTTATGTCAATAAAACGCTATGAGACACCTATTGACTATGAGGACCTCATTGCAAGACTTTCAGTCGCTCTTGTATCTGTTCATGAAACACCTGGAATCTTCGGGAGGTTGCTACAATCACTTGCTAGATGGTACCAAGCCTGTATAGATATTGGTGGTAGCACATTTGAGCATTTACTATAACTGAAATATCAGTAAAACGCTATGAGACACCTATTGACTATGAGGACCTCTTCGCAAGACTTTCAGTCGCCGCTGTATCTGTTCATGGTACACCTGGAATCTTGGGAGGTTACTACAATCACTTGCTAGACGCTACAAGGCCTGTATAGATGTTGGTGGTGGCACGTTTGAGCATTTATTCTAATTGTTATGTCAATAAAACGCTATGAGACACCTATTGACTATGAGGACCTCATTGCAAGACTTTCAGTCGCTCTTGTATCTGTTCATGAAACACCTGGAATCTTCGGGAGGTTGCTACAATCACTTGCTAGATGGTACCAAGCCTGTATAGATATTGGTGGTAGCACATTTGAGCATTTACTATAACTGAAATATCAGTAAAACGCTATGAGACACCTATTGACTATGAGGACCTCTTCGCAAGACTTTCAGTCGCCGCTGTATCTGTTCATGGTACACCTGGAATCTTGGGAGGTTACTACAATCACTTGCTAGACGCTACAAGGCCTGTATAGATGTTGGTGGTGGCACGTTTGAGCATTTATTCTAATTGTTATGTCAATAAAACGCTATGAGACACCTATTGACTATGAGGACCTCATTGCAAGACTTTCAGTCGCTCTTGTATCTGTTCATGAAACACCTGGAATCTTCGGGAGGTTGCTACAATCACTTGCTAGATGGTACCAAGCCTGTATAGATATTGGTGGTAGCACATTTGAGCATTTACTATAACTGAAATATCAGTAAAACGCTATGAGACACCTATTGACTATGAGGACCTCTTCGCAAGACTTTCAGTCGCCGCTGTATCTGTTCATGGTACACCTGGAATCTTGGGAGGTTACTACAATCACTTGCTAGACGCTACAAGGCCTGTATAGATGTTGGTGGTGGCACGTTTGAGCATTTATTCTAATTGTTATGTCAATAAAACGCTATGAGACACCTATTGACTATGAGGACCTCATTGCAAGACTTTCAGTCGCTCTTGTATCTGTTCATGAAACACCTGGAATCTTCGGGAGGTTGCTACAATCACTTGCTAGATGGTACCAAGCCTGTATAGATATTGGTGGTAGCACATTTGAGCATTTACTATAACTGAAATATCAGTAAAACGCTATGAGACACCTATTGACTATGAGGACCTCTTCGCAAGACTTTCAGTCGCCGCTGTATCTGTTCATGGTACACCCGGAATCTTGGGAGGTTACTACAATCACTTGCTAGACGCTACAAGGCCTGTATAGATGTTGGTGGTGGCACGTTTGAGCATTTATTCTAATTGTTATGTCAATAAAACGCTATGAGACACTTATTGACTATGAGGACCTCATTGCAAGACTTTTAGTCGCTCCTGTATCTGTTCATGAAACACCTGGAATCTTCGGGAGGTTACTACAATCATTTGCTATATACTACCAAGCCTGTATAGATATTGGTGGTAGCACATTTGAGCATTTACTATAATTGAAATATCAGTAAAACGCTATGAGACACCTATTGACTATGAGGACCTCTTCGCAAGACTTTCAGTCTTTGCTGTATCTGTCCATGAAACACCTGGGATCTTCGGGAGGTTACTACAATCACTTATTAGACGCTACCAGGCCTGTATAGATATTGGTGGTGGCACATTCGAGCATTTACTATAATTATTATGTCAATAAAACGCTTGTTTTCATTTCCTCCACATTTCTTGTTTTCCGCCAACACTTTCCATTTCCAACCCCACATTGCTATATCAAAATTGCCTCTTTATGCGTACTTTACCTCACATTACACTGTAAGAAAAAAAACGGAGATTCTACTGGCAACCTAGACGCCAGTACTATTTTCGTATTTTTACGGAAAATTTCCCCCATAAATTGCAGAAAAGTTGCGTTTTGTTTTATTATAAACGGAAATTTTTCTGTAATTTATGGGGAAATTTTTCCGTAAAAAAACGGAAATAGTACTGGCGTCTAGATTGCCAGTAGAACCACCGTTTTTTTTTTTTACAGTGTACAGTTTGGCCCATCAGTTTAGGGACACCCTGTAGTATAAATCGCTGTCTGCCAGATTATTGCTTTATCAACTCTAATAAGTGATTTTCAATAAGTAAACTTAATTCTTTCAGCGAAATATTTTAAAATATTTAACAAGGTAACAATATTTTTGCTAGATACAAAGTAGGCGTTGTTCTTATCGAGACTCAGAGATAATGAAATCAAACAGTGTTAGGGAAGAAAGAGGTTTTAAAGATTAGAACAATGAGATGAAAACCTTTTCGATTTTCTATTATTATAACATTATCTTCCTGTTTCAAAATATTATGCATTTAGATATACTTGTGAGTTATATTATAAAACTTTCCAGATCAGCCGCACTTTAGTATACTTCTAGGAATACAAATTTGCATTTTATATTAAATCATTCAGTGTTATCTATCTCTGATCTTTTAGTATAGTGAAAATTTAGTTAATGTAAATTATTGAAATTTAGTTCGAATACTAATTATTTTCATTTATCCCTCTTTGTGAATAGCATGAAAGTGTATACTTTCTATTCGGATGTAGGCATTCATAATTATTTAATTGCTTACACTTATGTAAGCCGAAATATGATGATATTTTAAAATATTATTGAGTTTAATATTAATATTTTAAATTTTTAAACATCTACTACACAAGAGAATACCTCGAGGAATGAACTAAATTTTAGCATGATGTGTAATATGTATACAAATCTATAACTGTATAGAGGGATGCACAAAATAATTCGGATATTTTTTCGACTATATATGGTAATTTCTGAAATTGGGTTTTCGAATGTGTTATACGGTTTTTTTTTTTTTTTTTTTTTTTTTTTAAATATTGTTTACTTAGACATAATCTTTCACCTTATTAAACGGTAAAGTTTTGTTGCGGTATTCTGAATGTGTTGGGAAGTATTTCATAATGGGTGACGCATGATTTTTTTTTATTTCTGTTTTTTTTTTCTTTTTTTCATTGGTTACAATTAATAGCGATAACGAAATACCAATTACGTTAATGTATAAGTGTAAATCTATGTTGTGTAAAATGTTTTTTTGATTGTTTACTTAGACATCATCATCATCGAAATACCAATTACGTTAATGTATAAGTGTAAATCTATGTTGCGTAAAGTGTTTTTTTTTTTTTATTATTGTTTACTTAGACATAATCTTTCACCTTATTAAACGGTGAAGTTTTGTTGCGGTTGTAAAATGTTTTTTTTTTATTGTTTACTTAGACATCATCATCATCGAAATACCAGTTACGTTAATGTATAAGTGTAAATCTATGTTGTGTAAAATGTTTTTTTTTTATTTCTTTACTTAGACATAATCTTTCACCTTATTAAACGGTGAAATTTTGTTGCGGTATTCTGAATGTATTGGAAAGTATTTCATAATGGGTGAGGCGTGATTTTTTTTTTTAATTTTTTTATTTTATTTTTTTTTTTTTTATTTATTTATTTTTTTTTTTTGGTTTGGTTTCAACTAATAGTGATAGCGAAATACCAATTACGTTAGTGTGTAAGTGTAAATCTATGTTGGGTAAAATGTTTGTAAGCCGCAGTTATAGCAGATTTATTTAGTACACGGAAGAAACTATTTAGTTAAAAGAACAAAAAAATAGTTGTGTGACCAAACGTTTGGTTGCGTCATCCAAATGTTTGGTTGAACTGACCAAATGCTAGTTGGACTAACCAACTAATTTTATTAGTTCAATAAAATTTTATTGAACTAACAAAATCATTATTCCGATGGGGCTATTTTTTTTATTCTTTTAACTAAATAGTTTTTTCCGTAAAGTAATAGTTTCTTATGGTTTCTTAACTACTTCTAAATGGAAGTAAATACATTTATCGTGATCTCCATTATCACTGATTTTAAAAAAAGTAAATCACATGCATTTATTTTGTTCTACAGTAACATGATCGTTCAAAACATAGTGAAAACGAAATCTTTAACTCTTTCAGGGGCAAGATACTTGTATTCGTGAAATGTTGAAATAAGTGAATGACACCAGTATTTACAAGAAAATTTGTTTATAAACAAGCAAAAGTATATTTTCGCTTGCTTAATAAAAGTGAAATTTTCATTAAAAAATTCGGGTGCCAATGTGGCAATTAGGAATTAAAGTTATGTGATGTCATAGCGGTATCACCGCCTTTCAAAGGGTTAACATGTTTTTTGTAAGTTAAAAATAGTAAAATACAGAATTTGGTGATATAATTTCCGAGAACTTTACATAAAATATAATGAAATAAAAAATAATAAAGAAACTAATATGTATGACCAAGGGGCTGGGAGACCCAACCATTGAGATTGGCATTATGGTGGTTCTTAAAATCCCTGCTCAAGAACGCAAAACTTTCTGACTCATTTTTAAACGCAATGGCACCAAATTGGCAGGCCTTCCATTAATGCTGATTGTTTTTGCATTTTAAAATTAATCAAAGTCTAATGTTAAAGATTTAAACTATTAGTAATGGGAAAATTAAAATGACTAACTATAACGATGGTCTATTGAAATATCAATTAATGCGATGTCTTTAAAAATTTTCGATCTTCTTAAATCTACTATTATTTAAATTAAGAATTATTTAGCAATGCTAATATTCTGTGTCTATCAAGATATAAGTAAAAGAATTGTTTTTTTTTTTAAATTGATGTTTAAAATTTTAATTTTTCTCACATTTTGGGTATGAAAGTCATATGAGACCTCATACCCTTACATTTACGCTATTGAACAATAATGAAATGTGATCAGTTTAAAGTGTATTTATGGTTAATAAAATACAATAAAAATTATATCCCAATATAAAACTATTACCATTTGTGTAAACTGATTTGTCATTCAAAAATACTCGGATATAGAAATTGTGTTTAATTAACATTTAAAGATAAGAAATATAAAATTTTAATACCGATTTTCCTTTGTTAGTGCCTCATCCAAAATCCCGTCGTGATGAATGTAGGTATTATATAAATATGCATTCATATGTTGTCTGTTTCCTCATTTAAACCTTGACAACAATCTAAACTTATCTCTTTTGTATAAATGAAGGCATAACATGCCTATCTACCACTTCTTTTAATCAAAATATGCAATGCAAATACAATAAAGAAAGGAAAAGTCGAGAATTTTTAACATAATACATTTTCTATGTAATTTTTCCGGTACATTTCGTTCTTTAGATTTTTTTTTTTTTAAATACTGTAAAAAGTGGGGTAGAAAAATACATCAGTATTAAGTGCTGAAGACTTTAAATACTATTTATGGTGAATGAAGTACGGTGAAAATTATATATCAGTATAAAAGTATTGAAGTTTATGTCAAATGAATTATTATACAAAAAGGTTTAAGATATTATATAATACATTTGATTATTATTTAAATATAAGTAACATACATTTGAATATTTTGGATGTTTTATAAATGGATAATTCAACATTAGTATTCAAAAACTTTCATTTTCTCGGTTAAGTGTAATATCTAAAATCAACCAGCGATGAATGCAGATATTATATAAATATGAATTCAGATGTTAATCTGTTTCCGTATTCAGACCTTGATAACAATCTAAACTTATCTCTTTTGTATAAAAGAATAGGTTGCATATCATTTCATTTCTTCAGCATATGCAATACAAGGAAAGGAAAGAAAGGTTGAGATTTTTTTTTAAATAAATGTTTCTAAATATTTTTTCTGGTATTAATTTGGAAGATTGATTGTTATTATTATTAAATACAGTGAAAATGGTATAGACTAATACATCAGTATTAAGTGCTTAAGATTTTAAAATCTATTTATATAGTTACTGAAGTAAGGTGAAAATTAGATATCAGTATAAAAGTGATGAACTTAATTCAATTGTTATAAAAAAAATTAAGATATTATATAATACATATAATTATTATTTAAATATATTAGACATAAATTTTAATATTTTTGATGTTTTATAAATAGATAATTCACATTAGTATTCAAAAACTTTCATTTTCCTTGGTAAGTTTAATATCTAAAATCAAGCTATGATGAATGTAGATATTACATAAATATGCATTCACATGCAATCTGTTTCTGCATTCAGACCTTGATAAGAATCTACACTTATCTCTGTTGTATAAAAGAATAGGCTGTCTACCACTTAATTTCTTCAGCATATACAATGCAAGTACAGTAACGGCAGTTGTATTATTATTTTTTTTTCGTTTAATTTTTCAATATACTTTCTCCGGTATTAATTTGGAGGATTTATTATAATTATTATCATTAAATACGGTGCAGCATTAAGTGCTTAGGATTTTAAAATTTATTTTATATAGTTAATAAGATACGGTGGTTGAACTTAATTGAATTGTTATCAAAAAAGTTTAAGATATTATATAATACATATAATTATTATTTAAATATACGACACATAAATTTTAATATTTTTGAGGTTTTATAAATAGATAATTCACATTAGTATTCAAAAACTTTCATTTTCCTTGGTAAGTGTAATATCTAAAATCAAGCTACGATGAATGCAGATATTATATAAATATGCATTCACATGCAATCTGTTTCCGCATTCAGACCTTGATAACAATCTAAACTTGTCTCTTCTATATAAAAGAATAGGCTGTCTGCCACTTCTTCTCATCAGCATATGCAATGCAAAGAATTCTCTCCTCGGAAACATAATCTTATTCTACTGGCGCGATTTTTAGAAAATATTCAACAAAAGAGGAGCAACCAGGGAAAGTACTTTTGTTCGAAAAGGAGGGATGCGTTGCTCCTATCAGCATTCCAGATAATGAAAATGGATTTTAATCGTAGTGGGAGTCCAAGTAAATTTTCATTGTGTTTTTTCTCCTTTTATCGTTGCGTTATCATCATTTAAGAATGTGAATTAATGTAGATCTATCTTCACTTGATACAAGTTTTCTTGATTTTTTTTTTTTTTTTTTTTTTTTTTTTTTTTTTTTTTTTTGAAAAAGTCATTTAAAAATAATCTTACCTATTTATTGAATTCCTATTATTCAATATTCAGAGTAAAATTACGGATATTTAATCTTTCAGATTTTATATTTTTATTATCTGTCTTTAAGAATTTATTTATTATGTGAAATTGTTGATTCTAAAAAATGATAATACACACGATAAATATTTATGCATTTAAATTTTACAGATGTGGTTTAGTTTAATATTCACTTCCGTCATTCGCATATTAAATGTGCCGCATTCAGTTATATAAACACTTCAATTAAAATGTAACAAATTCTCACTTTTTTAAATTTTATTTTTATATCACATGCGAGGAATGATATAAATGCCTCACTATGTGAGAAATAATCCCATTCTCATAGCTTCGACGTTTTACGCTTTTTCCTCACCACTATTATTGAAAAGAAAAAAAAATCATTTTTAATCGCAGATTTTCTCGATTAAATAAGGTAAACTTTACAATTAAAAAGTAGTGGTATTAAAAAAATGCAAAAGTTGGAAGCCATGCATACTAAAATGCACTTTAATCGTAATGGGGGTTCAAGTAAATTTTCCTTGTGTTTTTCTCCTTTTATTGTTGCGTTATTATCATTTAAGAATGTGAATTAATGTAGATCTATCTTCACTGATATAAATTTTATAGCTTTTTTTCAGTCATTTAAAAATAATCTTATCTATATATTATATTTCCATTATTCAATATTTAGAATAAAATTAACGATATATAATCTTTGAGATTTTATATCTTTATTATTTGTCTTTAAGAATATATTTATTATGTGAAATTGTTGATTCTAAAAAATGATAATATGTACGCTAAATATTTATATATTTAAATTTTACAGATGTAGTTTAGTTTAATATTAACTTCCGTCATTCGCATATTAAATGTGCTCCATTTAGTTATATAAATACTTCAACTGAGATGTAACAGCTTCTTTCTCTTTTTTAATTTTATTTTTATATCACGTGCTTTATAACTATGTGAGAAATAATCCCATTCTCGTAGTGGCCAACTCTTACGCTTTTTCCTCACCACTATTATTGAAAAGAAAAAAAAATCGTTTTTTAATCGCATATTTTCTCGGTTAACCCTTTATCTACTGACGGTACTTGTAGGTACCATTCAATTAAACCCTCATCCCATAGTGAATATTACTAATACAGAGGTACCAAGATCCCACTAATCTTCCGTAATGCGTGGATTAATTTGACCCAGTTTAACAACGTTTCGAACCATAAAATATATTTGATGAATCTTTATTTATTTAATTCCAGTTTTCTATGTGGAACTTATTTAATTTCATCTTTGAAAAAAATTTTTGGAGCGAAGTGTATTAAACCAGGTTTAAATTAACTCACATATTACGGAGGATTAGTGACAACTTGGCACTTCTGCTAATATTCTAATGGTACTTTTCAAAAAAACTCTTTTAACCCCACTTTTTCCTGATACATTTCAGCAATTGTTCTAGGTTCGTTATTTTAGCGAAGAAGAAGTCTATCTTTGAAACAGTCGATGATGCTGACATTGTTATGCTGACATTTTGTATAGATTGTCACGCTTGACTTTTTATTGCTACAAACATAGTAAAGCACATAAGATAAGTGTTGGATTTTTTTTTATGTGTTCATTATGATCTTAGAATACAATTTGACTAGTTATTTAAAGTAAGCGGTGCATTTATTTGATTTAACAGTTGAATTACTCAGCGGTACTTATAAGTACCGCCAGTACACCAGGTGCTGGAGAAAAATTTCTTGTTTACTTTTCGTCTGTACAATTATCGATCGTTTTTTTCGGCTTTATAATGTCATAATTAAATTGTAATGTAGTAATGTTTTTTCTAGTACTTCTTTTCTGTTTGTTTTTTAATTTTTAATTTATTTATTTTTTTAATAGAATATCGAAAAAGTTGTGATACCGGCTCATTTTTGTTACGCTAGAAATAACATATGTAAATTCATATATTGCATAGGTGGAGATGCGAGAGAACATGTTGGGAATACAGGTATCGCATAACTAATGTTAGGGTTAAACTAATAATAAAGGGAAAAACTAAAGTAGAGTAAAGTAAGCATAAGTAATGCTAAAGGACTGCTAACAAAATCGAAACCTAAAACACATTTTTTTTTTAATACCATCACATTTGAATTTTTACTCATTTTTCATGTGTAAAATGAAAATATGTCAATCTAATATTTTTTATTGTTAACTTGCGAGTGTCTTCTTGTTATTTAGTCTTTTAAAGAGTTTAAATTTTATTTGAAATATAATGTGGGTTTTCTGTTACGAGAATATTTTAGCCATAGTGTACTGACGGTACTTTAAAATACCACTTTAATTAATTACGTCTAACGAATTACATTTCTCACGGGTAAATATTGTTTTATGTATATCCTTTAATTTTCATTGTAGTAACCGAAAAATAAAATTACATGAAAAAAATTGCACTAGTTCATAATGCAGTAGATAAAGGGTTAAATAAGGCAAATTTTACAATTAAAAAGTAGTGGTATTAAAAAAGCGCAAAAGTTGGCAGCCATGCATACTAAAATGCACTGTAATCTTAATGGGGGTCCAAGTAAATTTCCTTTGTGTTTTTCCCCTTTTATTGTTGCGTTATCATCATTTAATAATGTGAATGTAGATCTGTCTTCACTGATATAAATTTTCTAGCTTTTTTTTAAGTCATTTAAAAGTAATCTTATCTATTAATTGGATTTATATTATTCAATATTCAGAGTAAAATTACGGATATTTAATCTTTAAGATTTTATACTTTTAATACATGTCTTTAAGAATATATTTATTGAGTGAAATGGTTGATTCTAAAAAAATTATAATACATAAGCTAAATATTTGTATATTTAAATTTTATAGATGTGGTTTAGTTTAATATTCACTTCCGTCATTCGCACATTAAATGTGCCGCATTTAGTTATATAAATACTTCAATTGTGATGTAACAGCTTCTTTCTCTTTTTTAATTTTATTTTTATATCACATGCTTTATAACTATGTGAGAAATAACCCCATTCTCATAGCCGCCATGTTTTACGCTTTTTCCTCACCACTATTATTGAAAAGAGAAAGAAATGATTATTTAATTAAGATTATCTCGATTAAATAAGGCAAATTTTACAATTAAAAAGTAGTGGTATTAAAAAAGCGCAAAAGTTGGCAGCCATGCATACTAAAATGCACTTTAATCTTAATGGAGGTTCAAGTAAATTTCCCTTGTGTTTTTCTCCTTTAATTGTTCAGGGTGTCTACAGATCAGGGAAAATCACAGTCAAATAAGATAGAAATACCAGTATTTACTTATAGAATAATTCGTCTTATTTATTCGCACAATTAAACAAGAGGAATTTTTCTATAAGAAAATACTGGATTTTCGCCTTTATTTTGACTGTGGTTTTCCCTGATCTGTAGACACCCTGTTATCATCATTTAAGAATCTGAATTAATCTAGATCTATCTTCACTGATATAAGTTTTCATTGATTTTTTTAAAAGTCATTTAAAAATAATCTTACCTATTTAGGATTTCCATTATTCAATATTCAGAGTAAGATTATGGATATTTAATCTATACTTTTATTATATGTCTTTAAGAGTATATTTATTGAGTGAAATGGTTGATTCTAAAAAATGATAATACGCACGGTAAATATTTACGCATTTAAATTTTACAGATTTGGTTTAGTTTAATAATTCACTTCCGCCATTCACAAACTAAATGTGCCACATTTAGTTATATAAATCCTTCAACTGAGATGTAACAAATTCTCACTCTTTTTAATTTTATTTAACAACTACATTGAGTAACAATATTATTATATATTATATTTAGAAAGTAACATCTTCTCTCTCTTTTTTAATTTTATTTTCATTTATGTGCTTTATACATATATTTATTTATGTGCTTTATCACATAGTTAACTATGTGAGAAAGAATCCCATTCTCATAGATTCTCATAGCTGCTAACTTTTACGCTTTTTCCTCAACACTATTTTTGAAAAGAAAAATTTTGCTTTTTTAATCGCAGATTTTCTCGATTAAATAAGAAAAATTTTACAATTAAAAAGTAGTGGTATTAAAAAAGCGTAAAAGTTGGCAGCTATGCATATTAAAATGCTCTTAATGGGGGTTCAAGTAAATTTTAATTCTGTTTTTTCTCTGTTTAAAAATACTCGTAATCTTACCTATTTATTGGCTTTCCATTATTCGATATTCAGAGTAAAATTATGGGTATTTAATGTTTAAGATTTTACATTTTTATTACCTGTCTTTAAGGGGGCTGGTCACTCAGCATCCAATTTCCCCTCACTAATATAAACTGTATGGGCATTGGATGCATTCGTATATTTAAAATTTCTCCTCGGGAAATTAATATTTTTAACTTCTATTTTTTGTGTACACTTCCTAAAAGATGTCTCTTTTATTCTTAGTTCTCAAAATATTTTTAAAGTATAGAGTTAATTTTATAGGAAGTGTTAAAATCTTACTCACAGTTCGCCCGCTTTTAACACATACAATATTAAATACAGCATAGATTTTAGAAATATTTTGAAAGCTAAGGAAAAAAAGAGTACACAGAAAAAATATGTTAAAAATATGAATTTCCCGAGAAGATAAATTAACTATACGAATGCATCAAAAGTTCATAGACTTAACATTATGGAGGAGAATTCGGAAGCTGAGTGACCAGCCCCCTTAAGAATATACGAGTATTTATTGTGTGAGATGGTTGATTCTAAAAAATGATAATAGATGCACTAAATATTTATACATTTAAATTTTACAGATTTGGTTTAGTTTATTATTTACTTGCATCATTCTTATATTAAATACGCGGTATATGGGCACTTATTAAAACACTTTAATTGAGATGTAACAACTTCTCTTTCTTTTGCAATTTTATTTTCATATTTCGTGCTTTGTAAGTACCTAATTAAAATATACTTCAAACAATTTTCTTCCATAGACTATAATGCATACGAATTTTTTTAGTGTCTCTGTAAACAAAGTATAAACGATTAAAAAAATAATTTTCTGTGGGGAACACGCCATGGTTAAAATGCCCATGGTGAAAAAAATAATTTCATACTTGCATTTTCATATTTCTCGCTTTGTAACTACATCATTAAAATATACTTCAAACAGTTTTCTTCCATAGGTTATAATGCATACGGATTTTTTAGTGTCCCTGTAAATAAACTGCAAACGATAAAAAATTAATTTGCAATGGGAAACATGCCATGTTTGACATGCCCATGGGGAGAAAAATAATCTCATAATCGTATTTTAACATATTTCTCGCTTTGTAAATACATCATTAAAATATACTTCAAAAAATTTTCTTCCATAGACTATAATGTGTACGAATTTTTTTTTTGTGTCTCTGTAAATAAACTATAAACGATAAAAATTTATTTTCAATGGAAAACATGGCATATTTGTCATGCCCATGGGGAGAAAAATAATCTCATAATAGTTTTTTCACATTTCGCGCTGTTTAACTACATCATTAAAATATGCTTCAAACAGTTTTCTTCCATAGACTATAATCTATACGAATTCTTTGAGTGTCTCTGTAAACAAATCATAAAAGAGAAAACTGCCCATGTTGAGAGAGATAAATCATGTATTCCTAGCTGCCAACTTTTGCGTCTTTTCTTACCACTATTTCTCCGAAGAAAAATTTAGCTTATTTAATGGTAGATTTTCTCGATTAAATAAAGCACATTTTACAAAAATAAATAAATAAATAAATAGTGGTATTAAAAAGGGTAAAAGTTCGCATTATACACACTAGCAAGTTTTTAATCTTAGTGGGTGTCCAAGTAAATTTTCATTGGGTTTTTAACTCTTCTTATCACTGAGTTATCGTTTTTTAAGAATGTGTACTATAAAGACATTATGCTGGGGGAAGGTAGGGGTCTATTTTAAAAACCAGCTTTAAAATAATGTTACCTATTTTTCGTAGTTCTATTATTTAATATTAAGAAAGAAATTATGCATGTTTAATCTTTTAGACATTGTATCTATTTTCTGGGCGAAATGTGTTTATTCTAAAAGTAATAGTGTAGAGGTATATACTATACATGCTAAATATTTACATATTTAAATTTTACGACTGATGATTATTTCCATTGACTGCATACACTTAACTAGTTATTCAGAGTTAACTTCTAATGTCAGGTCACGCAAACAATTAGTTTTACCTACCATAATTATTATTTCATTTAATAGTACGTACAATTATGGTTTTTTGTATGTTTTTTTTAAAAGTTGTTTATAACATTTTTCAACATAGTTGAAAGGTGTTTATGCCTTCACTTCATGTATCTATCTCTCCACGCTGTAACTCGTGTAAATACACTTGGATTTCTAGGAAATTTATATAGTTATTGAGGTTAACCTTGACATGTTCTTTATTGAAAACGAATTTTATCATTTACAGCGACACTCAAAGAATTTGTATACATTATACTCTATGGACAAAAATTGTTTGAAGTATATTTTAATGATGTTACACTAGTTCAAACATTACAAAATTGATACAAACTAAAACATATTTCCTAACTAAAATAGCAGGCGTAGCATTTATGGTTGATTTACAAAGACACACAAAAGAATTCTATTGTGTTACTCTTAGTAAAAAGTGACTTAAAAATTTATAATGATGGATATAGTGAAAATGGTGAATTCAGAAAATTTATTCACTATTACCAACTTACCCTCTTTTTTTTTTAATAAAAAAAATATACCATTGTACCAGAATTTTTGTACAGTAACTTTTGATTCATGTAATCACGGAATGTCTGCCATTAAATAAAATAAAAATTTTCTATGCAGAAATTCTTCCGGGATGGCAGTTGGTTTTGATAAAAAAAGGGGCTAAAGTTGGCAAGACTAAAAGTACTTAGAATTCATTTTCGTGTTAAAAAAATTGTAAAAAAGTAAAGTCTTGGGAAATGATCGTAGAAAATTTTATATCTTGTTCCACTTATTAAAAATTCACAAAAATGGTTGATTTTTGCAAGGAAACGTTTAAAAAGGCACTAGTTAGCGGTTAAATGTGTCATATTTATTTAGCTATATAGATATCCAAATTAAGTATACTAACAATTCCATTCTGTACTTTTTTATATATTTAATTTGCTTTGGATGTTAGTAATGACCATAAAAATAAAATTACATTTAACTGGCATTTTCGGGGTATTGCAAACTATTATATGTGATGTTGTCTGACATATGGCCAAATAATTGTCGATATTTCGTGTAAAAACATAAAGCTAGCACTTACTTTCGGGGTCTAAGCTGTAATCATTGTTCCAGAAAATAAAAACTGTTCCTGTTAGTGCATTGTATATGCAACCGAGGAGGATGTGTTTGTATTGTACACGTAGTCACGATATATGCTTTTTTCCTCTACTATATAGAACGTAATTGGTTGTGTAATTAGTATGTATATGTCACGAAGAGCTGATACAATAATACGTCATGCATTCCGGTTACTAATGCGAGTTGAAAGATATCGATTTAATCTACATTATTTTATGGAATTACTCCCTTATTAGGTGAAAATAGAAAATGATATGTTCAAGCACATAATGATGTTTTTATAAATGTAATTTCGAATATCTATGATTACTTTAAGGCTGTTCTTAACTGCTTTGCTCAACAAGCGCAAAACATTTTGACACATTTACAAATTCATTTTTTAATGGAAAGATATAAAATTGGAAAGCCTGGTCATGGAAGCGATTTGAAATTGAACTGTTTTTCAATTTTTTGATCAATCAATTACCTATTGAGTTATAAGCGACTTTGATCACGTGACAAACACGTTTTTCGCCCGCTCTTGAGTGATTATTCCTCTTTCGCGCGGAAATTCAGTTCAAAACGCCCAATGTGACGCTGATTTCTGAAAAATCTATTGCGTTTGCAAAAAAAAAAAAAAAAAAGCTCAATTACATAGTTTCTGAACAACAACACCAGCTAGTTTCATCCATTTTCGAACAAAAATAAGTTAAAATTTATGTCAGAAAGTTGCCCTTTTGAATTTGAGAACACCCTTAAAAAACTATGTAAATTTGCTGCATTAATTAAATAAAGTAATATTTCATAACGCTTGCGTAATCGGAAAAAAACAACTCAGGAATTGTACGTCAAACGTGGCAAATGACGTGCATTCGTACTATAACTAGTTGTATAAGTATTCAGATCTTCGTGCAACAGCTGCTGCACTTTTATGCAAAGAGGCATGAATACAAAATTTATTACGATTCTGTATATTAAATTCAGTAATACGGAGATAATAGGACTCCATCTTAAATAAGACGTAATCACCATAACAACCTAGAATCATTACATAACATGGGATATCACTGAATTAATTATGTATGATAGGATTTAATAGCATGAAGAAAATTTTTATTAATATCTTTTTAAGCTTGATTCGATTTTCCTAAAATTTGAAACGACTCGACAAAATTCTGCAACGATTATATATACTAAATTTCAAACTATTCGGTTGGGTAGTTTTTGCGTTGCTATATGTAGACAGACGGACGGATCAAACGACGACTATTTGTATAAGTACGAACGCATCTAAAAATGATGTCGACAAATACTGCGTTTTACGTTATTTCGCTTGGCGATAATTAGTATTCTGAACATGAATACCGTACTAAAATTTTTAGTAGAACGTAAAAATTGCAACAAAATACACCAGAAAATTCGATACGTTTTTATTGGAATTCAGGGTTAATTTTGCATAAATTACCTTATAACGTTGTAAAAATAAATTTTCGATCGCTGAGCTCAGTAACTCTGGCCGAAAGTCAAATGGCAAATGATTTTTTTTTTTTTTTCAGAGAGTGCCATAGATTTGAAAATTTCATTTTGTGCTGATAAATCATTGTTTGTCATTGAAGGCGTACACTGTAAAAAAAAAAAAAAAAATCTGTAATTTTACAGATGTAAAGTTACGGAAATCTGTATGCTTACTAAAATTTTATCTGTACACTATACAAAAAAAAAAAAGATGTAAATCTACAAAACTAGTTTTTGTAAAGCTACAAATTTATGTAGCTTTACAAAATAATCTACTAAAATTACATTAATCTTACTAAACTTCTATCTGTAACCCGAGTTGCAGTTACATAAAAATTTCTAGGCATCCCAGTTTCTAAAAAAATTCTTAGTAACCTTACAGATTTTTTGATTTACAGTGCATACGTATATCTGTTACATGAATTTTTGTTGTTGCCATTACGTAAAATGTTCTAGGAATCCCAGTTTCCTAGAAAAATTTTAGTAACTTTACAGATTTTTTTTACAGTGTATTCAGCATTTATTGACGCATATTAAACGTTTATGTGAAGGCGAATTTTATATTAAAATGTATAAACCTATTGAACATTTACTTAAGAGCTACAGCCACACTTTGAGGATAATATTTATACCAAACTTTTTTTAAAACCTCTAGAAGTGGGTAAATTATTTCTTAGTATCCTGTGTTATTTACCGTTTTTCTATGCTACGTTACATCGATTTTGCTAATTTATTTATATGTATATCACATTGTTTTTACGAAAACTTAAATTTCGCCATAAAAACATTTCATGAACTCACGTACTGGTACTAAAAATGATAGTGTAAATAGTAATGATAATACCAACAGTAATAAATTTTGTTTCCAGATTTGATCTTATGAATCTTTGAAACGATAACTGAATTGAATTTCTTTCAGTGATAACTGAAAAATATAAAAAAAATTCATGAACTCACGTCCTGGTACTAAAAATGACAGTGTAGATAGTAATGATAATACCAACAACAATAAATTTTGTTTCCAGATTTTATCTTATGAATCTTTGAAACGATAACTGAACTGATTTTCTTTCAGTGGTAACTGAAAAATATTAAAAAATTTCATGAACTCACGTACTGGTACTAAAAATGATAGTGTAAATAGTAATGATAATACCAACAACAATAAATTTTGTTTCCAGATTTGATCTTATGAATCTTTGAAACGATAACTGAGCTGATTTTCTTTCAGTGATAACTGAAAAATATAAAAAAATTTCATGAACCCACGTCCTGGTACTAAAAATGATAGTGTAAATAGTAATGATAATACCAACAACAATAAATTTTGTTTCTAGATTTGATCTTATGAATCTTTGAAACGATAACTGAACTGATTTTCTTTCAGTGATAACTGAAAAATATAAAAAAATTTCATGAACTCACGTACTGGTACTAAAAATGATAGTGTAAATAGTAATGATAATACCAACAACAATAAATTTTGTTTCTAGCTTTGATCTTATGAATCTTTGAAACGATAACTGAACTGATTTTCTTTCAGTGATAACTGAAAAATATAAAAAAATTTCATGAACTCACGTACTGGTACTAAAAATGATAGTGTAAATAGTAATGATAATACCAACAACAATAAATTTTGTTTCCAGATTTGATCTTATGAATCTTTGAAACGATAACTGAGCTGATTTTCTTTCAGTGATAATTGAAAAATATAAAAAAATTTCATGAACTCACGTCCTGGTACTAAAAATGATAGTGTAAATAGTAATGATAATACCAACAACAATAAATTTTGTTTCCAGATTTGATCTTATGAATCTTTGAAACGATAACTGAACTGATTTTCTTTCAGTGATAACTGAAAAATATAAAAAAATTTCATGAACTCACGTACTGGTACTAAAAATGACAGTGTAAATAGTAATGATAATACCAACAACAATAAATTTTGTTTCCAGATTTGATCTTATGAATCTTTGAAACGATAACTGAACTGAATTTCTAATAGTGATAACTGAAAAATATAAAAAAATCTTGTTTATTTCTTGATGTTACTTATTATTATTAATTTCATTCATAGGTAAATATCTTTATTATTATTATTCTTGTTGCAGGGTCCTCCGCCAGCCGCCGGTCAGCCTTTTAAATTTACAGTCGCCGAAACGTGCGACAGAATCAAAGAAGAATTTTCTTTTTTACAAGCACAGTATCACAGGTGAATATCTACTTTTATTTTAAATTATTGTTATTTAACTTTATTCAACTGATAATGCAATTTTAACAATCACTATTTTTTTTTTTTTTTTTTTTTTTTTTTTTTTTTTTTTAAGTTTAACGATTACTGTTGTAGTTAAGGGGTCTCATCAGATTCTTAAAATTGGAAAAAAGGAAAAAAAGAGACTATTTTCAATATTTAATATTTTAAACTGTATATGATTTTAAAACAAAATTTTTATTCGGATGACAGCTATAAGTATGTTATTTCACTTCATGTTTTTTTTTTTTTTTTTTTTTTTTTTTTTTTTTTTTTTTTTTTTTTTTTAATGCAACATGCATAATTTGCATTTACAGGGGGCTCCAAACTGTCAGACATTTGACGAGCAGGAAATTGGTATAACAGCTTACGCGTAGGATTTCCAAATAAATTTTGCAACTAGAATAAAAATTTTGATGCCTACTTATACTTCAAATTATAATAATTACCCTGAACCTAAGTAAATTTGTATTTAAAGCATTTTTATATTTTTAATACAAAGTTGTATTTAGCTAAGGCAAAATTTTGAAAATTTCAACAGTATAATCACCTAAAAAATATTTTTTTGAACAATAAAAAGGAAATTTTGGGTTCAGTTTATACAGACTAACATGAAACATATAATTTGAAAATTTCAGGAAAAATATTCAGAATGTTTTGAGATATCATATGCGTTATGCCCAAAAACGTCATTTGAAAAAAAAAAAAAAAAAAGGACTTTAAAGTTTTCGAAAGACCGCTTCAGCTATTAGGCGGGTATAATTCTAAATGCCATAACTTCTGTTCTAATGGCAATTTCAAGGAGATAATTATATAAAAATGTTCAGAAAATATAGTAGTTTAATATCTAAAAAAAATTAAAATTTCGAGTATTTTGAAGCTTTAATAGTCCCGAGACCCTTAAAGGAAATAGACAGATAAACATTGATTTTTGGACAATACTGTGACAAAACTTTTTTGTTTCTTTTGCAAATATCCACAAAGCGTTTTTCAGTGTTTATATAGTCGGCTCACAATTTCAGGGTCCCTACACGTCAGGGAAAACGTGGAAAACAGGGAAAAGTCAGAGGGAATTCGAAAATTTAGGCAAAAATTCAAGGAAATATCGGGGAATTTTTGATGTACTCATCGTAAATGAAAAAATTTTGAATTAATTATTCATCCAGTCTAAATAAAATTTATGCAAACTATATACCAATGTAAAAAATAATTAAAAATTGGAAATTCATACAGCTCATACTTTTTTTTAGCATTTATTTAGATTAAAGTTGTCCATTGTGGAGTGTTTTACAACAATATATAAGCCGAATTTTTACTGAGAAAGATCAAGGAAATTTTTGAATAAAAACGGGGAAAACCTGAAAAAGTCAGGGAATTTTTTTACCAGAATTGTGTAGGAACCCTGAATTTCCAATCACGGCAATTTTTGTTCATTTTCTATATTTTTAAATAAAATCTTATATTTTAGGTTTTTTTTTTAAAGTAGTTCGTTTAATAGGATTGGTGCAGAAGCATGTTTTTTTAAGGCTGTTCTCAACTGCTCTGCTCAACAAGTGCAAAACGTTTTGACACATTTACAAATTCATTTTTTAACAGAAAGATATAAAATTGGAAAGCCTGACCATGGAAGCGATTTGGAATCGAACTGTATTTTACATTTTTTGATTAACCAATTACCTATTGAGTTATAAGCGATCTTGATCACGTGACACGGCCTTTTTCTCCCCTTACTGACTGGATTTTCTTCTTTCGTTCGGAAGTTCAGTTCAAAATGCCAACTTTGACAGTATTTTCTGAAAGATCTATTGCGTTTACAAGAAAACGGGAAAAACAGTTCGATGACATAGTTTCTGAATAACAACACCTTCTAGTTTCATGTGTTTCCGAACAAAAATGAATTAAAACTTGTATCAGAAAGTTGACCCTTTGGATTTGAGAACAGCCTTAAGTCTCATTTCATTCAATAAGGCACTGCTAAGTTCCAAAGTTGCACCTGAATGTAGGTTATTCCAATATTTCTCACGCCTCAAATGCTTATAAAAGGGGAATATACCAATGATATAGCGGGATCTTGACTTTACGGAACAAAATTGTCTAAAATTAAGGGGGGTACATGATCTTTTAACTTTCAAAAAATCAATTTTAGGATTTGTTTTAGGCTGAATTTTTAAAAAATTCTCAATAATATGCAAAAACAACTATTGAAAAATCTGGATTATTAGTATTATTATTATAGTTATAATCCATTATAGACGGTGAGTACTACAATTGAAAGTCCGTTCATGTTTAAATTTTAAAACGCGTTTACTCAGATTAGTAAATTTGGAAATTGCGCACACTGTTATTTCCAAACTATATAATCTACAGCTTTATAAAATTAGCCAAATATGAGTTTCTTTATAATTTTCATGCTAAAACTGAAAAAGTTCACATATTTTGGTTATTTATTTTTTTACACTTGAAAAACTTGAAATTTTTTTGGAAAATTTTCTATTTTTTTATATTTTGTGCAAAAATTAAATTTTAAGCAAAACTTTTTGTATATATTTTGGTTTTAATTTAGAAGGAGGGCTGTTATGATTCGAATTTGTTCAAAAATTGTTTTCTATATGCATAATTTAGAGTTTTTTCATGCGCGCAGCAATTAATGATTTTAATTCACGCATTAGTGAGATGTATATAAAAATTAAAAATTAAAATATTAATTTTGTATGTACAACATTTATTTTTCTGTATAATATAGCTAAGAGTATATATATACTTTGCATACTTTAGACAGAAAGGGGAAAAAAAGATCTTAATTGCATATTATTTGTGTTTTGGTACTTTGAAAAAAGCGATGTTTCTGATCGTTTCGCTAACTCAAAGGCCCCGTGCCCCCTTAAAAAACAATACTGGTATCAAAACCTAACTAATAATAATAAACAATAAACCACAGGGATGAACACGATGAAAAAAGTAATTTTAAACAACATAAAATCTTGGACTTACATAGCATTTTTAAAAAATTATTATTATCAGTCGCTCATTTTTGGTTTTCATCTGTTTTTCCCACTTTTCCCATACATTTCCTTTCAAAAATGGGACTAGACGTGGTGTAAGGGGGAAAAACAACACATAGGGTTTCTAATGCATGTCAATTGATTAATATTTGTGGAGGGGATGCCGTCCCGAAAGGGTTAAAGATTGAATGCTTTGAAGGTTTAAAAGTGCTACGAACTGTTAAATATAGATACTAAATTATATTAAAATAATCGAAACATCAAAAATCAATATTTATCTTCCCATCTCCTTTGACAAAAATAGAAAAATGTCTGCGTTTATACAGACAAGACAAGATGATATATTGGCAATATTTCCTTTTCTCTTTTTTTCTACAGCAGGCTATGATCTATACTATTTGAATTTCATATTGTCTTATTTTGTGGATTTTAAAAGAATGTATACGTATTGTAAGAAATAATAAATATTTTACAAAAATACTCCTTTTACAAAAATAGAAAAATGTCGGTGTCTATACAGACAAGACGATATATTAGCAATATTTCATTTTCTCTTTTTACTACTATACGAAATGAAATATACTATTTGAATTTTATATTTTCTTATTTTGTGGATTTTAAAAGAATGCATACGTATTGTAATAAATAATAAATATGCTGCTAATTGAATCCCTCTGTGGGTTTTTAGTTTTAACAGGATTCTGTCATATATAACTCAACGAATTCTTCTTAATTAAATATATAATAATTAAAAAGAATCTTCTTTACCAGTAAATTAAAAAGTGTAGTAATGCGTTGTGCATTCGAAAAGAATCTGTATTCAATGCAAATGTAACATGTGTTCAATTCTTATAAAACTGCAACTAGTGAATGGTATTTATGTAATGCATGTTTTTAAGATAAAATGAGCTTCACTGTAAAAACATCATGTAACGGTAATCCATAAAATTAGTGGCAACATGCTGCTTCGAATTTTATCGAGTAATTTAACTTATATAATGCTGTAATAAAAACTGATATAACTAGTGTAATGTTACACGTTAGTGTAACGTAACACCAGTTATATAGGTTAAAATACTCAATAAAATGTAGGCAGCAGGTTTGCCACCAGTTTATGGAGTAACGTTACATAGTTATTTTACACTGTAATCGTACAAAAAATTCAAATCTACAAACGATTCCATGCGATTCTACTATAACAGTAAACTTAAAAAGCAATATTCGACTGGCCAATAATTTATTTTCGTAGGTCCAGTACTTGCATTAAGCAAATGGGATATAAATTGAGCAATTAATTATACAAAACTTACATTTTTATGGAACCAAAAACCTGAAATATATATATAGGATATGCATACAGAGAAAAAAAAGATTTAGTGAGCTTTTAATATTGCTGCAATTTTTCTCTCGTTATCATAGCGCGATCACTTCAAGCTTTTAAATTTGGAAATAATTTTATTTCTATAATAATAAATAAATTTTATTTCCATAAAAGAGAAAAAAAAACATCCATTTTATCTATGTGTTTTGAAACCTTCTATAACTATTTTGGAGGAAGTACTGGTGGCGCCCACTAATTTTGTTCTCCAAGCTTTGAGGGGGAGGGGGGGGGGGGCTTCATTGGAAGAGGGCGTTAGTGCACTTCAAAAATTTCTATTTAATATTTAAATCGTTAAACTTTTAAGTAAGGCAAATAATTCTATTAAAAAACTGTGGTAGAACCGTACGCATTTCGTAGTAGAATTTTTTTAAATGCCTCCACTGATAGACGTTTTTACTTTAAATATGCCACATTTTTTAACGACAAATATGTGAGATTTTTACGGTTGTAACGTAACTGCGCTATGGATACAAAGCAATTTACAAGAACAGTTCTCTTATATTACGTTTATTTATGATATAAACATGAATACGGAAATGATGTTTTGTACAATTATGCATTATCCAAGAGTTATGGCTTCGTATGGAGCATTTTGTTACAAAGATGAAATCATGAGGTAGATTCTCGACTCATTCTCGCCTCTCGGTCAGATTTATACTGCACCCCCTTCTGTTCACAATGTATGGGATCGAATTCGCGAAATTCAATTTAGAATTAACTATTTTCTTGGAAAGTAATCACACTGAATATTGGGATGATGAAATTCCCATTCTTGGTAGAAGAATGCTAAAACGTCAGGCTAAATGCGTGCAATGAAATACGTAAGTTGGTAGAAGTATTTGGTGCTTCCTTTTCCTAGAAACATTGTCATTTGTTAATGTGGCGTTTGAGCAGTTTGGGCTTAAACAAAGTAGTAAAATTTTTAGCCAAATCCTCTAAATACCAGTGAACACAAAACTGATGAAGTATTATGCTTATTTAAGTGCATTGTTTCTGATTAACATTGGAAATTGATATTAATAAATTGATTTCGATTGTATATACGGCAAAATTTGTTGAAATTGAATAAAAAGGGCAGCAACTATTGTTATTGTATTGTATTAAGTGAGGAACACAATGAAAAATTTTACTATTGAATGAAGGATTCGGGTATGCGCAAAAACATAGTTTCCAAATTTGTATATATTTTTCATCAAATGCCACCAGAAATTTAGTGAGAAAAAAAGAGACAAAATCATAGTTTGCCTACCTTCGTTTATTTTTTTAATCAATCACACTCAGAAATTTTGGAGATAAAAAGAATTTTAAAATTTTTATAGTTACCTTAAATTAGTTCAAATTAAATTAACAAAAGTTTTTTTTTTAATACAAAATTTCTGGTAGGAATTGAATAATAATAATAATAATAATAAAGATTGGCAGCTATACTGTTGCGCATGCCCGAGTGATTCATTCGAATTGTAAAATCATTTATTCTGCCCATCACTAATTGCATTCATTTCACCGTAACTGTGAATTTATTTCGTTTAACCTTTTCTGGCGCGGAGTAAGTCTGCTTGTAAAATGATGAAATGATGGACTGACACCAGAATTTATAAAAGAATATTTTAGAAAATAAAAACGTGCTTATTTTCCCGTACTTTATAAAATGAAAATTTTAATTAAATATTTTTAGTGCCGTTTATCAGTTTTGGAATAAAATTATATATCATTTTCGTGGACACCGCCCCCTAAAGGGTTGAGGCATGTTTCTGTTACATAAAAGTTCCATTTTCACTTGCTTAAACAAGATTGCGTCGGAAAGACAAGGGTATAATTGGCGAATTCAGCTAAAATGATATCACCTGATCCTTTGAGAGTTCTTAATGTCTAAATTTGATCTCACATGCAGGGCATTCTACTTCGAAAATGGGAGAATTTTAAAATGGCTTAGTTGCAGTGTTGCATATGGAGAAATGAAATTTCTACATAATATTTTTTTTTAAGGACTGGTGAAAACAGATAGAACCTTGTCATTCAAAAGCAACGGTAGACGAAAGAAATTGTGTGAATATCGAACAAATTACTTATGTGTATTAAACAATAAATATGCGGCTAAAAAGGTTTTGTCAAAATTTTTCTTCTCTTGACAAATTCATATCTGTATCTTTTAAAAATCCCGTATAAAAACGTAGAAACACATATTTCTGTAGGGGGGGAGGGGGATTACTTTTAAGATGATCCGGGAAAAAAAATCTAGAAAATTAGATTTTAGTATTTTAGTTTAAGAATTACTTTTTGGATTTTAGAATAAAATGATGCGATTACTAGATCAAATGATATGGCGTTTTTCCTGTTGTAATGAATGTGGTTGTTGCCTCTTCATACATGATTTAAATTAATGCATTCGTACTACATTGTACTTTATAAATGTAATTTTTCAAGATTTGCCATATTTAAGCTGATATCTAAATAAATATTTAAATTTCTATAAGATGACGTTACGCCACCTTGTACAGTATTTTTCAATTACATATTCTTCAAATTGGCTTTGAAAGTTTTAAATTTAAGAGAAAGTTTTGGAAATATACGTCTCGCAATAAAAAAATACACATAGTTTTTCTTTCTTTGGAAACTTATTATAATATTTTTTTCAATAAATATTGTTATAAATTCCAAAGACAAGTTAGCATTTTTTTTTCGTAGGCAAAAATGAGAAAAAAAATATGTAAAAAGAGTAATTTTTCTGCAGCCATATAAAGTTTTAAAAACACTGGTAATGTCTGAAATTTGAAAATTTTCAAAATTATATAGTTTTATTTTTTTTCAAGGGCGAGAAATATTCCCTCCCCCCACAAAAAAAATTCTATTTATAAACGAAGTACAATTTTGTGTTTCAGAAATGAATTAAACCGAAAGAAAAATATTTCTATTAATTAAAACTTTCTTTACTTGCAAAAATTCGCATTAATACTTAAATCAAATCTTAAATAAGTTAAAAAGATTCACTAAAATTATTAGTCATTAGTTTCATTAGCAACCTAATTTGTGTGTCCGGATACAAACTTTGATGTCACTTTGTGAGGTTAGCCGAAAGGGACTTTGTTTACCCACCTAATATATGCATTCAAACATAGTCATTAGGTTATTAGTTTGGACCTAGTTATTGATAACTGCGTTTACTCTCACAGACAGTTCATACACAAAGCGGATTCAAATAGTCATTTAATATGCTGTCTAAATAGAGATGGAAGCTCGAATGGTAGAATAAGTAAACAGTGGTAAGACTTGTATTCAGCTGTGTATACACTCAGCTACAAACATTCATAGAGACTCTCATGCGCATTTATACAAATGAGCGTCGATTATTCGTTTCAGATTTATAGATATTAATACTCTGCTCAGTCCTTTGGATGTATCTTCGGTTCAATATGATTTGTAGACATTTGATTTGAAACCGTTCCGGTGCTTTCTAGCTAATTTATTATAGAGTAAGAATATATGTTTTAATTTTTTTTCGCATACTTGTTAAAACATGCTTATCGTATTATAAGAGGATTTTTTAAAAATAGGCCGTTACAATGAAAACACTGTACACAGTTCTACCATTGTTAAAGATAAAGGCTACTTGAAAGAAAATAAGTTAAAACTGGTGTGAATGAATAAGAACAAAAGAACTTCTTAAAACACCATAAATTTTTTTTTAATGCGCCAGGCCTTTCGAAAGATCTGAGTCTTTCTTCGTCAGGCGCAAAGAAGACGTGCTTCTACTATGAAAGCAGCAGCAATACGAGTCATCTTTAGATGTGTCTTGCTGCTGCTTTCATAGTAGAAGCACGTCTTCGTTGCGCCTGACGAAGAAAGACTCAGATCTTTCGAAAGGCCTAGCGCATTTAAAACTTTTTATGGTGTTTTAAGAAGTTCTTTTGTTCTTAAAGGCTACTTGCCCATATTATAACGCGTACCTGACCAAATTTTTGACTAAATTATGGTCGGAATAGAGGGAAATTACCGTTATTTAGCCTTTTACTGTAAAAACGGTCGAATAACTAGACATAGTTCGCTTAAAAGTTTTAACAGTGCATAATAATTATGAGAAATTTTGTGAGATCTTTAGATGTTCTAGCTCAGAATGAGTTGTACACTCGTATAAATGGTTCTGTATAAGCACATATAGAGTCACTTATAAGATTGTGTACTCCACATCATACAAAACCACTCTTATAAGTGGTTCTATATGGTATAAGTTCTTAATATTAGGGTTGGGCAATTTGCCGAAAAAATGGTAATTTTGTCAGGAGAGAGGCAGAAACTGGAAAAAATCTGGTAAAAACCCTTTTTTTTGTTTGTTTGTGTGTGTGTGTGTGTGGGGGGGGGTTATAAAAAACACATAGACCAGATGAAATTAATATGTATAAGAAGAGAGGGGAGAGTAGAATGATTTAAATTGATTATTTTACGTTGCAAATATAGGCAAATTAATTTTTTAGGTTATTTTTCTCACCATTTCCCCCATTCTCATCTCACAAGCTGTAGACTTAAATACTGGCAAATAAATGCATAGGCTGCATATTTCTCATAGCATACCAAAATTGGTATTATTTCTCTCACAGACTTTGTTACAAAATTAACTGAAGCATAAGGATTAGTTGTTTAATAATTATGACAGTTTAAACCAAAGCCAGTAAGTTATTTACTAAAAAGTAAAACTGATTACTAAAGCATTTTACCAAAAAATACAAACTACTTCGATTACTGGTTTAATGTTGCATTGAATATTCTAAAGTAAATAAATTAAATTATATATTATTAGAGTGAAAATTATTAAAAATTAAAATATTAATTACATCACTGTAAATAAAACATATCTATTTTTGCCACTTTGCCAAAAAGGGTTTTTTTCCATGATATTTACTACCTTTGGCAAAAAGTGCCAACCCTACAATGTGTTTTGTACTCTCTAGGTAATTTAATACAGAATAAAAAGTTATTTTTTAATTACTTATTTTATAAATAAGTGATCACCTTCATACTGAAATTGTACCACTATTCTAATATTTTCAATAGTAACACCTAATTTCTGCAGCATATATATATATATATATATTATCTTTTTTTTGATAAATTTTACTTTTGGATACTAAACGAGCAGTCATTCGATCAAATAGTTTAGGAATTAAATAATTTCCAGCCGAATAATAGCTATTTTCGTTTATTTTTCTTCTTTTTTTATGGGATAATTTGGTTATTAAAATATATGGGATGCTCTTTCTCACTCTCTTACCCCGTCTTATTTATTTATTTATTTTTTGGTCGACTGTACATCCCGATTTGCCTTTTTTTTAAATTTAATATTGATAGAGATATAGATGTTACGGAGATGCTTTTTAGTTCAATTGTGAAAGTATTTTTTCATATTTTGCTAAAGAAAACCAAGCAAAATTGATGCAGTCATGAGCCATAACAATATAACAATGATATAATAATAATAATAATAAATCCATGAACCTATTTCTGTTTTAATTATCTTTAAGTTTCTCCAAAATAAAAAGAAAAGTTTAAAATGTTTTAATAATAAAAAAAATATTATAATATAATAATACTAGTTACTCTATCGTATTTTTTCTTATGTATTATTTTATTTTATGTATATAATATTATTATTATTTTAGAAATGCTTGCTTAAGGATAACTAAGCTCTTCATGATATATATGATAAAACAATGTAGGAATGCTTTTTTAAGCATACTTTTTCCGTATTACAAACAATAAAGATAGAAAATGGAAGATTATATAATTAAACGTAACTAAACGTAAGATGAAACCTAAAGATTACGCAATTAAATATAACTTTATAGAAAATAAAAATAAAATTCAAAGTAAAAAATCCGAAAATGTTATTTTCCAAATTAGAATGAAAAAAAAAATTTGCAATGTTTTGTTCTAAAAATAAAAATTGCACATTTTTCTAATTAAAAAATTTTATTTTAAGATATTTTTTTTTAATTGAGGCACATATGTTTTGTTCCCTTTTTATTAACAATAAAGAAAAAATAATTAATTATTAGTACATAACCGTGAAACGTATGATAAACGGCAAAATAAACCTTTAAATATATTATTACTTCAATTTTACTTCTGTCAGTTCTTTTTTCTGACGAAGAATGAAAAGAAATAAAAAGTGCATCATCCAAGTTATCAAAACACTATCTCTATTTTCATGCTTTGATTTCCAATTATCTAAACCCACAAATTATGCTATTTATCTTTTCTTCTCTTCTGCGCTCCGAAAAAACAATTTCCCCCCTGTTCAATTCTTTTCTCTTTTCTTCCGTAACAATGGTGAGGCGTCCATCTCAAATTCCGACTACTGCCTAATTTATATTGGGAATCCTTGTAATTTCTCTTTTGAACCGTGGCTTTAGACCTGTAATTTTATGATGCAGTTCGTATGTTTTTAGGCGTAGAACAAGTTCTGAACTCACTTGGGTACAGCCCAGTGGAATAAAACGTGGATGCTTAGAAAAAAAAGGTCATTATGGAGTTTTTATTTTTTATTTATTTTTTCTCTTGAGTCTTGAATATGCCTACCAAGGTCACAGATTTGTGACTATTAACATAATTTAGGTGTTAATAACAATGATAATTGACTTTGGTATGTTATTTGCGTAAAATTTCGTGGCGTAATGGTTGACGTAAACTTTTGTCAGAGATATTGTCGTGTCATTAATTAAAGGCTAAAGCACAAAGAGAATAATATAATATAATATAGTATAATATAATATAATATAATATAATATAGTATAATATAATATAATATAATATAATATAATATAATATAATATAATAATACAATATAACAATAACATAATAATATAATATAATATAATAATATAATAAAGAGAATAATAATCTTGCAAATGTAACTTCTCTTTTGAACTGTGGCTTTAGACCTGTAATCTTATGATGCAGTTCGTATGTTCTTAGGCGTAGAACAAGTTCTGAACTCACTTGGGTACAGTCCAGCGGAATAAAACGTGGATGTTTAGAAAAAAAGAAAAAGTCATTATGGAATTTTTTTTCCCTTGAGTCTTGAATATGCCTACCAAGGTCATAGATTTGTCAGTATCAACATAATTTAGGTGTTAATAACAATCATATTTGGCTTTGGTATGTTAATGGCACGTTATTTCGGTAAAATTTCGTGGCGTCATGATTAACGTAAACTATTGCCGAAGATAATGTCATTAATTAAAGGCTAAGTGACAAAGAGAATAATAATATGGTTTGTTTTTTCTAATTTGCTGAGTCACAACCATAACGTGTGTAAATAAAAACAATAAAAAATGTATGCTAATTAAATGAATTTGAAGTTATTTAAATTGACGTAATCGCATTCTTATATTATTTGTCTTACAATAGTGTTTGTGGGATTTTTAGATGATATAATGATCATAAGAATAAATAAGTTTCTTTCATTAATAGTTGCGATATATGAAATAACGTATTTCATAAAACAATAAATTTAAATGACAGAGTGAGATTTTATAGCTCAAATGCCAGGGATCATCGCTGTTATTGTTTATTGTTTTCGGTATTGTTGTATTGCTACTGCTAATTCCAAACAATAATCTAACTACGGATAATCTAAAAATACTATAAAACAATTATCGAAAGAGCTAAGATTATTTCTTTTGTAAATGTTATAAGAACACATAACGAAAATTGTTGTTTGAAAAAGAGTTAGCCAAACAAGTGATTACACCAACCCTTGTAATATGAATTCACAATAATGAGGGAGCATTATTACAATTTATTGCGTAAATAGTTCGCAAATCATGTAAAATGACCTCAACAGTGCCATAATTAGGGCTATCCGGCAATGGGATTGCGTATAATTAGAATCAGAGTTTAGGATTCAGGTTCGGCCACTGGGACCGTGTACAAGCCGTAAATGTGAATGTTAAACTTGTAACAAAGACTTTAGCTGTTTTATTGTTAAATAAGCAAGGTGTCGCATCCAACAGCTGGAGATTTTTGTAATAGTCATTGAAATTGTAATGTACCGGATATGGAACTATGGAAATGTAAACATTTAATGAATCTATACATTGATAAATTCATATGATTGATAAGTACCAACATTTAAAGCACTAATTACCTACTAAAATTTCGGACTGGTTTCAGTAGTATAATGGTCACTGTCGTCAGCGCAAAAGTAATAATGGAGCTTTGGTTATACGTAAGGTGTAGAAGCGGATTGTAGGCAAAGATATATCGACCAATAGAACTGGACGAACGGGAAGCAAACCAGCCAATAGAAATCAGTTATACAAAGAGATAAAAGAAAGACCGAGTACAAAAATAACATCTGAAAATTAAAGAAAAGAAGATTTTATGAATGTTTTTCAATATTCTGACAAAGGGAGAAGAGAAAAGTTACATTAACCACTTTCTTATAGTTTTCTAAATGGCAAAAAACTTTTTTTCTTTTAAGTTTTTCACAAAATTATATCACGAATAAATTGTTAAGTCTTTTATTGTGCTTTGATGATATTTAGCGATAATAGTATTAGCATGTAATATAATGCTAACCCACACAAAGACATTAAGCATTCTTTTCAGACATATTTCTTCATCGTAGATTACATTTTGCCTTATTTTGTGAAATATCTAAACTCTAAAAATAGTTACCGTGGAAACTGTATTGTAGACATTTATTCATCGTCTTGGAACTTTTTTTTCTACAGATGCTGCCCATTTTTCATAAGCTTTTCTTATAAAGCATTAGAAAATATTTGTAAAATTTAGTTTCAACTATATTTGGTTCCTTCGCTGCAAATACATTTTGTTAAATCTGCAACGAATAGACTTTTTTTTTTTTTCATATGGCAGAGCTAAAATTCATGATAAAATCATAAAATAAAATAAATTTAGCTTGGTTTTTGGTTTCTTTTATTTCTTATCTTTCAATTTTCCTCATCTATGTGAACTGGAAAGATATTTTATCTTCGAAATTTCTATCAATCGTTTTTCTGTGTAAGAAAATGAAGATCTAAAAAAAAAGAGCTTTAAAATAAGACTTCCACCAATAATGGTTTTAAATTTCTTTCAAGCGATGAAACATGATGGAAAAAGGAGGTATTTTTTCAGTCGAGGCTTAGAACGGAATTGAAATGATTTGATATTAAGTTCCATCTCAAAAACAAGATCCTTGACTTGCGTTATCAGCGACTGTGCCAAAATCTCTTCCATATTTCTACTTAGTTTTTGTCTTTTTTTAAGTTTTTTTTCTTCATTTTTTTATTTTATTTTATTATTATTTTTTTTTTGAATGATGAAATAATAGTCTGTTCTTTTCAATTGCTCATAAGAAACAGTAAAAGGCAACAATTTGTACCGTCATTTTTTGCTCTAAGTACTCTTTTGCATGTGGTTAAAGTTTTTTGGTTTTACTAACCAGTAAAAAAGAAAAAAAAAAGAGAGATCTTTAAAAAGTCGCCAACAAACAATTTTCTCGTAAAAAAAAAAAAAAATCCATATAAGTCGATCTTATGTGGTAGATAGTTCCGTAACATTTGAATATTTATCTCAACGTTTGAAATATAGACTTTTTTTTTAAATTGAAAAATATATCTATAAGTAGTTTTATAATTGTATTCTTTTATAATCTAATATATTAATCATAATATTAATTTGTTCTCTATTAATATTAATTTGTTCATAATATTAATTTGCTCTGTTACATTGTTTGTTATTTACAGACATTAAAACACACTAATTCATCGCAATTTAACATACACACACAAAAAAAGTATAGATGTCAAAAAGTTTTAAATGTATATATATACGCTAAAACATAAATATAAAATGTTTTAATCTTCATTAAGGGGACAAGGAACCTTCAGATTTCCCTTTAAAAAAAATAAAATTGCACCTTAAATGCTATTCAAGGGCAACTATATAAATTATGGCATATATTTATCACGCAAGAAATTTAAAAAAAAGGGAGGAAAATAAGGAATTTTCCTGAATATTTTAAGCGTTATCAAGGACTTTAAAAATGCCCCAACCTCTCTATATATTAATTAAAATCCCCAATATTTTTTATGCCAGTTTGATTTGCATATACAAATAAAACTGTGCATCGAATTTTAGATATTTGAATACATAGGTAAAAAAAAAATATATTTTCTAAATTTTAAGAAATTTTTAGCATTTTTTTAATCACATTTCTGTACTTTAACTTTTTCAATTATATTTAGTTTTTAAAAAATCATGCACAGTTTTATTTTTATATGTAAACCAAACGGACACACAAAGTATTAGAGATTTTATTTGATATGGAATGAGGTTGGGACATTTTGAAAGTTCTTGATAACGCTTAAAATATTCAGATAAAATTCCTTATTTTTCTCAAAAAAAAATTTTTTTTTTCATTTCTTGTGTAATAAATATATGCCATAATTCATATAGTGTGCCCTTTAATGGTATTTAAGGCGCACTAAAAAATCAGTTTGAAGGTCTCTTGTCTCATTAAACCATTTGTTAATTAAACCATTTTAGATTTATGTTTTTAGAGTACATACATATTTTTAAATTTTTGACGCTATTTTTTTTGTGTATGTTAAATTACGATGTCTTAGTATGTTTTAATGTCAGTAAATAAATTGGTAGAACAAATGAATATTGTGATTATCTATAACTATTTATTATTTTTTTATTGAGAATGTATTTTACGTAAGACATATCTTTGCCTTTAAATTGATATTCATTATTGGGACCCTCAATTACAAATGCCTGGAAAATATATTCATATTCGTTTAAACGACAAAAATGGAGAAAAATCCGGCGACAAAGAAAAAGGGCGATATATCCGAAAGTGCGATTTAAGTGATGATATTAATAAACTGCAATTATTATTTCCTTAATTTTTAAATTAAAAAATATATTAATGAACATTTTTCTTGCATAAACTTTAAATATTAATGTTAAAAAGAGAATATATATAATAAATAATATCAAATAATAAAAGTTACATATTAAAACATTAACATGATATACATTGTGAAGACTATATTTTCTGTATTTTCCAATAATTTCAATGGAGATTAAAATTTGCTTAAATTATAAATTTCACTCTGCTTTATTATTACATCTTTTTCGTTCGCTAATATTTTATTTCATGTCATCACATGTATGGAAAAGTATTATGAAACAAAATTATTGCTATTGAATAATAAAATAAATAAAAATGTGTGACAAAAAATACAGTAGAAGAAAAAATAAATGCACATGTTATACACATGTATATGGCGAAGAATGCATGACAACTAATTCTTTCTGTATTTTAAATCATTATTCGTTTAATTATTAAAATTATGTTTTTTTAATTTCGTTTTAAAATTACTGCTTTAAGTTATGTGTATTTATATGCATATTACTTAATGTTTTACCATATCGGAAAATTCCTTTTATATTACGCCGATAAACTTTAATAAACTTTAAACGATGTTAAAAAAAAGTAATGACCAATTGTCTGGAAAGGTGTCAATAAAATATTTTAGTGCAAAAAATATGTCGTACAAAAACAACATAAAAATCTGAGAGTGTTTAGTGTTTTAAATGAAGAAGATATGCCTTTAAAAATCGTATTTTCAGTATTTCCGGGAAAATGTTAAATTTATTCTGGTATCAGTTTATTGTCTTCAAGTGTGAGGTAGTGTTATGTAATTAAATTATAATATATTTTTTGTCTTTTAAAATTTTTGTTCTTATCATGTAAAAAGAAAAAAAAAAAAGAAAGAAAGAAACGAACATTTCATTAAAAAATAAATATGCTAATATTTGCAAATCGTATGCTAATATAACAGACGAAATAATATTTTAATCAAACTAGTTTTTCATCGACTCACATATGAATATATAATAATCTGCAGTTTCATTTTCATACTTAAACGCCTTTTGGAAAAATCTCCGACTCTTTAAAACGGTCCCCAGCTTTTCATTCGAATCGATTTGTCGTAATTGCTTACAAAACGAGACCATTTCTCCGTCTCAAAATCGATACGGGCTCATTGTTATAGTGCGATCATGTTAAAATTATTTCTCCCTGTGCTCTTTTGCATCCCAAAATACCTTGCGCGAAAACTTTTTATTTTCCGTCGCTTAATTAATGCAATCCTATGAGGAAATAATTAATAAATGAAGCCTTGTTTTTTATTAAAAAAATAAACGTTGATAAAATAATAATAGAAAATATATTTATTTTGTAAAATATTTTTCGCTGTTCGCGGAGAAGGGAAAATGTTGGAAGGTAAAGACGATGATTGTTTCATAAAGAAATTAGACGTTTATTTTTCATTAGTACTTTTTTTAGAGTTAGACATATTACTCGTAAACATTAAAAAATTAATCTAGTTTGGGAAGAAATAAAATCTCTTCACGTAAGTTATTGTTATTATTTTTTAGTTAATTTAAAATACAGCGAAGTTCAGATACTCGGAATATCCCTGTCACAGAATCATTATCATTCTATTATGAAGTCAATAGTAATGTTAAATCTTGTTACACTAATTTAAAAATGTATAGATTAGTATACATTAAATATATTTGAATTAAAATTAATTTCGAAAAACATTTTTCAACACAATTTCTTTCCCGTAAGTTAAACTAGAAATCTTCCAAGCAGCTATTATTTCGCCATTTTTTCTTAAGTTTTTACATTAAGATCTGTTTTTTAAATTAACATTTTGTGCATTTAACCTTCTAATAGTATAAAATTATCCTTCATTAAAAAAAAAAGTTATATTTGATTTTAGGATGGTTTTAATTGAAGTTATGCATTTTTAAAACTCGAATTTATTGTATTTAAAATTTGGCTGTATGCTTGTATTGTATTTCACTGCGATGTTAAATCTCGCTACACTAATTAAAAATACATAGATTAGAATATATAAAATATTTTTCAATTAAAATTAACGTCAAAAATCTTTTTTTAACACATTTCTTTACCGGAAGTTAAACTAGAAATATTCCAAGCAGCTATTATTTCGCTATTCTTTTTTTGACTTTTTATATTAAGATCTAACTGTTTTTAAATTAACATTTTACGTATTGTAGCTTCTAATACATTGCTACAAGAATATCATTCTTTAGAAATAAGTATGTTTGATTTTAGGATGGTTCCGATTGAACTTGCGTACTTTTTAAACTTCAATTTATTATAGTATTAAAATTTGGCTGGCTGTTTGTATTTCACTATAATGTTCAATCTTGTTACATTCGTTTAAAAATATATTTGATTAGAAAACATCAAATATTTTCGAATTAAAATTTATTTCAAAAACCATTTTTAAAACACTTTTTTCCCGGAAGTTACACTAGAAATCTCTCGAGCTTCTATTATTTCACCATTCTTTCTTAATTTTTTAAATTCAGATTTCACTGCTTTTTAAATTAACATTGTGTGCATTTTACCTTCTAATATACCGGTATAAAAATATCATTCATTAAAAAGACGTTATGTTTGAATATTGTTCCAAGTGAACTTGTGTATTTTTTAAACTCCAATTTATTATATTAAAATTTGGCTGCGTGTTTGTATTTCACTGTAATATTAAATCCTGCTACACTCATTTTAAAATAGATGTAATACATCAGATATTGTTGAATTAAAATTAGTTTTAAAAACCATTTTTTAACGCAACTTCTTTCCCGGAAGTTACACTAGAAATCTTCCAAGCAGCTATTATTTCGCTGTACTTTTTTAACTTTTTTATATTCAGATCTAACTGTTTTTTAAATTAACATTTTGCACATATTAGCTTCTAATACATCGTTATAAGAATTATCCTTTATAAAAAAGAAGTAATGTTTGATTTTAGGATGGTTCCAATTGAACGTATATACTTTTAAAACTCTATTTTATTATACGGAAATTTGGCTGTGTCTTTGTATTTCTCTGTAATGTTAAATCTTGCTACATTAATTTAAAAATATATGGATCAGAATACATCAAATATTTTTTAATTAAAATTAATTTCAAAACCATTTTTTAACACAACTTCTTTCCTGGAAGTTGAACTAGAAATCCTCGAAACTGCTATTATCTCGTCATTCTTTTTTAACTTTTTACATTCATATCTAACTGTTTTTTAAATTAACATTTTGCGCATTTTAGTTTCCAATATATCGTTATAAAAATTATCCTTCATAAAAAAAGGTCATGTTTGGTTTTAGGATGGTTCCAATTGAACTTATGTACTTTTTAAACTCTAATTTATTAGATTAAAATTTTGCTGTATGTTTGTATTTCGTTGTAATATTAAATCTTGATACACTAATTAACAAATATATAGATTAGAATGCATATATTATATTTGCATTAAAATTAATTAAAAAAAAAACACATTTTTTAACACAACCTCTTTCCCGGAAGTTAAACTAGAAATGTTCCAAGCAGCTATTTTTTGGCTGTTTTGTTTTACTTTTTACATCTGATGTAATTATTTTTTAAATTAACATTTTGCGCATTTTAGCTTATATTACATCGGTATAAGAATATCATTAATTAAAAATAAGTTATATTTGAATTTAAAATGGTCTTCTCAATTGAACTTATGTATTTTTTAAGCTCCCAATTTATTGTATGAAAATTTGGTTGTGTTTTTGTATTTCACGTTTAATTCTTTGAGAATAGAATAAATCTCGGAATGAAAAGAGCACCAATATCATCAATACATCTAATTTATAAGGATATCATAATATTTCTCAAAATATCAAAATTTATCTGAGCTAAGACATTTTTAAGTAATTAGTAATGAGATTTGTGTAATGATTGCAACTCAATTACGCCATCGTTGGGAATAAAAGGGGAGAAAAAAGAATTTATAAGGATCATTATACTTTTATTAAAGTCATTTTATCATTAAAAGTAAATAGTTGAAAAGAAATTTTTCTTTTCGTATGCATAAATAATAATTAAAAAAACTTGATTAAATTACATTTTTGTTTAAAAAGAATACGAAGAAATAAAAACATAGTTTCACATATTCAGGTTTCACGAATCAGATTATTCTAGAGAGCAAAAAATTGTTTTTAGACTAAAATGACATTTAGAAATGATTTCACCACACATTTTTCGATTTTTACATTCAGCCAAAATTTTTTAAAAAGTTTAAGTTCCTTGCAATGGATTGGACAATTATTGTTTCCTATTCACAAAAACAGAAATTAAAGAAAAAACACGCAAATTTAAATAATTTTTTCAAAAAGATGGCAGTTAAAATTTTTCACAAGGAAGCTTGAAGTGGGATGCTGTAGATAATTAAAATCCCCATTTTTAAAGCATTTATTTTAATTAATAAAACTAGAATATTTATGTGTAACTTCGTCAAAATGATGTCATTATCATTCCACGAGCTCCGAAATCAGAATCCAAACCCTGAAAAAGAACGAAATGTTTTTGACAAATGGTGCCATTGAAAATGTGCATATACATTGAAAAGAGGTTTACCACTGTATAGGCCACTTGACGCATTTATGCTCCATTTATAAATCTATCGTTAAGAAACTCTAAATTTTCCCCCAGAAAGCTTCAATTGTTATTTTTGGCTATTATAATGAATAAATTTTCGTGAATAAAGTAAATCAAAATTAGTATTAAAAAATTTTTTGGTGTGAACTTGAAACTTCTAAAAAAAAAAAAAAAAAAAAAAAAAAAAAAAAAAAAAAAAAAAAAAACCTTCACATTTGGCAACATTGTTTGCGGCCTGTATAGTGTTAAGATACGCTGTAAATATAATTTCTATAAAATTATGATTGAATATAATGCAATATTAGCTACGCAGCTGGTATCATCCTTAACATTGGATCGTCTAATAATTCTCCAAATTATTAAAAATATAAATATAGCTTATTGTTTTTTATTTTTATAATTTTATCTGTTAATCTTTAGAACTACGTTTGCATCAATATTTCTATGCCAAAACAGAAAAAACATAGATACTTTACCTGAAAAGATATATATTTTTACTTAATATGAATAAAATTGCGTTTTTAAATGATTTCTTTTTTCGTCTAACAATTTGGGAACATTCGTTTGTAAGGTTAATCATTTCTCTTTAAATTATGTCAAAATTTATAATATCGAATTTTATGCATAATATTCTATAATGTATATAATAATCAAGTAATAATCAACCATAGGGAAAAATACATTAACACATTGTTGTCCGGTTACGAATACATTCGTATTTGCATAGTTGCCAAATTTTACGCATTTTTATTGCATCTATTTCTGAATAGAAATCTTCGCCTTACTTAATCGCATATATTTGCGATAAATATGCTAATAATCAGTTAGCTAATAATTAGTATTATAGTATTATTAGTATTATTAATATATAATTAGTAAGCTAATAATTAGTATTAGCCGCTTCAATGAAACTCTTGCAAAATCACGTGCTAACCTATGGCAAAACTTAAATATGATTACTCATTACGTAATATAATTTAAAACATGCTGTTTCCACCATTAGAAAGTAGATGTCAGGTGCCTACGAGATGCGTAATTAAAAGCCGCCTCTTTAAATTTTAAATATTTAAAAAGCTCTATAAACTTTGAAATTTTCATTTGAGGAAATTTTAATATTTTCTTAAAAATACTTAAAATTTAAGGGGACAAGGGACCTTAAAATCCTTAAAAATAATTTTTTTTTATTTTTTGTAAATTCCACCTTAAATATTATTCAAGGGTACATTATATGCATTATGGCATTCATTTATCACAAAAAGAAATTAAAAAAATTTGTTTTTGAGAAAAAAAAATGGAATTTTTTAAATCTTAGTCTTAGAAATCTTTGAAATGCCCCCTGCGCGTTTCATATCAATGAAAATCCCCAATATTTTCTATACAAGTTTGGTTTATATATATAAATAAAATAGAGCATCGAATTTTATATGTTTGAATTTAAAGGTTAAAAAAGAAAATTCAAAATTTTGAAATTTTTTTAACCTTTAAATTCAAATATATAAAATTCGATGCTCTATTTTATTTATATATATAAACCAAACTTGTATAGAAAATATTGGGGACTTTCATTGATGTGGAACGCGCAGGGGGCATTTCGAAGATTTCGAAGATAAGAATTCCATTTTTTTCTCAAAAATAATTTTTTTTTAATATTTTTTTTTGGTGATAAATGCATGCCATAATGCATATAATGTACCCTTGAATGATATTTAGAGGAAATTTACAAAAAATAAAAAAAAAATATTTTTAAGGATTTTAAGGTAGATCCCCTTAAAAAGAATTTTTTTTTATATACAAACGCGCTTCGTCGGTATCTGACATATACTTTCTGATGGTGAAAATCGCATTTTATTAATTATAATAGGTAATGGGTAGTTACGTATTTAAATTTATATATTGATAAAATGCGATTTCGCGATCGGGGAGTTTTAGTGAAGAACCACGTTAATCTGTTAATGAATAATTAGTTTTATTATAATTAATTTACAGTTATTTCTGCTTAGATTATTCTTATCCATACTTTTTAAAAAGTAAAAAAATTATAAAGTTAATCTGGAGAATTGTTATTTAGCTTAATATACAAATGATTCAATTTTCACCAGTTTAGCTACGTATAAATTACATTAACATTTTATGGAATTTTTTAACATGGATTAGCAACAACTATGCGAGTTTTGTTATACTTTATCTCGAATAATTCCGGCCAACATTATTAACAACTATTCTTAAAAATCAAAAGTGAAAAATTAATTAAATTAATCGTCATACTTCTTATTCAGCACAAACTATAAATATCGAAATTTCTATGCGTGTGGTTTCGAAAATTTGATAGAAACTGTTATAGAAACTTTAATAAACATTTTGTGATATCTATTATATTTTATTTTGAGTAATTCCCAATATCATTATCAATTATTTTTCTTCTTTCTTTTATTACCTTTTTTTTTCTCTTTCTTTTTTAATCTAAACATGCACTATTCACCGAAAATTTAAAAGTTGTAATTTCCATTGGGATATATTCAAAAGTTTGTCAGAGACGTGAACGCATGCTGTTACAAAAATTTATAAAGGATATTTACAACATTTATATGAATTATATTGCATTTTATTCGCAATAACTCCTGCCAACATCATTACTATTATCAAGGACACATACAAGTCTAGAAATTTGTAACATACATTTAAAACATTCACATTAATTCATCTGCATTTTTCTTCTATAATTTCTTCCAGCATTATTATCATTATCAGGGACACATATTATTATAGAAATTCTTAATAATAATTAATTCTTAAAACTTTTATTTAAATTCTATTGAATTTTGTTCCGAATAATTTATATCAACATCATTATCATTATCAGTGACACATACTGTTATAGAAATTTTTATTATAAATTTAAAACATTTATATGAATTATGTTGCATTTTATTCTCAATAATTCCAACATATATCATCATCATTATCAAGGACACATACTATTATAGAAATTTTTAACATACGTTTAAAACATTTTTATGAAATCTATTTTATTTTATTCTTAATAATTCCCTAACAACATCATCATCATTACCTTTATCATGCACACATATTATTAAAAAATATTTAAATACATTTAAAACATTTGTATTAATTCAATTATTTTTAAAATGGAAAGAAAATTAATAATGTGGGCGCTGAATATTCAACTGAATATATAGATGTCATTACATCCATCGGTATAGGTGCGAAGGAATAACACAGACTATAACAAGAATTTAAACACGCATTTACAACAGTTATATGAGTTCTGTTACATTTTATTTCCTGTAATTCCAGTCAACACCATTATCAATTATTCTTTTTAAAAATTAATCTAAACATTGGTTATTCAGTTGAAAAAGTAAAACTTGGAATTTCTATCAGTATAGATGTAAAAAGTAATCAGAGTCACATACTGTTATAATAATTTTAAGAATTATATTATATATTCTTTCCAATAACTCATCTCAAAATCATTTATCTTTACTCTTAAAAACAGTAAGAAGAAGAAGGGAAAAAAAAAAAAAAAAAAAAAAAAAAAAAAAAAAAAAAAAAAAAAAGATGTGAATACCGAATATTCAACTGGACATATAATTTCCAATGGTAGAGATGTGAAGGAATAACACAGGCTATTACCGAAATTTTAACATACATTTACAACAGTTATATGAGTTCTATTACATTTTATTCCCAGTAATTTCGGTCTACATCATTATCAACTCTTCTTTTAGAACAATTAACTTTTCTCCGAACCTATACCTCATTCCTGCTTCTTCGAGTTATTTTTCTCATCCTTTACAATTTTTGGAGCTCTTCTGATTTTCTTTTCTAATTATTTCCAGTGCTCTTTGGAATTCTGTCCTGCTTATTATTGCCAGAAAATTTTAAAATGGTGCTGATAGTTTAATAGCTGCTAGTCTTCTTCCTTGCACAATCGATTCCTGGTAATTTTAAAATAAAAAGCGAAGTCGTTTTGCTCTGTTGGGAACAAATACGTTCTCATTTCATTGTTTAATCATGGGCTAATTACACAGCCCTGGCTCTTTCGTGTTGCCGCCTGGGGAGATATGTCTTACCTCTGTAGCTTAATTAACATGATGTGTGTCTAGAAACGAGGGTGGGAGGGGGAGAATGAATACATTTTCCGAATGCGCAGTATAGAGGATTCGGATTTTTAATTGGAATTTTTATATCACAATATTGATTGAGGCTATTCACATGGAAGTATGTGTATTTTTTTCCCTTCTGTTTTTCTTAATTTGGGTAGACGCAAACACAGTTTCTTCATTGTTTGCTAATTATGCTTAAAACTGTTCTGTTTCTTTCTTTTTTTTAAATAATGATGTAATTGTTGTTTCTTTGCCATAAATTTTGTACTTCCTTGCATTTTTCTTTCTTTTTTTCAAAGCGAGGATATAATACTGTACACCATACTATGATGCAATTTTCTCAAAATGTTTTATTTCTATAATGATCGCAAATCAGATACATAGTAATTATACTCTTAAAAGCATGATTTGAAGTGCTCAAGACATTGTAGTTGCAATACTTCAGATATATCTTACAACTTATGCTAATTAGCAGCGGCTCTCATTACTTAATTACTTATTTATTAATTATAATAATTATAAACATAACAATGCACAGACTCATTATTTACACACGAATCAAATCAAATTTATTTCGTGATGTGTTAATTAGTCATTAATTTTGAAGTAATTAATGAATATCAATATTGGCACTTTAAATTAATTTTGCTCTGAGAATTTTATGATTGACGGCGGTTTTATCGCAATGGGGAACACTAAAGATGTTGCGTCACAATAAAAATTTTGATAAGAGACGTGCAATTATATGGGAAATAGCTAATTGCATATCGAAATTAATTGTAATCGAATAATTACCTGCATGTCGGAATTTATTTTTGTGTTTGAATCAGCCATTCACGTGAAGCGACTAATTTAATTGCTAAATCTGTAAATTTATTATAGAAACCATAAAGGATTAAACGAACTTTAATAAGCCGTGAATAGAATTAAGCCAAAATAATATTACACTTCAAATGATTTAATGTCACGATTAATAGAGAAAAACTCCCTATTTATTGCACATTTTCCGAATTTACTTATTCTTTGTTCTAATGAATTTTGTTTCCGTCTGATAATCAATATTTCAAAATTAGGTGCTTGCAATTAGTCAGAACTATTTAAAATGCTATTGAAAAAAGCAGTATAATACAGGCTTCTTTCTTTCTTTTTATATCATAATAACTTTTTTCCAAATAAAAAGAAATGTCTATTAAAAAATAATGTTACTTACTAAGTATAGATACGTGTTAAATATTGCTGTAAAATATATGTATGTATATATATATATATATATATTACATTTTCTTATATTATTATTATTACCAGGAAAGTATCGTATAAATATTGTAAATTTAAATATTAGAAATTCTTATAGTATTATTATATGGAATATTTCTGTAAATTTAAAAATTAGAAATTCTTATATTATTATTATATGGAATATTTCTGTAAATTTAAAAATTAGAAATTCTTGTATTATTATTATTATATGGGAAATAGCTAACTGTATATCGAAATTAATTGTAATCGAATAATTACCTGCATATCGGAATTCATTTTTGTGTTTGAATCAGCCACTCACGTGAAGCGACTAATTGAATTGATAAATCTGTAAATTTATTATAGAAGCCATAAAGGATTAAATGAACTTTTAATAAGCCGTGTGTAGAATTGTGCCAAAATAATATTATCACTTTAAATGATTTAATGTCACGTTTATTAGAGAACAAAAATATCATTTATTGCACATTTTTCGAATTTACTTATTCTTTATACTGATGAATTTCGTTTCCGTTTGATAATCAATATTTCGCAATTAGTCAGGGCTATTTTAAATGCTTTTTTTTTTTTAATTCCTTATAAGACAAGCTTCTGTCTTTATTTTTTATCACAATAACTTTTTTTTACCAAATAAAAAGAAATGTCTGTTAAAAAATAATGTGAATTACTAAGTATCGATATGTGTTAAATATTACTATGGCTGAATATATATATACATATATATATATAACCAATAATTAAACATTATATATATATTACATTTTTTTATATTATTATTATTACCAGGAAAGTATCGTACAAAAGTTTTGTTTAAACTTAAATACTGTAAATTTAAAAATTAGAAATTCCTATTACATTACACTGTTAAAAATTTCGTTCTAGGCTGTAGTAATTTTTGGTGTTGTAGTAGCTGCAACCATCAGATAGTAATAATATTTAACCATGTTTTTGTACTTTATACAAGCTGTGAAATGGCGCAGTACTGAACCATATATATATATATATATATATATATATAACTGGTGTAATATTACACATTAGTGTACCGTAACATCAGCCATATCGGTTAAAGTACTCAATAAAATGGAGACAGCAAGGCTGCCACCAATTTTATGGAGTAATGTTACATAAATTTTTTACAGTTTGGTAAAAAGTTGTTCCAGAATTGGTAAAATGCTAAAGAAAAAACAGGTAAAATATTGAACTATAAAACGGTTGCTATTTTCCCTTAGACACAAGGTCTAATCATCGAGACGAGATATCCCAAGTCTATGGGTCTAATCAGCCGAATCTGTAGCCTCTGATTTGTAGCTAACATTCTAATACTTGACGGCGGGCATGTTCACAATACCTACTCGGTTCAGATCCTGAAATGTTCTGATTGGCTCGCCTGATTCAGATATCTAGACCATACTGACTTTGAATGTCTTGGAATCGGTATTCGGTGAATTAAAATTTTGTTCTAAACTTTTTTGAGCCGCGTACGTAGTAGCTATGTGGTATGTTGTTTGTCTCCAGTACTGCTAAATCCCAGTTCGAATCCAAGCCTTGAAAAATAGAATTTTTTTATTTTTCAATATTTTATTAAGTTATAAAAAATAATTTTAATAAAAAAAAATGGAAAGTTTCTATTTTTAATATTTAAAAAAGTTATAAAAATTACTTTAAACAATAGGAGCAATTTATGTTATGAAAATATTTTTAATATTCATTATAGTGATTGCGGTTTTAACAAATTTCATGCATTTTTGAGATTGATGCACGACGAGGTAAATAAATCTATTTTTTATACATTTTTTTAGTTTTTTGAAACGCTTATGTATGATAAAAAAAATGTACTAATTTACAAAGATAACAAACTCTCGCACAAAGAATACTAATATTATTAGAAACGCCTGAGGCGCACAACTTCCTTTATTGCTTTATTGAACTTCAAGAATATATTTGATAAATATACCTAAATTATTTCTGTTCATATTTTTTTTAATTATTCAAATTCACCATTAAATTGTGTTATAATTAAATTGCGTACATGAAAAATACACGCTGCAAGTTACAGTCGATCGCAACTTCCTAGACATTAAAAATCACTATGGTCAGAACCACTCGGGATCTAAACCGAGTAGGTATTGCGAATATGCAGGCAGCGGACATTCTCGTTCGCTAAAGCATCATACTAACGCAGAACTAACTGTAAAGAGGAATAGAAATATACTCAAAATGTTGAAGCTTCAGCTGAATTAGTTTATTGCAAGGACCTCCGGCAGGGGATCAATCCCTGGCAGGGATTGATTACCGTGGGAGGCAAACTCCCACCAGTAAATTTGGATATAAGTTTTCTTCTTATTTAAACACAAATTCAAGCAGAATTTTTGTCAATATTCAATAAAAAAAATATTTATCCGTTTGTACTGATGGAAGTTTGCCCCGTCAGGCCTCTCCAGACTGTTCCAAACTAATAACATTGAAATCCTTTTTAACAGATCTAAAATCATTATGCGGACTTCTGATTTTAATAGTTGTACATTTCTGGAATCTTTAGAAATATTAGCACAGGCAAACAACTGTTGTAACGATGTTTTGTCATACGAAATATCCCGTATTTGGTTCGAACTACTCCAGGTTATCCCTTTATGTACTGAATTATGAATTCAGGAAAATTTTACCTTCTAAAGCTTTTTTCGTGAATTTTTTAAACTACATTAGAAGATTTACATAATAATTTAATAAATTTTAGAAAGATTTTAGAAGGATTCATTAAATTTGAATTTATAGGGATTTTGTGCAATATTTATAACCCCACTCAAATCTTTTATTTTAAATATTTTTCTTAGTATTTTGTAGAATTAGGAAATGTACAAATATAATGTTCTTACAATAGAAATATAGAAATATTTCCGAACTGAAGAATCCCCCAACGCCAAGAAAGCTGAAAAGATGCAAAGGCAAAAGAAATCATCGTTTTAAAAATATTTTTGTTTTGTGTAACCAATACTGCTTTTGGAACAAGATAAAGAAATGTATCTATAACTCATTCTAAACTGTATTGCAACTAATCGATGTATTATAGGAATTTTAGAACAAGTTAAATTAATGGTACTTATAACTGCCGTCAGTAGATAAAGGTTTAAAAAAGACAGAATAATATGGGATTGCTATGAGTGCCACTAGAAAAATTGGAAGAATGCAATTTGGTGAACTACTTTCTAAAGCTTGGGGGAATACAGAAATTGAAACAAAAAACTGTAAAAAGTTATTTTAATGGTACTTACAAGTACCGTCAGTAGATAAAGGGTTAAAGGAGAGTTTGTTCTCCCGAGTGATTCGCGGCTTGAGCTTTCCCTATCTTTCTCCCCCTCATTGTTATTGGTTTCGACCGCCTACGAAATATTTTGAAGAAGTTTCCTGTCGTCCGGTGCCAGTCAGCATTGAGCTTTTCTCCACTGGTTTACTCATTGATAGTGGCTTAGCTTTAGTCGAAAGTGAGCTTTATATACTCGGAGAGCTTTATATACTTTTAATATCTAGGGTTTTTAATTTTTTAAGACTTTTTTTTATACATTTCATCCACATTTATTTTAGTAATAATTTTTAATGAATCCTTTTTTTGAATGTTTTCATATTTTATGTAAGCAGTTTTTACTTTGGAGCTTTGGCATTAGAGTTTTCTTTAAAAATCAACTTATATTGTTATTTATTTATTTATTTATTTATTTATTTAATGCAGAATTATAAATATCCCGTCTTTTTTTATATAATATTTTTTAGAATTTTTTGTCTAATTTAATAAAGTAATTTTGCCGCAAACAGTTACATATATTTTGAAAGCTTACATTAAGAAATATGTATATATTGTGCATTATTTCAATTTATTATCAATTAAAAAACATTCCTTGTATCTGATTCACTACTATGTTTAAACCTTCTCATATCTGTATTTTCATGTTTAGCACTTACTAGCTATTAATTATATTTAGAAGAATGTTCCTGCATAAGATGCTATTATATTTGCCAGCTGTTATATGCATATCAACTAAGCTATTTGTGTTTACAAACCACTTAGCAGTTATCAAATAACAGAAATGAGAAAAAGTAGATTTTTTTCCTTAATTTCAAGGGCTTTCTTCTTCTTTATGAGACTTATTTTTAATCTTCAAATGATACGAGAAGCATCATAATCTTAACATCGATAACTCATTACATTCTTAATGTAAACAAATTGAAAATGGAGAAATTTTCAATAGTGTTCTTGAGATTTTATTTTGTTTAATAAGCTTTTAAACAAGCCACTGAGCAAAATCACACATTAGTATAGATATGAGTGTCTCTTTTTTCTCCTCGTTTTGTGAAGTATCTACTCACATTGAGTAGTATCAGAGTGTATCATCTGACAGTAAAAGAAATAAATCAGAATAACTAAGCATTACTTAAGTGAGAAGCTCCAGTGGAAGAAAAAAAAAGTTGCATTGGATTTATGAACATCAACGAATGCGAGACAAGCATTTAGAGCGTTCCACATTTAGGAAAGAAAGAGAAGATATTTTATTTATGATAAGGGTATTTTATATTATTTGAAGATGACCTCATCATTTCACATTTATTCTTCTTCGAATGGAATAATTATAGTCTATTTTGAATAAAATTATATTGTCATGAAAATGAGTAAAATCGCACAGGAGTGCCTCTTTTTCGCATCGTTTGATGAAGTATCTTCTCATATTGAGTAGTTAGTACCAGATTGTACAATTTAGCAGTGTACCATATTAATCGAAATAATTAAACATTATTTAAGTGAGAAGATTCAGTGAAAAAAAAAAAAAAAAAACAGTGTTGCATTGGATTTACGAATATCATCAAACGCGAGACATGCATTTAGAACAACCACATTTAGGAAAAAAAGATATGTTTTATTTTTGATAGGAGTATTTTATATTATTTAAAAATGACCTCAGCATTTCCTATTTATTCATCTTCGAGCGGAATAATTACATTAATCTGTGTAAAAACAGGTGTGAAACAGTAAAAGCCACAAGAACTTCTTAAAACATCATAAAAAATATATAAATGCTCTTGGCATTCGTATACAATAATTATAGTCTATTTTGAATTAAAGTCATATCGTCATGATAATGAGTAAAATCGTACAGGAGTGCCTCTTTTTCTTCTCATTTGATGAATTTTCTACTCATATTGAGTAGTACTAGAATGTACTATTTAGCAGTGTAAAATATAAATCGGAACAATTAAATACTACTTAAGCGAGAAGATGCAGTGAAAAAAGGAAAAAAGGAAGTGTTGCGTTGAATTTACGAACATCCTCAAATACCAAACATGCATTTAGAATTGTCACATTTAGAAAAAGAAAGATTTTAGGAAAGAAAGAAGAAGATATTTTGTTTATGAAAAGTGTATTATATATTTATTTGAAGATAACCTCAGCATTCCGCATTTATTCATCTTCAGACAGAGTAATTATAGTCTATTTTAAATATAAATCATATTGTCATGAAAGCTAGTATCTACTCACATCGGGTAGTACCAGAGTGTACTATTTAGCAGTGTAAGATATAAATCATAATAATTAAATATCATTTAAGTGAGAATATTCAGTAAAAAAAAGAAGTGTTACGTTGGATTTATGAACATCCTGAAATATGAAACATGCATTTAGATTTTTGAACATTCACATTTAGGCAAAGAAAGTTTTTAGTAAAAAAAGAGGAAGATATTTTATTTATGAAAAGTCTATTTTATATTTTTTGAAGATGACCTCAGCATTCCACATTTATTGATCTTCAGACGGAATAATTATAGTCTGTTTTAAATAAAAATAATATTGTCATGAAAACTAGCAAAATCATACAGAAGTGACTCTTTTTCTCCTCATTTGATGAAATTTCTACTCATATTGAGTAGGGTAAGAGTGTACCACTTAACAGCGTAAGATATAAACCATAATAATTAAATATCATTTAAGTGAGAAGTCCACCAGTGAAAGCAGAAGTTTTGCATCGAATTTATGAGCATCATCAAATTCAGAGACATGCATTTAGAACGTGCACATTTAGGAAATAAAAGATTTTTGGAAAAAAGAGGAAGATATTTTATTTATGAAAAGTCCATTTTATATTCTTTGAAGATGACCTCAGCATTCCACATTTATTCATCTTCAGACGGAATAATTATAGTCTGTTTTAAATATAAATAATTTTGTCATGAAAACTAGCAAAATCACACAGAAATGCCTCTTTTTCTCCTCATTTGATGAAATTTCTACTCATATTGAGTAGGGTAAGAGTGTACCACTTAACAGTGTAAGATATAAACTGTAATAATTAAATATCACTTAAGTGAGAAGTCCACCAGTGAAAACAGAAGTTTTGCATCGAATTTATGAACATCAGCAATTTCAGAGACATGCATTTAGAACGTTCACATTTAGGAAATGAAAGATTTTTTGGAAAAAAAAGGAAGATATTTCATTTATGAAAAAGTGTATTTTATATTCTTTGAAGGTGACCTCAGCATTCCACATTTATTCATCTTCAGACGGAATAATTGTAGTCCGTTTTTATATAAATCATATTGTCATAAAAATTAATAAAATCATACAGAAGTTCCTCTTTTTCTCCTCACTTGGTGAAGTTTTTACTCTCATTGAGTAGGGCAAGAGTATACCACTTAACAGTGTAAGATATAAACCGTAATACTTAAATATTTAAGTGAGAAGTCCACCAGTGAAAACAGAAGTTTTGCATCGAATTTATGAACATCATCAAATTCAGAGACATGCATTTAGAACGTTCACATTTAGGAAATAAAAGATTTTTTGGAAAAAAGAGGAAGATATTTCATTTATGACCAAAGGTATTTTATATTCTTTGAAAATGACCTCAACACCCCACATTATTCGTCTTCCAAAGGAATAATTATAGTTTATTTTGAATGAAAATCGTATTTTCTTGAAAATGAGCAAAATCACCTCAGTGAGCTATAACAGACTGTATAGTCTAGCAGTAAAACAAATAATAATAACTCAGTTTTACTTAAGTGTGTATCTCTAGAGAGACAATTGGGAATTGCATTTATGAACGTCATCAAATGGGAGACATGTATCTGGATGTTCAACTTTCGAAAAAAAAAAAAAAAAAGAGTTTAGAAAAGAAAGTTGAAGAAATTTTCTTTATGAATAGTGTATTTTATGTTCTTCGGCGATGATTTCAACATTCCATATTTATCTAGTTTTGAAAGGAATTGCAATAGTTTATCTGGGATAAAAATCATATTGTAATGTAAATTTCGTATTCAGTGGAACATACTGAGCATAATAATTTAAAACAGAAAAGAAGAGGAAAGAGCATAACGACACTAATAAACTAAAATTTGAAAATAAAAAATGCATTTTTTGTCCAGGATATCTAAGAATAAGGTAAACGTGCATCTGGAATTTTTAAAAAAATAGCATGGAATTAAAAAAAAATAGTATGCTATTAACTTACGTTCAACAATGTCTACACAAAAAACAAATTTTTGAAGCGGAGATGAAGGATGTCTGACTGTCAGAATAGCAGTGAATATCATAATGGTATTATTTTTCATGTGAAGCTCACTTTTAAGAACAATAATTATATGCGTGACATGAACGTAAGGAAAGCTTTGATTGTCAAATCTCTTCTGAATTTAAAGTTTATGCATTTGGACAAAAGACTAATTCCCCGTTTTGTAATTTTATTATAATTACAGCCGGAAATTTTATCCAGCAATCTTTATATCTTGGAATCTTGATACATTTCCAGTCTGTTTTAGGGCTACTTATTTTCACTATGTACAGTTGTGTGAAAGGATATATATATATATCCATACATATATATATATATATATATTTTTTTTTTTTTTTGAGGGACAATTTAAGTGACCCCTTTTGCTCAGTGTTAAATTCGGAAGTGGTTTTCAGACTTTGGATAAGAACATTGCACCATTTTAGGGAGAATTATTCTGAACAGTTAAAAAATTGACAATTCAAAATCGTCCGGGAGGAGTTCGTAGTGTCTCAGCGAAAATGTTTTACCCCATTATAAAATGTATTTTTACATGCAATTTCGTTTTATTTTGATTACCATACATTTCCAATCTGTCTAAGTGCTACTTATTTTCACCATGTGCAGTTGTGTGAAAGGATAACATTTTGTTTTATGGGCAATTCATTTATTTCTTTGCTCAGTGTTAAATTCGGAAGTGGTTTTCAGACTTCGGATAAGAACATTGAGGCATTTCAGGGAGGATTTTAAATTCTGAGCAGTTAATAAATTTGGAATCAGAAATCATCCGGGAGGAATTCGTAGTGTCTCAGCCAGAATATTTTACTCCATTAGAAAATGCATTTTTAGATGCAATTTTGTTTTTATTTTGGTTACAATACATTTCCAGTCTGTTTTAGTCCTAGTTATTTTCACTATGTGCAGTTGTGTCAAATAATTAAATTTTTTCGATGAGCAGTCTAAGTGACCTCTTTTGCTCAGTGTTGAATTCGGAAGTGGTTTTCAGACTACGGATAAGACCATTGCAGTATTTCAGGGAGGATTTTAAATTCTCAGCAGTTAATAAATTTGGAATTAGAAATTACCCGGGAGGAATTCGTAGTGTCTCAGCCAGAATATTTTACCCCATTAGAAAAGGAACTTTTGCATGCAATTTTGTTTTTATTTTCATTACCATGCATTTCCAGTTTGTCTTAGTGCTACTTATTTTCACCAAGTGCAGTTGTGTGAAAGGATAACATATTTTTATGAGCATTTTAATTATTCCTTTGCTCAGTGTTGAATTCGGAAGTGGTTTTCAGACTTCGGATAAGAAGAACATTGCAGCATTTCAAGGAGGATTTTAAATTCTGAGCAGTTCATAAATTAGCAATTCGAAATCATCCGGGAGGAATTCGTAGTGTCTCAGCTAGAATATGTTACTCCTTTAGAAAATGTATTTTTACATGCAATTTTTTTTTATCATACATTTCCAGCCTGTCTTAGTGCAACTTATTTTCATTATGTGCAGTTGTGTGAAAGGATAACATATTTTTATGAGCATTTTAATTATTCCTTTGCTCAGTGTTGAATTCGGAAGTGGTTTTCAGACTTCGGATAAGAAGAACATTGCAGCATTTCAGGGAGGATTTTAAATTCTGAGCAGTTCATAAATTAGCAATTCGAAATCATCAGGGAGGAATTCGTAGTGTCTCAGCTAGAATATTTTACTCCTTTAGAAAATGTATTTTTACATGCAATTTTTTTTTTATCATACATTTCCAGCCTGTCTTAGTGCAACTTATTTTCATTATGTGCAATTGTGTGAAAGGGATAACATTTTTTATGGACAATTTAATTAGTACTTTGCTGAGTGTTGAATTCGGAAGTGGTTTTCCGACTTCAGATAAGAACATTGCAGCATTTCAGGGAGAATTTTAAATTCTAAGCAGTTAATGAATTAGCAATTCGAAATCATTCGTGAGAAATTCGTAATATCTCAGCCAGAATATTTTAGACTATTAGAAAATGTATTTTTATATGCAATTTTGTTTTTATTTTGATTACCATACATTTCCAGTCTGTCTTAGTGCTACTTCTTTTTATTATGTGCAATTGTGCGAAAGGATTCAGTGTTGTTTATGGGCAGTTTAAGTGGCCTTCTTTGTTGTTCAATGTTGAATTCGGAAGTGGTTTTTAGACTTCGGATAAGAACGCTGCAGCATTTCATGGAGGATTTTAAATTCTGAGCAGTTAATGAATTAGCAATTCGAAGTCGTCCGGTAGAAATTCGTAGTGTCTCAGCAAGAATATTTTAGCCCATTAGAAAAGGTATTTTTACATGCAATTTTTTTCTTATTTTGATTTCCTTACATTTCCAGTCTCTGTTAGTGCTACTTATTTTCCCTATGTGCAGTTGTTCGAAAGGATGCAGTTTCTTTGATGGTCAGTTTAAGTGACCTCCTCTGTTGCTCAGTGTTGAATTCGGAAGTGGTTTTTAGATTTCGGATAAGGACATTGCAGCATTTCGGGGAGGAATTTAAATTTTGAGCAGTTAATAAATTGGCAATTCGAAATCGTCCGGGAAGAATTCATAGTGCCTCAGAGAGAATATTTTACCACATTAGAAAATGTATTTTTTACATGCAATTTTGCTTTTATTTTAATTATATTGACTCTAAAAAATAAATTTATTGAATGATTAAAATATGTTTTGCAACAATTTAGCTTTCGTGCAGATAAGAAGCCTAATTCTAAGCACTGTTTCTATAGCTTCTATGTCAAAATTACTGGTGGTATCATTGAATATAGTGAAAAAATACTGTTATCAAGGTTGTCAATTTATTTCTTCTAGTATGAAGATGTACTACCAGTAATTTGAATCATGTCTAAGCGCTTGTTTCAACCGGAACAAAAAATTGAAGGTTGCCAACACAGTACCTCAGAAATTACCACACATTTCGCATAATACTTACTTGACTGAGGATTACTAAAATCCTTTTTCATCATTTCCCCTCATAGATCAGAATCAGTTTAGAAAAAATTAAGAAATCTAAGACAAAATATGAAACTAACAATAATGCTATCATAATTTTAAATGGGCAATATAACATTTATATGAAATACACTTGAAACTTCTTTACATGGTTTATAAGCGAAATAAGTTTCTCTTTTGTCTAGTTTATTATTACTTTCTGAAAAGGTTCCTTGGTAATGAGTAGCCATGAATTTTTTCTTTGTCGTACATTTTCGATGAAACATTGCAATGGAAACTGTGATCCGTTCACTATGTTTTATTATTTCAGCATTGAAATATACGAGCAATGTTTATAATACATTACACATTATCATTTTAATACTATGAAATGTTTTAATAAATAATACTGAAAATTATATAGTATCGATACCTGGATTATTAGGACATAATTTAAAATTTTAAAAAAAGATCCCTGTAACACATTTGTTGTCACTATTATGTTGATTCTAACGAGGAAAAAAAAGTGGGATTCATAGAAAAGAAACTTGATGCTAATAACACGAAATCTTCCTCACGAACTTTTTTTCTCGTATCTCCGCTCTGTGGCTGATGTCAGATTTTTAAAATAAAATTACCACTTTTAATTTTTCTAAATTGAGTATGCATAACAATTAACTGTTAACAATTTTGTGGTAAGTTGAACTAAACTTTTTTGTTGCAATAGCTGCAACCATAAAATAGTGAAATATCGTTCAAACATGTGGATCTATGGGTCAAACGGAGCTCAAAACGCTGAAAGGAGATTTCACCATCTTATGGTTGCATCTACTGCATCACCAAAATTTAGTTCAAACCACCGAAAGATTTCTGTTTAGATTTTAATGCTGCATTTCTCTTGTGTTGTAAAATAGCATTTTAAAAGTGCAGCTTGTGCAATTTTTAAAGATAGTACTTTGTATCAAGTCGCATATAACATAATGTGAGATATAAGCTGTATGGAAAACATTATTGCAGGCGCTGAAAGGGCACAGCAGAAACGAACTAAAAACATTCTAGATTTTAAAAAAAATTCGGAACATTTTTGTAAGGAAAAGCATTAATTTGATGTCAATATCTATAATGACATAACTAATATAATTTTGTAAATTATAAAATATTTTACTTTCTCAGAGCATGTTTTTCTGGTTTATTTATTTCTTGAAAATTTGATCTAGTGATTTTTTATCTTTACTGATGTTAATTTTGCATTTATTTTTGAGTTTAACATTCATATTTTCTAACGCATTTCTTTTCTTTTCTTTTTTTCGACCTGTCTGTTTCGGAATCGTGCCCGGTTCCAGAGATACAGTCAGGTGAGTCCAAAATTTTTATTATTTGTTTTTACTCTGTTCTTTGTTATTATTATTTTGAACCTTACTGATTTTGAAAAAAAAATGCTGTAACGTTTTATTTTTCATTTCTTGTTGTATGCTTATTTTTGGATTGCAATTATGAAATATAATATAAAAATATCTGCTAATTTTGTTATTTATGCTGCTTGTTATAATTTTGCTTTACTTTAGTTATGGTAGCGTTATGGTATGGTTGTTCATTGTACTTCGATTTACCATATGCATTATCTTTAAAATGATATTAAAATATTTGGATAGCAGATTCTATGGCAATTCAAATGGTGGGCGAAATTCATAATATTGCAATATTTCTGGCAATTTTAAATACAAATAAGCTTTTCAAAATGCGTCGCATGTTACCAAAAAGAAAACTATCACTGTAAAGTTCATTCGCAATGTAATTCGAGTTAGGTATACTGTACGGAAATTAAAGGATATTTCAGATATACAGGGTGATTCTAAACTTACCGTTCAAATTTCGTGGGGAGGTAGGAAATACGTCAGGAAACAGATTTTACATAGGAAAGTATGTCCGCAAACGTCATCTAAATAAAGGTAAAAAAAAACCCGGAAAGAACAAAATTAAAAGAGAAGTTTCCAGGCGTCAGATAATGAAGGCATTGAATAAAGGTCATTAACGAGATATTTGGATTTTTTAAAGATGTAAAAGGCTTCATGGAAGTCCAAATGAGAAGTGGAAACAGCAGAAGAAATAATGCTAGCTTTAGGAAATTCAAAACAATGATTGGAACACAATGGAAGATTGGGTACACAGAGTGCCCTCTACATGCGCATGTGCACATTTCTGGATATACTTTCCTATGTAAAATCGGTTTCCTGACGTATCCCTACCTCCCCATGAAATTTGAACGATAAGTTTTGAATCACCCTGTATAATGCGGGAAAACAATCGGGAAAAAATACTCAGGGATGAATGAAGAAAAAAACATTTTATTAGTACAAAGCTAAAAGTACACGATGTGTGCATCTCAAAAAAGCAAATAAAATAGTGTTGTTTCCCAAAGAAAATATATTTCAATTGAGTGTCCAGTTTCCCCTGACGGAAAACAACGTTGGATTTTAGCGAGACATTTAGCCCATTAGGATATTAGTGAAGTACTGCTGTATTCCGTCTCATTCTTGCAGAAGAGCACTTTCTGGTTTTAAAAACCGTTTGCGGGAACGATAGTCGACTAGCAAAAAGCCCCAAACATTTCCTACTGAATTCAAGTTCGGCGAATACGCTGAAAAATCATTTGTATGATTCTTAAGTCGTTAAGAAAGCTATCGATCAGAAAAGTATGATGTAGGCTGCTACTATCGTCCATTCAGAGCCCGATTAAACTCTGAAGCTATGGGAAGCACAGTGTCACTTCAAGGGCCTCTTTCATTCGAGTAGAATTTCCTTAATTCGGCATACCCGGAAATTCACCAATGATACAAATATTATTTAAATTACTACAAATATTATATTATTGGATTTTCTTGATTTTGATTTTTTGAGCGATAATACAGCCTAATATATTGACTTTGATTGGTTGATCTTACCAAGGGGAGCCCCAAATTTGGGGGCTGTTTTCTCAATTTCGGCCCCTTCAAATTTTTCTATTGGAAGCACGTGCTTCTCGTGTCTATTCAGTAATCATGGCCTGTGTCCATTATGGGGAATTGCCTCATATTGCTGTGACGTAAAGAACTTCAAAAGATATAGAAATTACATCTCTGTATCGCTGAGTTGTCAGAGATTCATTTCTAATAATTTAGATGTGAACGTCAGTGGGGTCAAAATGGTGATACCGGCGCAAATCATTCCTCCACTTCCTTCAGTTCTTCTTGCACGAATGCAGGATTTCTGAGTCTCATATTCCCTCCAGATGAAAATATGCGTATTACATTGAAATCTGTAACTTGTAAGATTTGTAAGATGGGTCTTAGATAGGAATATGTTCTTTTGGGCATCTTTTAAAACATTCTAAAACAGCAACATTTACTTCTTTGGGGACAATTTTCTCATTTTTCTTCATCTTTGACTGTTGTAATCATACAACCAAGTTAATTGAATGATAATCACTCTTGTAACTTGATCACATGTGTAAGTTGGGCCAGTTTCTAAGGAACCGCATAAGCCTATAGAACATGCATTAAAGTCACCTTTATAAGTTACTCCTCATCTGTTTATCTTGAATGTTGGTCAGAAAAATGAAATACATTTGGTTTTACTCCATGTTATTATAATATCAGAATTTCCCCCTGTGTATGTTAAACATGTGTTTTTACAATGGCCATTCACATTTAAATGTGTTCGAAAGTAAAAGAACAGTAGGTTTGGGCAGGGTTTTAAATTCTTTGATAATCTACTACAATCATATTGACTGACATGTAGAAAGTTTTCACCTATAGGAAGGGCTCCCACTCGGTCCGTTTTTTGAACACCACTATTTTTATAGGAAAAATCCCCTTTATAAATTTCGTAGAAACTTACCAAGAAAGTCGTTTTTCTTCCAATTTTTGCCGAAACCTACCATGAGTTTTTTTCTTTAATTATCCTGGTGTTCAAAAAACGGACCAGTGGGAGGCCTGCCTATAGGGAATAAGATAAGACCATAGAAATTCATGTGTGGGGAGAGATGAAAAGTATGTATTAAGATTTTACTAATATGAATGAATTTAATAATAACTATCTCTTTAATTTCATCAAAACTTTATATTGTTTTTCTTTTTTTAATTTGTTACCGTATTCTTGTATTTTAACATTGCGAATTCTGATATTTAGCTTTGGCTTTCGATCGCAAATATGTTTGTGTGCAAGTGATTTTCCAGTTATTGCGTTTGATGATCTTATCAGCGATATTATAAATAAATACATTCTTTTAAATTGGGAAATAGGATTCATTGAGGTGTCAGATTAACGCGCTTCAATTGTCTCCACTCTTAGGAAAATCTCACCGTTAGGTTCACCTATTTTGCAATAACTGCAAAATGTATTTTCAAAACTCAAAGTAATATGACTTAACTAAATATAATTTCAATTGCGAATCAAAATTAAAGGAGGAATATTAACGGTTGTAATACCTGTGTCCGAATTAGCTCTCTAATAGTGATGTTCGAATTATTTTGTTCAACACCTGAGTATAACCAGCGAAATCCGAGTTATTTATTAATTTTTGAATTATTATAGCTGTTCGGTTAAACATACAAAAATGTATTGAGCGGTTTTGAAATGTACGCAGCACCGACTGGGAAAGTTTTCTTCTAAAGAAACAACAACATCAACATGACGTTAGCAAAATTTTGTAAGATATTGGTAAGCATACATTAAATATACATAAAGGGTGTTTTTTTTTTTAGAGGTATGTAAATTTAAAATTAAATGAAACACATAAAAATAATGTTAATGGCCATGATGTTCGTTTTATTAAATAAATAATTTTATGTCATCAGTGATTAAAAATGATTTCGGACATATGGGTGCCGCAGCTGTCGCGAATGAAGCACAATCTAGGAGTCCAATTTTCGACCACTTTATCGAGCAGCTGGTGCCGTATATCAGCAATAAAGCGGTTAATGTTGATTTCCAAGTGATGTAAGGCCTGTGGTTTATCGGCGTAGACCAGCGACTTCACGCATCCATTGGTGTGTGACCGTAAACACCAGTTCATAGGTCCAGTACGCGAAATTATGCACTCATCGAATGTCTCACGCAATAAACTGATGGTGTTCACTCCCGAGAGAAGTGAGAGACCAAACATTGGGCCCCAATTTAGCACCCATTGCTTACAGCGCCATCTATCGCTGCTATTTTTAACTAACAAAAAAAAGACTATCTTAAAGTAAAATCTAAAATTGCAGTGAGAAAACTTATATAACCCTCCTACAAGAATTTTTTAGTAGCTGTCACCGTTTCCAAGTTACTGAATTTTAAAATCAGTCATTTCATTTTAGGACACAGGTACATTCGTATGTACACGTATATTTACCATAATAGTAAAAAGAGAACATTCCATACTTTTTAATCGAAACATTTTCATATAGAAAGACCAAAATGCAAATCAATCTGTAATTATGGCTTCTATCAGTTTATGATAAAAAAATATAAGCTTAAGGGACGTCCCCCTATTGAAATTTTAATAAACTTTGAAGTTATCAATATGGACATCCAATCTTGACATCATATTTAAATTTTTAACAAAAATCTATCGCCAACTAGCAATAAAAAGATAATTGTAATCAATTTGAGTGACAAAAGCTTTTAAAGCGACATCAGGAGGATAAATCCAGATCGACTAATGCATGGAAGAAATTTACTTGGACAAAGAATTATTCATACAGTAGTGGCCAAAACTGTGGACACCTTTTTGAAAAAGTGCATTTTGAGGTTTGATGGCTCATAACTCCACTTTATGTTGAAGTAATACCATAAAATTATATATCAGTGGGAAGATAATTTAATCAAGTATGTAATGAAATAAAATATGTTGAATTATTAGTATTTAATCAAAAGTTATAGACAAGTAAACAACAACAGCAACAAAAAAGAAACAGAACTTGCTTAGGTTAACATTAAGTAGCTTTCCTTTAAAAGAAATTAAAACATGAATGCAACCAATAAGCGTAAGTATTGAGAGAGTGTGATCCTATTTTGACAGTGAGCCAATCAGGTAGCAGTAGGATTCAATTGTTGTTGTTATGTTTTGTAACTGTGCAAAGGAAATTAGCAGTGCTTTATGTGATTGATATTAGAATTGGATGTAAAACATGGATAAATTTAAAAAGTGGCACAAAGAGTTGACTGGTCACGTAGAAAGCGATGTAAAATAGCACTATTAATTAAAAGTGGTTACCGTTAAGAAGAAATTAGAAGGCAAATTGGTATAAATGTAACCAAAGGCAGCATGTCTAAATTTTTGAAGTAATATAAGGAGACTACGTCAATACAAAATCCGATTGGTAAAGGCAGGAAAAGTTATCACACCAAGTAAATAAAAACCCCAAGTAAGCAAGTAATGATAGAAAACTTAAGAGACTTTGCATAGGTGATAGCAGAAAATCATACGGATGTATACAAGTTGAAATGGCGCAGACCATTTATCAGTATGTTGCGTGCAAGGACCGTTCAGCGCAGGCTCCAAGGATTTGGTTTAAATGCTAGAATTCCTCAAAAAAACCATTTTTATCTCTCCAACAAAAATTGAAAAGATTAAACTAGGATAAAACTTGTGTTAACTGAACAACGGGACAATTGGGCGGTGTTATTTGGTCTGATGAGATCAAAATCTCTCTGTTTGATAGTGATGGCAAAAAAGGCATAAGGAGAAGAAACGGAGAAGATTTGCGTCATAATTGCTTCAGTGTTGAATTCAGACACTTCACCGGGAGAGATTTCTGTGACTCCGAGGGGGGGGGGGGCGATTATAGAGTTCGTGAGGAAATTGCTCTTTTTGACCATTGAAAACACAAAATCTCAAATCTTCCGGGGAGGACTGTCCCCCCGGGCCATCCCCTAAATTCAACACTATTGCATTACACACATCGTAAAGCATGATATGGGATTGTACAATATCAAAAGGTGCGGGTAGAATTTGTGTGATTAATGGGAATGCCCAGAAATACGTAAATGAAATACTTCAATCCCAACTGAAGTTTTCCACGCGCGATCTTGTCCTAGATAATGAAGCATTTATACTTCAGCAGAGTTTAGCTCCATGTCAGGTTGCTAAAAGGTGCTAAAAGTGGTTTGAAGGTGATCAAATTGAAGTGTTGGAATAGTCTGGGAATAGCTCAGACTACTTAACCGAATTGAAAATCTATGGAGCAGTAAAGAAACTTTAACTCTAAAACTTTTTGCACAGAAGCACCCTAGCAATAAAATCCAATTATTAGAAACAAAAATTCAATCTTGGTATCACATTATAACAGCTTCAGAACGAAAAGACTTGGTCCACTCTATGGGAAGGCATTGTAAGGCCGCAATTAAGGGAAGGTTCTATTCCTTTTGATCAAAAATTTCGATTTCTTTTATTTAGTATTTTTTTCATCCTTCAAATGTGTAGATTGTTTCCCTGAAGCTGTTTCGTGATATTTCAATTATTTACAGTATTTTTTGCTCATTGAATTACAGTGCTTCATTTTAAAGACACGTGTGAACATTTTGCTCCAAAACTGTCTTTTGGGGCCATTATGCTTGGGTGATAAATGCTTTCTCAAAATACTTGTATTATCTTCTATAAATGAAATCAACGTGAACGTAAAAAGCAGCTTTTATAAGAACAGGTAGCAGAGACAAGTGTTAGAACGGAGATGAATATGACTCATGAATTAATTTTGTTGATGATGAACACATTTTCATGTAGTACTTAGATGCAAATGACTTGTTAAAATACTATCTAAAGTAAAATACCGTTAAAGTAAAAAAAAGAGGCGTGTGACATAAAGAACGCAGATTCGTGACAAAACTAATAATTATAAGACTAGAACTATTGAATTGTAGAAGCATTATAAGTTAGGTGCTAATTCTCTCGAAAAGACCCAACTGATACACACCTTTAAAAGTTTGTAAAGATAGCTAGCACGTTTTTTGAACACGTTTTGGATAATCAATTTATATTTATGTCAATATCTTCACCACTGAATTTCCTTAAATTGATTTTGTATGATTTCTGGATTTAAGATTTAAGCTATTACAGAATAACTTTATCTCTCTCTCTTTCTGTCTTTAATTGATTAAATATAAATCTTCATCACGTTTTAAATCCTTTTTGCCTTTACTTATGATATATGCATCTACACGTTGTTCTTGGCTTGTTCCATATCTTCTGTACGTGTAATCTGTGCTAATACATAGTTTAGCTCACGATAAATTTCTTTAATAGGAACAACTTGTCATGACTGCTAGGCTTGCGAACACAAAATTACAAGCGAAAAGTTGAAGTAGTACTTCATTCTTCGTTTCAATCGTTAATTCAGTTAGAGAGACTAAAATTCTTAAGGCAACTGAAGTAACGTTTTATATTTTTCTGAAGTGATAGCATGCAGTATAATATTGGAAGTAAAGAAACAGAAATGCTTTGTTGTTTCAAATAAGGAAGGGGGGGGGGGAGTCTGTAGAATTACATTAGATTAATAATCTTTATTGCATTTGCCTTTTTTCTTGACTATGCACTATTTTCGTGTCACCTTCTTAATATTTATTTATAGATTGATAAATTTTGTTTTTACAAATAAATAAATAAACAAAAATACCAAGAGACTGTAATCTTTAAGAAGAAGAGCTTGAAAAATTATCTGAGGGTTCCCTACATTTATCTTTCGTAATTCACGATCCAGGAAATTGCTAGTTCGGCGTGAAAAATTCACGATTCTCGTAAGAGGCACTTAAAAATCAGTACATCCTTGATTGATTAATCGAAGTGAATATATCTGACATGTATCGCTGTCAGGCGACGTCCTTAAGCCCTCGGATAATAGAGGTACGACGGCGCATGGCAATTACTTATTGTTAGAGAGAACTGTTAACAGGAAATCCCGATAAAACAAATGCCCTTCATTCCGAATTTCACATTCCATATGCGATTACCCCAGCACAAGCATTGGAATGAGACGACGCTAAATTAAAAGTGGGCAGGGACATTTTTCTGCTACTCCCTGGCAAAGGACAAATTAAAAAAAAATAAAGGGAAACAAATCCTGTGCTCTCCCGTGGGGGGAGGGGGCTTCTTTTAATAAGAATCCAGTGTTTTGGGGGGTGGGCGGTTGCGAAGCTGCACAAACACGTGTCACAAGCGCATTGGCGGACAAGGCTTCTGGCGCCGAGGGGGATGCAGGGGGTGGAAGTGTACCGTCCTTCGTTAATGAGTTTTTCTAATCGAAATGCATTTGCATCTCTTAACAAGTTTTCTCTTTTTTATTTTTTCTACTGCTTCCTCAGACCGTAACGACTTTCTTCTCCATTAAGTATTTTGCTTCTCATAAAAACCTCGCATTCGCTTCTTTTTTAACGAATGTTCTTATTAAAAACGATGTAAGGGCGCAGCTCGATTTTTTTTTATCCCCTACCCCCTCACTTCCTTCCTTTCTAGATTCGTCGTCATTTGGCTTTTTTTACCCTATTTTTTTTTTATCCGGCTGTTTTTCATTACGGCCCGTGTCTGCGTCTTCATTTCTCGTCCCTCCCCCCTCACCCAAGCTTCTTTTTTTTTTTTTGTCTCTCCTTTCATTTAGAGCCGGTAAAAAAAAGTTAAAAAAAAGCTTAGTCATTAATGGTTTTTAAAATACAAACATGGTTTTTTAAGATTTTAAGAGCGCAAAAAAACAAGGGCCGCTTCGCTCCTCGCATTAGTGAAAAAAAAAAGTAGATTTTTTTTTTTTTTAGTTCTCTATCCACTGAAGCTTCTCGTGTCCCGGGGCAAATTTTTTTTTGCTCCTCCACCCACCCCCTTTCTGGTGAGGGGTGGCTCGAAAGCGGCGTTCAGGGGGGAAGCACCCATTTTTTTTTCTATGCTCGCGGGTACGGTTTGGCAATATATTTTAATGAACCTTCTAACCGGTGGATATTAGAAAGCGCTTGATGAGAATATTTGAAGCTCGCATATTTAAGAGCAGAAGAACAGAAGAGAAAAAAAAACCCAGCGCGGAAAAATAAAAGCTTTTTAACTATGCTCCTTATTTACTTACTCTAGCTGGTATCGCCAAATTCATCGGCTTCTTCCATTATTTATGACTGAAGTTCCCCGACAGTATCGATCCTCCAGGTGTATACTCACAAATTTGATAGCATCATCACCCTTTGTTTTGCACAAAAACCCCGGGGAAAAAATAGTGAATCAACACTTGCAGTGTATACAAAACATTAAGGCATTTACAGCACCCAAAACAGTTTGTCGTCTAAACGTCTACCGTCACACCATACTGTGGAACTCGTTATGTTTAGAATGTTTTTGTTTTTCGTGAAAATTCTCAACAATTAAACAATTGCAATGCAATAAAAATGCATACTGATATACAAATATATAAATAAATAATCCACTTACTTTTGATCTATCACTTTTGTGCTTAATAATATAATTTTTGAATTTGATATCATCATCACCCTTTGTTTTGCACAAAAACACCGGGGAAAAATAGTGAATCAACACTTGCAGTATATACAAAACATTAAGGCATTTGCAGCACCCAAAACAGTTTGTCGTCTAAACTTCTACCGTCACACCATGCTATGGAACTCGTTATTTTTTGAATGTTTTTGTTTTTCGTGAAAATTTTCAACAATTAAACAATGACAATGCAATAAAAATGCATACTGATATACAAATATATAAATAAATAATCCACTTACTTCTGATCTATCACTTTTGTGCTTAAAAATATAATTTGGTACTATACATTTAAAGCACAAATACCCACGCATGTGAGATAACATAAAACAACTCTATAGTAGTAATTATAATAACAAACACTGAAGGGCCCACCGTGGCTGAATGGATAAGATACCACGCCGTTAATCGCTTGAGAGCGTAGGTGGGGGCGGGTTCGAATCCCGCCAGTTCCGTTGCACACTCTTTGTGGACCCCTTAGGATGTAATTCTCTGGTGTTGTAAATTTCCTTGTGCTATCTCGTCCCTGTATATCGACGATGACTTATAAGCGGGCCCTGGTGTCAAGCACACAAGTCTGATGTATGTGTTCAATAAAACAAACACTGAAAGAATTCACTATCTCGCCCAACTGTCCTTTAAGCTGGATAATTGGTGGTTGTTGTCATAAAATAGTTTCCTTTTATTTTGTTGTTACTATGTTTTTTTTTTCATATATTTATAAAATCAAGCATGGGGAAAAGAGTGATAGGAAAAGAATTAGTACATTATTTTAATAAATACATACTGCAACTTTTAAGTTTTCATTAATTTTTCTTCTTCTGTAAAAGCATTTCTTAATAACATTTTAGATGATATGGTACATTGATTAAAAATTAAGCTTCACGTTTATTGTTTTTTTTTTATGTTTTTAGAGTGCATTATAGCAAAATGTTAATATATTTCAATGAATTTTGTCAACATAACGTGCATTATTATTTCCACCGAGTTCAAAATTACATTCTTTCCTAAATGTATCCGCATCCTTATCACAATTTTTAAGAAGAAGTACACCTAAAGTATATTTTCTTCAGTATTCGATCATTTGCATGTAGTTTTCTTCTTCATTGAAATTACCAAATAATATAATTCATTCCATTTTACCTTGAATGATATCTTATGATTCGAAAGTCTCGAGTAGTTGAAAATTGACTCAAAACAGGATTAGCGAAAACTGTCTTGCGGCTGCATTTGAAAAAACAAAAAACAAGCAAGAGATATATTCCCATTTAGGATCCTTAAACTAAATTAATACTGATAATTTTTAATGCACATTTCAAAAGAGCCTTAATAACCGAATTTTTGAGGGGGTTATTTTTTGGTGTATTTTCCCCGAGGCTAACGAAAAAGACAGGCTACCGCGGTGGGTTCGATTCTTCTTTTTTTACAGACCGCTGGAATCACGTGATGCTCTTTTCGCACACATTCATTGGTGCATTCGAGCATCACGTGACTCCAGCGGTCTGTAAAAAAAGAAGAATCGGACCGACCGTGGTAGCCTGTCTTTCTCGTTAGCCTCGCAGACCGCCAGAGTGATCTCATGCTCTTTTCGGACGCCTGCATTGGTGCATTCGAGCATCACGTGACTACAGCTGTCTGTAAGAAAAGGTACGCGTAAAGCATCACGGTAGCCTTTCTTTTTCGCTAGCCCCGATTTTTCCCTACTGTTTCAAGATTTGTAGTAACGCTTAAAAGGGCCATATTAAAGGTCAGTTAAGTTATTTAATCCTTTGTATTTGATTCTGCCTGCTTTTTTTTGTTTCAAAGACATCGTTTCAACCAATTGCAGATTAATTTGCGCTGAAAACTGAAACGAAAGATAAACTTATCGAAACAGAGAATATGAAACAGATTACGAATCAAGGCAAATAGCTAGAGTACCGTTATGTGTATCAGAGTAGAAATTATGTGTATATGCACACAGCGCATGTTCAGGTTAAAAGTTTCTGTCCGAAATATTGCAACACTTGTTACAGGACACATTCATTTAGACATTCTAGGCAAATAAACAAACATTTGATTGGTGATAATATGATATGCTTGCGAAATATCTTTTTAGCCAAAATCCTCTCGACCAACTAAACTCCACGCATGCTTCTACTGGTATGTATAAAGGTATTCTAGATACACCTAAACTACAGTGTCTAGAATACATAGTGTGGAAATCGGCTATTCCAGTAATACTTAAAAAAGTGCTAAAATATTGGATCCCTTAAATGTCACACAATGCCGAAATCCAAATAGTCGCTCCAAGCGACATCTTCAGGATATCCTCTAAAACTGCAAGACGATTTGTTTTAGACGCTAATACGATTTTTGCATTGAAATTTGGAAATATACCGTAGATGTCGCTCGGATCGGTTCTTTGGGTTTGAGCATCGTTGCACATTTAAAGGATAATTTTTAGTGCTGTTTGGAATGCAGATTTCCACAGTATTTATTTTAGGCACTGTACCTAAACATTAGTATAGCATCTAGAATATATAGTGTGGAAATCTGCTATCCCAGTAATACTAAAGTGCTAAAATATTAGATTCCTTAAATACAAAACGATGCTCAAATCCAAAGAGCCGATCGCAGCGACATCTTCAGAATATTTTCTAAAGCTCTAAGAAGATTTGGTCTAGACGCTGTTACAGCGTCTCGAATACATAGTGTGGAAATATGCTATCCAAACAACGCTAAAAATTTGTACCCTTTAAATGTGCGACGATACAGCTAAAATCCCAAGTGTCGATCGCAGCGACATCTGCGTGATTTTCGTATTACATTGTATAGACTAGCAATATATTGCAGGGTTAGAAAATATCCTGCAGATGCCGCTGCGATCTTCATATTTCAGCAGCATCGTTGCACATTTAAGAGATACAATATTTTAGCAATTTTTTTAAGTATTACAGGGATAGCCAATTGTGTACTATATATTCTAAGCTCTATAACGCTGTAATAATACGATGTTTACATTGAAATTTGAAAATATGCTGCAGATGTCGCTGCGATCGGCTCTTTGAATTTCAACATTGTTGCATATTTAAGGGATACAAATTTTTAGCACTTTTTGGATAGCTGATTTCCACTCTGTATATTCTAGGCGCTAGAACATTAGGATGACTCGATAAGAGAGTGGCGACATACCCACAATGCGAATACTCAGACTGAAGTTTTCGTTCAAACTATGTTAAACCCATCGACCAGAATTTGGCGATACTCGCTTGGACAGTTAATTAGATGAACGAAACAAATTGACAAATATTAGCTTGACGAGTAAGGCAGCCTGGTCAAGATACTTGGCTATTCGTTTTCGTTTAAAATCGGCTAAACTAATAAAATTTCCTTTCCCGTGCGTCGTCACTTTTTTATAGACGAATCCTACTGCATGTGAATTATAATTTCCACCCAACACTTTTTAACTGACATCCTAAGGCCGTTTTTTTATTCACCGACAAGAAACTGATGAATCGTACACGTTTGTCTTGAGCCAAAATCAAAGCGCGTAAAATACATTCCTATACATTACGAGATTTTCAAGCAAAAATATTGGTTATAGAGAAAATTCGTTAAAAAGAGATTTATATTTGAAAATGCCTTAAAATATATTAAGCCAGATTTTAAATTTATAAGTACTAAATATCATATAAAAAGGTGTTTAAGTGTTTAAAAAAGTTTTTATATAAAACATATCCACTTGTTTTAGCTATTGTATTTTATCTAAAAAACTTGTATAAAACGCAAGAGTAAATCAACGTTACTGTCCAGGAATATAAACTATAATTTTAGATTAAGAAGATAAGTTTATCATAATATATCTTGCAACTTTGCAATTCTCAAAAACATTTCAAACTGTAATCAGTGTAGAATTTTTTCAAATGATTTTAACATTTCATCCTGCGAAGATTTGTAGATTTCAGCATCACAAAAATGATTTGCATCTTCATCTTCTTCGTCTTCTTTGCAATGCATTGCTGTATTGTTTTTATTTTGTCCGAAATATCAAAAATTTCCCCTCAACTGTATCTACATTTTTTTTTTTAATTTCCTCTAAAAGGCTATCGTCCTCGTTCTCTATACAGGATCACCCAACCGGGGCGCCCGCCAAATTTGGCATAGGCTGATGCCCCGGAGGAAAAAATCTCCTCCACCACCCGCAAAAACACAGCCAAGGCGACAGACCCGGAAAAACAGGCGGCAAATATTGAAAATTAATAATCACAATTGAAGACTGCACTGTGTCCCAGACTAAATATAAAAGTTACAAATCAAAAATTGTATAACATTATAAAAATGAAATTAAACAGACGTAATTTACAGACGAGCCCACAGTCCGGGCTGCACCACTAGAAAACCAAATAAAATTCTATTCCATTAATTATAAGCATATGCTCAGAAAACATGGTAAATAACACACAATGTAATGAATTCCCTATACTGTAAAATCCAGTCCTATCGTAAAGTTCACCAATAAAATAAAAATAATTGTCAAATAATAAGTCTATGAGAAAGTCTCTAAAAGAAATTGTTCATAAATCACCAAAGAGTAAGTTCACATCACAACTTGGATGACAAACTAAAAGAACTAATAATTTAAGTCTTTAAAATGCAGGCTACTAATCTTCAAGAATATTGAAATGTTTATAAAGCATACAAATACCTTTATAAAACACAGCACGACTTTGATAAAGAGTCACAACTTGATTACTGACAATATATAAAATCATCCAGTTAATTCTAACATATTTAAGTATTGCGCGGCAGCGCAATACTTATATATTTCCAGTCTCACTTCTCAATGTTAATTTAACATAGAAAAGCCTATGGAGATGGTAACTTTTTCATTTTTTCTTCCCACCTTTTTGTCCCTGATGCCACTCATTTTTAATTCTTTGCTAATTCTAATAATATTATAAATTCAAAGTGTAAAAACATTTGCCAGACGTCAGGGTCAAAATGGATCATAAAATGCCTGTTGGATTCCAATGTAAATAAATCTCTTAACTAAATGAATCCCTAAAAGTTAAGTATTAAAATATCTATAAGCTAATAAAACTGCCCTCAATAACATTTCTTATTGTTAAAGCGAATATATTTCTAACTTAAATTCAATGACAGAAGAGCCATATATTTCACATTACTTTATTTTTATAAACTTTTCTCTAGAACAAAACAAAACTAACTGTTGCCAGATATTGAAACAATGCAATTACAACCAGTTAAATAATTATGCAGGTGACTGATACATGGATGAAAGATAAAGCTAGTCATTACGTAACATACTCCCACCTTGAGTTGTGGGGAAAGCACAACTCAACAATTTAAAATTACAAGTTAAATTTTTTCGGTACCTTAGAATTGTAGCGATAATACCAACCAGTTTCCACATTTTCACTGCTACAACAGCCTCTTCTAAGTAGGTCTGTAGGATTTTGATTCCCATGTAGCTCATAAAGTTGCTCTGATATCAGAGGATTCACAACTTTGTTTAGTCTCTTCAAACACAGATCAAAATTGTCAGGAAGAGGAGGGTGACATTCAATCGAAGGCATAATGACTAAAAAATTATCATTTTCAACCTTAACTGTGTCAGAGAAATGTTGCTTTGCTGCTTCTTTCATACAAATCACGTGAAATAGGAGACATGCCAGATCTTTGTGAATATGGATCTCTCAAAGATGATAAATAGGGATCCGCATATTCATCTCTCATGGGCACCATAGATGGACTAGGACGATCATAAGGTGAAGGGTATGGTCTTATGCGAGGCGACATTGAACTGTAGCCACGGTCATAAAAATCTCGACCTCCAAAAGGTGGAGTGTCATATCTTCGGCCGTAGCCATTAGCATGCTCATCACAACCACAGGGTCCACCATAACCAACAAGTTGCCTGCTTGAACCTCCTCTAGATCGTCCTTGTGATCCTGGCTCATGATGAAGCTTGCTTTTTGAAAGCTCAACACTCAAAGAAGATCCTCTGAACTAATAATTATTCAGAGCTTTTGAGGCATCCTGGGCTTCTTCAGGTTTGATTAACTTTTCAGGAACTTTTGGACATATTAGAGTTTCATGTTTTTTTCTGCATACAATGCATTTTACTTTTGCTCTACAATTTCGGGCTAGATGGTTTAATTTTAAACACACGAAGCAAGTTCCCTTCTTTTGCATTATGTCTTTCTTAACATCATACGACATTGACATTGCCTTGAAACATTTTTTCGATGCATGTCGTTTGTCACAAAAAATACACAGTTTTTGTTTAAAATTATTCTTATTTCGAGTATATTTTCTCATATCAATGTTTAATAAATCTGATACAGTAGATATTTGAGATTCTTCGAATTCATGATTATTGCGTGCAGCTCTGTATCGAAAAGTTTTGTCAAAACTCTTACTTGCCAAACAAATTCTTTCTTCTGCTTCAACTTCGTCTTGCAGAAATTCTAATAAATTATCTAGATCAGTTTTTGAGCCAATTAAGACACCATTATTTAAATCTGTATCATGATTTTTATCTAGTTCAGATTCCACATCATTACATCTATTTGACGATCTTCTGTGAGATGTTCTATACCTTTCCCATGCTCTAAGAATATCATCTGGAAGAGACGATTCAACAAGCGGATATAACATCGCAGCATATTTGTCTCTAATAACTCCAAGAGTTTCTAATGATCGCAATTTCGATTCTAATGAATCATATAATCGTCGCAAAGAATTATGTTTTCCTGGATTTTGGTTCTGTAGTACAAGGCCTAACAAATCTCTCACATAATATTCTATCAAAAGTTCTTCCCGTCCAAAACGAGATTTAAGTTGACTTACAGCTTTGGCATAACTATTACCACCAGGCGGAAAACTTCTAATCAATTCTTCTGCCACACTGCCTTTTTCCATGGCTTGTGATAAATACGCAAATTTGTCATGAAAATCTAGGCTAGTATCTTGATCAATTTTTTGAAATTGACCCCAGAATTGCAACCAATTTTTAATTTCACCATTAAAAGTAGGTAATCGTATCTTCGGATAATGAAGCAATACATTCTTATTAATTACCGAAATATCAGATTTCAAATCTTCATCTTTTACAACCAAAAGTTCGTTTAATTTCTGTTGTAATACACGCCAGCGATCGATGCAAACCTCAGATTCATCGATATCTTTGTCTATTATTTCTTCGTCAGCTTGGTCGCTATACAATATTTCTCTAATTTTATATTCTACATCGGTCATAAATTTCGCTTTTTCTCCTATCATTGTCAATTTCAGAATTTTTTCAGCAGTCGATAAATTATTTTCACTTGCATCAAATTCGTTACACGCTTTAGTGAAAATTCTACGATGCTGTCGTCTAGCTGCTTTCAACGCATCCATATTATTCAACATCAACAATAATTTTTCATTCAACAATAATAATAATTTTCACTTGAGCAGTTCAAATAAAATTCTACTTACAGATTCCAGTCTTGTCAGCGGACGCCATATGTTGCATTCCAATGTAAATAAATCTCTTAACTAAATGAATCCCTAAAAGTTAAGTATTAAAATATCTATAAGCTATTAAAACTGCCCTCAATAACATTTCTTATTGTTAAAGCGAATATATTTCTAACTTAAATTCAATGACAGAAGAGCCATATATTTCACATTACTTTATTTTTATAAACTTTTCTCTAGAACAAAACAAAACTAACTGTTGCCAGATATTGAAACAATGCAATTACAACCAGTTAAATAATTATGCAGGTGACTGATACATGGATGAAAGATAAAGCTAGTCATTACGTAACAATGCCTTTGCATATAGATGGATTATAATCTAGAGAGTAACATGGGCTAATTTTTATATACATTATTCAAATATTTTTCTTAATAATTCCAAATTTCGCTTTTTTCATTGAGATTCAACGGACATTTTGTAATAAAATTAATTTTTTTTTCATTGTTGTAAATAATTCAAAAGCCGTAATAATAATTTGCCTATTTTTAGTTGAATAATTGTCACGTGAAACATGAAACTGAAGGAGTTTTTTTAAGAATTAAAAAGAAGGTGAATATGACGTCACAGTGGAAATAAAAATGACATTTTCAAGCAGATTTTTTATGTTCAGATTGGAATTTTTCGTGCAAACTACAGCAATATTCATTACTGCACTGGTGAAAATTTTTGAATCATACACAGGTAAATTACATCACAAATTGTGATGCGATATCGCACAAATCAAAGCCTGATGATGATACCCTCCATTAATTTTGAAATGTGTTCGTTTGAATGCAGTAGTTATTAAAAAACTTGACATATTAAACAAAAACCTAATTTGCAGAACAAATTAAAAAAACAAAATTTATTTCCTAAATTGTTTAAGCCCGAGAAGAGGGAGATATTAAGATATTTCATTCAATTCGTTCTACATTTAATGTTAAATTTTTGTAACCAATAAGTTAAACCAATTGAACATTAAAAAATAAAAATGAAATTCATACAATATAATACTTAAAACACCTATATGCTTAGATTCCGTTCAAATGAAATCGAAATAAATCTTAGAATTTTTTCATTTTTAAGTTGTAAATATTTGTACTGCAGATTTTGCATTATGTTTATGACGATTGTACATAATATGATAAGATACATGCAAAATACAAAACTTAAAAAAAAGTCTAAGATTTATTTCGATTTCATTTGAACGGAATCTAAGTATATAGGTATTTAAAGTATTATATTGTATGAATTTCATTTTTATTTTTTAATGTTCAATTGGTTTAACTTATTGGTTACAAAAATTTAACATTAAATGTAGAACGAATTGAATGAAATATATTAATATCTCCCTCTTCTCGGGCTTAAACAATTTAGGAATTAAATTTTGTTTTTTTAATTTGTTCTGCAAATTAGGTTTTTGTTTAATATAATTAATGTTCAAAAGACGTACCGTATGAAAGAGTATTGCTTATTCAATATATTATAAATATCTTTTAATTTTGACTGATTAGATGATGAAAACAAAACTGTATAAATATTCCATTCAACTGAACGATTTTTAATAAAGCTAAATTTTGTAGTTACTAGATTACAACTATCAAACAGATAGTGACGAACGTCACCTAATCTTCCACAGGTACACATACTGTTGTCTCTTTTCCCAACCTTATGGAGGTAGGTGGGGAATGAACTATGTGACGTCAGAAAATATATACTAACTTGGGAATCACAGATGAAATCTTGACTCACTTTTCTTATTATTCTATAGGTATCTCCACCCTTAATACTTTGATCCCAATACTTTTGCCTTCCTTGTATAAGTTTATCCTTTAGATATTTCTTTACATAACTTGGAGGAACGAGTAAATATTATCCCTTGTCATATACTCTATACTCAATTTCCGCTTTGGCTAGTTCATCTGCTCTTGCGTTGCCACATATGTCAGCGTGGGCCTTCACCCAACCCACATGAATTATTTTATCTTGAAATAAACGAAGGTTTGTAAATATACTATGTAAAATCTCATCTTTTGGAAAGAGACGTTGAAGTGAGCTATAGGAAGAAAGGCTGTCTGTGTACAAATGAAAAATGTTATAAGGAGCTGAACGACACCAAAAAATCGGTTCCTGTATCGCTGCTAATTCTGCCTGGTATATTGTATTAAAATTATTGAGCCTAATCCTCTGCTCAAAAATTGTGCTATCTCTATAAGTAACTGTAAATACTGCCGAAACAGCTTTACAAATTTTAAGCTTTTCTTTGACTGTCGATTGTAATGTTTTGAGTACTGTATTAGTACTTTTACCTTCACTGAATCCATGTTGGTTTTCATCAAAAAAGTTGTTTGATTCTAACATCGTCATAATCCTGATCTTTAAAAGACGTTCATATACCTTCCCCATTACAGGCAAAAGTGAACTAGGCCTATAAGACCGTGGGCTGTTAAGTGGACAATTACGTTTACGGAAGAATATGATAACAGATTTCTTCCATATTCTCGGAAAATGTGCCATACGTAGACATGCATTGAAAAGCAAAAGCATCAACGGTGCAAAGGTCTTACACAGATTTTTTACTACTAAGGCATCAATATTATCATGACCAGGAGCCTTATTATTATTTTGCTGACTTAGCACAGCTTTCAATTCCTTTTTTGTAAAAGGATGAAAATTTGGAGAGTAATCGTTCTCTATACCATGGAATTAATATATTAGTAAATAGGACATATCCTCAAAAGGGTGAAGCTTCAACTGTAACTGGTTCCGCAGGGACTGATTATCGCCGGGAAAAACTTCCATCAGAAATTGGAATATAAATTTACTCCTTATTTAAACGGTTTGTTCATGCATAATTTCTGTCAAAATTAAGGCAGAAAATTTATCCGAAATTTTCTATCACAAGGGTTTTGCAAAATTTTAGAATTTAAGTTTTTATATATATGTAAAGTACGTGGGGAAAATATAAATTATAATTAACATTTTATGGTGAAATAATAAGGAAATGAATGACTATGTTGGTTAAAACCTTTATTTGGAGTCATTCTTCAGTGAAAATAACTATCAAAACATTCTGCATTGTCATCAACAAGGACATTATCCTGTTTTGAAAAATAACACTTTTAACCCCTTAACCTACGATTTACTTTTAACAGCTCCACGGTTTGGCAAATCCATAGCTACCACTAAAATTTAATAGAGATTTTCGCTTTCTTTAATCATGGAATTTCGACGATTAAATTAAACTATATTTACTGTGAAATTTTAGTGGTAAGAAGAATTTACATTTGGCTCGATCATCGTACGCAGGCTATGCCCGTCATTGTAGGTTAAGGGGTTAATATTAACCCCTTAATCGTTGCGCCCGTGACTGCCACGGGTGGTGTAGGCTTCTTTTCTTTTATTCAGATTGTTTTATCCCCACCAGTTTTTTTAAAGAATGCAGTTGGCTTTATTTTCTCGACATTTTATCTACCATTAAACGAAGAGAATTTTTCAACTTGAAGAAAGTGGTGGCAATCAAACAATCTGAATTTTAAAAAAAAGTATTCGACACTTTTCAGGCGTGACGATTAAGGGGTTAATACTATGACCTTTTATATAACAGTTTCGTGCTTGTATTAGTTGATAGTTTGTGTTATGTAATCAAGAAAACATTTTTACTGATGAATATTACGCTTTGTTTGTATTTCAAATGGCCAATTTTAACCAAATATTTCACTTTTGTATTTATGTAACTGTCCTGTATCTGATAAATATGACGTGATTGAGAGAATGTTATTATTCCACTGAATTCAGCACCCTAAAATTAAATAAATGTACCCATCTATGAGGCAGAGACAGGAAAAAAAGTTAAAATTTGTTGACTAGTGTAATTGTAGCTGTTTCTGCGCAGGTCTCTTCCAGAGATGCTAGAAAACATGCAGAGTGAAACGGAATACCTGGACATGTGTTGTACTTTAAGATGTGCGCGCATAGAGTATCGTTAATAACCATCACAGACTTTGAAGATTAATTTATCATTTGTAGAAAACAGCATTTTCATTAAATTTACAATTAAGGGAGTTGTTAAATTTTATTACTGGTAATATTTGTCTTGTATTACATTTTTATATGGAAAATTTTCATGCTATTTCACTAGGTTAACATTAGGTGCCGTGCAGGTTGTTTATGAAACTAACAATAACGAATCTATACAGATAAATTTGTATTTATAATATGATTTACCAGCTTGTTTGTTGCTTTTGTCTGATTTCTGTGTTAAATATATAATGTTTGCTATAATCTATGACAATAGCAAATTCCACAACAATAATAATTATGTAAAAGAATCATAACAAGCGCGTTGTTGTAGATCAATATATATATTAGTTTTTATTCCAAAACAATATATTTTACTAATAATATCTAAAGATGGCATCACTTCATTGATTCCTTGGAATACATGTGGAATTAATTTTTAAATTATCTATAGCTTTCGCTGGTCACATATATTGAAGAATATGCATGACCATACTGTACATTATTACTCTTTGGTCCATCAACATTGAAAAAAATTTTTTGACAACATGTCCAAATAATCTCATTTACTTGTTTTTAATGCTACCTCATTCTTAGTCAGCAATGCATTCAATGCGATTTTTATTTCTCAATCCTTTTTAATCATATTTTATTTTAAACTTATTTGTTTTTCAATAATTTATCTCTCTATTTTGTGTGTGTGTGTGTGTGTGTGTGTTAGTCCCAAATTCATATTCTTTAGCTTTTTTATGGCTAATATGAAGATGAAACCACACACATTATTTGTGGAACTCTAGACATTTGGGACCCGATGAATCTGTGTAAGTTCTACAAATATCAATTATTCATTTTCTGCTCATTTTTTAATTATGTTTTTTAAACTGTATGTTGAATATGTTAAGGGGAACAGTTTAATTGTCAATGAATAAATTTCTTTCTATTTATAATTCCACAATTTTTGTTGGTAATTTCTAATGGTTTTTTAATGGCTATATATATATACATATATATATGTGTGTGTGTGGTATGTTATAGAATGCGGTATCGGATAATGTCGCGACTTCAATATCTTATGCTGAAATATACTAAGATCAATTTCATGCGTTACAGAAACAGCAATATCTTATCAACAAAAATCATCATTGAAATTAATTATAACTTTTTATTCAATTAAAAACATCGAAAGTATGTAATTTATTGCAATAGTTGCGTAACATAAATACGTAAAGTAGCATAAAATATGTTTACCTTCATTATGAAATTTGGGAATTTGTTAATTATAAATTAAATGCAATAAGTCTGTTAAGTGTCAGCCATGTATTTTTCAATTTATACAAGACATCTACTAAAAAAAATTAAGAACATAGATTTATTTGTCGGATAAAATAAAATAAAAAATGATTTTATTTCCCAAACATTTCAAAATACACTTGAACAAAAGAGAAGAATCTGAAGATGACATTGAAAAAGAATAATGATATTTAAGTACAAAATTAAGACATCCAAATTTAAAATAATATTTGAATAAAATGATAACCCTATATAAATTTTGTCTGAAACATATTAGTTTAAACTAAAATTATTTTATCATTTATTAAACAAAAATGCGTTTTCACATGAAGAAAATCAATAAAAGGTTCTATTACGAAATAAATAAATAAATAATAAATCCGAAAGAAGAAGAATAGGACGAAAATTTTAAAGATACATTTAATGCGAAGTATTTCAAATATGTTTTTATTATCGATTTTTCTATTTTATTTTTGTGGTATATTTTTTTAAATGTAATAATACATAACGTTCTCTCTCCTTTTTTCCCTCTTTGTCTGTCTATTTTAATCTAATTATCTAACTGTCTATATGTGCCCATGTCTATAAGTAAGATGTTGTCAAAATATACAAATTTTGGGGATAAAATTTATGCTCCCATCCTTATAATATTATAAATACGAAAGTATGTGTGAATGTTTGATTCAAGTCAACGTCCAAACGGATGAATTGATGCTTTTGTAATCAAAATTTTAATTTACTACAAAATTTTAATTAATTGCTATTGCTTCACCGACTATATTCCTTGCGATTTCCTATAGAGTAGTGGTTAGTTTCTTGTTCACTACTGTAACATTTTGCTTTTCTTCTAAAATTAATTGAAGTACTTGAAAACGATTTCTGTCCAAATTAAATTCTTCTTTATGTTCCTGGAGATTTATAATACCGACTGTTTTCTTTGAGGTTTGCAAAGTCTTCACTATTTCCACTTTAGTATTTAACGGCAGTTTGCATCTAACCAACCTGTGATCGCTTTCTGTATTGAAGTTATTGGGAACAATCCTGAATAAGATGCTTTGTGTTTGTCAAAAGTAGTCGATTTCACTTGTTGAGCTATTTGCACTAAGCCATGTCCATTTCTTTTGTGGTTTTTTCCTGAAAAATGAATTCATGATACATTATACATCTGTTCCCATTCTGCAAACACAATCAATCTGCTTCATCTTTCATTACGCATCCCATATCCATGATTTCCTACTGCGAAATCACCTTCTCCCCCCCCCCTCCCCTCCAACTCTAGCATTCCAGTCTCCCATAATTTTATGTAGCATTTTTTCTTTTGATGCATTGAAGCTACTTTTTCATAGAAATCCTTAACTTTTTCATCAGTACAGCTTATTATTCGTGCACAAACTTGGATAATTTGTAGCTTGTATCTTATTGGCACTTGTATAACTAACTAATCTTGCAACTCCATCTGATGCACTATCATAGTCTACGATGTGATTCTTCCACCTTTTAAGAATCAGAAATCCTACGCCACTTGTTTTTCCATCTTCTGTGTCTCTGTAGTAAAATACATATCCGCTCACTAGATCAGTCTTCTGTTCACCTTTTCTTCTTACTTTGTATAACCATAGAATGTCCCAGTTGATTCTTTCTAATTCTTCTTCATGTTCTTCTAAACGAATTTCTGAAGATAGGGATCGTCCATTATAAGTAGCAAAGATAATTAACATATAGCAGCCAAGCCGAGCCCGGTGGTTCTTAGCATCCTCTGTCTTCACGTCTTTCTGATCTCTGTCGTAACCAGGAACATGCAGACCGCCGGGATTTGAGGGGTGTGTTTGCTTTTGTGAATTCATGGTAAAATAAGAGAGGAGGTGGCCAAATTTCTCCACTCTGGCCAAGCCGGTTCGAGGAAGTCCATCCGCGTTTGTTCCCCATGCATTAGGCAAGGGTACGGTACTAAAAGGTTGCACCTGTAGAAGGTGCGGATTGCACATTTAGTCTCTGCTCCCAGTCCGTTGCTTTAAGTCTTCCTCGCAGGCATTTAAAGAGTCTTCTCCTGGTTAACAAGCAGAGGTTATTAAACAGACCACATATATATGTACGTATCACAATCTGGGGCTACTTTGTGCTGTTTTTGTAAATTTGTTAAGTAAAAATCGTGTAAGGACCAGAAAATTTATGAATTTTGCAAATCATGTCAGACAGTTTGAGGGCTTTATACTTTTAAAATCCAACACTAATATATTTTTGTTTTTTATTGATTTTCTAAAATGGTGCAAAGTACATACACCATGGGAGCGTGTTACATCGCATCACCTAGTATATTATTTTAACACTAGAAGGCCCGGAAGGAGTTGATTCGACTCCGACCATATGATTAAATATCAACTGGAACCAGAAATTCTTTCATAAAATAAGTTAAATTTAAACCACGCAGATTTACGTTAAATAAATCAGTCAAATAATTTAAAATAAAAATTCTGGTGTCAAATATTGTTATGAAATTTGAGTAAAATCTCCGGGCATTCTAGTGTTAAAGTAAGACTATCTTGGAAGATGCAAGCGCAAATTATGTATTGTGTTACCATATAGTGCCACAGATTTTTAACGTATTTGAAGGTAAAAATAATAAAAATTCACAAAAGTGAAACTGTTTGTATTTAACATTTAAAAATAGCAAATAGCATATAGGAAATTTGATATTAATTTGTTTCTGCTCTTTTGGAAATTTTGATGGATCTCTTAATCCCGTGTAGATGCTGTTAATTGTTTTTTGCATTAGCTTGATATTTTTGCAAGCTTTTATTTCACTTGCCTTGTGCGTCCGTTTCAGTCAAATCTTGTAATCCAATTTTAACACGCTTCCCGTGCTACAATTGACCTAATTTTATGTAGTGTGACGTATTTCCGTTGGCAATACAACATTCTGTAAAAAAATATTTGAATTTGCCTCCGCCATTCCGCAGTGAGCAGAAACATTTGTTCAATAGTGTTGTGTATTGTTTTTTTTGCTTCAGAAATAAGCTTATATTCTCAGACTGAACCGTGGAATGTATGGTAAATGCGCCATTTTTCAGTTCCGCGTATGGTATGAATGGGTGGGGGTTCGATCCTCAGGAGGACGTTGATCGATTTTTCTCTTTCCTGAAAGCGAAATCGTTTCAGCGAAAATTCTGTCGAAAATTCGGCCTGACCAAAACTCGACCAAAACCATCTGTATTCCAAAAATCTCCTTTTTTCTTTCGGAAAATTTGAATAAAAATTTCAATATTACTCATTGATTTTAGTTGTATCGGCTCTATAATCATTAGTCATGACTGACTCAAGACGTATTATAAAGCAAGTAATGCATATCTAATTAAACTTTGAAGACGCTTTTCACGTGCTCATTAAAAGCTGCAAACTTAACAGTAATAGGATTTTTTTAGTTTAAAACAGCAGAAGTGTTTCAATACACTTTGAGAAAGTTCTAGAATAACAGATGATCATTTTCAAAAATTATAAAATATAAATCGAGGTATGCATATCTGAAACATTTTTTAATTAGATGAAATTCGTATAATTAGAAAGTCATTCTGTGTTGTTGATGAATTAATTACGTCTTATTTTATATGGAAATAAAAAGTTTTGAGAGCCAACTTGAACCAACAACACACCTTATAATTAATAATTATGTATATTTATGTATGTAATTACTTAAAACAATTTTTAGACATTTTCGTTTTCGTTTTCGGCCGAAAACAGGCGGATTACCGAAATTTGTTTTCCGTCTTAAAAATCTGTTTCGGTTAACCCTTACTGGAGAAATATAATTATTTCGCATATTATCAAGACTCGACAATTGCTTTCGCTAGGTCACCACTTGAGTCCAGAAATATTTTATTTGGCGGCAGTGTTTATATCCCTTTTCAAAATTAGTTCATTAATTGAATTGAAGAGATAAGGAATTCATGATATATCAAAAGTCTATACAGTTTTTTTTTTTTTTCCTTTACCGTTTTGTAAAAAGCAAAAGTTATTTTTGTGAAATGTATTATAGTTTTGTGATAAATGACATATTTGTAAAAAAAGATGTAATACATTTATTTATTCATTCGAACTAAGCATTTATTAATAATAATATCTTAATGTTGTCCTCCTAGAAAAGTGTCCCTTTCTAGTGAATTTGTTTTGTTTGCAAATTGCATGTTTTAAATCCTAGCAAAACAATAAAAATAATAACGAAGAATCTGTTTTTATAGAATGGAATTTATTGAAGGGGTTCTAAATAGGTCCCAAATTTTGCCTCGATAGACCCTGTATATCATTAATATACCGGTAATTATTTTTCCTCCATTAATTTATAAAAGACATAGGCTATGCTTTTCGAAAATCCAGTATTAAATAACAGGGTTTGTTGATATATATCAATGGATATATATCTTGATATATATCCGATATTTGTTTTTAAAATATCAGGACTTTTGATATTTTCGATATTTTCATATACTAGATATTTATTTTCAAAATATCAAGATGTCTGATATTTTGTATATTTGATTATTCATTTTCAAAATATCTCTGCGCAAGATAATTTTGATATTTTCAATCAAAAGACGTGTAAATGAAATTTTCAATTGCTATTGACTGTGTTGTTCTGTAGATAAACAAATTTTGTCACTTTTGTAGCCAAAGAAGAAAACAACTATATTTTCCAAGCGTTATGTTTGAAACTTTTGTTTTTAAATGTAGAACTAATAAAAGTATTGTTTGAGATTGCCCTGAAATATTATCTCTGAATTAATTGTCTCACATAATTTTATGTGAGACAATTAATTCAAAGCAGCCATTGAAAGATAAACTGTCTAATTTAGGTAATCAGTTATATACAGCTTCATTAGATAATAATCTTTTCTGATTTGGTTTAGTTGAGTCTAAACTGTACAACATGTTAGAGAATAAAAAATAAAACAAGCTTACATTTATGTTAAAATTCTTTAATTCGAAAAAACTATTTTTTAGTTATTAGAATAATGTTTGATTAAGTTTCCATATTAAGTGCAGTATGTTTTAGTTTTTAATTTATATTATGTTTGAAAATATTTATTGCCAGCAGAGGATTGTCTATTTTGAAAATATCGGATATATATCGAAAATATCGGATATATATCAAAGTATCGGATATTTTCGAAAATATCATGATATTTACGAACCCTATTAAATAATGTGTATGGGAGGTGAGGGGAATAGAAAATATTTTTTATCTACAACTAGTAAGGCTAACTTTTTTTGAGCACCACATTTTTCCCTATTTGTAGAGCGATGATATTTTTTTGTGATAAATAATAAAGATGACAATAAAGATGATAAATAATAAAGATTACAAATAATAAAGAAAACAAATAGGTAATAATTACAAGTCAAAAGTAATAAATATATGTATATAATTTCTTTTTTTAGTGAAATAAACTTGAAATATATAGAGATATTTAATAATGCATTAAACTGTCCATAAGTTTTTTTACAAGTTTCTCTTTAACTTGCCTTCAACTCAAATTTTGCAATTTAATTTTAACACTATTACTGACCTAAAAGTGATATAATTTTTGTTAATGTGATATATTTCCGGTGCCAACGGAATATTCTGTTAAAAAATATTTGAAATATTAAAAAACATTTATCCAATAAGAGTACGTAAATGTTATCACGTATGTGGTCACCATGATTGCTCCAGAAGTAAGCTGATATTCTTCAATTGAATTAATGCATAGTTGTTAAATGCGTCATCTTTCAGTTCTTCTCAAGGTGTGAATAGATGTGGGTTCGATCCTCACGAGGTTGTTGATAGATTTTTTTCTTGCCAGGAAGCTGGATTTTAAATCGTATATCTCTTTTATTAAAAAAAAGGAAAAAAGAGATGAAAAAATTACTCATTTCTTTTACAAAAGGTATTTATTGTAATCAACTGTCCTTCAACATTTTGTTTCTTTTTTTAGCACATTACGTGGGTGGTTCAATATAATTATTGTCCCTAGTGTATATAAAATATTTTTACCGCGATGGTTGATGTGGAATATCGAAGCCTAATGTTTTAAATGCCTATATGCTCAATTTCAGAACCGTAGCTGCTACATTTACATAGTTTTGGAGGGAGGGGTGAAGTTTTAAAGACCTATTTTTAAGGAAGTTTTTAAGGAGGGGGTGAGTGTGAAATGCTGGTTTGGAGCTTATGCGGTTACATTTGTGACAGTGGATGAGATGTCGCTACACCACTGTTATCCCGAGTCCAAACAACAGTAGTTACATCTCATCCACTGTCACAAATCTAGCCCTATAAGCTAAAAATCAGCCTTTCACCCCCACACCTTCCAAAACTATGTGAATATAGCAGCTAAAGTTCTGAAATTGAGCATATAGGCATCTAAGTCATTAGGCTTCGATATTCCATAACAACCATCGCAGTACAGATATTTTTTATACACTAGGGACAATAATTATTGAACCACCCACGTATAATAAAAACTTGTCTTTAAAATATTTTTTTTCCTTATAATTTATTATTTTGTAAACTAAATCGATTAGTCTCAAACTAACACCATTAAATAACATACATTTATACCTTAAAGAAAATGCTGTCAAGTGGATTAGCGGAAACATTTTATAGATCATTTCACAGATTATAATTTATTACATGATTCGTTTTATATAATGTTTTTGTTAATATTGTAAATTATTAGAGTAAAACTATAACTCGAAAACCATATTTAAAAATTTCGAGGGATCCATGCGTTTTGAAAAGTTATTTTCGAAAAAACGTGATTCTAGAGAAAGTTTGCTTGCTGGCCTGTAAACAAGAACTCTCGAAGAAATCAAGTTGCATCTTTTAAAATTCTTTTGCACAACTAATTGGATGCAAATAACAAAACTACTTGAAAACCAAGTGATGTTAACTTAGTTGTTTACCTACTTATAACTTCATTCTTTTATTTGTAGCTGTGTGATTATGCATTTTTTCTTGCTAAAATCAAAAAGCTGAATATAAATTTTGAAGTAGAAGTATGCTGGAGTGGAAAAATATCATTATTAATTTAAAATAAATACGGTGAAAGTTCAGCCACCTGAAATTTTTCTAGTACCTATGTAGAACACATTCATAGATAATAGAAAATGTATATTCATTAAGTAAATTTTGTGTGGTTATGTTAGTATGTGATTACTATTGTTTGGAGAAACGAGTTATACATAGAAATTCTCATAAAATCAATTTCACTACAATAAGAGTTAAAGAATTCAGAAACTTTTCAATTTAATTCTCTGTCTTTGTATACCTCTTAAGTTTGGGAAAAATGTATGTGCTGTCTCATATGTTATTTTTAGAACATAAAACAGGCCTGCTTTAACAAACGAATTATTGTAGTTTGAAATTATATGCATATACATCTATAATTTATTTATGATAATTTTTAAGATAGATATTTAATTTTAAAATATGTATTTTAAAATCTAGCATATGTATTGCTTGTGCTACTATATCATACTATTATATCATGCATGTGCTATATCATGTGCTTGATATATTACCGTAAAGTACCGAAAGTAAGCCCCCCTTCATATATGTGATTTTTCCTTTTTGAAAAATTGCCATTTATAAGCCCTCTGCTTCAAGTTTTATTTTCTGACGCTTTCAATCCTTCTGTTTTTCAGGAAATTCGTTAAGTTGTTTTTTTTTTTTTTTTTTACTATTTCCTAAAGGAATATACAGTAGAGCCTCGATTATCCGAAGTAATTGGGACCGACCATCTTTCGGAAAATCGAAATTTTCGGATAATCGAGAATGCGTCAATTTTAAGAGTAAGAAGAAATATATGCAAGATTTCTTATTATGGTAACAAGCGCTTAATAAAAATAAAACAATAGCAAAATAGAAACAAGAATAAATTACCTGAATTTTAATTTTGAAATTAAGTACCTTTTATATGTATCAAAAGGGTTTTAAAAAATGTTTTGTGTGTCGCAGTTTCGATTGCCTTTGCTTTGAAGCTTTATCACGGAGTTTTTTAATGTTATTAGTTCACCCGTATCACAGTCTTTCTGATGCTCCAGCTATGGTAAATCTTTTGCAAAACATCCAAAAGGCTTCAGAGTTGCTAATTTGTTAGTTTTCTTCGTTCCACTCCGCAGCTTACGGGAGCTCAAGTTAAATTCAAAGAAACTCTAAGAAAGGGGGTCGAAAATATTTATATGTACTCGTAGTTCGGAAAAGACCGCTTGCACACAAGGAATATGGTAGCTAAAAAAAAGCTTTCAAAAGGGATTTTGCACACAGGGAATTTGTCAGTAAAAAAAAAAAAGAAAGAAAAAAAGAAGAGGGGGGCGGGGGGCTTTAAAAATGGATTTCAGTTAACCAAAGAAGCAATACATGTTTTACATGGACTTGTTTTTGTTTTTCTATATCTCTTTTCTTTTTAGGCGTGTTATGCAGACGAATTCTTCTTATTATTTTTCTAATTTAAAATTAATTATTTTACAGAGTATGCTATCTAACAATATATTGTTTTCGTGCTTAAATGTAGACTATCTATAGCAATGAATAAAAAAAATATAATTTAATAACATATTTTATCTTTTTTCATTTTAGTTTAAAATTGGAATGTGAAAAATTAGCTAGTGAGAAAACAGAAATGCAAAGGCATTACGTCATGGTATGTATGTTTTATATATATATATATATATATATTTAATTGATTGCGTTTGCTATGAAATAATTTTTTCTATAATATATTGTACTGTATTTAAATCCTTATCAAAACGCCTTATTAATTTCGCAACCGTGTGAACAGAAAATTTTACTTTGTAATTTGTTAACTAGAAAACTATTCTATGTGCAGGATAAATTAATTTGAGATAAATGAAAAGATTATAGATTCACATTCATGAAGTTCTTGGTTTCCGCAAGAATTATATGCACTATAGATCATTTCAGTAATTATTAATGTATTGTTCATGTTAAAATATGTAATTTACAAGTTAAAAATTTGTAAACACAGACAATATTCAAATTACTTAAGGGGTCTCGAAATTTTATTTTTTTTTTAGATGTTAAACTACTATCTTTTCAGAACATTTTGATATAATTTTTTCATTCAAATTCCCATTAGAACAGAAGTTATGGATTTTAGAACCGTACCCGCACAATACCTGAAGCGGCGATTCCGAAACTTTGAAGTCGTTTTTCTCCAAATGACGTTTTTTGGGACGTTTTTGTTTCATCAAAAGTCCATAGACTTAACATTACGGAGGAGTAAAATTTACGGAGTTACGGTTAACATTACGGAGGACTAATTCCGAAGCTGAGTGACCAGCCCCCTTAAGGTGTCTCAGGACTCATTTTTTTAGATGTTAAACTCTTATCTTTTCTGAACATTTTGATATAATTATTTCCTTAATATTCCCGTTAGAACAGAAGTTATGACTTTTAGTATTATGCTTTACTCAATGGCTGAAACGGCATTTCCGAAACTTTGATTCTTTAAATGTCATTTTTCGGCATAACGCGCAGGATATCTCAAAAACTTCTGAATATTTTTTCATGAAATTTTCAAAATATATGTATCATGTTAGTCTGTATAAACCTCGCCTAAAATTTCCTTTTTATTGTTCAAAAACATATTTTTTAAAATAATTATACTGTTGAAATTTTCAAAATTTTGTATTAGCTAAATACAACATTGTATTAAAAATATAAGAATGCTTTAAATACGAATTTATTTAGGTTCAGGGTAATTATTACAATCTCAAGTATAAGTAGGTACCAAAATTTTCATTCTAGGTGCAATATTTATTTTGTAATTCTGCGCGTAATCTGTTACACCAATTTTCTGCTTTCGTCCCAATAAAAATTGTATTCTAAAATCATATACATTTTAAGATATTAAATGTTGAAAATGACCTTTTTTCTTGATTTTTTCCAATTTTAAGAGTCCTGAGACCCCTTAAAGGCGTGCTTTTTTTTTTATTTTTTATATTTACAATACGATGCATTTAAAACCTAGTACTTTCGAGCATATATTTTTCATCAGAGTAAAAAAAAAAAAAAGCAATTTATCAAATTACAACGACCATTTGGAAAACGATTTTTTTAAGACTAAAATTTAAGACATAAAAAATCGCACGGAGTTGATCATACATTACGAACGCCATGAATTAAACATTAATAGTGTTATTACACGTAAAAATTGCAAGCCAAAAATATCGCCTGCGACCCGTCAGATTTCATGAAACTTAAGTATTATCCACCTGAAACTTACGTAAATATCCAAGCATTTCATTGACTGTTCGGGAAAAGGCTTTTCCATCGTCAGATTTCCAAGAAATCTGTCGGCCAATTTTAAATGAAATTTCATTCTTAAACTTCTAAACATCCGACAATATTACTTTTTACACCGTCGGATAGAGAAAAAAATGTACTTTTAAATGCAATTTGTTTGAAAGCTGTATCTCAATTTGTTTCTGAGTTATTACATTTTTTTGTAGTTTTTATTACTTTTTGTCATAGTGGCAACAGAAAGTATCCATCGTTTTTGAAATTAAAGAGAAATACAGATTACTGTACAGACAAATCAGAAAACGAATAAATTGCGGATTAAGCCAATGAAAACCCTCAGATATGCTCTTCCTTTCCCATCCTGACGAGAACAAAAACCATTTTTCCAAATGGTTATATATATATATATATATATATATATATATATATATATATATATATATATGTATATATATATATATATAATTTTGGTGAATAGCATGACATATTCGAAAGTACTAGGTTTTTAAAGTTTTTTTAGGCTTTTTAAGCTAATTTGAATCTTGTTTGTGTTTACAAATTTTTAACTTGTGAATTATGTAAGATGAATTTAAGGATTTCAAGAAATTGACACATCATTTTTAAATTAAAAACGAAATATGTAATATTATTAAAAATATGTACATTTAAACTTGAAAATTCATAAAATATATAATGTGAACTTTAAAAAGTCCACAGTCTTAGTTAAAAGGCGACTAAAGTAATGAAAAAGATGTTACAAGTTTAAAATATACATTTTATTTAAAACTTCTTAGTATATTTCAAGCTTTTCAAGCTCATCATTATTTTCTCTCAAATTTTCTTTGAAGTTCACCAAAAATTTTTTTAGTAGTATTGGATTTATATAATGCTTTGAATAAAATGATTTCATTATTTATAAAAAAAAAAAAAAAAAAAAAAAAAAAAAAAAAAAAAAAAAAAAAAAATGTTTTAATAAATCAGTGTATTTAACTAAAAAAAAATAATAAATACTTCCTCATACAAGTCGATATATGATGCATGCATTTCATTACTTTTTGTTTTATATGATATTTTGTAAAATGTTTTGTTTCATATTATATTTTGTAAAATAATTTGTTTTATATGCTGTTTTGTTTTGTCTTGATCAAATCTAATTAAAATCTACGGAAATGACTTCTTAAGAGTGATTTAAATATATGTTACTGGATTATAAATAACTTGTTAAATCCAAAAAAATATGCTGCTACGCAATTATTTTAATTAATCTTAAATAAATAAATAAAAAATAAATAGATACGTAACTTAATCACTTTTAGTATTTTGTGAATTTTCATAAGTATTTTTGCAAATAGTTACGTTTTGATTTTTTTTTCTTACAGTATTACGAAATGTCTTATGGTTTAAACGTTGAAATGCACAAACAGGTAAGATAATTTTCTTTTTATATTTTAACAATAAGGGTCTACAGTATCTTTAAACATGAAAAAGGTCAACATTCTATTATTAACTTATTCTCGTCCTTTAATAATGACTGAACAAAGGGCGATAAAAATCGTATTTAAAGAAAGAAATTATTTCCTGAGTTATAGTTTGTAGTATAAACAATACTCTGCTACTGAATCACATTAGGGTCATTCTCAAAAACGATTTCACAGAATATTTATTAAAAGACTAACTGCAATTGAAAACATGTTATAACGAAATGTGCTGAAGGATAACTGTACAATACTTACAAATAAATAAATATTAAAATATATTAATTTTTCATAAAAATAATGTATCCTCAGAGCGTGATAAACCATGTCCGTGAAATATAACAGCCCTATTTGTACCAGGTCTATGAAGTAATTTGAAATATTGTTTTCTTGATGCATTATTTATTTAGAATTCAGTGCTTTTTAAAACTGTTTTTAGATTCAATTTCAAAAGATAATCTTCTTAATTTATACTTTTATTTGATAAATAATTACTGTCACAAGATTCATGTATGTGGACAGAAATATAATACTGCTTATATTTCAACAGATAGGAAAAAAAATTAAGTAACCTTTAACATAAAATAAAAGTATGTTAGTTATTTTAAACACAGCAATACGTTGCAAAAGTTGTATCCGTAAAGCATTTTATTTTATTGGAAGTAACTATAGAAAAAAAAGCAAAAAAAAAAAAAAAAAAAAAAACATGAACGTATGGATTACACCACCCTTTCCAAGGAACAAGGTAAAAACAGGTAAGGAGTATAAAATAGTACAATTAAACATAATAACATGCGATATTAATTGCAGAAAACTGAATTCAGCGTCATTATTCAGATGAATTAGTGTAGTGCAAGTAATTTAGGAAAAAAAGTAAGGTCTGTGGACATCATTTCCTGAAATTGCACGCATTGCTATTCTGAAACTGTTTGAGATAAGTTCGTGAGACTATAAATATTGCATTTTTTGGACAACCAAACCGTTAACATAAATTAATAAACTGCATTTGTGAAATGTATAAGTTTTGGAGATTTTTCAATTTTTAAATGTTTCTGCGAATTTTTTAATTTAATCGAAACATTTTGCAATAATTTTGAATTTAGATTATATTTAAAGGTGCTGCAAGATTATCTTGACTGAAAATGTTGCTTAACATACTTAATTATTAGTTTTATCATCTGATAGTTGTTTTCTTTTCATATTACTTAACTTATAAAATTACTTTATAAAATTATTAAAAATTTCATTATACAACTTCGACAGATTTAAGGTACTGCAGTCCCTTAACAAAATTAACCACGTGTAACCGTTAATGCTTGCAGCGGTTCCCAAACTAAGAGTTCGCGGTCTACGGCGATGTTTGAGTGATTCGCAGAAGTATGATTGAGATCTTCAAGGAGGTATGATTAATTTTATCTGCTGCAATAATATAGAAAAAATAATATCTAAAACTTTAAAACAAATGATCATGAAAAGATATACGTAAGTAAATTGTTTAAAAAACAATGTTTTATTAAACTGTGTGGGGAGAACGACATGAGGCTGACTCTGTTGCAGGTACAAAACAATGCCTTAAATTGCATTGACTTTTAAACAGATCCCCTCCCCCCTAATGCGTTCATTAAAGAGGGGTAGGTTGGGGACACCAGTTTGAAACTTTCAATAAATCGATTTATTTATTTTATTTATAATTATTTAATTTTTAATTTATTGCGTTTTCTGATCGTTTAGTGTCTAGAATATAACCCCAACATTTAATATATATATATCTATAATTATGTAAATTACAGCAACAAATATGCCACTGTTACTAATTGCAAATAAACCAAATGTATTTTTCTCAAAACGACATTTTTTCATTTGGCAGCTTGGATTGATTGATGGCAGCTCGACTGATTTGCTTTAAAATTTAATATAAACAACCAGAACTGGATTCCCTTTGACGCTATGTAGGATTTTATTTTAGATGTTCATGTTTTGGATTCTTACAAACATGTTAAGGTTATTTTTATGGGTCTAAAGAGGAATTTCTTTTTGAAAATGTCTCCCTTTTTTACAAATCTTTAAATTTGGAAAAACTTCATAGCTAATATTCTGAATATTAATTGCATTAACATTTTTTTCCAGTTTTATTTTAATGTTTCAGCAATGCTTGGTGCAAACGGCCAGTTTACACCAGTTTTTTGGACACTCTCGTTTACATGATTGGCAAGGTGAAAGTCTGAAAAAATTACTAAGCGCTCTACAAACATAGATTAATATATATTGAAACCTATGTTTTACCCTAATTTATGTTATTTAAACACACAAAAATACCTAACGTATGAACTTTTCTTTTCAACATTCAAACTGATACCCTCTCTTAATAAATGTCTAATAAATAAAGGTTCTGTTAACTCCTCTTTCACATTGGTATTAAACATTACTGTTCTCATGTGCTTGCTTTATCCAAAAGTTCATATTTTTTTTAAGATAGCTTACACAAAAGGTTCTACATGTAAGTATACCTACATATTCAGTGGGTCGCAAAAATTTTGAAAGTGGATCCCTTAACAATATACTTTGGGAACCGCTGCATTAGGGTTCAAAAGATATAATTTGTGAATAAGTAACTTATTTCAAACTTATTCGTGAATTACTATATGATACCGAATTTTACTCTGATATTGTGTGATAAATGCATATGCTAGTCAAATGCTAAAAATCTTTATTTCAAATATATCACAGATAACTCGAAAATCTAATTTTCTGTATTTAGCTCCAACCTTAAGCAGTTAAGTAGATAATGCCTTTCATTTTTGAAAGCAGGGTGTTAATTCAAGATTATAATAATTCTCCTGAATAACGAACTAACTTTAGGTATGAATTTAATTTTCCAGTGGCTGATATTTTTAATCACTTGGCGGTCGTATTAAATCTAAATTTGGTCTTAAAATTTTATTGGTCCGTTAAAATATCTTGCTAAAGATTTTAGCAAAATTTAAGTTACTTCTGAAATTTATGTTGAAATTCTCAATTATGAAGGAAACAATTCTAAAAATTTATAAAAAAAAAAAAATACCCATCTTAATATTATCCCAAAATATACTTGAATATTTAAAATATAAACTGTTCTTAATTTATTTATTTCTCGATTTATTACATTTTCCATTCTTTGTTAATTAAGTTCTGTAAAATTTGGTTCTGTTCGCCATAATAATAATTAATTGGTAGCCTAATAAGCGAATGTTTAAAAAAATCTTATCTAACTCGTTTTATAAATGGGGGCCAGCAGAACAAAATCCAGGGAGGAGCAAGAACTTGGAACAATGTCTGTGGTCGGCAGCTTAAGCCTGGCGATTTTTTCAAAACCACGTTACTCTTTTTCTCTCCCCCCCCCCCTCCATTCTTTGAGAAACACCCTCCTCGGTAAATTTTTAAACAGGTGAACGTAAAAAGCAAAACATAAATGCAGATTATACCCCAGCCCTCTTAAAATGGAGAATTGAAGCAGTCATTTATTTTTCTCGTCATGGAGACTATGCCTCCTTGTATCCCCCAGTTATTATATTTCGCCATCTTTAACCGCAGATAATTCTGCCATTAGATAATACTAAGATAATTACTTTAAAATATTGGTGTCCAGAGCATTTGCGCGGTACACCTGACTAGGGTCGCAACTCTGCAGGCATTTTTTTTTCTTCTTTAGCCTATTTCATTTTTATCATCTCTGTTTTACAAAGCTCCGGTTTTAGAAATTTTTTTAATTGATCTACATTTTGAAATATGGGGAAGTTTACTTTCCAAACCGCAATTTCGAAAAATAAATAAATAAATAAATAAATAAATAAATAAAATAAATAAAGCCAAGTCCATCGGTTATAGACTTTAGACCCTTTATTATTAAAAATGTTTAAACCGTGGAAATTATTTCCATGATAGGCAGTTTTTTTTTTAAATAAATGAATTAATTAAATCAAGCATTTAAACTAAAAAATTAATGTACCCCTCCAATCTCTAAGAACTAACAATATATTCGATTAAAAATTAATTAACCCTTTGTGACTCAGTAACACCGATTTGAAAAATATTTACTCAGATGTTAAACTGCATCATTTTAAGCATGTAAAAAATAATTTTAATCGCTTCCGTGATTATCCCGAATTATCTCGTGCTCGTATACATTACGATTAATTATTATCCCGAGAAAACTCGAGCGTGGCATAATTTGTCGCTATGACGTGTTTTATCAGGTTTTTACTCGGCTTGAAGCTTGAAAAGAAAGAAAATATTCTTGTATCATAATAATTAATTTTATATAATAAATTATCTATGCTACTTGATTGGCAGTCTTCCAAGTTTAGTAATGTGAAATGCAAATGATAAAATGCAATGATGTAATTGCAAAAAATGTGATGATTTTTTGCAATTTTTTTTTTTTTTTTTTTTTTAATTGGTAAGGAAAGCGATTAAAAAATTTAGATCATAAAAACAAAAAATTATTGGCTAAACTGTACTTTTTTCAAATCTGCAATAAATAGAAAATTACATACTTTTCATAAATATTGTGAATTTTCTAATACAAAATTGTAAAATATACGAACTTACCTTTGTAAGAAATCTATTTTTGGACGCCTCTAGCCTTTTTAGCTTTACAAAATTTGCGAATTTCATTTTAGCAATAACGATTTGAAACTGCTCTAATGATAAATAAAACGTTGGCATAAAAAATGAACTCAGTATCGCCGTCTATTGACATTAACTGCTGTGTTGAAAGATAGCATTAATAAATAAAATCGCTTTTTAACCCTTTATCTACTGAATTATGAATTCATGATAATTTTATCTTCTAAAGCATTTCTCGTGAATTGTTTAAACTAAATTAGAAGATTTACATAATCATTTAATACATTTTAGAAGGATTGAAGGGTTGGGTTGGGTTGAGTTTTGACGGCCAATTATCTACACGAGGGATATAGTCCCGGGGGGAGTGCCCTCCGTGGGGGTCTTTCTAAGGGAACCTAATCCGTATTAACGCATGGAAGATCCACGGCTCGAAGAAAACCACGAAAACTCCGAACGATTAGGCCGACGGGCGCGATTGGGATCGAACCCAGCACCCCTCGTCTACCAGCTTCGAGAGCAGAACCTCTCGGCCACTGGTGGGGCAGAAGGATTGAAGGATTTAGAAGGATTAATTAATTCTGAATTTATAGGGATTTTGTGCAATATTTATAATCCTACTCAAATCCTTTATTTTAAACATTTTTCTTAGTATTTTGTAGAATTAAGAACTGTACGAATATAATGTCCTTACAATAGAAATATAGAATTATTTCCGAATTGAAAAATCAGTCCCCCCCCCCCTGCCCCCAATGCTAAGAAAGCTGAAAAGATGCAAAGGCAAAATAAATCATCCTTTTAAAAATATTTTTGTTTTGTGTGACTCATAATGCTTTTGGAACAAGATAAAGTAATGTATCTATAACTCATTCTAAACTGTATCAAAACTAATCGATTTATTAAATGAATTTTAGAACAAGTTATTTTAATGGTACTTATAAGTACCGTCAGTAGATAAAGGGTTAAAGACCACTGTGCAAGTAACATTGACTCTTGGGTATGTTGCAGATATGCAACGCAGTGATATAAAGGGTTAAATGCATTTTAAAGTAAACATAAAATTGCTGGTCGCAGAAACTGTATGCGCAGGTATACTATCGATTAAAAATTATGATGCAAGATACACGTTATTCTGACATAAAAAGTGGGGAAGGATTGTACTTTGAGCCGATATATTAAGAAAGAGAAACAACGTATAAAGACACAAATATAAATATGTTTAAAAAGCATACAGCTGTTTCGAAACCTTAGAGGTTTCGAAACAGCTGTATGCTTTTTAAACATATGTATATTTGAGTCTTTATACGTTGTTTCTCTTTCTTAAAGTTATTCTGATGCAAAATAGCTATTCTTTATAAATACGTCCATTTTTTGTAGTTACTGATAATCGTGCCATTATTATAATTTATATAAATACTATATTTTTACTAAAACAGTGTAATTTTTAAATATTCAAATAATTTCTTCATTTGGCTGCAGATAAATTTATATAGACATTTTCAATCATGTTATCTTTGTGTACTTATTAATATTTAAGCTTTTTTAATTCAACACAACCTCCATACTTACAATGACATGCTTATTACTTCAATGAAGCTCCGAAAGTCGTCGTCGATTCTTTCGCCTTCAAAAACAAATTCACCCTTTAATAACTCCAAATTACGTTTAAAACTGTAATTTAACTCATCTAGCTGTATGGGTATTTATTTTGTTGATGGTGATCGTTCTATTAATATAATTTATATAAATATTATTTTTACTAAATTAATGCATGTTTTAAATAGTCAAATTGTTTCTTCATTTGGCTGCAGATAAATTTATACAGACACGTTCAATCATGTTATCTTTGTGTACCTATTAATGCTTAAGCTTTTTTAATTCAACACAACCTCCATACTTACAATAATATGCTTCAATGAAGTTCCGAAAACCGTCGTCGATTTTTTCACCTGCAAAAACAAACAAATTTAGTCTTTAACAACTTCAAATCACGTTTTAAACTTTAATTTAGACATTCAGCTCTATGGGTATTTATTTTGTTGTTGATAATCGTACTATTAATATAATGTTCATAAATATTATGTTTACTAAAACAGTGTATTTTTTATATAGTCAAATTGTTTCTTAATTTGAATGCAGATAAATTTATATAGCCATGTTCAATCATGTTATCTTTATGTACCTATTAATACTTAAGCACTTTTAATTCAACACAACCTCCATACTTACAATAACATGCTTATTGCTTCAATGAAGCTCCGAAAACCTTCGTCGATTTTTTCGCCTTCAAAAACAAACAAATTTAGTCTTTAACAACTCCAAATCACGTTTTAAACTTTAATTTAGACTCATCCAGCTGTGTCGAATCACCATTCTTTCGTTAATTGAAAAAAAAAAAGGAAAGAAGGAAAGAAAATTTGATATTTACTAGAACTTTTTGGCAACCTTGCGGTGGAATTTTTCTCTTCATTTTATTTTGAAAGTGCCAACCTTTTAACTGAATTAACGTTGCCTTCGGGTCGGTATTGGCAATAATAAAAACGAATATTTGAGAAGTTCTCCTTCCCCCTCCCTTTTCCCCTGGTGCAAGGGCGTTATTTGCATTTCTCCCGATGCAATCTGTTTAAGTCGTGCCGGCTTCGTTATTTTAGGACGAGCGTCCGTTGTGTTTGTTTGTGTAGTAGCTAGTGCAAGAATAATGCTGCAAGTGCCGTGAGGCGTCAATCCTCTGAAAACTCAGTTGTAAAATGAGACGCATCTGAAATGCTGAGTTACCATTACTCGGTGCCATTTTCGAACGCTAGGGATACAACAGGACCTAAAATTAGAAATTATTTTATGTGCTTTCAAAATTTTTAATTCTACATTCCATAATTGCCAATTTAAGATTTATTTTGCAAGTTAGATAAACATATTTTGAACCAGAAAAATTATTTAATAAAACGTGTCTTTTTTTATGTGGTAGTAATTTGGTTCATAGTTTACGTAAAATTTCTTCTTCGAAATGTGAGGGGCTTAGAACCATAAAAGACCAAGTCCATTTTGAAAAAAAAAAATCAGATAGTCCATTTAGAAGGTACAAAAAATCTGTTTTATCCACTCCCACAGTAAACCAAGTCTGTAAACAGAAGACATATGTGATAAAGTATGTGAAAATAGACTTGGTCTACTGTGGGAGTGGATAAAACAGATTCTATGCGCTTTCTAAATGGACTATCTCATTTTTTTTTCCAAAATGGACTTGGTCTACTATGGTTGTGACGTGAACCTCTTATGTGATGATTTGACATCGCAAAAAAATCGGAAGCTAGGCAGAGCCACGATACTTCCACTTCTCTCGGCAGTAAAATGCGCAAGATAGGCTGGTTTTCACCAGTTGTCGAACTGCCATATGATCAAAGTAAGCTGAAAAGTAGCCATGAGCGGTGGAGTCCTGCGGCCTGTCTCTTTCTTTGGCGCCGAGCTGGCAGTTATGACATTAGCCTTTTCTGTGAACTTTCTTTCATATTTACCCTTTGATTACGAGATTGACATTAAGTCGCCCCAGCGACTATTTCTATTCCTATTCCTATTCCTATTCGCATCACTTTAAGAATAAAACCCTTTGCCATACACTTATTACAGAATACTTTCAAGAAAAAACTACCACAAAGAAATTTTTTTTGTAAATTGTGGTGCAAGAAAATATAAAAATAGTCGGCAGTTCTAGCCCGTAATCAAAAGGTTAAACTAGTGTTTATAAAATGTTTAAGGAAGGAAAAAGTGCATTACAATAAAAGAAAGAGTGTTAAATGGTAGCGATAAGATCCAGCATTACAATGGGATTATAAGAAATATATATCTTATGTATCTGAGTAAATAGGAATTCATTGCCTGGTAACGACAAAGTTCTAACTGCTTTGACCATTCTCTTATAAAATGCGCGATAAAAGTTTCATTTTTCCATAGACAAAACTGCAGTTAGAAGCTCATCAAATTCTCTAACTTGAAATTCTTGCTATATGTTGTGTTTTTGCTAAAATTATAAAGGCTAAATATGTTAGATCGATAAAATAATTTTATATCGGCCTATTTTGATAGTCAGAATCTTGTCATATTAAGGGAACGAATTGCCGTTATAGTCCCCCCCCCCCCCCCCCACGTTCAGTTAGCTGATGAATGACGCAAATTTAGAAAAATTGTTTCGTTAATCAAGGTGATAACTGCTGCTAGCAACTAGCAGAATCTATTTTACATAATTTCCTGCAGCATTTGTGGCGTGAGTAACTTCTTTCCCAGTAGCATCGCGAATTTTATTAATGAACTTTTGATTTTTTTTTCTCTCCATCAAGATAAGTTTTCAATACAAAAAGTCCATTAATACGACATTGATATACTAATTTTTTGACTGATGTCGTGTTCGTTTTTAAAACATGCCATGAGCTTTTTCTTGACTTTGTAATACTTTAATAGTGCATATTAATAAATATACTGTTACTTTATACTTGGTTATATTGAAACCTCTTGTATAAGTAATAAAAGTTAATTATTCGTAAGGCGTAGTTAAATTTTAAAGCATTCCTTCTTATAATGTGCTGTGAAATCAACATTGTGTATCTGATAAACTTTTATAATTCATTATTGTAATAAAAGTCACAAACTGATTGACTTATTACAAACTGAATGCTTTTAACGCCCCAAAATATAAACTGTATTTCAAGTTAAACCTGTTAATAATAAATGTTAAAAAATACTTGCTTTAAAAATGTCTGCGTTACAATTGACCAGGTTAAATGAAGATAAAATAACGAAACCACAGTTGAGATCAATAAATGGGAAAATTATCTGCTGCTTGTCATGTGAAAAAGTTAATAAAAATGATTGGAACGGAAAGTAATTCTTTAAGAAATGAAAAAAAAATTAACTTTTTTACTTCTTTAATTAAAATGTTCATTTTATCTTATACTTCAAAATTTTGCATATGAGAAGACGATATAATTTCTCATATGTTTTCCTATTTCAATATTCCAGTTTAATTTTCCTGCTGCATAAACAAGAGATGCTACTGACATTAAAACATCAAATAATGACAAATCTATATAACCTGGGCTTAAAGAAAAAGAAAATAGATTTCCTCTACTGATAAAATTTAAACTTAAAACAAATTATGTTACATAAACTCGAGATAAAATTCCTGAAAGATAATGTAATCTATTTCATCATAATATGATATTTTTATCCATCTACTTGCATATTCAAAAATACTTTTGAATGGGTAAATTAGAGAATACAATTTTGTTGTAATTCTTAGCCTCCGAATACAAACAAACTAAATTTTCTATGAATCTATATTTTTCTCAAAAATTTTCCTCTCCTGATAAGATAAAAAGTGCTGCTTTACATCACTGTTATAGTTTCTCGGTGTATGTATCATCTTTTCCTCAGCATATTCCGATGATGAATAAATTTAATTAGGCTCGCAATACAGACAGCCGAAAAAGAAACTGGTGCGCCTTGTATTGTAACTTTCCCATTCATAACGTTGTGTCCCTAAATGGCGCTTACTCTTTCTTCCTTTCTGTCTGGGAATCACCATTGCTATGCCCCGTAGGGAAAGATGCGAGCAAGAAGTTTCCCATTCTGTTTCCGGAGCAGCCATCTGCTCCTCCTGAGCATCTCATTTGACACGTGCTCCGTCCCTTTTCCTTCTCCCCCGCGAGAAAGACGTAAAAGAAGAAGAAGAAGAAGAAAAATCCAACTGAGGTTACACCAGCTTCTTTCCGCGATCAAAGACACCCTCTGACTGTATTAGAATGAATTATTGACAGTTATTTTTCATCGCCCCGCGTTTTTGGAAGCTTGTTCCTTTTCGCTCGGGTACACAAGACAGGGAGCATGTTTCTAAAAGGAATTGAACTTTTTGTTGCTGCGATTCGTTATCTGCCTCTACACGTTAATTTAAGGGGTTATTGGGAGTCCTCTCTCTCTGTCTTTCGTTTTGGAATTCAGAAAGGTTTCGTTTTCCAGCGATTGTTTTCGGGCCCGTCACTATGCAAATGAGTTACGTGTCGATTTTTGCATTGCTCCCTTTTCCAATTTTTCCTTTTTGCCTTTTTCGCTTTGTACAAAATATCTGAGAGATTGCAAAGGCGGGAACGTCATTTCGATGGCTTCACTGCCAAAACATTGTGCAAACTTGCGTTACCAGACTTCTGTCTTCTCGTTTAACATAAGAGGATTCCGTTGTAATTAGATTTTGTGAGTTATCAAAAATCTTTTTGTTATTCATATCAAATAAGAAGAAAAATGAAGATAAATTGAATTATGAGACACGGAATGTAATCAAGCCTCTATCAAACAACAGCGCGATAAAGAAACTTTCAGTCACTTTGCTCGACTTTAGCTATCTCTTCTTCATTAATTTTGTCAATTCTTCTCATGCTGTCCGATTTTTAAGTGCGTACTCTATTTACATTAACATTACTTATTATATTAAGGTTTAAAATAATCTATAAAAATATGTAATATATATATATATATATATATATATATATTTGTAGACGTACAGGAACAGCAACTTTTTGAAAATAAAATGTAAACTTTGTCTATAACAGCAAGGACAAAATAATAATAATAATAATAATAATAATAATAATAATAATAATACGAATAATGCGAATAATAAAGAATAACAAGGAAATTGCACGCCAAACGTGGAAAATGAGGCGCGTTCGTACTATGACTACTTTTATACATATTCAGATCTTGGTGCAATAGCTGTTGCACCAAGATCTGAATATGTATATTGAATATATACAGAGGATTCCGTTGTAATTAGGTTTTGTGAGTTATCAGAAATCTTTTTGTTATTCATATCAAATAAGAAGAAAAATAAAGATAAATTGAATTATGAGACACGGAATGTAATCAAGCCTCTATCAAACAACAGCGCGATAAAGAAACTTTCAGTCACTTTGCTCGACTTTATCTATCTCTTCTTCATTAATTTTGTCAATTCTTCTCATCCTGTCCGATTTTTAAGTGCGTACTCTATTTACATTAACATTACTTATTATATTAAGGTTAAAAATAATCTAGAAAAATATGTAAAAAAAAAAAAAATGTATTTTTGTAGAAGTACAGGAAGCTTTTTTAATATAAAATGTAAAATTTATCTAAAACAGCAAGGACCAAAAATAAAAAAATAAAAAAATAAAAAGTAATAACAACGAGTCGGAAATTGTACGTCAAACGTGGCAACGTGACAAATGGGCAAATGGGACGTTCGTACTATAACTAGTTTTATAAATATTCAGATCTTTGTGCAATAGCTATTGCACTCTTATGTAAAAATGCAGGAACATAAAATTTATTATGATTATATATATATTAAATTCAGTAATACGAAAATAATAGGACTCCATCTTAAATAGGACGTTATCACCATGGCTATTTAGAATCATTACCTATCGTGGGATATCATTGAATTGATTAGGTATGATAGAATTTAATAGAATGAAGAAAACTTTTATTAATATATTTTTAAGTTTTGATTCAATTATCATAAAATTTAAAATTATTCGACAAAATTCTACTAAGATTATGTATATTAAATTTCAAGCCATTAGATTGGACAGTTTTTGCGCTGTCATACGCGGACAGAGAGACGGACAGATTAAACGACCACTATACGTGCTACGTATTTATATAATTACGAACGCACGTAAAACTGCGTATCTCTATTTGCCTTTTATTTTATTTACTTTTTAATTTAATCTTTCACGTTATTTGTTTAATGAATTTAACTTATTATATTTCTTAGAAAGTGGTATTAAAATATTATGTACGAGATTAAATAATTTAGAGAGAGTAAACAATTATAGGCTTTCGTTTAAGAAGAGAAACAAAATCAACATTTACTGTTAGTTTTATAAGAAATATACCTTCTGATGCCGTGTTTTTGGCTTTCGTATAATATTTTGTTTAAAAAAATTTTGAAACACCGATCACAATAATTGAATAAAAAAATTAAAAAGTTATATATTTTGTATGAGTACGAGGCATTTATAAAGGAAGCAAATATATAATAATATTATAATAATCTATTTTTTGTAACTAACCGCTCAAGCTGAACTTTTTTTCCTGTCTTGATGACTAAAATGCAATGCATCTTACTTTATAAGTGGATACTAATAATAAATAAAAAAAAAGATAATTATTAAATATGTTTGAACTAATTTAAAATGCTTTAGTTCTTATAATTTGTAACTTTTGCCGCTTGATTGTTGTAATAAATATGCTTTTGTTGGGTATGAATTTTGGAAAAAACATTTCTGTTGAAAATTATTGACTTCAGAGGTTTCTGATAGGTTCTTCATTTGGGGGCTGTAATGATAAGGAAAATATTTTCAGAATCAAGTGTAACTACGAGTTTACATTGAATTTTTCTAAACTCTTCTTATGTATCAAAACTTTTTTTTCTGGACAATTTTTGCAGCATTTGATATATATACTTTCTAATTGGGATTTTTTTTTTAATTTAAAGACTATAATCTTCGCATAAATGGATTTATTTATACATATGTATAAGTACGCTTTGAAGCAAAAAAATCTCATGGATACACAGATGTTTGAAACCTCATCGGCTATCTGAAGAAAATGAAACATTTTAATATAATATATTGTATAATCACAAGGGTCTGTTTAGGAAGAAATTGGGTCCTTTAAAGGACTCTTCACAAAATTTTTCATTTCAAAACAGGACCCTTCACAAAACTTGCCACCTTAACCCTTAAATGCGCGATTTTTATTTCGTTTCGAAAAATATATATATGATTCTCTGAAAGGTTTATTACGCAGGAAAAATAATGAAAAAAAAAATCAGAGATACATTTTTCATATAATACGTCAACCTTTTCTTCTGTTGCACATCTGCAATACAAGTAAAAACTACTGTAGTGTGACTGTTTCATGCTAAAATATTGCAAATTAGTAAATATTGTAATATGTATGTCTCCAAATACTTTGTTTTATATAATTATTTATTTTATAAAATTTAACCTTTAACCCTTTAATTCCCAAGATAGAATACGTTCTAGAAATTACGTAGTTCAGAGAATCTGACTTTACACCAGAAAGTTTCAATAGTTAATTTCGCTTTATTTAAATACAGAATGTCTTTTTTTTTTTTTAAATTAAAGCAAATATTGCTATTTTAATTTTCTGGTATGAATTAGGTAAATGCGAATAACATAAATCTATTAAATTCAAAATAGTATTGTTTGCATATATGCAAAACTGCACACTAAAGGGTTAAAACAGGACCCTTCACAAATTTTTTTGTATTAAAAATAAGACTTTCACAAAAATTTTTCATCTCTAAAGTGAATCTTTCACAAATTAAGACATTTAAAAGTAAAATCTGACCTGTCACTTTTACATATATAAAGAAAATATATGTATTTTACATACACATATGTTATTAAAAATGTATAAAGAAGAACCTGAATATAACGGTAATTTCAAATTCACAAAATTATGACTAGAGTTTTCACAAATGTAAAGTTTTTTCACAATTTCACAAAAACTGGATCCTGGGAAACGAGTCTGGACAGACCCCTGAATTAATTTATTGATGTATTGAAAAAATATATATCCATATTTACTAGAAATATTCGTAATACAAATGAACCATTTATACCTTAAAAGTTTTTTCAATCATATCGCATGCAGTTTGGAGCCATAGAATGCAGTTTGGAGTGCGAAATATCTTTCATTATTACTTTATTGCTGCTGTATAAGCATTTTAAAGTACAAACATTTAAACCTCCTCCCTATGATGATATATATTACATTTCAGTTCAAGTTGGGAATCAGATCATTGCCACGTTTGAATTATCGACACATGTATATCCTTCATAAGCACGTATCGAAATACACACTCTCTCAGATGCATATAATTGCATTATAAATGGCAATTGCTTCGTAAATGATATCGTTAACATAAGTCTCTTTATAGCCTGTTTGGAACATATATTAATAGCTGCCTATACGGATGATTTCTCGTAACTGTCAATTACGAGATGTAATGTATAATTGTCACTGCTGCCCAAGAAAATCATTGACTGAAGCAGCGCCGAATTATTGAAATACGAAGTTAGAAATTTAACATGCTTGTTAATGGGTTGGGTATAACTTGGCTGGGATATGCTCATTTGTACAATTATCGCAGTACATGCTTAAAAAAGTGTAACGTCACTAATTTATATTTTTCATAATATACATTTGTTGACTATGATGCATATTATTTATTTATAGGTTAGCTCTGTAAAAAAATTTAGTCGACCAGATGTAAGATAACTAAAGCTGGAAGCAAAATGAAAATTAATGCCTTCCCCCTCGCACACACACAAACTCTCCCCCCCCCCCCCACAGCCACATTTATAGAATTCATTCCTGCACACATGCACTCCCCTATCCGAAAAAAAAGTAGATTTTTCTTTTCAGTTTTTGGATGTTAAAACATATTTGTTTATTACAATAATTATTTCCAAAAACCTTTTATCAAAAATTGCAGCTTATCTGCTTATCATTTCTTAAAATATATCACAAATATAAAATGTAGGACAAAGATTCTGCACTGTAAAAAATTTATGTAATGTTACTCCATAAAGTTGGTGGCATCCTTGCTGCTTCCATTGTATTGAGTAATTTAAGCGATATAACTGGTGTTACGTTACACTAATGCGTAATATTACATAAGTTAAATTACTCCACAAAACTGGAGGCAACATGTTACCTGTAATTTTAGCAACGAGAGTTAATTTTTTTTATAGTGCAGACAGCCATAGATATATAATTTATTCCTGCACACACACACTCTTCCCTCCCCCCCCCCCCCCCAAAAAAAAAAAGAAAATAGCTTTTTTTTAGTTTTTGGATGTGAAAACAAATTTGCTCATTACAATAATAACTTAAAAAACATTTTCTCTAAAACTGCTGGTTATATGCTTATTATTTCTTAGAATATATCACAAAGACGAAAATATAAAACAAAAATTCTATTTAAATTGTACAATTTTATTTATTTGTACTTTTTTGCCAAGTGTTTTTTATACTGAGTGAAGCTTTTTAAACGTTTTTTAATAGTGATGTGTGATTTGTTCTCTTCCTGGGATTTCTTTCGAAGAATCTTAATTTATTCCATTTTTAGCTGAATTTGTGAAAAACGAGACAATTTAGATGTTTCATTAAGAACCTCTATATATTTAAGAAACCTGTTGGACCGAGGGGACGTTAAGTATGAAACCGGGACGCTTCGTCCCCTTAAAAATAATTAATTTGATTACAATGTCAAATTTCAATTTGAAATTTCCAAGAAGCATGTGTTTGATCCCACGCTGGAAGTTAGCACTGATTTTTACCAGAACGAGTAATATCAGACAAATAATATAGTCAAGATTTTGAATTGGGCGTGTCTATTCTGTGGAGCGGAAATTAAAGAAAATATCTAATAATTATTAAATTTATCCAGAGATTGAATAAATTTGTTGCATGGTACGTAGGAAACTCGTCATTGAAATCAAAATAATCCTTTTACAAAACTACAATGAATGTCTGTCTTTCCGAACACAAATTGTAGAGATATCCAATAAGAATTATATTGTACACAGAAATCGGATAAGTTTGTTGCATGCTATCTACTGAAACAATTCACTGAAATTAAAATATAACCATTTTACAAAACTACAATGAATGTCTGTCCTTCGTAGCAGTAATTGAAGCAAATCTCTAGTAATTATTAAATTGTATCAAGAGATTGGATAGATTTGCTGCATGCTAGCATGCAACAAATCTATCATCAACAGTACGTTAGAAACTCGTCATTGACATCAAAATAATCCGTTTACAAAACTACAATGAAGAAACAGAGTAGAGACCGCCTACAGGTGGCAAGAAATGTAATTTAATGATATTATACTTTTAAAACTGTAAAACAATTTAAATATAAAATCTGCTCAAAATTTAGAAAGCGCTGTATTGGAAAGGGGCATTATAAATTCTTAATTGTATTTATCGATACTGGTTTAAATAAGTGGAATAAATTATTATCTGTAAGTAATTATTGTTTTTATTTTATTTTATTGGGCGTTCTTCATTAATTTTCTATTTTATTCCATGAAAATTCATCCATTTGTTCAGAAAACTTTTTTTTAAATACTTCGCACATTAAACATACAATTCTATACTATTAATACCTGAGGATATATTTGGCATTAATTCTTGAATTAATATTTAAAAAAAAAATCTTCGTTTAAACTGCCATAGGCTGATTGAAAGAGAATAATTTAATTTAACATGCATAATACTTATAAAAAAATAAGATACATAATATGTGATGTATGAATTTTTGCTTTTGTTGTACTAATATTATATTTTTTAAATTGTGAATATTTCAATATTTATACTTAGATCTTTAAAAAATATTACAACACAAGTGTAATCCTTAGTAGTAATTCACTGATTAATCTTACGTGAATTTATAGGTATAGCACAGAATATGTATATGATACATTTTATAAAATTTTATAAAATAGATTGTTTAGATGTGTAACAAAAAAGGGATTACCATAGACTGGAGAATAAACTGTAATATCTAGTAATACCTAATAAATAAACTATAATACCTTTTCAAAAACAATTTTTTTCTTTATTGATGAAATGTATTTATATTTTTCAAGTTATTTAAACATATTTACCAAAGTATCAATGCAGTCATAAAGTACTCTAAATCCAAAGATTTTATATCAAAATGCGTTACTAATTCGCAAGTAATTTTAAATTCAGCAAAAAAGATAGTCTGATTAACGATTGTATATGCTGTTCTAATAGATTATTTTTAATCCGCTGTTTATTGATTAACTAAGATTTTTTTTAATTCCGTTTTTGCGTCATTGGATTAACATTTTCAAAAGCATATTATCAGTGGGATTGAAGGGTGATAGATTTTTGTGGAAAAAAATTCACTTATACTCATTATTGCATGTATTATTATATTCACTTATTATTTTAATATTTATATTTTTCAAGTTATTTAAGCATATTTAACAAAGTATCAATGCAGTTATAAAGTACTGTAAATCCAAAGATTTTATATCAAAATGCATTATTGAATCACAAGTAGTAATTTTAAATTCAGCGAAAAAGAAAGTTTGATTAACGATTGTGTATGCTGTTCTAATAGATTATTTTTTAATCCACTGTTTATTGATTAACTAAGCTTTTTTTTTAAATTCCATTTTTGCGTCATTGAATGTTAAATCATATTATCAGTAGGATTGAAGGGTGATAGATTTTTTTCTGGAAAAAAATTCACTTACCAAAAATAAATAAATAAATAAATAAAATGTTATTTTTTCTAGATAGACGAGTTTCTGTAATTTTAATTTATATATAACTTGTACCACTTGCCGTTTTAATATGTTTAAATTCAAATTAATAGAATTTTATTTCAGATTTAAGTTTAGTTTGAAATTTTTATTTAATTAACTATTTAATTCATCTTATTTTAATTTATTTAAAAATATTTTATCACTATAAGAAAACCTTGAATAAGTAATATAAATAATTAATTTGCTTTTTCTGTTTATTTGCAACTGAAGTAATATATAAATAGTGTAGAAAGATAAAATAAAATAAATTTTAATACTACGTTTTAATACTTTTAAATGCAAATTAATGGAATTTTATTTCAGAATCAAGTTTAGTTTGAAATTTTTATTTAATTAACTACTTAATTCATCTTATTTTAATTTATTTAAAAATGTTATATTATTATAAGAAAATTTTGAATAAGCAATATAAATAAGTAATTTGCTTTTCAGTTTATTTGCGATTGAAGTAATATATAAATAGTACAGATAGATAAAATAAAATAAATTTTAATGTGCTATTCCGATGAACAAAATTTTCCATTTTCGATCATCACTTTTGAATTAATATAATTTGGATTATTAATTCAAAAGTTCAATTTTGCCACATTTGGCTTTAATGTTGGTTATATTTCAAATTAGTTTGAATGTTATACTTTAAATTGCTTATAACGGTGTATTTTAAATTATTTTAAACTGTTTTTGTTATGTAACTATAAAACCGAATAATCTGTATTTTATATAACAATAAACTGGTGTGTAACGTGTTCTTTGTATAATTCCAAGCAGAGATATTTAATTATAGGCGAACACGGGTGTAATCCCTAGGATTTAGTTCACTGATTATATTTAAGTTTATAGGTTTCGTACAGGGTCTGTGATAAATTTATTATAATTTTTAAAAAAAGATTGCTTAAACTTGTGAAAAAACAGGAATTAACACATATCGGGTTTCTGAAAAATGACTGATGGATTTTAAAATTCAATAACCTGCAAACGGTGACAGATATTTAAAAAATTCTTGCAGGAGGGTTATGGATGATGCCAGAAGTTTTTTTACTGTGATTTTTAATTTTAGTTCGAATTTCAAACAATAGATGGCGCTGCGAGAAATAGGTGCTAATTCCAGACCCGATTTTTGGTATTTTGGGATCCATTCAAAACATTTTAATCTCCTTTTTTCGCATGGCAGAAGAGAGAGGCCGAAAATTCGAGCCTGGATTTAGCGCCTATTGCTTGCAACGCCATCTATCGCTGTTATTTGCAACTAAAATTGGGAATCACAGCATAAAAACACCTGACATCTTACATAACTCTCCTGCAAAAATATTTTTTATATCTGTCACCGCTTGCAAGTTATTGAATTTTAAAATCTATCAGTCATTTTGGGGACAACCGGTATATAGCTTAGTTAAAGACAATATACTTTGAAAAGCAATTTTTTTCTTTATTGATGCAATGTATTTTCATTTTTTAAGTTATTCAGGAATATTTGTAAAAATTATTAATTCATTTATAAAATAGTCTATCTCCAAATATTTTTCTTTCTATTATATTGACATGCAAATATTTTTAAAATCTTCAGACAACCAACTCTGCTTACCGGATTCATATCAAACAGTTCTTTATTGAGGGACGCCTATAAAACTCTTTTTACAGAAGAAACTTAGCTGGAACGGTGGAAGTCTGTCATTTCCGACAAAACTATGCAGAGTAGTCCTTCGTTGTAGTTGTATCGTGAATGCTCGAAGACAAAATACAGTAAAATCTCCCTAAAGCGACCTCGTTCTGTTCCAATTAATATTGGTCGTTTCGAGAGGTGGTCTGTTAATGGAGGTCATGTTTAAATCCAGATTTTAATTGCTGAAAAAGGTAATAATTAATGTTACTAAAATTTATTTTTCACATTGAGAAAAAATATGAAAATTTAAGCCTCAAAACAAAAGTTAATTAAGTTAATTACGGCAGAGTTTAAAAAATGAATACAGTTATGTTTGCTTTGATTTTACGGTTTTATCTTTTATAACTTTTATTTCCAAGAACTTTCGAAGTTCAGTAAATAAATGCAATTTGTTTTAGGATGGGAACAAATAATGACGATTTCATTAATTTATCTATTTCTTTGAGAGTTTCCTGACAGAATAGGGCAGGGAAGTTTATTGATCGTCATTCCTCATTTGTCATCAGAGTTAAATTCATTCCCTAAAAAGGCACAAAATAGTTTAAACACTTAAAAGTTACCGAAATAATAATAAAAAAAATCTAAACTTAGTTTAGAATTTTGATGAATTGTGCGCTCTCCGGAATTATTTTTCTAAAAAAACCTTCTTCAAGCGTCCATTAAAAAAAAAAAAAAAAAAAAAAAAAAAAAAAAAAAAACGGAATTTGTTTCATTTTTTTCAAAGAAATGGGTCGCTCATAGAGGGAATTCAATTGGGATGGTCTCCGAATGGAGGTAAAATTAGTATTGAGCTTATGGGAATAAATTTCGTTCCATGAAAAAATGGCCGTTCAGGGAGGTGGTCGTACAGGGAGATTTCACTGTATACAAGTCGGGAATTGTACGTCAAATGTGGCAAATGAGATGCGTTCGTATTATAACTAGTTTTATAAATATTCAGATCTTGTTGCAATACCTGTTGCACTCTTATGCCAAAATGCATGAATGCGAAATTTATTACGAGTATTTATATTGAATTCAGTAATACGGAAATAATTTGATTCTATCTCGAATAAGACGTCATCACCATGGCAACCTAGAGTCGTTACCTATTATGAGATATCATGAAATTAAATACGTAGGATAGGATTTAATAGAATGAAGAAAACTTTCATTAATATCTTTTTAAGTTTTGATTCGATTTTCATAAAATTTGAAATGACCCGACAAAATTCTGCAGCGATTGTATATATTAAATTTCAAACCATTCAGTTAGATAGTTTTTGTGCTGTTATATCCTGACAGACAAAAAGACAGACAGATGAGCTCCCCAGACGACGACTACGGGTGCTAGGTATTTATGTAATTACGAACGCATCTAAAAAAACAATATATCTGAAAATATAATATGATAAGACTGATAACTCAAGTAAACGTTTTGTATTTTATGTAAAGCGTCTGTTTATATGCAATTTTCTCAATTAAAGTGATGATACAAACTATATCAGTTGTGATTGAAGTAAAAAAAAAATAATTAAAAAATTTGTGTAAATTAGAACATTTTTCATGAGACATAGAAAAAGAGCGATATATCCGAGTGCGCGATAAAAAGGGAGGGCATATAGTATATGTAATGTCTTTATTATACGTTTTAGCTTACGGCTGTTATTTATCAAGCATCTAATGTGAAGAACTATATATTTTTATATAGAAGGACGGGAAGGGGTAGATTAACCCTTAATTGCATGAATTATACTTTTAGAATTGTGCTTTTTATTTTTATATGGATTAGACACTAGAAATCTTAAGATAGATTTTTAACTTTATTTAGTAGCATATTTTTGTAATTTTTTGAGGATTAATATTTCTATATAAATATAGTGGTTGTAAAAACTTAATTTATGTATTAAAAATTAAATAAAAAGGTGATGGAAATTTACATCACTATGCAATTAAGAGTTAAGATGGTCATAGCTTCGTATGAACCCCCCCCCCCCCCCCCACACACACACACCTTTAATACTTCAGAATCAAATTTTATCTCACATGTAAGCTCAAAACTTATTCGTTGGGTATTGATTTCTAAGTTTAGTTCGAGTGATATCGCTTAATTGAAATGTTACAAATCTTAACCCTTAAATACAAATATTGCCTTTCGGCAACATACCCAATTTAGTCTTCTAAAATACTATTGGAATAATATTGAAGCTCTAATGCCTAGTGTGGCCAATAAAATACATACTGAAAATATTATTAAATCAATTTTCAACATGCATATGGCAGCAATAATGCTGTTTAAGAATAAAGATAGATTTACTTTTTCAATTGTTGCTAAATGTGCTTTTTGTTTTGTTTGGAAGCTTGCGAAATACACTATTTTGTTCTGCGGTGAGCAAGTAAAATTTATTCCTTATCACAGTTCTTAAAATTCATGTGTGTTTGATATTATAGAATTCTATCAAGGAAAATTATTTTTTCAATTAAAGACCAGTATTGCCGATTAGTAACAAACTGTTTTTTAGCCGTAGACCATACTTAAAACAAAATATGATTTTTTAAAGTATTTTTCCCACGATTTATTTAAAAAATGACAGCCGAAAAACATATATAACTAATAAATTTAAATGTATTACCTTTAATATTTAACCCTAGAACTACCGAAAATTTTACTCAAGTTTTATAAAAATATTACACATCAGAATTCTTATTTAAAACTATTGAACTTATTTACTTAACTCATTATTGTCTGGTTTATATATTTAGTTTATTTTAAAGAAATTTCTGGTTAGAATAAATATTTCGAATGTACCCATCGGGTCCATTGGACCCGTCTGGTAGACGGAGGGTTAAATAAATATTTTTATGCTAAATATTTATGTAATTTTTTACCTATAAATACTTTTAAAATTCGTAAGTAAATCTTGTAGCAATATGGCCACGCCCACTTCAATACGCTTTCATAGGCTACGCTCCGCCCATTAGTAAGACATTTTGTTTTAAGAACTTATATCCGTAATTTTGCTTGAGCGTCACACCGCCTATAACTCAAGTATTGAGCTTCAAAATATGCAACAATACTTTATGAAGTTTGACATATTTTCTTTTATTTGACAATTTCATTGTTAAAACATTTAATTTTCTATTGTATTGCTTTCCATCGCTTTACGAGTCCCACCTATTGCATTCTGTGTAAGAGCGGGAAAAAAAAAAACCTGAAATTCGTCATACTAATTTTCAGCATTAGCCTTTTTTTTGCAGTTGCTTAAATAAATAGAATAGAGACATATACGAAAAGTGAAAAATGCCAGAATTCAACGATTGAAAATTTTGAATCACATTGAAATAGTTTCATATTTGTAGTGTAGTTAAGGGAGCTGGTCACTCAGCTTCCGAAGTAACTTCTTATTTTTTTTCATCAGGGAGACTATGCCTCCTTGTATCCCTCAGTTATTATTTTAATACCTGAACCAGAAAAAAAAGAAAAGAAATAAAAACATAATAAAACATAAACATAAGAAGTTGAGGAGTAACTTCTTAAATGCACCGTATCAGCATCCTATTAAAAACGTCAATTTAAAGATAATTATTATAGAAAGTTGCTTCGAGTATGACGTCCTTTTCTGCTGTGAAATATTTTGTATTTAAGAGAATTTTTGATAAATATCTACCGTTCAGTCTACCGTTCACAAAATTAATTTCAGCCCTAAATAACTTTAATATATTCTTTCGTAAATGAAATAAAATGAACACTACTCGTCAGAAATGCATTGAAAAACTTTTACGATATGTTAGTTTTCTATATTTATCCACGTTTGATTTCAATTGGTTCGAGTTCCACTTGCCGCACCCATCTCTAAATAGAATAAAAACAAATTTTATATATCATGTCCTTTCAATTATAAAAGATAATTATTTCAATCATACTTTTGAGCAGTAATATATCTCATAAAAGTTTAAATTTCCCCTTTCCTTTTTTCTTTTAAAATAATGGAGTTTCGAAATTTTCCAAATAGTAGCCTCCCGCTTAACCGGCCTAAACGAGATCGAGGGTTAGCCGGTTAAGAGAAAAACGTGTTGAACCGGAGAAGTAAAAAAAAAAAATAATAATAAATTAAAAAAAAAAGTAATTGCATATTTAATTAATTAAATGCATAAGATGCATTTATTTTTTTAATTTGTGTAGTTTTAAAAATGTACCTATTTTTTATATTTTGTGAAATGAATACTAGTTGTAATTAACTGTATTGAAATAAAAATCATCACTAGTACCAAATAATGAACAATATTTAATACAAATTAAATTGTTGAAAATCTTGTCACATACGAAATTGAAATGAAATTATTCTACATTATGTAAATTTGAGTTAATTAACCATAAAGAAATGAGAATCGAAATTTTCTTTTCTGAATTTTGTCTGATGTTGGGAAAAAAGTCGGCCGCTTAAAGTGGAGTCCCGGTTAAGAAGAGGCCTGCTAAGAGGAAGGCTACTGTACTCACATTTACAACCACATTAATCTTTTTTTTCCCTGCTTTATTGGTGGTCTTTTAGAAAGCAGATTTGCTGTTTTATATATATTTTTTTAATTAGTGTTATTTTTTATTTCTCAAAATGTAATATGGTGTGGTACAATTTGACTACTTTTATTCAATTTTCTCAGACAGTTAATACAAAAGCCATCTAACGAAATCAAACAAAAATTTAATTTTTTTTAAAAACTAAAATCTTGCATAGGTGTGAATAAAAGTTGAAAAGCTTTCTTTTTCTCCTTCAAAAAATCGTCTTCCTTGATTTTGATGACAACGCTTCAAAATAAAGTCAAGTAACCGTTGTCTCTTAAAACGTTTGAGTGACTGGACAGTTTACTGCAAATTTTTAGGTAATATTAGCTAAAAATGTTATAAGTTTGAGTATAACTAGATCACGGGATCATAGATCACTTTGCAATAAAATTTTAGGTTTAGGTTGTAACTATTAGCTAAAAATGTTATAAGTTTGAGTATAACTAGATCACGGGATCATAGATCACTTTGCAATAAAATTTTAGGTTTAGGTTGTAACTATACAGGGCTATTACAAATGATGGAGCCGATTTTAAAAAAATCATATTTTCGAAACTATTACACATATTACAATAAGTGATACATGAATTTAAAGAGAAATATACAAAGTTTTTTTCAGTTACAAATGTTCGATGTGTGACTCTCTTGTTACATGGCATACGTCCAGTCTGTAATCCAGTTCGTCTCAAACATTTTGTAGCATCACTCTGCCAATGGTTCTGAATTCAGCATAAATGCGTTCTTTAAGTTCTGACAGTGTCAAAGACATTGTTTATGTACCACCAATCCCGAAAACAAAGTGTTCAGAACTTAAAGAACGCATTTGTGTAGCTTTCAGAACCATTGATAGAGTGATGCTACAAAATGTTTGGAACGAACTCGATTACAGATTGGATGTATGCCGTGTAACAAAAGGGTCACACATCGAACATTTGTAACTGAAACAAACTTAGTATATTTCTCTTTAAATTCATGTATTACTTATTGTAATATGTGCAGTAGTTTCGAAAATATGATTTTTTTAAATCGGGTCCCTCATTTATAATAAAGCCCTGTATTTTAAGTAATTTGTATTTGTAAGTGCCTCAACTTAACGGTATCGAGAAGTAAAGTAATGAATTTATTGTATCAGCAAATAATTAATGCAAAACGTAGTTTCAACTTTGACGTTCCTTTCTTCCAGTGAAATATTTTGCCTGATTTCCTGTTTTTGATAAATTTCTAATTCAACAGTCTTCCATTCACAAAACTAATTGCAGCCCTAAATCACTTTAATATATTGTCTCGTAAATGAATTAAAATGAACACTACTAATCAGAAATGTGTTTAGAAATCTTCAAGGATTTGTTAGTTTTCTATATTTATTCAGCTTATTCTGAGTTAGCACCCGCTTTGCTTTGAATTAGAGTAAATTCTGACGGCGACAAGAATGCTATAAGAGCTTTGTTTCAAATGACATCTTAGCTGTGTATTGTTATGAAGCACAAGCAACTCGTAATTGTTCTGTGAATATCTGAAACTTAACATAAATCAGACGAGGAAACGCTCTTATGTTTCATTCAATATGTATCCAATAAGTGATACAATTCGCTACTTTGTTAAATTTCGCTGTGAAGATTAGGATTTCGAATGAAAAACTTTTAACTCTGATTCCTGAAAATTTGCTACGGGAATATGTTTATCGTGCAATATAATTAATAAGATGAAAGGGACTTCAGTGATACTTTATTTCTGTAATGAATATAGAAATTATTACATATGTTAAATTTTATTGTAAAACTTCTATTTTAATACAGATTTTTTTAGGCTATTAAATGCTAAAAAGTTAGGATCTACAAATATTTGTTATGAAACAATTGCAGATATTATTCTAATCTGTCATTGTGCAATAGTTTTTGAGCATCGTAATTTGTGCTATTGTTAATATTGGCGAAAATTACAAATCATCTGTATTATTCTGAATATATTCTGTATAAATCGCCAAATATTTCACTATTTACAGTGGGCTTTTTTTTATATTATTCTGAGCGTAGTTCGATTACACATATGTTAAATTTCTGCTTCATTTATTTTATTTTATTTATTTATTTAATATTGTTCAAATCTACGGTAGTTCCAGAAAATTTAGTGGTATGTTTATTATGCAATATAATTAATAAAATAAAAGGGACTTTAGTAATACTTTATTTGCGTAATGAATGTAGAAATTCTTACATATGTTAAATTTTGTTTTAAAACTTCTATTTTAATATAGATTTTTTAAAAAGAATTTTTAATGCTAATAAGTTATGATCTACAAATATTTGCTGTGGAACAATAGAGATAATAATTCTAATCAGTCATTGTACGATAATTTTGGGCATCATAATTTTTGCTGTTGTTAATATTAAAGCAAATTACAAATCATCTGTGCTATTCCGTATATATCTGTTTAAGACATAAAAAAAAAAATCACTATTTATAATTTTTTTATTCTGATTTTTTTAGTGTTTAACCCTTAAATGCCTGGTGTTGCTTTTCGGCAACATACCCAATTTAGTCTCTAAAATACTATTAGAATAATATTGAAGTTATAATACCTAATGTTGCCAATAAAATACATTCTGAAAATATTATTAAATCGATTTTCAACATGTAGATGGCAACACTTGTGCCGTTTACGAATAAAGATAGATTTATTTTTTCAATTTTTGCTACTTGTTCTTTTTGTTTTGTTTGGAAGCTTGCGAAATACCCTATTTTGACCTGCAGTGAGCAAGTAAAATTTATTTCTTATTATAGTTCCTAAAATTCTTGTGTGTTTAATATTATAGAATTTTATCAAGGGAAATTATTTTTTAAATTAAACACCAATATTGCCGATTAGTAACAGACTCTTTTTTTAGCCGTAAACTATACTTAAAACAAAATATGAATTTTTTAAGTATTTTTCCAATGATTTATTTAAAAATTGAAAGCCGAAAAACATTATTACAATGATTTTTGAAAAATCAGGCATTTAAGGGTTAAATGCATAGTTCGATTAGATATCTGCTAAATTTTCGTTTCATTTATTTTATTTTATTTTATTTATATTGGTGGAGATTTAATTTTTTTATGGAATATTAGGCGGAGACAAACGCTTAACTCTTTAGGCTCTTTTATATGCAAACCGGGTAATCTTTCTTAATCGGACTGCTCACGATAGAGACACATAAAAAAAAAAAAAAAAAAAAAAAAAAAATTCTCGTTTGATTTTTTTTTAAACCATCAATTTAAAAAACAAAATCAGTAAGCAGAGCTACAACTTTCGAATTATTTGCATTTGAAAGCACTTTTTTTTCTATTAGGCGTTATAAAAATTAGAAATTTTAAAATAATGCGGTAAAAACGTAATTTATTGGTTAGGTCGTTGCCACAGTTAATATAACGCCAGCATTACTCAAGAACACGTTTTATCTTCATAATATAGGTATATTACAGCACTGTGCGAAAGAACTGTGTGCGGTCTTTCAATTGCGAGCTTTTAGTCCATAACGCTAACATGCCCAATAATTATGAAAGATCATTTAAATCGTTTTCACAACAATTTTTCATTTGAACTATTTATCTATTGATGAATTTAACAGAAACTCATTGAAATTTTGAAAATGCTAAAACTAAAATTAATAGCTATAAATTAACAATTAACAGAAATCTTCATCAATTTATTATACACGTTTCTTACTTATTATTCTTTATTTCTACAGTTAATGTAAAGTATTAGTTAATATAGTAAGTGTTCCTAATACTAAGTTTTTTCTCTAAAAGTAAAAGAAAGAGCAGAACTAGTTTCGTGTGGAAAAAAAAAAAAAAAAAAAAAAAAAAAAAAAAAAAAAACAAGAATTAAAAAATGAAAATTGATTCGATGGGAAATTGTGTAATTTCTGCTTTTATTTTTCTGCATTGTTTTCTATTATTACTCCTATAAAACTATTTATAAATAATGATATATTCTTCAGAAACTAAATAAATCAAGATAAAACTGAAAGGGGAGGGGCAAAATGTGTATTTTAGTTTTAATAAATGTGTGTACTTATCTTTGCTTCATACTGGTGTCTAAATAAGATCTGCAAGTAACGCAGTTTCTTATATTTTTATAATTTCCTTTACATGATAATTTGTATCATTTATAATACCATAATGTATAAATTACCCTTTTAATTTTTGATAATTTATTTAAAAATACCTAAAATTAAATGTTGCACATTTTTTTTTTTCAGAATAGCAATAACTCTTTTTCAGCGTTATTAAATTTTAGGCAATACTTTATTATTATTATTATTATTTATTATTTTGGACTTTTCAAATTATTACTAAAATTTGTTTCATATTCCTTTAAAAAAAATTCTGAATATTTATTTGATTCCTATTGCATATTTCCCTGTTTAATGGCTTTCCTGATTTTGATTGCTTTTTAATTGTTAAAATTTTTGTTTGAAACAGTTTTTCCAAAATGATATTATAATTTGTTTTAAATCCATTTCCACAATATTTTGTGTACTTTCATAGTATCACAATGTTTAGTTGCCCCTTTTAACTTTAGGTTATTTACTTAAAATGACCTAAAATTAAATGTTACACAATTTTTATCCAAATAACATTGCAGACAATCAAAAGGTAAATTTGTTGTGCTGTTTTAAATTTGTTTAGATTAGGCGGTTGAACTTTATTAATTTTATCCTCAAGTCGTTCTTAATATAAAGTTTCATCAAACACTGTCATTTCATATGTATATATATATATATATATATATCTTTGAACTGGGGGCACCTTTGAACATTATAAATATTTTCCTTTAAATAAATTATATATTTTTTAAATATATACGGCAGCACAGTACTACTGCTTCAATGTAACAAGAATACAAAGCTTTACTATTTTGCATGCACAATACTGTCTAAGCAAGATATGTATATTTTGCTTTCTTGAATCTAAACTTAACAAAATAAAGTCGTAAGCTTTTCGTTGATAATCTGGCATCCCTAAAATTATAATTTATTATTTAATATCTAAATAAAGACGTTAGCTTTAACTTATAAGTTTTGTTTTATTCAAATTCTCAAACCTAATTGAATAAATAGTTGAAATACTAAACTCCATGTGATGGGGCACCATTGAACGGTAAACTTGGGGCAGCATTGAATAATTAAAATTATGAAGTAAAGAGTTATAGATGTATCTAAATACTATTATTGTTGATTTTTTTTAAATATATTTTTTTAAATATAATTAATTGTTATTATACTTAATATGAAAGTTGTACTGATGCAGGGCTTCAACTACAAGCAAATTCAGGACACACAACAATAATTCATGATTTAGCAGATTTGCCTAGCAAACCCAATACTATTTCATTTACAACGGTAAACATTATTTCTGGATTTCATAAAACAGGGTTTTAACCATTTTCTATAACAATTTAAATGTAAATGATTTCCTTTTAGTTCAATTTCATGCAAAAAGAACTCTTCATTACGTTGGTCAGATTAAATTGCTTAATGTCAGGTTTCTTCATATAAAAGAACATACGATATATTTTCCACAAGCATCAGATATGAATTTGGTGAATTTTAAGGATATTATATAAAATAGTTGCCACAATTAAACGTAATTGGAGGGATTCTCCATTCTGTCTCAACAATGTGCTTTGAAGACTACAAATTTGGTTAAATAATAAAAAAATAGTATTTGAGTTAAATGTAATCGTGTAATTTTATTCTTATTATTTTATATTTTGGAAAGATATTAGTTTTTAATAAAAACTGTCAATATTTTCATATTTTATTTATTGTTCAAAGGTGCCCCTAGCTTGTTCAAAAGTACCCCTACATGGGGCAGGTTTGAACAGAAAACTTTCAGCTTTTTAAAGCCTCACAACATATTTAATTTATCTGAAAAACTGTAATTTTTTATTTCATATAATGCATAATTACATTCTTTCTCTCATGAAATATTTAAAATTCAATAAATATAATTCAAGTAAGAAATATGTGGATTTAAAAAAAAATGTTCAAAGGTGCCCCTCTCTCCCCTATATATATATATGGGGCATTCTCACAATCTTTTGACTTTCAGGAATAAAAATCTGGTGAAATTAAACTTGCTAAAATAAAATTTTAATCTGATAGACGAATGCCTTAAAGATTCAAAATAAAGAAAAAATGGTTAGCAGCGAAAAAACTTTTATTTAATTGAGGTTTAAGTTAAACATGTGAGTTTAATTTTCCTTACCATTTCACCACTAAAACTTTTTATTTTCTTCTAAATATTTACTTATAATGAATTTACATAGTACCCACAGGACATTCAAATAAGAAATAATGACAATGTAGTATTTTTAGTACAAAATTTCGGTATAACATTGTCTTAAAGGGGTGTTAAAGAAGGGACGGTAAGGTAAAAAAGGGGATGGTATAGGAAAAAAAAGGGACGGTAAGGATGGAACGGCAAGGAAAATTACCACCTATTTTAGGCGGATCATGTTAAGACAAAGTGGTAGCGAAAATGTTCATTGATTTTTAGAAACGCAGTTATTTACATTGGATTAAATAAAAAAAATATTAATTTACCTCGAAAAGTGCAGGAATAAACCTTGGAGACGGTGAGACTACCAATAAAGCCACGATGCTTGAAATTGATATTTAAATGCTGATTTAAATTCTACAGTAAATGTCCTGCCAAAGAATTTTAGACATTATTTCTCTAGCATGCTTTTGCATGAGAAAAAACTTGAAAAAAAATCCTGTGGCTGCATCTGAAGTGATTTTCTGCATAATTTTAGAAGAGGAATGGTAAGGAATCTAAAACCCAGGTACAGAGTTTAAAAAATAATAACAACCCTAAAACTGTGTGCAGGTTAATTTTTAGCTACTTATTTATATAAAAAAAATAGTTCCAGTTTCAGAAAAAAAAATACATCGAATTATTTTTATTGAAACAACTTTATCCAGACAGCTCCAAACTTAAAAATCAGCATAAGGGACACGGACGGTATAGGAGTTTTCCAGGTGTTTGGACTCCCAACATCGTCCAAAACTTATTTATCTCGTTAATATTGCTGTGCAATCATGCAATGGGATGTTCCCCAGTATATGAAATTAAAAAAAAACACAAGAGCATGTACTAAAATAAAAATTATTATTCAGGGACATAAAAGTCAAAAGATTGTGAGAATACCCCATATATATATATATTTCAGCAGAGAAAATTACTAATATTTTTTTTTGAAGAACTGATCGATTATTCTATGGCCTACCAAAACATTACCTACGATACATAGTTTAGGAACCACTCCTTTATTGTATCACAATGTAGAGTCTCCCTTTTAATTTTAGGTCATTTACATAAACAGACCTAAAATTAAATGTTATACAATTTTCAACGAAATTGCAACACCCCTTTTTCGGCGTCTCGATCCACTTCTCCCGCACGGGTTATTAATTTTTGAGCACAGCGCGAGGACGACTGATAATTAAAACAGATCGCAGCCATTATCTATTCATTAGGGGCGCACCGCAGCGCCAATTAATGCACCGTTTCCTTGCCTTCGCTCGCCGCCACTTTTGCCTGGACAAAATACATTTTAGTGCGTGTGTGTTTGCTTGCTCCTTGTGTGTTATTGCTGTAAAAAAAAAAAAAAATAAAAGGAGAAAATGTTTTATTGCCTGGGCCCTTTTCGTAGTGTAAGCGGATTAAGAATTGTTTGGTGTGGACGTTTCGCTTTCAAGTAGTGTCTTTTGAGTGGGGTGACGTATGGTGAGATGTTAGTTGCGTAGGCAACTTTGATCTCGTTGAGATGGGGATGCTATGCGCCTTTTGTTTCGGATGCTGCGCGCCTAAAAATAAAATTTACGATCTATTTAAAGTCGGAAATGCCTTGAAAGGCAAATAATTAGCCTGATTAGTTGCGGTCCCTAAATACAAAACGAGACCGTCCGACTGTTTGTGTTTAAATAGAAATGATTATATAAAATTATTAATTAGCGAGGCACAGATTTTTCTGAATTCTGTACTGATCAACATGTGTTTGAAAAATCAATTTAATTTAGAATTTATTTCATAAATGGAATCTTAATACTACACAAAACGTTATGTACGCTTAATATTTTTATTGTGCATGGTAAATAAATAAAAAAAAATAATTCGCAACCAAATTAAGCAAATTTATTTATTTTAACTTTTATGTTATACATAATTTAAGCTCTTTTTTATTATATAATAGCGAGAATTTTGTACTTGAGTTAAAGCAAACAAATTTAGAATGTATGTAATTAAAGGATAACTGTTAATCACGTAGTTCTTGGTCCATCTTGAAAGTGCTTATGTGGAAATCTAGCGAATTTCTTTTATATCTATTTCTTTCATTTCATTTTAATTTATTTATTTATCTTGCTTTTATTTACATATTTTTTCATTTTTGAGAAAAGTTTTCGTTAATGCTACATTCACAAACAAATTATTAAACCTGTGAAATTATATCGGCAAGCAAGGTGGCTTGAAGAATCATTAATTTCTATACGCCAAGTATCGAAGCCGGAGAAAATAATTGCTGTTTTTCTTCCCTGAAACATTTGGAAAGACAGAACGATTTTTGAGGGAAAATATCTGATGTTAAATATCACAGTACTTTCCAAAATATGGTGCAGTTTTGGCTGGAAATTCTTAATTTCGGTATAAATATATATATATATATATATATATCATCATCATCAATCGTTTTCAATCCACTGCTGGATGTAGGTCTCCCCCAGATTTTTCCAATGTTTCCTGTCTAGTGCTTTAGTCGTCCAATTTACACCGGCTACTTTTCTAATTTCATCACTCCATCTTACTTGAGGTCGTCTTCTATATATATATATATATATATATATATATATACAATATAAATCCATAATATTTTTATTTATTTATTTTTATCCAATGTTATTTCTGTGTTTCTTTTCTATATTTATTATGTACGGTAGCCCTTATTTTACACTTTTTAGCTTGTTATGGCTAAAGCAAGGATGAAACCGTATATGTTATTTGGGGAAATCAAGGTAACTTGGGCCTGATGATTCTGTCTTGGTTTCACAAAATTTCCATTTTTTCAATGATTACTGTATTTTCAATTCCTTGTCGCGCTTGTTCTAAGCATCTGTTTCAAAGATTTTTATAATGGTTTATACATCAATTTTAAATTGAATAAATTCCTTTTTAATTTATATATTCACGTTTTTTTAATGATTATTTGTATTGATTTATAATGGTTATAGATATATATATATATATTTGCCTATTTTATTGAAACTGACTTCAATTCTCCAATAGCTAGGACTAGGATAATTTATTTCCACACTTTCCTGTTGTTGCTTCAATCCTGTTTAATTCCCATCTCTTCCAATTCCCTACTTACATCTTGGCTATATATTTCCCCCTCTCTTCCTACTTTTTTCCCTTTTCTTTTGATTTGCATCGAAGTCTATAACCAAGCATTCATTCATGCATTAAATAGCCCGGCAGATAAATATAGAAGAAAGATGGAAATAGAAGAACAGATAAGTTGGTTAGAGAAGTCTGTGATAGACATCGCGAATGATAGGATACAAATGGATAGATATAAATTCATGAACAGTAGTCCTAGTTCTACATACATGGCTACACAATGGTATTACAATCCATGTAGGATTTTGACCTTCCTCAATATACCTCTCCAGACCTTCCGATATCTGGCCTTTAATTTATAATTTATAATTTGGTTTTGTGCAAGATCTTTCTCTACCTCTTCTATCCATCTCTTCCTGGGTCTACCAATACTTATTTTCACTATTAAATTACCATTATATCTCTTCTTTGTGCTTCTCTCATAACTCATTCTGATTAGATGGCCTAACCATTGCATTCTTCTTATTTTTATAGTATTTATTATATATTTTCATTATATAGCTGTTCTATCTCCATATTTGTCCTTTTACGCCATGTATTGTCTTCTTCAATAGGTCCAAAAATTTGTTTTAGGATCTTCCTTTCCCAAGTAATGAGTAGCTTTTCCAGGTCTCACTACTAGGTGATCACTACCAGGTTTGGTCCAGGTCTCACTACCATGAATTACCATTGGTTTTATAAAAGTTTTATAAATTTTAAATTTAGTTGTTCGGGATATTACAGATGATTTTAGTCCTAGTTCTAAACAGATGAAATATAGTAAAACTAAGTATAAATAACGACTGTTTGCAAACCATCTTTTATTTATAGTCTTCGCTTTCCAACACCTACATAATTTTTTCTCCACTTCCATATTTCCGAATCAATTTAAAAAGCCTTTCATTTACTCTTTGCCTCTACTTCTCTTCTGCATCCAAAATACGTGAGAGAATTCCTTGCACGCTGTCGATTCTTTTCAGTCATTTCGCAAACAAAACCCAGAGTCTCCACTAAACGCCCCATTACAAATCTCCAGCATTAACCAGTTTCATCCTTCTACAGTCCTCACAGTATCACTTATACCCCTTGGTTTCTGGGGTCCTCATATACGATTTTATATTTGTATAAAATCGCCATATATATATTTATATGTGTGTGTGTGTGTGTTGTGTGTGTGTGTGTGTGTAACCATTATATAATTACAATTCATCATCTATTTCCAATTACTCAAATTAAATTAATAAATTTAGCTTCAATACTTAACACTGACATTATACAAAATAAAAATGGAACCTATTATTTGTAACACAAAATGAAGCACAATACCACTAATTCACTAGCACATTGCGGACGATTAATACATTATATATATCGATTTTATTGAAACTGACTTCATTCTCTTATATCCAGGACCAGGATAATTTATTTCCACACTCTCCTGTTGCTGCTTCAATCCTGTTTAATTCCCATCTCCTCCAATGTCCTATTTACATCTTCGCCTCATGTTTTCCCATGTCTCCCTAAGTTTTCTTTTTTGATTCGGATTGAAGTCCATAACCAAGCATCCATACATGCTTTAAATAGTCCGATAAATAAATGACAAAGAAAGACGGAAATAAAAGATAGATAAGTTGGTTGGAGAAGTCTACGATAGACACGGTGGATAAATATGAATTCCTCGGCAGTAGTCGTAGTTCTAAGCAGATGAAATATCGTAAAACTAAACATAAATAACGACGGTTTGCAAACTATCTTTTGTATATAGTCTTCGCATTTAAACGCCTACATAATTTTCTCCCCACTTCCATATTTCCGAATCAATTTAAAAAGCCTTTCATTTACGCTTTTCCTCTATACTTCTCTTCTGCGTCCAAAATCCGTGAGAGAATTCCTTGCACGCTCTCGGTTCTTTTCAGTCATTTCGCAAACAAAGCGCAGAGTCTCCACTAAACGCCCTACTACAAATCTCCAGCATTAACCAGTTTCATCCTTCTACATCCTCACAGTGCTCTCGAAAATAATCCGGCTCATGTAGAATCTGTGACTCATAACTTTCGGAATGCTCGTTTCTGCGCACCTTCCTTTCCCCCTTCTTCTACTACTTTTGTGGGGGCATTTGACACGTGCTCAAAGGGGGGGTTGCGAAGGCCGCTTATTAGCATTAATCCGGCTTCGGGAGGTCCGGTCATTCGCGGAGCGGAAGCCGCTTAATTTCCTATTACGACGGTCAGAAATCCGGGCGGACATTTGCATCGGTGCTCAGATGCTTGGACGGACAAGGGATCTTGTCCAAATTTCAAAAGACGGGTGGTCAGATCTGTGAAGGAGACTTTTCGAAGTCAACAGAGCCATATGATTGCACTTTGGGGGTTTCTTTTTAATATCGCGAAATGCATTCTTTTATTTTAAACATATTTTATTATACATCATCATATGAGTGGAAAATTTTCCCTTTGACTGAAAAAGTGGTAAATATTTCAGACTAGGTTTTTTTTTTCTTTTGTACTGTCTCATATGATAGATCAGATGTCATTGCCAAAAGGTTACCTGTATAAATTATATCCAGGTAGCTCAATCAGTAGATCATTGGCAATTTGAGCCAGAAGTCTTGGGTTCAATGTCTGGCCTGGTCACTGTTTGATTTCTGACCTGGCCACTTTTCCAGTCAGTCGGAAAGTTTTCAACGAGTATAATTCAACAAAACTTAATATCGTGAGTTTTACTATAATAATCTTAATTGTTCCTCTATAATTTCCCTTCTGAGTATTCTTTCACTAAAATCGATGGATATCCTATAAAATTTCTCAAATCTTTAACTGCTATCAAGTTTTATTATTTTTTTCATTAATCTTTGATCTGTTTATCGCTGTATAATACAGATCACATATGGGGCGTTTTGAACCAGAGTGAACCGAGGCTAACGAAAAAGACAGGCTACCATTCTGTTTATCGCTGTATAATATAGATCACATATGAGGCGTTGTGAACCAGAGTGGACCGACGCTAACGAAAAAGACAGGCTACCGCGGTGCATTCCACGTATCTTTTTTTACAGACCGCTGGAGTCACGTGATGCTCGAATGCATCAATGCAGGTGTACGTAAAGAGCATTACGTCACTCTAGCGGTCTGTAAAAAAAGACATGTGAGGTGCACCGCGGTAGATTGTCTTTTTCGTTAACCTCGAGAGTGAACCAACGTTGCCAGCTGTGATTTCGAGAAAAATGCGTTCCAAAATTTGTGCAAATTTTGTCAAACACTTCTAGGCCAGTTCTGCCAGTGCCAGAGGAGACCAAGCTTCTTCAACAAGCAAATGGTGATAAGTTGACAATGCCAGCGTAGACTAAGCAATTTGATCCACTCATGCACTGCCAGTGCCAGAGGAGACAAAGTTTCTTCAACATGTATATGGTGATAAGTTGGCAATGCCAGCGTGGACTAAGCAATTTGATCCACTCATGCACTGCCAGTGCCAGAGGAGACCAAGCTTCTTCAGCAAGTATATGATGATAAGTTGGCAATGCCAGCGTGGACTAAGCAATTTGATCCACCCATGCACTGCCAGTGCCAGAAGAGACCAAGCTTCTTCCGCAAACATATGGTGATAAGTTGGCAATGCCAGCGTGGACTAAGCAATTTTATCCACTCATGCACTGGAAATTTAATATCCAATAAACGCTGGATCATCTGTTAAACTAGCTCTATCACTTCAGCAGTTTTAAAATTAATAAAATTCAAATTACAGCCAATAGACGGCATGATATATAATGCTTTGACACTTCAAAGTTATTTTTCACAAAAATGTGGATAGTCTATATTTGTTTTCAACGACTCATATATGCGGGTCAGCTTGCCTCTTGTAAGTTATTCACAAACGCAATTTACGATTAGATCTTTTAGTGCAGTGTGGATAAGAAACAGCTGATGCTAGATAAAATTTTCATGCATGCGCTATTTTTCCCTCTGTTGAAGTCAGAGTAATCTAATGAAAATAGAATTGTGTATTATTCATGCAAAAACACTATACAATTTTATTTAATCTAGTTACGTATATTTATACTTGTTCGTAATTCCGGGATCTTCAGAATCTAGCCGTTAGACGTTTGGCTTGGAAATCTGTGGTATTTAAAGCTAGAGCTTTCTTTCTTTCACAGTTTTTTTTTTTTTTTTTTTTTTTACTTGTTCTTACACCGATACAGTTATTTCTGTTACAGAAATTTTCTGTCCGTCATAAATAAAGTTCGTTTGCTGAAAAAAATTATAAAAACATACAAAAAACTACAATATATTATTTTTAAAATACTAAAACAATTCTTAAAAGTTTAAAAAATCGAAGTGGAACTAAGAGAGGTTTAAAATATTTATTTTTTAAAGGGGCGGGGCTATGCACTTATACAATCATTTATCTTACGTATTCTACATAAAGCACTTGATTCTAGGCTATACTTACAACACCTTAAATTAATATGCTAATATTAATATAACATCTACATACTCATCTGTATTATTATTTTGTTGTTTTCCTTATATTTATCTTTTATATTTATTAAACATTAATTTAACATATACATTTATCATTCTATATCTTTATAACAACATTAATTACTTACTTTTTATATTAACCTTTGTTTTATTTCTTTATTTTCATTATCTATCCTTAATTTTCAATGCACTTTATTTCTATCTTCAGTATTAACACCTTTGATTGAAATCTATTAGTTTAGTGTAGTACTTCGTTCCAAATCTAAATGACAGCACTAGTTTTGTTCTTGGTTCTCCCTAACCTATCCCTTGCATCAAAGTTACTTACTTATTTTTTGTCACATGGCCCTACATTTGGTAATTTGTAGCATACATGTCAATTTTAATTTCCTGGTGAGTTGTTTTGTTACTCTTTACAATATTTTTTATTTCCTTTTATGTATAATAGTTACATTTTAATTCATTTATTATTATTCATTTATCACTCAATCATTTTTCATTTATGCATTTTGTTTCATTCATTCATTTATTTATTTCATTCATTTCACTTAATTTGTATCAATTATTCTGTTTTTTCTTTTTCGATACGCTGCAAGGAGCTTATAATTATCATTTTTAGACCTTCATGCAGAATATTTTCGACGAAATAAACCCTTTACTATGAATTGTTGTATGAAGCTGTTCTGGCGATTTCATATCACACACTGCAAATATTTGTATACTTTTCAGAACGCTTTTTAGAACACTTATTTTGTCACCTTTTTTAGAACACTTTGAAGCGCACCTTTTGGAGCAGTTTTTAATATAATTCTGAGAACACTCATTTTTTTAAGCACACTTTCTAAAGAACTTTTTGAATACTTTTGGGAACGCGTGATTTCACAAGTGCGCCCAGATGTATTTTCAATCTGTTCGCAGATATGTTCCCAAGTTTAAATTTAGCAAATATACCGAGCAGAACACTTTCGGAACACTTTCTTTATAGCGGAGCATGTCCTTAATCCATTTCAGTACACATTAAGGCAACTGGAACACTTTTTTTTCAATCAAACTGTTCCTAGTGTGTTCTCAATGTGTGCTGGGAATTTGCAGTGCATTCAGAATTTCTTCTTTCTGAATTTTCTCTCTCCTATGTTTAACTTTTTTGTATTTTCTTTTGCATGCAGCAATATTAAATGGATGTTATTTTCTATCATATCATAATAATTTCTTAATTTCTTTTCGGCTAAAAATTATTTTTGTTGACCCATGCTTAACCAACTAAACCTGTGGCTGAACGATCCAGAAGGATCAGGGCCTAAAGTCCCTAACTCTGTTTACTTGACCCTGGGCTCCGAGGTGCTATGCAGCATGTGCCTCGGAATGATGGTCAACCCAACGCGAGACCCTCGGTATTTAGTTCCCAAGCAAGCTTGGTGCTCATTTTACGTTGAGTGAACCTTGCCCAGCCGAGAGCAGAACTCTCGACCTGTAGCGTGGTTGACAGGCGTGCTGACCACTACGCTACTGGGCTTATGCTTTAATTAAGTTCAGTTAATAACATAGTTCTAAATCTCACTCTCAAGAAATAAGGGTCTACGACATTTAATGGCCTTCAGATGTGTGGAACATTATGGTTGTTATAAATGTATAAAAAGCAACTGCCAACTAAGGATTATTTTTGCTATATACGTATTTTTTTCATTTTATCAATGATCTGGAAAAAGCACCTTATACAGGGTGTATCTAAACTGAAAGTCAGAAAGACAAGCACTGATAATATATATCAAGGCAATCAATTTTTGGATGGGAAACTAGTGTCGCAATTCACTTATTCAATCAAAAAAGCATGATGTGTCACATCTAGCCGAACCCGAATTTTTGTTCATAACTGTAACAATAATGATGTTTTAATGAAATCATCAACAGCGTACTTTTGCTTTCTGGAAAATGTTATGAGATCAATAAGGGAAGTGCTAGAATTGTAATTCGGCCAATGATATCGTTGCATTGTCATCAATCTTTTAATTTTGAAACGTATAAAAAAATTATGTCAATTTCTTGGCGAGTGTTTTGGCGATTTATATAATTTGGCGAAATTGGTCGGTGCGATAAGTAGTACCACTAAAACATTGCTTTGAAGTCGAAATTAAATGTCATGATTTGTTGTATTGTCTAGATCAATGCTGTTTGGAAGTGGATGATGGCAATCTTTTTCACTTCTAGTGATTTCTCACATTTTACAGAAAACAAAGTATGTCTGTTGAATATCTCGTCAAAATATCTTACTTATCATTACAGTTATGAACGAGAATACGTCCGAGAAATTGGCTTGGTGTGAAATACCCTATCTTTTTTAAATAATAAAGGGATTATGCGATCCTGGTTTCCTATTTAAAAATTGTTTGTCTTGTACACGTGTTATTTCCTCTTAGAATTCTGACGTCATCGACTTTTAAAAGATCTTATTTAACGCTAACGCTCTGTGAGTTAAAATTCCTATGGAAATAATAATTTGTTCTGTGAAATATACGTACACAAAAGATTCAAATATGTAGAGAAACATTGAACAGTGCTTCCTTATCACATAATTCTGAAACTCTTTTCTCTGTCATTGCAAACAAAGTTGTTCGTGGCAAACAAAGAATCAATTAGACGTCTTTGTTTCGATCTCTTTTAGTTTTAATTTGGTTTATTTTCCTGTGCAGTGCTGGGAGTAACAGGCTTCCTATGGTGAACGACGTAAGAGTATTTTTCTTGGAGCTAAATAAGCTTACCTCTAGTTCAAACCTGAAACCTTTTCAAAAATGATTCCCGCGAAATCGGTTTAAAAATCATAAATGATTAGAATAATTAGATTACATGTTTTTTGTTTGTTTAGAAATAGGATTTGGTTGTAAATCTAATCTCTTTACTTATCAGTGTTTTTTTCTTTAAAAGTTATGAAAAAAGTTACATTGAAATAAACATTCATCATATAGTTTGTTTTATTTTATTTTTAATTATTTTTATGCACTTCGGAATGATTCCTGTTATTTCATAGGTTAATTTAAAGCCTGTTTTGTAAATGGTTTTTAACATATATACACACATAATTGGGATTTTTTGTAGGTTTTTAACATGATTGAAATTTTGATTTTAGAACAATTCTTATAATATGTTTGTGTTTATTTATAATTTTTTTCTAAAAATTAAACTAAATTCTGTGATGCTGCAATCATTAGGGATTTTCACCTACTGTGTCCAGCTTTGTTTTCGTGACCTGCACATGTCCCAAACAGCATATGACCTGGTTAAGTGGTCAATCTAACGCGGGATTTCTAGTTTCCAAGCAAGCTTGACACTGACTTTATAGACTTCGAAGGGATGAAAGGTTGAGTAAAAACTTGCCGAGCTTGTAGTCGAACTTTGGACATGTAGCGTGGTAGCACAATGCACTTACCACTAAGCTATTTATCTGCATATTATTTTTCTATTTAAAACAAATATTTTGACCATTGAAAAAAAATCCTCTATATGGAGATACATATCATCTACTTTAACAATTACAAAGAGTGAGTGTGAAGTATAAACAAAGTAAAACCTTTTGAGACGAAATCAGATGAGACCAAAAAAAGTCTGTCACACACAAGTTAGCAAGTATAATTATATGATATTCTTTTTCTCCGCGAATATGTTTTTCCCTTTTAAGATGGTATTTCAGCATAAACAGGTTTAGTTTTCTCAGGTTTTACTGGAGGAAATTTCTAACATACTTCATGGATAAATAAATAGGCTACATACTTCAAAGAAGTAAGTCTTTCTTTTTCACACCGAACCATTGTCATGAGATATTTTTGTAAAACCTTGTAAAGTGTTATCTATACATGTTAATTGTTTGGTACACTGTAAAAAAAGACACATGCTTCTTAATCTAGGAAAATATGATGTAACCACGAACTAAAATATACAGTGAAACCTCCCTGTGCGACCACCTCGTTGAACGACCATTTTTTTCATGGAACGCAATTTATTCCCATAGGCTCAACACTAATTTTACCTCCGTTCAGAGACCATCCCAGTTGAACTCCCTCCATGAGCGACCCATTTCTTTGAAGAAAATGAAACAAATTACGTTTTTCCCTGGTCGCTTGAAGAAAGTTTTATTAGAAAAATAATTCCGGACAGCACATTATTCATCAAACTTCTAAACTAAGTTTAGAATTTTTCTTATTATGGTAACTTTTAAGTGTTTAAACCTTTTTGTACGTTTTTAGCAATGAATTTAACTCTGATGACAAATTAAGAATGGCGGTCAATAAACTCCCCTACCCTATTCTGTCAGGAAACTCTCAAAGAAAAAGATAAATTAATGAAATCGTTATTATTTGTTCCCGTCCAAAAAAAAAAAAAAAAAAAAAAAAAAAAAGCATTTATTTACTGAACTTTGAAAGGACTTGGAAATAGAAGTTATAAAAAATAAAACCGTAAAATCAAAGCAAACGTCAATATATTCATTTTTTAAACTCTATACTAATTAACTTTTATTTTGATACTTAAATTTTCATATTTTTTTCCTAATGTGAAAAATAAATTTTAGTAACATTGTTACCTTTATTCAACAATTAAAATCTAGATATAAACATGACTTCCATTAAGAGACCACCTTTCGGAGCGACCAATTTTTATTGGAACGGAACGTGGTCGCTTTAGTAGAGTTTTACTGTATACAATAACCTCAATGCGAGTTGCTTACTATTTCGAAAAGCGTTCTTTCTCTTTAGAATCATCATAAACCAATATATTTTCGAGATTAAAGAAGATTTATAAAAGCATAGTTTCTTTTGCTGCCTCTGATTTTCGGAAACGTTTTCGAGAAGTTTTTGTTGCTTGCTAATCAGTTAGAATATAAGTTTTTCGGATGCTATCAATTCACAAGAAACATATCCATGTTCAACAAACAGGTTTTGCAGACAAACATGATACAGTAACAGTATTAATCTTAATGGGTCATTTTCTGTGACACGTGTGAGACAGCTTTTCTAGATATTTCTGCTGTTTTAACATCCTCAAATTATACCAACGATGCAGGGCCCGATTAACCTCTGAAGCCATGGGAAGTACAGTGTCATCTCGGGGTCCCCTTTCATCCAAGAAGCATTCCCTAAATTCGACATATCTGGAAAGCCACCAATACTACAAACATTGAGTTCTCATATATTCCATTAAACAACTTTCTTTATGTTCCCCTATACAGGGTGTCCCAGAAGTAATGGGACAAACTTTAAGGGGAGGTAGGGGACATCACAAGGATTCAGAATTGCATCGCAACCCATGGTCGGAAACGTCATGGGAAGGTAGTATGACAGGTACAAGGGACAAAGACTCACAAGACTGAGATCATCTGAAATAATTTATTGGTCAACGATATTACATTTAATGTGGTAGATGATATGTGAAAAGGTTACAAAAGATGTTCAAAGTTTCCACCATTGCTAGCGATGCATGCATTACACCGTCGAACCATGGATTGGCGGACTCGCTCAAATACACCTGGATTTTGTTGGATATCCGCAGCAATACAGTCGAGTCTTGCAACCAGATCCATATCAGAATGCACAGGCGTTGCGTACAAAGCACTTTTCAGTGCATCCCAGGGAAAGAAATCTATGCTGCTTAAATCAGGAGACGGCGGTGGCCAAGAGCGTGGGTCTTGTGAGCAACACCACCTAGCGGCGAACGAGGTCGTTTCCGACCAGATGTTGCTATGCAATTCTGAATCCTTGTGATGTCCCCTACCTACCCTCAAAGTTTGTCCCATTACTTCTGGGACACCTTGTATATAGGTCACCCGCAAGAAAAGTGACACATCTCGACAAAGTAAATTTTACAGGAAAGGGAAAAGAAAATTTACATGATTTTACTGTAAAATGAAATTATAGCATTTAGCTCAGCATGCAGGAATAAAAACGTTCATAAAAGCTTAAAATCCTTAAGAATGTAGACGTAGGATGAGGTTTAGAAAGTTGGGTAATTTTACCTCCCCTTTTAATCCACCCATCTTCTGTTTTCACAAATGGACATATGGCCTAATAAAGTGATTTTCCGTGTAACTGCACGCATGGAACTTTTTGTGTAGCAAGACACACCTAGGACAGGCCTATTAATGGAATAAAACGCAAAATGAATTTTTGTGAGATGTGTCATTTTTCTTGCGGGTGAGTGATGTATGCGCAAAAAGGGGATACAGTGTATAAAAATACGGAAAAATGATTTTGCACAGTATTAGAGGAAAAAAAAGCACTTTTAAATGCAATTTGTTTGAAAGCTGTATCTCAATTTGTTTCTGAGTTATTAATTTTTTTGTAGTTTTTATTACTTTTTTGTCATAGGGGCAACACTCTGTTGTCCATCTCTGTAGAAAGTAAAACCAATCAGAAAACGAATAAAATGATGATTAAACCAATAAAAACCTTCAGATATGCTTTTGATTTCCTACCCTGACGAGGACAATAACCATTTTTCCAAATGGTTAAAAAAAGCATTTTCATGTTCACCAAACATGTGATACACGCAAACATGATAAATTAACAGCATTGACATTAACAATAAAATTAATATTATTTTGTTACTCTTATAAATTCAGTTATGCAGCTGAAAATGTTTAATTTAGAATTAATAACATCCTAAAATTACCTAAAATCCTGTTTGAGAACAATTTTTAATCTATCCTATTAAAATCCGTGCGCGTATCAATGTAACCTCAAAAACTAGGAAACCACAGGGCACAGAGCTACGAAATTTGGCTCACGGGTAGGGGGCCCTTGAACGATTGGGGCAAAAAATTCGAAATTTTTAAATAGATTTTTTTTTAGTTTTATGATGAATTTTTGCCTTTTTTTATGTTCAACCCGTAATCGACCTCTAACCAGTTGTAAATGTTCACTGCAATGTGAGATATACATACTACGTACGCCACTCTGCAATTCTAAGAAGTTGTATAGCGGGTATTACGATAATTCTTTCACCTCGCGTGCAAATAATTATACACATCGTGTACGCCATGCTGTAATATTAAGAATCTGTACCGGGTATTACGATAATTCTTTTACCTCGCATGCAATTAATTAAAGATTATTTAATTGAGGTTAATTATTACTTTAAAAAAATAAAGAAGAACATTTTATCTCAAACATCAACAAAACTTTTTATTCTATTTATTCCCTTATTCCATACATATCGTTTTATCGTCTGCTGTGATAGCAATATGATTAATTAAATTTCATTAAATAAGTGCACAGTATTCGAAAAATAATTTTATAAATTGGATAGTTATTTAACAACTCAATACTTTAATAGGGGGATTCTTATTCTCTTCCGTACGTACACCGCGTTGAACTGATAGTTAGTATTAAAACTACACGGAAACATTTCTGAAAGTCAGTGGGTGTAAAAGAAATTTTGTTTCTATAAATGCTTCTGTAAACCTCGAAAATATATCGGTTTATGAGGATATATATACACTGCTCAAAACAATTAAAGGATATTGCAGTTTTAGGTGGATTTTGTATCTGGTAAACTGTTTAGCTGATTGATACATGGTCGACAGACATAGTAGGTTATATGAGAATAAATTACACATGTTTGGCAGAAAAAAATGCATTTTATTGCTCATTTGTGTACTAAAGGAAAAAAACACAATTTGTGCATATGAGAAAAAAAGAATAAGAAAAGGTGTTTTCTTCAAAGAAAATCATTTTCAGTAGGGGGTATGGTTTCCACGGGCGGCCAGCAACGTTGAACACCTTTGAGGCATGGACTCAATGAGGCTATTAATGACGAGTTGGGGTATTCTGCCCCACTCTTCCAGAAGAGCTCTTTCCAGTTCTGGGAGAGTTTGTGGGGGTTGTTGGCGGCCAGAAACTCGTCTTCCTAGAGCTTCCCAAACGTGCTCGATTGGATTCATGTCTGGAGAACACGCTGGCCATTCCATTCGAACGATTCCTTCCTCGAAAAGTAAATCCTCCACCAGGTTTGCACGATGTGGCCTGCAGTTATCGTCCATTAAAATGAAGTTATCTCCGATTGCTGCAGCGTAAGGGACTACAATAGGTCTGAGGATCTCATCCCTTTATCGGCGACCAGTCAGAGCTCCATCTCGAATGATGTAGAGGTCAGTGCGCCCGTCAATGGAGATGCCACCATACACCAACACTCCTCCACCGCCAAATCTGACACTTTCGTGCACGAACGCAGGATTATTCCTACTGCCACGGTCCCTCCAGATGAAAATACGCCTATTATCCGGATGCACAGAAAAACGGGACTCGTCAGAAAACAGAATATTGCTCCATTCATTTCTCCTCCAGTTGACATGCTCGGTTGCCCACTCCCTGCGGTCGCGACGATGCCTTGATATTAATCTAACACATACCATCGGTCGGCGAGCATACAGACCTACAGCATAGAGCCGGTTTCGGACAGTCTGAGTTGAAATCGTGGTGCCTGTAGCCGAGCGAAGGTGTTGTTGGAGAAGAGTAGCGTTCATGGTTCGGTGTCTCCGAGCTGTTAACGCTAAATATCGATCTTCATTGGGCGTTGTTGCCCGTCTACGACCTTGCCCTGGTCTTCGGCCTGCACATCCACTCTCCAAAAAACGGTTCCAGATCCTGGAAATGACACTTTGTGACACTCCAATGGCTTGCGCTACTTCGACTTGAGTTTGGCCCCCTTCTAACCTACCAACAATTCTCAAAGCTTCTGAATCTGTCAAATGACTTCGCTGAGACATCGTACTCATCGAAACAAAGCAATCACTGAATGCCGATCATCCTTGTCTTCATTCTCTTTTATCCAGTTGAAAGTCAAATTTCATTCGCTGCCGCTGAAGCGACGTTTTTGACGTCGAACTCAAAATTTGCATACTCCACAGTTTGAAAACCAGAAAAATTTGCATTTGTGATTCTCTTCTTCTATTTTCGGCAAAAAAAAAATTCGTTTATATCTTTATTTTATATAAAACTTCAAATATCCTTTAATTGTTTTGAGCAGTGTATTTAAAAAACGCTTTTCGGAATTGTGTGTAACTCGGAAAAGCTTGTTGTATATTTTTGTTCGTGGTTATATCATATTTTCGTGTATTGAGAGACATCTGTCGTTTTTTTACAATGTACGCTTTAGTCAGAATCTGTATACAAAGATTAAACATCCCGGGACCTCCGTTGAAAGTGGAGTCTGAGCTATACTAAAATATGTTGGAGTTTAAGTGGCGTGTTAAGACAAAACGCTCGGTACACTGTTAAAAATATCGTTAAAAATTACCTCTGTTTCTAAAGGCTATCTATTTTCTGACCAATGAGAACGCTACATAAACGCCTATGGATCGTTCTCATTGGTCAGAAAATAGATAGCCTTTAAAAGCAGAGGTAATTTTTCACGATATTTTTAACAGTGTAGGATAGTTCGCGCACTCTAATGGTGTTATTACACGAGAAGTCAAAGTCGCTTGGATCCCAGGCGTCTCCATGTTAATGCTATGGAGCCAGGGGAGTCGCTTGGAGCGCGAGCGACTCTCTTGTTCGGGGCGTCTTTGACGCCTGAGAGCGAAGCGACTCGCCAGTAACAGCAAATCAAATGCTTGGAAATCTGATAATAGAAAAGCCTTTTCCGTAACAGCCAATGAAATGCTTGGAAAAGACGAGCCGTGAGGCGGCTGTTGTCGCTAGACGCCTGGGATTCCAAGCGTCTTTGAGTCCTCGTGTAATAACACCATTATGGTGTTATTACACGAGGGGTCAAAGACGCTTCAGATTCCGGGCGTCTCCATGTTATTCCTATGGCTGCAGGGGAGTCGCTTGGAGAGCGAGCGTCTTTTTTCGGTCGGAGCATCTTTGACGCCCGAAACGAGGCGAGTCGCCAGTAACAGCCAATCAAATGCTTGGAAATCTGATAATAGAAAAGCCTTTTCCGGAACAGCCAATGAAATGCTTGGAAAAGACGGGCCGTGAGGCGGCTGTTGTCGCTAGACGCCTGGGATTTCAAGCGTCTTTGACTCCTCGTGTAATAACACCATCACATTTAAGTAAAATTGAAAAATAAATATGAGTGAGTGGCTTGATGCTGCTAATTTATAACTAATAGGTAAGTAAAAGGAAAATCGCTTACCTTTATTCTTCAATTTCGCGATGGCTCGTAAAACGTCGTCGGCGCGGCCAGGAATATTTCATAGTCAGTGTTAATGTGATTTATCCATTTATGTAGTGCTTAGATTTAATTTATTTGAAAAGCACTATTCGGTAAAAAAACCTTGGAGACGTAGTAAGTGAATATATAAGAAGCTGAAAGATAAACCGTATTAATAACTCTGTGTGTGACGATAAAGAAGGATTCATTTTATCTCTTTTAAGAAGCTATATTTTACACACTTATGTTGGAGTAATAATAAACTCTGTTTGATTTGAGCTGCTACGTATTTAGAAGTGAGATACAGAGGCTGTGAGAAACATACACGCAGCTTGATAAAAAAGATACAATCATTTAAAGAAAGTCTGGCGAAAGTCAAAAGTTCAGATGTTACAGTGAGTACATACGACTCATAAAAGTTACTACTATGGAGTGCAACATCAGTCATTTAAACAAGGAAGTAATGTTAAGTTCACAAATTGGCTTATTAACACGTTCACGCCGGCGCGGTGGGTCACACTCAACTGTCTCAGAGCTGGCTTTGTGGCTTGTGTAAAAAGCCGGAGACTTGACAACTCTGAGACAGTCGAGTGTGACCCACCGCGCCGGCGTGAACGTGTTAAAGTGTTTTGAACCACTAATTGAGTTTTTTGCTCATCTAATTGGTTTTGAAGTTTCCAAAACATTTGGGGAATTAAATTCAACCCGACATTCATTCCTGAATCGGGATTCGAACCTAGCACTTCCCAACTTGTAGCCATTATGTTATGACGAACTTCAATGAGTTATGCTTCTGTGTGAAACAGCTTTTATGTTGCATTACCCTCTTCATAAAGTTATACCTTGTCAGAAATGCTAAAGAAGTTAAAAATCAGTATTCAGAATTAAAAAACAAAGAACAATGATGTACTTTTATTTTGAAATAATGATAGACTTTATGTTTGAAAGCTCGCTAAATGACAAAATGAAAAAAAAAAACAATTATTATTAAGTCAGCATTTTAAGTCTTCGATCATAACATCAAGCTTTTATTTTATCTAAAAAATTGCCAGTTGAAAATATTTGCCACTTAAAATTTTGCCTCATCTGCAAATTATATTTGCCCAAATATAATGGGCAAATTTATCATGTAAAATGAAAATTAATTGATTAATCTTAGTCCTTCAACCTGGTAAATAAAATCTACGAATTGGAAAAATGTATACATATATATATATGTAAATTTAATTACCAACTTCGTTTTTTTTTTTGTATAAATTTTATGACAACTATTCACGTCACTAATTTAGCACATTTATTATTATTATTATTTAAATTTCTACTAGAATTTTTAACTAGTAACTTTTGCATTATTTAATCCCTGATTGTCTGTCATTAAATAAAGAAAAAAATATTGTTGTAAATTTCCGGTAAATACTTTTAATAAAAATTCACCATAAATTGGCAACACTGTCAGGCAACAATGTGTTAACAGTAAAAATAAAGCTCTGAAATTTAACAACATATTTTACTGTAGATAACTCATTTTCTCCAAAAATGTAAACACTACGCTTGAGTTCCGTCTGAGCTTACATTCCGGCTTAATCGGTTCGACTGTGATTTTTGTTCCATTTTATTTTTTTCACTTCTTAGGCGAGATCATGTAATTAACTACCTACTGAAAAGGAAAAGCCCTGCGTAGAAAAAATGGTATCAAAACGGGTCAAATTTATCTTTTAAAATTAAAATTAACTCATTAATCTTATTATATTATATTGTTATTCTTATATTATTGCAAGTAAATAAAGTTTTAGAATGAGAAAAGTGCTTTTTTTAATATAAATTTTGTGACAAACTTTTTCTTTTGTTAAACTTGTGACAAATATACTCATTGCGAATTTAGAGCGTTATTATTATTATTATTATTATTATTATTATTATTATTATTATTATTGTTATTTAAACCTGCTACTAGAATTTTTGAGTAGCAATTTTTACTTTATTTAATTACGTATTGTCTGCCATTAATTAAACCAAAATTTATTGTTGTAAATTTCCGGTAATTTTTTAAATAAAAATTCACCATAAATCGGCAACACTGTCAGACAACATTGTGTTAACATATTTTATTGTAGGTGTAGATAGCTCATTTTCTCCAAAAAGTGAAACACTTTGAGCTGGTTTCCATCTGAGTTTACACGCTACCTTTGTCGGTTCGACTGCAATTTTTGTTCCATTTCATTTTTTTCACTTCTTAGGCGAGATCATGTAACTAACTACTTACTGAAAAGGAAAAGCACTGCATAGAAAAACGGTATCAAAGCGGGTCGAATTTATCTTTTTAAAATTAAAATTAATTTATTAATCTTATTACATTTTATTATCATTATTTATTATATTATTGCCGGTAAATAACATTTTCGAATAAGAAAAGTGCTTTGTTAATATAAATTTTATGATAAACTTTTTTTTTTTTTTTAGTTAGTGAAAAGTATACTCATTGCTAATTTAGAGTGTTATTATTATCATTATTATTATTATTAAAAACTGCTACTGGAATTTAGAATTTTTAATTAGCAATTTTTGCTTTATTTAATCACGGATTATCTGACATTAAATAAAGCAAATTTTATTATTGTAAATTTCCGGTAAATATTTTGAATAAAAATTCACCTTAAATTGGCAACACTGTCCGACAACAATGTGATAATAGAGAAAGTAAAAAATCTGAAATTTAACAACATATTTTACAACAGATAGCTCATTTTCTCCAAAAAATGAAACACTTTGCGCTGGTTTCCATCTGAGTTTACACGCCGGCTTTATCGGTTCGTATGTGATTTTTGTTCCATTTCACTTTTTTCATTTCTTAGGCCAGATCATATAATTAACTACTTATTGAAAAGGAAAAACCCAGCATGGAAAAGCGATATCAAAACGGGTCAATTTTAGCTTTTAAAGTTAAAATTAATTCATTAATTTTATTGCATTATATTATTGGGTCGTTCGGAAAGTCGTGTTCGTTTGAGAAAATCAATTCGTACCGGAAAATTCTACTATTTATTTATTTGACATTGATTCCGATATCTAATATCTAATAATTATCGGGCAGAATTCTCCGGTACGAATCGATTTTCCCAAACGGACACGACTTTCCGAACGATCCAGTATTATTTTTTATTATATTATTGCAGGTAAATAAAATTTTCGAATGAGAAGAGTGCTTTTTTAAATATAAATTTTATGGCAAATTTTTAAAACTGTTTTTAAAAAACCTGTAACACCTGTTTTAAAACCTGTATAAAAACTTGTTTTTTTTTTTTTTTGGTTAAATGAGTGACAATTATTCTCATTGCGAACTTAGAGCGTTATTATTATTATTATTATTATTATTATTATTATTATTATTATTACTACTACTACAGTCGGACCTCTATTTAACGAAGTAGCTAAATCCCGAAAAAAAGTTCGTTATATGGAAAATTCGTTAAATAGAGAGTCGCACTTTTTAAAGTTCTTTAAACTACATAAAACGTAATTTAAGTCCATAAACACTAAATATATTTAAGAAAGTAATTAGTCACACTTTTTTATAAATTATATCTATTTGTTTTATTTATTTTACCCATCAAAAAGAAAACTGCAAGGGAAATACGAATGAAACAAAACATTGTCTGGAAATACATTGTATTTTCCGTTAAAAAAAATAATTTTACATTAAAATCACGATTTTTTATTATGGCTGAGAAGCTGTCTGGAGGAATACCAGATTTTAAAGCAGAATTCTTTTTCTTCACGCCTTTATCCACCTAATCAAGAATATATATTTTTTTTTCTTTGATGCTCTAGCACTTTCGCTTTGACATTTTTGAGCTACAAGAACGGAAATTATCAACACGGTTGATCTTGATCAACGATTTAGAAAACGGCTATAGTTTAAGGACATGGGGCAGCTCCATTGAGAGTTAAAGGGGAATATTTAAAGTTTGGACTTCTTGGATGGAAAGCAAAGAATCACAGAAATTTTACTGCTTTGGGTAAGTTAGGTGCCTGGTAAGACCTGTTCATGATCATTGATCATCATAAAATGTGTTAAGAGAAAGAATAAGTTTGAAATGCTCAGTAATATTTCAAGAAATAGGGAGAAGAAAAAATTAGATCCCAAGGAAAAGTTCGTTAAATAGAGAATGCACTTCGCTATTTGGAGGTTATTTTACGAAGAAATTTGCTAAATGTTCTTGGTTCCAAGTAAAAGTTCGCAAAATAGAGAAATTCGCAAAATAGAGGTTCGTTAAATAGAGGTCCGACTGTATTTAAAACTGCTACTAGAATTTTTAAGTATCAATTTTTGCTTTATTTAATAACGTATTGTCTGCCATTAGTTAAACCAAAATTTATTGTTATAAATTTCCCATAAATAATTTGAATAAAAATTCACTATACATTGGCAACACTGTCAGACAACAATGTATTAACCCCTTTGAGACGAGCGTCTTTTACAGAATTTTTAATCTTTTATCACCGTTTTGCAAAACAGAAATTTTTACCTAATCGAATCGGGAAAATGCTCGCATTAAATAAGGCAAAATTTACAATAAAAATTCACTGGTGAGAATAATCACGGATTCTGAGCACCTTACGCAGCACGTATACCGATTGTTCGTCCCCAAGGGGTTAATAGAGAAAATAAAAATCCGAAATTTAACAACATATTTTTCAGTAGATAACTCATTTTCTCCAAAAAATAAAACACTGTGCGTTGAGTTTAGAAGCCGCTTTGTCGGTTCGACTGTGATTTTTATTCCATTTCACTTTTTTCATTTCTTAGGCCAGATCATGTAACTAACTACTTACTGAAAAGGAAAAGCCCAGCGTGGAAAAACGGACTGAAGTATCATCATGTTATATGCAGCTTCAGTCTCTATAATAGGGAAGTCCGCATTCAAGCCTCATCTGGCTGCATCAGTGGCTCTTTCCTGATTAGCCGACCCCGTGTCGATCAAGCCGTTAATACAAATCGGTATTTCGAGATATTCTCACGTTATTAAGTCTCACTTTGTCGAGCGAAAACCAGAGATTACAGCGCTATGTTTTCGAAGTTCCGGGAGTTCAAAGGAAACATTGAATTTGAAATATTCAGGCATTGTTGAATCATTTATAACAGAAATGCACTTCAAATTTATATGCAGCCGTATATATGTTTCATTTTGCTTTGCTCCACGGAATCAGGAAGAGATGGTATTTTAAAGAGAGAGTGCAGTGGGTTATGTATTTGAAGCTCGCGATATGTTTATGCATATATTTTGAGAGAAATTCAGTTTCTCTCGTTATTATGTAAATAGTTTCGTTATATATAGGGGGAAATAATATCAAATATACATTCAAAGAGACAGAATATTTTTTAAAACGTTCATTAATTTTATTAAAAACTCAAAAACAATTTTTTGAAATATTATTGCGTTTTGCGTACTTTTCATGAATTAAGAATTTTATTTTAGATACAGAAGGATAATTTCCCCCCTAAAGAAAACTTTACTTGTGGCCATTATTAAAGGAAAACATTACATTCAGACTCGTAATTTTGAAGTAGAAATTAATTTTAAGTAGAACAGCGGTCAAAAGTGGTTTTAACCCCTGAAACAGATCAAAGTTGGTTTTAACTACTCAAAAGTCTTCGAAATTTTCTTAAATAAGTTAAGTTTGCACAAATTGCTCAAACTCCATTAAATAAACTTATTGCTCGATTTCTACATTTATGTGATTATTAAAGTTATATTATGTTTAATAATAATTAATATTTTAATAATAATAAAAAATAGATGGCATTTTTGCATTATATATTTTAAACAGAAACGTACATATAGATATAACTTTATTGTTATGAAATACACCCGAAATATTTAATCTTTGAAATGATAACTAGGCGTAAGACCAGAGAGAAAAGTATCTAAGACGGGACTCAAACCCGGGTCATTTGCATAGCGCACCAATGTTCTACTAACTGAGCTACTCGGGCGATCCCCAGCGTGGTACCCGTCACTCTTATTTCTTGGCAAGGCTGCATCTGCAGCACAAGATAGAATAGCTTCATAAGCCAGAATCCTGTGACAAACATGAGACGAAATTAATCCAGCATAGGTGAAATGGTATATAGATATAATTTTGCAGCTACGCCTGGAATATTGTAGAGCATTGATGTGCTATGCCAATGACCCGGGTTCGAGCCCGTCTTGGATACTATTTCATAAATATTACTTTTCTTAAAATGTAACTGTAAATGTAAATGTGGTCAGTAACGAAAAGTATTGATTTGGATTTTGTAAATTTCATAATGTATCTGATGAATGGTTGTGCAAATTCTGCATCAGTAGAAAGATTATTTTCGAAGTTTGATCTTATCCAGGATAATGCTATGAAATCGTCTTAACTCAATGCAGCAACTCTTGTTACTTGTAATCATTCTTTTAGTTTTAAATAAAAATATTAAATACGTGATTTTTTTTTCATTGCTAATTAAGCGTAAACTAACAGAGTGAAAAATGTCCAAGTCGGGAATGGAACCCAGATCTTTTGAATGACACTCCAATGCTCTACCATACTGTTAAAAGTTTGCAGCATTCTATCCAGTCATTCGACTGTTTTTTGAAAAAACTGTTTCATAACCGTAATTTAACTATATTCTGACCATAAAATGGCCAATAATAGGGTCAGAATAGTATTAAATTACGGTTGTATAACTGCTTTCGATAAAAACGGTCAAATGACTGGACAGAATGCTTCAAAATTTTAACAGTGCATTAAGCTACGAAGACGATACCCAGCTTGGCATCTCTCACTCTTAAATGTCAGTAAGGATTATATCACTGTTGAAAATTAATAGAAAAATTAATTAAAATTATATTTAAATAAAATTTTTAAAATGTTTCTATAGTTTAATATGATTTAGTTTCCTTCATTTAAATATGTGATCAAATTATTAAAAATATCCCAAAACTTACGGCAATTGCTTATTATTAGAAATTTTTGTGTTCTTAAATTTTCAAGTAATGGAAATTAAAGTATAATGCTGTTTGGCATTGCTTCCAAATGTTGTATTAAATATTTTTCAATATTATTTTGACAATCCCTTGCGAATGTTGCACTTAATTTATCAATTAACAAAATAAATTTTAATTTGTTTTACCAGTCAAAATGAGTTTTGAGTGCTGATGGTTAAAACCATATTTTAACTAGGATTTTTAAAATTAATAGAACGGTGATTATATAAAACAAAAATGCAGATATAATTTATTAATTCCCACTGCTAATAAACTAATATATTTTACGTATAAATATAGTAAATCTGTAAATGTTCATTAAAGGAAAATCCCCAAATTTGATGCCGCAAATCAATTTTCAGGGAACTATAATCTCAGAAGAGTGGTCATAAACTATTATTGCATCATAATCAATGTATCTTATAACATTAATGTAGAATGTATAAAAAAATAATATTTTTTTTAAATTTCAGTTTGTAAAGTTTGTAAGTTTTAAAGTTTGTAAAGATTAAAAAGGGGTTATGTTGAAGCAATTCTATTCTTTGTCAAAGGAATTCTATGCATTTTGTCAAAATTTAAAATTGGTAGTAAAAAGATTGTCTTTACGTTTTTTATTTCGCTTAAGTCTTATAGAATATGCAGTAACATTAATATGTAACAACTTCTAGTCAATAGAAAAATGCGCGGGATATTTTTTTCATCTTTTGATAAAATATATATATATAAAATCTTGAAATGCTGAAGCTGACTCTAGTCCGAACCAATGCTAATTTTTTTCTGTGCGGGCCGGGTTCGAGTCGGATAGGCTTTAAATGTTTTGGGTTTGGGTCGGTATCAACTTAAGTTTTGATTCTTTAAGGTCAGGTTCTAGTTGATCCAACTTTTCAAAAGAAAGTCCTAAACATTTTTAAATGAAACAAAAACAAAAGTAAACTATATATTTGAATATTAATGAGCGCATATCTGTTCATTTGTAATAGAAAATAAACAATTAAATTTAAAAAAATCAAAAAACCCGACTGCGTAAAAAGCGAACTAATTAATTATTTGTCATCAATGTGAAACTTTTTTTTTTCAATTCCTACTATTAGCTCACACTCTCGCTATATATATCTTGTTCAAATTTTCAATCGTTAATAAAATACTTATTATTCATCCAATCAAGCTCAAATAGATTTTTTTAAATTTGTAGTGGATGACACTTGATGTTAATCCAGTTTTTTTCAAATATTAATTCATTAATTAATTTAAATTAATTAATTTTCAATAATCGAGAGAGCCCTCTTCTTGATCAAGGCATTTTAAGCGCCACTCAAGAGGAAATAATAATGGGATAGAAAAAAAAATTCTCCTATTGACCTAAGTAGGAATTGACTTAAAATATTTTCTTTATATTACTTGTTTATGTTACTTACCTATTTTTTTTATTTACTTGTATTGATGACTTTTAAGTTGTGTTTAATCGTTAGTTCCTATCTATAAACACTGTTTTGATGAGGTCTATAGATGTCTATGATGGTTAGAGTTGCAGTAAAGGCAGAGATCCTACATACACAACTTCCAGGTTGTATAATATTTTAACGGAGCTTCTGACTGTAAAATAGTCAATGAAACATCGTCTTGATTTTGAAAGACCTATCCAATGATATGCCGCTCAATAGGGTGCGTGAAAATGTTTTTCTTCTCTACCGCCATTTTAAATTTTACGGCCGCCATTTTGAATTTATGAAAACAAAACCTAGCCTATAATCATCGAGCCATAAAGACAAATTGACAGAGACCTCATTCACTAAAATCCATCCAGCCGTTGGGATGTTTCGAGGGTATAAAGAAATCCATATACACAGATACGCGTGAAACACATAACCCTTCTTTTCAGTCGGGTAAAAAAGATAACAATGATTTTAGGAATATAACTGTATTAATTATAATTATGTTCCATAATTGTGTTAGAATATAGATTATTTTTCTTTCACTTCGGGTTCGAAAGGAAGTGTGTCAGCTTTCGGGTTGAGCATTCTTTTTTTTCCCTTCGAGTTTGGTTTGGGTGCGACCCGGTCCGTATAGGACTCTAGTCTGAACAATTTTCAGGAATTTTTAGTTTGAAATTTTTGTAACATAAAACAGTAAAAAATAAATAAATAAAGGGTAAAGAAAAAAATCTGAATTTGTTAAGCTTTAGGCTATTATAAATGTGTCGTGAAACTGAAGAAGTCCCCACTTTCAAAACTACGGTTGGTGGCATCAATTTTGGACTTTTAGCCCTTTCTAAAATCGCTAAAAAAATTTTTGGGGAAACTTCATAGAATATTTACCGACACCAACCGGCTCCATAGAGTAATGTATCGGTTTTCTATATCTTTACTCTCGACATTTTGTTGATCATTTTTTAAACTTTTAGATCATATTGGAAACATATAAATTATTTACCGTATTCTTTAGGTTCTTAGATTGTTTGTTAGCAAAGTTTGTAAGTCTGTTTTCAACTGCTCTGCTATACAAGCACAAAACATTTTGACACATTTACAAATTCATTTTTTAACGGAAAGATATACAGTTGGAAGACCTGACTATCGAAGCGATTTAGAATCGAACTGTGTTTTCCATTTTCTGATAAATAAATTATACCTATTGAGTTATAAGCGATTTTGATCTAGTGACAAAGACGTTTTTCACCCTTCCTTGAGTGGTTATGCTTCTTTCGTGCGGAAATTCGGTTCAAAACGCCAACTTTGTCACTATTTTCTAAAAAATCTATTGCGTTTGCAAAAAAAAAAAAAAAAAAAAGGAAAACACAGTTTGATTACATAGTTTCTGAACCTGCTAGTTTCATGCATTTCCGAACAAAAATAAATTCAAACTTATGTCATAAAGTTGCCCTTTTAGATTTGAGGACAACCTTAACAAAATGATTACTCACACCATTATTACCTTACATGTCTGAATTTCTGATTCATTTTAAAAGTAAGCAAACTAATAATCACAAATACATAATTCGAATTTAACTACACAATTTTGTAACTAAATATCTGACTTTAAAAATGCTAATAATCCGTAAACTCTGTCACATTTTGTTTTATGTATTTTTTAATGAGATTAATTGTTTTTTTAATATTACAAGATTTTAATAAAGAGCATCTCTTAAAAATCTAATTATGTATCAAGACGCCCTGCAGTTGACTTTACTATGAAAAAAAAAGTTAATGATGTCCTTAGTTCCTCATTAGAAATGTTTTAAATATGCAATCAAGGCTTTTTCGCAAGATAAGTATTTTTCAGTAAACAGGTAAGTAATTTGCTTATTGGCAGATTTTTTTTAAAAACATACTGATGAACTTTAATAAATGACTCTCATCGCAGACTTTCAAGCAGACTTGGTTTAAGCCCTTTTAAAGAGATGCAGATTAAAATTAGTTTTACTTTATGAAAGAAAAAATAATAAATAGCTATCTGCAAATGAGCTTAACTATCCTCATCCATGTGCTTCAAACCTTGAAGCTTCTTTAAATCACGACGCTTCAGCCCTTGAAGCCCCTTGCAATAATGATGATTCAGTCCCTGAAGATCTTCTTTTAAAGAGCCAGGTCCCAACTTATTTTTCAGATTCAGTAATCCTTCGTATTATTTTGTAGAAATGGCAGAAGGATTTCTAAAAACTTAACAAACATGAATTGATGATATTTTTCACACTGATTATATCACACTGATGATATTTTTCCATCTTGGTTAGGATCAGTGTCATGCGACAGCTCATATAATTATACTTAATGAAATTATTATACAGAGTACGCCCGCAAAAGAATGTCCCAATTTCAATGGTATATTGTAACAATTTAATTTAGACTATTTACAACAAATTAAACATTAAATTGAAGGTAAACTAACCTAGTTTTTCTTACAAATATTTAATATGTGCACCTTTAGTTATTACGGCACAAGTCCAATTCTTCTTGCAGTTCGGTTTAGGGGGCTGGTCACTCAGCTTCAGATTTCCCCTCACTAAAGTAAAGTCTGTGGGCATTGGATGCATTCGTATATTTAAAATATCTCCTCAAGAAATTAATATTTTAAACTTCTATTTTTTGTGTACACTTCCTAAAAGATGTTCCTTCTTTCTTAGTTCTCAAAATATTTCTAAAGTATAGACTTAATTTTATAAGCAGTGTTAAAATCTTACTCACAGTTCGTCCGCTTTCAACACGTAAAATATTAAATTCAGCACAGATTTTAGAAATATTTTGAAAACTAAGAAAAAAAGACACATCCTTTAACAAGAGTACACAGAAAAATTATGTTAAAAATATGAATTTCCCGAGGAGATATTTTAAATATACGAATGCATCAAAAATCCATAGACTTAATATTACAGAGGAGAATTTCGAAGCTGCGTGACCGCCCTTAACAAGTCCGGAGTAATGGAAGCAAAACCCTCTTCAGTTCTGTGTCTGAACTCTGGAAAAACATTAGGTAGCGGATGATTAGGATCACAATTAAACTTTAAACTAAACGCACGTTGAACTGAAATTACAGATTCACTCTTAGCAAATTGCAGAACACAAAACTCTTTACGCTCAGGAGTCGCCATTTTGCGTATGTGTCACTACAAGCTTGTAAATAACAATGCAGCCCTCGCGCATGCACTTATCTAAAACTGTTTGAGTTGCTCTTTATTTGTGACCTTGAGCCAACACCCTACAAAGCTTACAATTGACACTATAAAAATTTATAACTAATCCATTCTTTAAAGACACACTGTATAACAAAGTGCTTAGTGGTAATTATACTTTAAAATGTACAATACCATTTTCTCTAATTATGAAACATTTCATGCTGGTATTGCTATTGTTTCATCTTTCTGTGGTCACGAGCAAAGTGGCTGGTAATGTGATAAGCAATTCCACATTTTTCCATAAGGCCCAGCTGCCCCAGCCGTTCGGTTTCAGATATTTAAATTTACCCCAAATTTAAATTGCATCTTAAATTTGCATCTGTGTATACTGAAATTAGAAATATTTTAATAGGAAAAGGGCAATGATATAATTGGATACCGCCTGCTTTCCGAACTGATGAACAAATATGGGTCATTCCACGTAAAATGAGCAAACATTTAAAAAAAGTCGTGGCCACATAGTAACCGATTTTAATAAAATTTGATACACAGCTTCAAATCATATTAAAATAGTGCACTGCAAAATATCTTCACAAAAAATAAATTATTTTAGCAGTTTTGGGCACTTAAAAAACTTGTGATAAAGAAAGACATGTGTGTAATCGTCCAAAGTTGCAAGTTTGAAGTTCTATACCTTAAAAAATATTTAACAGAAATGAATATTTTTTGCAATATTGTAGCCTCTGAAAAATTATCTTCCTATTTATTGACTAATGATAATCTGGTAACACCATGATTAATCTTTATTTGGTACTAAAAATGGAAAATTTGTGAATTTTGAGAAAATTAGAAGAGTTATAAAAATCAAAGGAATTAACAAACATCTGTGGAAATGATGCCTGATGTAGTATTACATATGAAGATCAAATTCCCCAAGTTTGAAAGTTGCCATTTATTTTCTTCATCATAAAAAAACTTACATATACTTACATATACAACTTCATCATAAAAAAAATCACAAAATCATAATTTTTTCTCTTATGTATGAGCAAAAATATAAATAAAGGAAAGGTTCGACATTAACAATATTGCACAGACATAAAGATCAAAAAGTCCATGATATGCTCAAAAGAATTCAAGATTGCCTTTTGATTCCTAACATAGCAAAAATGGGTTCAAAAAGGTAATATCTGTTACATTCCATGAGCTTTTCCTCTTTGAATTCGCGCTCGCTTCTTAAAATATTGCACGATTTCAAGGTGAAAAAAATGAGTGCTGTTATTTATTTTTGGTATCTGGATTTAGGATTAATATGTATTTTTTTTTTGTCTAACTTAATCATTTTTTGCTACTTTAATTAAAAATATTCCTGAGGTTAAACTGAAAGCAAGAACTGAATAAACTGAAAGCAAGAATACAAGTTTCTATATCTAAAATATACACTTTTATCTATAATATCAAATATTTTAAAAGTTTTAAAAAGCTTCCCTTCACTTTTAAAGAAGTGATAGAAATATTGCATTTTACCCTTAACATTTTTTACTATTTATTTTTTTCTCATTAAGAGGCTACTTCAGTCAAATGAAAAGACGCATTCGCTAATGCTAATCCTATGGAAGAAATTTATAAAGATATCTCGGTTGCATTTCAATATTTTTAAATGATTTCTTTTACATTAGATAGTTGAGATCGATCTGTATGCAGGCCGTTTTTTACTTTCTCGATTTTCATTGCAGATTTTTTTCAGGAGGATGTTTTCATTTTCGAAACCGGTTTCGAAAATGAAAGTGTCCCCATGAAAAATATCTGTAAACAAAATTGAAAAAGTAAAAAACAACCTTTGTACAGATCTATCTCAGCTGTCTAGTGCAAAAAAAGTCATTTAAAAATATTGAAATGCAACCGAGATATCTTTATAAATTTCTTCCATGGGATTTGCATTAGTGAAAGGGTCTTTTCACTTTACTGAAGTAGCCTCTTAAGGAATGAAAAGGCAAGAATGAAAGTTTCGATATTTAAAATATACACTTTTATCTATAACGTCAAGTAGTTTTAAACTTGTCAGAGCTGTTTTTCATGTTTAAATGAGCAATAGAAATATTGAATTTTCCCCTCAAAATTTTTGAAAAATAATTTTTTTCTCATTAGGGAATAAAAATACAATTACTAACTTACGCCATTCTGTTACTTATTATTCATTCCTAATTATAAATAATTTTTAATATAGTCTTTCCATTCATAAGGCTAACAATCAAAATTGAAATTTTAAACATGCAGACAAAACCTAGATTTTGCATCCACTTTTAATGTAAATTTTAATGCTTAAATAAACAATCCTGAAAACTATTTTTTTACATTTACTCATAAGTAGATATGATCTACTTATATAATGATTTTCATTAAAATCTCTGACATGTCTGCCACAGCTGATTTGCTCATTTTGTATGGAATGACCCATATCGGTTTTTGTGTTGTTTGAATAAATCGATTTAATGCTTTTCAGTTTACATTCTCTTTTAAAAAATGCAATGTTTAAAATATTCGTGTGACTTAATTTCATATTTAATAGCATTATTATCAAAAATATGAAAGATTCCAATATTATTGATTCATATAAATACCGTTTTCCGAATTTGGAGAAAATTATATTTTTGTCTAAACCATAGCAACTATCACTACAGTTTGCTTAGGCGAATTAGACAAGTAAATAAACATTAGCTTAGCGATAATGACAAACTTTTCCAAATTTTTGTTCAGAATCCTCTTTACCAATCGCATTTTGTTGTCCGGTGTCGCCTGTGGAATATTTTGCAACCTTCTCTCGCGGGCCTCTCTTAGCCAGGCGGGCGCCGCGAAGGATCACGTGACGTTTGAGAGAATTGATATTAAAAAACATTCTTTTTTTCTTGTTCCTTTTTTAGTTAGTTTTGTGAATGTGAATCTTGAACGCAGCAGAAAAATATGCTGCGTATAGGTTTTTTATCGTGGTCTTCTATTAGAAGAAATAGTTTCTGAAGTATTAATTGTTTAAAAAGCATTTCTCTTGTTTTTACTTCAGTTTGAATGTGAATCTCGAAAGCAGCATGCTGGCTGTGTTTCTTGATCTTCCGAAAAGGGAGAAATAAATATTCTTGAACATATAAAAGAAATTATCTAAAATTCCCAGTGTGGAATATTTACATGTTTTTAAAGAAATAGTATCCAAATGTTTTCATTGTACATACTGTAAATATTTAATAGTGTAAATATACAAAGTTTTTAATTATCCTGTGCTTGACTTGGATTTATACTGAAAACACCAACGCTATTTTCTGTTGTGAAATATGATGACTTTAATATGATTTAAATGGAATCTTGACTTCTTATAATAATGCTCTCCCTATAACAATTTCGTGAACTGTGATTTAATTGTGGAATAACTTGAAATTCTTCAAGTTCTTGGTGCCGAAACCCGGGAAAAAAGGTAAGAAATACCTTTATTATTCTGCATGACTGTTGATTTTTTGAAAATATACATTTTTCATGATCATTTATTTTGAACATTGAATTTAAATTTAAACATGGATAAGCCTGATAAGTTAAAAAGTAAAAGAGCTACTGTTCGTGCAGCCATTACGAAATTAATCAAAAAATGTGATACATTATTATCTGTTGATATTGATAAAACTGATTGCGACTCATTAATGGAATCATTAGAGCTCGTAAATGAAAAGGAAGCTCAACTAAAGGAATTAGATTCCGAAATGGATGAGCTAATTCAGGAAAAAACTGAATATGAAAAAGAACTAAAATCGGTAGAAGAATATTCTGAAAAAAATATCCAGTTTGAAATTTAAAATTAAGATGAGGCTTAAAAAATGTAAAATCGAAACTGAACCAAAAGTTTTACTAGAATCAAGTAACGGTTCAAAAATCGGTAGTAAGCCAGTTTCGGCAGTGAAGCTTCCTAAACTTAATATAGAAAAATTTTCTGGTGATGCAAGCCAGTTCTTAGAATTTTTTAATTTATTTACTAGTGCGATAGATTCAAACGAATCGTTATCAAAAATTGAAAAATTCCAATATCTCAAATCCTTGTTGTCTGGTCCTGCATATAATATTGTATCTGGTTTTGAACTGACAGATCAAAATTATTCTACTTGTTTAAAATTGTTAGAAGAGAGGTATGGTAAGCGGGAAAATATCATAAACTGTTACATGAATAAAATTCTAAATCTTGAACCAGTGAAATCCTCTAACAATGTTATTTCTTTAAGGAAGCTGTACGATAATATTGAAACTAGTATGAGAAATCTTGATGCGTTAGGAGTAACATCAGGCTCTTACGGCCATTTATTACTACCAATTTTATTAAGGTTATTACCAGAAAATTTGATACTAGATTTTCATCGAAAACGTGACCCCGATAAGGACTGTGAAGTCACCGATTTAATAAATTTTATTAAAACGGAATTAAGATGTCGTGAAGCTACTAATTTAGTAAACAATTCCCAAACCAAGACTTATGAAAATTCTAAAACTAAATATGAAAATCCTTCAAGTAAATATCAAAATTTTCCTCAAAAGAAAATTATACCTTCAGCTGCTGCTTTAAATACATCTACAAAACAGTTTTGCATATTTTGCAAATCTTCTGATCATGTAGGACTAAATTGTTCGAAATTCACTGACGAACAAAAACGATATAAATTAAAGAAAGAAGGTCGCTGTTACAAATGCTTTTTTAAGTCGCATTTATCAATTAACTGTAGAACAAAAATTAACCCTTGTTCCAAATGTGGTAACACTACACATAGTACTTTGTTTTGTTTTAAAGAAACAGCAAAAGAAAATCCTGAAAAAGAAATGGAAGGTGCAATTGTATCTATGATGTCAGAACAAAAATATAAACAAAATAAATCTACATTATTGCAGACTTGTACAGTTTCTGTGTCTGCTGGTAAGGAATGCTTGTTGGCTCGCGTTTTATGTGATAGTGGTTCAGAAAAATGTTTTGTGAAGAGATCTCTAGTACAAAAATTAAAATTGAAGCCATTGCGAAGAGAAAATTTATTAGTTTATCCTTTTGGGCGGAGACGCCCTTATGAATCTTGTTATGAAGTAGTTTCTCTTGAATTATCCAGTGTTGTGCAACCTATTAACTCGATAAATATCGAAGCGCTTGTGGTTGATAATATAACTGGAGCTTCTGTGAAAACACTTGAACCAGAACTTCTAGACATAATGAGAACAAGAGGCTTTAAGCCTGCTGATACAGGTCTTGAACAGGAAATAAATATCTTGCTAGGGTCTGACTTTTTGTGGAAAATATTAAAGGGAATCGAGGGAAAATTGACAAAAGAATTATACGTTGCAGAAACTATTTTCGGTCATACGGTGCAAGGGCAAATAGAGTCTAATAAAAAAGAAGTAGCTTGTTTGCGTGTTTCAGTTGAAAATATAAATACCCAACTGAAAGCATTTTGGGATCTTGAATCAATTGGCATTGCTGAAAGCAATGAAAAGAACATTACCGATCATGAGGTAATAAAAGAATTTAAAGAAAATCTAAAATTCGTAAATGGGCGTTATGAAGCAAAATTATTGTGGAAAGATTCTCGCGAATTACTTAGAAATAATCTTGAAGTAGCAAAGAAGCGGTTTTCTAGTTTAGAAAATAAATTCTTGAAAAACGATTCTTTATTTAAAGAATATAACTCCATTTTGCTAGAGCAGTTTAATGAGGGTGTAATAGAATTGTGCACCGAGAAAGATTCTAATAATTCCTATTACATGCCACACAGACCTGTTATCCGTGACGATAAAACTACAACAAAAATGCGCATAGTCTATGATGCTTCTTCCAAATATGGTGATTCTCTATCATTAAACGAATGTTTGTATCATGTCCCTAACTTGAATTCTAATGTTTTAGATGATGAAAACATTCCTGTTTCGAGTTTCGAACCCCCAAATACTTCCTTGAAAATTTTAGGATTGATCTGGATCAATACAGAAGATACATTAGGACTAGAATTACGACCCTTGTTAGAAAAATTAAATAATGATTCTTGCACAAAACGGAATGTTTTGAAAATTGCAACCATGTTCCTTGATTCAGCCGGATTTATTGCCCCTTTTGTTTCTGGTGAACTAGAAAATGATTGGCAAAATTGGCTTACAGAAATCCCTGATCTCGCTCTTTTGAAAATTCCCTGGCAGTATTTTAGCAACCTGATCATGGAAAGGGAGCATCTCCAATTGCATGTTTTTCCTGATGCTAACCCTAATGTGTATGTTCCTGAATTTCTTTCCTTGCCTGAAAATCAGTGGCCTAGTGTTAAAATTGCTGCATCTCGATTACCTGATGTTTCTGAAGAGAAGTCTCTAAAATCAGCAACCATTTCTTGCGTTCTTCAAACAAATAAATCTGATGAAATTCCCATTTTTATTCTTGAAAAGTATAGCTCCCTAAAGAAATTGTATCGAGTAACTGCATGGATATTTAGATTTATTTCTAATGTAAAATTAAAGGTAGAAAAAAGAAAATTTTCAGAATTATCAGCTGAGGAAATGTTACATGCTGAAAATTTTTGGTTAAAGCTAGTGCAGGAAGAAAGTTTCCCTGAAGTTACAAAATACTTGAAATGTAACAAAAGTATCCCTAGTGAATCGAATCTTCTACAGTTAAATCCTATGTTGTCAGATGATGTTTTGCTGTTGCTACGAGGACGGTTACAAAAGTCTGATTCCTCATTTTATGAAAAACATCCTGATGTGATTCCTGCAAAACATAAATTGACTGAATTAATCGTGAAAGATGCACATGAAAAAGTTTTTCATTCAGAAGTGACCAGAACATTAGTGCAAACTTGTGAAAAGTTTTGGATTTCAAAATCTAGACAGCGTATAAAATCAGTCCTAAAAAAACGTGCAATCTGGAAGAAATCTAACGCACGCCCTGGTGAACAAGTTAGAGCACCTCTAAAACATATCTTGTGTTTACCTACCATAAAAGTGAACGATTTGATTTTACTAGCAACCAAAGAATCTTTAGTGAAATGCTTCCGTTTGCGCGAGACTCTTCTGAATCATTTTTGGAAGCGCTTGAAAAATGAGTATCTTTTCAACTTACAATCTGCTCACTACACCGACCAGAATAAAACTTCTGACTTTGAAATATATGATGTGATTTTTATGCATATGAACATGTATCAAGAACTTTCTGGAAGTTAGGTATTTGTGGACAGGAAAAAAAAAAAAAACTTTGATATTATTAGAGACTCAAAAACTCTCATTGACATTTGACTTTTAGAAAAAAATCTTGAATTGTTTCTGTTATTGACTTTAAACAACATTTTATTCTTTTTCACTTAAAAAAAAAGATGTTTCTTGTTTGATATTATTTCTAATTTTTAGTTTAATTTTTTTGTGTTATTCTAGAAAAATTTGTATAGATTTAAATTGTTCTTTCTATTTTTAGTAGCAGAAACTTGTTCTCAAATCTTTTAAATTGTTTAATTATTTTATTGAAGTCCAGTATGTAAGTATATATTTTGATTTTGTATTGTATTTATGTATAGTGTAACTGATAATTTTTTAGAATAATTTTTATTTCTACTTTAATTATTTGAATCCCCATTTTGATGAACCCTTGTTCATCGGGGGGGAGTTTGTGGAATATTTTGCAACCTTCTCTCGCGGGCCTCTCTTAGCCAGGCGGGCGCCGCGAAGGATCACGTGACGTTTGAGAGAATTGATATTAAAAAACATTCTTTTTTTCTTGTTCCTTTTTTAGTTAGTTTTGTGAATGTGAATCTTGAACGCAGCCGAAAAATATGCTGCGTATAGGTTTTTTATCGTGGTCTTCTATTAGAAGAAATAGTTTCTGAAGTATTAATTGTTTAAAAAGCATTTCTCTTGTTTTTACTTCAGTTTGAATGTGAATCTCGAAAGCAGCATGCTGGCTGTGTTTCTTGATCTTCCGAAAAGGGAGAAATAAATATTCTTGAACATATAAAAGAAATTATCTAAAATTCCCAGTGTGGAATATTTACATGTTTTTAAAGAAATAGTATCCAAATGTTTTCATTGTACATACTGTAAATATTTAATAGTGTAAATATACAAAGTTTTTAATTATCCTGTGCTTGACTTGGATTTATACTGAAAACACCAACGCTATTTTCTGTTGTGAAATATGATGACTTTAATATGATTTAAATGGAATCTTGACTTCTTATAATAATGCTCTCCCTATAACAATTTCGTGAACTGTGATTTAATTGTGGAATAACTTGAAATTCTTCATCGCCATTGTCTTATAAAGGCATTCTACGATAATTGCCCCAAAACGTAATTTTTGTAATGTTCAGTTAACTGACGTTCTAAATATGGTTTCTTGCTTGTAGTAAGAAATTGAATAGAATTAATACTATAAATCGTTTCCAAAAGTAGAATAAAAAAAATTTCTTTTTTCACGAAAAAAAAAAAAAAAAAAAAATGAAAGATCCCTTACAAAGCGATCACAACACATCTAGTTTCTACGCCGACTAGTTTATTATTAAATATCGTAGTATACATTAAGAAAAAGTTTACGAACAAACGGCAGAAACACGACGAAAATAATTTTCTTTGAAACACGTTAAAAATTGTGAAAAACATAGTGTGTTAGTCCTTCTTCAATAGACTAAAAAAACGCGTTTACTTTCAAAGTGAGTCTGATGAAGAAAGATCAAGCCCTTCGGAAACAGGTTGTGCTTTGCACATATTTTATGGTGTTTTTAAGAAACTCTTTCCTTTGTCTTCACAATTTAATAATAATAATATATATACAGGGGAAATGAGAATTCCCTTTTCAATTTTTGCATTCGGTAACTTATGAAAAATTAATATGTTGTTTTTACATGTTAGAGCCGCTTATTTTTTTCCTTTACATAAAAAGTATTTGTTAAACAAAGAAAAATTTCTAAATTTGCAAGGGGGGGGGGGGGAAGTATATATGAGGACGTGAGTTTCAAAATTCGCTTTATCCAAAATTTTAAAAATTGATTTTTTTCTGCCAATCTATTCTATTAGTGAACTTGCGTCGAGAACACTCTACAATCTGCAAAATAACTAGTTTTATCGTGCTTTTTCTGGCAGTATAAAATCTCGGTTTACAATAAAAACCATGGACACAGTCAGAGGTTTTTCGCGGTTTCCCAAAATTTGATTTTTTGGATAGGGCGAGTTTTGAAACTCACGTCCTCATATATATATATATATATATATATATATATATATATATATAATAAATTTTTTGTAATTATTAACCGTGAAACAAATAAACATAAATAAATAAACAATTATTATACTGTAAAATTGCATATTCGATACTCTGTAATTCATAAAATGAAAGAAATATTCTTCAGCTATTTTATAGTTACTATAAAGATGAAAAAACCACACATTTTATTTGTGGAACTTTAGGCATTTGGGACCTGACGATTCTGTCTAAGTTCTACAAATTTCCATTATTCAATTTCTGCTATTTTTTACTATGTTTTTGGAATCTATGTTAGGTGTGTTGGGGGGAACTGTATTGTTGTCAATTAGTTAATTTCATTTTATTCATAATTTCACAGTTTTTGTTGGTGGTCGGTGATGTTTATTTAATGGTTATATGTATAGTGTGTATATCCATGGTGTTAATAATTAAAGCACCACTACTTCGACCTCTCTCTATATTGAACTACTCAGTGTATGACCTTCTAATTTTGTGCACATGCTATTCAAGACACGGGGAAACGAATTACGCGAAAAAAATAATTTCAGAAACCACTGATAGATGGCGCTATGCAACTGGTCATAGGCTGAAAAGATACATCTGTACAAACTTTATTTGAACGTCCCAAATGTTAACGCGACAATGGCCTTATCTACGCACGAAACGCTGTCCAATGTGGTTTCCTTCATGAACATGTAAAATCTGCAGTCTGTGGCCTGCTTGTTCAACTGCAGATCTTAAACTGGTCGACTGAGATGCTTTTCACTAGTAGAGGGCTACCTTCTTTCAGGTATGCCAAGGATAATAGAAGTACTCGATAAACAAGGGTTTTTAAGTGCCCTTACAGCAAAAAATCACACGGATTAAGATTCGGAAAACAAAATAGCCATGTTGTCAGAAGCGCATGACTGTTTGCTTTGTCATTATTCAAATTATGCAGAAGAAATAACTTTCTCTCCAATTTTTATCTCCTTTTATGCCCAGAATATGGCTGCAAACCATGGATTTGTGAAATGTTTTGTGCTTACAAAGTGAAATTGCAGTTTAAGCTTATTTATATATATTTTTTTTCCATTAGGGCAATAGAAATTAAAACGGAAAAAGTTTATTTCCCCATACGTGTTTTTTTTTTCTTTTTCTCCCTATTTTCTGTTGTACAGCACCATCTATTTGTGTTCCTGGAACTATTTTTCTTTTTCTGTTTGCGTAATCCGCCACCCCATGTCCTGACTAGTATGTACGCAAAATTTGAAGCCTTTACACTGAGTAGTTCGATAAATAGGAGGGTCAAAGTAGGGGTGTTTCAATTTTGCCACCCGGTATAAGAAATATGGAATGGCTTAGGCGCCACGTACATTAGGCGCCACAACAGATATGATAATGTATGATATTTTATATTTCTGCGGAAATATGTCAAAGATAATGCACTCTTTTCTCTAGTAGCTTATATCAATTAAGTAAATTAAAATTTAGTTAAGTGAAATAAATAAGAAAATTTGGAGTTACAAACATTCATGTAGATATGTTGAAAGGTGCTTGGAGAGAATTGGATTATCACTTAGATATTTAAAAAATAAATAAATAAACCCGTACAAAAAACTACTTAAAAAAAGCTTTATGTGCTGCTGTTGTATCTACAAGGAACATAATTGGTTATTTTATTCCTGCCAGATTGTATAAATGTCAATGGTGTACAGATCACCCTACATAAATTTTCTTTGCAATGTGAGAGCTAAACATTTGTATGTTTTATGCAAAAGCGACTCATTAAAATTTTGTGCTGTTAAAAAGAATCATTAATCATTTTTAACAGGGCTATTTTGTAACATATTATAAGATACTTTAAAAGTAACATGGATGTGAAGGAATAAGAATAATAATTTAAAAAAATGCTTGCTCTTCCACCTTTTTGAACCTATAAATAAAGAAAAAAGGTTCTGGAAAAATGGATAGAGATGTTTAAAACGTAACAAACTAACTGCATAAAAAAAGGGCGTCAAAAAGTGTTGAGCGATTGTCCTTAATCAACATAATTGGTGGAGCAGAGTTTATTAATAGCAACGTTACAGAGTGGAACAGTTCGGGAGTTGTCGGTATCTTTGCAGGCTGACAGATAGCGCTTAACACCCAATGACAAGTTTAAATATTTGCGACGGATCTGGAAGTTTCAGTAGCTTAACTGTGTTGTGCGTTACACTTTTTCTGTGCTTTTCTTGTCTTTCTTTCTTTCTTTTTTTTTCTTTTGCTGTTTTATTTTCTTTGCGTTCGGATTTTCTTTTTCAACAACCATTATCATTATTCTTAGCATAAAGTTAATATACAAGCTGTTCATAAACGAATGTCGTAGTTATAAATTTTAATAGTATCAACTGTAAGCGTTGCAGAGTGTAGGTTCAAGGCACAAATAAAGAGTAACTCAAACAGTTTTAGATAGTCGCATGCGCAAGTACTGCTTTGTTATAGTCTCGCTTGTAGAGTCATATATGCAAAATGGCGACTCCTTAACGTAAAGCGTTATTGCTTGTTTAAAGGTTTAAAATCCGTTAGAGCCATGACAATTCTTTCCTTTGGGACTTTATAAAAGACCGTGTCTACGTTCCGTCGCTATCTAATGATTTGCCAGAGTTGAGACACAGAATTGAAGAGGCTAATGCTTCCATTACTCTGGACTTGTTAACCGAACTGTGGGGAGAATTGGACTTTAGATTGGATGTCCGCCGTACAACTAAAGGTGTGCATATTGAAGAAAAACTAGTAGTCTTAGTAAAAAAAAAAAAAAAAAAAAAAAAAAACTAGGTTAGTTTACCTTCAATTTGATGCATGATTTGTTGTAAATAGTCTAAATTAAACTGTTATAATATACCATTGAAACTGGTCCATTCTTTTATGGGTACTCTATACATTTTAGCTTGTTTATTAAAAGAGCGATTTCTACCAAGATAAGTCATTCTCTTGAGCGAGATACATCCCTGGTTAAAATTATAAAGACTCTAAAAAATGTAAAGAATAAAATAAATATAAAATTTTAAGTTTAAAAAAGTATTAAAAATGAAAAGAATAAAAAGAATAAAAAATTTAATAAAATTCTAAGTATTAAAAAAACGTTATATAATACTTATTTATAGTCCAAAGAGAATTTCTTTTCCCTTTTATATAAAAATAATAATTATTAAAAAGTATATGAAATAGGGAAAATTAAATTTATTGATGGTCATAATTACATGTACACGGCTGATAAATTCGAATGGATATGATTTTAATAAGAAATCTAACCAACTTTATTTTGGAGACACTTAGCCAAACGATTCGACATGCTTGAAACAAGTTTTGATAATCAAGATGCGGGCATAGCTACCCAGAGATTGTAAAAACTGCCTCAAGGTCTGTAATGCATGAATTATTTATTAAACATAGATACCTTCATAGGGATTAATAATAAATATTTTTTCAAAAATGTTTTACCACAAGTGAAAAAATGATAAAGTAATTTTTCAGATTCTAGAAAAAAGAAGACATACCATAAATTTAATACCTAAAACATCAACAGACAAAATTTTCCACAATTTCTCGCTTCAAACCGCGGACTTTTTTTTTTTTTCCAATAATTCCAGTGACTAAATTCTCCATATTGTGTATGCGGAAAACGATGCACTCTTGGTGGTAAAAAAAAAAAAAAGTAAACACACTCCCCTACTAACTTCTCAACAAATTATCGTAGAAGAAAGTTACTGGTACCGAACGATTGGAAATAAAGTCTACTTTTAAATAAAATTTGCTTAGGATCCATATGCATATTAAAATGAATCGTAACTTCATTTTTTTCAATAGCAATACCCAATTTTAACACATTTCAAATCTTTGGTTCAAACCATGCCTAAACATCAAATTTCAAGTCATTTGAATGATAAGTTTTTGAATTATAAACATTTAAAATTTAGCGCTTCTAATGTTAAATTGCATTTTCATATTTTCATTAATATCTCTTGAAATTATACTCTTAATGTAATAATTTTTTGTGTAGCGATAATACTGAAATACCTAAACATAAATACGTTGAATTTGCATTTTCTATAATTTTATGCTATGAATTATGAAATTAATATTCGAAAAAAATATGAATTGTAACCTAATATTTTTTTGATGGATTTAGATTTATTAAGTCCTGCTTTATGGAAATCCAAAATTTCACAATTTTCTTCGAAGTAGTTTTCAAATTATGCTTAAAAACGGCAAAATGATGGTTTAAGAGGCCGTCTATGATAGAAGTGACTAGATATTTTGAAATTCTGATGCTATCCTGTAATCTAGCAGTCTTCAATGACTGCTTGAGTGGCGCTTAAGATGCCTTGATCAAGAAGGGAGCTCTCTCGGTCAACAGTCGAGTACTGTTTCTCAGTTTGGATACATCCCCTAAAATACGCTCGTTTTTAAATATATATTTTTTCGTAAACTTATTGTATGAATTGCATAAAAATTCGTTTTTAGGCTAATTGAATGCTATAGAGTTCATTTATGCTGTCAAAACTGTGTACTGCTATTGAAAAAAAAAACAAAGTTATGGTTCGTTTAAATATGTAGATGGCCCCCTAAGCAAATTTTATATATATCATTTAAAAGTAGACTTTATTTCTAATCGTTCGGTACCAGTAACTTTCTTCTACGATAATTTTTTGCATAGTTAGTAAGGGGTGTTTATTATTTTTTTCCACGACTGTACCTCCTGCAAAAAAATATTTATTTTCGATCCAAGGAAATTTTTATTAACTTAATGCAGTCACACGTCTCCTCATTAATTCAATAGAAATAATTATAGATTAAATTTCTCAACTGTTGTATTCTTAGAGGCAGTAAAGTAGCATGTGTTAAAAAAAAAATCCTCACAAGCTCTAATGAAAGCCTCATTTTTTCTTTTGAATCCAGCTTTCGATTACTACTCTTAAACCATCATGTCACTTCATTTCAGTATTTAAAAAAGGGCAGTCCACTTTATTTATACACACTTTGTTGATAAACTGCTTCCTATCTACTTTGCCAATCCTAAACCTAATTTGTGTCAACTCAATCTGTCTAAGCAATGACTTAGATTAGATTTAATCTCCGCTTTTCATGCTGTAAGCATGTTGCCAGCTGTGATTTACTTAATGGTTATTTTTGGAATCGTATGTTCACATGTGTCTAGGATACTTTTTCTTTTTTGTCTGGTCTCAATCAAAATACCCTCTGACATCTTTTCATAACGAAAATCGTATTTGATGTACTTACAATTCTAATCCATCTGTGCTTCATTTCCTTAAAGCTTTTCGGCTTTTTTACTTTAATCGTCTGTTTACTCTAATTTTGACTTTCGCTTTTTAGTATTACATCTGTCTGTCTACAAATAGCATGAAATACTGGGACATAAACCTCTTAAATTAATATCTAATACTATTATAAGTCAAGAGAAGACTAATGGTCTTATAATAATAATTTTTGATAAAATATTTTCTATCGAAATGCTTATTTTGTAAATTTGTTGTGACAAATAATTTACTTACTCGTTTTTATTTTTGTAATGTATATTTGTTATTTTTTAATTTCTTTGTTATCATTTCGTAAAATTAAAATGTGCTAAGATAATCATACCAATTAATTTATAAAGCTGACTCAAGCTTATTATAGACATAAAATAAATGAAATGATTTAAAATTGGTAAACAGAGTTTATCACAATTGAGCATTCTGAGTTTTATATTCTGAGTTGCTTTTAAATGAATATGTTAAACGCTACTTTAATATTTATAATAGAAATATTTTAAAGGTTTTATTTTTATTACTGAATGTCGTCTAGGTATTTTATAAAAAGTAACCGTGTGTCCCAAAAGTGACTGATAGATTTTAAAATTCAGTAACTTGCAAACGGTGACAATATTAAAAATTTTTTGCAGGAGGGTTATGTATGATGTCAGGAGTTTTTTTTACTGTGATTCTTGGTTTTAGTTCGAATTTCAAGCAATAGATGTCGCTGAGAGTAATAGGTGCTCAGTCCAGACCCGATTTTTGGTACTTCGGGATCCATTCAATACATTTTAACCTTCTTTTTTGCATGGAAGAAGAGAGAGGCCAAAAAATCGAACCTGGATTTAGCGGTTGTTGCTTGCACTGCCATCTATCGATGCTATTTATAACTAAAACTGAGAATCGAAGCATAAAACCTCCTGATATCTTTCGTAATACCCCTGCAAGAATTTTTTAAATGTCTGTCACCATTTGCAAGTTATTGAATTTTAGAATCCATCAGTCATTTTTGGAACACCCGGTATTTGGTATATTCTTCATAAATAAATGCCTTATGAAAAGTATTTTGTAAATTCTTATTAAATCTAATTTAAAACATAACTCTTACGTATTTTCGTAAGAGTTATTCTAAGTATTGATAAAAAGTGCAGAATTATTAAAAAAAAAATTATATCGGAATACTTCTTAACATTGGTTCTATGCTTTTGCGGTATTTTCGGTTAAAGAAGTTTCTTACATACTATCCCAGAAATAATATTTGTTCAAAATTTATAAATATGCATATATCAGTCCTTTTTTTACATTTCGATTGCACTCTTCTTAAAATAGTTCGAAGTAATTAATTCAATAGTTGTTAGTATTTATTTGGTAAAAATTGAATAGCTGTTTTTCACCCGTGAGGTTATCTTATTTTTTTCCTCTTTGTTTTTATTTCAGTTTTTTTTTTTTTTTTTTTTTTTAAAAAGCTTGTAATTTCAGTCCTAAGTATATATCCATTGTTAATGGAATTTATGAAAGTAATATTAGATGACTATATTGGAAAAAAAGGTAAGATAATCATTATCGATTTGTATCGTAAAATGATGATTTGGTTTCTTGTACAGAGGAACGGAAATCATTTTTTCATTACTTAATCAATTCAAATGTGTAAAAAAGTATTTTTCCATTTATTACCTTTACTCTATGAAAAATATGTATTTAAAGAATAGCTTTTGTGTTTTCTATGTGAAAGAAAATTGTGACAGACTAAATATGTTTTGTTCTTATAGCATTTCCAATGTCGATCAAACATTTCAAAATAAATTAAAAGTACAAATATATATATATATATATATATATTAGTTTTGGTTAGTACATGGCGTACAACTTATGAAATTAAAAAAAAAAAGCTTACGCGTGCATTACAGAAAACAATCAAACTTAATTTATCAGTAAAAAATTTTGTACTGTATTTAACTGTTAAAATCGTTTTCTAAAAAATCTCCTATTCATATTTTTAATATATTTTGATTATTGTATTAATTTCAACATTTTTTTTGGTCGCAAATTAGTGTTTTTATCGTATCTTCAGTGAATCATAAACAATAAATTTGCAAATTAATTATTTTATAGTTTTGTTTTGTTCTCTCATTTGTAAATTGAAGGTAACTAAAAACAAATTACGTTATTGAAGTGCTTTTAGTTTTTCATTTTACTCTAATAACACATTTCTCTCTTTTAAATACAAAATAACTCGATAGCCAAATTTTGAGCATGTAAAATATTTTGAAAATAATCTTTCACTCTAAAGTGTGTCCACGTATAACCTGACCGACCTTTATTTTCGCAACCGTTGGTTCTAGATGAATACTTCCAATTACAAAAATGGTTTAAATAAGGTAAAGAATTATTTTTAAAGCGATTTGGGTCAAGAAAAATATTTATTAAAAAATTACGAAATTTAAATTTTTATACGGTCCCCCGGTCTTATAAGTGATATTTAGTAAAAATTTACTATGACACTAACAAGTAAAACAGAAAAAGTCCCATTCATCTAACATTAAAATTGACCGAGTTATGAAACTTTGAAATGCATGACTTATATCACTTTTCTGCATATCAAAACAGATGATTTCGACCATGCTTTCAGGAGTTGTATATAAAGTACTTAATATTATTTCAAGGTATCTGCGGTTTGAAAGAAATCGTACAACTATTACGATTTAGTTAGCTTTATTAGTCAAATTTCAGATTAGTTAAAATAATTGTATTTTAACATATGTTGTATTTTATAAGGATTTGAGGCTATGACTTCTTTTAACAAAAATTATGTTATTTTCATAAGGTTTTATTTAACTTGCAATGATCGTCTTTCCAGTTTAAAATTTATACTCGAACTTTAACTGACTTTCAAATGTCCGATCGAAGTTAAAATTTTACATACTGACTTAAATCCGATTATAAAGTAATATTATTATGATTTTCGACGCTTACCATCTTATATATACTTATATTAGTGGATAACATAAAATAATTCGGCTAGATTACCGTCAACAAGTTTAAGAAATGGTTTTAGATTAGATAACATAAACCTGCGATGGTTGTGTTTTTTAACTTTTATAATTACGTTTTATGTATCTTTTAACGTTAAATAAAAGAATTACCTTCACTTTTAACCATCATGTCAGGATTTTTGCAAATCGTAAATTTAAAGGTTAAAAAATAGCGACAAATCCGATTCTAAAAGTAGATGTAAGACATTTTTATTCAGCTTAATTTTATTTAATTCAATTTTGTGACTTTAATTATTTAATTTAATTAATAATTTAATTATTAATTTATTCAATTTTGTGACTTATACTGGGTTTTTGACAGCTAAACAGCTCAGGGGTCCAATGTGGTTGGGAGGAGAGGGGGGGATCAATTTTAACTTTGAGCTTTTTAACTTTGAAATTTGCGATTTGAGAAAAATCCTGACGTGATGGTTTAAAATGAAGGTCATTTTCGGATTCAGCGCTAAAAAATACATGTGAATCAATTTTCAAAAGCTAAAAAACGTAGCACAATCCAAAATTTGAATGACGGTGTAATCTAAGAGCAATTTAAAATATGTATCTTTTTGTAAAGAATTGAGGTTTTTGTTTTTCATCCTTTTATTTAACAAAAATTCTGTTATTTTTATCCTCTTATATGTTCAGTACAAATTGTATATTTTGCAGTAATATGTCAGAATGATTAAAGATTTCAAAGTTATATTGCAATGCTAATTTTACTCCCAACCATTTCTTTAATATATCTGAAGATAATTATATTTCTACAAAATTTCTGAATGATCCCTAATTTGAAGCAAAAAATATGCTCCAACTTTAAACAGCTATTACTCGGTAAATTTTAATCGTAGAATAACGGGATTTTTTTGGCCTTACTTGTCAGTGTAACAGGAAAATTTTACTAAATATAACTTATAGGACCGGGGGACCGTATAAAAATTTAAATTCTGTAATTCTTCGCTAAATTCTTTTTTCGCTTCAAACTTTTTTATCTTAACTCTGCACCTAATTTTGACCACTTTTGTAATTGGAAGTATGCATCTAGGACCAACGGTTGCGAAAATAAAGGTCGGTCAGGTTATACATGGACACACTGTATCTAACTTATGAGGTCTAGAAAATATATTTCTGTATAATTTTGAGGAATCAAATTTTAAATTAAATATTGGTCTTACTATGTTTTATTATAATTAAAAACGTGTTATAATTAATTTATTAACAGTTATAAAAACATATTATCCTTTTATTAAATTTGAAAAATTATCCAGTCTAAAAAAGAAAAAGAAAAGTGTATTTTAGATCAAGTTTGTATATGTGGTGCTAAATCCGTTTCTTGTTACGTATAATTATACAATACTGCCAACTAAGGTTAACTAAGATATTTTATAATATAATAACATAATATTATAAAATATCCATATAATATATATCTATCTATATATATCTATCTATATATATCTATCTCTATATATATATCTATATATCTAATATATATCTATCTATATAATATATAATATATATCTAATATAATATATAAACATAATATTTTTATATTATGTTTTTAGTTTAACACTTTGACACCATAATGTATTTTCTAGTTCAATTTATTTTGCTACAATTAATGTGCACAAAGGTATCGTCATAAACAAAAATGCATGTTTTGTTCATTTAAAAAAATTACCATGTAAGCATTAATACATTTTTTTCTGATTTAGATTATTTTTAAATTATCTAATTTCGTTAAAAAACAAAAAATTAAAAAAAAAATTATCACAAAGCATAATTTTACAAAAATCCACGCAAATGATTTTTGCATAGATACTGGTTTTTTACTGGACAAGCCGTTTTTTTTTTTTTTTTTTTTTTTTTTTTTTTTTTTTTTTTGTGATGAATTAAAATGTTTCTTTATAATTTATCCATCAAACAGTATTAATTCCAATAAAAATAAATATTCTGTATTTTCCTCCAATAAATCTAAATAATATCCAAAGGATATTCCCTTCCTAATAATCAATTATCCCATTCAGTGTGTGAGTGTTAGTCATGCATACCTGGGAACAGAGTAACAAGTTCAATATAAAAAGAAAAGAATAAAAAAATGCAAAATTTATCAAAATAATTGAATTCTGTGAATACAGACTAAAGAATGTATTAGAACGCTACAACAAAGACGTTACAAATCATGCTTCATTTGTTTGAATTTCTTTCAACATCTTTTTTTCTTAGTCTGAATAGATCTAATCTGTTTTTAGCCTTTGTTCAAAAGCCTTAGAGCCGGCTTTTCTGTCAATGGATATTAAAAGCATCGACACCATTGATAAAAATAAATAAATAAATAAAATAAAATAAAAAATACAGAATAATGTGATTTGTCACAAACTCTAATGATACGTCATTAACAATTGAACTTTGAAAATTCTGCTCTTTCATCTCATTTTCGCCTTAAATGTTTATAAAGGATGCTTGTTTTCAAATACGAATTTAATAATTTTTATCCAGAAATGTTATTTGGTTTTATTTTTATTAACAGTCATTATATGCAGATATTATCGTTTTGTTCATCCTTTCGATTCTAAATAATAATAATAATAATAATACACAAGCACGAAGAATTGGTCAGTTAAGGTTCTTGGCAGTTCCACTCATTTTGATATTTGAAGAACACAAAAACGTTACGAAATTCGATCTGCTTCCCTTTGTGTTTAAATAAACTGGTATGCATTCTCTGTATTTTAGATTTTTAAGATGGGTTGAAAAGCTAACCCAATTATAGCGGTAACTAGTACAGTATTTTATAATCATACTGGTTAAAAAAAAAAGAAAAGAGAAAAACTAGGCTTTATTGCATTACTGCTGGCATTTTTGTACTGTATTGAATATGGCTGCCAGCGTACAATGGGAAAGGAAGAAATTGCGCAGAATATTATTTATTGATTTTTTTTTTTATTATTATTCATATTTTAACACTGATTTATTTATTGTTCATGTTTTACCGATAGTGGAATAAATAAATTTAGTGAGTTGTTAGATTTTTCTTCCTTTCTTTCTCTCTCCCTCTCCTTTTTTTTTTTTTTTTTTTTTTTTGACTAATGAGCAGCAACATGTGTTACTGATGCGAGATTTAGAGTCCAAGACGAAGAGTGAAAAACATCTGAATAAGACTTATTTTTTATTTTAAATATTTTCCAAACTGTCATGTGACTGCCTCAACCCACTCGCTTGTCTAGTTCTTAGGTCGTTGTTAACTTAGTAAATAGATGCCGAGTTTGAATCCTGGTTCAGGCATGGATAGAGTAACTCTATAAGAGAGTGGCGACATACGCATCGGTTGTATGCTAAGGCTATAGCGTCTAGAATATATAACGCGGAAATTGGCTATCCCAGTAATACTTAAAAAAGTGCTAAAATATTGGATCACTTAAATGTCAAACGAAGCTGAAATCCAAAGAGCCGATCGCAGCGAAATCTGCAGGATATTTTCTAAAACTCCAAGTCGATTTGCTCTAGACGCTGTAAATAATAGAACGATATTTACATTGAAATTTGAAAATATACCGCAGATGTCGCTGCGATCTGCTCTTTGAAATTCAGCATCGTTGCACATTTAAGGGATACAACTTTTTAGCACTGTTTGGACACTGATTTCCACACTATATATTCTAGAGTCTAGACGCTATACTAAGACTGTGTTCATATGAAGCTTTTCTCCAACCTACGTTCCTGGACTTGGCGATAATCGCATGGACGAATTTGATTAGACGAGCGAGACAAGTTAACAAACATTAGCTTGGCAAAAATGCCAGGTTTGATGAGATGCTTAACTAATCGACTTTCTCCGACTACGTCAAAAGTCCTCCAGACCAATCAAATTTCATATCCGATATCTTCTGCCACTCTCATATAGAGGCATCCTAGGCATGGATGTGTATTTTTAGTGGGTCGAATTCCGCTTTGCACGGAAATGCTATTCTATTAATTAGACTCTTTACTTAGGCAATTTTTTCATGATTTTTCATAATAATTTTATACGCACTCTTTTGTTTGGTATTTTAAGACAACGGAAAGTGGCGTCACATCATGCGTGCTTTTACAAAAAGTCTCAAAACTGCATTGGAGAGGAGATGAGGGGAACAATAAGAATAGCTATAAGAGAATAATTCAAAATTAATGAATTAACAAAATATACACTAAAATACTGAAATCGGAGAATATGGAAATAAGCATGCTATTATAATTTAAAAATAAGGTTAACTTATAGTATATATTACTATCAACTTGTATTACTAATATTGTTTTCTTAATAGCTCAACGTCGCTTAATAGTACAGATGATGGCTTTGTTAAAATAAAAAAAAAAAAAAAAAATTAAATAATTCTCGCAAACTATTTTTCAGCATTATTAACCAGACAATCCAACCTTGGTTATCTGGGTAAAAGACAGGATATGGCGTTACCTGGGATTGAACCAGGGATCTTTTGTACAAAAGACAAGCGCCGTAGCACCGAGTAAAAGATTACCTCAGTTACTCCGTGTCAGTGACTCATCATATACGGCTCGTCGAAGTTGTTGTAGAGACAAATGTCATTGCTACTCATTTCACCACCAGCGAAAGACGTCTTATTTTGGGTCTACGCTGGCTTGCGCTCTTTAGCTATTAGCTTAGCGGTTTTGAATGTTGGAGATAAATTCGTTGGTACTGTCATCTGTTGTGAAGTTTGCATGTTTCTTTTTTCGGGTAAAATAAAGAGTCATGAAATCTAGTTTAGAAACAAAGTGGGAAAGAAAATTTAAATTAACGTTATCTTTATAAGCATTTTTATGAAAATGCAGGAAAGCCCTCAGACGATCGGAGGGTCGTGTTTTATCTATATATTTATGAAGTTTTAATTTCATTTGGCTATTCGTTATAGACTATTACACGGAGAGAAACAAATGCGAATTATTTACATTGTTTTAAGATCAAGACAATGTGTTAAATAACAGTTATGGATAGTCAGTAAAATAAAAAATTAAGAAATTTGTGGTTAAATTTCGAAATAATAATAACTTAAATTTTTTTTTTTTAATAAGAAGATGTTGGTATTGTGGCTAACTGAACTTCCACGTGTAATAACTGTTTTCTCAGACACATAATGATTTTTGTTACTATAACAAATAACATGTTTATTAAAATAAGAATTTCGGCACAAATAAAGCCCCACTAACTACCATTCAGCATTACATATCTGCCATAATTTAAAATGATTAATATGTAGGTCGCTTCCATCACAGTATATATGAATATATATTTTTTTATTGCAACTGTATAATTTTTAACTATAACTGCAAACCTGCAAACAGAAATGATATATTTAATATGCATAATACACACATACAAACATATATTACTTACTTTTCCCTTATTAACCTTTGTTTTAATACGTTGAATGCCAGGCCAGTCACCGGTGACTAACACTGAACTTTCCGTTTAGGCCGCGTCAGTCATCGGTGACTGACAGTTATAGATTTTGTAACGGGAATCTTATTTCGTGGCCCAAACGGAAAGACAGGCAAAATAGACTTGGCATTCAACGTGTTAAACCCCATTATCCTCCTTTAACTTAAAATATTTTTATTTCTGTCTCCCTTTATAGTAATGTAATTTCCTTTTCTTCCCCTCATCTATTTGCTCCGCATCTATTTTGCTGTGCATCTAGCTAATTGTAATATAGTTAATCATTCCAGTTCTAGATGGCAGCACCCATTTTTTTATCCTTTTTCTTTTCTCTCTCTCTTGTCACTTTTCTTATCTATTTCAGCGCTATTCACTGCGTATGGTTTTACGGTTTTGAATATGGATGCAACTTTGTTCATTTATTATGCTTGTGAGTTCTTTTAGTTATTTTTTAAGTTTCTTGTCTATTTCTGTTGAATTTTCCTTAATTTTATTGTTATCTTATTACGTTTCAATCGTTTCTAGACTTTTTCCGATACGTTATGAGAAACTGAATATTGTCATTTTTAGGTTTTATGTCTATAATATTCGATGAAATAAGATATCTTAATTATGCATTGTGCATATGAAGCTTCCATGAAAATTCCATATCGCATTCATAGTTTTGTATTTTCACTCTCTGTTGTTTAGTATGTTTTCATTTATTTTTCCATTCATTTGTACGCGTGCGATTTCATTTTAATTATATATATTGCTTAATTGCTTTAATGCTTTAATTATATATATTGCTTATATCATTGAATTCTGTACTCTTGAAAACGTAATTCAATATATAAGTTTTTCAATTATTTTTCGGTATCCATATTCTCTTTTTTCCTTCCATATTAATTCTTGTAATTAAGTAGAAGGCACTTTATTTTATACATACAGTTGTGTATTATAGGTTTGTGGTATCCATTTTTATTGTCATTTCATTCACAATATTGCAGTTTTTGATGATGGTCGGTAATGTTTAATTAATGGTTATATATATATATAAGTATTTAATTGGTTATTGTATCAAAATTTGGTGGTTTTCATATGTTTTAAATGGATTAATCGTCCGCAATGTGCTAATGAATTAGGGGTATTGTATTTGATTTTGTGATACAAGTCATAGGTTCCATTTTTATTTTGTATAATGTCAGTGTTATGTATTGAAGCTAAATTGATTAATTTACTTTTAGTAACTGGAAATAGATGATGACTTGTAATTATATAATGGTTTTATATATATATAATAAAACTTTATATAAATCTCTAATAAAAATATTAAGATAGATAAAATTTTAATTATAAAACAAGTAAAAAAAGGAAACGGGGAAGATCACGAAAGAACTGAATGGATGATATTGAAAAGGCAATGAGAGATAGAAGTCTGGAGGATGAATGGACCCTTGACTGGAAGAAGTGAAAAAGACCAGTTGAATAGACTCTGGTAGATTTTTCGGATGGCGACATCTGGCGCCATAAACCGAGTTTATATATATATATAAAATATTTAAAAGGACTAAATTTAAAAGCTTCTGGTGAAAAATACAGAAATAGTTCAGTGTTAACCCTTTAGTGCGCAGCTTTGCACATATGCAAACAACAGTCTTTTGAATTTAATAGATATTTTTATTCGTATATACCCAATTCACACCAGAAAATTAAAATAGCAATATTTGCTTTAATTAATAACATATATTCTGTTCTTAAATAAAGCGAAATTAACCATTTAAACTTTCTGGTGTAAAGTCAAATTCTCTGAACTACGTAATTTCTAGAACGTATTCTATGATGGGAATTAAAGTGTTAAAGGTTAAGTTTTATAAAATAAATAATTATAAAAAAATAAGGTATTTGGAGACATACTTATTAACATATTTACTAATTCGCATTATTTTAGCGTAAAACAGCCACGCGACAGTAGTTTTTACTTATATTGCAGATGTGCAACAGAAGAAAAGATTGACGTATTATATGAAAAATGTATCTCTAATTTTTTTCATTATTTTTCCTGTGTAATACACCTTTAAGATAACCATATATAATTTTTCCAAAACAAAATAAAAAATCGCGCATTTAAGGGTTAATAAATTGAACTTGGGTAGTTGACAAACAAAATAAATAATAGGATTTCAAATTATAGAAAATAAAGCTTAGTTAAATTATAAATTAATGAAAACTTTAAAATAAAAATAAATATAACTGCCTCACCTGCCACATATAATATTAGCTTCTAGGGAAGGAATTTGAGTGTATATGCCACTATATCAGATAACATATCTTTTATAATAAAAATTTCGGCGCAAATAAATCCCACTAACTACCCTTCAGCATTACTTCTGTGTCATAATTTAAAACAATTTATATGTGGGTCGCTTCCTTCACAACACATATAAATAAGTTCTTATTATTATAACTTTATAATTGTCAACATACCTTTCTCGAAATAGAGCAACAGAAGAAGGAAAAGCTTAAGAACTCCTGACTTGTCAGAACATTCTATCAACTTGTAGGATAAATGTTTTCTTGCCTGGGACGGATTGTTTTTTTTTTTTTTCCTTTTTTCTGTTTTATTTATCAATTTTCTTCATATTTTTTTCTTGAGTTCTCACTAATCTGTTTTTAGCGTTTGTTTCCGCCACTTAGGGGAGGGGTGGTACAGGAGAAGAGTTGAGTGACAAAGCAGACGACCGATGAATCAGGGAGAAAAATGTGAGATGGGTGAAGGAGAGGGTTGTTAAAAAAAGATCCCAGTTAAGTTTCGACTCCGAGAGGAGAGACTTCAGATGTTGACAGTGTAGAAAAGACAATTTTGTTATTTTTTCTTTTTTTTAGTTGTTGTTTTTTCACCCTTTGGGAAAACAATTTGGTTGACGTTTGAATCCCGTTTTCCATTAATGTTTTTACAAGTGTTATGTGTTTCCCAACACGAGTTCTCAATGAAAGTCATTATAGGAAACGGAGTAACTCTTAGCTGATGTTGTCGATAAATGTATTTGATTTTAATTTTTCTTAACACAATACAGACCGGCTGACACATTTATAAAACTGTCGATAAGAAATTCTAAATTTTCTCCAGAATGTTTGAAAAATTATTTTTGGTTATGATAGATATTTCATGAATAAATTAGACTATAAATAGTATTAAATTTTTTCTGGTGTGTTCTTGAAATTTCTGAATAAAAAAACCACCAGATTTGGCAACACAATTTGGTTGATGTTTGAATCCCGTTTCCCATTAATGTTTTTACGAGTGTTATGTGTTTCCCAACACGAGTTCTCAGTGAAAGTCATTATAGGAAACAGAGTAACTCTTTGCTGATGTTGTCGATAAATGTATTTGATTATAATTTTTCTTAACACAATACAGGCCGGCTGACGTATTTATGAAACTATCGATAAGAAACTCTAAATTCTGCCCAGAATGTCTGAAAAATTATTTTTGGTTATTATCATTATAGATATTTCATGAATAAATTAGACTATAAATAGTATTAAAATTTTTCTGGTGTGAACTTGAAATTTCTGAATAAAAAAACCGCCAGATTTGGCAGCACAATTTGGTTGACGTTTGAATCCCATTTCCCATTAATGTTTTTACAAGTGTTATGTGTTTCCCAACCCGAGTTCTCAGTGAAAGTCATTATAAGGAAACAGATGCTGATGTTGTCGATAAATGTATTTGATTTTAATAAGAAATTATGAATCCTGCCCAGAAAGTCTGAAAAGTTATTTTTGTTTATTATAATGATAAATATTTCATGAATAAATTAAACTGTACGAATAGTATTAAAAATTTTCTGGTGTGAACTTGAAATTTCTGAATAAAAAACCTGCCAGATTTGGCAACAGTGTTTGCGGCCTCTGTAGTCTTAATATGGTTTTAACTCTTTCAGGAGCAATTAATTGTGTTTCTGTAACATTGTATTCACACAGGAATTTTCGAAAAATTTTATTTGGAAAGAAAAATATGCAATTTTACAACTTTGTATCACCAAAGTTATAAAAGTAAAATTGTATCAAAAGATTCGGTTGCAAATCTTTAAAATTAAGTGCGATATAATATATCTCACCGCCCCACAAGGAGTTAAAATGAAAATATTTTATTTCAACTAATCTTGTCAAGAACGAAGTGTTATTATATGATAAATTTATTTTAGCTGAGTTGAAGCCTTGTTTTAATGTGAATGTTTGATATACCGGGTGTCCTAAAAAGGACTGACTGATTTCAAAATTCAATAACTTGCAAACGGTGACGGATATGAAAAAAAATTCTTGCAGGAGGGTTATGCATAAGGTCAAAAGTTTTTTTACAGGGTTTTCCGATTTTAGTTCGAATTACAAACAATAGATGGCGCTGCGATCAATAGACGCCAAATTCAGGCTCGATTTTTGGTAATTCGGGACCCACTCAATACATTTTAACCTCCTTTTTCCGCATGGAAGAAGAGAAAGGCCAAAAAATCGAGCCTGTATTTAGCGCCTATTGCTTACAGCGCCATCTATTGTTTGTAATTCGAACTAAAATTGAAAATCACTGTAGAAAAACGTTTGACCTTATGCATAACCCTTCTGCAAGAATTTTTTAAATATCTGTCACCGTTTGCAAGTTATTGAATTTTAAAATCAGTCAGTCCTTTTTAGGGCACCCGGTAAATCGATAGTTATAGAAATTTTGGTAATGCATTTAGTAAGGATCAGGGTTTATAAGCCGCTTTTTTCGCCCATAAAATAGACTAAAAATTCGATTATGTTATATGGACTTAATTATTTCACGTTTTAATATTAGAAGGTATATATTGTACGATTTTAAAATTAGTTTTTATATTTTGTACGGATTTATATGACTTACACAAGCTCAAAGTTCGTATAATTCGTAGTTTTGATGAAAAATACGCAATTTATGCTATTTTTAACGTCAATTTACTCTCTTTTTTAATATTTTACTATGAGCGCAACTTTGCAACACTTTATTTTAACATAGTTTGTATAGTTTGATGTATTTTATAATACATGTCAAGGAGAAAGTGTTGCACGATTGCGCTGATATAAATAATTGAGGTAAAAATGGCAGAAATTGCGTATTTTTCATCAAAACCACGAATTATACGAACTTTGAGCTTGTGTAAGTCGCATAAATCCGAACAAAACACAAAAACTATTGTTGAAATCGTACAATATATACCTTCTAATATTAAAAAGTTAAACAATTAAGTCAATATAACATAACCGATTGGTTGTTTGGTTGTGTTTATGACGGCCAATTATCAGCACGAGGGATATAACCCCTAAGGTGGGGAGAATGCTCTCCGTGGGGGGTTTTCTAAGGGAACATAACCCATATTTACGCTTGAAAAACCAAGGTTTGAAGAAAACCATGAAAACTCTGAACGATTAGGCCGACGGGCGCGATTGGAATCGAACCCAGCACCTCCCGTCTACCAGCTTTGAGAGCAGAACCTCTCCGCCACTGGTGGGGCCATAACCGAATTTTAGTCTATTTCATGGGCCAATAACGCGGCTTATGGACCCTGATCCTTTAGATTTATCTGTCTACTTTCAGTTATTGACAATGTAGAAAAACAATTTCGTTGAAGTTTGATCCCAGTTTTCCATTAATGTTTTTACAAGTGTTATGTGTTTCCCAACACAAGTTCTCAGCCATTATAGGGAAAAGCGTAACTCTTTGCTGATGTTGTCGACAAATGTATTTTATTTTATTTTTTATTAATATGGTTTTAAAATGAAAATGTTTTATTTCAACTAATCCTGTCATGAACGAAGTGTTATTATATGATAAATTATTTCATCTGATTTGAAGCCTTGTTTTAATGTGAATTTTAGATAAAAATCGATATTTATAAGCATTTTATTATACATTTAGATGTATCGGTTCACTTTCAGTTGTTGACAGTGTAGAAAAACAATTTGGTTGACGTTTGAATCTCATTTTCCATTAATGTTTTTATAAGTGTTATGTGTTTCCCAAAACGAGTTCACAATGAAAGCCTTTATAGGAAAGAGAGTAACTCTTTGCTGAAATGAAAATGATAACTATATCAAGTTTCTTGAATCCTTAATTCAACTTATTATGACACTTAAAGGGATTGTATTAAAATATATACATTGTACAAGTGAAACAAGTACTTTTGAGCATCTGGCGTGTTCATGTGCTGCATTAAAATTGTTAAAAACCATACGTCGATAACGATTTTAACCCAGATGATGAGCACATCAAATGCTCAAAAGTACTTGGTTTAGTTGTACGATGTATATATTTTAATCAAATACCTTTAAATAATTTTATATGGAAAATTTTGTTTGCACGAAATAAATTATATAAAAAAATATTTAATTATTTCATAAAAATCTGTCATGATCGAGGTATTTTTGCGTGAAAAGTTATATTAATTGAATTTAAAGCTTTCCTTTAATCTAAATATTAGCTATCAATTACTAGTCTTAAAAATTTTCACAAAAGTTGAGACATTTAAGTTCACTGCCAGATGTTGATGACAATGCAAAAAAAGCAATTTTGTTACTTTTTACAACTTTTGGGGAAATAATTGGTTGACGCTTGAATTTTGTTTTCCATTATTGTTTTCAAAGATGTTATGAATTTCGTAAAACGAATTTTGAATGAAAACCATTATAGTAAACAAAATGACTTTTTACTGACATTTTCTGCAAATGTATTTGGTTTTAACTTATCTCAATATGCTTCTGAAATGAATATTTTTACAATAGTCTGTCATGCTTAAGATATTATTGTATCATATTTTTTTTATTTTCTTAATTTAAGCGTAGTTTTAATGATAAAAAAATAATAATAATAATGATAAAAGATTGTAGTTACGTTTCTACTCCGACAGGAAAGATACTTCGGATCTTGACAATGTAGAAAAGACAATTTTGGTAACAATATTACAGATAAATTAATAGTTTTAGAAATTTTCACTGAAGTTCAGACATATTAGTTCCATGCCAAATGTTGGTGACAGTGCAGAATTTTTTTTTTTGTTATTTTTTTCCGTCCTTTGGGGCAATAATTTAGTTGACGTTTGAATTTTGTTTTCCATTAATGTCTTTCAAGATGGTATGTGTTTCGTAGAACGAGTTTTCAATGAAAGTGATTATAGTTTTCAAAATGGTTTTTTCTATAAAAGAACTTTGATTTAATTTATTTGAATGAGTTTTAATGTAAAAAAATATTTTATTTCATAAAATGCTGTCATGTGACTTAGGTAATATTATCTGAGAAGTTATACAAGGTAAGTCTAAATGAATGGCGGGATTTTAAAATGTATATTTTCAAAACTGTTACACATATTATAATAAGTGATATATGAAAATAAAAGAGAACATTCCAAGTTTTTTTTTTCACGAACTTGACGAACTTGATTACAGATTAGGTGTTTGTCGTACTACGTAAGGCTAGCACATCGAACAGTTACAAATATTCGATGTGCTAGCCTTTAGTAACATGACAAACACCTAATATGTAATCAAGTTCTTTCCACACATTCAGAAGTTTTGCACAATCAACGATCCTTAATGCAGCACTGATGCACCATTTTATGGCGCATCAATGCTGCGTTATTTAGTATTTTAATACATTAGTTGCTACATTAAGAATAGTAGACTGTGCAAAATTGGCAAATGTGTGGAACGAACTTGATTACAGATTAAGTGTTTGTCGTGTTAGGAAAGGCTCGCACATCGAACATTTGTAACTGAAAAAAAAAAAAAAAAAAAAAAAAAAAAAAAAAAAAGAACACTTGGAATGTTCTTCTTTATTTTTATATATCACTTTTTCTAATATGTGTAATATTTTTGAAAATATAAATTTTTAGAATTGAGTCATTCATTTATGCTAACCATAAGTGTTGTTTAGTTGGCGGATGTCATTGTCGTGTTCCTGATTTCATGTGGATTTTAGATAAAAAAAAAAAAAAAAAAAAAAAAAAAAAAAAAGATATTTTTAGATTTCTTTTTTTTTGTATGATTTCGCTATCAGATGTTAATTGTGTAGAAAATACAATTTATTTTTCGCCGTTTGCGAAACCAATTCGGTTGACATTTGAATCCCGTTTTCCATTAATGTTTTTAGAAGTTTTATGTGTTACACAAAGCAAGTCTCAATGAAAGTCATTATAGGAAACAAAATAACTATTGAAGTTTTCTATAAATGTATTTGATTTTAATTTCCTTTAGTATGGTTTAAAAAGGAAAACAATTTGTTTCAGCAAATTCTATCATGGATAAAGTATTATGATGCGACAAGTAATATTATCTTAAACCTTTATATTCTGAAATATGAATTCATGAAAATTTCATCTTTAAAGCATTTTTCGTGAATTTTTGAAACTACATTAGAAGATTTACATTTAATAAATTTTAGGAGGATTGAAGGATTTAGAAGGATTTATTAAATTTGAATTTATAGAGATTTTGTGCAATATTTATAACTCCACTCAAATCTTTTATTAAAAATCTTTTTTAGTATTTTGTAGATTTAGGAAATGTACAAATATAATGTTCTTATAATAAAAATATAGCAATATTTTCGAACTGGAAAATCCCCCCCCCCCCAACCTTCAACGTCAAGAAAGCTGAAAAGATGCAAAGGCAAAAGAAATCATCCTTCTAAAAATATTTTTGTTTTGTGTAAGCAATAATGCTTTTGGAACAAGATAAAGTAATGTATCTATAACTCATTCTAAACTATATTGCTGCTATTCGATGTATTAAATGAATTTTATAACCAGTTATTTTAATGGTACTTAAAAGTACCGTCAGTATATAAAGGATTAAGCTAAGTCCCGCTTCAATATGAATTTTAGGTATAAATTGATATTTTTAGACTTTTTCGTATAAGTTTACTGTCAAACATTGACAGTGCAGAAAAGACAATTTTATTTGCTCTTTTTCACCATTTGAAACAATTTGGTGACATATGAGTCCCGTTTCCCATTCATGTTTTTTTTTTTTTTTTTTTTTTTTTTTTTTTTTTTATCGTAACATGTTTTTAAAAACAAAATGTTTTATCAGTATAAATATCATCAATTTTATTAGTATAAATATCATAAAATCTTGTCTTGATCGAGTTATTATTATATGACAGGTTATATTAACTGAATTTAAGGTTTGCTTTAATGAGAGCCTTTAGATATAAATTGGTCGTTTTAGAATTTTTCGCAAAAGTTAGACGGATAAGTTCACTTTCAGATGCTGACAATATAGAAAAAATGTTTTTTTTTTTATTATTATTATTCTTTTGGAAAACAAGTAGTTTAAAGTTTGAATTCAGTTTTCACTTATTGTTTATAAAAATGTTAAGAGTTACTCAACACGATTTGTAAAGAAAAATCACTCAAAACAAAATTACTGGTTACAAACGTTTTCCATAAAACTACTTGATTTTAATTTATTTCATAAAAATGTGTGAGAATGGAGGTATTATTGAATAAAAAAATATGTTACTTTAATTTTACCTGTAATTTTAGTGTTAATAAAAATATGCCAATTTAAGTGGATTCCAAGAGGAGAGATTTCAGATGTTGGCAGAAGATACAATTTTTCACACCTTGAGAAAATAATTTTATAGACGGTTGAATCTCGTTTCACATTACAGTTTTTACTAATACGTGTTTCTCAAAATGAGTTTTCAGTGAATGCAATTATAGGAAACAAATTTCTCTTTTCTCAACCCTGGTTGTATTTTTTAAATGTTTAATAAACCGTATAATAAACTGTATTTTCCTTGTAGCCATGCTTTCAGTTGGAATGGCTTAATATTTGGCATCTAACCTACATTCTACTATTTTTACAAAAAGAAAGTATTAGATTCGTGAAAAATTTTGACTTCAGGTTTTCGACAGATTTATACCTTTTCTAAAGGGGATGAACATAATTTTACTGTTTTTGGAAAATTGTGTGCCCGTGAGTCTGTTTATGCGTTTGTCTCTATGCGACACACATTTTGTGGGCGCTGTATCTCAAGAATTAATGCAAGAAATTTAATCAAATTTCAACTTCAGATTCAATTAAACTTTGACATAAATTAATGCCAATTAGTTTTTGGTGTAAATCGTGCGGCAGGGGGCGCTGCTATGCTGCAGTTTTTTCGAATTTTCCGATAGCTATATCTGAAGAACTAATGCAGGGAATTTCATAAAACTTCATATTCTGTTAGACCTTGATATAAATTGATCCTCATTAGGTTTGGGCGTATACTGCCCAAAAGGTGTCGCTGTTATACTCTTTTTTTTTCTCAAGATTCCTACAATAGCTGTATCTGAAGAACGAATAGATTGTCATTTAATTTTGGTTGCAGATGACTTGATTTATATAGAAGAAAGGCCTCAACATAATGCTTTTATTTGGCGTAATACACAATCTTAATTCGTATGAGCTGAATATTGCATATTTTTATCTTTTCATGTGTCATAACGACTATAAAATGTAACGCATTTTTCATCTCTCATAATTTAACTTTAAGTCATAAGTAATAAGGACTTTGTGTACTTTAAAACTTTAAAAGCAATGTAACAACTCTTTCCTGAAGATGGTCATAGATGATGACCGAAACGGTCGATTGTTATATTTTTATTTTAATCTTTGTTCAGTTTTTAACTTTACAACATTTTGTAAACACCATTTGGTAAATTTGTGATTTTTTATTTTCACGTTAATATTGGACTTTACTTTATGTACTCAAATGTGAAAACAAAACTATAAGTTGCTATTCAACATGCACTTTATTCCGAGATTTTAAATAAAGATATAAATTATACTGAATGTTTCGGGTTATCTTTAAAACTATCTTCAGGAGTTAATTTTCTTAACGCCTTAACCTACAATTACGTGTGAGACACGTGGTCTTTTATTAGGACCAAAACAGATTATCACGGGCCTAGCCCGTAGTACATCGGTTGGACCAAATGTAAATATTACGGGCATGGGCCTTGTACAATGATCGAGCAAAATGTAAATGTAGCACCACGGGTATGGGCCGTGGTGCGACTGTAAGGGCTAACAGGATTGCTAATATACCTTTTGTGGTATATCTACTACAATTATTACATTAGTTTGTAACTACTTATCAAATATTCCACAAAATTAAACCAGTTGTAGCTTACACATGTATTTACATTCCATAAGTCGTGCGCATTTGATACAACTTAGGGCTGATTTGCCGAACCGAGGAATGGCTCGAAAGCAGCGCAATCTTGTTTACGTTTTGAACCCAGGCTTTTGAAACGTAAATCGTAGGTTAAGGGGTTAAATACAATACGGCAAAAAATATTTACATGTTACATTATCGAAGCTGTATTCAAACTGAAAGGAAAACAGGAAGTAACAGGAATTTCATAAAAGCATTTAAAATAATATCGGTGGCTCCATCTCGTATCTAAAAATAAATTAAAGCAACCATACTGGAAATGTTATGTGAAAATTAAAGTCCTTTCAAAATACTGATCCAGACTTCTAGAATATAAAATGAAGCATTATCATTACAAATTTCTTTACTTTTTAACTTTATGTGGTTGAAATACTTATGCGTATAAGAAATTTTATTGATCAATTTTGTCCCAAAAATTCATTGATAAAAACCTGAAATGGCACCTGCATTTAATAAACGGAATAATATTCTCTAAAAATTACCGCAGGTTATTAAGACAAGATCTTAGTTAAGTTTTTATTTCGAAAAGAGAGACTTCTTAATGTTGACAGTTAAGAAGTAACATGTTTTTCTTGTCTTTGGGAAAGCAATTTGGTTGACATTTGTATCCCGCTTTCTATTAATATTTTTACAAGTGTTAAATTTGTCCCAACATAAGATGAAAGTCATTATTGGAAACGAAATAGTTGTTAGATGATGTTTTCTATTTATGTATCTGGATTTAATTTATCTCATTATGGTTTTTAAATAAAAATGTTTCTTTTTTTTTTCATTTCGGCCAGTCAGAGCGAGTTATTATTTGTATGGCGAGCAATTCTGTTTGAATTAAAACCTTGTGTTTGTCAAGCCGTGAAAGAAAATTGCACATAGTTGACAGTAGCGCATAGTTGTCAAACCTTAGATTTTTGAGTCTCGCTATTTCCAAATAGTAAACTTCGTCTAATTTAATTGCAAATTTCTGGTATTTAAAAAGCGAATATTTCTATTCGGAAATAGAGGTGCTCAAAAATCAAAACGATCTATAAGCTATGGAGTTGTTAGTTTTTATTTAGAATTTTACTGTTATTACTTTCCTTCAATATGATATTGGGTACAGTGAAACAGAAATAATGCGATTAAATACAAAAATTTTTTACTGAAACATTTTTTTTTTCTCGAAATGCGATTCACTGAATGCTTAGGCCAATCAGACTGTATGTATTGGTTTTCCAATTGAATGTATATAGCGACAAGTTATGTCATACAGGATGCTTCAAAAGTGACACCCAAATTTTATTTTTCTATTAGATGGCTTGTGAATTTTCTATATTTTAAAAACAGTTCTATGCACCTGCCTCAAACTGTAAGAATACACAGGTTGATACCAAAACGATTTTGCTTTGCATTTATACAGCTAAAGAGAATAAAGATTGAAAACTAAGCAAGCACTGGTTCAGTTGGGTGGTTTTGGGGAGGTCGTGAATCCCCCCTCTCTGAACGAAGCCAGTTTCTATACAACAGTACATTCTTTAAATATAAATGCGTATCAAGGCTGTTCTTAACTGCTCTGCTCAACAAGCGCAAAATGTTTTTACACATTTACAAATTCATTTTTTAACGGAAAAATATAAAATTGGAAAGCCTGGCCATGGAAACGATTTGGAATTGAACTGTTTTTCCATTTTTTGATTAGTCAATTACCTATTGAGTTATAAGAATTTTGATCACGTGACAAACACGTTTTTCGCCCGCTCTTGAGTGCTTTTTCTTTTTTTGAGCGGAAATTCAGTTCAAAACGCCTATTTTGACACTATTTTCTGAAAGATCTATTCGTTTGCAAAAAAAAATGGAAAAAGCAGGTCAATTACATAGTTTTTGAACAACAACACCAGCTAGTTTAATGCATTTTCGAACAAAAAAAAAATTAAACTTATGTCAGAAAGTTGCCCTTTTGGATTTGAGAACATCCTTAACCTCTTGGCTACTTCACAATCGAAAACCATGTATCAGTGTTCGTTCAATTTTTACCTTTTATATCATTATTCCCGTATAATAACCGTCCTGTTATTTAGTCGCCGAAATTTCTGTCAATTGTTACTGTTAACTTTGAGAGTATTTTTTGAAAGATTCTTTGTATTGCTGAGAAAATGGGGGAAGATTTGCTCAACCCGAGAGTTTACTATTGTGTTTTCCTGCACCAAAAGGTATGAAAACATGGAGGACTGAAAGCAGGAAAACACAATGATAAACCTACGAATCAGCCGCTAGAATCGGGTTTTCAGGTGTTTTCCGCCAAGATATGACTTAGCAGACCGATTGCGTTTTAATATGCGAATCAAGATTTAACTAATCCTAGAATTTCATCAGCGAACTCGATGAGGTGACTTTCTGTGCTGCCGGTTCCCGGTCTATAATACCTATGATTGAAGCATTAGTATCTTTTAAAATTCGGAAATTGTTGGAATGTCTATATAAGGGATCTTTCAATCGAAAAGAGTTCAAAATAAATAAAAACATAGACTATTTTTTTTTAATCATTAAGCTTCTTTTATTTAATTCTTTATATTAAATGTAGCTAAAACAACCAATACCTCAATACAATGCATGGCTTCGCTATAACGAAAAATTTCACAGGAAAGGATGTAAACAAATTTCAGAATGGAGTATAGAGGGGATTTTAATTGTTAGTTTTGAAAGAGAAGAATTTTTATTGAAATACAGGTGGAATATAATTGGGTTATACTCTGAAAGTATTCAAAGAAAAGCCCTGCTTGACTTCATTGGAAGATGAAAAATACCGTTATGAGGCACAAACGCATGAATAAAGATTTTTCTCTAGAAATGGTATGCATTTATTGTTCGATGTGCTATGTAAAAAGCTTCGAGTAACTATATTTCATTTAATTCGAAACAAATTTATTTAGTTTGTGTGTGCGAAATGCATGAAAATCAAATCTTTCAAATGTGCAAAACCTGTAAGAGTACAAATGTTTCCGTCCTGTAAGAGTAAAAATGATTCCGTCCTGTGAGAGTACAAATGTTTTCGTCTCTTGTAAGAAGACAAATGATTCTGTTTTGTAAGAAGGCAAATGATTCTGTCTTGTAAGTGTATAAATGATTCCGTCCTGTAAAAGTATAATGTTTCCGTCTCTTGTAAGAGTACAAATGATTTCATCCTGTAAGAGTACAATTTATTCCGTATAGTAAGAGTACACATGATTCCGTCCTGTAAGAGTACAAATGTTTCCGTACTGTAAGACTACAAATGATTCTGTCCTGTAAGAGTACAAATGATCCCGAAGATGCATAGTCTTTCATCTAACGTAGTGTGTTTTAACTATTATTAGTTCACGGAAACTTGAACTTGTAACTAAACGCCCACGCTACACTTTAATTATGATAATTCAAAAAATATATACTTTTTTTACTACAAACTACATAAACAAAATGTTCTACTGCGACTGTATACTAATACAAAGAAATTTAATGTAATTTGTAATAAAAAAGCAATTCATATGTTTTTCATTAATACGTATTTTTATTTTTTCATTCTTCTGGATTTTTTTCTCACATTACATGAGGTAGATGATATTTTTTTAGATATTCCCTTTTGGATCCATTAAATATTCCTTTTTTATATACTAAAACAAAAGAATTTAATGTAATTTGTAATAAAAAAAGCAATTCATATATTTTTTTATTAATACTATTTTTATATTTTCATTCTTCTGGATTTTTTTTTTTTTTTTTTTTTTTTTTTTTCATTAAATGGGGTAGATGACATTTCTTTAGATATTCCTTTTTTGGGTCCATAGATATTCCTTTTTTATGTACTAAAACAAAAGAATTTAATGTAATTTGTAATAAAAAAAGCAATTCATATATTTTTTTAATACTTATTTTTATTTGTTCATTCTTCTGAGCTATTTTTTGTTTTGTTTTTTCGCGTTAAATGGGGTAGATAATATTTGGGGTTGGCATACTGTTTAAATTTTCAACCTAGGATTCTAAAAGGGATCGATTTTAACATTTTTTTATCGATTTTTTAAACTTTTCCTTCATAAAAAATATGACTTTGAGAATGGGATAGGTATTACTTAAATTATGATAATTATACCAGTTTTTTTATAATAATTAATCTAGTTTTTTTACTACACAAACAAAATGTGTAATTTATTTAAGTAAAGATCTTTTTAAAAAAATGTCCCATTGCAACGATTAAAAATTACAAATCTGCAGGAAAACCTTTCGATTGAATTTTTGTTTCTTAAAGGAGTTAATCTTCTTGTTTTGATGTTAGGAGAGAGGCAGGGAAAGGTTAAACAAACTGCAACTAATCAAGAAATAAAAACAACTTTTTCACCGCTTGAGTATCTGTAATGTTTAATGGTGTAAAAACTCCAAGTTTACTTAACATGTGTATAGTAGATGTAAGCGTTAATAAACTTGATATCAAGAGGTACTTCACTTTTTAGCATGCCGGAACTGCTACTACAACTTAAAAGAAAGAAAAAAAAGAGCGAAGAATCTTCACTCATAGAGCGTTAATCATGACACATATCTCCTCAAACCCATCTGGAAGTGTCGGGTGAAATCAAAGCCAACTAACATACCGACAGCATCGTAGACTGTTTCTTTCCACATTCCACAAATCATTTCTATGCTCCTCTTGTATAATTAGAAACATCTTCGTGATCTTTCTGCTGACAAAAAACATCTTTGACATCGGAGATTCGACAATCACTCAGGAAAGTAAACGAAACATCTTGTGAGCATTCTTGCCAAAGAGCTACATCCATCCCCCCTCCTACTTCTTGTACTTACATAAACACGTCTATTTTAGAAACTTTTCTTTTTTATCGTTTGGCAGTGATAACATTACTTGTGTTTCTGTGAACCGTCTCATTTAGCAGGGATTTGGCATGGTGTCTAAAGAAGGAGGGCGTAGAGGGCGATTCGCCCCAAGTCCCCGAAGGAGCCAAAGGGTTACATGAGTGTATTTTTAGCTGCTCATTAAATCTTCGGATGGGTTAGGTGATAATGGTAACTTCGGTGATCTAATCTACAGCCATCCTTATTTTAGAATGAATAAAATAGATGGTAATATAAATCAAGATGGTGCTAGAGAAGAATGAATTGTTGAAAACTGCTTATTCCGAAGAGTAAAAAAAGAAGGAAAGGTAGGAAATGAAAAAAGTAGTGGTATTTTTTTTTTTTTTTTTTTTTTTTTTTGCTGTAGATCGTTATCTAAATCGATTAACGCCACTAGGGTTCTTTTTATGGGGCTATGTTAAACTACAGTGATAGACCAAAAATCATATAGTAGTTATAAGCAAACAGATGTGATAGGGTTGGTTTCAATCAACCAACGATTCGTTTAATAGTTTCTTCACACGAGAAACATTTCTAGATAGAAAAAAATCTTTTATTTCCTTTATTCTCATATATAAATCTTGAAATAAAAATCTTATTCACTTAACACTTATTCAATTTTTTTCAATGTCGAGAAAAATTAAGCACCTAGTATATCTGACAATTGACACTTGGCGCAATGTAATATAGGTAGGAAAAACAATGTAATTAGCACCAGAACTTATTAACCCCTTGGGGACGAGCGACACGTATACGTGCCGGAAATAGGCCTAAGGTTCCTCGTTTATTCTCACCAGTAAAATTTTACTGTAAAATTTGCCTTATTTAATCCGAGCATTTTCCCGATTTGAATAGGCACAAACTTCTGTTTTTTAAAACCGGTAGCAAAGTAATAAACATTTCGTAAAAGGCTCCCGTCGCGAAGGGGTTAACTTGTAGCAGACTAGTTTTGGTAGCATTCAGTGTACTATCATCAGTGCAAAGAAAACGGTACGCTGTCTGCTAAAAGTCAATACGTTCTGGTGCTAATAAGGTTATTATTATTATTATTTTTTTACCTATACTTAGTATATCTATTAAAAATTAATTTACTTACTTTTTTAAAGTAATTTAATTACTTTTAATCGACAATTTATTAAATTATATTTCGCTCTTAATATTTATCCAAATAAATGGAAAATGTATAACTTATATGTGTGGACATAACTATTTAGTCGCCTAACAATTCAACTCTAAATTTAATTATCTGAAAAATTTCTGGATATAAATATGAGCAAGTCACATTTCTTTGAGTCTTTTAGTACTTTTTTACTTAAACCGTGCACTCCAAATTCGGTTCAGCATCTGTGCACTTCACATTAGTGCGATTAGGGATTCCGTAAATTCAACTGTGTAGAACATTTTTGGCAGTATAATGATAATGAAAAATAACACATGACTTTTATACAAACTTTAACGAGTACTCGAACTGTAATATTCATTTTTATAAAAAATTAATTTTGTTAATGAAAAATGAAAATTAATGAAATCATATTTTAAAAAATCACGGACATTTGAAATTTTGGTTGGTGCTAATTCACACTAGTGCATTAATTTAGTAATTTAGTAATTTAGGGTGATTAATTTAGTAATTTTCTTCGCACCAGTTCCATGCAGTGCATAAACTTATTACATTTTTTTATATTGTACTAGCAAACCCCGCGGCTTTGCTCGCGTAATATTTGAAATATGCCAAGTGATATTTATGTGTCTAATTTTTATTAAAAGGTACTAACTAAATTTTTATTTTATTAAAAAGTAATATTTTATTTTATTAAAATGTACTTATTACTTTTAGGAACAATTCAAAAATTACTATTTAAAACACAGTTTGATTAAACATCATTATTACACTGCATGAAGCAGAAATAAGACTTAAATTAATAAAACGAAATAAAACTAAATGAATAATAATTTAGAAAATATTTTGAAACTTTTATGTTCAATTAATACGCTCATTTCAGTACTCATTTGAAGGTTTGAATTTTTTAGAAACCATCTTCTTACATCTTAAATTTAACTATCATGTCAAATTCCAAGTCCTACCACCTCTCTCAACATAAAGGGCTATGTTGAAATAGGAACTGTCACAATTAATTTACCAACATTAATTTTGAATTCGGTTTGTTATTTCCTAATATTCCAAAGAAATGTAATTTAGAAAGCTTTTAAAGGCCTTTTTTAGAACGTTTGTTGTTCCTGTGAAACCCAGGTGGTAGAATAATCGGCATAAAATATAAACTGTGTAGGATCAGAGATTGTTATCATTGATTCGCAACTATTACTTTTATAATCGGTTTATATTCCCTGAAATTGCATAGAAATCGTAATTTAGGGCTTTTTTAGAATGCTTTTTGCACGCATCTCCCCTTCGCCTCACCCCTTTTTAATTCGAATTTATTTTCGACAGTCCTTCGAGGGCATTTATATTTTATAAGTAACTACCATGCCATATTTAAAGTTTCTAGCCTTTACAGTATCACAGAAATCACAATTTAGAAAGTTTTTAGCTCCTGCAACCCTCTGGTGGTAGTGACAGAGACATAAAATATAGCTTATGTTTGAGCAGGTTCTATCACCAACAACTTGTCATCATTATTTTTAAACGGTTTGGTATTTGATAGGATTGCATAAAAATTGTAATTTATAACGCTTTTCGCTCACTTCACCTTTTTAGATTTGAAATTTTCTTTCGACTGTTATTAGAAAGCAGTTGCATCTTGAAAGTAAATACCCTGCCATACTTCAAAATGTTAGACCCCTCAGTTATGTAAAAAACGCAAATTAAAACATTTTTGCTTTTGCAACCCTCAGATGGCAGTGACAGCAACATAAAAGATAACATATGTTATAGCAGGGACTGTCACCATTGATTTGCAACCATTACTTTTGAAATAGGTTTGGTATTTCCTGAGATTGAGTAGAAATCGCAATTTAGAACGTTTTTAGAAACTTTTCGCGGATTTTCACCTCATTTTAAATTTCCAATTTTTTCTAAACTGTTCTTAAAGATCATTTATATCTAAAAAATATGTACCTTGCCTAATTTTAAGTTGCTAGCCCCTACCGATCACAAAAATCGAAATTTAGAACGCTTTTTTGCTCCAGCAACGTCTAGGTGATAGTGATACCGACATAAAATAGAGTCTATGTTAGAGAAGAGGCTGTCAGCATCAATTTCCTACCATTACTTTTGAAATCAGTTTGATTCTTCCTGAGATATTGCTGACAAATCGGCATTTAGAATGTTTTTAGAACGCATTTTGCTCTTGCATCTCCTCTGGGGTAGTGGAAACAGTATAAAATATAGCCTATCTTGGAGCAAGATCTGTCTGTCACCATCATTTTAACACCATTATATTTGAAATCGGTTCAGTGCTTCCTGATATTGCATAGGAATCGGAATTTAGAACGTTTTTTACAACGCTTTTTGCGCATTTTGACCCCATTTTAAATTTCGATTTTTTTAGGAAATGTCCTTAAAGATCATTGATATCTTATAACTAACTACCATTCCAAATTTCACGATTCTAGGCCCTTCCGTAACGCAAAAACCGCAATTTAGAACGTTTTTCCCCTGCACCCCCTTTGGGGTAGATGCACCGACATAAAACATAGCCTATGTTGGAGCAAGGGTTGTCACCATCAATTTGACGCCATTATTTTTAAAATCGGTTTGGTATTTCCTGAGATTGTGTGGAAACCACCATGTAGAACGTTTTTTAGAACGCTTTTCGCGCATTTTTACCCCTTTTAAATTTCGAATTGTTTAAGAACTGTTCTTACAAATCCTTTATATCTAATAAGTAGCTAATATTTCAAATTTCAGATTTCTAGGCCTTCAGTAACGCAAAAATCGCATTTTTAGAACGTTTTTTGCTCCTGCACCCCCTTTGAGGTAGTGGCACCGACATACAATATAGCCTATCTTGGAGCAAGCGTTGTCAGCGTCATTTTGGCACCAATATCTTTTAAATCGGTTTGGTATTTCCTGAAATTATGTAGAAACTACCATTTAGAACGTTTTTTAGAACACTTTTTGTGCATTTTCACCCCTTTTAAATTTCGAATTGTTTAAGAACTGTTCTTAGACATGGTTTATATCTCATAAGTAACTAATATTCCAAATTTCATATTTCTAGGCCCTTCAGTAACGCAAAAATCGCATTTTTAGAACGTTTTTTGCTCCTGCCCCCCCCCTCCCCCTTTTGGGTAATGGCACCGACATAAAATATAGCCTATGTTCTAAGTTGGACTAACACCATCAGTTTGATACCATTACTTTTGGAATCGGTTCGGTAGTTCCAGAGCTTACCTCCGACAAATAAACAATTTTTTCCTCTTTATAATAGGAGTATAGATAATTCAATTGTGGTATTTCAAAGCATGCTTTTAAATCATATAAATCTTGAATAATTTTTTCTTCTATTTTGGTGTCATTATTTCATTGATGTACTCGCATAAAATAACCCAATATGGCATGATAGAAAATTAATGAACTTGAAAAGTTTGATCAAATAAATGATGGCGACAGATCAGTTATAATCTGCGCATAAAAAGAGAATGGTTATTTTCACCTCCTGCAAATGATAAAAATTGATATTTGTTTAGAATTTTAATTTTGCAGTTGAACCTGTTTCTGAAGATTCCTCAGAAAGGAATAATACAGATTAATTAACTTAATGCTTATTTCAGTTCTCTTAATATTACTTCTATTGTAAATGACGCAAATGTCGTGGAATGAATGTGCAATGATATTTGATACGGAACGAAATAAAACTTCATAATCATCCGCTACCATCTCCAGCTTCATTAGAACACAAGACAGACGTTTTATAATTTTTTTTTTTTTTTTACATCTAAAATAGTATTTAAATGCAAATAGTAAAATATCTATGTACAAAACATGATCTTCGGGATTTTTTTTTTCTCAGTTTTATTTATTTTTACCCGACTGCCAAGAAGGGTTATGTGTTTCACGCGTATCTGGGTATGTGGATTTCTTTATATCCTCGAAACATCCCAACGGGTGGGTAGATTTTAATGAATGAGATTTCTATCGATTCGTCTTAACCTCCGATTGTGATAGGCTAGGTTTTGTTTTTATAGATTCAAAATTGCGGCCGTAAAATACAAAATGGCGGTAGAGACGAAAAAAAATTTACGTACCATAATAAGCGGCATATCATTGGATAGGTCTTTTAAAATGAAGACGATGTTTCATTGATTATTTTACAGTCAGAAGCTCCGTTTAAATGTTACACAACCTGAAAGTTGTGTAGGTAGGATCTGCTAGGTAGCTTTACTGCAATTCTAACCTTCATAGACATCTATAGGCCTCATTAAAACAGTGTTTATAGATAGCAACTAACAATTAAACACAACTTAAATGTCATGAATACAAGTAAATAAAAAAATAGGTAAGTAGTATAAAAAATAGTTTCACATTGATGAGAAATAATTAATTAGTTTTCTTGTTACGCAGTCGGGTTTTTTGATTTTTTAAATTTAATTTTTACTTGTAATTCACTGTCTTTCAATATCTGAAGTCACAGGCCTTTTATTATATGATTATTTTTTGCTAATTCTTCTTCTTTCAAGATAAAAACATTTACAACGTTCAAAAAGGTTTTTACCATTGACTTATTCAAAACAACAAAGGCTTTTTTCATGATTAAATGAATAATGCCATATAAGTGCTGAAAGAAAAAGTTTTTAGGTGTATCATTTTCATGTGACTAAAGATGACTATTAACTTTTACAACTCTTAACCGCGTGGTGTTTGTGCTGCTGAATTCACAAGCATATTTGTATGCATACAAACAAAATGGTTGTTTGATGAATACATATGAATCATTTACCATTATGTGTAGCCGGAGACAATGCCTCTGGATCCGATTATTTAAATGAATTTCACAGGAAATATTTTCCTACAGAACTTTACATTTCTTATTCAGTTGTTTTTAACTTTAAAGGCTTCAAAGTTAGGATTAAATATACAAAGTTGCGAACGGTAAAATCTTGCTCTCTATACTTGTGCTGGATTTAAAATATTACTAAGCTGAATGCTAAATCGAAACATCAGTTCGTCTACACATTGTATGCTTATTGGTCAAATGCACAAAATTTTATATAAATACCATGGGGCTATATCCCCTGTGCTTTTTCGACCTACAATTGATTCGCGAAGGCTAAATTTACCCCTCATAAGGAACATGCTGTAATCTACCTCAATAATAGATATATATAGGCTTAAACCAGATTCAGATTTAGCCAGGTGGGGACGCCTACCAATTGGTTTGAGCTCAACTAGCCCCACCCAGCGATGTTTATCTGTTTAAAAAAAAAATGTTTTAAAACTTTAAATTTTTTCTTAATAGAAGGTAGATTAAAGTTAAGAAATTTTAAAAGACGTATCAAGAGTAGGAAACAAAGATGCAAATAATGAGGTTAAACGAAAAGGTTAAAAAAAAAAATTATCTTTTCCCTTTTTCCCTTTTTTATTTTTTTTTCTTTTCTTCTCTTCCCCTTTTCCTTTCTTTTTTTTCTCTGCAAGATTTACAAAAAGAAATAGGCTTAAACCATGTAGAACTAATAAATGGTCTAAGTATAAATGAAATTTAATTTTTCCTTAGTTTTTCAATTCATTGTTAACAGTTGGGAACATTGGCCTATAAAAAGTTAAATGTATATTTTCACCCCCTTCCTAAAAAGCGAAAGGCTACTCACAGTTAGGAATATGACTTCTACTAGATATTTTTGACCTATTTTAACTCTTTATATGTCACAGTTTTCAATCGAATACTTCTCAAATCGTTTCCCAATGTTTCTTTGCTTCTATAGAATAAGCTGTAAAAATGTTAGCTTTTCACAGAAAAACATTTTTTTGACAATTCCTCTATACTCAATGTTTTCTGACATGACTCAAAAAATAGTTTTCTCCCTAAAAAAGGAACTGCTACTAACAATTATGACTATGTCTGTTTACTAGATGTTTTTGACCCATCTTAATTCCTTATGTGCCACAGTTTTCAATCGAATGTTTCTCAAATCTTTTTCCAATGCTGTTTTGTTTCTGTAGAATATGCGGTATAAATGTTAGTTTTGCACAGAAAACATTCTTTGTCAATTTACGTCTGTCCTCCACGTTTTCTGACATAGCTCAAAAATAGTTTTTCTCCCTAAAAAAAATGGAACTCCTAACAACAATTATTACTATGACTTCTTGCTAAATATTTTTTACCCACCTTAATTCTATGTAAAACAGTTTTCAATGGAATACTTCTCAAATCTTTTTCCAAAGCTGTTTTGCTTCTGTAAAACATGCGGTATAAATGTTAGTTTTCCAAAGAAAAACTTTCTTTGTCAATTTACTTCTATCCTCGATGTTTTCTGAGATGTCTCAAAAATTTCTTTCCTTACTGAAAAAGGAACTGCTACTCACAACTCTGACTGTGATTGCTTACTAAATGTTACTGCTACAATGATCACTGAAATTTACAATGATGCATCGTAAATTACTAATGCGATGTATTTAAATGTAATTTGACAAAATTATACTTATTCACTTTTCATTCCATGTCTATTTTTTTCCTAAAAATAAATTGTAAATTCCTTTTATTATAAAATAATGAAGATAAGATATTTTTTATTCCTAATTCCGTAAGATCAAGGAAATATTAGTTAGCAGTAAGAAGGAATATATATTACTTATATTAAATATAATTTTTACTACCTGTAAAAGGAAGCTGTGCTCACTTTCATGCTTATATGACTGACTACCTAACAAGAGTCCAATTTTTGACACTTGTAATATTTTCCCAGGTTTTTATTATCTATCTGTCATTGTTTTCAATTAAATGCTTCTCAAAAGTTTTGTCAGTGCAATTTTATTTCTGTAGAGTTTGTGGTATAAAGGTTAGTTTTTCATAGAAAATCCTTCTTTGTCAATTTAAGTCTATCTCGATGACTTTTTTTTTTTTTTTTTTTTTTTTTTTTTTTTTTTTTGCATGGCTCAGAAACAATTTCGCAGCATCATCAACTCGATGATCTAACACAAACATTGAAATTTCAGAGATATTATCCGACACAAATTCTTTTGAAAGAAATGGCGTGAAACTAAGTTATTTGACTTCGAGCTCGGGTACTTCTTCAAAGTGTGGGCCATCTGCCAATTCTTTTGATGACTAAAGTAAAGCAGAGGTATTTTGTACGCTATCCAATGCGTCCTCCCTAGTGATCTAATTTGTCTCAAACAAAGAATAAAGTGAGACTGTGTGTTTGATGATGTTTCATGAGAAGAGGGAAAAAAGTGTGTTAAATTGATGATTCTAGTTTTAAGTGTTGCGACAAAATGTGGATAACATTATTAATTGGGAGACCTTCTTGTTTTGGGGTTAGCTTTTGTTGACTTTGACACGCTTAGTTTTATTACTTTTGTTTTATTTCGTTTTTTACATTTTACATGAAGGTTGTTTTTTTTTTCTCTTTATAAACTCTATTTGATTATCTGTCTCTTCGTCTGCCTGTTCATGTTGAACTTGTGTTTAAACTGTTGACGATTGAAATTTAATTCCGTTTATCTTTTTGTCACCACACCTGCCTACCCATGTTACGCTTTTAGTTAAATGTTTATGGTTGAGATTTGTACGATGCACTAAAATCTCTGAATAATGGACACCTCAGTGGCGCGAAAATTTGTTCTCGGAGGTGTACGCTATACAGAGGTTAAAATGTACAAATCTATCTGTGTTGGGGATCTAAAAAGTGGATCTAAACGGATGTGTTCTCTATTCGGAATGTCCGTTATGGAAGTTTTACCGCATATAGTATATAACTCAAGTTGTCTTTCTGTTTCCCTATCTTTTGGGCGTTTTGTTAAACCGCCATGATAATTGAGAAATATTTATGTGTTATTGTTAAATTTAATTTTGACTGAGAAAATTAAGCAGAGATAACGTTGCACACTATCCAGTGAGTACTTCTTACTGATGATCTAATTTGTCTCAGTCAAAGAATAAAGTGCGATCGTGTGTTTGACGATGTTTCAAGACAAAGCAAGTACAAAATGCGTTAAATTGATTATTCAAGTTTTAAGTCTTAGAGAAAATCTGGAAAACATTATTAATTGGAAGACTTTCTTGTTTTGGGATTGGCTGTAGAGAACTTTTGTTCACTTTGACACAGCTTAGGTTTATTATTTTTATTTTATTTCGCTTTTTACATTTTACACGAAGGTTGATTTTCTCCCTCTTTATAAACTCTATTTGATTCTCTGTTTTTTCATCTGTCTATCCATGTTGAACTTGTGCTTAAGATGTTGATGGTTGAGATTTACTTATAAATTCCTTTTGTCTCTCTGTCGCTCCACTTATCTATCCATGTTACGCTTTTAGTTAAATGTTTATGGTTAATATTTATATATATATGGTTTATTTGATTTTCATTTTATTCGTTTTGTTTATATCTTAATCTTCTGGATACAGCTGATAGGGAAATTTGAGAATCAGCCTTCAAAGCTAAGCTTATTCTCAATCAGAAATCAACTGTGTTTTACTTATGTTGTGAAATACCCGCCCTGAAGAAGATATCACAATATAAGTTTGAATTTTTATTCATATTTTTTACATTCCTTTTGTAATTGTTCCTCTTACATTTTTAATTATTCCACTTTAATGTATTGCATTTTGGATAATCAGTTTTATGCTATCATAAATGACTTAATTTTTCTGGTAAATGTTTCATTTGTTAAAATGGTTAATAATTACAAAAAAATGTATCTCAACAAAATGAGTTGCAACCATTTTAGCATATATTTCTCAAATTTTGTAATTTTATTCTCGGACATTTATATTTGAATAATTAATCAAACCAAACCTGATACAAGCAATTACTTCAAATTTAAAGAATAAGAAGATTGAGAAGCATACCATAAAACAATCAAAAATATAATTTTGCAAAATTGCTATCTCTATGTTTTTTCTGTATTATTTCTTTTTTATATGATAGCAAGGATATCAGGAAGTTCATGAAGTTCATAACTTTATGTTCTTTCTTCTTCATTATAGTCACGTTGTTTTAAATCTCGTTGTTTTAATGATAGCATATTTAGGAAATCAATAAAAATTACGGTTATCCTTAATATAATCTGTTATCTGTATGATATTGGCATAGCAAAATTTATTCTTTTTATAAAAATCTCTAATACAGTCATCTTCCTTTTAAATCTTTTACATTAATATTCCAGAATACATTTTCTTTATCTTTTTGGAGATACTTCTTTACTACAACATTTATACAGTAAACCCTCCATTTCGAACACTCCCGAAATAGCTTACACTTTTTTGATCCCCAACTCCTATATATTTGTACACTTTTACCTCTGAATAGCAGAGAAATTCCATGCTTCCTTGATATCCGTTATTCGGAGATTTTACTGTATTTTAATGATTAATGCCACAGTATAGCTTCACCCAGTCTTTTCAAATGTTAAACAAAGAAGAAGAATTAGAAAAGTAAAAGTATCTTAAAAATTAATAAGATAAATTGTAAAAGTCTCGGTTTTTATGTTTTTACGACAAATATTTGTTTCATCGGAGGACAAAGATATCAGGAAATGAATGAAATTCACAACTTTATATTCCATTAAATTTTTTGATGGGATCCGATTGTCGTTTTATCTTACACCTCAGTGTTTCAACAAATACGTAATTGTGTTGGCAATAAAAAATATGAGTATCGAATCAGTGTTAGAATCATTGGTTATCTATATAATATCGGCATAGCAACAATTGATTATTTTTATAATACCTTTAATGCAGCTGTCTTTCTCTTAAATCTTTTACATAAATATTTTAGCATACATTTATTTAATCTTTTTTGAGATATTTCTATTCTAGAACATTTATATTTTAATAATTAATGCAATATTGAAGCTATAGTCAGTCCTTGTGGGTGTTAAAGAAATAAAAAGAATGAGAAAAGTTAAGTATCTTAAAACGAATAAGATAAATTTACAAAAGTGACTGCTGCTATGTTTTTACGATATAATAATGGGATCCGATTGACATTTTATTTTAAACTGCAGTGTTTCAACAATTACATAATTAAGTTGTCAATAAAAATTGCGAGTATGGAATCAGTGTTAGTAATATCTGTATAATATCGGCATAGCAACAATTTATTCTTTTTATACTTACCTTTGACTCAGCCGTCTTTTTCATTTAAATCGTTTCACATAAATGTTCAAGCATAAATTTCTTTCATCTTTTTTGAGATACTTCTATTCTAGAACATTTATGTTTTAATGGTCCCTGCGAGTGTTAAAGAAAGACTAAGATTGACATCTTAAAAAAATAATAAAATAAATTTGTAAAAGTTGCTGCTTTTATGTTTTTACGACGCAATAATGGAATCAAATTGACATTTTATTTTAAACCGCAGTGTTTCAGCAATTACATAATAAAATTGTCAATAAATATTGCGAGTATATAATCAGTGTTAGTATAAGTTATCTATATAATATCGGCATAGCGACAATTGATTCTTCTTATACATACCTTTAATTCAGCTGTCTTTCTCTTAAATCTTTTACGTAAATGTTCAAGCATACATTTATTTCACCTTTTTTTGAGGTATACTTCGATTCTCGGACATTTATATTTTAATCCAGCATTACAGCTACAGTCAGTCCTTGCGAATGTTAAAGCAAGATAAAGAATGAGAAAAGTTAAATATATTAAAGACTAATAAGATAAATTTATAAATGTTACTGCTTTTATGTTTTTACGACATAATAATGGGATCCAATTGACATTTTATCTAAAACCGGAGTGTTTCAACAGTTACATTATTACGTTGTGAACAAAAATTTATGAATATCGAATCAGTGTTAGTCTAATAATTTATCTATATAATATCGACATAGGTACAGTTTATTCTTTTTATACATACCTTTAATGCAGCCGTCTAACTTTTTTAAATATTTTACAAGGATATTCCAGAATATATTTCTTTCATCTTTTTTGAAATACTTCTATTCTCGAACATTTATATTTTAATGTTTAATGCAAGATTACAGCTACAGTCAGTCCCTGCGATTGTTAAAGAAAGACGAAGATTGCCTTATCTTAAAAAAATAATAAAATAAATTTGTAAAAGTAGCTGTTTTTATGTTTTTACGACATAATAATGGAATCCAATCGCCATTTTATTTTAAGTCGCAGCGTTTCAATAATTACACAATTACGTTGTCAATAAAAATTATGAGTATCGAATCAGTGTTAGTAATATCTATATAATATCGCAGCAACAATTTATTCTTCTTATACATACCTTTAACGCAACCGTCTTTTTCATTTAAATCTTTTTACATAAATATTCAAGCATACATTTCTTTCATCTTTTTTTGAGATACTTCTATTCTAGAACATTTATATTTTAATGATTAATGCAACATTACAGCCTTAGTCAGTCCCTGCGATTGTTAAAACAAGACAAATATTGACTCATCTTAAAAAATTAATAAAATAAATTTGTAAAAGTTCCTGGTTTTATCTTTTTGACACATAATAAAGGAATCCAATTGACATTTTACTTTAAACCGCAGCGTTTCAACAATTACACAATTACATTGTCAATAAAAATTATGAGTATCGAATCAGTGTTAGTAATATCTATATAATATCGGCATAGCAACAATTTATTCTTCTTATACATACCTTTGACGCAGCCGTCTTTTTCATTTAAATCTTTTTACATAAATATTCAAGCATACACTTCTTTCATCTTTTTTGAGATACTTCTATTCCAGAACATTTATATTTTAATGATTAATGCAACATTACAGCTACAGTCAGTCCCTGCGAGTGTTAAAGAAAGAAGAATGAGAAAAGCAAAGCATAATTAAAAAGATAAGTTTGCAAAATTGCTGCTTTTATGTTTTATTGTAATTTCTTTTCTTTTTTTTCTCCATCCGAGAGAGAAGACCTCTATCACCCTCTTTCCTCCCGAGGGGACGGGTAAGTAAGGAGAAAAAGTTTAGTAGAAAAAGAAAAAAAGACACAAGCTTTTAAAGAGATATCTGCCTATTCTTTGCATCGCTTTTAAGACAGATTAGTCCGTATTTAGAGAGGAGGTGCCACCCAGATAAGGTACTTTCTTTCCTAGTGTCAGCCCGCTGTACGTTCATATAATTCTTTTTAAAACTCTTAGAAAGAAGAAGAAGAAGAAAAAAATATATGAGGAAAAAATTTACTCTGTACCCCTACTATCCAATCTTATTTTTTTTCCTCGTTGGATGCTCGTCCAGAATTTTTCATTTTTTTTTCGCTCTTAATCCCAAAATGTTCTAAAGTGTTACAAAAGAACTAAGAAAGTATTTTATATAAAAAAAATGGGGATGAAAAAAAAATGTGGGTTTCTGATCCCCTACTTTTACTTCCCCCTTCCCTTCTTTTCTAATTTCATCGTTGTCTCCACACTTTATGTATTCCTTTAATTTTCCAGCGATTTTTTTCTACTTCTTCTTCATCTTTAACTGCGAAGTAGGAGTAATGATTCTAGATTTTTTTTCCCTCTCCCTCCCACCCTCTGGCCTGTAATTTTTTTTCGAAAAAAAATTACGCCATAATAAAGGGAAGAAAAAAAAATTCGCTTTCGTTCTCCTTTTTTTTCCTTTAGTTTTTTTTTTATTCAAGGAATGAGAGAGAAAAGTAAGCAACAATAACAAAGAATAAGATAACGCACATTTATGAAAAAATAATATCGAGAGAGAGATGGGGTAGGGCAAAGCATCTATGAAAGAACAGGGAGGGTAAAAAAAATCTACGGTAGGGTTAAAAAATAAAAAAATAAAGGAAAAAAAGGGAGGCCTTTGGAGCGGGGAGGGTAGTACAAAGAGGTTGTTTGCGTTTCAAAAGAATAAAAGAGCTTATCTAGGAGATTGGAGGACGAACTAAGGATAAAATATTAATTTTGGGAGAATGAGGGAGCTTATCGTTTAAATATTGATTCACGGGAAATAATAAGAAATGGGGGAAAGAAATACGTCGAAGAAAAACGTCGAATCGTAAGGGGGTGATAATTAAGTGTAAGCCGAAAATATTCATCGTCTTCTGAAAAATATTTTAAACGCATGTATTGACACCACTACGTCGAGGTGCATTTTTTTTTTTCATAAATACTTTTTTTTTTTTTTTTTTTTTGATGCGATGGAGTCAGGCGTATGTAAATGTAATTGGAAGAGTTTAAAGCACGACCGAGTCGAATAAAATTGATTGTTGAACATTTTGCCCCGAAGTTGATCGATTATATAATGGGTAAACGATAGCAGGGTTTGTTTTTGAAAATGGGTTAGGCCTCTTTTGAGCAGCGACTTACGCATGGTAATTTCACTTTTTGTTGCTTTTTCATAGTGTGTATTTTTATTTAGATTTTTCCAGAATTATTATGAATCTAAAACATTTTATCTCGCCGCGATCATTTTTTTACATATATTGTCAAGGAAAGTTGTTTAAAGTGAGCTCATATTAAGTGTAATATATTTTTCGTGTTTTATATTTTGTTTATGTAGTGATATTTTTTAAACATATATTTTCATAGAAATTTGAAGTTTTAGAAGAGTTTGTTTTTGAAAATGGGTTAGGCCTCTTTTGAGTGTCGACTTACGCATGGTAATTTCTTTCTCCCTCACCCCCCTTTCTTTTCTTCTTAGTGTGTGTCTTATTAAGATTGTACCGGAATTATTATGAAATTTAAAGCATTTCATCTCGCCGCGATTTTTTTTTTGATACATTGTCAAGGAAAGTTGTTTAAACTGACTTTCTTATTAAGTGCAATATTTTTATGTGTTATATTTTGTTTATATAGTGATATTTTTAAACATATATTTTCATAGTAATTTAAAATTTTAGCAGAGTTTGTTTTTGAAAATGGGTTAGGCCTCTTTTGAGTAGCGACTTACACATGATAATTTCTTTCTCCCTCACCCCCACCCCCCCCCCCCTCCCATTTTTTTTCTTAGTGTGTGTTTTATTACACTTGTACCAGAATTATTATGAAACTTAAAGCCTTTTACGTCGCCGCGACCGTGTTTCCCCTATATTGTCAAGGAAAGTTGTTTAAAGTGAGTTCGTATTAAGTGTAATATATTTTTCGTGTTTTATATTTTGTTTATGTAGTGATATTTTGTAAATATATATTTTCATAGAAACTTAAAATTTTACCAGAGTTTGTTTTTGAAAATGGGTTAGGCCTCTTTTCAGTAGTGATTTACGCATGGTAGTTTCTTTTTTTCTTGCTTTTTTCTTTTTCTTTTCTTAGTGTGCGTTTTATTAAGATTGTAGCAGAATTATTATAATTTTTAAAATATTTTATCTTGCCGCGATAATTTTTTCCATGCATTGTCAAGGAAAGTTGTTTAAAATAACTTTCTTATTAAGTGCATTTTTATATTTTGTTTATGTAAGGATATTTTGAATACATATATATTTTTAGAAATTTAAAATTTTATGAATTTTGTTGTATTAAGAAGCTACTTCAGTAAAGCGAAAAGACCCTTTCGCTAATGCTAATCCTATGGAAGAAATTTATAAAGATATCTCGGTTGCATTTCAATATTTTTAAATGATTTTTTTTTGCACTAGACAGCTGAGATAGATCTGTACAAAGGTTGTTTTTTACTTTTTCAATTTTGTTTACAGATATTTTTTATGGGGACACTTTAAAAAAAAAATCTGCAATGAAAATCGAAAAAGTAAAAAACGGCCTGCATACACAACGAACTCAACTATCCACTGCAAAAGAAATCATTTAAAAATATTGAAATGCAACCGAGATATCTTTATAAATTTCTTCCATAGGATTAGCATTAGCGAATGCGTCTTTTCATTTGACTGAAGTAGCCACTTAAGGCATTATTTGTTGTTTTTAACAACGAATTCCGCATTTCTTTTTTTTTCCGAAGTGCGTACTTTTGTTTGAATATTTCCAGAATTATTATAAATGTAAATCATTTTATCTTATTCCGGTAATATTTTACCTATATTGTCAAGAAAAGCTGTCACATTTAAAGCTGTGTTTTAAGTTTAAGGGAAATATTTTTTGTAACTATTATTTTGTTTATGGAGTGGGTTTTTTTCTACAACAATTTCAAATTTTATGGAATTCTAGAATTTTAGTCGGGTTACTTTATATGGTAATGGCAATTACTTAAATAAATATATATATATATATAATTGGTAATTACATTTGTAAAAAATACCACCGAAAAATCAATGCTTTGTTTAATTTTCTTTTTCGTGAGTTACCTGAATTAATATTAACTTGATCTGAATGCGATTGACATCAGGCCAAATTTTAATTCAGCTATTTGGCGGCTTTGTAATTTATTAATTTATTTATTTATTGTAATCACTAAAGTATGTTCGTCACCCTTGTGAATTCAGGCTTTTTCACAATATAATCTTAATGAATATTTATAAATGGCTGTCTGATGTATATATATGTTTAATTAATGGTTATATATATATATAATATCTGTGTATATTTCAAAATAGTGTTTATAAAACAATTTGTAAAACGAAACAAAATATATTTGCAATTTAATAGCGGTTTTAATATACCAGTAATGTGTTTAAATAAACCATCCAACTCGAACATCCCGGGTTACCGCATATAAGGAAGATCATTTTTGCTTTTGTATTAATATATATATATATATATATATATATATATATATATATATATATATAAAAGTTTGGAAATCTATTAAGACCTATACTTTCGTATAATTTAATAGTCGAAGAAATCGCTAAAAATTCCTTTGTTTATAGCGGTCCTTTTTAATTCCGAACATTTCAGCGGTTTAAAAACATATTTCGATTATATATGTCTGTTAAATTTCTATTTTATTTCTATTTTATTTTATTTATGAAGTTTTTACTTCTTCATGTAATATCAGCCGGAAACAAATGCTGGCTACTTATATAAACTTAAGTGCAAACGGATTTCTCTTTCATGATGGTCTGCACACGTTAGGGGTAGATTTTTTTTTTTTATCTTGCTTGAAATTTATTTAAAAAACCAAAAAAAATGAGTAAATTTCGGTTCCGTTTTCAAACAAACTTCAATACAGTTTTTAAAAAATTGCATTTGTAAGTACATTTTTTTCCTCTGTTTGACGGCATAAAATTTGAAAATGTGTTTATTATGTTTAGAAGTTAAAAGAAGTTGGAAATTGCACGCCAAACATGGCAAATAAGATGCGTTCGTACTATAACTATTTTTATAAATATTTTTTGCACCGCATATTGTACTGAATGTATATTTTAGTGCACTTCATAAGTGCATATTAATTTCATTCTGTTCGAAAGGCTGTAACATCATTAAAATGCACTTGTAATATTTTTTTCCCATTGGCCATATTGTAACGGAAAAATTTTGACTGTCCCTGTCATTAAACTATACATCCGATTTTCATAAAATTTGAAATGACACGACAAAATTTTGCTACAATTATATATTTAAAATTTAAGACCATTCGGTTGTTTATTTTTTGCTCTGTTGTATGCGGGCGGACAGACAGACAGACGGACGGACCGAACGACGACTATAGGTGGTACTATTTATACAATTACGATACGCACCTAAAAATTACAGCAAAAGTTAAATTTAATCGTCTGCTTTTCCAGCGTCAAAATGACGTCAGCATTACGGACGGACACGCTTGCCCTTTATAATATAGATAGGATATGTCTAAAGACAGATACACACCTTGCAAACACGTCTGTAAATACCGCTTTCCCTCGAGATTAACCCGAGATATTCATCTCACTGCTGTCTAATGTTGGACCGTAACTAATCGTTTATCCACAACGGAAAAAAAATTGCATTAAGTCTGATGAATTCATTAGAATCTGTTTAACTTGATCCTGCTCGTTCTACATTATCTTTTGTCTTTTATCCTGATCTAAATAATGGTTTAAAAAAATATGCTTTTCCCTCTTTCATACGCTTTTTTTGTTATTATAATAGGTATATGGACATATTTATGAGAATTTAGATTATCTCGATACAGATAAATAATTCGTTTGTGTTCTCCAAAGAATTTTCTTCATATAAATTTAAATACTTTTTTAAGTCAAAAATGTTAATTGCTCCATAGAGCAATTCCACAGAAAAGTCTCATTTACGAGGGAAAATGAAATTAATAATATATTTAATTTAAGGGCATGATTGGAAATCTTGATATTTTTATGTTCTCTAAAAAAAAAAAAAAAATCTTAATAATAAGGCGTTGTAAATTGCTGTTCACAAACTAAATTAATTGCCATTATGATCTTTGTAAAGTGATAATGTTACGTCAGTTACATAATAAAAGTTACATCAGTTACATATGCAAATGACATTTTTTTTCTTTTTTATTGTTCAGAAATTAATTTAAAAATTTATTATTATAATGTGCCATTATTTAGTGTTGTTAAGAACATAAAATAACTTTTTTAACTGTATAGTTTTGATAATTTTTACACTTCAATAAAGGCAGAAAATATGTTTGTCTATTTTATATTATATCAATTAAAGAATTTTGAAATGCAATTTTTGTGACTAAAAGAGAGATTAAAATAATCTGAAGATATTTGGGTTTTAAGTCCTATTATTCAGTGCTAATAATATTATGTTCAATCATGGGCACTTTAATACAAGGATCAATCAAATATTTAATATCGACAGACAATGCTTTACTCGTTTTCCTGGCAATCATGATAAGTTTTTTATGTTAATTTTTAAAACAATTCTTAAATTGGTAAATAAATCATAACAGCTGTAAATTTCCAAATGCGTGAAAGAGAAATCCCGGCCAGGATTCGAAACAGGGATGTCTTGGCTGAAGCTGCCAATGCTGTACCAACTGAGCCATCCCAGACGAATCTGGAGGACTAATTCACTCAACTACATTAAAACGATCACAGCATCTGATCTGATATCTTAATGAGCTCAAAAGAATCAATCGTAGGTTGTTTTTTGAACTGCAGTAAAGGCTACATGCGTAATTATATTAATTTTTAACACAACTTTTAAATTGGTAAATAAATCATAACAGTTGTAAATTTTCCAAATGGGTGAAAATACCAGAGATGTCTTGGAGGAAGCCTCTAATGATCTACCAACTGAGCCATCTCAGACGAATCTGGAGGACTACTCTGTTGAGCTGATTCAGATATCAGATCAGATGATGTGATCGTTAACCCGCGAGGACGCGCGCCGGGCCTGATAGATCCGGATTGCGTACGGTTTTTACAATCAAAGCGATATAAGTAAGCGTCATATCTTAAATGGGAGAGGTAACCGCAAGATTAAAGGCGAGGTCACATCAATTAAGGTCGCACGCCACGTAGCGGACGGGGTTAAACTACAGGAAAATGCCTAACTGTTTACTTACTTCACTCCACTAAAATTGTAAAGTTTTTTTCACCTTGATTAATAGCTGAAATGTATTAGGCAAGGCGAAGAAAACTTCGTAATGTCAAGTGCATCTGGACGCCCTATCGGTACGCCATTATTTTGCAATAAATGTGTAAACAAAATTCAGTTCCGTGAGTGACTAAAGATTTAGAAAATATGCGCAGATGGTAGATATCCTGTCATATATGACGTCACACTAAAAGCCCGCGTATGTGGATTATCACCCCTTGCACAAGATGGCGCAACTGTGCTTTAATTTACGCCCGACTCCAGTATTAAGTTTGTACATTTACTCATATCGCTTTGTCTGCAATTGTCACCACTATCTTTATAAAAGTAACCTCCAACTTCTTTTATCGTAAAATTATCTCCAATTAAAAAAGATGACGATCTTTATTTGTATTTATTGGTGACAAAGTAAAAACCCTTCATACCCTGAGTATGCGCGCGTTCTCCCGGGTTAAAGGTTAGTTGGTCGAATTGGTCCTTTATGTATAGGGACTGAGACTTAGGAAATTGTCTCTTAAATAGAGGTGTCCTTTAAAAGTGGTTATACTGTATTTGTCTAGCCAAATTTTATATGTGAGGGTGTATCAGTTAGTCTTTGCCCTCGCATAGAAACAATTGAGTGAAATTTATGAAATTACTACATTTTATGAGTCCTTTTCTATATAGTCAGTGTGCACTGTAACACATTTGTGCAACCGGTATTTCAAAGAGAGGGCGGAGGATCTATTCCAGGAGGCGGGATAGTAGACCCAAAGGGGCTCATTTTTTCTAACTTTTGCCGACCCCCACATATGACATATTGTGTTGGAAAGGTCTGTGACCTCTTATTCATGCTATGCACCTCCCAAGCCTCTCCCCTTAAATTTGCCCTCCGGGTGGGGGGGCACTTTTCTAAATTTTGCAAACATCATTAATGACCCCGGAGGCAAATTTGGGGAGAGAAGCTCTGGAGCTGCATAGCATGAATAAGTGGTCACACGTCTTTCCAGCAATATGCCACATGTGGGGGTCGGCAAAAGTTGAAAAAATCACCCCCTTTGGTGATATTAAGGAGTGAACTCTTTGAATATTATATATTCTAATATATCATTTTCTCAAAATTAGAAAAAAGAGATAAGGAATTTCTCTTACCTCAGAATGTCGCAGGGTCCGCCCCGATCCTTGGTTTGAACTTCTTCATTGAAGACATCTGCATATTTCACAAGAAAAATACCTATAGTGTTATAAATAGAAAGTTGACTATGTGTTGCTTATTATTTTTCTTTTGAATCACTGATGTGCATGGTTGAATCACAAAAGCAGATTTCTTTTCCTTTAAAAGATTTAATAAATTTCTAGGTTAAATGTAATTAATAACAGAAAATGGAGGGAGAGGAGAAAAACACCTCTTCCCTTCCGAAAGAAACATTATAGAAGAACGCGCGAAAAGCCGATACAGATACATTGGGCAAAGTCCACATACATGCCCAATGTAGGAGCATCAACCGCAGCATTTTGGGTTGGGCACATACATGTACATGAAAGAATTCTGAAATGAAAGTCACAGAAATGAATTAAAAGAAAAGATAGTCATATAAAAGTCTGGGATATTATAAAAGTTTTTGTTTCAAAGATTCTCATATGTAACATTTGGGTCTATTATCGCGCCTCCAGGAATACAACCTCCCCCTCCCGCCTTTTCTTTGAAATACCTTTTGCAGAAATGTGTTACTGTGCACGGTGACTATAAAGAAAAGGACTAACACAATGTAACAATTTCATAAATTTCACTCAATTATTTTTATCTGAGGGCAAAAACTTATTGATTCACCGTCGTATTTGATACCCTTTTGTCCATTTATCCTACATGTCCATGACCCTACAATTCATAAATTAAAAATCCTACCCAGTTTTATTCAATTGTCCATTTAAAGGCCTGTTTAAGGAAGATATCTTCTTTTATTTTAATTTAACTTTTTTTTTTTTGTTTCTTTCTTATTTCATCACCATTTTTTAAGCGACATACGTGGAATTTTGTACAAAAGGAAAGAAAATTAAGTATTGATATTCAAATCATTTTATCTTTGCGATCAGAATGCAGTTTCTTTGCCAATCTTTTGATTTTAATTTTATTCATCTTTGCTTATTACTTTTATCGTACATTTTTCATAAATAAATGAAATCCTTTGATCAGCCGTTTACTTGCATTCATCTTTATCCGCTTTTATGAGGGTCTCTCTGTGTGTGTGTGGGGGGGGGGGAGGGGGGGAGCAAAATGAAGAGAACACTTTCTTGAAATGAGCTTTACGTGTGTTTTTATATTTTAATTATGAAAAATAATTACTTTTATTGATGTTTATGATAACAGACGTGAGTTAAAAAGTTATACGTTAAGGCTGTTCTCAGCTGCTCTGCTAAACAAGCGCAAAACGCTTTGACACATTTACAAATTCATTTTTTAACGGAAAGATATAAAAGTGGAAAGCCTGACCATGGAAGCGATTTGGAATCGAACTGTGTTTCCCATTTTTTGATCAATCAATTGCCTATTGAGTTATAAGCGATTTTGATCACGTGACACGGCATTTTTCTCCCCTTACTAACTGGATTTTCTTCTTTCGTTCGGAAGTTCAATTCAAAATGCCAACTTTGACAGTATTTTCTGAAAGATCTATTGCGTTTACAAGAAACCGAAAAAACAGTTCGATGACATAGTTTCTGAATAACAACACCTTCTAGTTTCATGCGTTTCCGAACAAAAATGAATTAAAACTTATGTCAGAAAGTTGACCCTTTGGATTTGAGAACAGCCTTAAGTTAATATAAAGGGTGTCCCCGAATTCATGGAAATCTTCAAGGCTGTTTGTTCTCAGCTGCTCTGCTCAACAAGCGCAAAACATTTTGACACATTTACAAATTCATTTTTTAACGAAAAGATATAAAATTGGAAGGCCTGACTAGGCAAGCGATTTGGAATCGAACTGTGTTTTCCACTTTTTCATCAATAAATTAACTGCTGAGTTATAAGAGATTTTGATCACGTGCCAAAGACGTTTTTCACCCTTTCTTGAGTGGTTATTCTTCTTTCGCGCGGAAATTCGGTTCAAGACGTCCACTTCGACACTTTTTCTGAAAGATCTATTGCGTTTGCAAAAAACAGTTCGATTACATAGTTTCTGCACAACAACACCTGCTACTTTCATGCATTTCCGAACAGAAATAAATTAAAACTTATGTCATAAAGTTGCTCTTTAGGATTTGAGAACAGCCTTAAGGGAAGGTAAAGTACACATAAAGAAGCAATTTTGGTACAGCAATGTGGGGTTGGAAATGAAAAGTTTTGGCGAAAAACAGGAAATGAGGAGGAAATAAAAACAAGCTTTTTATTGACATAATAATAACAGTAAGTGCTCAAATGTGCCGCTGGCAGCATCTGGCAAGTGATTGGCGAACTTTTTCGCAGATTTCCAAGTGTTTCACGAACATTTGCAGCAACGACTGAAAGTCTTGCAATGAGGTCCTCATCAGAGTCAAGGATCTCATAGATAAGACATCTGGAACCTTCGAAAGGATACGCCAATCCCTTGCTGGACGCTGCTAAGTATAAGTGAAACCGCATTGCAATATTGTTTCCTCAACACTGTACTCAAAACGATATAAAACGACTAAAATTAAAATAACTAAAATTAAAAATCAGTTTACTAAAAAGGTGCATAAAAATTTATGAAAATATTCCGTTACAAAATGAACTGGTCTTTAAAAGCTAAAAACCATTGATGTTAAAAATCATATGAAACAGAAAATATGATTCCCAAGATCTTTCGACCGCAAACGCGATCATTTTCAAGGGATAGTTTCACTGAAATGTTGCATTCACTGTGCTATTTATATACCAGTCTGGGAAAAGGGATCAGTCTATTATTTGTTGGGGGTGTTTATGAAGTTGTTTCGCTTCGATGCTGAAGTGTTAGACATTTTAAAATATTAAACCAAATATGAGGTATGGCATAGGATAAAACGTCATTACATACACTATTTCCTTTACTTAAAATCTCCAATGATTCCCTAATTCTCAAAGTATAACAATCTGATGTAGGTATAATAACTTTTGCGTTCTCGAAATCTATTTTTAAATTTTGGCTTTGATTTAATCTTGAAAGTGCCGTAGATGCTCGGCAAAAAAAAAAAAAAAAAAAAAAAAAAAAAGAGGAACAGATGTGTTATTATTCCTCCATCCACCATCTTTGATTTTTTTTTGGACGTGAATTAAAAACTGTTTTTAATTAATAGTTATAATTATTATATTCCAGTTTTTTAATATTATATTAATCTATCAACAATATTTAACCATTGGCGACATTTACTACTTGGCGGAAAAGGAGTTTTCACGCAAGAAAAAAAATCCAAGATGGCGGATGGAGGGATAATAACACATCTAAGCCAAAAAAAAAAAAAAAAAAAAAAAAATTCAGTTAGATGTAAAACAGTTTATCAGCGAAGGAGAAAAAATTCTCATTATTAGTTACAGTGATGTAACTACATGTATCAGGAGGTCATGTCGAAACTGTGTTCTGGTCCCCTCCTCCCCCCCCCCCTATCAGCTTCTTCACGCAACAGTTTATTCTTGTCTGCATGAAGAAAAATAGTATGTATTTTTTGTTTTTAAAAGGAACATAAGTCTGGAACTTGTTTTTTTTTTCTTTCTCAAAGACAAAATAGGGAAAACTTTATATGAATGAAAAACTTCCTCTCCATCGATATTTTGCTTAATCATCAAAATACTATGCTGCATTTCTTTTTTGTGCATTTTTTTATCTGAAAAATTAAATAAAATAAATAATTTTAGATTCAAAGAGCAAGTGATGTCGTCAATTGTCAAGTAATAAAAAAATTTAATTTTATTTAAATGTTTAAGGAAATTATTTTTATAAAAATCTTCCTTATCTAACATTTAATCTTTCGTTTAAGGAAATATACCTTGACTAAAAGAAAGATAATAAATATGAACCATAATGCATTAAAAAAAACAAATGAAGTGTCAATAAATTCGACATAAATTTTATCAAATTAATCTACCTTTAAAAATTTGTGATTCTGTTTCATCATCTGTTTGGTAATCATCCTTTAGAAAATTGCAATTAATGTTTGGAAAAAGGAAGGAGAAAAAATTGAAATTAAAAGCCAGTCAAGTGATCATGTCAAAATTTTAATTGACAAAATGAAAATATATACAGTAAACTCTGTCTAAGGCGGAATCGATCGGGACCAAGAAAATTTTCCACAGTAGACAATATTCCGCCTTAGACAAATTTTACTCTATGTCTATGAATTCGCAGGGACTTGAAAATCTTTCCAAGTTAGGCAGATTTCCGTCTTACACAGAGTCCGCCTTACAGAGAGTTTACTGTTTACATATTATCAAAAATATTTGGTAGTATTCATTTTAAAAAATATTTTCTGAAAAAGTCGTCGTCCAACATTGTTTAAACTTGCATTTATCAAAATATATGTCACGCGAAAGAGGCATAGAAATAATTATTAAAACGGTGCATTATTAAGATCATCTGCAATGTTGAATCCCATTTAAATTTGATTTCAAAACTATATATTTTTTTAATTTATCTTCCTTTTGATTATCGCAATTAGGTTTAATCGACGCTGAATTTAATTATAAATGGCACTCAGAACCTAAGCTCGCCCGCATAATATTTATACCGTCTCACCCAAATAGTTCTACCATCCATTTACAATTCCATTCAAACTGATGAGCCAGACAGAGCTCAGACTCTTCAAATGATTGATTGATATCCGCCACTTCGTGTAATTGCCAGTCATTTGTCTTGTAATTAAGGATAGTGTCGCCATCTACTTGCATTATTAGAAAATTTTATCTCCGAATTATTTTATCAACTGTCATAAAATTGAATTACCTGTCCGACATTGTATCGTTAGCTTACATACGTCTTTTAAATATCTACATATTTTTTAATAAAATTATTGATTTCTGATTTGTGAAAGTGTTTCATTTCTAATAAGATCAAGTTTTCAACGTAATATTTAAATCCATTGGATAATTTAAATTATATTAGTAACAAAAAAAAAAAAAAAAAAAAAAAAAAAAAAAAAAGAAGAAGAAGAAGAAGAAGCTTATAGCTATGCTTATTTTGATATAAATTATATTGTTATAGAAACTAAAAAGAATTTGAAAGTGCTTTAAAGTGATGTAATAATTCTCGATCCTTTTAACCGAGAAATAATGACCTTTTCACATGAAGATTTGCGTGATAGAAATAGATAATTTTATGTTAGTTTTAGTAAAAATTGAAAGCTTCAAATTTAAAATGATTAATAATAAATGTTTTCAAAGTGAAAAAAAAAAAAAACTTCAATAGTTGATAATGGTTTTCTTTGTACGAAAGATAATCCTAAATTTACCTGAATTAAAGAACATGAAGCTGATCTCAAATTAAATAGACCCCCAAATGCGTAATCAAGATTAGATCAAACTTAGCATATAAAAGAAGATTTGAATAAATCCAAATAACACTTACCTATGGAATATTCTATATTTACTAAAATAATTAACGTTGTGTCTAAATCTTTCATTTGTACATTTATGAAATCCATTTCTGTAATTATATAGATATTTCTACAGTGATACCAGAACTCCAAATTGTAAAGAAAGATAGCGTACACATAAAGAAACATTTTGGTTTAGCAATGTGGGGTGAAATGAAATGTTAGCGAAAAGCAAGAAATGCAGAGGAAATGAAAACAAGTGTTTTATTGACATTACTATTACAGAAATGTTCAAATGTGCCACCAGCAACATTGGCGTACCTTTTAGACGAGTCCAGGTGTTTCATCTACGAGACACCAGTTGACTCTGATGAGGACATTGTAAGAATTTTAGTCGCTGCTGCAAATGTTCGTGAAACACCTGGAATTTTCGAAAAAATATGCTAATAACTTGCTAGACGTTGCAAGACTCTTACTGATGTGGGTGGTGGGACATTTGAGCACTTACTGTAATTGTTATGTCACTAAAATGCTTGTTTTCATTTCTTCCGCATTTCTTGTTTTTCGCCAAGAGCTCTCATTTCTGACCACACATTGATATGCCAAAACTGCTGCTTTATGTGTATTTTATTTTCTCGTACAGTTTGGCCCATGAGTTCAGGAACATCCTGTATATGTTCAGCAACAATTAGTATATTTCTTACCTACGTTATAACTACATTTGTGATAAATCATGACACTTGTGAATGATTTCTTTTTACGCGATATCCTCGTTGCTCGAATTCGTATTATTACCAGATTACTATGATATGTAACTCGTACTAGTACGTGCAATAGAGTAAATTGGACTATTGCAAACCGTAATCAATAGGCTTGGAAGTGCTTTAATAGCTCCTCTTTGTATATGATTTTGCAATGATATAGGAATGGCTTTCGAAAACTCATAACGCTTGCATTCAACCACTTTCAATTTTGAAATTGACTGCCTACCTACTTTCTACAATTCAAGTCTCACGCCGCAACTTAACTTATACCTCGTCCACATCTCTTGTGGGAAATCTATCCATTACTTAGAAATTTGAAAATCGAAATCTGTGCGAATTCGTATTATTATCAGATTACCGTAAAATGTAAATCATACTTGTATTTGCAATAGAATATATCGCACTATCGCAAACCGTAATTAATGGACTTGTAAGTGCTTTAAAAGCTCCTCTTTATATATGACGCAGCAATGATATAGGAATGACCATCGAAAACTCCTGACTTTTACATTCAACGGCTTTCAATATGAAATTGACTGCCTGCCTACTCTCTACTATCCAAGTCTCACGCCGCAATTTAACTTACACCTCGTCCGCTTCCCTTGTGGGAAATCTATCCATTACTTAGAAATGTGAAATTCGAATCTGTTCTAATTCGTATTATTATCAGATTACTGTAAAATGTAAATCGTACTTGTATTTGCAATAGAATATATCGCACTATCGCAAACCGTGATTAATGGACTTGTAAGTGCTTTAAAAGCTCCTCTTTATATATGACGCAGCAATGATATAGGAATGACCATCGAAAACTCATGACTTTTACATTCAACGGCTTTCAATATGAAATTGACTGCCTGCCTACTCTCTACTATCCAAGTCTCACGCCGCAATTTAACTTACACCTCGTCCGCTTCCCTTGTGGGAAATTATCCATTACTTAGAAATGTGAAATTCGAATCTGTTCTAATTCGTATTATTATCAGATTACTGTAAAATGTAAATCGTACTTGTATTTGCAATAGAATATATCGCACTCTCGCAAACCGTAATTAATAGGCTTGTAAGTGCCTTTAGTAACTCCTATTTATGTATGGCTCAGCAATGCTACAGGAATAACTCTCGAAAACTCATAACTTTTACATTCAACGTCTTACAGTTTTGAAATTGACTGCCTACCTACTTTCTACAATTCAAGTTTTACGCCACGACTCAATTTACACCTCGTCCTCTTACTTGCCTTGTGGGAAATCTATCCATTACTTAGAAATTTGAAATGTGTGCAAATTCGTATTGTTATCAGATTACTGTAAAATGTAAATCGTACTTGTATTTGCAATAGAATATATTGCACTATTACAAACCGTAATTAATAGACTTGTAAGTGGCTTTAGTAGCTCCTTTTGATATATGACCCAGCAATGCTACAGGAATGACTTTCAAAAACTGATAATTTTTACATTCAACGGCTTTCAATTTAGAAATTGACTGCATTGCCACTTTCTACAACCCAAGTCTCATGCCGCAACTCAACTTACACCTCGTCCACTTCCTTTGTGGGAAATCTATCCAATAGTTAGAAATTTGAAATTCTAAATCTGTGCGAATTCATATTATTATCAGATTACCGTAAAATGTAAATCGTACTTGTATTTGCAATAGAATATATCGCACTCTCGCAAACCGTAATTAATGGATTTGTAAGTGCTTTAAAAGCTCCTCTTTATATATGACTCAGCAATGATATAGGAATGACCATCGAAAACTCATGATTTTTACATTCAACGGCTTTCAATATGAAATTGACTGCCTGCCTACTCTCTACTATCCAAGTCTCACGCCGCAATTTAACTTACACCTCGTCCGCTTCCCTTGTGGGAAATTATCCATTACTTAGAAATGTGAAATTCGAATCTGTTCTAATTCGTATTATTATCAGATTACTGTAAAATGTAAATCGTACTTGTATTTGCAATAGAATATATCGCACTCTCGCAAACCGTAATTAATAGGCTTATAAGTGCCTTTAGTAACTCCTATTTATGTATGGCTCAGCAATGCTACAGGAATAACTCTCGAAAACTCATAACTTTTACATTCAACGTCTTACAGTTTTGAAATGGACTGCCTACCTACTTTCTACAATTCAAGTTTTACGCCACGACTCAATTTACACCTCGTCCTCTTACTTGCCTTGTGGGAAATCTATCCATTACTTAGAAATTTGAAATGTGTGCAAATTCGTATTGTTATCAGATTACTGTAAAATGTAAATCGTACTTGTATTTGCAATGGAATATATTGCACTATTACAAACCGTAATTAATAGACTTGTAAGTGGCTTTAGTAGCTCCTTTTGATATATGACCCAGCAATGCTACAGGAATGACTTTCGAAAACTGATAATTTGTACATTCAACGGCTTTCAATTTAGAAATTGACTGCCTTGCCACTTTCTACAACCCAAGTCTTATGCCGCAACTCAACTTACAGCTCGTCCACTTTCTTTGTGGGTAATCTATCCAATACTTAGAAATTTGAAATTCTAAATCTGTGCGAATTCATATTATTATCAGATTACTGTAATATGTAAATCGTACTAGTATTCGCAATAAAGTAAATTGCACTATTACATACATTAATCAATAGACTTGTAAGTGCTTTTAGTAGATCCTATTTGCATATGGCTCAGCAATGTTACAGGGATGGCTCTCGAAAACTCATAACGTTTAAACTCAATGGCTTTCAATTTTGAAATTGACTGTCTGCCTACTTTCTGCAATCCAAGTCTCGCGCCGCAACTTAAGTTACACCTCGTCCACTTCCCTTGTGGGAAATCTATCCATTACTCAGAAATTTGAAATTCGGAATCAGAAGTGAACTGATCCTCTGACTCTTCACGAACAGAAAATAAAAGAGTGCGATTGTCGAGAATTAGTTTAACCAATTTGTCTTTCCAGCTCAAATCTACCAAAATAAGCCGAAGGAGATTCAGAACTAAGTTATGCACTGTCCTCCGAAACTCTTAATAGAATTTAGTTAAGTTTTAATTCACATAGCATAAATAAATAGTCGATGGCGTAAGGCAAATATCCTTATAGAATAGAAAATAACATTTCTGTCCTGTGTCTCCCAATGCTTTCGTTTGCATAGTACCAGGAACATCTTTAATTCTTTACATCTACACAAATTTCGAGCAAAAGAAAACAATTTTCTTTATTCTCTGTGGCCATTTGCTGTCTACCGCGCTTGTATAGTCCAACAGTTGACTACACACGACTGTCCAAACAGCAGCCTGTGGACAGAGGATCCCTTAGGGAAAAGAGAAAGCTTTCCCGTTGCTATGACGACCAACAGACTTGCACTTTGAATCGTTTCGTCTACGGATGGCATTTCTCTAGTCTTTGGGGGAATGGATTTGTCAAGAGTGAAAGGTTGAAGTGACTTAAACAAGGAGTAACTGTATAGGAGTGTGAGCTTATTGCTAAGGGAATGCTTCAAACACTGTGGAGTAGCGCGTTTATTTATTGATTTATTGTAACTGTATATTTCGCTGTAAAGGATAATGAATTTATTTCAATGTTGTTGTCAGTACTAGTTAAAATATTTTATACAGAAAGTTCAAAATAGTTTCAAGTGCATTGAAAATATTGATAAGAATATATAACAGGCAAAATTGGATTTTTAACAATGGTATGATTTTTTTTTATTTCTTTTGTTGAGGTTTTTTTCCCCCCCCTACAAAACACTACTTTTAAGTACTTGAGAGTGATTTCATATTATAAAATTTAATTCACACTGGTATGCATTATTTTTTTAAATTCTGTTTTTTTTCCTTATTACATCTTTAATTTTAAATTGCTACTTGATAAAAGAAATAGATTAACTACACTTCTCTTCTTTTCAATTTATTCGTATTTTAGTAATTAATGCATATCCATATATTAAATTATATTTTATACAAAATCTGAAATTAAATATCTGAATTCAAACAATTTCCTTTTTTATGGATAAAAATTATTTATTTTAAGTGTTTTTTACTTTCGATTATAAAAGTGCACAACAGATATCTTCGAAATTTAGAAAAATAAAATAAAAAATAAAAATACAGCTGCAAAATTTTACTTTTTGTTTCTTACTTTTATTATTTCATTTTTTAAATTCCTTTAATTAAAATAATTACATTATATTACGGATTGCTTCTAAAAAATTTAAAATTACTTTAACATTTACAACAATAAACAAAAAATACATGCTATACAAGATAATTTTGTTTTTACGTGTTAAAATCTTGCATAAAAGTAAGATTTCGCTGATGTTGCAGGGTATAAACTTTAAAATTAGTTTATTAAAAACAAATAATTATTTTTGACGTAACAGTAATTCCCCTAAGTGCGACTCTATTTGTATTATTTTGATAACTAGATAACAGATGATATTTGTGTATACATATATTTTAATCTATAATTTAATTTCCCTCTTTTAAAGCTTAAAATTAAAATTAATTACTAAAATTCAATATTTGTTCGGCTAACTTTAAAGTTTGAACGCGTCTGTGTGGAAATTCATATATTTCTCATCTCTGAATAGAACAAATATTGGCATTAAAACATCACAAAGATGCAAGAAAAGCTGATGAAAAAAGCAATTCTCTGACAAAATGAATCTTTAATTATTGAATAGTTTTAAAATTAATTGCATTCACTTCAAAAATAACACAAAACACTGAAAATAACAATATCTTTTTTTTATTATTATTCTAAATACACCTACGCTCTGCTGAAAAGGTTGTGATTAATAATAATATATTTTTCAGATTATTTATGCTATTTCCTTTAAGAGTTTAAGAAAAACAGTATGACCATTATCACACTCACGCACAATCCACATTCTTATGCACAAAGAAATGGGTATATAAGAAATTATCACTGTCTGTAGCAAATACTTAAACTTAAATCCTCTCACGGACGAGCCCGTGTTAATACATTCTCTAAGCTCTAAGTTTCACGGCAATATAAGTATTATTTAAAGTAATATAATTCGATAAATTAATGCATTTTTAATACGTTGAACAATGGTTAATACTCTAAAGGATTTCATTCATATTCGTAATTAAGTTTTTTATATAATGTTGGGAGAATAATCTTTTTTTTTACCATTTAATACGTTGACTGACACTTGCGTCCATAGCCGTCAAAGCGAAGTCCACTATGTGGCATAATGATTGATTGACACCAGGATTTACATGAAAAAATATATGAAAAAGAGAAAAGCTTAACTTCACGTACATTAAATAATGCAAAATTTAGTTTTAAAATACTGGTGCCAATTTAGGAATTAAAATTAAGTGGTATATATAATATACCGGTGCCCTTCAAGGGGTTAAAACAAAATGCAGAGACAACAACAGTTCAATTTTGCCCTTTTGCTAGGCTGTCTGGGGTTAATGAAAAAGAAATGTTATACCGAATCACTTTGTACATAATATTTTTTTAAAAATCAACCCCCTTATTATTTTTTTAAGTAAAAGAAAAGCAATTCAATATTATAAATAAGTCAATGTAATCAACAAATGAATCAATACTGTTTAAACACTTCGAATTATCAACAGATATTCAAAAAATATCCTTCAGAATCTAAAAAGCATTTAATGTAGGGTCACCCGGGGTAATTCCTGGTCAAAAAGCATCAACATCTAATTATTATAAAAACTATTAAAGGTATTATTCCCAATTTTTTTTGTGGAATAAGCCCCCTCTGATGGCTATATTATAAAATGCTTACTTAAATATATATGCACTTATAATTAAAATAATTATAATTTTTAAATGACCAAGAATTACCCCGGAAATGGGGTAATTCTTGGTCACTTCTGGGGTAATTATCGGTCAGTATCCTTTTTCATGTAAATAAAGTAGTACAGTTAATTTTTTAAGACTGAGAAATAAAATACGTAGAACCAACTTTCTAAAAGTTTTGTTCATCTCATAATTGTGGAATAATAAAGGATAGACTTTGTTTTGGGCATAAATACAAAGTTATTTGATGTACAAAAGACTTTTGTACATTTTACAAAACATTAATTAGCCAAAGAATTTTTATGCATTTTTACATTTATAAGCGGTATTTATTACTTCATTAGTATCCACTGTGAATGGATTTATTAATAACTTGCAAATTTATTGGTCCATAAAAATATAACTGAATGTTTATCAATTTTATTTTGCTTAGGCCAACTGAAGTTTTTGGTTCCCTTTTCAAGAAATTTTCAATACAGACCTTTAATATAATACACAGCATAATAATTAGGTTCCTCTATTGCATTATCTATATTTTTATGCACCATTTTGGCATTTTCGAATGAGATAGTATTTCTACTTAAATTGTTCAGTCATAGAGAGTGTGTCTTATTGTCTGAGCACTTACTGTTTTCTTCTTTTAAAAGTGTTTAATATAGTAGAGAAAAAATTTATAATCGTAAAGACTGTGATATGTCATTAGTTGAAATAAAATAATTAAAACTTCGAGAATGACAATGATCTGTTGTAAAATGTGTAAAAATCAAGATTGATGTTTTGCGGAAATTTGAGTAGCAGTTTTGAATCTAATTTTTTTTTTAAATATTTAATTTCAATTAAATGAATAATTAAGGCATATATTTCAAAGCAAATGATTCAAAGTATCTTTTTGACTTTTTTACAGTTTCATAAATTGTTACTTTTATAACAAAAGTGAAAATGATCAAGAATTACCTCAGAAACTCAGTGACCAGGAATTACCACGGGTGATTCTACTTTATTAAGAACTACAATTAACTAAAATGTGGTGAACAGTGTGGTTGCAGTTAATTCTCAAAGGGTTTGCGGCAATTAAAATCACTAGACATGACAATAAAAAGGAATTAAATGATGATAAAAACATTGACCAGGAATTACCCCAGTGACCAAGATTTACCCCAGATACATGAGGCAATATTTGACCAACTTCTGTAAATTATTTAAAATAGTATAAAAAATTTCAAGGCTATTTTTTAATAGCTGAAGTAGTTGGTAATTGAACCAAAAAGAAAGAAAAGAAAAATATTTAAAATTTGAGTTGTGACAAAGATCTTTGTGAAAATGTATCATAACTAAGGCCAATGCTATTTTACAGAAATTTAACAAGCCATTTCAAAAATATTTTTTTTCAAAATAAATAAACAATAAACTCATAATTAAGTAATAAATTTCAATGAGGATAGTTCAGAGTACCTCTATGATTTTTTTCATTTTCGTGAAGCGTTCTTAAAACATAAAAAGGACTGTGACCAGGAATTACCCCAGAAACTTGCTGACCAGGAATTACCCCAGGTGACCCTATACCAATTGGAATAAACAAACAAATAAATAAATAATAAATGAAGATATAGATATAGATGTGTTTCATAAATAACCGGAAATAAATTAATCCAAATTAAATTGCAGCATTAAAAAAAATATTGAAAAAAATTTACATAAAAAAAAAACTCAAATCAAGAGTCAAAATGCAAAAAAAAAAAAAAAAAAAAAAACTTTTAAGGAAATTCAAATGAAAAAATTCTAAAGTTAGGCACGTCTTCAAAGGTGACTTGACTGCCTAAATTTTATGTAAAGTAAAAACAAACTTTCAGCGACCTCTTTCTAAAGAAAGAAAATACGTAAATGTTATATTGCTTATTTATTGAGCATATTGTCTTGATGCTTAATTGATAAAATAAAATAAATAAAACGTGTTTATTTTATTAAAATGTATACATTAAAAAAAATAAAAATAAGCTACTGATTTTCCGAGAAAATCGCAAGGCGACTGAACTGCTCAATTGTTCAAATTAAATAGGTAAATAAATTAAGAAAAGAAGAAAAATACTTTTTATTCAAACATTTTGTAAGTAATAAATTTCATCTGCCATTAATTTTTTTAAACAAATGTAATAATAAAAAATACATAAACAAAAGTCGGTGTGTTTATTTTATCAAAAATATTTATATTCAGTAAGATAAAAATAAAAAACTGACTTTTCAAGTAAATGAAAAGATAACTCGACAGTCCAAATACTTTATAAGTTTAATAACCTTCTTTCAAAACCCTCTCCATAGTAAAAGGGAATGTTTAAAGCATTAAAGCATCTTATTGTTAAAAATAAATAAGTAAGTAAATAAAAAGTAAATGTTTATAAACTTTTTACTCAAATATTTTGTGAGTAATACATTTCATCTGCCATTAATTTTGTTTAACAAATGGAATAACAAAAAAATACATAAACAAAAGTCGGTGTGCTTATTTTATTTTTTAAAAAAATTATATTTAGAACAATAAAAATAAAAAACTGACTTTTCAAGTAAATGAAAAGATAACTCGACATCCCAAATACTTTGTAAGTTTAATAACCGTCTTTCGAAACTCTCTTTCTAGTAAAAGGGAATGTTTAAAGCATTAAAACATCTTATTGTTAACAATAAATAATTACAAATGTAAATAAGTGTTAGTAGTAAGTCAAAATTACGTCCATTTCTAATCATATCATAATATTAAAATATTTATTTGCTTAAAAGACGTTATAAAAACACATTAAAAGTAAATTAAAAACTCTTTATTTACATGTTTCAACTCATTTTCTGAGTCGTCGTCAAAATGTATAATAAAAAATTACAAATGCATAATGAAAAATGGAAAAAAAAGAAGATATAAAACATAAAAGTAAAGAACATATAGCGGACATAAAATACAATAGAGGTAATACTGCTTTATCCCGGCTAAATCAAATAGAGAACATTAACATACTTTTTAACGAGAGTAAAATCATCTACAGGTCTAATTTTTATTTACAATTATTCATAAGAGAGTCCATTGAAATTTATTTAAGAGGTTCAGGAGTTTGTAACAATACATTATCTTTTCGTATCCCGAATTTATGGGTTGAATGGTTGGATAAATTACGGCATCGCGACATAGAGGGAACACGAGCAATTACGAAAATATAGGGCGCGTTACATGATTACTTGTTTATTTTCGATGATTGTTTCGATTTTTCATTATGCATTTGTAATTTTCTGTTATACATTCTGACGACGACTCAGAAAATGAGTTGAAACATGTAAATAAAGAGTTTTTAATTTACTTTTAATGTGTTTTTATAACGTCTTTTAAGCAAATAAATATTTTAATATTATGATATAATAAATAATTAAGTAAATAAAAAGTATATGTTTATAAACTTTTTACTCAAATATTTTGTGAATAATAAATTTCACCTGCCATTAATTTTTTAACAAATGAGATTTTAATGTATGTTTATTTTATTATAAGATGTATATTTATAAAAATAAAAATAAGCAACTGATTTTCCAAGAAAATCATTAGATGACTCAACTGCTCAAACACTTTGTAAGTAATAACAGACTTTCAAAATCCTTTTCTGGTAAAACAGAATGATTAAAGCATAGCAAGAACTTATTGTTCAAAATAAATAAGCAACTAAATAAAAAATATATATAAGCATTTTGCTCAAAATTTTTGTGAGTGATAAATTTCAACTGCCATTATTTTTTTTAACAAATGAGACAAGAAAAAAAAATAGATATAAAAAAGAAGTCGGTTTATTTTATTAAAAGATATATATTTATAAAAATAAAAATAAGCAACTGATTTTCCAAGAAAATCATAAGATGACTCAACTGCCCAAACACTTTGTAAGTAATAACAGACTTTCAACATCCTCTTTAAGTCTCTTAGCTCTCACACCTTTTCTAAATTCACTCCCTTGAGATTCCATTTATAGATGAAAAGATTCCAGGAGAAGATCTCATGTCGTCATGGTAACGGAAAAGCTTTCACCTTCCCTTTGGGAAACCCCCTGTCCACTCTGCTGCCTGGGCAATAATGTCCGGCCAAATATTCGATTCTTTATCCCTTTTACCCCTTTTCGGAGCTCGAGCAAACGCAATAAAAGTAAAACACAAAGTATATAGGTTAAAGCATATTTATTCGGAAACGGGAGGTATGTTGATGAAGAATTTGATAATGCCTGGAGAAAGTCAATGGTGAATAGAGCTGCGAAAAATGGTATTGAATTGATTAAATGGATGCGCTAACTATACAGAATATTTATTTGAAAATGTTCTTAATAAAATTAATTTTGAAAAAGTTCAAGGAAAAAATTTATTTTCGTTACTAATAGAGTTTAAAGTAAATTTATTTGAAGACGGATGATATGTTGATGAAGAATTTGATAATGGCTAAAGAAAGTAGTAAATCGAGCTGCGAAAAATGGTATTTAATTGATTAGAGGGATAAGATGGATACGCTAATTATAGAGAATATTTATTTGAAAATATTTAAAAAATTATTTTAAAAAATTATATTTCCATTACTAATAGAGGTTAATGTATATTTCCATTACTAATAGAGGTTAAATTATAATTATTTGAAGGCATTTGATATGTTGATGAAGAATTTGATAATGCTTTGAGAAAGTCAGTGGTGAATAGGAATAGAGCTGCGAAAAATGGTACTGAACTGATTAAATGGATGCGCTAACTGTAGAGAATATTTATTTGAAAATGTTCTTAATAAAATTAATTTTGAAAAAGTTCAAGGAAAAAAAATATTTTCATTACTAATAGAGGTTAAAGTAAATTTATTTGAAGACGGGTGATATGTTGATGAAGAATTTGATAATGCCTACAAAAAGTAGTAAATCGAGATGCGAAAAATGATATTTAATTGATCAGAGGGATAAGATGGATATGCTAACTATAGAGAATATTTATTTTAAAATGTTTTTAAATTTATTTTTGAAAAAAATCATGAAAAAATTTAAATTTCCATTACTAAGAGAGGTTAAATTATATTTATTTGAAGGCATTTGATATGTTGATGAAGAATTTGATAATGCTTGGAGAAAGTGAATTGTGAATAAAACTGCGAAAAATGGTATTAAATTGATTAGATGGATACACTAACTATAGAGAATATTTATTTGAAAATGTTTTTAATAAAATTAATTTTGGAAAAATTCAAGGAAAAAATGTATTTTCATTACTAATAGAGGTTAAAGTAAATTTATTTGAGAACGGATTACATGTTGATGAAGAATTTGATAATGCCTTCAGAAAGTTGTAAATCGAGCAGCGAAAAATGGTAATTAATTGATTAGAGGGATAAGATGGATACTCTAACTATAAAGAATATTTATTTGAAAATATTTAAGAATTTGATAATGCCTGGAGAAAGTGAATGGTAAATAGAGATGCGAAAAATGTTGTTGATATGATTAGATGGATATACTGACTATAGAGAATATTTATTTCAAAATGTTTTTAATAAAATTAATTTTGAAAAAGTTCATGAAAAAATTTAAATTTCCATTACTAAGATAGGTTAAATGATATTTATTTGAAGGCATTTGATATGTTGATGAAGAATTTGATAATGCTTGGAGAAAGTGAATTTTGAATAAAACTGCGAAAAATGGTATTGAATCGATTAGATGGATACACTAACTATAGAAAATGTTTATTTAAAAATGTTTTTAATGTTCTGTTTTAAGTTCAAGCTAAAAGTATATTGATTACTAATAGAGGGGTAAAATATATTTATTTGAAGACAGGTGATATATTGATGAAGAATTTGATAATGCCTGGAGAAAGTGAATGGTGAACAGAGCTGCGAAAAATGATATTAAATTGATTAGATAGATACTCTAACTATAGAGAATATTTATTTGGAAATGATTTTAAAATAATTTTTGAAAAGGTTTAAGGAAAATAATATTTCTATTACTAATAGAGGTAAAAGTAAATTTATTTGAAAACGGGTGATATGTTGATGAGGAATTTGACAATTCTTGGGGATCAATGATGAATAGAGCTGTGAAAAATTTTATTGAAATGAGTAGATAGATACGCTAACGATAGAGAATAATTACTATTGATGAATTATTGTTGATGATGTAATTATTGTTGTATTGAAAATGTTTTAAAAAAGTTCAAGGAAAAAATTATATTTGCATTCTAATAGAGGTTAAAGTATATTTATATGAAGGCAAGTGATACGTTGATGAAGAATTTGATATTGCCTGAAGAATGTGAATGGTGGATTAGAGCTGCGAAAAATGGTGAATTGATGAAGAGGATACTCTAACTACAGGGGATATTTGTTGTGCAAAATGTTCTTTCGCCGTTGACTAAATGTTTTGAGCGTATTCATAAATTTTCATCGCTCGATTACATATTCTAAAGTATATCCCTATCGATATATACTATATTCATCCCTGTTCTCAAACCAGCCTCTTTATATATATATATATATATATATATATAACCATTAATTAAACATTACCGAATATATATATATATATATATTTCAGTCTAGCCTAGCATAGGGTTTCTTCAAACATTGAAGTTTGTTTTGAATTTTTACTTTCATAACAATTTGAGTGTAATTATATCTTTTATAATGAAAATAAAATTACTGCACACTGTCATTAACTTTGTTGATGTTTTTAATTTAAAAGCAAAGTAGTAACTGGAATATTTATTTTCAAAAATTGTTTTTACACGAAACGTAATTTTAACTCTTTTTTAAAAAAAAACTCCCTACTTCTTTTTGATATTGGTCAAGCCTATGTTGTAATCAATGAATAATAATATTTGATTATAAAAATCTATGTTTCCTAAGTTTTATAGAAGCAAAGTCATTGATTACTTTATCGAAGCTAATTTATTGAGCTCGATGAGATCAAAGCTAAATTGCTGAGTCTTACCTGTCCAATACTACTTCATAACTAATTTATCATAAACTTAAGTTTTGTGAATGATCGTTCTGACTTAGCTAAAATCATAGGATCGGTTAAGTAAATTATAAAAGCTGTACATAAATCAGGATAATTTGACGAAAGTGAACCTAGACTAATTATTAGTAGATCTGTACATTCTTTGACGTTCTTAATCTTCTCGTCTTTAAATGAAGCCTTAACGGAATATAATATTTCAGATTAAAATGTTGGAGATTCATCCTCTGAGAGCAGTCATTGCATTACCATTTGATTACAAATTTTCCGTTTTCGTCCAAAATATAAAAATATGTATGTAATGTTTTCCTCATTGCTACAGGACTCTCTATGCTCCGGGGTACCGTCCTGTCTGCCCCAATAGCTGGCTAAAAGTCCTTTACAAACTAATGGCTTCTATTAAAATATATAAAGCTATACGATGACTATGAATTAATCATTGGATAAAGAATTGTTATAAAAATATGTAGAATATTTATTAGAAAAAAACATTACTGACTTTCGTTTAAAATTCCAAACATTTTTTAAAAAATGAAATGAGGATATGAAAAATGTTTGGTACACTTTAGTTACTTGAAAAGAATATCAAGACTGTTTATCGATTTTACTCCAGATGTCCTCATGCTTTGCGAAGTCACAGTAGAAACAGTTATGAAACCACAGTTATGAAACCACAGTTATTAAACCTCAGTTATTAAACCACATCGTGAATCTCTGCAGTATAAACTCTGTTCTTCAAATATTCCTCCAAAATAGAAGTCTGGTAGTATGCTATCAGAAGAACGTGGCCATCTCTACCAATCTATTGATCTAGTAATTTTATATTCTTGAAATTGTTTCAGCCATCTTTTAAAAGATTGTTTTTCCTGTGGATATGTATGAAATTCATGTCTCAATTATATGAAATTCACGTTCTCTTAACTGTCTTTGTGAATTTCATTTCCCAAAGTCGAAGAATGCACATAGCTTTTGCTAAAGGCAGCGCAGTTTTCGCTATAACCAAAAATTTAAATCAATTTTCCGCTGTTGACACGCATGACAACAAGTATCCTTGAATTAAAAATATATCTATTACGTTGTCTCCATGCGTTTTATAAATATGTTTAAATCAAATTTTTAAATCCAGTGATTAATTTGCGGTCATCCTGTATTATTAACCATTAATAAGTGTTAAATTTTTGATGCGTTTTATATCTCTATGTCATCTAATCTTCCGTACAGTTTGAGAAGAATTGCTCATGGGGCAAAAATACTCAATGTAAATTTTGTCCCCAGCTGTCCTCAAATAAGGATTCATCACATGATGCGCCGACTTGACTCTGTGAATCTCTGGAGTCCGTCCCGTTAGCAAAATTCAACAGTGGACGAAACGCAGTTTGTCCAAACAGAAATGTGGACAGAGGCTCTTTTGGGAAAGAGATCTTCTCTGTTTCTATGGCAACGTAAAGATTTGTTCTCGTAATCGTTTCATCTATTGACGCAGTCCCAAGATAGCGGTTTTGTGAAACGTGTCAGAGCAAAGGCACTCAAAAAAGCAAAAAGGCGAGGTAGATGTTAGTCTATTGCGTTAAACTCTTGGATAAGCTATTGTTCTTTTATTGTTTTCTTTTTCGTATTACATGTATTTTTGTAAGTAATTTGACTTAATGCGAGATATATATATAGATTTATTTTGCAGTTTGGAAATAGAATTATATTTAAGAGAAATATATAAGTGATGTTGGCTTTATAGATGTAATAATCTTGTTGGCAGACTACTATATATATAGCTATATTCGCTTAACATATTTTATCTTGTACGATTAAAACAGAATTATTATAGTTAAACTTATTATTTCTGCTTTTGAATTTACTTGTAATAGTTAATTTAGAAAATATATTAATATTTACGTGAAGTCTTATCTATTAAATTATATTATTCTATGTATTTTGATTTTAAAATTACAGTAAAGTTAATTTTAACAGTATTAAGTACTACAATGAATCTTGCTAATCTAATCTCATGAGTGGGTGGAGCTGGTGTCGTGAGTTTTTTTTTCTTTTTTTTTCTGTACATGCGCAGGAGATTATTTGAGCTTGGAAACTTATTATTGGAGCATTTCTTTTTTTCTTTTAATGTTTGATCGATATTCATTCAAATACCTTGTACCTTTAGTCAAAACAATTTATCTTTTTCAACAAACAATTGCTGAATTTTCCAAGAAGTGGTCCAGTATTCATTAAAATTTGACCTTATCTATCACCAAGCAAGCTCTTGACAACAACGCGTGCCTTCCTGGTGTCTACTATTAATACTGGATCCAAGGCATATGGTTTTAATAAGATGAAGTTCCACATTCAACAGACAACGCTACGACCTGGACTTCTGAAGAAGTCTCTATAGCAATCATGAAGGACTTACTTAGCCTCTCTATAGCCCTGATTTCCTGATTTAATTCCACTAGACTTATTCTTAACGGGCTATGTTAAATATGAAGTCTTAACCATAAACCATAGAAGAGTTGAAAATAACGATAACAAGTGTGATGAGATTGGTTTCAATGGGCAATTCAAGAGGGTTAATTTTTTTCCTCTTTTTTTATTCAAATGTTGTTAATTTTTTTCAGACTTTGTGAATCATTTCGAACTCATGATTTCCTCCCCTTTACACAAACTTTCCATACAATTTAAATAACTTCTTTTTAAAAAATTAAAACCAAAAACGGAAAATTCTCAATCTTCTATAAATTTCATTCGCTACAACATTTTTTTTTTTTTTTTTCAAGATAGGTTTTCTTTAAATCATACATAACGAAATTTGTTTGGCGACTAAAAACAATAGCGAAATCTGTCACTTACAAAAACTAATAGTAATAATAATAATAATAATAATTTGCCTTAGAAATAGCTAAATTTTATCAACACTGGATAATAAGAATAATAAGAATAATTACCGTAATTTCCGGTGTATAATCCGCGGATCAAACTATCATGTTTAGACCCACAAATTTTTAAAAATAAAATGTAAATTTTTAAATTGTGGTCAATATTTGTCTTCAATTACTGGATAAAATTTCTGGGCCCAAACAGAATTGTTTGGTCTGCGGATTATACGTCGGAAATTACGGTATTATTGCTGTTTGACAAAATAAACTATTCAACTGCAAAAAATAATTCTTAAAGGCTAATATTTATGAACATGTATTTAACAAATAAAACAACATTACATATCCATGGTCATTCAAGCACTACAATATGAGCAAAGGCCTTTTATACTGAAAATGACACAGTGTATTCACATTTTTTTTTTCATTCTGACAACATTTTATTTACAAATACATGAAAAAGATAAATAAATGAAAAACCTGCGAATCCATTTCATGCAACGAACTATCTGGCAGAATAGGGTGATGTCTTTTGTGAACAAACACACTTCCAAATTGCTGTCATGGCAACGAAACAGAAGCCTTTTTTTGTGCGGTATAACTTCTCTCGCGCCACTATTTGGACAGTTGGGTTTGGTCAGCTATTCGTCTCTGCAAACACACCAAAGTCAAGGAAGAAAAAAAAAACAGGGTAAACGAAACTTGTTTTGTGGTCAGTCTTCCTTTGTGAACGGAGGGTTTGGAGTTTTAGATTTTGAAACATTATTTATTCCTTATTTTTTTATGTTGTGAATGAAAGAATATTCTGTTACAGATTTGGTACATTATTTTTTCTGGGAAAATAGCACTTTTTATTCCTATCATTGAACATGAGTTGAAAATGTGTCTGTTACGATTTTAAGTTTTTATAAACTGAAAACTTCGAAATATACAGGGTGTCCCAGAAGTAATGGGACAAACTTTAAGGGCAGGTAGGTGACATCACAAGGATTCAGATTTGCATAGCAACCTAGGGTCGGAAGTGCTTTCCTGTCGCAGTAGTGACGATACAAAACACAAGAAAGACAGGATACGAATAAGAGGAGAAAACATGTTTATTATAAAAAAAACTAAGAAGAAAGAACATTAAAAGGACAACGATTGTCATCAAAGTAGGTGTTCGAAATTACGACCGCGGGCCGTGATGCATGGAAGCGCATCTCCGGCGTAGGGAAGATCTAATGTTCTCGAAAATACTGGGAGTGCCCCGGACTTCCCAGCAGCTGCCACGATGCGTACAACAAGTTCCTCAACACTTTCCAGCATTGTCCCGGCATTTTTGCAGTACTAAGAATAATAAACATGTTTTCTCTCCCTGTTCGTGTCCTTTCTTTCTTGTGTTTTGTGTCGTCACTACCGCGACAGAAAAGCGTTTCCGACCCTGGGTTGCTATGCAAATCTGAATCCCTGTGATGTCCCCTACCTCCCCTTAAAGTTTGTCCCTTTACTTCTGGGACACCCTGTATATATTTTTTAATCATTATAGTGTAGATTCACAAGTATAGGTACGTGAAACTTTTGTTCACCTATTAAATAAGAACTGTAAATTTTTTGTGACGTTTATTTCTACTTCCAACTAGTAGGTCAAATTTCTATGAATTTTGTTCGTTTGAACCTTTTACAAATTTATTTAAGTTTGTGTTGTCACAACACTTTATTTTAAATTTAACTAAAAAGTAAGTTTTGCTGACGTAATTTAGCACAGACAGAAATAATATAGTGATTGTTAGTGATATTATGGCATATTGCCCTGATGATGCCTTTTTGTGAATACGCTCCAAATTGCTGTCATGGAAACAAAACAGAAGCCTTCTTTTGTCCGGGATAACTTTTCTCACGCCACTGTTTGGACAGTTGGGCTTAGCCAAATATTCGTCTCTGCAAACACACGATAGTCAAATCGAAAAAAAATCAGGGTAAACTGAACTGTTTTGTGGTCATTTTTTCTTTCTGAGCAAAGAGATTGAAGTTCAAGATTTTTAAATATTATTTATTCCTCATTCTTGCTACGTCATGAATAAAGGAATGTCTGAAAAAGAACAGATTTCTTTTTGTAGATTTGACAAGATATTTTCTGGACAATTTTATTTTTCATCCTTAAAATTTAACATTCACCACACGATGGTCTGAATTCTAAATTATAACATTATTTTAGGCAATAAAAAAAGCTATTTCATGACATAAACTTATCAGAAATTTATAATTTTCGTAAAGGCTAGTGTTTTTAATAAATGCCGAATTTCTGAAGTGCTTTATTTCTATATCATCTAGTTTGCTGTACTGCTTGTGCAGATTTAAAGGTGGGGTAAAAAACGTAGAATGTTATGTCCTTCGTCCTCTTTAATTAAACATTTATATGTGATGTAATAAATTACATATTATAGTGTTCTTTAATTGTATAAGAAATCATTAATAAATGATAATAATCATTAATAAATCGGTAATAAATGATAAAATCTCTATGTCTTCCATTCCTATATCAACTGTCGTACAGGATAAATAGAATTTTCCATGGAGAAAAGGTATCTATGATAATTCATGTATTATTATACAGAATGTTTCAAAAGTCTCTTGACATTTTCATGTAAAAACGTTTCAAATAAACGAGAGGAAAAGAGATACTCCTAAGGTGGATGGGAATAATCAAAACAAAGATCTACGGACATTTTATGATTAACAATCACAGTGAACATCTACCTTGATGTGCTACAAATTTTTTTGCAGCCGCAATTATAAACTGATAGGATAAAAAGCACAATTGTTTTCCAGCAAGACTGTGCACCACCTTATTTCGCACGAATTGTTCGAGACTACCTCGATGTACAATCCCCTTATATCTGGATAGGTCGGCAGTTCATGCAGACTGTGGGCGCCGATTATCTGGTGAGGAAGAAAAAAAGTGGAATCCCGTGTTATCCTATGAAGGAAATACTTATACTTCTTGCTCATTCAAATTTGGAAATTTCAACAATATATTTTTTTTCAGCACGTTGGTAGTAAAGTTCTTTATACCTCTGTAAGCTCCAATTTTTTTTTTTTCCTTTTCCAGTCATAAGTTACAAACGAGCAAATAATACTTTTTATGCTTTTCGGAATTTTTCGAAACTTTAACACATATTTTAAAATACTCATAATTATCTTTTAAATATTTTAAGCTTACAGAGTGATAAAGAACCTTCCTATTTAGGTGCTTAAAAAAATCTGTTGTTAAAATTTCCAAATTTGAATGAACAAGAAGTATAAATATTTTCCCCATAGGATTACATGGAATCCCCCTTTTTTCTTCCCCTTTAGATAAGCCCCCTTAACACCCCTAGACTTTTTTAGGTGGGAGGAGGGTCCCATGAAGTCGAAGGTGTACGCAGTGAAGATCCACACAATTTAACAACTAAAAACACGAATAACCGATGCAGCACCACATATGCACCACACATGCACCACATATACAAATAACACCACATATGCTTGCAGATGTCTTTCGCGCCACCCAAGGAAGGTGGAGCTTATGCTTAGACTTACAAGCGATCACACTGAAATGCATTGATCTTACATTGTACTTTTTATTTCTACTAACAAGTTCTTTATTAACACATTTTAGGCCAAGCATAGAAATTTTATAAAATGTGGTATTATTTTCATTGAAATATGCTTAAATTACATTCATTAAGACAAAAAAAAAGTTTCGTGCATGAAAAATAATATTTTATTTGAGAAATAAAATGCATTCGGCATTTTCATGCATTCGGTCAATGGTGCACTAACGCACCATTAAATTTAAAATTAATAATTTTTTAAAAATTTTTTACGACATTTATTTTATTATTATTTTATTTACAGAACTTGCAACTTTAATCCATTATAAAAACATATGATTAATCTCAAGTGGAATAATTGTGTATTTTCAAAAAGTCGGATTTGTCAATATCCGTTTCAATTTTAAAAGACTAGCGAATTTTGAAAATTTCTCAACAGAATGTATTTACTCCAATTGAATTACTGATATTTTATAGATGTCTCCAGAACACTTAAAAATAGCAGAAAAATAAAATTAGTGAAAAATATTTGTCACAGTGTTAATAAAAAAATATTTATTGAAATGGTGCGTTTACGCACCTTTGGCCGAAAATGGGTTAAAAGCACTTTTCAGGAAAATTTCGAGAGACTTTTCAAACACCCTGTATAAGAAAAAGTTTTTTTACTAAAAATAAATGTATATCCACCTTTCTCCCCATCCTAATAGCTTTTTTACTTTCAAATGCATAAAAAAAAAGAAGTGAGGAAAAAAAATCTACGAATCCGTTTCATGCAAAGAACTATCTGGCAGAATAGGATGATGCCTTTTGTGAACACATTTCTAGCTTGCTGTCATGGCAACGAAACAGTAGCCTTTTTTTTGTGTGTGTGGGATAACTTCTCTCACGCCACTATTTGGACAGTTGGGTTTGGTCAACTATTCGTCTCTGCAAACACACGAAAGTCAAATCTCTAAAAAAAAAAAAAAGGGAGGTAAACGAAACTTGTTTTGTGGTCAGTTTTTCTTTGCGAGCAAAGAGATAGAAATTTTAGATTTTTAAATATTATTTATTCCTCATTCTTGCTCTGTTGTGAATGAAAGAGTATCTACAAATAATACAATTTTCTTTTACAGATTTGGAATTTTTTTCTTTCTTTTTTTTTCTGGGAGAATTTTATTTTTAGTTCGCTTTAATTTAAAGCATGTTAAGAATAAATTGGTTACAATTTTACGTGTAAATTTCCGTAAACAGGAAACTCATCAAATTTTATTATAGTGTATATACAAGTATAGATACACAACTGTTTGTTTCGTTTTTTTTCAATTAATTAAGAAATTTGAATTGTTCTTACATTTATTTCTAATATTGACAATTGGGTCAATTTTTTACTAATTACCTTCTTTTTTTTTTAATAGCAGTTTTCAATATTTCTTTAATGAAAGTTTCGTTTTCGTAACCTTGTTCATTATCTGCATAAGTTTGTACATTGATTAATAAGGTGATACTTGACGCAATATAACATAAATAGGAAAACAACGTTAGTAGCGCCAGAATTTTAAATTTTAATGCATACTAGTTTCGGTAGCACTGATATGCTTAATGCTACCGAAAACTATTATGCTTTAAAATTTAAAGTTCTGGGGATATTAACGTTGTTTTTTTTTTCTATTTACATTTGTAAATTATCTGAAATTAAACATAAAATTGTACAATATCTATCTATCTATCGATCGATATACATAATTCCTTAGTGTTATTCTTTCTCTTAAATGCATCTATATTCACATTAATGTTACTTAGAATTTTTTAGAAACATTGAAGAAAGTAGTTTGGGCTAAGATATCTTTTATCTTTTATCGACCTTTCAAATAATATTAGTATTTATTTCTGGTATCATAAATATAAATTCAATAATATTATAATTAATTATCTTATATGGAGAAATGTCTCTTATATGATTTATGTTTTAATTTTTTTTTTGTTATTGTTGTTAATTTCCTGTTTAATTCAAATGCAGCATATGTATATGAAGTCTTTTGACTTCATATCAGTCTTAATCAAATTTATACACCTGAAAAATGATATTACGTATAACTTTGTTATAAAAAGAAATTCAATCAATAAACTTTTCCCTTAAATGTACGATTGTAAACAGTTCAGAAAATACTTATAATCTACTTTATGTAGCTAAGTTAAAAAGCTCTCCGACATCGGTATTTTATAAGCCTCATTTAATCTTCTTTTTCATCGAGTTGTGTGCAACATCAATTTTTTCTTTCTCCTCCTGTCCCAAAGCCCCATTAACTTAGCACCTTTTCTGAATCCTTTCTAGTGTCTTCCGAACGTAAGACAAAACCCATTTTGTTGACGAAACGGGGCAAAAGATGTAGTGCTTCAAAGAAGGGGATATTCTGGTCGTCATGGTAATAGCTAGACTTTATTTTCCGTAGAGATTTTACCCATTATACTGTTACAACGATTCACCTTTTCCACTTGTCTACAAATGTTAAAGTTGCTACAGTCTAGAGAAGTAACAATAAATAAATGACAATTATTTTGAAATTTCTTTAACATATTTTTTTTTTAATATTATGGTGGCAATAATTTAGTTTCACACCCGTGCAATAAATAATTCTTTTTTTTTCTGAATCAGCTTTTTCTGTGTCTAACTAAATGTTATAATGTGTGCCATTCGTTTTGTTGACAAAATGATTTTTTTTTTTTAACCACCTGAAAAATTATATTATATATAATTTTGTTAGAAAAAGAAATTCATTTAAAAATCATTCATCTAAATGTACGATTGTAAACAGTTCAGAAAATACTTATAATCTGCTTTATGTAGCTAAGTTAAAAAGCTCTCCGACATCGGTATTTTATAAGCCTCATTTAATCTTCTTTTTTATCGAGTTGTGTACAACATCAATTTTTTCTTTCTCCTCCTGTCCCAAAGTCCCATTAACTTAGCACCTTTTCTGAATCCTTTCTAGTGTCTTCCGAACGTAAGACAAAACCCATTTTGTAGATGAAACGGGGCAAAAGATGTAGTGCTTCAAAGAAGGGGATATTCTGGTCGTCATGGTAATAGCTAGACTTTATTTTCCGTAGAGATTTTACCCATTATACTGTTACAGCGATTCACCTTTTCCACTTGTCTACAAATGTTAAAGTTGTTACAGTCTAGAGAAGTAAAAATAAATAAATGCAATATTATTTTGAAATTTCTTTAAAATGTTTTTTTTTAATATTATGATGACAATAATTTAGTTTCACACCCGTGCAATAAATAACTCTTTTTTTTCTTAATCAGCTTTTTTCTGTGTCTAACTGAATGTTATAATGACAATATGTGCCATTCGTTTTGTCGACAAAGTGGTTTTTTTTTGTTTGTTTTTGTTGTTTTCAAAAAACGAATTTTTACCTTATGTCACCTCGAAATGTCTGTCATTAAATAAAGCTAAATTTACTTATAGTAATTTCTGATATGAATTCGATGTTTATAAATAAAACAAAAGGCCAATCTGACAACCCTGTACTGTGCTAATCAGAAAACATTCGCTGCTATCATTGAGATTAAAATGTAAACAATGAAACAATTTAATGAACTCCGGAATCAAAAGGATTATAACTGTGATTTTTCGAAACCATTCATTTTTGCTTTTTCTTGAAGAAAGAAAAAATAACATATCACCCTTGAAATAAGTAAAGTTTTACTAAATTAATGTTATTTTATGTTTAATTTTAATGAAAGATTCACAAAAATATTTTATATAAAAGGGTATGTTCCAATCTTAACAGCGTTCGGCTTATATATTTTTACCATTTTAAGTTGTTTTATGCATATATATTTATTAATAATGATTTAGAACAATTAATCTCATATTATTACTCATCTTATTAATTATAAAAATACTTTATTAATGTTTTATTTTGTCCTATCATAATATGCGTTCATTACGTTACTATTCAATAAGTTAAAATACAAATGTAAAAACAAATTATCTATTTCTTTGTGTAGGATGTCCACATTACTAACATATTGGGTGATCATTACTAATACAGTAGATGTTCATTACTGAACTTTAAACTTTTTTTAAATTTTATTTACGTTATTACAATGAAAATTGGATTCACAGTGGGAAATATATCCACCTGATTGGTTAAATACTGTTGATAGATTAAGAGCTTACTTCAGTCAAACAAAAAGACCTGTTCGCTAATGCTAATCCTGTGGAAGACATTTATAAAGATATCTCGTTTGAATTTAAATACTTTTAAATGTTTTTTTTTTTTTTTTTTTTGCATTGAATAGTTGAGATCGATCTGTACAAAGAACGTTGTTTACTTTTTCGATTTTCTTTACAGGCATTTTTAATGAGGACACTTTCATTTTCGAAATCGGTTTCGAAAGTAAAAGATTCCTTATAAAAAAAAATTCCGCAAACAAAATCGAAAAATTAAAAAACGACTTGCATACAGATCGATCTGAGTTATCCAATGCGAAAAAATCATTTTAAAATATTGAAATGTGACCGATATATGTTTATAAATTTCTTTCGTAGGATTAGCTTTAGCGGACGCGTCTTTTCGTTTGACTGAAGTAGGCTCTTAATGTAATATTTAAATTAAACTGGACTGTATAATAATTATACCTATTAATAGAAAATAATTAAAAGAAATTCCTTAACTGTGTTTGTTAGTACTTTCACGTTTATCCTAAATATTCTACGGTTAGTTTTAAAATGCAATTTCATTCTTATGTAGAAATACAGTTAAATATTTGCATTTATTTAAGTTATATTGATTTCTCCCACCAACAAAATAAAATCTTCTTTTTATATTACCAAACCAATTGCTAGGCAAAGGAAATTACTCGCGTTATTTAAGAAAATATTCTTATAAATAGCTGCTGTAGTACTCCCTATGTTATATTATTAATGTAGGCGGCGCTATTAATTTTTAGAGAGATTTTATTTAAATCCTGGTGGACTTTGTCTATACGGGGAAATGCTTGGTGGAACTTGGCAACACTGTGTAAGACACTTTAATATCCACTAATATCTGTAATTTGTTTTTACTCATTTTAATTGATTTCGTTTGTACCAATCTTGACAGTGTTGCATTGTAAAAAAAGGACTAAAAAACGGAGATTCTACTGGCAATCTAGACGCCAGTACTATTACCGTTTTTTTACGAAAAATTTTCCCCATAAATTACAGAAAAACTTTCGTTTTTAATCAGAAAAACGGAAATTGTTCTGTAATTTATGGGGAAATTTTTCCGTAAAAAAAAACGGTAATAGTACTGGCGTCTAGATTGCCAGTAGAATGTCCGTTTTTTTTTTTTTTTTTTTTTTTTTTTTACAGTGTGGGTTTATATATAAGGATATGAGTTGAGTTTCAAAACTCGCCTTATCCAGAAAATCAAATTTTGGGAAATCGCCAAAAACCTCTAACTGCATCGATTGGTTTTTGGTATAAATCAAGATTTTGCAATGCCAGAATTATAGAATAAAACTTTTTTTTGCGCAAATTGTAGTATTTTTTCGATCCTGGTTTACCAATAGAATAGATTGATAGAAAAAACACCATTTTTAAAAATTTTTGATAGGGCGAGTTTTAAAACGCACGTCCTCATATATATAGCAAGTTTAAAAACTTTATATGTATATATGTGTGTGAGTATGTAAATGTGTATGTATATATGCTTATATATTGTATGGATATATATTTAAAAAAACTGGAGTATCATGCATTTAACATCATAAATTTTTCACATATTGGCACATAATACAAGGCTATATTTTACTATCTCCAATTAATCCTCATTGTTTTTTTAAATGTTATTAATATACTCACTTTTTATTTCATAATATTTGTTTTAAAATGGTTAATTTAATCAATACCCTTTTATTTACTTATTTTTATATATTTATTTATTTTATATTTACTCAGTAATTAAGTCTATTCCTATTTTTTCATTTTACTTTAAATAAAAGTTAATTTAAGTCATTTCTTGAATTCTTCAATTAATTTCATTCTTTTTTATGGGTATAGATGGCAGTACTACACATATTTGTTAAAAATGTAGTTACAATATAGTTTTATTTTTTCACACCAGCTGGCAGCAATATTTTGGTTTTCAGTGACTAACTGCTGGCCACATGTTTTAAGATTCTAGTGTATAATTGAGGTATTGTGCTCTAATCATTTTTCAATTTTTAATATCCTGTGTGAGGTGTATCTTTCTTTAGATCTCTTGATTTTTTATCATTTATTTTGTTTTATGATGCTCTATTAGGAGCTAAATTTTGTCATTTTAGGCTTAATGCTGACAAAATTGGTTGAAATAACGCATCTTCACTATGAATTAAACCTGCAAGTTCCTCTGATGATACTGTGGGTTATTCATAGTTTCTTATTTTACGTACTGGTTTCCTATGTTCATATCTTGTTCATCTTTAGAATTTTACCAATTTGTTCATATATTTGTGATTTCATTTTTATTATATATATATTTCATCGATAATTCAAAATGCAAAAACGCCATAACCCTGGAAAGAAGGTGTATATCAACAATATTTAACTATAAAAATCCCAAAAACTTTCAAAAATACAGGTAAAAAACAAAACACAGGCAAAAAACTGTCTGTTCTTCATAAGTGGCAGGACAGACAGACCTAACTCCACCCCCACTGTTAAAAACTTGCAAGTTTCTGAACACACGTCCATCCTGCACTCAATACAGAAAAAATTATTGTAATTTTAGAAATAAAATTTAAAACGATAAATAAACCAAATTTAAACAAAAAAGTAATATAAACAAAGCACAATTAAATTACAAAACAAAAACGTTATATATATATAACTTTTACTAGTTATTTTGTACATACGTCTCCCCTTTTCACGTATTTTACGTCACACATTTATTTTTAACGTTTACTTGCTTGTAGTAATGCAAATTAGTTTATTATAAATCATATTTGAAAAATGTTTGTTAATTGTTATTTAACTGATGCATACTATTTACTTTTTAAATCATTAAATTGAAATGCAGAACATCAAAGTACACCCTCCATTTAGCATTCACACGAATTTGACATTATTGTCGAAACTAGTATTTTTAAAAGAGATTTTTATCTTCGAAAATGCCTATAACTTTATCTGCGTCTGTTTAATAAATTGCTATTTTGCGTGCCGTGAAAAAAGCTAAATCAATCGATGAGAAAAAAATTTGGATCAGTATATAAACAATTTCGTGATAAAAAAGAACACGAAAAGTAAAATAAATTCAAATATCGTGAAAACATGTTATTGAAAATATTAAACAAAATATATTGAATAAACTTGGTTCATCCTAAAGGAACATTTGTAAATATTTAATTTATCGTTTTGAGGTTACAAATAAATGGCAGGAAAACATTGAATGTACTTAGCTTAAAAGCTGTTTTTTATATTGCTTATAGGATTATTTATTTAGGAATTAGAGTAAGAATTCATTATCATGATTAAAGAAATTAATTCGACTATAGTGAAAACATGTTATTGAAAATATTAAACAAAATATATGGAATAAACTAGGTTCATCCTAATGGAATTGTTTAAATGTTTATTTTAATGTAAATGTTTAATTTATCGTTTTGAATTTACAAATGACAGTAAAACATTGAATGTATCTAGCTTAAAAGTTTTTTTTTAGTTTTTTTTCGTTCTTTATAAGAGTGTTTAGTTATTTAAAATATGAGACAAAATATACTGAATAATTTTGATTAATTTTAATGGAACATTTGTAAATATTTAATTTATCGTTTTGAGGTTACAAATGGCAGGAAAACATTGAATGTACTTAGCTTAAAATTTGTTTTTTATATTGCTTATAGGATTATTTATTCCCGAATTAGAGTAAGAACTCATTATCATGATTAAAACAATTAATTCAAATATCGCGAAAACATATTATTGAAAATATTAAATAAAATATATTGAATGAACTTGGCTCATCCTAATGGAAGATTTGTAAATATTCAATTTATCGTTTTGAGGTTGCAAATAAATGGCAGGAAAATATTGAATGTACGTAGCTTAAAAGCTGTTTTTTATATTGCTTATAGGATTATTTATTGACGAATTAAAGTAAGAATTCGTTATCATGATTAAAACAAATTTATTCAAATATCGTGAAAACATATTATTGAAAATATTCAACAAAATATATTGAATAAACTTCGTTCATGCTAATGGAACATTTGTAAGTATTTATCGTTTTGAAGTTAGAAATGGCAGTAAAACATTGAATGTATCTAGCTTGAAAGTTTTTTTTTTTTTTTTTTTTTTTTTTTTTTTTTGTTGTTGCTTATAATATTTTTCAGTTATTAAAAAAATGAAACAAAATATACTGAATAAACTTGATTCATCCTAATGGAACATTTGTAAATATTTAATTTATCGTTTTGAGGTTACAAATGGCAAGAAAACATTGAATACAAGCACTTAGCTTAAAAGTTGTTTTTTATATTGCTTATAGGATTATTTATTCATGAATTGGAGTAAGGACTCATTATCATGATTAAGACAATTAATTTCAGTATCGCGAAAACATGATATTGAAAATATTAAACAAAATATGTTGAGTAAACTTGGTTCATCCTAATGGAACATTTGTAAATATTTATTTTATCATTTTGAGGTTACAAATGACAATAATGTATCTAGCGTAAAAGTTTTATTTATTTTTATTTATTTATTTATTTATTTACATTGCTTATTAGATTTTTTATTCATTCGCGAATTAGAGTAGGAGTTCATTATCATGATTAAAAAATTAAATTTAAATATTGTGAAACGATATTATTGAAAATATTAAACAAAATATATTGAAAAAACTTGGCTTAGCTCATCCTAATGGAACACATTTGAAAATATTTCATTTATCGTTTTTGAGGTTACAAATGGAAGTAAACCATTGAATGTATCTAGCTTATATATATATATATATATATATATATATATTTTTTTTTTTTTTTTTTTTATTGCTCATAAGATTTTTTATTCCCGAATTGGAGTAAGAATTGATTATCATGATTAAAACAAAAAGTTCAAATATAGTGAAAACATGTTATTGAAAATATTAAACAAAATATATGGAATAAACTATGTTCATCCTAATAGAATTGTTTAAATGTTTAATTTATCGTTTTGAAGTTACAAATGACAGTAAAACATTGAATGTATCTAGCTTAAAAGTTTTTTTTTTTTTTAGTTTTTTTTCGTTCCTTATAAGAGTTTTTAGTTATTTAAAATATGAGACAAAATATACTGAATAAATTTGATTCATTTTAATGGAACATTTGTAAATATTTAATTTATCGTTTTGAGGTTACAAATGGCAGGAAAACATTGAATGTACTTAGCTTAAAATTTGTTTTTTATATTGCTTATAGGATTATTTATTCCCGAATTAGATTAAGAACTCATTATCATAATTAAAACAATTAATTCAAATATCGCGAAAACATATTATTGAAAATATTAAATAAAATATATTGAATGAACTTGGCTCATCCTAATGGAACATTTGTAAATATTCAATTTATCGTTTTGAGGTTACAAATAAATGGCAGGAAAACATTGAATGTACTTAGCTTAAAAGTCGTTTTTTATATTGCTTATGGGATTATTTATTTAGGAATTAGTGTAAGAATTCATTTTCATGATTAAAGAAATTAATTCAAATATAGTGAAAATATGTTATTGAAAGTATTAAACAAAATATATGGAATAAACTAGGTTCATCCTAATGGAACTGTTTAAATGTTTAATGTAAATGTTTAATTTAATGTAAATGTCTAATTTATTGTTTTGAAGTTACAAATGGCAGTAAAACATTGAATGTGTATAGCTTAAAAGTTTTTTTTTTTTTTCCGTTGCTTATAAGATTTTTTAGTTATTAAAAATATGAGATAAAATATACTGAATAAACTTATGGAACATTTGTAAATATTTAATTTATCGTTTTGAGGTTACAAATGGCAGGAAAGCATTGAATGTACTTAGCTGAAAATTTGTTTTTCATTTTGCTTATAGGATTATTTATTTATGAATTCGAGTAAGAATTCATTATCATGATTAAAGAAATTAATTCGAATATCGTGAAAACATATTATTGAAAATATTAAACAAAATATATTGAATAAACTAGGTTTATCCTAATGGAACTTTTTAAATGTTTAATTTAATGTAAATGTTTAATTTATCGTTTTGAGGTTACAAATGACAGGAAAACATTGAATGCACTTAGCTTAAATGTTGCTTTTTTATATAACGTATAACATTATTTATTCACGAATTAAAGTAAGAATTCGTTATCATGATTAAAACAAATTTATTTAAATATCGCGAAAACATATTATTGAAAATATTCAACAAAATATATTGAATAAACTTCGTTCATGCTAATGGAACATTTGTAAGTATTTATCGTTTTGAAGTTAGAAATGGCAGTAAAACATTGAATGTATCTAGCTTGAAAGTTTTTTTTTTTTTTTTTTTTTTTTTTTTTTTTTTTTTTTGTTGCTTATAATATTTTTCAGTTATTAAAAAAATGAAACAAAATATACTGAATAAACTTGATTCATCCTAATGTAACATTTGTAAATATTTAATTTATTGTTTTGAGGTTACAAATGGCAAGAAAACATTGAATGCACTTAGCTTAAAAGTTGTTTTTTATATTGCTTATAGGATTATTTATTCATGAATTGGAGTAAGGACTCATTATCATGATTAAGACAATTAATTTCAGTATCGTGAAAACATGTTTTTGAAAATATTAAACAAAATATATTGAATAAACTTGGTTCATCCTAATGGAACATTTGTAAATATTTATTTTATCGTTTTGTGGTTACAAATGACAATAATGTATTTAGCGTAAAAGTTTTTTTCCTTTTTTTTTTTTTTTTTTTTTTTTTACATTGCTTATTAGATTTTTTATTCATTCCCGAATTAGAGTAGGAGTTCATTATCATGATTAAAAAAATAAATTTAAATATTGTGAAACGATATTATTGAAAATATCAAACAAAATATATTGAATAAACTTGGCTTGGCTCATCCTAATGGAACAAATTTGAAAATATTCCATTTATCGTTTTTGAGGTTACAAATGGCAGTAAATCATTGAATGTATCTAGCTTATTTATTTATTTATTTATTTATTTTGCTTATAAGATTTTTTATTCCCGAATTGGAGTAAGAATTGATTATCATGATTAAAACACAAAGTTCAAATGTAGTGAAAACATGTTATTGAAAATATTAAACAAAATATATTGAATAAACTTGGCTTACCATAATGGAACAAATTTGTAAATAATTAATTTGTCGTTTTGAGGTTACCAATGCAGTAAAACATTGAATGTATTTTGCTTAAAAGTGGTTTCTGTATTACTTGTAGGATTGTTTATTCACAAAATTATAGTAAGAATTCATTATCATTAATAAATAGCCGTTCTGTATCGCATTTTTTTAGCACAACAGTTAATTTTGCTATGTTGCATTATGGATTCGGAGGGCATGAGTTTAATCAAATATGTTTATTGAAATGATCTACACTGTAAAAAAAGAAAGAAAAAAAAAAGAGATAAAGGTTCCGTAATCTACGAAAATATACTATAGGGCGATTCCATAGAAAATTATATATTTTTTTCTTTTCATTTTTTTTTCTTTTTTTTTGGGGGGGGGGGGGATAAAATTTATAATACGTTTAATTTAAGGGTATGATTGGAAAACTTGATATTTTGATATTCTATAATAAAATCCTAATAAAAAGGCATTGTAAATTCCTATTTACAAACTAAGTTAAGTACCATTATTGTCTTTGTAAAGTCATAATAATACGTCAGTTACACAACAAAAGTTACGTCGGTTACACCTGTAAAAGCCTTTTTTTTATTATTATTCAGAAATTAATTAAACAAGTTACTTTTATAACTTGGCTTTAATTAGTGTTGCTGAGAACATTATGTAACTTTTTTCAGTGGTATAGTTTTGATAATTTTTACACTTCAATGAGGGCAGAAAAAACGTTCGGATATTTTATGTTACGTCAGTTGCAGAATTTTGAAATGCAGTTTTGAAGACTAAAATTGAGATTGAAATAATCTGCAGGTATTTAGGTATTAAGTACTTAGTAAGAAATATTTTAAATTGTAAAAATTTGTTCTAGCTTTATTAGTAAATTTTCTACATAGTTTTGAAAACAAAATTCGATGATCAAATGTTACGTCAGTTACGATGGAATTGCCCTGTAAGCACAGACGAAGATGCATAATAACCTTTTCTGAAAAGTATTGTTTACCTTTAGAAACCCCAGAAACCAATATATTTGCGATATTTAAAGAAACATTTATAAAAAGGAAATTTCTTTTGCTACCTTTGATTTTTTTGGAAACTTTTCCGACTAGTTTTTGCATTATTTTTATAATGTGTCAAGATTTCTCATTCTGGTATATTGTATTTGTTTTTTAAATGTTCACATGCATATTACTTTCTGAGTATATGAAATGAAATTAAATCTAATTTTATTCGGTGAATTTGTTTCAGATACTAAAATTAAACTCTAATTTTGCCCCTGAGCCATATTTAAAAATATCAACAATTTTTTTTTTTAACCGCTGTTTTAATATTTTGATTTTCATACATATGGTTTTAAGTAATAAATTAAGTATAATCTCAACACGTAGTATTCATTCATAATAACATACAGGTGCATTCATAATTTTTATGGAGATAATAATTATCTATTCATAATAAATATAAAAAATATATATTGCAATTCCTAGCTTTTGTGAAAATAGTGTGCAAATTAAAAGATGCAGTGATAAAGGTTAGTTAAAAAAAAGAACTGTTACATAGTGCCGTCTAATTTTATTATTATTATTATTACCTATTATTATTTATTGGATATTCTTTATATCTGTCTTATGTTTTTATCTTTCGTTAAAATACGCCCTCAGCCGTTTACACGAAGTACTTTTTGTATAAAAAAAAAAAAAAAAAAACCCTTGAAGGGAAAAAAAAAGATATTTTCTATTTAAAAAATAATCTGTTTAATGATATTGATAATTCTAAGAAAACTTGTTTACGGTTTACACGTATCTTCTAAAAATACTATTTTTGACAATTGAAGAGGTAATCGCTTTAAATTCGACTTGTTTAAAATATTTCACTTTCGTTTTTTCTGTAATTTTTCTCCTTTATAAGTTTTTTTTTTTTTTCAATACATTTATAAATCTGAGGTTCTGAGTGTATTGATTGGTAAATTAATGAAGTGAAAAACGATCCTGTCACTGTACATTAAATCGTAAAACTTTTAACTTCAATTCTCTCTTTTTTTCTCTCTCTCTTGATTTGATACCTTCCACTGACTTCATCGTTGTCTTCTTACACCGAAATCCACATTTAAAAAATATCATATAAAAATTCTCCAGGGTATTCTTTGTCTTTTATTTGTGGCCCGACTACTTTAACTGTCATCAGCCCCGGGTGTTTCAACTTTATTTTTTGAAAAGCGGGCAAAAAGTCTCTAATAGGATTTTGAATCTGTCCTTTTTGATTATCGGTAACTGCCTTTCATTGCACCAAGCAATTAGGAAAGACTGTCTTCAATTTTTTTATTCAATAATAATTCTCACTTTTTGTTTCTTTTTTTTTTTAATCTTTGAGTCCTAATTTTCTAGATGACAGGATTCTCTTCTGTGTTGATGAGATTATCACTAGAAATAAGTGAGAAACGCTAACAATATTACCCCCTCCTCGTTAAGGATTTAACATTCGCGCCTTCCTTCATTTACAAGTCAGCCATTACCCTTATGCTAAAACCGAATTCAAATGCTGAGATAGACCAGCGGCAGCCATTTATGGGCTCATATTCTAGGAAGATCTACACGAAAGTTTTTATACTTTGTGGTAATATTAACGGCATTTCATCACTGCCGTTAAGAAATGAAGATATATACATAGAGAAATGGGAAGAATATAGAGATGGAGTGATGTATAGCAGGAATGTCGTTAGTTTTTTTCCACAATAATAGTGGAGTGATATTACGCATTAATATCAAAAATATTTTCCCCGGAATTTAGAGTCGCAATCTACTTTTTTCAGTCAAAAATACAGTGTCCTAAATCAAAATCGAACTCTGAATTAAATTTTTATGTAATTATACCAGTAATGAAGACATTGCAATGAAAATTTCAACAGGTTGGCCTTACTTTGTGGGAAATTTGCTGACATAAAGAGGAGTACTCGAAGTGACCAGTAATTATGTCTGTGACATCGTATATCTACTGTCATCCAAATTTCGAAATAACTCCTTAGGATATAATTAGGGGTGACCAACTCATTAGGATGTGGACTGTGGTCAGTTTCAACATTTTTAAAGATACACTCACATTCCACATAAAACAAGTTCTGGTGAAAATTTCGTTTCAATATCTTCAGTATGTTGAAGATACGAACGAAAATCACAGTTCAGATTGGTATTAGGATATTCTGTATTTTTGTGTAAATACGTTGTGCGATCTTTTCAACGGTAAATGTAGTTAAGTTTAATGCGTACTAGCAACCCTCTATTATTTATTTATTTATTTATTTATTATTATTATTATTTGTAGTTGTTGAATGAGTCCATGGGCACTGTATAAATAAATAGATAAATATATGCACACGTGCTTGTGTTCTTTATATCTCCTACTTAATGTCTTTTATGAAAGGAACTTTTATTAGAATCACTTATTATTTATTTGATGCTTTTTTATAGCTATTTTAAGTTCTTTTCCTTTGCAAAAAACACTTTAAACATGAAGAGTCGTAGGGCGATATTAGAAAAGAAATACAACGAACAGTTTTCTAATACCTTCCCACAAAAACGCTATGTATGCCAGCCGAGAGGAATTTCTGTTTTGAATGTTTATGTTTTATAATCTAAGTGTGCATAAATAATACTTAGAGAGATTTCACTGTATCGTAATTTGATTGAACCGAAAATCTAATAGTAACACCCTATTCTGTGATAATGTTTTTAATGTTAACGTTAATTTTTACTTCTGTAACAAATTTTATGTCATATAAAAGAGGAGACAGCGGTTAAAATTTATAAATATTCAAAAGGTTGATTTGTTAATATTATTTTTTACATATATTCGTTTTGTCTTTCGCAATTTAAGATCTCCTCGTGCTATATTTGCTAAGAAACATAAGGAGATTTAACCACATTGATCTTAGACTTTATTACTACGAAAATACGAATTACGAAATCAATATTGAGAAATAAAATACAATTATAAATATTTTTTAATGAAATTATAATCTCTTTGTATAAACTCCAGACAATTCCCTTAAACAGTTATTTATTTGTGTTTACAATATCATAAAAATTCTGATTTAAATGGCAATGTAAAAGATAAATTAGCTAACTTAAATAACAGATAAATTAACTTTATAAAGGGTGTTTGTTTGCAATGCAGCATTTAAAGGATAAAATAGTTTTTTTTTTAAATTTATTTAAAATAAATATAATAAGTATAATATTATCGAATTTTATTCGAGCTTTACACTGAAAAAGCTATTGTCATGAATAATTATATAAATATATAAAGTTAACTGATGTTCAGTTCATCGTTTCCGTTTGCGAAAATTATAAAAATGAACTTTCACAATTGCTCTAAAATAATTTTCAAATTAATTGATAAATTTATTCAATAAATTTTAACATCCAAACTGACTAAAACTATTGAAAAGAATGAACAGATTACACTTGTTAAATATTACCTTTAAGAATATATATGAACGTAGAATGAAGCGTTTGTTAAATTTGAATCTTATTTTGAAATACAACTATGCTTTAATCCATGCTATTATTCTGAGTCATTGTAGTTAATAAACAGTAAAATTTTTGTGTTTTATTAAATTATCATATATGTGCATCTGTTTTCTTTAACACCTTGAAGAGCGGTGGGATATATTTTATCCCACTTACTTTTAATCGAGATCCGCATCAGAATTTTCAATAAAATTTTATTTTTATATCTTTCCTATGAACATTAAGCCTGTCTGTTTTCGGCCTGAATTTAACAAATTAAAAGGCTGGTGTACTAAAATTTTGAAATTTATATTTATTGTTACTGTTGCATAAGATTTTTTTACAAAAAAGATAGTTATTGAAAACCAGTTTAAGTATAAATACTTTGATTAGGTAATATTTTGCAAAATGGTAAAGAGATATGCAAAATTATAGTGTCTCGAAGATATAGTGTTGCAATAGGCCAACCAGAAAGTGCTAAACAGTTGTATCCCATAAATGTTGAACGATGCTGAACGAAAAATATGACTGTAGCGCCATCTGGTTACTCAAACGTAAGTGCTATACAAGAATTCTATGGAGGATATTCCATCTGCGTTTTGATCACGTGATCAAGGTAAAAACGTCTAGCGTAAAGAAGGGAAGGTTCCGTAGACGTGTAATGTAAATCCCCGCTAGCCAATGTACAGCGCCTAGAAGATACAGTGTGGAAAACGGCTATTCCTATAATGCTTTAAAAAGTTCTAAAAACTTGTATCCCATAAATCTCCAACAATGCTCAGCGGCAATATGCTGATACGAGCGCCATCTCGTAACTCTTTTCAATATAAACCCTGTGTTTTCAAAAATTATAGAATGTTAAATATCGGAAACTATAAATATAAGATATTTTAGTCTGTTATAAGCTAATTTAGTTAAGGAATGACGTGAAATAGGCTAAAGAGTCTCTTTTAGAATGACTATCGTTTTTAAATCACTACGATGGCGCTACGATCGACATCTTGATCTTCAGCATCGTTGTACATTTATGGGATTCAATTTTTTAGCACTATTTTGTAGCCGTTTTCCACACTGTATCTTCTAGGCGCTGTAGCCAATGAAACAGTTCATCAGGCAAAGCAGTAGCATCTTCCCTTCTTATCAGTTAGAAGTTCCTTGGGTAAATTACCGGTATCACGTGACTTTTTTCCGCCTCGAACCCATATTTGGAATATCCTCCATTGCGAAAGCGATTTGGTACAGCGTCTAGAATACCTAGTGTGGAAATATGCTATCCAAACAGTGCTAAAAAATTTTATCCCTTAAATGTGCTACGATACTGCTAAAATGCCAAGTGTCGATCGCTGCGACATCTGCGGGATTTTCGTATTACTAGTATTACATTGTATAGAATAGCAATACCTTGCAGTTGTAGAAAATATCCTGCAAATGTCTCTGCGATCTGTATATTGCAGCAGCATCGTTGCATATTTAAGGGATACAATATTTTAGCGCTTTTATAAGTATTACAGAGATAGCCGATTTCCACACTATGTATTCTAGTCGCTATAATTTTGGTGAGTGAAGAACTAGCAAATGTCGTTGCAATCGACATTTGTCATTTAGCATTGTTCAACGTTTATGGGATTCAATTTTTGTAGCACTTCTTAAAGCATTAGTGGAATAGCCGGTTTTCACACTATTTCTTCTACACGCTATAGCGAAAGCATTGCATAAAGGGTTAAAAGCAGCCATGTCATATGTAGACTCAAGATTTTCTAGTTTATTTAAGAAAATTTTAATAAAATATTTGTAAAGTTCGGGAACTTTTCAATCACTTCTCTACTCTTTAATTACGTTGCCCTACATTATAGTTGCATCATTTTTCTTACTATCATTATCTCTATCATTGTCATTCTCTTTGCTTAATTCAATCACAGCGTGCCTATTTGTGTTTAACGAAAACTAATTTTAATTAGTAATTAAATATCTTCATTTAAATATAAATCATAGTTAGTATTTATTAAAACAGGCACTTTTTTTTCAATGTAGGTATTTAAAGAATTTTTAAGGGAATTTTAAACTTTTTCTTCGGTGGATCTTCCAAATATACGCTGTTAAAAATCTTCAGTTTTATCTGCATAATCACTCCACTGTTTTTATAGAAAACGGTTACTTCGCTATATTGTGGAACATTCTCATTGGCCAAAATAGAGATATTCTGTAAAAGTGGTGGAGTGACTGTCAAAGACGTTTAAGCTACATAGACCGGCAATTCCCATTCAAAAGCATGCGAAATCATGGCAGCCATCTGAAATAAATTGAAACACCTGAACCGCGAGGTTTGTACGTCAGCTGTGAGTTATTTACCATTAAGAATGAGCTTTAAGAATTAATTTTTATCAATATATATGAAGTTTATGGCATATTTTTTTTACATGAAGCTATTTTTTATATCTAAATATGCGTTATAAATATTGAATTTTCAGAAATAAAGTTTAAGGCGATTTATTAATAATTGTATGGATGGTATGTTTGAAAAAGATTATCTAATTTTAACGTGCTTTATAAACAAAATAAAGGTGAAATTTATATGGAAACAGATTGTTAAAGATTATAATTCCACCTTCTTTAAACTTTGACTTACAAAAGTAACTGGTAGGGAAGTTTCGATTAAAGGAAGCAACTGTAGCATAATTTAGTAATTTACAAAATTTTAAATTACTTGTAATGAAATCTACGTTTTTTAAACTATTTTTTATGCAGAAAGGTAATTAAAAAATGCATATTAACAAAAGTAACACTATATCCTTGGAGGAGGTTTATTTAAATACTTACTTGCTATACGAAAAAAAACAAAAAAAATGATGAATAATAAAGTATTTTTTTTTTAAATGGCCTAAATGAAATAGGGTAGACTAATACTTAATGATCGCCATTAAAAAATACGCTGATAAAGGCATTTTCTTATGTAAATTAAAATATAAAACATGTATACTGCCGTACAACAGCTGTGATCAAAAATCTTCCGTTAAATTGACAGTTTGCAGGTCTATGTATCTTAAAAGTCTTTGGTGACTCTGTAGCTAAATCTTCAGATTTTTAACGGTGTACTGTACACTGTTAAAAATATCGTGAAAAATTACCTCTGTTTTTCAAGGCTATCTATTTTTTGACCAATGAGAACGCTTCATAGGTATTTATGTAGGGTTCTCATTGGTCAGAAAATAGAGAGCCTTTAAAAACAGAGGTAATTTTTCACGATATTTTTAACAGTGTAGCGGGTTATCGTCGTTACTCTTCGTAAAAGTACTCTAGTTGGCAATTCAGTTTTGAATCAGTACGTGCTGTCTTGCGAAGTAAATTGTGTGCGTGAATCTGAAGTTTTTCTATCTACCTTTAAAATTCACAAAATTTGAAGGACTTGATGGAATTGGAACATTCATCTGTAGCTTGCCAATTTATGGCAATTAGTGCTTGCACGTACAGTTGTTGCCTATAAATTGTTGCTTTCACTCATCGTGTGGGTTTTCCCCGCGCTTTACGGTGTTAAAAATCTGCAGCTTTAGCTGCATAGTCACTCCACCGCTTTTATAGAGTATCTCTATTCTGACAATGCTCCATAGTATAGTAAAGTAATCGTTTACTATAAAAGTGGTGGTGTGACTATGCAGCAAATGATACAGATTTTTAACAATGTACCGAAGAGTTTGGAACGCAGATGTCGCCAATTTAGCTCATCTTTTTTATATTAGATATTTAGCTTGGCAAAAACCATATCGTAAACAACGAATGAAGTATCTCCGTTTGTAAGCTGAAAAGCTTTGATTTAGTCCAATAAAGTTATAAGTCCACGGGGCTTTAAGTGTACATTTTCTTATTTTTGACTAAGTACACATTGTTCTGAGAAGTAGTTTTGATCTTACACTGTTAAAAATATCGTGAAAAATTACCTCTGTCATTAAAGGCTATCTATTTCCAGACCAATGAGAACGCTCCATAGTTTTCTATGCAGCGTTCTCATTGGTCAGAAAATAGATAGCCTTTAAAAACAGAGGTAATTTTTCACGATATTTTGAACAGTGTAACCACCCTTAACTAAGATTAATTTTGTTTAGTCCATTGATATTTTTGGAAGATAGTCTTGTTTCCTCCAAAATGAATTTATTATTTCGGGATCAAAATTTATATTAAAAACCTTATAATTTTTTTCTAGTTAATAAATTCGTTAGTTAAAAAAAGACAAAGCTTATGTGTTTGATCATAATTTTCAACAATACCTCCACCCTTGTAATATTATATGGCAAATGGCACTGTTTAGAAAAAGAGTTTCTAAAATTCCAAATTTTCCATAATAAGCATGTTCGTAAGAAAGTAACAAAGTTTTCAAATATTTTCTCTTTTAAAAGTTGTAGAAATACTTTCCTCGACAAGGTTAAGAGAGAAGAAAGTGGCCGTTATACGCATTCATTATACGTGGGTGGTTCAATAATTATTGTCCCTAATGTATATAAAATATTTGTACTGCGATGGTTGACGTTGAATATCGAAGCCTAATCTCTTAAATGCCTATATGCCAATTTCAGAACCGTAGCCGCTATATTAACATAATTTTGGAGGGAGGGGTGAAGTTTAAAGACCTATTCGTGGGGGGGGGGGGTTTAAAAAATCGGGTAAGGGTGAAATGCTGGTTCGGAGCTTGGCTACATTTGTGACAGTGAATGAGATGTGGCTACATCACTATGATCCCGAGTCCAAACGACAGTAGTTACGTCTCATCCACTGTCGCAAATCTAGCCCCATAAGTTAAAAATCAGCCTTTCACCCCACTCCTCCCTCCAAAACTATGTGAATATAGAAGCTACGGTTCTGAAATTGAGCATATAGTCATCTAAGACATTAGGCTTCGATATTCCACAGCAACCATCGCAGTACAAATACTTTCTATACACTAGGGACAATAATTATTGAACCACCCTCATATATATTATTCATTATATAAAAATACCATTCTCCATTTAATTATAGATTGAAAAAAATAACAAATAATTATATTTTATTTTTAAAGAAACTAAAACAACAGGATTCTAGTATAAAATTGGTTTAAAATATTATATATATATATATATATATATATATATATATATATGTATAAATGTATGTATAAAATCAACAGTATAAATAGCGATAACGAGGCGGTTCTGCAAGTCCCAGCGAAAATATTTAGCAATACGTGGCCTGTCTGAAAAGTTACCTGACTGGAATGGGACCCTAATCCCATTCAACGTAGGCCGCTTGCGCCTCCACATATTTAGACAATCGTTCCTTCTACTGTCGAAAACACTTCTGGAAAGCTTCTTTTAGAATGGTGTTCGACTCCGCCGTTCTGCATATATCATCCTTACTCTCAAAACGGAATCCTTTCAATGGCATCTTCAATTCCGATAACAACCAGAAATCTCAAGGAGCCATGCTTGGAGAGTAAGGCAGGTGGTGAGCGACTGTAACTCCCTGTTTCGTCAAGAAAGTCTGAATCAGGTGCGATGAATGAGCTGGAGAATTGATGTACCTTACAACACCTGATGAATCTTACAAATTGTTTCGTTTTGAGAATCACCAATCTTTGGCAAAATTTGATGCAGTACCTTTACTCAACTCATTCAGTCATCTTGAGAGAAATCAAAATCCGACGAACATGTATGACAGAACCTCACTTGACAACGACTGGCTCAATTGAAAGCGAGCGAAAAATTCAAGCATGCGCATTAAGGGAGCTGGTCATTCAGCTTCCGATTTCCCGTCATTAATGTAAAGTCTATGGGCATTTGATGCATTTGTATATTTAAAATATATCCTCGTGAAATTAGCATTTTTAACTTCTTTATTTGTGCACACTTCCTAAAAGACGTCTCTTTTTTTCTTAGTTCTCAAAATATATCTAAAGTTATAGACTTAATTTTATAGTAAGTGTTAAAATGGTACTTACAGTTCGCCCGCTTTTAACACATAAAATATGAAATTAAGCATAGATTTTAGAAATATCTTGAAAACTAAGAAAAAAAGAGATATCCTTTAAGAAGAGTACACAAATATATATATATATATGTTAAAAATATGAATTTTCCGAAAAAATATTTTAAATATACGAATGCATCAAAAGATAGTCTTAACATTCATCATAGACTTAACATTACGGAGGAGAATCCCGAAGCTGGGTGACCAGTTCCCTTAAGCTGTCTCTTTCCAATGTGTTCAATGGCACCGCCTTAGAATTACTACTGCGAGCGGGGAAAATTACGGTCGGATAGTTATCTGACAGACTTCATACTATTGTTCTAGACAGCATTCATAATTTTATCTTCCATTTCTATTTCAGTTTTTTTTTTCTTTCAGTTCAGTATATTTTAAAGATATACATAATGAACTGCAGAGATTAAAAAAACTGCACATCACATGCATAATACAGTTATAAGGATCACAGCATTTAATAAAAGCTCTCCTATAATATAAAAATTTAAAACGCAAATAAAATATATGTTAAAGTATAAACTGTGATCTTTTAACTCTCTTTTCAAAATAAATATTCTTTCATTATTGTTGTTTATGTTGTTGATATCATTTTAATAAATGCTGCCGTTATAAGCATCTTTTGTATTCATTAATTAAAGACAATTATAATAGTCAATCTAAAATCGAAATGTAATTAATTTTTTTAAATATTATCAAGTGTATTTTTTAAATTTATTAATGATAAAATATTGTGTTTTCCTCTTTCACCGAATATTCAATCAAATATTATACAATATTTGTTTATTCTAATTTTTAAAAAGGCTAAACATAAAACATTGTGTACCAAAGTTTTTTTTATTACAATGCTGAGTGTTCGAATATGCTCTGACCAAGCGTGTATACTAAAATTCAAAAGTGTAGCTGAATAGATGTTTTCTAATAAAAGAGGTTACAATTAACGAAGAACATTCTTTTCCCACTTCTAAAAACTGTTTGTTTTTAGAAAAATTTGTTTGCAATGGATTCTTTAACGAAATATTTTAGTTTTAAAACAGAACAAATATTTAATCTGTATATTTCAAGACTTAATATGCAGATTCTTATTAGCTGTTTGAAACGTATTTCAGTTTTTCTGTATTAAAATAACTTTGCGCCTTTTGTGCATATAAAAATAAATAATAAATTAAAAATTACAGACCTGTGTTATTTAGCGATATTTCAAGAGTGAGCAAAAATACCCGAAAGCTATGTAGAAAATATATACAATAAAATACAATGAGTTCATTAATGCATATTTTTTGCATCTTTGTTTTGTGAAAACTGCTATCGTGAATAAAATGAAAAAGAAAATCATTCAGTTGTCTGAAGGTATGAAAATTGGCAAAAATATCTTTATTTAAAAATGCATTTAACAGCCTTGTTAAAATACCGAATTTTTTTTTTTTTCATATTTCTACATAATACAATCTATTCCTATTTGCTCATTTTTAATTCATAATTCACTTAATTATTGAAACGAACCTGGACACAATTCCAATTCATATTACTTTATCTAATTTTATATATTTTTTTTATTTCATCCAATTCAATGCATCGGAATAAAAATTCACGAGAAATTCATACGTTTGCTGAATATTAAATCTGTTTAGAAATAGCTCCAGAACCGAGAATGAAAAGAAACAAAATATCGCATATCATTTTTGCGAGTTTTAATTGTTTTTCATAAGCTGAAAAAAAAAACTATTTATTCATTCATATTCAGAAGGAAATGTGACTTATATTATTTATAAGTTCATTTTTCAGATCTCTATCGCTGAACAATTCAACATTTATTTCTTGTCAAATTTCTGATTTACTTTTCATCGTGGGCATTAATGGTAGTTCCGTTGTGCTCAGAATTCAGAAACAGCTTCCATCCGTAATGCATTAGTTCTTCGCCTTTAATCATTAAAAAACAAAAGGAACGTCGCGTAAAAGCGATAACGACATTTGGCCCCTGGGGGAGGGACTCAATTTTTTTTTTTTATATTATTATTATTCAGTTACCATTTTTATTGTAATCCCCTCCCGTCAGCACTGATAAGTTTTTTTTTTCTTCTTTACATCGTTATCTAAAATTATTCTCTGTCTAAATAATTACGAAAAAACGTTGGGAACTCACAAATAAGTGAAGTAAAAAATAAAATTAAAGCAAAAATTCTAAGCTCGTTTGCAACTCTTCGTCATTAATAAGCAACGTATCTCTCGCTTTTTTTTTCTTTCTTTCCTTTTTAACTGTGACTGCAGTTTTTTTTTATTATTATTCTTTTATTTGTTTCAGTTGTCAGAATAGTGGTATATCAACGCTATTGTCTGCTTTACAAGTAATGGAATTTGGAACAGGTACAGAAGTCATGACGCTGCATAAATAACGTGCAATTACTTGTTCCACTGTGGCTTTGTGATTCAAAATGCCTATAATAATTATGTAAAACTGCGGGCTAAAAAGATGGTATAAATACAAAATGCATCTGACTTATTTTGATGTTTTTTCCCCCGACAGTCCTCTTTCTTTCCTGCTTGCGGATTGCTGCTTAGAAATCCTACGTTATAGGTGTAAAATTGAAAAGCATTCACCTTTACCAGATGCATATCAACAATGGATGTTGCTATTCACGGCGTAATAGACAAAAGCATAAAAAAAAATGAATGCATGCGTCATAAAACATGCTTTGTCGCTTATTTTTAAAATGCAGCTACCTGAAGGTGTTGCGTTTAGTTTTTATTTATGCTTTTTTTTTTCAATGAAATATACATTGTTGTAGAAAAAAGAACGTTCTATTTGTTTTACGTGTTAAAAAGATTGTTTCCCTGTAAGAATTAGGTACGAGTTTTTTGATGAAGTTGCGTCTTGCGTTGTTTCGACTGTGAAGTTTAATGTGACATTTAATTCTGTTTTCGAAGTATAATTGAATATTTTAAATGTTTATGCCCTCGTATGTCCAAGAAAGTGATTACAAACTTTCAACTTTTAAATAAATAATGTGTTTTTTCGGTAATAAAGCCCGTGCATGATGGTTTCTGGAAGATGTTTTCTTAATTTTTGTACATTTGTTTTCTCTGGCAACCTTGTCTTTTATAAATATTTTTTACTTTTCGGATTCAATCCCGACGCTATTTTCCTATTAGCTGTTACCCGTAATCTCCTGTTTTCCTATTGGTCAATGAACCTTTCACTTGAATCCGCTACTCTTCTACATATTCGTACAAATCTCCGTCATTCTTTGTACTGAGGATATTACGCTTAATGCTATCGAAACTAGTATGCTTTAAAATTTAAAGTTCTAAACACTATTAACATTGTTTTTACCATTTATATTACATTGGGCCAAGTATCATCTTATTAATCATCAGTCATATCTTTTCTTAAACATATTTAAATACTTATACATTTTCGATTTTATGTTTAATTATTTCTTGCTTAGCAATGTTTTTCCCTGAATATTTATCAGCATGCTACAGACAACGACGATAATATCATTAATTTATTACATAACATGTTGATGAAGGAAATACATTTAGAAAAAATGATATAAAAATAATCTCATGGCCACCTACTGGAACTTGGTGGATATAAGATTGAGTTATCTTGCAGTGTTATTATAATTGAGTAAAATGGGGGTGGGGGTTGGGAGCAATAATGTTAATTTTGTTACGTACGCACGAAACGTCCTCTCCGTGTAAGGTACTTTGACGTAAAACTATAAAATTCGTAATTTAGTTTTCATTTTTTTTTTTTATTCGTGTAGTCAAATATTGCCCCTGGAATTAATTTGTATACATTATTACTTTTTGGATGTACAACTCAGAAAAAGAGACTTCTGTAGCAGATATCGTATTTTAAATTAGTTATACATCTAACAATAATATTCTATTGTAAATCTTTATTATTCCATTGGAGTAATATAGATTCAAATATATGCTAATTAAAAAACAAATTGCCTGTTATTTGAAGACCTGAGTGGAAGATTATGTTATGTGACAAAAATTAGAATTCGAGAAAATTGAAGGGAAAATTTTTTGTTGTAATTTAGTTATTTACTTAATTCCTCTTTAGTAGCATATGTTTCAATGCTAATAGGTGATAGTAAATTCGTCTAAAAAATAATATTAGCATTTAATTATTAAACATTAGAATTATTTTCACCATTTAAATTATTAAATATAAAAGTATTATACATTAAAAGATACTGTCTCATATCTTCAATACTAAGTAGAATTTTAGAATTTTAGTTTTACCATATGATATAATAACTCATAACGCTTGCATCCATAAAATAAAACGATTTTTGAGAAAATGTATCATAACATGTTCTTCCACTAACCTCTTCCCGAGAGGTTCTGCTCTCAAAGCTGGTAGACGGGAGGTGCTGGGTTCGAACTCAATCGTGCCCATCGGCCTAATCGTTCGGAGTTTTCCGTGATTTTCTTCAAACCTTGGATTTTCCTTGTGTAAATACGGGTTAGGCCCCCTTGGAAAGATCACCACGGAGGGCATCCCACCCTTCGGGCAGTATCCCTCGTGTAGATAATTAGTCATCATAAACAACACCTCTTCAATTTATTTGTTTGCTTGGTTTTAGAATTAATGTACATCTACTCTAAATTGTAAAAGAAAGGTATATTTTGCAGAAGGCATTCTTCAAAAGTTTACAAACATAATTTTTGTTACAAAAAATCACATAAATCTTCAAGATGATTGGGATTTAGTTTATCAAAAATTTATCTGATTTCGGAGACCTTACTCTTAACTTTTATTCGAGTGGAATAGCTTATAAGTTGCAAAAATGAATATTCTTCTTAAACCTTTGAGCTTTGGTGGGCGAATTTCTTCCCATTTAATATTAATCTCCAAAATGTCACAATGACACCGGAATATTTGACCAAATTTATTTGAAAATAAATTAATGCATTTTTTCGTGTGTATATAATAAACATAATTTTCTGTTTGCAAAATACGGGTGTCAGTGCGACATTTGGGAATTTTCAAGAAATTCACCCACCAGAGCTTAAAGGGTTAAACTCTTAAGCTTCGTACCCGATAAGTGTAGACTACTTTTTTTTTATTCAGATTTTTTTTATTGCCACCACTTTTTTGAAGGAGAAATATTCACCTTATTTAATGACAGAAAAATGATGCGAGAATAAAGTCAATTATCAAAAATAATTTTTTTAAAAAGACAAAAAATTGTACATTGTCTCAAGTTTATTTCTTTTGGCTAATTCGAGGAATTCCACTCTGAAAAAAATATCGAGATAACTGCAGCGAGTCCATGGGATCTAGTGGTTAGGATTACTGGCTTTCTCCCAGGCGACCCGGGTTCGATTTCCGGCATTTAAAAAAAAAAAAAAAAAAAAAAAAAAAAAAAAAAAAAAAAACTGGTGTGAATCAAACAATCTGAATGAAAAAAAAGGTACCTACACTGCCCGTGAAAGTTAGGGGCGCGAGAATTAGGGAGTTAAAGAAAATGTGCATGCACGTGGATAAGTTTTCTAATTATAAAAATACATTCAATATAAAAAGCGCACAGAAAGAATTAACTTGGAAAAATTTTGTTTTTATTTCCAAACAAATTGTCTAAGGATACACAAGGGATAATAAAGATTCAAATTTTTATGTGTATGCATGGTCTCACATTGTCCATCGGTGCACAATAGAACTAGTAAAAGAATTGGATGGTTGTTTGTTTGATTTTTTGAACACATACATCAGACTTGTGTGCTTGACACCAGGGCCCGCTTATAAGTCATCGTCGGTATACAGAGACGAGATAGCACAAAGTTAGAAAAAATAATAATAGAAGAGAATTACATCGGGGTGCTCCACAAAGAGTGTGCAACGGAGCTGGCGGGATTCGAACTCGCCCCCACCTACGCTCTCAAGCGATTAGCGGCGTGGTACCTTATTCACTCAGCCACGGTGGACCCAAGTTGGATGGTTTGTGGACAAGAAAACAAATAGTTCAAAGTGAACCATAAGCAGTTTAAGATTTAAAACATTCATAAGATCTAAGAGATAACTGGATTGCGGTTTGCTCTATCTGACTTGCATAGAGCGGCTTGTAGTTTAAAGATTGTAATATGTCATAGCTAACAACTTTTACACTTTTCTGCTACCACAATTTTTAAACAGACAAAAATTGTATAATATAAATTTTCGGCGATTAAATAAGATTTTTTTCTGTTCAGAAATAGTGGTAGGAAAAAAGCGTAAAAGTTGACAACCATGACATGCTTAAAAAATTGACAGATAGTCATATCGGAGCTCGGTTGTTTTCAACTTAAGATTGTCAAATTGTCGGAAAATTGCGGGTAATAAAAAAGTTCAATGAAAATTTTAACTTTTTTTTTCTTTTGCTGCAAAAAAATCGACACTTTATTAAGTGTTATCGGGTAAACAGCACTTTGCTTATTTCTTAGGGATTTTTGGAATGTGAACAGACTTATTGGGTACCCTGCATTTTTTATGTCTGCTTGTTGTTATTGAACTACATTTTTTTTTATCGATTATTGATGTTTATTTAATATATGTTGTTGTTTATTATTATTATTATTATTAAATTGCTTCGCACATTCATAAGGTTTTCTTTTTTCTTTCAGGTAAGAAATCATTTTTTTCTCTCCTGAAACATTGACTGGTAAGCAATTTACAACTTCCTATTCTTGAGGGTTCTGTTAAAAAGGAAAAGAAATATATTTTAATATTTCATCTCGCCAGTAAAAAGAAAATATATTGCAAGGAAGTTCTTAAAATACACATATACGTTAAAAAGTGATTACAATACATATATTAGAAACAGGTTAAAAAGTCTTTTAATAAACCGACTACTTTCGTACATTTAATAACGGTGACATTCTCCGTGTCTGTAATGCTAAATAAACCATTTTTTCATACAATTGGAAATATGTATTTAATAAACAAATATCCCGAGATATCAAGACTCCATATAATACAATTCTGCTTTTAAAAAAATTATTGATATATTTTATATTATCTTTTCACGCTTATGCAGCATCTCGTGCCAAATTCCAGATAACTTAAAAAAAGTTTCTTCATTGCATATTATCTCATTACGCATGTAAATTTCTATTGACTCGCTGATAATAGATAAGTAATAACATTTTGGTGGATGAGTTATTTTACTGTATTTAACACTTAAGCGCCACGTCAGTCATCGGTGACTGACTTTGAACTTTTCGTTTAGAACGCGTCATTCACCGATCACTGACGGTCTAAAATATGATATAAAACTAAATATATATATATATATATATATTGTTTTAAGTAATTACTGAAAATTTATTTAAAATTTACTTCCCTTTTATTCATTACAGGATTACACTTTCTTAAAAATTACTTAAACATTGTAAATTTTTCAGCTTCAGTGCGAGTGACCGTGGCACTCAACGTGTTAAAATTAATTTGCAAAGGTTCTATGTTGTATAATCTGGCTGAAGATGTAGTTCTGTTGTTGTACTTTATACCTTCTATATATTCTTTCATTCTCGTTTTAAAATTTCTATTCGACATTCCTGTATAATATTGCAATATTTCATCACCTTTGATAAACGAAATTTCATATACACGCGGTAGTTGATCAGGTTCTAATTGGTCTATCTTTCTACAAATTATGTTTTTGAATTTTAGTGAAGGTTTTGCGGTAAGATGGCTATTGAATTTGTTTAGTTTATGTTTCAATATATTGAACCTTTGGGGCCTCCCAGGCATAGACATCTGTTATACGAATTTATTAGGTTGGCACCACTTTTAATTTAAGAAACATTTTTACTTCTACTTTGACAACATTCGAAAGAGAAATTTAATAAAAACCGTACTTTTAAAATGAAGTGGTGGGAATAGAATATGAAAATAGAACCATGTATGTACAGCTCGGGCGGCAATTTGCTGGTACTCGGCCGCAAAAGGTTAAAGAACCTAGTAAATTATTATAAAGAAGATCTTGTACTAGCTATCTTGAAATTTTGTTCACTGAAGTTTGAGTTTATCTTCTTGTCCCTGCTCGGAATCAAGCTATTTATAATGTTTTCTTTACACCCCTTAATTCTTGCAATATTACGTATTTTATTTAGTTCACTAGTTCTGTTTAGGGGTGTTTAATAAAATTTCTAAATGCAGAAATTGTGTAGGAAAAGGGAGCTTGAGTGTTTTATAGGGTAGTAGATTGATTGGCTATTAGTTTTCTATAAACAGTATGCCCATGGTGGATTTTGATTAGTACATCCAAATAGAGGAGTGTTCCATTCTGTCTAACTTCCAAAGTAAATTTATTTTTTTGAATCAAGGTTATTAATCTGTTGTAAGAAATTATTAAGTCAGTGTTCTTCACACTGTCGTAAGATGAAGATCTGGATATCCACGTATCTGAGTCATGTAATGGGGATTAGTTTTTTTCTGGAGAAAGATAATCCAATAAAATCTCATCAACTCTCTGGTGTATAGTGGTGTTAAGTCAATTATCTTTATCCTGCCCTATACTGAAGATGTGAGTATCCACGTATGTGAGCCATGTATGAGGGTTATTTTCTGAAGGAAGATAATCCAATAAAATCTGATCAACTCTCTGGTGTATAGTGGCGTTAAGTCAGTTTTCTTTATGCTGCCATACAATGAAAATGTGAATATCCACGTGTCTGAGCAATGTATGAGGGTTATTTTCTGGAGGAACATAATCCAATAGAATCTGATCAACTTTTTGAGTTGTCTTTATGCTGCCATATACTGAAGTTGTGAGTATCCACGTATGTGAGCCATGTATGAGGGTTATTTTCTGAAGGAAGATAATCCAATAAAATCTGATCAACTCTCTGGTGTATAGTGGTGTTAAGTCAGTTTTCTTTATGCTGCCATACAATGAAAATGTGAATATCCACGTGTCTGAGCAATGTATGAGGGTTATTTTCTGGAGGAACATAATCCAATAGAATCTGATCAACTTTTTGAGTTGTCTTTATGCTGCCATATACTGAAGATGTGAGTATCCACGTATGTGAGCCATGTATGAGGGTTATTTTCTGAAGGAAGATAATCCAATAAAATCTGATCAACTCTCTGGTGTATAGTGGCGTTAAGTCAGTTTTCTTTATGCTGCCATACAATGAAAATGTGAATATCCACGTGTCTGAGCAATGTATGAGGGTTATTTTCTGGAGGAACATAATCCAATAGAATCTGATCAACTTTTTGAGTTGTCTTTATGCTGCCATATACTGAAGTTATGAGTATCCACGTATGTGAGCCATGTATGAGGGTTATTTTCTGAAGGAAGATAATCCAATAAAATCTGATCAACTCTCTGGTGTATAGTGGTGTTAAGTCAGTTTTCTTTATGCTGCCATACAATGAAAATGTGAATATCCACGTGTCTGAGCAATGTATGAGGGTTATTTTCTGGAGGAACATAATCCAATAGAATCTGATCAACTTTTTGAGTTGTCTTTATGCTGCCATATACTGAAGATGTGAGTATCCACGTATGTGAGCCATGTATGAGGGTTATTTTCTGAAGGAAGATAATCCAATAAAATCTGATCAACTCTCTGGTGTATAGTGGCGTTAAGTCAGTTTTCTTTATGCTGCCATACAATGAAAATGTGAATATCCACGTGTCTGAGCAATGTATGAGGGTTATTTTCTGGAGGAACATAATCCAATAGAATCTGATCAACTTTTTGAGTTGTCTTTATGCTGCCATATACTGAAGTTGTGAGTATCCACGTATGTGAGCCATGTATGAGGGTTATTTTCTGAAGGAAGATAATCCAATAAAATCTGATCAACTCTCTGGTGTATAGTGGTGTTAAGTCAGTTTTCTTTATGCTGCCATACAATGAAAATGTGAATATCCACGTGTCTGAGCAATGCATGAGGGTTATTTTCTGGAGGAACATAATCCAATAGAATCTGATCAACTTTTTGAGTTGTCTTTATGCTGCCATATACTGAAGATGTGAGTATCCACGTATGTGAGCCATGTATGAGGGTTATTTTCTGAAGGAAGATAATCCAATAAAATCTGATCAACTCTCTGGTGTATAGTGGCGTTAAGTCAGTTTTCTTTATGCTGCCATACAATGAAAATGTGAATATCCACGTGTCTGAGCAATGTATGAGGGTTATTTTCTGGAGGAACATAATCCAATAGAATCTGATCAACTTTTTGAGTTGTCTTTATGCTGCCATATACTGAAGTTGTGAGTATCCACGTATGTGAGCCATGTATGAGGGTTTTTTTCTGAAGGAAGATAATCCAGTAAAATCTTATCAACTCTCTGGTGTATAGTGGTGTTAAGTCAGTTTTCTTTATGCTGCCATATAATGAAAATATGAGTGTCCACGTATCTGAGCGATGTATGAGGGTTATTTTCCGGAGGAAGATAATCCGATAGAATCTGATTAACTTTTTGATGTATAGTGGAGTCAAGTCAGTTATCTTTATGCTGCCATATAATGAAGATCTGAGTATCCATGTATGTGAACCATGTATGAGGGTTATTTTCTGAAGGAAGATAATCCAATAAAATCTGATCAACTCTCTGGTATATAGTGGGGTTAAGTCAGGTATCTTTATACTGCCATATAATGAATATGTGAGTATCCATGTATCTGAGCGATGTATGGTCGGTTATTTTCTGGCGGAAGAAATCTGATCAACAATACAATCTGAAAAACTCTCTGGTGTATATGAAATTCTGTCCACCGAAACTAAATGAACATTGCAGCATTTTATTCGAATGACAAGTAGAGAGTTTAAAATGAGGAAGAAATAACATGTAGCAGCTATCAAATACAACAAAAAAACTACATCTGTAGCCACATTACACACCATAGAAACTTTGCATATTAATTTTAATATAATAAAATAATTTATCCATCAATATTTATTTCCATCCATTATCCACGAGTCAATAGAAATATATATCCGAAACGAAAGCATATGTAATAAGTTAGCTTCTTTCGAATTACCAGGAATTTGGCGCGAGATGCTACATAATAAAAGAAAAATTGTATAAAATATATCACATTTTTGAAAGATCATTCTTGTTAAAGCACAATGGCAGATGGCGCATTGATATCTCGTGATATTTGTTTATCAAGTACATAGTTAAAATTTTATGTGAAAATGGTTTATTTATCATGACAAATCTTGAGAATGTCACCGTTATTGAGCGTACGAAACTAGTCGGTTAGTTTATTAAAATGTTTTTTAATGCTTTATATATATATATATATATATATATATATATAAGTAATCAGTTTTAGCATAAATATGTATTTTAATTTTAATGATAAGTGTTTTTTTATGATTTAATTCTATGATTATACCATCAAAAAAGTTAATTCCTTCAACTAATCATAATGTATCACGTAATTAAGATTTTGTATCATTACACTCAGTAATAAAATTCTTCTCTAAACGCTTAAAATATCTCTTCTCCCCATGAAATAGAATGATATCTATGGGATTGAATTGACAGTGAAGTAATAACAATATCAAATTAATAGTGGAATATCTCTATATCGAATTGATAGTGGATCAATAATATATATATATATATATAAACAAAGGGATTTAAAGCAAGTCATGTCTAAGTTCATTGCAATTAAAGGATTATGTTACTAAAAATACGTTCCAGTAAAATATTTTTTTTTAGCTTGATGTATATTTTGAATATCTACCTTTATGGATATATGTACATATATTGTGATCACTTAAGTAAAAAAGTAAAAATTACGTTTTTTATATTTGCTACGAAATTTCATAAATTATACAATTATTTATTTGGATTAATTTTATACTTATTTAGTTAATCAGTTCATTGTTATTCAATAAATATATATTTTTTATGCATTTATTAAAATTTACTTCTGCAAGTCTATTATTTTTAAAAATAATTTACTAAGTACTGTTTGTCTACACATTTAATGGATTTTTGTATTATTTTTTATTTATCATTCAGTCAAATTATTCTTTTATTCATTTCGATAAGAAAAATAAAATAAGAAGTAGAAAAAACTTCATATTATTTTCTTTTCTTCAAATTCGAGTAAAATTATATTTTCTGTAATTTGAGTTTCGAAATTCTTCAAGTATTAAATTACATCTTTCCATTCTCTTGTTAACTATATCTGTTTTTAGAAAATAGTTATTCATTACTGAAATTCTAAACATTTTCTTTGAAAAATCTTTCAAAAACCTAATTATTCCAATAAATCAAATTTCAGACAATACAACCACAGCTTATCATGATGATGATGATGATGATGATGCGTGGTATATTTTTATTTTCAAAAACAAATCATTTAAAAATGTGCTTAAAATTAAATTAAACAAGAAAAGCTCGGCAATAATTAAAAATTTAATAATATGCTACAATTAAATTACAATTAAAAGCTCTATCGCATCCACTAATTATGTAACCTTAATTAAAAGTAAAATTTTCTTGGTATCAATGTTATTTTTTTTTTAATCTTTTTTTTTTCGCTAATGGTTCCCCCTCCTATTGATAAGTCTATTTGTAACATAACCAGCTTCTCGGAACATTTTCCAAACATAATAGAATTCTAGGAGTGAAGAAATTTTTCTCCAAAAAATAATCTTACAATTAAATGTCGGCGGCGAACCATTAACAGCAGGATGGGGTTAATGATATTGACTAAAACAATGAGCCCTTAAGAGGTGCTCTCTTCTTTATAACGAACCGCTTTCATTACGCTCATTAGGCAAGAAATTCCCAAGATAACTCTGCTCACGCCATTTTGTACCACAGAGAACATTTTTAAATTATCTCACCGTACACAACTGTGAACTTTAACCATTTAGTGCGCAGCTTTGCATATATGCAAACAACAGTGTTTTGAATTTAATAGATTTTTTTATTCGTATTTACCGGATTCACACCAGAAAATTAAAATAGCAATATTTGCTTTAATTAATAACAGATATTCCGTATTTAAGTAAAGCGAAATGAACCATTGAAACTTTCTGGTGTAAAGTCAGATTCTCTGAACTACATAATTTCTAGAACGTATTCTATCATGGGAATTAAAGGGTTACAGGTTAAATTTTATAAAATAAATAGTTGTACAAAATAAGGTATTTGGAGACATACTTATTAAAATATTTACTAATTTGCAATATTTTTGCGCAAAACAGCCACACGACAGTAGTTTTTACTTGTATTGCAGATGTGCAACAGACGAAAAGATTGACGTATTATATGAAAAATGTATCTCTGATTTTTTTTCATTATTTTTTCTGTGTAATAAACATTCAAAGAGTCATATATAATTTTTTCGAAACAAAAAAAAAAAAAAAAAAAAAAAAAAAAGAAAAAAAAAAAAAGTCGCGCATTTAAGGATTAATCTTTTATCATCGGTTTTTCAAAATAGAAATGTTTGATAATTGAATCGGACAAATGCTTGGATTAAATAATGCAAAATTTATAAAAAAAATTTACTGGTGAGAATAATAAATCATAATTGGAATATGGATGTCCTGCCCATGTGTGGTACGGGCAAATCATGATTGGCAAAAACACGTTGCCCGGACAAATCAGGGAAACGGTTAAAAGCCGGCAAAAAAAAAAAAAAAAAAAAAAAAAAAAAAAAAAAAAATAATAATAATAATATAGTTGTTACAAGTTAAAAAATATACATTTTATTTAAAATCTCTTTGTACTTTCGGCCTGCAATTACCATGACCATTGTCAGAGAATATTTTTATTATTAATTGCTGTTCCATTCTTACAAATACGTCACTTCGTTTGAAGTGGGAGAGTCTATAATTATTAAGGTAGTTGAAATTAGAAGTAGCAGTGCCTTGAATTGAATTTAAGTAGAGAAAATATATTTAACTAATCTCATTATAAACTTTCAACTACTTTAACAATTATAGACTCTTCCATTTGAAACGAAGTGACGTATTTGTATAAACGGAACAACAATTAATAGTAAAAATATCTTCTGATGATGGCTTTGGGAATTGCAGGCCGAAAGTACTGAGAAATTTTAAGTAAAATATATGTCTTTTAACTTGTAACAACCATATTATTATTGTCTCTCTTTATAACAAACCGCTTTCATTACGCTCATTAGGCAAGAAATCTCCAAGACAACTCTGCCCACGCCATTTTGAACCACGGAGAATATTTTTTAATTATCTCAACGTATTTTAATATTTTCCTATTTAACTGTAATTTTATATTTCAAATAAGAATTAAAAAAGAAAAAAATATATAAATATACAATAATTCCAACATCAACACAAAACAAGAACAGAAGAAAATAAAAGTAAAAGTAGTTTAAAAATAACAACGTTTCTCAAACCTTTTGGTCAGCGATGAATCATAGTATTTTAATTTGAAATTACCACAACCTATGTGTATGTTTATTAAAAATAAATATGGGAAGAGCTCTGTATGCTGTTCTGGTTGGCGCAATTGACGAAGGCATCCAAAATAGCACCAAAAGGCTGTTTTAGCGTCTTACCAATTTTTTTCATATGGTATAAAACATGGTTTTTAAATATTTGTAAAAATTATATTATAAACGTTATATATATAGTTAAACCTCCCTAAAGCAATCAGGTTCCGTTCCAATAAAAATTGGTCGCTCCGTGAGGTGATCTTTTATTGGAGGTCATGTTTAAATCTAGATTTTAATTGTTGAAAAAAGGTAACAATTACAGTTACTAAAATTTATTTTTCACATTAGGAAAAAATATAAAAATTTAAGTATCAAAACAAAAGTTAATTACTTAAGTTAATTACTTCAGAGTTTAAAAAATGCATACAGTTATGTATGCTTTGATTTTACGGTTTTATCTTTTATAACTTTTATTTCCAAGTTCTTTCGAAGTTCAGTAAATAAATGCAATTTTTTTTTTTTGAACGGGAAAAAATAATGACGATTTCATTAATTTATCTATTTCTTTGAGAGTTTTCTGACAGAATAGGCAGGGGAGTTTATTGACAGTCATTCTTAATTTGTCACCAGAGTTAAATTCATTGTCTAAAAAGACACAAAGGGGTTTAAACACCTTAAAGTTACCTGAATAATAATTTTAAAAAATCTAAAATTAGTTTAGAAGTTTGATGAATAATGCGCTCTCTGGAATTGTTAGGTGCGTTTGTAATTATATAAATACGTAGCACCTATAGTCGTCTTTCGGTCCGTCCATCTGTCTGTCCGTCCGCATATAACAAAGCAAAAACTACCTAACCAAATGGTCTGAAATTTTAAATATATAATTGTTGAAAACTTTTGTTGAATAATTTCAAAAATTATGAAAATCGTACTTATTGTTTAATTACAGGGATAGGCAAAAGTTTTCCGTTACATTACGGCCAATGTGGAAAAAAATATTTCAAGTGCATTTTAATGATGTTACAGCCTTTGAAACTGAATGAAACTGATATGCACTTATGAACTACACTAAAATATACATTCAGAACTATATGCGGTGCAAACAATATTTATAAAACTAGTTATAGTACGAACGCATCTCATTTGACACGTTTGACGTGTAATTTCCAACTTCATTTTCTAATAAAACCTTCTTCAAGCGACCAGGAATTTGCTCCATTTTCTTCACAGAAATTGGTCTCGCATGAAGGGAGTTCTACTGGGATGGTCTCTGAATGGAGGTAAAATTAGTATTGAAACTATGGGAATGAATTCCGTTCCATGAAAAAATGATCGTTCAGGGAGGTGGTCGCACAGGAATGTTTCAGGATATATATATTATTTTATGCATATTATATATGTAATTATATATATATATATATATATATATATATATATATATATATATATATATATACATATATATTATATATACATATAAATAAATTCTATATATTTAAAAGTATTTTTTATAATTTTATAAGCACACAATTTTTATCTTAAAAATCATGCCTAATTTCATGACTGCATTTTCTGTAGTTCCAAAACAATTTCGTGGCTATACATTAATTTGGGTCATATTCATCTTGATTGTTTCAATTTACAACAAATATTTTAGTACACACTACTATGTATGCCCATCTATAGTTCTGTATTCCATGCACAGCTCATTTCTTTTGTTTTGAGTAATAATTGATGGGTTCACTTCACAACCATAGTAAATCAAGTCCATAAAAGACTACATTAATCAGGAATAGAACAGGCTTCATTCAGCGTCAGCGATCGCATCTGAGTAAACCAACCTTCTAGGAACAATCTACCCTGCATCCTGATTTCAAAATGAAAGCGTTCGCAAATTGTAGGATGTGATCCGTTTCAAGTGAATGCTGGACAATTTTAGAATTTTGTTTTGCTTTTTTGAATTCACAAATATGTTCTTTTAGGAGAATTTCGATCGATTTACCTGTTTCACCAATGTAAATGCTATCGCAATCTTCACAAGGAATGGCATAAACAATACTGATCAATGACTTATCGTGTTTTAATTACTTGTGCTTCATGTTTAAAAAAAGTTTTCAATGATATCATGCCCCTCCCCTATCCCGCCTTATTGCAAAAGCGGTTACACCTTAAGCGGGTGATATAGCCAATATTTTATATAGTATAGTGTCTTGATTCACCTTTCTGTATTTTTTTTTATTCAAAACTATAAAAACAGCCATGCTAGAAAAAATTTATGCAACGACTTAGAAACTTTGAAAATACTTTGAAACAGAAAATAGAATTTTATTCAGTAATCAAATAAAATTTCTTTAAATATATAAAGCTCGTCTTTTTTTTCTTGTTATTTTTCTGAATAAAATGAATAGTTTTATTTTAGGGTAATTCATTTAAGAATTTTTTGTTCAACTGTTTTAAAGACACATTTTGTTCAACTTTGATATATTCAAGTCAAATTTTAGAACCCCTACTAAAACTTCTACTGTCTAATTTGGACTTACAAATCTATTAATTACAGTTAAACTGAAACTTGGAGTTTAATAGTGCGGAGCATTGAGAATTAAGGAATTTGAAGCCTTAAATCCTTTACTTAAGGGATATAAAAATGTGATTTTTTACATTCCGGTATGTTTTCCACGCTTAATTATTATTATTATTTTTAAGTATTTTCATTCATTATAAAATTTAAAAATGCTGTCACTGTTAAATAGAAATTATATCCTTCTATTTCCACTTAATAGCTGAAATTATTTTCTATTTTATTATGGATAGAATAAAAATTCTGTAAAATTATTACTGGGATCACACAAGGGGTAACAGCAATGATTTAATTTTGCGCATTTCGGTTTGCTTTGTCTCACTTTTTTTTCAGTTTTTTTTCTGTTTTTTATTTTATTTTATTTTATTTATTTTTATTTGTGTGTGTGTGTGTGTGTGTGTGTTTTCATTTATTATAAAATTTAAAAATGTTGTCACTGCTAAATAGAAACCACAAACTTTTATTTCCACTTAATAACCGAAATTAACTTTAATTTCATTATGGATAGAATAAAAATTCTAAGAAATTATTATTGGAATTACACAGCGGGTAAAAGAAAAGATTTAACTTTTTTCCGTCTTTTCAAATTAAAAAAAAAGCATGTCTATAAAAATGTGATTTTTCATAGCACATTTCGGCATGCTTAGTCTCACTTTTTTTTAGTATTTTCATTTATTATAAAATTTAAAAATTGTATCACTGTTCAATAGAAACTATAACCTTTTATTGCTACCTAATAACCGAAATTATTTTCTATTTCATTAGGGACAGAATAAAAACTCTAAAAAATTATTACTGGGATCCCACAAGGGGTAACAACAAAGATTTTTTTTTCTCGCTTTTCAACTTAAAAAATGTATAGCTATAAAAATATGATTTTTTGTCTCACTTTTTTTTAGTATTTTCTTTTATTATAAAATTTTAAAATTTTGTCACTGCTAAATAGGAACCATAAACTTTTATTTCCACTTTAATAACTGAAATTATCTTTTATTTCATTGTGGATAGAATAAAAATTCTAAGAAATTATTACTGGGATGACACAGGTAATAAAAGCAAAGATTTGACTTTTTTCTCGCTTTTCAACTTACAAAAAAAAGTATGACTATAAAAATGTGATTTTTTATAGCACATTTTTGTATGCTTTGTCTCACTTAATGTTTTTTTAGTATTTTCATTTAGTATAAAATTTAAAAATTCAGTCACTGCTCAATAGAAACCATAACTTTTTACTGCCACTTAATAACGGAAATTATTTTTTATTTCATTATGGATAGAATACAAATTCTAAAAAATTATTACTGCGATCCCACAGGGGATAACAACAAAGATATATATATTTTTTTCGCTTTTCAACTTAAAAAAAAGGTATGACTATAAAAATGTGATTTTTTATAACACATTTCAGTATGCTTTGTCTCACTTAATTTTGTTTTAGTATTTTCGTTTATTCGGTATTTAGTATTTTCAATTTCAAAATGCTGTCATCGCTAAATAGAAATCTTAACCTTTTATTTCCACTTAATGCTGAAATTATTTTCTATTTAATTATAGATTGAATAAAAATTCTATAAAATTATTACAAGGATAAACACAAGGGGTAAGAGCAAATAATATTTTTTTCTCGCTTTTCAACTTAAAAAAAGGTACGGATTGAATAAAAATTCTAAAAAATTATTATTGGGATCGCAAAGGGGGGTAAAAGCAAAGATTTAACTTTTCTCTCGCTTTTCAATTTAAAAAAAAAAAGTATGGCTATAAAAATGTGATTTTTTTTAGCGCATTTCGATATGCTTTGTCTCACTTAATGTTTTTTTAGTATTTTTATTTATTATAACATTTTAAAAGGGTGTCACTGCTAAATAGAAACCGCGACTTTCATTTCCACGTAATAACTGAATTTATTTTCAATTTCATTATGGATAGAATAAAAATGCTAAGAAATTATTATTGGGATCACTCAAAGGGTAACAGCAAAGATTTTTTTCTCACTTTTCAACTTAAAAAAAAAGAAAGAAAGAAAGAAAGAAAGAAAGTATATATTGCTATAAAAATGTAATTTTTTTTTTTTTTTTGCAGCACATTTTGGTATACCTTTTTTTAGTATTTTTATTTATTATAAATTCTACATAATAATTTATGTTATTATTATTATTATATTTAATATTTATTAAAAATTCTGTCACTGCTAAATAGAAGCATTTCCACTTACTAACTGAAATTATTTTCTATTTCATTACGGATATAATAAAAATTCTAAAAAAATCATTTTGGGGATCACACAGGGGGTAAAAGCAAAGATTTAACTATTTTCTTGCTTTTCCACTTTAAAAAAAAATATTACTATGAAAATCTGTTTTTTATAGCACATTTCGGTATGTTTTCTAATAATTGAAATTATTTTCTGTTTCATTATGGATAGAATGCAGATTCTATAAAATTGCTACTGCGATCACATAGAGGGTAAAAGCAAAGATTTAATTTTTTTCTTTCTTTTCAACTTAAAAAAGAAAAGAAAAAGAAAAAAGGAGAGAGAAGAAAAAGAAAGAAAGAAAGTTATGAAATTCATCTGCTAAGAATCGATATTGCTGTACCACTACATTTTTACAGGAAATAAAACTCGAATTCACCGCTCTCAAAATAACATTCATAAGAAGTTCACTTACAATTTTTAAAACAAAATGAAAATTTCTAAAAATGATCTTCTGATTTCTAAAGATTTAAAAATACAAAAGCATGATAGACAATATCAAGTGCACTCTTGATGTTACATATTTGCACAAAAAGAGTGTTTGCTCTAATTCCTTTTAAGCTACCTAATTATTAAGTACTCAATTCATACGTTTGTTAAAAAAAAATATTTTCTGCTTAAATATTAAAAATTTCCTAATGAAAAACATCTTCCCACTTTGTGTCCGAAAATGGCGAAATAATTATTCAGTATTTTAAGAGTCCTTAACACTCATTAAATAAGCTTTTATGGGAACAGAGAATGCATTAATTGACTTTTTCCCGCGTTTTTCTTTTCAACCCTTTTGTTTGAGTAAACTTTTTTTTTTCCCTTCTCGTCTCTCAGATACATACTCTTTGCAACTTGTTTACTAGGTGACACGCTTGAAACAATAGTCGACACTTAATATCTCCCCCCTCCCATTATTTCTTTTCTTCCTCAAAGCCTCTTAATCGCTTAGAATTGAAAAGAAATGCTTTGGAAGTCCCGTGTGACTTAGAATAAAATCTGTTTGCCCTTTTTAACGTGGGCGTTAATAGAACGTGATGAAATTAAGATTCTGCATTTTAGCTACGCTGCTTTTGTCCTCCCCCCCCCCCACTCAACTCTTTATTTGGAAGAGATTTTAAGCATGAAAAACGCTACTTATGTTGTATTTCGTTATAATCAGTAAACGTATGAGCAAAAAGTAATAAGTACTTTAATTGAATTTCATGTTGAAAATTAAAATATTGTCAAAATTTTTCTTTGATGTTATTTTTTGTTATTATTATTGTTTACTTTCCGGAACTGTAATGGAAGTGTGATTTTTTCGCTGGTTTACTTGTTTAGTTGTTGTTCAATTAGTTTTTAGGGAGTTGTGTTAATGAAAAAGTTGTTATTTTTTCGCTGTAAAAAGAAATTAATGGCAGTGCCTTTTTTTTTATGCGTCATGTTATTTTATGATGATGAAGTTTGCGAAGTGTTTATTTCAATTATTTTACAACATTTTGTAATTTAGCAAAATGCTAAAAAAGCAATAAAAACCTTATAACAACTTACCTTTAAATTTGTTTGGCAAACGACCTTTTTTTATTTGCTTATAATAAGCTATGTTGCAGTATTTATAAAAAGTGAATTTAAACGTCGTGCTTAAAACTGATAAAAATTTATAATCAAAATTTTTAACTAAAAATATTGGCATGGTGTTTTAAACAAGTTTTTTAAAAAGCATTATTAGCTCAGAATAATACACTTATGTATTATTCGTATATATTAAACACAATACAAAAACTACTTGTATTGTGTATGATTGAACAAAGTAGAAAGTTGAAAGATCTATTTGATTTATTTAAACCAATTACGGGAAGAATTTTATTTTCTTTATTACTGTGAAATATGTTTAAGAAAAGCACGGAATTAAGTAATTAAAAAGAATATTAAATCTTTGGAGATTGTGAAAAAACTTGAATTGTTTAAAGATGGAGGGGAAAAAAAGTTTTATTTTTGAGTTTAAGCATATTTTCTTTTACTTATAATTCAACAGCTTGAGTGTTAAATTTCAATGTTAATTTTTAAAATGATGTTTTTGAAAAGCAAGTTTTTTAATTGTAAACTATGGAATAATAAATTTATGAATTCTACAAAAAATAAATAAATAATAATAAAATGCCTATTCCTAGATGAACGCTATAAAAATGGAAAGTGATCTAGATTAAAGCGAGATGAAATATTTTATTAGTAAATTTTGAGATATACACTTTTTTTCATTATTTCTTAAATCAATTTGCTTTGAAATTTTTCAGAAACTTACAAATAAGAAAGGAAAAATGTAACAGTTTATATAAAAGGAAGTTTTTAACAATAAATAATTAAGCTATATTTAAAAATACATTTTAAAAAGGTATTTTTGTTTTTTATAATGTATTAAACAGATTCTTTGCCGTATCACATAAAACTTTAAGGACAAAAAATAAATGAACAAATAAATAACTAAAAAGCAAGCAAGAAAAAAAAATAATTTCTTTACGTAGCATTTAATGAATCGCTTTACAAAATGTATTCTTTTTATTGTTAGTGATATTTGAACCAACATAAAATAAATTTATTTCATGTCATATAAGTTTATCTCTTTTTATTCTTATTCGTTAGAAAAGTTTTATTTAGCTCGTTCATAATTATATTTGTACATTCATTATAATCAATCGAGAAAATTAACTCGGGGAAAAGATGAAAGTATCGAAATAAAACTAAACGAAAAGAATATTTACAAATATCAAATAATAACTTTAAAACTAATGTGATAAAAGGGAATTAAACATAGTATCTTTTAAGCTATGATACAAAAGGATTCTTTTGAGTTTTTAAATTTAATTTAGATTTTTTGAAAAATTAATGAATGAAAAACAAGTTTAAATGCATATTTCATATTACTATATATATTCTTTTAGTTTGTTTTTATATTTTTCATACTTTTATAATATATATATATATATATATAACCATTAAATAAACATTACCGACCACCAACAAAAACTGTGAAACTATGAATAAAATGACGTTAACAAATACAGTTCTCCCAAACACACATAACATAGATTTCAAAACATAGTAAAAAACAGCAGAAATTGAATAACAGAAATGGAATGATTGAAATTTGTAGAACCCAGACAGAATCATCAGGTCCCAAATGTCCTAAGTTCCGCAAATAAAACGTGTGGTTTCATCTTCATAATAGCGATAAATTAGCTAACGAATATGAATTTGGGACTACCACACACATAAAACCTAGAAATAAACCATTGAACACCAATTAAGTTAAAAATGAAACAAGATTAAAAATGGCAGAGAAAAAAACAAATTACCAAATCAAAATCCATACTATCATAGCATTAGGTATAACACACTCGTTATGCATTTTATTCTCATTTAAGATAAACTTCTGTTAGAAATCAATATGACATTGTCCTGAGCAGGCCAAAACTTAAATACAAGTTAATCGCTAACTCCATTAAATATTAATGAATATAAATAAATTTAATATGAATTGATAAATATATAAATATAACTACACCAGTATACATATAAAAGTATCTAATCAACATCCATTGTAAAATGTGTATTAGCAACGCAGTTATAAATCAAATGTCCCATTTTTTTAAAATTTATTTATTTATTTAATTTTTTAATAATTAACCATTGCGTATTATCCAGACAACGCCACTCTATATATATATATGCAATAAATATTGCAGTTTCTTAAGGAATTTTACCTTAACAAATAGAAATTCGAGCTACGTAAAATTGAAGTTACGCAACAGTTTGCAGAACGCATTACTTAAAAGTTAAAAGTTTATATTTAGAAAAATTTCTTTATCATGCCGAAAAGGGATATGACTTTTTTAAACTAATCCAAATAGGTAAATGAACAAAAATTAATTTCTAACTCCTTTTACCCCTTGTATAATTATAGAGATATCGAAATCATATTTAATATCATATTTTCCCAAAATATATATTGGGTGTTATATAGAGTATTCATGGTAAAAATATATGACTTTTTATCAATTTTTTCTTAAAATTTAATGCCAAATAGATAAATGAATAAATAGTTTTTTTATTTGCATGCTTTACATAACTATAGATATACCTAAGTCATTAATTACAGGTTATTTAAAGAAAAATTATTGTTATACACTTTTTTTTAAGGTTTATGATTCTCCTGCCCTCTTAAAAAATAAATAAAACTTATGCCAAATTGGTAAATTCATAAAAAATTAGTTTTAAATTTATTTGCATACTTTGCATAACTATAGATATATACCTAAATGCTCTAATGCATAAAATTTATTTATCATTACGAAAGAACACACGACTCTTGTACAAGCGTTAAGGGTTATTACTTTTTTGGTACTTTTTTCTCTTTAAAAAACAAAAACAAACTATAATTGCAAATAAATACATTCATTAAAGAAATAGTTTCTATTTGTATACTTTGCATTAGTATAGATATATCTAAATCTTCAAATGAAAATCTGTGTTATTCAGCAGGAACATGTCCGTGAACAGCGCTGACGTCATATGGACGGTGGCAACGGCCTAAATAATCAATTTCTATTTTATCATAAGTTTAATTACTTCTAAACGTTGTATAATTAAAATTTTTAGTCTGTCGAATAGGTGAAAAGATACTTTCAAATGCACTTAGTTTGAAAACTGTGTCTCAGTGTACTGATTTTGAATCTATTTTTTTAAATATTTTTCAAGCATGATTTAAATATATATATATTTCTATCGCGTGCAGCTCGATTATGGAAGCTTAAACTTTTACAATCAAACAATATAAACTGTTCAGCTTTGCTTCCGGTTAATATTCCATAACGAAATTAAAACTTCATAAATATTTATATAATAAATAAAATAATATAAATAAAACACAAATTTAACAAGTATATAATCCAACTACGCGCTTAAACACGGAAATAATCAGAATCGAAAAGACTGCAAAACCTTTGGCCATTTCTTGGGCTAATAACATCTCGTATGCGTCTAATACGAAAGTATCGTTTTAAATACACTACAAAGCTTTATTTGAATACATAATTGGTATTTTTCTTGAATTTTTCTTTTTTTTTTATAATGGGCAATTTAGAAATATATATTAAATGTAGAAAAAAATTATTAGTTTTTAATTTTTCTGAAAAATGATTTTCATCTATATTCTGTAACATGGGAAGTCTTGTTTGGATCATCTGGTCTTCATTATATTGATTCATCATTAGAAAAAGAAAGAGGCGTATGCCTCTTTAACCAGATTTTTTGAAGGGACATTAAAAATCATATCCTTCAATTTTCAATGGATTCATTTGAAAAGGGGAAGACTTATTGATGACAAGTTCAAATAGTTATATTCTAAATTTTGTCTTAAAATAATAAAAAGCTTTTGAATTATTCAATATTTATTTATTTTTTAAATAACGAATAATTGACAGATTTTAAAATGACTCAGGCGCATTTATTTTGCATTAAATATGACAATATTTATTTATGAGATACATATTGCATGCTACAATGGAGGTTGGCATGAATTGTAAAAGTTTGCTGAATGTATAAGCAGAAAATATGTATTTTTCTAATTATGCTTGCTTTTTTCTAAAAAAGTAGCGATATATTTTCATATGTATATAAATTTCAACATTAGCCTTTAACTGATGTGACTAAAATTTGTCACACAACTGATGTGATCCGGTCTCTCAGACCCCTCGAATAAAATGAATAAAAAAAAAACAACTCAAATGGTTGAATTTACTTAAATTTTGTCCTACCAATATCGTTGTACTTCTCTTAGGAGCATGTGAATTAAATTGCATGAAAAAAGTATTTTATTCATATTATTTAACTTCAGTACAGAAAAGTAAAAAGCTGTAAAAGTGTTTACAGCTGGGAGTCGTGGGGTCTGGGAGACCGCGTGACATCAGTTAAAGGTTAGAATACCTCTGAAAGGCAACTTCTTATGCTAACGTTTTTTTAGTATTGTATAACAGATATACGGTATAAATTTTAAAAGAATGTGATAATTAGGAAAAGGAGGATGGAAGGTTTCAAAAGTTAGAAATGTCCAAAACTTCCAATTTTGAGAAATGAACATTTTAAGTAAAAAAAAAAACTGTATAATTATGCACAGTTTTTACGCATATAAAAGCTTATATATCTTGAAAGACGCGTTCGAATTGAAAAATCTTTTTGAATCAGATAAATTTGAGCATCTGTTTTCATAATTCTCAAAAAAAGAAAAATAGATTTTTTAGTCAAATTTCGTGATTTTGAAAGTCTACTGTCGCCTTAAATAATGCCGGATAGATAAAACAAAGAAAAAGAAAAGAAAGAAATCAATATTTAAAACCGAAATAAATATTTAAAAACTGTCTAATATGAGAAAGAAATAACATAAATCAATTCATAAAAAATCAATTTCTAATTTTTATTTGCATATTTTACATATCTATAGATATATCTAAATCTTCTAATGCAAAAAAAAAAAATAAATAAATAAAAAAATAAATAAATAAATAAATAAAATCATCATTAAGAAAAGTAAAAGGCGTATAACTCTTTTACCAACTTTTTAAACGAATGCCAAGTATATATATATATAAAAAAAAATAAGAAAATAAGAAAGAAATCAATATTTAAAACCGAAATCCGTGTGTAAAAACATCGCTTTGTCGAATATGCGGCTGGCAAAATAAACATCACGCCGACTACCATAATCCGTATAAAATGGAATCTCCTGCGTTTTCTTCTGGCAATACCGAAAATTTGCTGGAGTCGGGAAAAATTCCGGAGCTGGCTTTACATCCTCACTCCTTTTTCCGACTTTGTTTATTTTAATTCTCAAAGCTGAGGAGCATGCGAAATTCCAATCAACCGCGCGCGCATGTCATACAAATGAGAAGAAGGAGAGAAATGCCAGATGGTGAAACCTAGTTCCCCCCCCCCCCCTCCATGCTTTTTCTTTAACTTTGTAGCCCCATCTAAAACCTCTCTCTCCCTCTCTATCTCCGAGGGTGGTACTGCCAAATAAAGGAAAAGTCTCTATTTCTAAGTATTAAAGGCACAGTTTAGTAGTCCACGTAAATATTTAAGGGGTATGCAGGACAGGAATGCGTTTATTTATTTTATTCGTATGTTCGTGGAATTCTTGAGAATTCTCTATATTAAATCGGTAGGAATGCTCTCTGAAAATGAGGAAAAATAGGAACAAGAAAAATTCATTGCTTTTTATTTACTTTTATTCTGTGGGTTGTCACTTTTTTTTTTTCCTATGTTGGCGTTATAAGTTATTTTGAGTTTAAATGAACATTCGTTTGTAAATGTAAAGTTCTGATTTTCGTTTTTTCATCGGGTTCTAAATTGAATTAAATTAAAAAATATATTTATTTTATAGTATTCAATTAATGTCAAATTAAATCGCTTGGAATGCTCTCTGAAAATAAGAAAAAATAGGAACCAGAAAAATTCGTTGCTTTTTATTTACTTTTATTCTGTGGATTTTCACTAGGTTTTTTTTTTTTTTTTCCTACGTTGGCGTTATAAGTTATTTTGAGTTTAAATGAACATTGGTTTGTAAATGTAAGGTTCTGATTTTCGTTTTTTTTCATCGGGCTCTGAATTGTATTAAATTAAAAAATATATTCATTTTATAGCATTCAATTAATATCAAATTAAATCGGTTGGAATGCTATCTGAAAATGAGGAAAATAGGAACAAGAAAAATTCATTGCTTTTTATTTACTTTTATTCTGCGGGTTGTCACTTTTTTTTTCTATTTTGGCGTTATAAGTTACTTTGAGTTTAAATGAACATTCGTTTGTAAATCTAAAGTTCTGATTTTCGTTTTTTCATCGGGTTCTAAATTGTATTAAATTAAAAAAATATATTTATTTAATAGTATTCAATTAATGTAAAATTAAATCTGTGTGTACTTTTTTCGAATGTGATAATAGCGGATTATTTTGTTCTATTTTATTTTATTCAGTCTTATTTTATTACAACGTAAACAGAGAATACGAAAAAAAATAATAATAAAGCTTAATCAAAAGTGTTTTTATATCCATCTCTGCTTTTTTATTCCTTTAAAATAGTGAATATATATTTTTTACCGAGTCATTAGTGTTTCGATATTCAAATTTTAAGTTATGTGAAAATTTCATAAACCAAGGAAAAAAATATTTAAAAAGAAGTTGGTGTTATAAATTATTTTGAGTTTAAATGAACATTCGTTTGCAAATGTAAGGTGTTGATTCCCCCCCCCCCCATCGAGTTCTAATTGTATTAAACTTTTAAAAAGTTAATTTCCAGTATTCAATTAATATCAGAATAAACCCGTGTGTACTTTTATCGAATTTAATATCAACGAATTACTATTATTTATTTTTATTTTGTTCGTTTGTACATGTTTATTTATTTTTTATTTTTTACGCTATGTAAACATCCTATAAATTTGGAAAAAATATTTAAAAATTCTTGTGTTGCAAATTACTTTGAGTTTAAATGAGCATTCTTTTGGAAATTAAAATTATTATACTGGCTTTCGCTTTTTTAATCGTGTTCTATAATTTATTAAATTTAAAATATTTAATTTTGTGTATTCAATTAATGTGGAAATAAACTGTGTGCACTAATGTGCACTGTGTGTGTGTGTGTTTTTTTTTTTTCGAATACATAACAACAAACATTTTATTTTATTTTATATTATTTTCATTTTATTTATTATTATTGTTATTTAATATTTACGTTATGTTATCCACGTAAACCATGAACACAAGAAAGGAGAAAAAAGGAATAAATCTCTGTGAATAGTGTTTTTATATCGATCCTTATTTTTCCTTCTTTTAAAATCATAAATATATATATTTTTTTACCGAATCTTATGCTTTGTATTAATTAAAGTAAAAATCTATTCAAGGTTTATATATATTGAAATTTTAAGTTATTCTTTCTTATTTCCGGCATAAATCAAACAAATTATGAATTTTTAAGAATAATGCTATTTATAAATTACTGTAGTTTTTTCTGCTTAAATTTGCCTGTGTTTGTTCATTAATGATTTTACAGATATCTAAATTAACGTATTATCATCTGGTTTTCAATTTAAAATTATTTTCTATAATATTTTCTGTGTTTCCGAATTCCACTCGATAATATTAAGGCTACGGGCGTTTGATGCATTATTATATTTAAAATATCTCCTTGGGATATTAATATTTTTTATTTCTGCTTTCTGTGTGCTCTTCTTAAGGCTCATGTCCCTGCAGGCGAAGGCACTCACGAACTAATACTAAACCTATAGGGAGGTTATTTTCTAATATCTCGTTTGCATTTCAGTTTTGCATTCAGTTTCGCATTGGATAGCAGAGGTCCCTCTCTACATCGCTCCTTTTTTTACTTTTTTGATTTCGGTCGCAGATATTTTTTATGAAGTTACTTTCACTTTCGAAACCGGTTCGGAAAATGAAAGTATAACTCTAAAAAATATCTGCAACCAAAATCGAAAAAGTAAAAGAGGAGCGATGTAGAGATGAACCTCAGCTATCCTATGCAAAAAAAGAAAAAAATATTTAAAAATGTCGAAATGCAAACGAGATATGGAAAATAACCTCCCCATAGGTTTAGCATTACTCGAGAGTGTCTTCGCCTGCAGGGACAAATTTGCTTAAATTGCCTTAACCCTTTCCGGCGCACTGTGCCCGGTTCGGGATACCTAATTTTAATTCCAAACTTACGAACGGCACCAAGAATATTTTAATAAAATTCTGCTTTTACAATGAATAGTTAAAGTAACATGTTTTTAATTTCTGAAAAAATCGTTTTTAAATTCCGGTGTCAATCGACCATTTCATCATTTTACAAAAAAAATTGCTCGTGCCGGAAAGGGTTAAAGGATGCCTCTTTTTTCTTAGTTGTCAAAATATTTCTAAAATCTATGCTCAATTTAATATTTTATGCGTTAAAAGCAGACGAAACCGGAGTAATATTTTAACAAAATTAGACATATATTTTAGAAATATTTTGAGAACTAAGAAAACAAAAGCCATCCTTTAAAAAGAGTACACAGGAAAAAGAAGTTAAAAATATTTCCCAAGGAGGTATTTTAAATACAAAAATGCATCAAATACCCATAGACTTAACATTGCCGAGAGGGTTTCTAAAAGTAAGTGACGAGCACCCTTAAGACCTTGTCGTTTTCTTTTTCTTTTTGTTATGCATAATTTCATCATTTTCAAACAATATTCATTCTTATAGAAAATTTCTATAGAGTTACAGAATTACAAAAAAATAAATGAAATTATAATTTTAGCTAAATTTACCATAGTATTTACGATAATATTTTAAAAATGCGCCATACTATTTTACAAATGCACTTTCCAATTTTAAATATCAGTTTTCGAAGTGCAGCTCTCCGGGTGCACCGTACCTTTTTTTCTTTTTAAGAGCACACATAGACATACACATACACACACGCACACACATATATATGTATATACTTATAGTAATTAGTACATTCATGTTGACATGTCTGCATATCTTTAATATATTGTACCAGTTACGCATATATAATTCTAAAGAATACATCTCATAACTCAATAAGCAGAGAATAGAAAAATAAATAAATAATAATAACCGGCGAATAACCGGCTGGTTATTCGACAAGAACTTTCAGTTTTCTCATGGTTTATTTTTCTTTTAGCCGAGAGTGGCGGAACCTTTTTGAAGTGTAGCATATTTTTTACTGCATTTTCTTATAAATATATAATATTTTTTTATTAAACGTATACTTATCAAATTAAGGAATCACAGGACTCTTAACGCTTCAAAATTTTCAAATTTTAATTTTTGTTAGATCTGAAACTTCTATCTTTTCTGAACATTTTGGTATGATTGTTTCCTTGAAATTCCTATTAGAACAGAAGTTATGGCTATTAGAATTATACCCGCTCAATACCTAAAGCGGCGTTTCCGAAACTTTGAAGTCATTTTTCTTCAAATAACGTTTTGGGGTATAACGCGCAGGATAGCTCAAAAACTTTTGAATGTTTTTCATGAAATTTTCAAAACATATATTTCATGTTAGTCTGTATAAACTGAACCTAAAATTTCATTTTTGTTGTTCAAAAACATATTTTATAAAAGTTATTATACAGTTGAAATTTTCGAAATTATGTATAGCTAAATACAACTTTGTATTTAAAATATAAAAATCCTTTAAGAAATTTATTTACGTTCAGAATAATTATTACTGAAGTAAAAGTAGGCACCAAAATTTTCAATCTAGTTGCAAATTTTTTTTGTAATCCTGCGCGTAATCTATTATGCCGATTTTCTGCTCGTCAAATGTCTGAAAGCTTGGAGGTCCCTGTAAATGCTAATTCTAGTCCTTTCAATTTTTTAAATACATGAAATGATAGAACATACTTATATCTTCCATCCCAATAAAAATTATGATTTAAAATTATATACATTTTAAGATATTAAATGTTACGGTCTTTTTTTTTCTTTTTTTTTTTTTTTTTTTTTTGAGTCCTGATACCCCTTAACCCTTTATCTACTGACGGTACTTATAGAGTACTAATAAAATGACTTGTTATAAAATTCATTTAATACATCGATTAGTTATAATACAGTTTAGAATGTGTTATAGATACTTTATTTTATCTTGTTCCAAAAGCATTATGGGTTACACAAAACAAAAATATTTAAAAAAAAAATGATTTCTTTTGCCTTTGCACCTATTCAGCTTTCTTTGCGTTGTTGGGGGTCGGTGGGCGGGGGATTTTTTAATTCGGAAATATTTCTATATTTCTATAGTAGGAACATTATATTTGTACATTTCCTAATTCTACAAAATACTAAGAAAAATATTTAAAATAACAGATTTGAGTGGGGTTATAAATATTGCACAAAATCCTTATAAATTAAGATTTAATTAATCCTTCTAAATCCTTCAATGCTTCTAAAATCCTTCTAAAATATTAATGATAATATAATTAATATAAATGATTATATAAATCTTCTAATGTAGTTTAAACATTTAAACAATTCACGAAAAATGCTTTTGAAGATAAAATTTTCATGAATTCATAATTCAGTACATAAAGGGTTAAGCAATACATTAACTTTGACAAATGCATGAATATAATGCATTATTATACGCACATATAAGTCACAGATACACAACTATATGAAAAGAATACGTCTCAAACCTCAACAAACAAAAGACAAAAAAAAAAAAAAAAAAAAAAAAATAGCCATACAAAAATTATTTTCCATTCGGCTGGGTACTCGAGAACCACGTTTCAACAGGTTCCCGATAATTAAAAGTAATTAATTTCCTTAAACGAAGCCGGCGGAGTGTTTTAAGCTGCACTCATTAAGCTCTCTTTAAAACAACCACCAAAAACAATGAAATGCGGGAAAAGACGAAAAAAAAAAAAAGGAGAGAAGGGGGTAAGCACTAAAAGCGAAAATTAAAACAGAGAAAAAATTAACGGGGGGAGTGTGGCGGAGTCCGCTCATTAAGGCAGTAATTAAAAGCACTTAATGTAGTGGGTGGAGGAGTCGGTGGAGGAGGTTTGAGGCGATGGTGTAAACATGTTCTTCGGCGCTTTTAATTCTCCTTTGTGGCCCTTTTAATCACTCGTCAAATGAGCCGCACACTAATTAGCGTTGCGGAATAAATCACGGCTCTCATTTTTATGCGATTTTTAACTCTTTTCTTCCGTTAACCCCTTCCTTTCCCTCCCGCCTTCCGTCTCCATTCCCCAGAATAAATGGGGGAAGCGTTAATTTTTGTGGCTCTTTTTATTTTATTCCTTCTTTTCTCGGGCGAAAATTTTGTTTAATGTTCAAGTTATTTGTTGGATTGGTTTTGATTGCCTTTTATATATTTGCTTATTGAATTACGCTTGGGAAACATGATTAATATCTAAGGTTATCATGAGGTAAGGAAAGGAATGAAATAATGTTTTTTATGCTATATAGGGCGTGTGTGGATATGCATAAAGATATATTGATAAGGATAGATTTTTCGGCCTTTTATGTTTTGTAATTATTTTTAGTTATATTTGTTTGTTTGTTTATATATTTCCTATTTATGGTATGTAAAAGGATATTAATATATATATATATATTAATTCTCTCTCTCTATATATATATATACATTTCTGCGTGTGTGTTTGTAAATTGCAAGCTTCTGTGTGTGTATACATGTGTATAAATAAATATTGATAAGGATAGATTTTTCAGCCCTACGTTTAGCAATTCCATTTAAATATCTTTGTTTGTTTGTCTGTATATTTAATTTTAATATTGTCTAAGAGGATAGAAATATTTCTTATGCTCTTTATATATATTAGTGTGTGTATTTCTAAATTGCAAGTTTTGCGTGTATCGTATGTATAAATAAATGTTAATAAGAATAGATTTTTCAGTCTTTTATCTTTAGTAATTCTTTATAGCTATCTTTGTTTGTTTATTTATATATTTATTTTTTTATACTATGTAAAATAATTTGAATATATTTTTTTTTCTATGTACATATATTTGAGCGTGAGTGTGTATGTAAATTGTAAGCTCCTGTTTATGTATATGTGTATAAATAAGTATTCATAAGGATGTAATTTTCAACTTGTTGTATTTAGTAATTTTTTTTTTTAGTTACCTTTCTTTCTGAAATTTATTCAACCCTAAGTTTTTGAGTATATCTATATATATATTTATTGATAAGAATATATTTTTCAGCCTTTTATATTTTGTAGTTATTCATTTATTACATATTATGTGTTATTATTTATTACTTATTATTGTAAATTATTTTATTATTTCTTTCGTTGTTTAACCCTTTATCTAAAGATGGTACTTATAAGTGCCATTAAAATAACTTGTTATAAAATTCATTTAATACGTCGATTAGTTGAAATACAGTTTAGAATGAGTTATAGGTACATTTATTGATAATTGATATTTATTGATAAGAATATATTTTTCAGCCTTTTATATTTTGTAGTCATCCATTTATTACATATTATGTGTTATTATTTATTACTTATTATTGTAATTTATTTATTATTTCTTTCGTTGTTTAACCCTTTATCTACTGATGGTACTTATAAGTACCATTAAAATAACTTGTTATAAAATTTATTTAAGGGGACAGTAGAGTTTAAAGTCCTTAAAAATATTTTTTTTTCGTTAATTTCACCTTAAATATTAATTAAGAGTACATTATATGCATTATGCATGCATTTATCACAAAAAAAAAAAAAAAAAAAAAAAAAAAAAAAAAAAAAAAAAAATGGAATTTTACGCGTCGTTTCAGAAATCTTCGAAATGCCCCCTGCGTCTCCCATATCAATAAAAATCCCCAAAATTTTTTATAAAAGTTTGGTTTATATATATATAAATAAAATAGAGCATCGAATTTTATATATTTGAATTTAAAGGCAAAAAAAAAAAAATTCAAAATTTCAAAATTTTTTCGAAAAAATTTCAAAATTTTTCAAAAAAATTTTTTTTTAACCTTTAAATTCAAATATATAAAATTCAATGCATTATTTTATTTCTATATATAAACCAAACTTTTATAAAAAATATTCGGGATTTTCATTGATATGGAACGCGCAGCACTTCGAAGATTTCTCAGACGACGCGTAAAATTCCATTTTTTTTCTCAAAAATAATTTTTTTTTGTGTGTGATAAATGCATTCCATAATGCGTATAATGTGCCCTTGAATAATATTTCAGATAAAATTTACAAAGTATATAAAAAAATTGAAAAATTTTGAAATTTTGAAAATTTTTCGAAAATTTTTCAAAAAAATTTCAAAATTTTTCATTTTTTTTTTACCTTTAAATTTACATATATAAAATTCGATGCTCTATTTTATTTCTATATATAAACTAAACTTTTATAAAAAAATATTGGGGATTTTCATTGATATGGAATGCGCATGGGGCATTTCGAAGATTTCTAAGACGACGCGTAAAATTCCATTTTTTTCAAAAATAATTTTTATTTTTTATTTCTTTTTTTGTGATAAATCCATTCCATAATGCATATAATGTACTCCTGAATAATATTTAAGGTAAAATTTACAAAAAAAAAAAAAAAAAAAAAAAAAAATATTTTTAAGGATTTTAAACTCCACTGTCCCCTTAATACATAGATTAGTTGCAATACAGTTTAGAATGAGTTATAGATACGTAACATTATCTTATTCCAAAATCATTATTGGTTGCACAAAACAAAAATATTTTTAAAAGGATGATTTCTTTTGCCTTTGCATCTTTTCAGTTTTCTTAGAGTTTGGGGGGGGGGGGGGGGGTCAGTTTGGAAACATTTCTATACTTGTATTGTAAGAACATTATATTTGTACATTTCCTAATTCTACAAAATATTAAGAAAAATATTTAAAGTAAAAGATTTGAGTGGGATTATAAATATTGCACAAAATCCCCATAAATACAAATTTAATTAATCCTTCTAAATCCTCCAATCCTTCTAAAATCCTTTTAAAGTTTATTAAATGATTACGTAAACGTTCTAATGTAATTTAAACAATTCACGAAAAACGCTTTAGAAGATAAAATTTTCATGAATTCATAATTCAGTACATAAAGAGTTAAACAAAATATTTGTTATATAAGGGAAAGGTTTTCTTTTTCTTATTAAATATTTTTACCATCTTATATGTGTATTAATATTGTAAGATGTTATTAGTAAGGAATTTCGGAAAAGAGAAACAAATTAAAATTAGGCTATCTTGTTTCATAACAGGAAATTGAGACCATTGAATTTGGTAATTGACGGTAATTCATACGCAATCCAGTTAAATTTTAAACGCATATAATGCGGCAGAACTTATTGTACATAATAATGTTTCTCTTAAATATTTAAATAATAAAACGAATTCAAAGTTATCAACGTGAAAATAACATTTTTGCGTTTTTTCGTATTAATAATATTAAGGGTACGCTTCGAGTATAAGGGCTTTGGCGGGTTTTTAAAAGCTTGGCTTCAAAAAGTAAGGTTTTTTGCCAAATGATGTAATAAACCTAATGAACTTTTCTGCTTATTTATATATGTATTTATATATTTAAAACATTTTATTTATGTATATACATATATATTATCATTATCGTTGTTGTTTTTCATATGCAGTTTACTTCTGTTTATATAAAAATAGAAAAACGGCTTGTTCATATTAAATAAATTGCATAAATAATGAAAAAATGGCTTATGTATACGAGACAATGGCGCCTGAAAATTTCCTTCTTCCAAGACCTTAATCTCTATCTCGCCAATGCCCCTAGCTTGGAAAAGTACCCTATTTAGAAGGATTTCTTAGATATAAAGCTTTGCAATGATTAGTTATTAATGTTGTTATGTATAATTAATAAAGAGTCGAAGTAAATATACATAATGTGAAACTGCAACTATCCAAATTCCAGATGAATCTAAATACAGTATAATTTTAATGATTTTTATTGCAAACCCACTTTTGAATCCTCCGTAACTCAGGACAATTTTTGCTTTTCATATAAATAAGTTTTCTTATATTCTATTACATAAAATAAGTATCATAATTTAATTATGAAGAAAAAATAATAGCAAATATAGATTTTTTTCAATCGATATATCTAGTAGTCAGCGTTATTATTTGTATAGAAACTTGATTTTGTTATATGCAAATGAACAAATAAGATCATTAGAAATTTTTCTGCAAGCACTTAACTATTGATTGTTTTTTTTTTTCTTTTTTATTCACCTTTTTTTTTAAATCCAATTTGGAGTATCTGAAATTGTCTTACATATGGTTTCAAGATAATTGCATTTTTTCTATAATTATTTTATGTGTCAGCGCACCATATGTATGTTAGTTCATTAAGAAGAAATCAGATATATTCCAGACACATGGAAAAGAAAAAAAATCTATATAATAAGAAAAAAAATCTATATAAAAAACAAAATAAATTATTAGGAATATTGGCGTGACATTCTTATTTTCGTTTGGCTGTAATATTTTCTTTTAATACAAGGTTTGCTATTAAATTCCAGGACTGGGGCTAATACAACGGAACTAATAATAAAAAACAAACATACGTTTAATAGTCCTCAAAATTATCACCTCCCTCCGGCATTCACACACTTTTTTTGCACGGCGGTATAAATTCTGGAAACACTTTTCGTAGTCCTCTGAAGATATGCTTCGAATTTGAGGGCTTACGTTTTTGTTAATGTCCTCTACGTCCTGAAATCGATGCCCTTTCACAGCAGTCTCAAGATTTAGGAACAAACAAAAATCAGGAGGTGACAAATCAGGAGAATACGGCCTTCTCCTAACCGGAAATGCTGACGTAATCACTGCGCATTTGTTCCGCCGCGCCGTCGCGCCTCATTGGTTACGCTATCACATCCACATGATGACGTGTTCCTACACATTTTCATTCATAAACTACATGTACGTAAGTGATATTCTGATTTGAGAAAACTGATTATTGCACTGTAAAAGCTACTCAGAAACGTTTCCGAAAGTGACGGGCAGCTAATAAAAATTTATTTTTATAAATTCTTTTATAAATTTCGAAAATAAATAATTTTTCGAGGTTTTAATCCATTTATGCCTAGCGTCCAATTTTTGGGACGCTTCGAATTTTAAGAAATTTGTATAACATTTATCTTCTTTTTGACATGCAAATTGTATGAAATAATTATTTATAAATGTCTGTATCTGTTATCGAAAGATGACAGCATAAGATGGATATTTATTTGCTTAAATGAAAGCCTTTTTCGGAGTCTATAGATTTTTCATTTTTCAAGAAGGCAAAATGTAAAAAGTAAGTTTATTTGAGGGGGGAGGGGGGCTGTCAAAAATCCAAATAAATAAGTCATAATCTTAGCTTGTAGAATTTTTTGAAATACGTATTTTTTAAAAATTGTGAAATTATAGGTTTAATAGGTTTCATGAATTTTTGTAGCGTCCCAAAGATAGGGCACTAGGCTCGAATGGGTACATATTTTTATTAACCATTTAGGGGGCAGTTATTTATGTAAAGTCCTTTTCAAGGTGATTATGAAACAAATTGTTTTTAAGCCTCAAATACGATTATTTTTAGTTTATTATTACTAGTACTTATAATGTTATTAGTCTCTGTAAAGAAATAAATATATATATTTTTAGTAGTTCATAAAAATACTAATTATAGTATATAATGTACCATTTAAAAGCTTATTTTATATACATTTAGACAAAATATATAATTAGGCATATTATACTATTACAAATATTATGCATATTCCCATATTTAGTACGTTTACATTCTATCAAATAAATAAAAAATAATTTTTACATAATTTTTTCTAGTATTTTTTCCAGTTAATTTTGTAACATTTTAAAGTAATTTTAAGAACAAATTTGAGAAAACAAAAATTGAGGCACAGATGGGTTAAAGGTAAAAGAACGCTTTTCCGAATTTTCGGTGACTTGGATAGGTTATTTTAGATTTTCGTTCTTGATTATAGTACATTTTCGTAGAATAGGAAGCTTGTCATTTTTTACAGCGTACTTATAATTCCCAGATAATTACCAAAAATGAATTTAAACAACAAAGAGTGTAAAATTTTAATAGTAAAGTTTTGTCGAAATACCTTCCTAGAATTTCTTTAAATATTATAGAGCATTATTATAAAATAAAAATCATACACTGTAAATAAAATGCACTAAAATACGGAAATACTACTGGTAATCGAGACGCCAGTACTATTTCCGTATTTTAACGGAATAGTCCCCCGTAAATGAAAAAAAAAAAAAACGGAAATTTTTCTGTAATTTACCGGGAAAAAGTTCCGTTAAAATACGGAAATAGTAATGGCGTCTCGATTGCCAGTATTATTTCCGTATTTTAGCCCGTTTTTTTTTTTTTTTTTTTTTTTTTACAGTGTATAAATTTAGAAACAATTCATGCAAATTTTATACAACCAAGAATAATTCTTTAAGTAGAATTTTTAAGTTCTTCTGTAAGCTTTTTAAAAGAAGGGTTACCTCTTTTATTGTTTAATTCGAGTAAAACTAAATAACGTGAGTGTCTAAGCTTTATGCTTTTGCCTAACGTTTGTTAATAATATTTTCACTCTGCTAGCTTTTCTTTGTATCTAGGTAATTTAAATAATATTTTTACTTTAAACATTTGAGCACACCGAGTGTGATTTATTTACTGATAATTTCTCGAGAATCGTTATTAATAATACTCAGATTGTATGAAAACCATAGAAAAAGGCATCATTTATTTTTTTTTTTTTCGAGGAAGAAATTTAAATAATAAAATAAATAATAATAGGCTGAATATATTCAAATAATAAGCTAATAATGAGCTGCAAATAATAAGCTGAAATATGCGAATAAATATTTATAAGAATATAAGTATTAGGAGATATAAGAATATTTCATGATAATTTTTCTATATAATACTTAATCCTTATTTTATATTAAGTATGTTTTATAGTAAAGGATATTTTTTAATATTGCAGAACAGATTTATAAACATAACTTTTCGATTTCTGCTTAAATTAGGGCATTCACGTTCGTTGCGTAGATCTTCAGGAATTTCTGTTATGCAAAAAAATGACTGTAAAACAACTTTTGTTGCAAGTACAGTTTGCGTGCAAGGAAACGTCGAAGCAAGCTGGGATTAACCGTTAAATGCCTGAGTTTTCAAAAATCATTTAAAACATATTTTTCGGCTTTCTTTTTTTAAATGAATCATGGGAAAAATACTTAAAAAATTCATATTTTGTTTTAAGTATGGTTTACGGCTAAAAGACTGTTTGTTACTAATCAGTAATACTGGTGTTTAATTGAAAAAATAATTTTCCTTGATAAAATTCTATAATATTAAACACACAAGAATTTTATGGACTATGGTAAGAAATAAATTTAACTTGCTCACTGCATTACAAAATAGGGCATTTCGCAAGCTTCCAAACATAACAAAAAGAACATGCATCAACAATTGAAAAAAATAAATCTATCTTTATTCTTAAACAGCACAGGTGTTGCCAACTAAATGTTGAAAATCGATTTAATAATATTTTCAGAATGTATTTGATTGGCAAAATTAGGCATTATAGCTTCAATATTATTCTAACAGTATTTTAGAAGCCTAAATTGGGTATGCATTTAAGGGTTAAATCGACAACCCTCCGCACTACTCAATTTATCCAAACAGTGTGTCCCCGAATGATTGAAACGCCCATTAATTTATTACATGTTAATGATAGTAAGCAATGTAAATGTGGTAGAAATTGAAATAATGTTAATGAAAAGTCCTGCCATTAATTTTTTTAAAGTTACACTTTAAATTTTTATACAGTCCCTGAGTGCAATAAGTTACATTCAGTAAACTTTTCTTCATGCTCTGACAAGTATAAAAGAAAAAATTCCATTCTTCTATGACCTAAACTTACCGCGTTATAATACTTTGTATTTTATGAAATTTTGGAGCTTTGCGGCACTTAAAAAAAAATCCGTCTGTTTTCAGTGATGGAAATTTCCGAAATTTCCTAAAATGTAAAGTATGCTATCTCTTCGAATTTTGGTGTAGAAGAAATATATTGTTATCAAGGGTCGATCCGGCCAAAATTTTGGGCCTATTTAGGGCCCTTTCACAAAAATCGATTTAATAAAATAGGCTCCTTCACAAAAATAATTTTAATAAAATGGGCCCCTTCACAAAATTGAACTTAATAAAACACGTTCCTTTACAAAATTCCTTTTAATAAAATAAGCCCCCTACGTAACATTCTTTTTCATAAAAGCTGTTTTAAAATGTGTAATTTGAAAATAAAACCAGGTCATGAAAAACAAAAACTTTAGCAAGGGGATTTAAAGAATGTTTTTGTTCATAAATTCTTGGTTCGAATTTGAGTAACTGGATTTCAACTTTCGTTACAAAATGTTATTTTTCATAAAAATATTATAAAATTCACAAAAATAACTTGTACTTTTCAACAAATGGGCCCCAAGAATAAAAACCCGCATCGACCCCTGGTTAGTTGTTCTTATCAGAGCATGCAGACAATTTTACAAATATAATTTATAGGACGCTGGAACAACACAATAGCGTAAAGCGAGGAGAGCCTGCGCATATTTCAAAAGAATAATAATAAAAAATCTAAATATTAATATTTTGCTAAACTATGCATGGATAATTTTGACTTCATTTGTTTTTTATGCATTTCCATTGTTATTTTGTTGTTATACTGTAATTTAATAGAGCAGCAGTAATAAAACCAAGAAAGCTATTTTGCGCAATCTCTCCTTACAGGGTAGGAGAGAATGCGCACATGGGTAGGAGAGATTGCTCACATAGGTAGAAGAGATTGTTATTAATAATAACTACAATTAAATTGTTAACAATAATAATTACACTTAATCGACATTGTTGAAAGGTTTTTGAGAGTAAATATTATTGTATTAGGAGTGAATATTTCAACCAAATGTTTAAATAATAAATAAAAGAAAGAATTTTAACAACAGTTAAAAATTTTAATTTAAATAGATTAAAATATCAGAAAAAGCAAGCCTTACTAAGATTACAAAATAACATTAATCTAGTTGATAACATGTTTAACTTGAAAATTACTTCATTTCCATTTCCACAGTTTCATTGTATTTTGTTTGCTAACCGAAATTGTCGTCGTTCACAATCGATGCACTTATTATTGTAAATCGTGCATCATTCGTGCAATCACCTGCAATAAGCAATACATTGAATCCAGTCAGTTGTCGGAGTTGTCTCCTTGTACGGATCCAGACATTCAGTACACTCATCCTCATTGACCTTCGGTTTTTTCCTTGAGTTTTTTTTATCCCACTTTTTGTGGAAACACCTTATTTTCAGCTGTTTTTTGTAGCGGCATCCATCTTGTCTTTTTTCATGTATATTTTGTGGATCAGTAACATTAGTTGCACTCTGTTTCCTTTTGATTTCGATGGCATTACACTACTTGGAATGGGTGAAAGCTTTCCCAAAACATTGTATTAGAAAATTTATTTTAGTTAACAAAATTAATTTATTAGCAAATTAATTGTTCATAAATTAAAAAAAATATATAAATATTTAAATAAATTATTAACAAATATATTATTAATTTATTAACAACAATAATTAAATAAAATTAATTTAATAACAACTGTATTATTAATTTATTAATAAAATTTTTATCTGAAAAAGTATTTTTTTACAAATTAATTTGTTGCCAAATTTTGTTTTGATAATTATGTGTTTTTCCGAAATTATTTCAAAATTGATTCATTCATATGTTTTACACGTAATTTACAATTCAAACAAATTTATCAATAAGCTGCGTAATTTCTCCTGGCACTTAAACTTATGGGGAAATGCGCCATTTCTCCTAAGTAGCAGATGCGCAAACTCTCCTATTTTGGTAGGAGAAATTCGCGTCCTTTTATTTAAATATGGCCACTTCTGAAATGAATTGTTGGTGTTCGCATACTTAGTTCAGGTTATTAGTTTATAAGAAATCGTTTAAGTTCAAAATATTTTGTATTACTGACGTTCTATAAAAATTCTGACGAATAGTTATGAAAATTCAAGCACTTACTTTGGAAAAACAAAACAAAACAGCACCGCTTTATCCAAGACGCTTGGAACAATAAATATGAACATTCATGTAGACACTGCACTAATGCTGCTGTACAACTACCTAGAGTCGCTGCGCGCGCACTCTACTCCTTCCCGTCGAATCTCTTTGTGCGCAATCTCTCCTACCGCGCGAACTCTCTTCGCTTTACGTTAAAGATATATAAGATAAATTATACATCACTCATATACATTTCCAAAAAGATTGACACGCTCTTTAATGTTTTAGCTATTGGAGACGTGTATGCAATGGAAACTGCAAAAGTATTTTGTAAGACAGAAATTAAGATTATGTTACGAAATGATCCGGGTCATTAATTTTTAAGAAAATGCACATTTTAAAATTTTATACGGATCCTATAAGTTATATTCAGGAAACTTTTCTTTATGCTTTGACAATTACAACAGCAAAAAATTAATTCGTCTACATCCAAAATTTACCGAGTTATTTTACTTTGAATTTTTTTGAAATTTTGTAGCTTTCCGGTACTAAAATCAGACGGGTGGTTCTTTAGTGCCGGAAAGCTTCAGAAATTCACACAATTCAAAGTAGAATTTAGGTCGTAGAAGAATGGAATTTTTACTACTGTACTTTTAGAGCAAGGGATATATATATATATATATATATATATATATATATATATATATATATATATATATATATATTTTAATGTAACTTATAAGAACTAGGGACCTTATAAAAACTTAACTAGCATATTGTGGCTGTCACACAACTTTTTCCCATATCAATTAAATCGTTTGCAACCAAAATTAAATGACAATCAATATGTTCTTGAGACCTATCTCGGAAATCGTGAAAACAGAGCATGACAACGACACTTGTTGGGCTGCATCCACTGAAACCTGATAAGGACCTATTTATGTCAATTTTTAAAAGAATATGAAGTTTGGCATAATTCCGTGCAATAGTACTCGGATATCGTGAAAAATGCAGCACATCAGAGTCACCTATTGTGATATTTACACTAAAATTTAAACAGCATCTATTTATGACAAGGTCTAATTGAATATGAAGTTTGATGAAATTCCGTGCTTTAGGTCTTGTGATATAGCTTATAGCTGAAATCGTGAAAAATGCAGCACAGCGGAACCTGTTGTGTAATTTACGCCGAAATCTAATTGGTCTAACTGAAACTGAAGTTTTATTGAATTCCGTGTGTTAGTTCTTGAGAGTCCACAAAATTTGTGTCGCATGCAGGTAGACAGATGAACAAACCAGGGTTGGGGAGTCGGTGGGCAAAATGGGCGACTCCGACTCCGAATCCGGGAATTTTAGCAGATCCGACTCAGACAACGCAGCCCTGCTTGTGACGGTTCCGACTCCGGAATTTTTAACAGATCGGACTCAGACTTTTTCACTCAAAAATGGGTCTCACTTCGACTCCGACTCAGCAGCCCCGGAACAAACTCACTGCGAGACGTTTTCTAAAAAACCAATCAAATCCTGTTCAGCACCTTCTAAAACGTATAAATCCGTCGAAGACCGGAAGTCGAAATTTTTCACGAATCCAATACTTTCTTCTTGTTAAGGGGACCGTAGACCTTTATCTGAGAGGAAATCTACCCGAAAATCGAAAATTATTTTTGGAAATATTATTGTTCTCCAGTTTGTTCTGAGCCATTTTGCGAAAAACTGCATGCAGATACGATTATTTTTCGCAAAGTTACAAGCGTTTGAATTTTGTACACAAACATTTTTTCGGTCCTTTAATATATTTTAAATCTATTTTTCTCAAAACTGATTTTTCAATGTTTTTAGATTTTTAAAATGCTCCATGCGTCATAAAATTTGATCAAAATTCATGAAATTAAGAAGGACGAATCCTAATATTGCTTACAAATAAAAAAACTAAAAAAACACTGTGCATGTATTTTAAAATTCGACTTCATTATGATCATTGAATTTGAGTTTTAGCTTATTAAAAGGCAAAAATTTGATGAAAATCGAAGTCGAATTCAGAAAAAATCTCTAAAAAATTAAATATTCAAGGGATTAAAAAATCGATGCGCAGATTTGTTTATTATAGAGTTTTAAGTGATTAAAATAGCAAATCGAGGAAATATCTAAAAAATTATGACGCATAAAGCATTTTAAAATTTCGTTTTAAAATTTGAATTTTTTTTTAAATCTTAAAATTATAATGAGATTGAAAATTTCTTTTAATGTAGATTATATACCTATGTTGAAATGTATATTTGCACAAAATTTTATATCTCTATGATGAAAATTAAAAAAAAAAATAAATAATAATAATTTTTAACGTCCACCATCTCCTTAAGATAAAAGAAAGTAGCTTTGTGAAAATTAATGGCAGGTTTATTTCATCAACATAATCTTAATTTGTATTTTATTTATTATTTACGTTGCTTACGTATCTTTATCCAGGTAAGAACTTAAAGTGCATTTCAATCTTTTTAGGATGTCCTGTATAACACAACGAGTAGTCTGACTATTATTTATAGATTACTGCAAATTCTTGATTTCATTATTGTATGTTCATTAAATTGGCATGATAGAAAATAAACTAATTTTTACTTTCAAGAAAAAATTCGTGATACTTAAAAATATATAACTTGCAGTTTATATTTTAATTTAATTTATTAGACTATGATTAGTTATGATTAATTATGTTAATCGATCAAATATAGAGAAAAAAAATGTTTGTAGATAGAAGCATAATTTTTATTATTACTTTAGTTTGTTCATTTGAATAAAATTGAATTTTGGAAATTTTTAATCCTATAATCGAACCGATTTATTAGAATAAAAAATTGGTCTTGACTAAGCATTAATCGATTATTCGGTACAGTCATCTTAAAAATAACAGTGAAATAAAGTATATAATATAAAAAGTATTGATCTAATTTCAGCATACTATATAGACTATATGAAAATATCATTATGTGATATTTCATTTAAAATTATTCACGAAAAATATTTTCTGTAAGTGCCGATAAAAAAATAAATGCTTGTAGAAAATATATCTGAAAGATTTTAATGCATTTAGCTTAAATTGTTATGAAATACCTATGCGAAATACAATTTTATTCGAACAAAGATTAAATCGTGCGTTTATTTCTTTAATAAGAATTCATTTTGTGTTATCAGTCACTTTATTTTTTGGTTCGTAGGTTTTTTTTTTCTTTTCTTTTTTTCAGATGTCTTTAAACTGAAAGATTAAATCTTAAATTAAATAAACCATATTCTTTTAAGATTAATTGATGTGCTGTTTAATATAATCAAACGAACAAAAAAAATTACATCTCTTTATTTTATCATTTATTTAAATAAGTAAAAAATAGAACTAAAGATTCGTATATTTCGAAATAAAAGAAAAATCTCTTTACTTTGAATAACAGATGTGTTGCATCATTTATTATTTAATTCAAATAATTTTATGTGTGGTTTTATATACTCAGAATTTTTCAGACATTTTTACTTACAATTCTTATTATAGTTTTTATTACATTTAAGCGGTGCATTCTTTTTTGTGCAGGTGAATGTAAAGTATAAACTGTGTATTTATATTTCTTAACAACGAAAGTTTTATAATATTACAAAAGTTTTTAAAATATAGCATTTTTTTCTTGGCATTAGAATAACCTAAATCATATAGTCTTCAGTATTTTTACATCGCATTTAAATCTACTTTTGCTGAAAAAAAAGAGCCTCTTTCTTTATTCATATAGTCTTCAGTAACCCCGCTTTTAAATCTACTTTTATTGTAAGAACCGTTTAGTTGCAAGAAAACATCGAAGCATGTTGGGATTAAATTGATACATTTTTATATTATTTATTTTATTTCACTATTATTATTAAAAGGGCTGTACCGATCAATTGATTAATGCTAAGTCACGATTTTTTAATCGAGTAAATCGGTTCGATTATACGATTAAAAATTTCTAATTTATAATGATTTTTTTTAATTAACAAACTTAAGTAAAAACTAAAATTATGCTTCTGTCTGCAAACATTTCTATTTCAATATTTGATCGATTAGCATAATTAATTAGTGTAATTAATTTAATTAAAATATAAACTGTGTGTTTTATATTTCATGATAACGAAAATTTTATTTTACAAAGTATATTTTACGAATATAACGCTTATGTTCTTTCTGGCATTAGAACATCCTTAATAATATAGTCTTCAGTATATTTACGTGGCCTTTAAATCTATTTTCGTTGCAAGAACCGTTTAGTTGCAAGAAAACATCGAAGCATGCTGGGATTAAATCGATACATTTTATATTATTTACTTTACTCCATTGTTATTATAAAAAAGGTCTGTACCGATTAATCGATTAATGCTTAGTCACGATAATTTTTTTAATCGAGTTAATAGGTTCGATTATACGATTAAAATTTCTAAAATACGATTATTATTTTTTTTTTATTAACACACAAAGTAAAAATTAAAAAATATGCTTCTATCTACTAACTTCTTTGTCTCGAAATTTGATCGATTAACATAATTAATGATAATTCACGAGTTTAATAATTTAAATTAAAATATAAACTGTGTGTTATATATTTTATAATAACGAAAGAATTATACTATAATTCAAAAGATGCTTTAAATATATATCGTTTGAGTTCTTTCTGGCATTAGAACATCTTTATTCATATAGTCTTGAGTATTTTTATCTCGCCTTTAAATCTACTTTTGTTGCAAGAACCGTTTAGTTGCAAGAAAGCATCGAATTATGCTGGGATTAAATCGATACATTTTTATATTATTTACTTTATTTCACTGGTATTATTAAAAGGGCTGTACCGATTAATCGATTACTTCTTAGTCGCGATTAATCTTTTAATCTATTAAATCTCTTCGATTATACGATGAAAAAAATCAAAAATATTATTTTATTTTTCAAATAACAAACTGAATTAACAATAAGAATTATGTTCCTCTCTACAAACATTTTCTTTTTTCAATATTTGATCTGTTAGCATAATTAATGAGTTTAATAAATTAAATTAAATTATAAACTGCAAGTTATATATTTTATAATAACGAAAATTTTATAACATTACAAAAGATGCTTTAAATATATAACGTTTATGTTCAGTATGGCATTAGAACATCCTCATTCATATAGTCTTCAGTAATTTTACCTCGCCTTTAAATCTACTTTTGTTGCGAGAACAGTTTTGTTGTAAGAAAACATCGAAGCATGCTGGGATTAAATCCGTACTTTTTTATATTATCTACTTTTTTTTCACCGTTATTTTTAAAACGGCTGTACCGATTTATATCATGGATTAATCGTTTAATGTTTGTTATGATCAATTTTTTAACTCATTAAATGGGTTCGATTATACGACTAAAAAATTTCAAAATACGATTTTCGATCGATTAACATGATTAGTGAAATTAAAATATAAACTTCATCTTACTGTTTTTAATTATCAAACTAAAGTAGCAATAAAAAATTGTGCTTCTATCTACAAACACTATTTTTCAATATTTGATCGATTAACATAATAAATTAGTTTAATTAATTAAATTAAAATATAAACTGCATGTTATATATTTTATGATAACAAAAATTTTATAATATTACAAAAGGTGTTTTAAAAATATAACGTTTGTGTTCTTTTTAGCTTTACAATATCCTCATTCATATAGTCTTCAGTATTTTTATCCCGCCTTTAAATCTACTTTTGTTGCAAGAACCGTTTAAGTTGCAAGAAAAGATCGAAGTATGCTGGGATTAGCTTGATACATTTTACATTATATACTTTATATCACTGTTATTTTTAAAAGGATTGTACCGATTAATCGATTAATGCTAAGTCACTATCAATTTTTAATTCTATTAAATCGGTTCGATTATACGATTAAAAATTTTCAATATACGATTTTTTTAAAAATTAACAAACTAAAGTAACAATAAACATTATGCTTCAATCTACAAACATTTTTTTTCTCGATATTTGATCTATTAACATAGTTAATGATAATTAGTGAGTTTAATAAATTAGATTAAAATATAAACTGCATGTTATATATTTTATAATAACGAAAATTTTATAATATTACAAAATATATTTTTAAAATATAACATTTGTGTTTTTCTAGCTTTAGAACGTCCTAATTGATATAATTTTCAGTATTTTTACCTCGCCTTTAAATCTACTTTTGTTGCAAGAACAGTTTAGTTGCAAGAAAGCATCGAATTATGCTGGGATTAAATCGATACATTTTTATATTATTTACTTTATTTCACTGGTATTATTAAAAGGGCTGTACCGATTAATCGATTACTTCTTAGTCGCGATTAATCTTTTAATCTATTAAATCTCTTCGATTATACGATGAAAAAAATCAAAAATATTATTTTATTTTTCAAATAACAAACTGAATTAACAATAAGAATTATGTTCCTCTCTACAAACATTTTCTTTTTTCAATATTTGATCTATTAGCGTAATTGTTTAATAAATTAAATTAAATTATAAACTGCAAGTTATATATTTTATAATAACGAAAATTTTATAACATTACAAAAGATGCTTTAAAAATATAACGTTTATGTTCAGTATGGCATTAGAACATCCTCATTCATATAGTCTTCAGTAATTTTACCTTCCCTTTAAATCTACTTTTGTTGCGAGAACAGTTTTGTTGTAAGAAAACATCGAAGCATGCTGGGATTAAATCCATACTTTTTTATATTATCTACTTTTTTTTTCACCGTTATTTTTAAAACGGCTGTACAGATTTATATCATGGATTAATCGTTTAATGTTTGTTATGATCAATTTTTTAACTCATTAAATCGGTTCGATTATACGACTAAAAAATTTCAAAATACGATTTTCGATCGATTAACATGATTAGTGAAATTAAAATATAAACTTCATCTTACCGTTTTTAATTATCAAACTAAAGTAGCAATAAAAAATTGTGCTTCTATCTACAAACACCATTTTTCAATATTTGATCGATTAACATAATAAATTAGTTTAATTAATTAAATTAAAATATAAACTGCATGTTATATATTTTATGATAACGAAAATTTTATAATATTACAAAAGGTGTTTTAAAAATATAACGTTTGTGTTCTTTCTAGCTTTACAATATCCTCATTCATATAGTCTTCAGTATTTTTATCCCGCCTTTAAATCTACTTTTGTTGCAAGAACCGTTTAAGTTGCAAGAAAAGATCGAAGTATGCTGGGATTAGCTTGATACATTTTTACATTATATACTTTATATCACTGTTATTTTTAAAAGGACTGTACCGATTAATCGATTAATGCTAAGTCACGATCAATTTTTAATTCTATTAAATCGGTTCGATTATACAATTAAAAATTTTCAATATACGATTTTTTTTAAAATTAACAAACTAAAGTAACAATAAACATTATGCTTCAATCTACAAACATTTTTTTTTCTCGATATTTGATCTATTAACATAATTAATGATAATTAATGAGTTTAATAAATTAAATTAAAATATAAACTGCATGTTATATATTTTATAATAACGAAAATTTTATAATATTACAAAATATATTTTTAAAATATAACATTTGTGTTTCTCTGGCTTTAGAACGTCCTAATTGATATAGTCTTCAGTATTTTTACCTCGCCTTTAAATCTACTTTTGTTGCAAGAACAGTTTAGTTGCAAGAAAGCATCGAAGCATGCTGAGATTAAATCGCTACATTTTTATATTATTTATTTTATTTCACTGTTATTATTAAAATGGCTGTACCGATTAATCGATTAATGCTTAGTCGAGATAAATTTTTTAATCTATTAAATCGTTTCGATTATACAATTATTATTTTTTAATTAACAAACTAACGTAACGTTAAAAATTATGCTTCTATCTACAAACTATTTATTTTCAATATTTGATCAATTAACATAAGTAACATAATTAACTAGTTTAATTAATTAAACTAAAATATAAACTTCATGCTATATATTTTATAATAACGAAAATTTTATAATATTACAAAATATGTTTTAAAAATATAACGCTTTTGTTTTTCTGGAATTAGAACATCCCCATTCATATAGTCTTCAGTATTTTTATCCGGCCTTTAAATCTACTTTTGTTGCAAGAACCGTTTCGTTGCAAGAAAGCATCGAAGCATGCAGGGATTAAATCGATACATTTTTATATTATTTACTTTATTTCACTGTTATTATTAAAAAGGGCTGTAATGATTAGTCGATTACTGCTTAGTCACGATAATTTTTTTAAATCGAGTTAATCATTTCGATTACACGATTGTTATTTTTTAATTAACAAACAAAAGTAAAAATTAAAAATATACTTGTGTCTGCAAATTATTTTTCTTCCCACATTATATCAATTAATTTAATTAATTAAATTAAAACTAAAATATTGTAAAATAAAATGAAAACCCTTAAAAACGTGATTAATCGATTAAAAAACTTTGATTTACTCAGTTAAAAATGTTAATCCATTCTGAACCCTTAACACACTAATATTAGTATATTTTATACATTATGGAAGTTATTATGTACGTTTATTGCAAGCTTAAAGGAGTAAACTTTCGTAAATTTTAGTTTGAAATAAAACTTTATAATATTTCTAAATTATTTTTTTAAATATCTTTCCATTATACTACAGAAATAAATACTTGCTGACATTTTTCTAGTAAGATTTTATTGCATTTAGTTTAAATTTTTATGAAATACTTTTCCTTGCTGAAACAAAATCATGCTTTTATTATTGCAATAAAGATTCGTTTTATTTTATCAGTTTCTTTAATTTGGCTTTTTAAGATTTTTTTTTTCGAATTTTTAAAACTGAAAGATGTGGATCTTAAAATAAGTAAACATTATTCTATTAGGATTAATAGATGTGTTCCCTGATCTTAAAATAAGTAAACATTATTCTATTAGGATTAATAGATGTGTTCCCTAATATATGGCAATGAGAAAAAAATCCATTTCTTTTCATTTTGTCTTGTATTTAAATAAATAAAATGAAGAACTAAAGATTTCATACTTCGCAGAAAAAAATCCATAATTTGAATACTATACACTGTTTTTATTCTTGAGTTTAAAGTATTTAATAAGTATCTCTTTGAATACGTATATGTCGCTTAAGTTCCTATAAAATATTTCTGCCACATATATTTTTTTATTTGTAACGGAAATTAAATCATTTTTGAGCAAGCGAATCCGCTTTGTTTTGTATATTCCGTTATTTCTATGTTACTTTTTATTTACATAAAAAAAAATCGAATAAGGAATGAATTCTCCGTTTATTTTAGATTTTAATACGATCGTTTATAAATTCAGCAAAATGTGTTGTTTTTATTCGATATAAATGGTAACTAATAACTAGCTATTTTCCTTTCGGTGTATGTGCATTACTTTTTCTTCCAAATACACTTTAATTTGCAAGGAAATCAAATAATGCTGCTATTAATGCACAATATTTCGTCTCAATTTTAACTAAGGATTTTAAGGGAGATTTTTAAATACAAACATAAAAAGAATATTGAATAATGTAGAAATATTTATATTAAATAACTTTTAGTGTAGTTTTTATGGTACAGTCATGGAAAAAAAAGTAAACATCCCTACTAACTCTGCACCTAATTATAACAGAAGAAAGCTACTGGTACCAATCGATTGGAAATCAAGTCTAATTATAAATTATGTTTATAAAATTTTCCTTAGGGGGCCATCTACAAATCAAAATCATACCTGACTTTGTTTTTTATAATGGCAACATCCAATTTTGACAATATATTTTAAATATTTGGCTCAAACTTGCCTACAAACGAAATTTCTAGTCATTTGAATCATAAGTTTTTGATTCATAAACATTCAAAATCTAGAGCTTCTAATGTTAAATTACATTTTCATATTTTTATCAATATCTCCTGAAATTAATCCTAATGTGATAATTTTGTGTGTGGTTATAATGCTAAAAAAAACCAAACATTAATGCATTGAGTCTGTAATTAAAAAAAGTATAACATTAATTAGAAATTATGAAATTAATATTCGAAAAAATATATATATATGAATTGCAACCTACAATTTTTTTTTTTTTTTTTTTTTTTTTTGATAGATTTATATTTATTATGTCCTGTTTTATACAAATCCTCAAAAATATATTTTACTCATTTTATTGAAATATTTGGGCTGTCAATAGTCGAAACATATTAAACGACTGAAATGGTCATACTGGCAAGAAATAATATATAAATAGAAGTGATATAGTCCTTCTGTAGCATTTCGTCAATCGGTTACCGAACTTTATCTTGGGTTGGGTTGGGTTGATTTTTGACGGCCAATTATCTACACGAGGGATATAGGCCCAGGGGGGGAGTGCCCTCCGTGGGGGTCTTTCTAAGGGAACCTAATCCGTATTTACGCATGGAAAATCCACGGCTCGAAGAAACCCACGAAAACTCCGAACGATTATGCCGACGGGCGCGATTGGGTTCGAACCCTGCACCTCCCGTCTACCAGCTTCGAGAGCAGAACCTCTCGGCCACTGGTGGGGCGAAACTTCATCTTGGATACAGCCTCTAAAATATGCTCATTTAAAAAATTAATTAATTTCTTGGAAACTAATCGTAAGAATTTCATGAAAATTTGGATTTAGGTGAATTGAAAGACGTAAAATGCATTTATGGTGTCAAACATGGGTATTGTTATATATATAAAAAAAAGTTTTGGTTCATTTTGATATGTAGATGCCCCCCTAAGCAAATTTTATATGCACTATTTAAAAGTAGATTTTATTTCTAATCGCTTTGTACCCGCAACTTACTTCTACAATAATTTATTTCACAGTTAGCAGGGGGTGTTTACTAAACGATTGTCTTTTTTTTACAGTGACTTCAAAACTGCTTTTGCCTAAAACATTTTTAGTAACAAGAAAAGCTAAATTGATTTTAAAGTAGTGAAAAGTAGTTTTGTTTTATTTCGAGTTTGTTAAGAATAACATTAATTTTGCTTTTTTACTAACTTTTAAACATTTATATTTCCGTAAGTTGTATTAGAGGTCTGCACGGGCCGACATTTCAAGGCCCGGGTCCGGCCCGACTCATGGAGAAAAAATTTCGGCCCGTAGAAAAAATAATATTGCCCCAGCCCGATAAAAAATTTAAAAGTTCGGCCCGAGCCCGGCCCGTAAAAAAAGTTAAAATCTCGGCACAAGTGAATTTCGACAAAACATTGATTTTTACGTCGAATTGGTTAAAAATTTGTCTCTTACGAGGAGTTCTGACCAAAAATATTTATCTTAAGTTTTTTTCATATCTATAATCTTCATTTTTATAGAAGTGCCACAGGCTGCGATATTTATTTTTTTTAATGAATCCCTATTTCTTGTATGTAAATGTTTCAGCTATCATTAATATTGTTAATCCATATTCCATGTATAGAAGTGTTAAAAATCTGAAAAATGCTATACAGTAAACTCTTCTAAGACGGAATTGCATAGAAAAGAAAAAAAATGTGTTATAGACAAATACCCTTCTTAGCAAGTGTAAATGTACTAGATATTCTTTTCTTACTTATTAGTATATTCATTTTGCATGGATCAACACGTTTTTCCGTTTAAAACAGGGTTCCGTCATAGGAAGGTTTCCTTTTCACACATTTTACTATATTTTAATTTAGCTATATTTTAATTCGCGTAGAAATCTAGTATTCTTTAAAAATAATAAATTTTAATGTTTAAGTGTAGAATAATGGCGGTTAAAAAATGTATGCATTTTTTGCAAAAAATTTTGGGCCAGGCCTAATTTAACTGACTTTTAAATGGACCAGGCCACTCTAAGACAGTGATTTTCATACAGGGGGACTCAAAACTAGGACTGAAAATTTTGGGCCGTGAAGACTAAGAATGAAACTAGGCCCGGCTATGCACAGAAAAATTAAGTTAGGCCCGTCCGGAGCCTTCAGAAAAAAGTATGGCCCGGACCCGGCCTGGCCCGAACAGAGTGGAGACCAGGCCCGTCCCGAGAACCGTGAATGAATATCGGCCCGAGCCCGGTCTGCGAGTCGGACCGGGCTCGGGCTTTGGGCCACGGGCCGGCCAGTGCAGATCTCTAAGTTGTATATCCCTAAAATATAAAAAATATTGTTTAAAATGATAACTCTTGTCCATTGATATTTTAATCATCAAAACTAAAATATATGCGAACAAAATGTGCTTTTGTTAGAATGATATTTGATCCAGCTTCTTTGACCTTGGAAATAAAGTAGACACTGAGTGGCAGAAACTTTAAACTATGATGTTTAAAGCACACTGAAATCCAACAAAAATTTTAGTTATAAAAAACAAATATAACACGTATGGGTTTTGGGTGTTATAATTTAACCAAAATTCCGAGTTTGTTAGAAATTAAGAAATTTAAATTTTAAGAATAGCTCACTGTTCTTCTCTTGACAAATCAGATTGTCTTAATTATTATCCGCTTTTATATAAATATTACAACTTCAATTTGCGGAAAGTCTCTGCATGATTTTTTACCATTGAAAAATTTCTGTTGAAAAAAATAAGACTAAATTAAAATATTGGGAACTTCAAAATGATGATTCTTTTTTTCATAGCTTTATTCATATTTATTTATCCCCCCCCCCTTTCAGATCTCATGAATAAAAATTAAATGGATAAATAAATCAATATCCTTTTTATAGCTATTGAATGTAAATCTAATCGTTTCTACCACTGGAAGTAACTGAATAATCACTGTTCTTCTCTCGACAAATCAGATTGTCTTCATTATTATCCTCTTTTATATAAATATCACAACTTCAATTTGCAGAAAGTCTGTGCATGATATTTTTACCGTTTTAAACAAAATTAAAATATTGGGAACTGCAAAATATTGATTTTTTCGTAGCATAATTCATATTTATTCATTTTACCCCTTCAAATCTCACGAATAAAAAATAAATGGATAAATAAATCAATATCCTTTTTATAGCTATTGAATGTAAATCTAATCGTATTTCTACCCCTGGAACTAGCTGAAAAATCACCGTTCTTCTCTCGACAAATCAGATTGTCTTAATTATTATCCTCTTTTATATAAATATCTTCACCTCAATTTGCGGAAAGCCCCTGCATGATCTACCTTTCTTCTTTTTCCCTTTCCCGGGGTGGGGGGGCGAAGACATAAAGCCGGCGTCTCATGTAATCCCATTGGTCAACAGGGCTTTCGGGCAATAAAGACGCGAACAAGTTCCGGCCGCCAATCTGATGGCCAAGATTAAGTAATCCGGGCGCCCAGTGAATCGGCACGGGCTCTAGCTCACTCTCTTAAGAGGATTGGGGTGGAGCTGACTCCTCGACCACCCCAACACCACGGTGGTAAATGCGGCGGGTAATAGGCAGCACTCTCCTCTTCTCCATCCTTCGCTCTGTCTCTTTCTCGCCTCCTCTAAATCTTTCATTCTCTCGAGCGAGGGTGCTGACTGAATGGGGGTTCAGGTACGATTTTTTTCTTCTCTATCCTCATTCTTCTAATTTGGGAAAGCAATTGTGGCGGCCCGTGACGTTTCATTATTTTATATAATGCGAGAGACATTCTATTTGCTCTGCTTTTTAACGAATTAAATAATATACTCCTAATATACAGTTGTTTGTTCAAAAGCTTGGTTATAATTCTGCTAAAAAAAAAAAATAATAGAAAAATCTTTTGAAATTCTGTTTTTATTTTTCTAAATAATCCGAAATATTTTCTTTCCTTCACTGAAAGGAAAAAAGAAAAAAAAAAAGGGCACTCAAAATTGGGTAAAAAGTACTCGATTTTAAATACCACTTTTAAATATGATTTTATCATACTCGATTTTAAATACGTACCAGGGCCGTACTAGCCTTTTTTTTTTTTTTTTTTTTTTTTTTTTTTTTTCCACTCGGGGCAAACATAGATTTTAGCGCCCAATCCCCCCCCCCCTCCTCTTCCGCAAAATATATTTACAAAGTTAATTTTACTAATTTTCTAATAGATGACTCATTGTAAAATTTAAAATATGTAATCATAAAATATGTAATACGTTATCTGCTTTGTCAAATATTGATTCATTGAAATCTTGAAAACGGTATCGAAAATAACCGAAACAAAAAAAAAAAAAAAAAAAAATTCGCTTTATACAGGATCTTTATGCCATATCATCCTTAGATTCATCTATTCTTTGGCATACTCCAGGCAGGACGAATTTAAATATACCGTGATGAGAAAAATCGACAAACAAAATCTTCATTTGCCCCCCTTTCATTCTGGCGCCCGGGGCACATGCTCCCTCTGTCCAACCCCCTTAGTTTCGGCCCTGCCACATACTTAAAATAGCTCCGATCTAAATATACTCAAAATTGATTAACACGTGTATTCGTTTTCGATTCCATCGATGTGTTCAAATATGAATGTTATGTACCGTCTCCGGGAATCCCCGTTAAATACATATTAAAATAAAAATGTACTGACAATTATTTTCCGCTTACAGTTATTAACAAGGAACATTTACTTGAAGGAAAAATACCAAAATTGTTGTAAAGATACCCAAATCAAATATTTTTATGACAAGAGCATTGTTTTCAAGCACTTTTAAATTAAATATTTAATACGTGATTTCTCACATGAGAGAAATTACGTATTAAATATTCAGTTATTTTGAGCGTGATTTAGCCGCTGAAAATTAATTGAAAAATTAATTAAAATTATATACTTTTAAATTATTTCAAAATAATGTTCATAATTTAATATTTACATCAACGAACATCTTTTATGCTGTCATGAATGTAATAAACCATTACAAAGCACAAAATTACCATTTCGTTTGGGTTTGATATTATGGGATTAAGCATATAGCATCATTGTTGATCCAAACATACTGAATTCGGTATGAGTACATCGATATACTCATATTAGAGTACTTCATTTTTTTTTCAGTGTTTACGTGTGATTTAACTGCAAAAAAATAATGCAAATAAAACTAAATTTTAATTAATCTATTGGTTTGTCTCTTATTGCCTCCTCTAAATCTTTCATTCTCTCAAGGTGAGGGTGCTGACTGAATGGGGGAACTGGCACGATTTTCTTTCCTCTGTTTTCTTTCTTCTTTACTTGAGAAAATAATTGTGGGGGCCCGTGACGTTTCATTATTTTATATAATGCGAGAGACATTGTATTTGCTCTCCTGTTTAAGGAATTAAATAATATATTTCTACTATACAGTTGTTTGTTCAAAAGTTTGGTTATAATTCTGCTTAAAAAAATCTTTTTAAATTCTGTTTCTATTTTTCTAAATAATCCGAAATATTTTTTTTCCCTCTATGTGTGATTTAACTGCCCAAAATTAATGCAAACAAACTTAATTTTAAACTAATTTTAATTAATCTGTTGATCTGTCTCTTCTTGCCTCCTCTAAAACTTTCATTTTCTTAAGCAAAGGTGCTGACTGAATGAGGGCTCAGGTACGAGTTTGTTTTTCCTCATTTTATCTATTTTAGAAGGCCCGTGACTTTAATTATTTTATATAATGTAAGAGACATTCTATTTACAATTCGTTTAAGAAGTTAACTATAGTACAGTGCTCTAAATATACACTTGCTTGTTCAAAGTAAAATATTAAAATTTTATTGTAATTCTGCTTCAAATTTGGAGTTTTCTTGTCATTTAAAACTATTTATTGATATGTCCCTCCTTGTCTCCTCTAAATATTTCATTTTCTCAATCGAGGATGCTGACTGAATGAGGGTTGGAGTATGAGTTTTTTCCCCTCATTTTTATAATTTGCCCCGTGACGTTTAACTATTTTATGTAATGCAAGTGACATTATATTTACGCTTCCTTTCAATATATTAATTATAATATACTCTAAATATACACTTGCTTTTTCAAAGTAAACATTAAAATTTAATTATAATTCTGCTTCAAAAATAAATAAATAAATAAATAAATAAATAAATAAATAATAAAAAATAATAATAACTTCTTTTTTTCTTGTCATTTTAAATTATCTATTGATATATCTCTTCTTGCCTCCTCTAAATCTTTCATTTCCTCAAGCGAGGATGCTGACTGAATGAGGTTTCGAGTATGAGTTTTTTCCTCTCATTTTTCTAATTTAGAAAAGCAATGGTAAAGGCCAGCAGCGTTTAATTATTTTATATAATGCAAAAGACATTATATTGACTCTTCCTTTTAATAAATTAATCATAATATACTTTAAATATAGATTTGCTTCACACATTTAAATTTGATTATAATTCTGCAGCAAATTAAATAAATAAATAAAACAATTTCCATTCGAAGCATCTGAAATCATCTCTTGATCTATTTCTTCTTGCCTCCTCTAAATATTTTATTTTCTCAAGCAAAGGGGATGACTAAATGCAGGATCAGATACGAGGTCCTTTTTTTTTTTTTTTTTTTTCAAATTTAGAAAAGAAATTGTGGAGACGTTTAATTATTTTATATAATGCAAGAGAAATTATATTTACTCTTCATTCTAAGAAGTTAATTATAATATACTATAAACATACACTTGCCTGTTCAAAGTCAAACATTAAAATTTGATTATAATTCTACTTCAAATTTGGGGGAAAAAAATAAGCCAGTTTCGTTAGAGGTATTTTAAATCATCTGTTGATTTGTCTCTTCTTACCTCCTCTAAATCTTTCATCCTCTCGAGTGAGGGTAAAATTAATTGTAATATATTATAAACATACACTTGCTTGTTCAAAGTCAAACATTAAAATTTGATTATAATTCTACTTCAAATTTGAAAAAAAAAGAAAAAAGCAAGTTTCGTTAGAGGCATTTTAAATCCTCTGTTGATTTGTCTCTTCTTCCCTCCTCTAAATCTTTCATCCTCTCGAGTGAGGGTACTGACTGATTCAAGGCTCAGATACGATTTTTCTTTTCTCTATCTCCATTCTTCTAATTTGGAAAGTAATTGTTGCGATCCATGACGTTTCGTTATTTTACATAGAGCAAAAAACAATTTATTTACGCTTTCTTTTAAAGAATTAAATAGTATACTCCTAATATAAACTTGTTTGTTGAAAATCTTCGTTACAATTCTGGTTCAATAAAAAAAAAAAAAAAAAAAAAAAAAAGGTATTTTTAAATTTTGCGTATGCTGTTGTAAATTATCCGAGCAGTTTTCTTTCCCGAAACGTGATTTACTTGGGAAAAATTAATAGAAGAAATCCAACTTTTAGCCCTGTTTTAATCCCATATTTCGGTCAGTCTATTTATCAACTGCCCTAAATCTTTCATTCTCACTAGCCAGGGTGTAAATTGAATGAGAGCTCAGATAGTATTTTTCCGTTATACCAACACCATTGTCGCCAAGCGTAATATCTGGCGCAAAATAAAATTAAGATGTTTTCGAGTTTACGGCTAAACAATAAATAATAGTAATAATAATCAATGATTCACGTTCAATAAATGGCAAATCGCAATATCTAACACGGTTTGCACTAAAAATCTTTTGCACGATCAGAGGATTTGCAATAAATGGCGCATTAGCATACATTTTGGAATGTATGCATAGTGTTGGAATAACGAAAAAGTACCGGATTTTTTCCCTATCTTCATTCTTCTACATCGGAAAATACATCCTATTTACACTTCTGTTTTTAAGAAACTAAATAATATACTATTAAAATACAACTGCTTGTTCAAAATGAAACATTAAAGATTCATTCTAATTTTATTTCAAATTTGAAAAAAAAAAAAAAAAAAAAAAAAACTTTCTTTAGAGATATTTTATTTCCTTAATAAGTGATTTAACTGCACAATGTTAATGCTAATAAAGCTTAAGCTTCTTTTTAAGTCATCTTTTAATCTGTCTCTTCTTCCCTCCTCTAAATCTTTCATTCTCTCGAGTGAGGTTGCTCAATGAATGAAGCTCAGGTACGATTTTTTCCCTCTATCCTCTTTCTTCTAATTTAAGGAAGCAATTGTGGTAGCATGTGACGTTTCGTTATTTTCTCAAATGGAAGAGACATTATATTTACTCTTCATTTTATGAAGTTATATAACGAAAAACTTACACTTTTTTTGCAAAGCAGAACAACGTTATACTTTGGTTATAATTTTGTTTAAATTACAAAAATTAAAAAATATATATGTTAATATATTTTTTCTAAATCTACCAGAATATTTTCTTTAATTAACAAGTGATTGAATTGTACAAAATTAATACTAATTAAATTTAATGCATGCATATTCTTCTTTTTGACAAGTTATATGGTATTTATTTAATATTTAACCCTTAAATGCCTGGTGTTGCTTTTCGGCAACATACCCAATTTAGGCTCTAAAATACTAGTAGAATAATATTGAAACTATAATGCCTAACGTTGCCAATAAAATACATTCTGAAAATATTATTAAATCAATTTTCAACATGTAGATGGCAACACATGTGCTGTTTAGGAACAAAGATAGATTGTTTTTTTCAATTGTTGCTACTTGTTCTTTTTGTTTTGTTTGGGAGCTTGCGAAATACCCTATTTTGACCTGCAGTAAGCAAGTAAAATTTTTTTCTTATTATAGGTCCTAAAATTCTTGTGTGTTTAATATTATAGAATTTTATCAAGGGAAATTATTTTTTCAATTAAACACCAGTATTGCCGATTAGTAACAAACTGATTTTTAGCCGTAAACTAGACATTAAACAAAATATGATTTTTTTAAGTATTTTTCCCATGATTTATTTAAAAAATGAAAGCCGAAAAACATTATTACAATGATTTTTGAAAAATCAGGCATTTAAGGGTTAAATTTGATTATAATAATGTAGAGATAGTAATAATGATAATAATAATAGTAACAGTAATAATTATAATAGTAATGATAAATAATAATAATAATAATAATAATAATAATTTTCCAATTTCTCTTAGCATATTTTCTAAATCATCCGAGTTATTATCTTTCCTTAAAAATGAATTTAACTTTATGATATTAATCCTAATCAAATTTAATTTCAAGCCCTTTTTTAGGCCTCCCGTTGATCTCTGTCTTTCTTGACTTTTATCTTGTTAAGTAATTGAAGGCGGAGTTACGATTTATTTTCTATCGTCTAATCTATATTTCTAATCCATTAGTATTCTCTTTACACTATACGAGATACATTTCTCCCTTAACATGCTGCACCCTTTAAAAAAAAAAATAAAAATAAAAATAATAAATAAATAAAATATCACAAAATTAATCCCAACCAAATTTTACTCTAAACCTTTATTTACAAAAGATTAATCACAACCTACTCATTGTAATGCATGTTGATCTAATGCTTTTACACTTTTGTCTAGACTATATTTATATTAAAATTAATCTTGAATGATACTATAGCGGCTGATTGCTTTTAAATCTGTTAGACTCAAAATAAATTAGGGTCAGGATTAGTTCAAGGATTTTAGGTAGAATTCCGATCAATAAAAAAGGGATGAATATCAGCTGTGTTTCATTCTTAATTTTGTATCAAAGCTTTCTGATATGAATTTACTAAGATTCTTCAAACGTGTTTATATTACTAGGAATAGTAATATGTGAGGTTATTTAACTGTAAAGAAAAAAAAAAACCAGTTTTTAAGACTACATAATAAATGGATATACTTTCCATATGAGGACAGCACATTTATATTTATTACTTTTTACGAGGGTGGTTCAATAATTATTGTCCCTAGTGTACATAAAATATTTGTACTGCGATGGTTGTTGTGGAATATCGAAGCCTAATGTCTTAGATGCCTATATGCTCAATTTCAGAACCTTAGCTGCCGTAATCACATAGTTTTGTAGGGAGGAGTGAAAGGGGGGTGAAAGGCTGACTTTTAGCTTATGGGGCTAGATTTGTGACAGTTGATAAGACGTAACTACGGTCGTTTGGACTCTGGATCATAGTGATGTAGCCACATCTCATCCACTGTCCAAATGTAGCCTCATAAGATCTGAACCAGCATTTCACCCTCATCCCCCTTCTTAAAAACTCCCCCCCCCCCCCAAAAAAAATAGATCTTTAAAACTTCACCCCTCCCTCCAAAGCTATATTAATATAGCAGCTGCGGTTCTGAAATTGAACATATAGGCATTTAAGAGATTAGGCTTCGATATTCCACATCAACTATCGCAGTACAAATATTTTATATACATTAGGGCTAATAATTATTGAACCACCCACGTATTTATTGAAGATCACTTATATAACAGACTTTTCTATCCATCATTTTTAATGTGCTTTTCAATGTATTACAATTTATATTAAGTTAAAATTGTTTTACTAGTATGTGTGAGAAAAAAATGATGAATTTTTCAGCTATATATATCAAAGAGAAGCTCTATACTTTTGTTGTTTTTAACAGTTTTTGTATAGCCGCTTTTAAATTGATTACGCATCTCTGTGCACGTAAGATACTCAAATTATTTTCAGATAAAAAGCTTAACTAATATAAAAACTATAAAAGTGGCATCTTGCGCATCAAACACTCATCTCTATTTTAAAAGGTTTTTAGAAGAAAATAAAAAATCTTGATAAAACTGTGACGGCCTTAACATTTTGTGTACTAAATTAATCTCGATCTAATTTTATTTTTAAAAATATTATTAATAAGATTCTAAATTACTTAATATAATGCTTTTGAACTTTTGTATCCAGACTGGATTTATAGTAAAGTTAGTCTTTTAAACTTTTACTGGTTATGTTTGCCTATAATAACGCTGTAACGTCTCTATACTTCTTTTGTTTTTATTAGTTTTTTGTCTATCGGCTTTTTAATTGATTACGCATCTCCATGAACAAGATATTTAAATTGATTTCAGATAAAATGCTTAATATAAAAACTAAGAAGAAAAAAGAGCATCTCGCGCATCAAAGCCGTTCATCTCTATTTGAAAAGGTTTTAGAAAAATTTATCAAATCTTGACATACCCATGACGGCCTTAACATATAGTATACAAAATAAACCTCGATCAAATTTTATTTCATGTCTTTTTAAAAATAATAATAATAAAAGTATTCTAAATTACTTAATAAAATGTTTTTGAACATTTGTGTCCAGACTAGATTTATATTAGAGGTAGTCTTTCAAACCTTTACTGGTTATGTTTCCCTATAATAACCCCGTAACGTCTCTATACCTCTGTTGTTTTTATCAGTTTTTTATCTATCGGCTTTTAAATTGATTACGCATCTCCGTGCACGTAAGATATTTAAATTGATTTCAGATAAAAAGCTTAATTAATATAAAAACTAAGAAGAAGAAAAAAGAGCATCTCGCGCATCAAAGCCATTCATCTCTACTTTAAAAGGTTTTAGAAGAAAATAGAAAAAAGCCGTGATGGAACCTTTCTTTACCCCCTTTTTATACAAAAGAGCTCACCCGATGACTTCTAACATTGCTCGTAAGGATTTCCTATAACACGAATTATCAACTGCCTCTTCTCGCTCTAATTCTCCCGCGAAATTTCTCCTCTTTTTCTCGCACAGACGAAAGCGTGATGCGGCAACCCTATAACTAACCACCCCACTCCATACTCGACTCAATGTGGCGTGATAGCGCCAGCAAATCCTTTTCAGGGAAAAAGAGAAGAGGGGGAGAGAGAGGATAGAAGGAAAAAATCTATAGGCGTGATTCGAGTTCTTTTCTCTGTGCTCTTTTCTTTGTACCACCAGAGGACGATAAACCCCCTCAACTCCGCACGTCCAGGTCACGTGAGGAAGACCACTGAGGGTGGGGGATGGGGAAAAAAGGGGGCCATTACCCTGCCTCATTATCATCTGATGGATGCTGTCTTCTGCTCCCCCTCTGGAGCAATCGATAACCACCGGGATACAAGACCGTACCTACGCGCACGACCTTTTTCGTATTTTTTATGTTTCTTTTTTTCCCTTTTTTCCCCTTCATACCCTTACTTCTGGGGATCGGTATCTAAAGACGCCAGTGAATTGCAAGATCGCATTTGTAAAATTTAACTCACGTAAATTTATGTTTTATATCCTGTAAGACAATGTTCTACCCTCAGAGACGCAAGATATTTTCCCTTTTTTTTGCATCTTAGTCTAGATGGCAAAATAATTAGACTGTCTGGTGTTACATTCATTTATTGTTGTTGCCATTAAAAAAAATCATTCTTTAATTGTCCATAAAACATCCGTGTTTGATGTATATATATATAACATTTCAAAAGTTAGAAACGTATTTAGTGTCTTTAATATATACAGAGATATATAAACGTTTCAACAAAAATAATAATGCATGTGATTAGGCATTCTTTTTTTGAATCGGAGAACAACGTTGTCCTATAAAAATATAAAAAGAGTTCTTGATATAGCAAAAAGGCATTCGAAAATATAATATAATCCCCCGAGTTTCCCATGATTCCGGAAAGCGCTCTTTTATCTTAGTTGGTTGGTTGTGTTTATGACGGCTAATTATCAACATGAGGGATATAGGCCCTAAGGGGGGGGGTGCTCTTCGTGGGGGTCTTTCTAAGGGAACCTAACCCGTATTAACGATTAGGCCGACAGGCGCGATTGTGTTCGAACCCAGCACTTCCCGTCTACCAGCTTCGAGAGCAGAACCTCTCGGCCACATTTTATCTTAGAGAACTGAAAAATCAATAGATTTCCGGACTAAAAAAATTATTTATGATACAAAAATCTATATTGTTTCCCGTAATTTTCGGAAACGTTTCGAAGTAGTTTTTACGGTGTATTAATTACGAGGGAAAGCCAGTAAGTAGGTTACAAACGAATATGAGAGACCGCAAATTAGTAGTAAATTGTTTCCAAATATGACAATAGGTGGCAGCACTATCCAACTGTAAGATATTAAGTTGGGATTTATGAGACAACAGTTGTACAAAATGAGCAGGTGCGTTTAAATTTAGTTGACGAAGAACGAAGCTGTCGTCTTGTTGAGTTTGAGACAAAAGAAACAGTGCAAAAAGTTGAGGAAATGATTAGACTTGACAGGCGAACAACAAAACACAGCATAACAACTGCAATAGGTTGTTCACATGCTTTAGCCTACAGCCGATTGATGGCTGAGACAGCAGTCCAAAGATTTTTATGCAGCAGGTATTGGATAACTCATAAACAGATGGGGCAAATGTATCAATGTAAATGGCGTATCAATGTAAATCAATGTAAATATTTTGAAATAAACATGCTTTTCAAGTATGTGTCTTGGTTTCCCTTTTTTTCATTGGTTTTTGTAACCTACTTACTGACTTGTCCTCGTAGTTTTCTCAATCCAGTATTAACACAAAATATCGGATTTTCGGATGCCGTCAATTCTGGAGTAAACATTTTCATGTTCAACTGACAAACATTCTGAATTAACAGCGTAAAATGAACATTTTTTTTTTTGTTATTACTCTTGCATGCGCAATTTTTGCTACTTAGCAGAAAACGTTTACTTGAGATTTGACAGTATCCTTAAAAAAAAAACAAAAAAAAAACGATGATTCCGGTTTCAGACAACTCTTTAAATAAAATACTCAGGACACTTAATATTAAGTAAATTATTTAAAGAATTTGGCCGCTTAGAGTTTCGTTATTAAATAAATAAAATAAATATAAATATAATTAGTACATTGCAGAAAGAGCCGAACGAAATACTGTTTTCTGGTAATCTAATAGAAGTCAATGCATCAATATAAGAATTCATTACAGCATGCATTTAAAATATTAAGTTTATAATAATTCTTAATGCACTATACGTAAAGTTTCTCATTCTCTTATACATATGACCAATTTAATTTACTTAATATTTTCTTTAATAAGATTGAAATATACTTTAATTTCAACAACCTCATTTATCTGTTTATTTATTTATTTAAGATCGATTAAAGAATTTTTGTTTGTAACATTTTAAAATATTTAATTGATTAACAAATATTTATTCATTGTTATATATATAAATTATAAAGGAAATAGAATGTATATGCAGTCCATTTAAAGTTATTTAAGATCCCTCCCACATATAAAGGAAATTTCAAGATTACCTTCTTTAACACAGTATTATGGCATATGTATATTTATATTTTTCTGACGTATATCACCAACTTTACGTAATTTTCGATGAAAATTATTTTAAAGACATACTTCAAAATACTGATACGGCTAATTGATTTATTAGATTTACACTTTTAGTAATTTATTGGTCTATTCATCAGAAAACTATTTAAAAAAAAAGCATATAGATACATCTAAAGAAACATCGAAATCCATATGCTATAATAGCTTATTTATAAATGTAATAAATTTTCAGATTATTGCTTTTAAATTGCACATTTTTAACTTGTTATCGTACATATTTACATGCTATAAACCAATTTTTTGTTATAATATGTAACATGAATAATATTAATAATAATTGTAGCATTTAACAGCAAAATAGTTTGGGTGGAAAGAATTGATGAAACAGATTACTAATATTTTGCGATATATACATATATATCTTTTGCGAAATTGATATACGTTAGGAAGATCAACATTTTAATAGTTCAAACTAATTTGATGGTAAAACTTATATATTTACAAACAGGATAATAATTAGATTAATTTTAACACAATTATTCTAATTGGTAAATAAGTTATATTAGATGTAAATTTCCAACTGGGCGAAAATTATCCGGACTAGGATTCGAACCAGGGATCTCCTGGCTGAAGCCGCCAGTGCTCTACCATCTGAGCTATCCCGGGCGAATCTGGTGGAACTTTTTCACCCAGCTAACCTTAATGATTATAGCATCTGGTCTGAAACCTGGTTCAGCTCAACAGAATAAATCTGAGGTAATGGAATTCCAGAAATCGCTGGATACGTAATTACACTTCTAATTGGTAAATAAATCATATTAGATGTAAATTACATCTAAATGTACATCTAATATGATTTATTTACCATTTAGAATAATTGTGTTAAAATTAATCTAGTGTAATTACGTATCCAGCGATTTCTGGAGTTCCATTACCTGAGATTTATTCTGTTGAGCTGAACCAGGTTTCAGACCAGATGCTATAATCATTAAGGTTAGCTGGATGAAAAACTTCCACCAGATTCGTCCGGGATAGCTCAGATGGTAGAACACTGGCGGCTTTATCCAGGAGATACCTGATTCGAATCCTGGTCCGGACATTTTTCACCCAGTTGGAAATTTACATCTAATAGGATAATAATTGTTTGCACAAGTATCAAAATGTCATGATTTACATCTGCATGATTTAAAACAGTTTTTAAATTAATCAAAATAGTGTTAGGTCCTTTCGAATTGTCTGTGTGATACTATACATAAATTAGTTTTACTGATAAATAAACACTTTATCTATAAATTAATTAATTTAACACGAACATATCGTAATTAATGGTCATATTTTCTGTGTGGGCAGTAAATATATCTTTCTGAACCCCTTCTCCTCCAGGGGGAAAAAAAAACACTTTTATCAGCAATTCTGTTAACGATGTTCAGAGGCGCCATTTAGAAAGGGGGAATTAGGGCAATTGCATCCCCCCCCCCCCGATTATTAGACATTTTTATACTATATTATCTGTTTCTTTAATTTCTCATTATTAGTTGAATGTTGTTCATTTTTTTAACAATGTATTTAAAAAATGCCTGTAAAAATTATAACAGTAAAAATAATCCTTTGAAAATACGTATAGAAAAAAAGGAACGAAAAAAGTACTATTTCATTTCAAGTGGATAGAAAGGATGATTTGATGAGAAATGATAGAAAGGATGTTTTTTCTATGTCAAATTTTTGAATTTTGCCGCCTCCGCAAAATCTAAAATGAGGATCCTAGTGATTTTACATGTTATTCCTTTTCAAATATAAAATCTGTTTCTTTAATTTCTCATTATTAGTTGAATGTTGTTCATTTTTTATCAATGTATTTAAAAAATGCCTGCAAAAATTATAACAGTAAAAATAATCCTTTGAAAATACGTATAGAAAAAAAGGAACGAAAAAAGTACTATTTCATTTCAAGTGGATAGAAAGGATGATTTGATGAGAAATGATGATTTGGTGAGAAATGATAGAAAGGATGTTTTTTCTATGTCAAATGTTTGAATTTTGCCGCCTCCGCAAAATCTAAAATGAGGATCCTAGTGATTTTACATGTTATTCCTTTTCAAATATAAAACTAGTCTTGTGTTTCTGATAAGCAATTCGAACAAGATCAGCGTTGTGTATTTAAGTAGTATGGACCGTTTAACCGGAAACTAGTTAACCAGAAAACTAGAATGATATTTCCAATTGAGTGGTTTCAGATTCTTTCCAGAAAAAAGTGCCTTATAGTGTCAGTTTGACATGTGCATTGATTGATATATTACGACAAGAATGATATATTTTTATACCAACATCCAGAATTTGAAATGGAATCATTTTTAGTTAGATATTGGGCGTTTTGATTTTTATGCAGAATTGTTTTTTGCGATATATTCCCAGAAATTGCCTTCTTTTAAACACTAATATATATGTATATATTAGTGTTATATATATATATAGTTTCTTATTTTACATACTGGTCTCCTATGTTCATATCTTGTTCATCTTTAGAATTTTACCATTTGTTCATATATTTGTGATTTCATCTTTATTATATATATACTCTTGGCTTTTTATCATTTATTTTGTTTTATGATGCGCTGTTAGGAGCTAAATTTTGTCATTTTAGGCTTAATGCCAACAAATTTTACACCTACAAATTTGTTCATTTATTTGTGATTTCATCTTTATTAAATATATATATATATATATATATATATATATATATATATATATATATATATATATATAATAATATATAATATATATAATAATATATGAACAAATGGAAAAATTCTAAAGATGAACAAGATATGAACATAGGAAACCAGTATGCAAAATAGAAAACTATGAATAACCCACAGAATCATCAAAGGTGCTTGTTGGTTAATTCAAAGTGAAGATGCGTTATTCCACCCAATTTTGTGGGCATTAAGCCTAAAATGACAAAATTTAGAACCTAATAGCGCATCATAAAAGAAAATAAATGATAAAAAACCAAGAGACTTAAATAAAGATACACCTCACACAGGATATTAAAAGTTATTAGAGCATATATATTAATATATATATATATATATAATAAATTTGAAATCACAAATATATGAAGAAATGGATAAAGTTCTAAAGATGATTTAGAAATGAACATATGAAACCAGTATGTAAAATAAGAAACTATGAATGACTCACAAAATCATCAGAGGAGCTTGTGAGTTCATTCATAGAAGATGCGTTATTTCATCCAATTTTGTCGGCATTAAGCCTAAAATGACAAAATTTAGCTCCTTATAACGTAAACATTACAGAAAATAGATAATAAAAAGCTGAGATCCAAAGAAAGATACACCTCATACAGGATATTAAAAATATTAGAGCACAATACCTGAATGACATACTAAGGGTCAAAACTACTGCATATCAGCATGAAAAACAATGTTAAGACTATTTTAACATGTGATCTACAGTTGAGCATCTGAGTGAAACCCATAACTGTGCTGCTAGCTGGTGTGAGAAATGACAAATTTAAATTGGAACTGGATTAACAACAATAATCTTTAGAGTTGCCATCTTAAGCCCCCCCCCCCCCAAAAAAAAAAAAAAAATAAAACAAAACGAATGAAAATGATTGAAGAAATCAAGAAAAGACTTAGATTAACTTTTAGTTAAACTAGAATAAAAAAAATAGGAATAAACTTAATAAGTACTGAGTGAATACAAAATAAAATAAAGAAAAGGAATAAATTAATACAAATAAAGAAATAAAGAATTATATAAAAATAAATAAAAGAGCAATTGATTAAATTAACGTTTTAAAGGCAAAAAATTGTAATATAAAAAAATGAGAATATAAATAACATTTAAAAAGATGAGGAATATTTGAGACAGTAAAATTTAGCCTTGTATTATGTGAATAAATTTAAAAAGCAATGAGGAATATTGAGATAGAAAAATATATAAATTGAAATGATGATGCAATATGTGAAAATTTATTATGTTAAATGCATGATACCCCGGTTTTTTTTTCCTATTACATGTCTATACAAATTATAAGCATATATACATACACTTATATACGCTCACACACATAAAAATATATAAAGTTTTACATTTTTTTTAGCATTCCCGACCTCAACCCTCCATAATGGTACTTTTATTTTTTATGTTTTTTATGCTTTTAGTGTATAATGTATGGAAAAACATACACATACACCAAACTTTTTTTTATTTATTTTCTTTAATATATATATATATATATATATATATATATATATATATATATATATTAAAGATTTTTTAGTTTTTTTTTTCTTTTTTACATATTAAATGCCTATACTGGTAACAAGTAGAAAAAAAATGAATATTAAGATTTGAGCCATGCAGATATAAAAGAGATGGGATAATTATAAGACAATGCTAATTGCTTTAATTTAAAAATGTTAGGCTGTAAGAATTGGGAGGAACATAAACGTTTGATACGAAGACTATGATTAAGCAGAATATTTCGATATACTGAAATATGCAAGCAGGAATTAAAGTTCGTAAAATTAATTACATTAAATGAAAATTCATTGCGTTTATCATAAATGTTGAATGTTAGGGTGTTATTAGGGAGAATATTAATTTTAAGATCCATAAAATTGATACTAGAATTATTTGAAAAGGTAGTACTAAGTTCTAGGTTAGAAGGGTACTTTACAGGAAGAAATATAGAACTATTATCTGTAACAGAAAGAATAATTATATCATCTATGTATCTGTAGAGCAATAAATTATTATTAATAAATTTACGTTCATAAAAGTAAAGATGTAAATCAGATAACATGCTTGATGAAGCAGTTCCTTGAGGCATGCCCTGTATTTGAATAAAAAAAGCATTGTCTTGGAAAATAAAATTATGAAACAGTAGAAAGTTAGTCAAAGATGTGAAGTAGTCAGTATCAATGTTATCAGGTAAATTTAATAAAGGAAAATAATCTATAAAAAATGAATTGATAATAGAATGAAGGTCTATATATATATATATATATATAGCTTCAATACATAACACTGACATTATACAAAATAAAGATGGAACCCTTAACTTATATATATATATGTGTGACCAGAAAAAAATGAATCATTGTCAGCACCAATAAATTCATTGTACGAAATGTAAGATATCAAAATTGAATATACATTATCTCAATAAGAAAAACTATAAAATGAATGTAAAAAGGGAGATCTATCATGAATAAAAATGGATAAAATTTTAAAATTAATTTGATTCGTAACTCGTGTTCAAAGGCAATATTACGATATCATTAGAAAAATACAGTTAATTTCTGAAGTAGAAATAATAATCAGCACCGCTTAAATGCATATATATATATATATATATATATATATACATATATATATATTATCTTGATTGGATCTTATTCTTAATCTAAGGAATCTAATAATTATTCAGAAATAAGTAGAATATGTGAGGAATTCACATATATTCTACAAATTTGAACAAATGAATGTTGTTCTAATACCTAACCAGTTATATCGAATTCATCTGGCCTCGACCATTCTGGGTTAATGGTTCTATACTGTAGTTTATTAAAAAAATAATTAAAAGTTTGCTTTATATATCAAAGGATTTGCTAAAAAATGCTTCATTTTTAATTGAAAAAGCTTATATATAGTACTGACAAGAATTTCTTAGTCTCTTTTAAATTTTTATTCGTTACATAGACGCAGTGATGTAGTCGAAGGGGGACGCGGGCGGACGGCGTCCCCTCACTTTTTTATTTTATCTCAGACGTCCCCTTGCTTTTTATTTTCAATTGGAACGCTAGGAACCTGGAGGACGCAGATTTTCCAAACCTATTATTATTTTTTAAAGGATAAGCTCTCTAATAAATTAACAGTTTTAAGAATAAAAGCATTGAATTTTTATATCTTCCAACAAAACTGAAAACTTTAATACATTATAACGTGTTAAATATATCGGAAATGACGTGTGATATTGAGATTCGTTACTTGAGATCTTTGCAAGAATAGTTCAACCGAAATCATGATGAAACCGTGATTTTAGAACGTTTCTTTTGTATTTCACCTCTTTAGAATGCGAATCTTCAAAAAACATCCGCATATTGCACTTACATGTTAGACGTAATCTACTTACTAGAGTTTCTAGCCTAAATATTTCTAGACAAAATCTGTTAAAATGTGATTTTTGGAAGTTTAAATTTAATTTAAATAATGTTTAATTTTTTAATTACTTTTCTCGGCAATTCAAGATGGAAGACAAGATTTAAATACAAGTTTGGTCCATGTAACATGGGCCTTATCCTTATGTTCAGGAGTATAAGCGTCTCCCTACTTTATTTTCCGGCACTACACCACTGCATAGACGAAGCACTTACTATTGCTTCTAGGAAATAAAAACTCACGCTTTTTCTGACATTCTTTTGCTTAGATTGATCCGCTCCCTGTTATACGTAACAATATTTCCAAATGCTGATTTCGCCGCAAACGTCGAGCACACTCTTTTGCGCCAGTATTTGTGGATATGGGACCCTTCCCCTTAGAGATATGTGGCTGGAATAAAAAGCATGGAAGGAGGTACAGAGCAGAAAAAAGCAGTAGAGCCAATGTTTGCTTCCTTCCCCCCATCTATTTCTCATTCGGCTTCTTGCTTCAATCCCCGACCTATTTGCTTAAAAACTACGCCACTGGAGAACGCCACTGCCAGTTCGAAATTGAATTACAACGACTTGCTTTCTTAGGGGCTTGATGAAGAAACTTGTTCTTTTTTTCTTCTTTTTTCCCCATGGCTCTTCTATTTTACCGTATTTCGCCTAGAAAACGGATTTGTAAAATGTTAACCACCTAGTTGGAGAATTGCCCTCTTTGGCGCGTAAATCTAGAGCTTGTTTCATGTATTTAAGTGTAAAATTTAATTCCCCTCTTTTTCTGTTCTTTTAAAGATACCTAGCTGATTTTCCTGTTATTAGATGATCATGTAGCTAGCAAATGCTCTTTATGCTTCTTCTATCTTATATAAATTTGTATTCGTAATTCTCGACACGTTTCAATTAACTGATCAACTGGAATTTTATACTTTAAAAGCTCCCCTTTCCACACACTTCCTTCTCTTATGTTTTTTTCTGCTGCTACATAGAAAGTATATGGGGCATTCTCACAATCTTTTGACATTCGGGAATAAAAATCTGGTGAAATTAAACTTGCTAAAATAACATTTTAATCTGATAGGCCTTAATGATTCAAAATAAAGAAAAAAAAATAATCAGCACCGGAATTTTTTTTTTATTTAGCTGAGGTTTAAGTTAAACTTGCGAGTTTAATTTTCCTTACCATTTTACCACTATAACTTTCTATTTTCTTCTAAATTTTTACTTATAATGAATTTTCATAGTACCCACAGGACATTCAAATAAGAAATAATATCAATGTTATATTTTTAGTACAAAATTTTGGTATAACATTGTCTTAAAGGGGTGTTAAAGAAGGGACGGAAGAAAAAAAAAGGGAGATGTATAGGAAAAAAGGGACGGTAATGGGGAAAAAAAAAGGTATGGTGAGAATGGGACGGTAAGGAAATTTACTACTATTTTTAGGCAAATCATGTTAAGACTAAGTGATAGCCACAATGTTCATTGATTTTTAGAAACAGTTATTTACATTGGATTAAATAATAATTTAAAAAAAAATTAATTTACCTCGAAAAGTGCAGGAATAAACTTTGGGGACAGTAACACTACCCATAAAGCCACGATGCTTGAAATTGATATTTAAATGCTGATTAAAATTCTGCAGTAAATTTCCCGTTAAAGAATTTTAGACATTATTTCTCTAGCATACTTCTGCATGAGAAAAAAGTTGAAAAAAATTCTGTGGCTGCATCTGAAGTAATTTTCTGTATAAGTTTAGCAGGAAGGATGGTAAGGAATCTAAAACCCAGGGACAGAGTTAAAAAAATAATATCAACCGTAAAAATGTATGCAGGTTAAATTTTGCTACATATTTATGTAAAGCAATTGTCCCAGTTTCGGAAAAAATTACATCGAATTACTTTTATTGAAGCAATTTTATATAGACAGCTCCAAACTTAAAAATCAGCATCAGGGACATGGGACGGTATAGGAGTTTTCCTGGTATTTGGACCCCCAGCATTGTCCAAAACTTATTTATCTCGTTAATATTGCTATAAATCATGCAATGAGATGTTCCCCAGCATATGAGAAAAAAAAAAAAACACAAAAAAGTGTATTAAAATAAAATTTATTATTCAGGGACATGAAAGTCAAAAGATTGTGAGAATGCCCCATATCTGATTTTTCCCCCAACTATCTTCAAATGTTTAATTAAAACTTTAATGAAAAATATCTAAAATAATACATCTCGCGAAAATTAGAATTAAAACTATTAAAATATACCTCATATAATGGCAGTTTCAAAAAGACCTACTCTTGGAAAAGTCGTCAAGCAAAGTTATGTATACAAGATACATGAGGAAGAAATTGTATTAACCCTTAAATGCCGGGTGTTGCTTTTCGGCAACGTACCCAATTTAGGCTCTAAAATACTATTAGAATAGTATTGAAGCTATAATGCCTAATGTTGCCAATTAAATACATTCTGAAAATATTATTAAATTGATTTTCAACACGTAGATGGCAACACTTGTACTGTTTAAGAATAAAGTTAGATTTATTCTTTCAGTTGTTGCTACTTGCTCTTTTTGTTTTGTTTGAAAGCTTTCGAAATACCCTATTTTGTTCTGCAGTGAGCAAGTAAAATTTATTTCTTATTATAGTTCCTAAAATTCTTGTCTGTTTAATATTATTGAATTTTATCAAGGAAAATTATTTTTTCAATTAAAGACCAGTATTGCCGACTAGTTAACAAACTGTTTTTTAGCCGTAAATCATACTTAAAACAAAATATGATTTTTTTAAGTATTTTTCCCATGATTTATTTAAAAAATGAAACCCTAAAAAAGTTATTACAATGATTTTTGAAAAATCAGGCATTTAAGGGTTAAGTATATTAGTCACAAACTGCAGTAAAAGCCCAGCAGCAGAATTTTTTTCTGCAGTCTGCAACACAAGTAGAAACTTTAAAAACAGTCTGCGGAACTTAAGGACAAATGTCCTCTTTTCAATCCCTCGTGCACTCACCCCCCCCCCCCCACACACACACACACACTCCCAGTATTTGTGATTAAAAAAAAGAAAGTACTTTTTTAAATAATTTACCTTTGTCCTCAAAATTTTTAACACCACTATCTGAAAATCTTTCATAAAATTTGCCAAAATTTCTGTGAAGTTAGAAAACAGAATAACAGTAAAAACAACATATGAACACCAATTTCTAAAATTTTTGAAAAGATTGATACAATGTGATAATATCAAAAATTGTGTATAGATGTGATAATACAGGGATGAAAGTGCACTAAAGCCACTTGGAATCAGCAAAAATCTAATTTTGTAGCAGTAAATTCCTTTTTTGTAGCAGCAAAAATCTAATTTTTAATATTCTTAGAAAATCAAATTTGAGTAATTCATGCAAATACTATATGTAAGTCTAATGCAATGTTTTATTTAGCAATCGTAGCTAGTTGTGCAATTCAAAATTTAACATGCTTTCACTCAAAACACAACTAATATTTAACCTGCCACTCAGTTGTAAAAAAATCTCATAAAAACATCAATGTTCCAGCAAATTTTCCCGCGATTATTTGACGGAATTGACATTTTTCCTCGAATCTTTGACGAAATGCGCGTTTTTTCGCGATCTTTCGACGATGTCAGCCTTTTTTATCGCGATCTTTTGACGATGTCCGCCTTTTTTATCGCGATCTTTCGACGATGTTCGCGTTTTTTTCGCGATCCTTCGTCGATGTTCCCGTTTCTTTCGCGATCTATCGACGATGTTCGCGTTTTTTCGCGATCTTTCGATGATGTTCGCTTTTATTCGCGATCTTTCGACGACGTTCGTAGTTTTTTACGATCTTTTGACGATGTTCGCGATCTTTTGACGAAATTCGCGTTTTCTCTACGATCTTTTGACGGTATACTTGTTTTTTCGCGATCTTTTAGCGAAATCCACGTTTTTTAGCGATCTTTGCGCGAAATTAGCTTTTTCCGCGATTTTTCGACGAAATTCGCGTTTCTTCCGTGATCTTTTGACGAAATTCGCGTTTTTCCGCAATCCTTTCAGGGAATTCGCGTTTTTTCCGTGATCAATTGTAAAAATTAACATTTTTTTCCCGATCATTTGACGAAACTTGCGTTTTTAAGCCATCCTTTGGGGAAAGTTGCTATTTTTCCGCAGCCCTTTGATGAAATTGGCTTTTTTTTCGATCTTGCGTCAAAATTTTCGCCATCTTTTGACGAAATTTGCCTATTTTCCACGATCTTTTGACGAAAATCTCATTTTTTAGCGATCCTTTGACGAAATTTGTGTTTTTTCCGCGATCCTTTAATGAAATTTGCGTTTTTCTGCAATCCTTTGACGAAAAGTTGCTATTTTTCCGTAGCCCTTTGACGAAGTTCGTGTTTTTTCGCGATCATTTGACGGAAGCCGCATTTTCCAGCCAGCCTTTGACGAAAGTTGCTATTTCTCCGCAGCCTCTTGACGAAATTGGCGTTTCCTTTTTGACCTTATGACAAAATTTCGTTTTTTCTTTGCGACCTTTTGACGAAATTCACGTTTTTTCGCGATCCTTTGACGAAATTGGCTATTTTAACTGCAAGCGATTGACGAAATTGTGTTTTCGGCGAACATTTCTCGAAATTCGTGATATTTACGTCCGAATTTTTGGACTAATGACCGATTTTTTAAAATTTCTTAAGAAATCGCCCCTACGAGGATTGACTCATTTAATAATGGGCGTTTCACGATCGCGTGTCTAGACTAGTTTTCTCCGTGAATTATTTATATTTTAAAGGGAATCGGAGCTTCGTCAATCGTATGTGGCGTGGATCATATTATTATGGCACATGGCCAATAATTGCTAGCAAACTTTTTTATTTTCTAAATGTTAACAGTTGAAAAATAGTCTGCAGACCTTCTCAAGAGTCTGCGACGTGCGTCGCAGCGTTGCGCCGATTCTGCGCCCGGGAGTAAAAGATTAAAAAAAAAAAAAAAACCTTCAATTTACAGACAGTATTTTAATGTATTTTGATATGATATGGGTTTTCTTGCTATACGTTCACAAGAAAATAAATTCTATTATTATTATTATTACAATATTAGCCTTTCAGAAGAAATACGTGAAACCCTATGAAAAAAATATATGGTATAAATGAACTCTTAAGTAATGTCATAAGGATTTTTAGATCTATTTAGGTAAACAAAGCAGAAAAAATAATGATCTATGAAGAAGAGAAATCGACCAATATAATTTGAGTACATCAACATTTATAAAGAATTATTGCTTAAATTTAAAATGAATGTAAGTGATATCGTATTTTTTAAACTGAGCGAAATTTTGTTTTGATACAAAATTTTAAACTTTTGTAAAACTAATTTTACAGGGATCTCGTTCTACATTGATGAAAACTTTGTATTTTTCTTGGTGAATTGTCGACTTGTGCAAGAAACTTTTCGCCAAATGCATAACTGGGAGGTCCTAAAATAAACCCTCTGTGATCCAAATTCCCTATAGATTCTCTATAGGGAATTTGGATTGCCCAGGGTTCGGGTAACTATGATGAAATCACAAAATTTTGCCTCGAAAGCAAAAGTTTAAATGACATCTAAGTAAAGTGTCAAGCAGGTTGCAATGCGTTGATTTCATTTTTGAAGACTGCAACAAAACATTTTGTATTTTTCATTCTGACAAATTTCTTCCTATAGTTTGCAGGCATCAAGTTTGTAGCTCTGCAGTTCTTGTATTCTGAGTATTGTTTTAAGGGTATTTCTCAAAGGGATCTCAAATTTCTCTCGCTAATGTTAAACCTATGGGCAGGCAATGAATTCATGTTTTTGAAATATCACTTCAGGAAATTTGCATTTTTAACTTCTTTTTTCTGTGTACTTTTCTTAAAGGATGTCTCCTTCTTTATTTTTCAGTTGGCAAAATATTTCTAAAATATAAGGGGCGTTCAAATGAAAAGGAAAGTACTGTTATATTTAAAGCATATTTAATTTCAGAATAATTTAATTACAGAATATTGTAATTACATAAAAATAACAAATAAAGCCTATATGCAAGAATATTAAAAGGCAGAAAACCAACGTTTAAAAATGCTCAAATAATACATAAAAAGCAGCAAACAGCTGTTTCGAATCACAAGTGAGCTTTTTCTTCAATGCAAGATAGAGCAAGGCATAGCGTGTTAGGGAAAGCAAGGCTGAGCAAAACAACAGAGATGCTTGGAAAATCAGGGGTACTAGATAAGTCACTCTTTAGTCAATGACTTATCTAGTACTCCTGATTTTCCAAGCATTTGGAAAGCATTAATTTAATTTCCCCTCTTTTGGATTTTCTTTTCCTCTCGTTCTCCGGTAGATGTCGCCACTTGTCCACTCAGTTGTTTCATACTGCTTTTCTCTCATTGGTTGTTTTGGGCGCATTCGCTACCCGTATCAGGTATATAAGACCTGTGTCGTTTCGCTCAGCGTTGCTTTTTCTACCACGCTGTGCCTTACTCTATCTTGCACTGAAGAAGAATCTCGCTTGTAGATTCGAAACAGCTGTTTGTTGCTTTTTATGTATTATTTCTTCATTTTTAAACGTTAGTATTCTGCCTTTTAATTGTAATTACAGTTCATGAGTAACGTTCCAACTAAATATATTGGCCATTGATATTCATGCATTGATCCAAGCGTAGGAGTGAGTGGATAGCTTCAGTGTATAAATTCCGGGATTGCTGATGAATCCAGTTTTCCAGGATGTCTTGCATTTCCTTGTTACATATGTGAACCGGTGATCTTTCAGCCACTTTTTTAAGGGGCCAAAATATGGAAGTCACATAGGGAGATATCGGGACTGTATTCAAAACCTTCCACCAAAATTTTACCCGCAGGTCGAGAGTCTTAATGACCACATATGGCCTAGCGTTATCCTGCAATAACAGTATTCCTTTTGAGAGCTTGCCTTTGCTGCTCACCTTCTGCGAGAAGAAATTGAACAACAGCTCTTTGCGCTAATCGGAGGAATCCATCATTCATCTGATCGCGCAAAAGAAAACAGTTTATTCAAGAATGAATAAACTGAAACTGAGGCAAAGCAGCACTACAGATGCGAAACTGGAAAAAATGCCACGCCATCTATTGGCAGACACATTAACCCAAAGCAATTAGGAAGAACGACGCTACAGCAAAAGCCTCATTTTCATTTAAACGCCCCTTATATATACTTGATTTTATTTAAAATATTAAAACTTTACTCACATCAGTAGATAATAATTGGGGGTTCTAGGTCAGCGGCGTAACCTTGAATGACCTCTGTGCGCCTGTGAAGGGTGTGCGGCGTAGGTCAAGGTCATGCGGCGTACTCTTGGAGGCGGGGTCAAGGTGATGCGGCGGTGAAGGTGATGTGTCATCTTATAGTATGAGGGGTTATTTTGAGTTTAATTATTTTACTAATGATAATTAAATTTAATTGGGGGACTTTAACTTTTTTCGGGGTAATTTTTGAAGATTGAAATTTTTAGAGATTGATTTTTTTCTGACCGTACTACAGTATGAGGGGTTATTTTGAGTTTGATTTTTTTTTTTACTAATGATAATTAATTTTAATTGGGGGACTTTAACTTTTTTCAGGGTAATTTTTGAAGATTGAAATTTTTAGAGATTCATTTTTTTTTCTCACCGTACTACAGTACTTAGGGATAATTTTACATTTGAAAAATACATTAACGATAATTAATTAATTAAGAAATTTTAATTGGGGGGCTTAAACTTTTTTGGAGTAATTTTTTGAAATTTTTGGGACATTGATTTTTTTTTTTTTTTTTTTTTTTTCGTCGTACGAGGGGTTATTTTAAGTTTGATATTTTTTCATTAATGATAATTAATTAAGAAATTTTAATTGGGGGACTTAAATTTTTTGGAGTAATTTTTTGAAATTTTTGGGACATTGATTTTTTTTTCGTCGTACGAGGGGTTATTTTAAGTTTGATATTTTTTCATTAATGATAATTAATTAAGAAATTTTAATTGGGGGACTTTAACTTTTTTGGGAGTATTTTTGAAGATTGAATTTTTCATGGACATTGAATTTTTTCGTCGTACTGCAGTATGAGGGGTTATTTTGAGTTTGATTTTTTTTACTAATGATAATTAATTTAGAAATTTTAATTGAGACACTTTAACTTTTTGGGGGTAATTTTTGAATTTTCATGGACATTGATTTATTTCGCTGTTGTTTAGTACGAGGGGATATTTTGAGTTGGATATTTTTTTACTAATGATAATTAAGAAATTTGAATTGGGGGACTTTAACTTTTTGGGGATAATTTTTGAGATAGAATTTTTTGGGAGATAGATTTTTCTTTTCGTCGTACTCCAGTACGAGGGGTCATTTGTACTTTTAAAATTAATTAAGAAGTTTTAATTGGGAGACTTTAATTTTAGGGAATAATTTCTGAGATAGATTTTTTTTATTATGACATATATTTTTTAGCGCACTTGAGTTTTCGGTGTTATTTTTAGGGGCATAATTTTTGTGTTAGAGTTTTTACTGGCAACGATTTTTAATTTGGGAACTTTCAAATATTTTTTTCGCGATTTTTCATTGGCAATCGAATTTTAAACATTCATTAAGCATTTTAATTGGGAGACTTTATCTTTTAACGCAAATTTTTAGATAAAAATGGAATTTTAAATATAAATTGGATGAGGGGACTTTACGCGATTCAATTTAGTGACGTATGCGCTTGAATATTGAGTATTAATTAAAATTCTGAATGATTGTGAATTTTTGTTATTTAGTGTTAGAATTTATGTATGCGAATTTTTTAATAGTACTGCCCCACCTGTGGGTGAGAGGTTATGCTCATGAAGCTAATAGACGTGAAGTGCTGGGTTCGATCCCAATCGCGCCCGTCGGCCTAATCGTTCGGAGTTTTGTTTGAGCTATAGATTTTCATGTGTAAATTCAGGTTAGGTTACCTTAGAAAGAACTTCACGAAGGGCACTCCCCCCTATATCCCTAGTGTAGATAATCAATCGCGCCCGTCGGCCTAATCGTTCGGAGTTTTGTTTGAGTCATGGATTTGCATGCGTAAATTTGGGTTAGGTTACCTTAGAAAGACCTTCACGAAGGGCACTCCCCCCTATATCCCTAGCGTAGATAATCGCGCCCGTCGGCCTAATCGTTCGGAGTTTTGTTTGAGTCATGGATTTGCATGCGTAAATTTGGGTTAGCTTCCCTTAGAAAGACCCTGACGAAGGGCACTCCCTCCTTTTATCCATAGTGTAGATAATCGGTCGTCAAAATTAACCCACCTTTTTAATAGTACTAGTAAACTTTAGAATTTTTTTTCTGAATCCGTGTTAGATGAGTAGATATTTTTTCTCGGTTTTATACAAAAATAGAAATTGGTAAGATATTTTTGAGGATATCGGTTTTTTGGCTTGTTATGCAATGTTTAGGTATGTATTGTTTAATCTATATGAAAATTTATTTTGAAAAAAAACATGAAATGGTATTCATAAAGATATTAGGAAATTTTCCCCCTACCCCTAAATGAATTTATATTTGTGAAATATAGGGTTACCTATTTAATGGTGTGTTTGAATTTAGAATCACCAATATACCTTAACCCGAAATTTTATTGAGGCATGTTTTCGAAAAGTTTCATATTTTTAAAAACTAGAAAATCGATTTTTAAACGAAGCGCTTTTTAAACATACATAATTTTTGAACGTTTCTATCGAAACACTTTGAATTTTTAATAAGATTTTGGAAAAAAAAACGCACTTTTGACAAATTTTCGCTAATAATTGCGCTTTTTAGAATAAAACTATTAAATAAATAAATTTACTAAAAATTTAACACACTTACTTTACTTCAAATGACTTCCAGAGCCTAAAAAAACGCGTGTTTCTGTAGGAAAATGTCTACTATACTGAACCGTGGTCATCGTGCGTTATCTTTGGGAACACTCAGAAGTGAATCACTTTATCTAGATAAGGGGTTTTCCTTTTTATCGTGATAGGATATTAGATTTTAATTTCTATTGACTAATGGTGGGGTACAAATTAAGATTAGCTAATAATTAATTTAAGATTTTTATTATCTCACTGATTACGAATTTAATGAATGAATAATTAATATTACGTCACACAAAACGAATTTTTTGAATAATTTAGATTGCGTCACAATTTTTGAATGATTTTATTAATATAAAATTTTTATCCAATTGGGGGTCATTTTTTTCCCTTATCGATTGATTTTAAATAAAATTGGAATATTTATTAATACTATATTAACAATTTAATGCATGTGCGACATTTCTTTTGGATAAAATTAAAACTCTTTTCTAATGAAACCTTTAAAAACGGATACTTTTTAAATTGATTCATTAACCGTGAGAATACTTCATACACGTCATTGATGAGTCATCACACATAAGTAAATTTTCACTCGTAAACATGAAAGTTTTAATAAATATATTGAGGTTTTTGAAAAGTGACACTCATTTTGTGCAGTGGACTTTGAATTTTTAGTCTAGTTCTAATTTCGATCTAGTTCAAATTTTGTTAAGTTAACACGTTACGAAATATAGGGGAGCTTTATACTATGCATTAATATAACTATGATTTTTGCTTAATTTTTTACAAGGATAAAATTTTTATCATCGGAAAAACACATCTTTAAGAGATTTAAAATAAATATTTGTAAATATATATATAATTTAATATCATTAAATATTTAGTATCTTCACACATAATTAACACATGTTAATTAAGTACGATTAAATTTAAAAGAAATCATAATTTTCATTAAATTAAAAAGAAATTGTACATTTAACTTTTAATCTAGCAAATATTAAAACATGAAAGAAATGATTGCGCTTTTAGAGCATATAACTTTAATCATAAAAATTTGAATACTTATCACTTTTAAATGAAAATGATAAACCTTTATTTAAAATTTTTCAGTTTATAATTAGAGACATACAATTAACTAGAAACTTAAGTATAAAAACAGAAATGAATATCTAGCAATAAGGTTAACATTTTTAATAAAAATTTAATATTTTAGGTTAATTTTAAACGTGCTAGTATTTTTAGACTAGCGAAATATCCCTTTTTTTAGAAAATACTTTTCTGGTTTAATTTTCATTTATTTTTTAAATATAACTTTTAAAAATTATTCTCAACTGTAAAAACTAGGGATTTGCTTTTGACAATTTTATTTGAATTTAAGATTTGTTTTACATTTAGAAGTATATCTTATCAAAATAAATTGGAAATATTTAGATTTGTTTATTATTAATAATTTGAAAAATAAAACATTTAAAAGTAAATTTACTTACTTTTGTTTATGTTACATATAAATCCAAAAGGGTTGAAAAAGAGTAGCAACACTTCACATAAGGTTTGTGATACTAAATGGAGTAAATTTTGAACATCAATATCTTATCTGTTTGGGTATTTCCATGAATACATGATTCATGAGATAAGCAGAATGTCATGTTCAAATATGAATCTAAGAACAGTGTTAATGAATTTACTTTATTCATATCGTATATACTTTAGCTATAATTAATATAATGTGTAATTAATAAGGGATTTAATTAATATGATGCGTTTTTAAATAAAATCTAAATATAATTGTATCTTTTTTAGTCTTATTTAATAGAAGAGGAATGCTTTTCAAATTTATTAAGAAACATGTAAGTTATTATTAGCTTGGAAATTGCAACTGAATTAAAAATTGACTTTTAACATAGAATTAGTCTTTTGCTAAATTTTCAATGAAAATATTTCTCACTTAAAAGTTTACTTCTCACATTAAAAAAGTCATATACTTGGAATTTTTACCGGGAAAATTTTCTCACATGGTAAAAGGCTTTAGTGATTGTATTAGAATAAAAACTTATCATATTAAAATTTTTAATAAGTAAATTATTATTATTAAATCTATGTCACCCACCACTCACTTTATTTACAAATAAATATTTTTCACTTTTTAATGGAAACAAAAATGGTAGGTAAAGCTTTCGTTTAATATTTTTAAATTAATTTGAGTCTTTTTTTTTTTTTTTCAGTGCGACTCCTTCAAATTAAAAACCTTTTGAGAGCTTTTATAGGGAGAACGTAAACAAATCGAAGTCTCACATTTCAACAATAAAGGATTTATACTAAGTACACTACAAACTTATTTATAAAAAGGAAAGACATAACCTTATTTCAGTTTTTCGTTAAGCATATTTTTAATTCACAAGCAGGCTTCACACATATTATTTAGCACACAAGTTACTTCAGCGAAAAATCCCTTTTCCTTATCTAAATGATTCATAGGGATTCATACCTCCCTCATGAATACGTTATACAAACGATGTATTAGTTTAATGAATATAAATTTTAACTGAATCCTTTAAACTTTATTTGATAACATTCGATCATTTTTATATTTCAAAACGAAGAAAAATTATTGAATATCACCTAACAAGCATATACTTTTACACTAACATGTTATAAAAACACTTCTCAATATTCAAATTTTATGATATTTCGACATCTCTCGCCAAGCTTTTTAAGAATGAAAGACTATTTCGTTAGAATATTTAGCTTTTTGTATACAATTTTAGCAATAAATACATAATGCACTCAACTTTACTTTGTCATTAAACATTAAATTAATCCATCGCATGCAATTCAAACTTAGGATTTTTTTTTATTTAGGGTAGATAAGTATACGTGTATATATACATGTGCATATATGTGTGTCTGTGTGCATTTGTTAATGGGGGGGAAATTTAAAAGGTATACACATTGAAAGTTAATAAAATTATTTAAAAAAAATTATATAAATATTTCAAGACAGTATTTAAGATTTGAACAACTGATAAAAATGCTTTGAAAAACATTTAAAATTATTTAAAATGTTTCTTTCATATTTTAAAGTCAACAAATTTTAATACATAGCTATGTACATACAGACATTTGAGCTATATACATACATGCATTTGACCTATGTTAACAGAACAAATGTTTTATATATTTCGATGCTATTTCCTAGTTAGTCAATTTATACTTTTTGAATATGCATATACATATATTTGTAAATTTTAATGTTTTCTGTTAAAACTGACTAGTTATTTATCCTAGTTATTTATCCTTCATTTATTAACACAATAAACCAACTGCTTTTAAAAAGACTGTGTGATTATCAAAACAACCCAAATCCTTTTATCTGTACATGCGCAAACATTTTAATAAACTAGAGGTCACATTTTTAATCGAATAAAATAATGACTAATCAAATAGGTTATATCCTAACTTAAATGATACCTTTTTTGTGATATTGCTAAACATGCTACTACAATGTCTAATCAAATAGGTTATGTCCTAACTTGAATGATACCTTTTATGTGGCATTACTAAACTAGCTAACATGACATTATTAAACTAACTTGTAAAAATAACATGATAACCTGTTTTTACTAGACAAACTTAATAATTTTCGATGCTTTTGTTTGACAATCAACAAAGTTTTATGAAATATATTCAAAAAGTTTGCTGCGATTAAAAAACATGCTTATAACTTAGATAGTTTTCACTCTTATTATTTAAAAACATATAACACAAAATATTTTTATTAAATAATCACCATTTTTCACAAGTTTGCAATATTTTTATGCTAACTAGGGTTAGTAGTATTTAGACTTAATAGATTAAACATGGATTATACATGAAATTATATATAGATTAAACAATATAGATTAAACATGAAAATTAATGTGTAAAAAAACCTTTTACTATTTTTAGTTAAACTTCATGTCATGAAATATATCCAGTTAACTTTAAAATGTACTATTACAAATTAATTTTCATGTTTAATCTATAAAGATATTTTTAATCCTGAATACTACTAACCCTAGTTAGCATAAAAATATTGCAAACTTGTGAAAAATGGTGATTATTTAATAAAAATATTTTGTGTTATATGTTTTTAAATAATAAGAGTGAAAACTATCTAAGTTATAAGCATGTTTTTTAATCGCAGCAAACTTTTTGAATATATTTCATAAAACTTTGTTGATTGTCAAACAAAAGCATCGAAAATTATTAAGTTTGTCTAGTGAAAACAGGTTATCATGTTATTTTTACAAGTTAGTTTAATAATGTCATGTTAGCTAGTTTAGTAATGCCACATAAAAGGTATCATTCAAGTTAGGACATAACCTATTTGATTAGACATTGTAGTAGCATGTTTAGCAATATCACAAAAAAGGTATCATTTAAGTTAGGATATAACCTATTTGATTAGTCATTATTTTATTCGATTAAAAATGTGACCTCTAGTTTATTAAAATGTTTGCGCATGTACAGATAAAAGGATTTGGGTTGTTTTGATAATCACACAGTCTTTTTAAAAGCAGTTGGTTTATTGTGTTAATAAATGAAGGATAAATAACTAGGATAAATAACTAGTCAGTTTTAACAGAAAACATTAAAATTTACAAATATATGTATATGCATATTCAAAAAGTATAAATTGACTAACTAGGAAATAGCATCGAAATATATAAAACATTTGTTCTGTTAACATAGGTCAAATGCATGTATGTATATAGCTCAAATGTCTGTATGTACATAGCTATGTATTAAAATTTGTTGACTTTAAAATATGAAAGAAACATTTTAAATAATTTTAAATGTTTTTCAAAGCATTTTTATCAGTTGTTCAAATCTTAAATACTGTCTTGAAATATTTATATAATTTTTTTTAAATAATTTTATTAACTTTCAATGTGTATACCTTTTAAATTTCCCCCCCATTAACAAATGCACACAGACACACATATATGCACATGTATATATACACGTATACTTATCTACCCTAAATAAAAAAAAATCCTAAGTTTGAATTGCATGCGATGGATTAATTTAATGTTTAATGACAAAGTAAAGTTGAGTGCATTATGTATTTATTGCTAAAATTGTATACAAAAAGCTAAATATTCTAACGAAATAGTCTTTCATTCTTAAAAAGCTTGGCGAGAGATGTCGAAATATCATAAAATTTGAATATTGAGAAGTGTTTTTATAACATGTTAGTGTAAAAGTATATGCTTGTTAGGTGATATTCAATAATTTTTCTTCGTTTTGAAATATAAAAATGATCGAATGTTATCAAATAAAGTTTAAAGGATTCAGTTAAAATTTATATTCATTAAACTAATACATCGTTTGTATAACGTATTCATGAGGGAGGTATGAATCCCTATGAATCATTTAGATAAGGAAAAGGGATTTTTCGCTGAAGTAACTTGTGTGCTAAATAATATGTGTGAAGCCTGCTTGTGAATTAAAAATATGCTTAACGAAAAACTGAAATAAGGTTATGTCTTTCCTTTTTATAAATAAGTTTGTAGTGTACTTAGTATAAATCCTTTATTGTTGAAATGTGAGACTTCGATTTGTTTACGTTCTCCCTATAAAAGCTCTCAAAAGGTTTTTAATTTGAAGGAGTCGCACTGAAAAAAAAAAAAAAAAAGACTCAAATTAATTTAAAAATATTAAACGAAAGCTTTACCTACCATTTTTGTTTCCATTAAAAAGTGAAAAATATTTATTTGTAAATAAAGTGAGTGGTGGGTGACATAGATTTAATAATAATAATTTACTTATTAAAAATTTTAATATGATAAGTTTTTATTCTAATACAATCACTAAAGCCTTTTACCATGTGAGAAAATTTTCCCGGTAAAAATTCCAAGTATATGACTTTTTTAATGTGAGAAGTAAACTTTTAAGTGAGAAATATTTTCATTGAAAATTTAGCAAAAGACTAATTCTATGTTAAAAGTCAATTTTTAATTCAGTTGCAATTTCCAAGCTAATAATAACTTACATGTTTCTTAATAAATTTGAAAAGCATTCCTCTTCTATTAAATAAGACTAAAAAAGATACAATTATATTTAGATTTTATTTAAAAACGCATCATATTAATTAAATCCCTTATTAATTACACATTATATTAATTATAGCTAAAGTATATACGATATGAATAAAGTAAATTCATTAACACTGTTCTTAGATTCATATTTGAACATGACATTCTGCTTATCTCATGAATCATGTATTCATGGAAATACCCAAACAGATAAGATATTGATGTTCAAAATTTACTCCATTTAGTATCACAAACCTTATGTGAAGTGTTGCTACTCTTTTTCAACCCTTTTGGATTTATATGTAACATAAACAAAAGTAAGTAAATTTACTTTTAAATGTTTTATTTTTCAAATTATTAATAATAAACAAATCTAAATATTTCCAATTTATTTTGATAAGATATACTTCTAAATGTAAAACAAATCTTAAATTCAAATAAAATTGTCAAAAGCAAATCCCTAGTTTTTACAGTTGAGAATATTTTTTAAAAGTTATATTTAAAAAATAAATGAAAATTAAACCAGAAAAGTATTTTCTAAAAAAAAGGGATATTTCGCTAGTCTAAAAATACTAGCACGTTTAAAATTAACCTAAAATATTAAATTTTTATTAAAAATGTTAACCTTATTGCTAGATATTCATTTCTGTTTTTATACTTAAGTTTCTAGTTAATTGTATGTCTCTAATTATAAACTGAAAAATTTTAAATAAAGGTTTATCATTTTCATTTAAAAGTGATAAGTATTCAAATTTTTATGATTAAAGTTATATGCTCTAAAAGCGCAATCATTTCTTTCATGTTTTAATATTTGCTAGATTAAAAGTTAAATGTACAATTTCTTTTTAATTTAATGAAAATTATGATTTCTTTTAAATTTAATCGTACTTAATTAACATGTGTTAATTATGTGTGAAGATACTAAATATTTAATGATATTAAATTATATATATATTTACAAATATTTATTTTAAATCTCTTAAAGATGTGTTTTTCCGATGATAAAAATTTTATCCTTGTAAAAAATTAAGCAAAAATCATAGTTATATTAATGCATAGTATAAAGCTCCCCTATATTTCGTAACGTGTTAACTTAACAAAATTTGAACTAGATCGAAATTAGAACTAGACTAAAAATTCAAAGTCCACTGCACAAAATGAGTGTCACTTTTCAAAAACCTCAATATATTTATTAAAACTTTCATGTTTACGAGTGAAAATTTACTTATGTGTGATGACTCATCAATGACGTGTATGAAGTATTCTCACGGTTAATGAATCAATTTAAAAAGTATCCGTTTTTAAAGGTTTCATTAGAAAAGAGTTTTAATTTTATCCAAAAGAAATGTCGCACATGCATTAAATTGTTAATATAGTATTAATAAATATTCCAATTTTATTTAAAATCAATCGATAAGGGAAAAAAATGACCCCCAATTGGATAAAAATTTTATATTAATAAAATCATTCAAAAATTGTGACGCAATCTAAATTATTCAAAAAATTCGTTTTGTGTGACGTAATATTAATTATTCATTCATTAAATTCGTAATCAGTGAGATAATAAAAATCTTAAATTAATTATTAGCTAATCTTAATTTGTACCCCACCATTAGTCAATAGAAATTAAAATCTAATATCCTATCACGATAAAAAGGAAAACCCCTTATCTAGATAAAGTGATTCACTTCTGAGTGTTCCCAAAGATAACGCACGATGACCACGGTTCAGTATAGTAGACATTTTCCTACAGAAACACGCGTTTTTTTAGGCTCTGGAAGTCATTTGAAGTAAAGTAAGTGTGTTAAATTTTTAGTAAATTTATTTATTTAATAGTTTTATTCTAAAAAGCGCAATTATTAGCGAAAATTTGTCAAAAGTGCGTTTTTTTTCCAAAATCTTATTAAAAATTCAAAGTGTTTCGATAGAAACGTTCAAAAATTATGTATGTTTAAAAAGCGCTTCGTTTAAAAATCGATTTTCTAGTTTTTAAAAATATGAAACTTTTCGAAAACATGCCTCAATAAAATTTCGGGTTAAGGTATATTGGTGATTCTAAATTCAAACACACCATTAAATAGGTAACCCTATATTTCACAAATATAAATTCATTTAGGGGTAGGGGGAAAATTTCCTAATATCTTTATGAATACCATTTCATGTTTTTTTTTCAAAATAAATTTTCATATAGATTAAACAATACATACCTAAACATTGCATAACAAGCCAAAAAACCGATATCCTCAAAAATATCTTACCAATTTCTATTTTTGTATAAAACCGAGAAAAAATATCTACTCATCTAACACGGATTCAGAAAAAAAATTCTAAAGTTTACTAGTACTATTAAAAAGGTGGGTTAATTTTGACGACCGATTATCTACACTATGGATAAAGGGAGGGAGTGCCCTTCGTCAGGGTCTTTCTAAGGGAAGCTAACCCAAATTTACGCATGCAAATCCATGACTCAAACAAAACTCCGAACGATTAGGCCGACGGGCGCGATTATCTACACTAGGGATATAGGGGGGAGTGCCCTTCGTGAAGGTCTTTCTAAGGTAACCTAACCCAAATTTACGCATGCAAATCCATGACTCAAACAAAACTCCGAACGATTAGGCCGACGGGCGCGATTGATTATCTACACTAGGGATATAGGGGGGAGTGCCCTTCGTGAAGTTCTTTCTAAGGTAACCTAACCTGAATTTACACATGAAAATCTATAGCTCAAACAAAACTCCGAACGATTAGGCCGACGGGCGCGATTGGGATCGAACCCAGCACTTCACGTCTATTAGCTTCATGAGCATAACCTCTCACCCACAGGTGGGGCAGTACTATTAAAAAATTCGCATACATAAATTCTAACACTAAATAACAAAAATTCACAATCATTCAGAATTTTAATTAATACTCAATATTCAAGCGCATACGTCACTAAATTGAATCGCGTAAAGTCCCCTCATCCAATTTATATTTAAAATTCCATTTTTATCTAAAAATTTGCGTTAAAAGATAAAGTCTCCCAATTAAAATGCTTAATGAATGTTTAAAATTCGATTGCCAATGAAAAATCGCGAAAAAAATATTTGAAAGTTCCCAAATTAAAAATCGTTGCCAGTAAAAACTCTAACACAAAAATTATGCCCCTAAAAATAACACCGAAAACTCAAGTGCGCTAAAAAATATATGTCATAATAAAAAAAATCTATCTCAGAAATTATTCCCTAAAATTAAAGTCTCCCAATTAAAACTTCTTAATTAATTTTTAAAAGTACAAATGACCCCTCGTACTGGAGTACGACGAAAAGAAAAATCTATCTCCCAAAAAATTCTATCTCAAAAATTATCCCCAAAAAGTTAAAGTCCCCCAATTCAAATTTCTTAATTATCATTAGTAAAAAAATATCCAACTCAAAATATCCCCTCGTACTAAACAACAGCGAAATAAATCAATGTCCATGAAAATTCAAAAATTACCCCCAAAAAGTTAAAGTGTCTCAATTAAAATTTCTAAATTAATTATCATTAGTAAAAAAAATCAAACTCAAAATAACCCCTCATACTGCAGTACGACGAAAAAATTCAATGTCCATGAAAAATTCAATCTTCAAAAATACTCCCAAAAAGGTTAAAGTCCCCCAATTAAAATTTCTTAATTAATTATCATTAATGAAAAAATATCAAACTTAAAATAACCCCTCGTACGACGAAAAAAAAATCAATGTCCCAAAAATTTCAAAAAATTACTCCAAAAAATTTAAGTCCCCCAATTAAAATTTCTTAATTAATTATCATTAATGAAAAAATATCAAACTTAAAATAACCCCTCGTACGACGAAAAAAAAAAAAAAAATCAATGTCCCAAAAATTTCAAAAAATTACTCCAAAAAAGTTTAAGCCCCCCAATTAAAATTTCTTAATTAATTAATTATCGTTAATGTATTTTTCAAATGTAAAATTATCCCTAAGTACTGTAGTACGGTGAGAAAAAAAAAAAATGAATCTCTAAAAATTTCAATCTTCAAAAATTACCCTGAAAAAAGTTAAAGTCCCCCAATTAAAATTAATTATCATTAGTAAAAAAAAAATCAAACTCAAAATAACCCCTCATACTGTAGTACGGTCAGAAAAAAATCAATCTCTAAAAATTTCAATCTTCAAAAATTACCCCGAAAAAAGTTAAAGTCCCCCAATTAAATTTAATTATCATTAGTAAAATAATTAAACTCAAAATAACCCCTCATACTATAAGATGACACATCACCTTCACCGCCGCATCACCTTGACCCCGCCTCCAAGAGTACGCCGCATGACCTTGACCTACGCCGCACATCCTTCACAGGCGCACAGAGGTCATTCAAGGTTACGCCGCGTACGCCGCTGACCTAGAACCCCCAATTATTATCTACTCACATCTAATTAGCTTCGCTACGTTTGTAATGAATAAAATATTAAATTTTAGTATACAGGGTGTCCGGTCTCAACGGTGTCCAATGGCTAATTCCTAAACCGTTATTCATAGACATATATTTCCAATTACAAAAATGTTTAAAATCAGATAAAGAAATATTTTAAAAGTAATTTGGGTCAATAAAAACATTTCTTAAAAAATTACGAAATTTAAATTTTTATACGGTCCCCCGGTCTTATAAATTATATTTAGTAAAGTTTTCCTTTTACACTGAGAAGTAATACACAAAAAATCCCGTTATTCTACGATTAAAATTGACCTAGTAATAGCTGTTTAAAATTGGAGCATATTTTTTGCTGCAAATCGGGGGTCATTCACAAATTTAGTCGAAATGTAATTTCGTCAGATCTATTAAAAAATGGTTGAGAGTAAACTTAACATTGCAATATAAATATGAAATCTTTAATCATTCTGACACATTAATGCAAAATATACAATTTGTAATAAATATTTAAGAAGAAAGAAAAAACAGAATTTTTATTAAATAAAATGATGCTAAATTAACAACCTCAATTCTTTACAAAATGATACGTATTTTAAAATATTATTAGATTACACTAGCCTGCAAAAGTTGGGTTATGTCATGTTTTTTAGCTTTTGATAATTGATTCTTATGTATTCTGTACCGCTGAATCGAAATTGACCTTTATTTTTAACAATCACATCAGGATTTTTCGCAAATTTCAAAGTTAAAAAGTTCAAAGTTAAAATTGAATCTCCTCCCTCATCTCATCGGACCACTCAGCTATTTAGCTGTAAGAATCCCAGGATAAGCAAAAATATCGAATAAATTATTGAAGAATATAAAATAAAATAAAACAAAAAAACTTTTACATATGTTTTATAGTATGAGATTTTCGCTATATTTTAACTTATACATTTACGATTTGCAAAAAAAAATCTAACATGATGGTTAAAAATGAAGGTCATTTTCAGATTCAGTGCTAAAAAGTACGTAAAAATCAATTATCAAAAGTAAAAAACACAACCATCTCCTCTACTTATAGTATCCTATTTTTGTTATTCTTTAAATTTGACAATTTATTATTTGCGAAATATCCTGACATGATGGTTAAATATTATTGTAATTTTCGGATTCAGTGCTAAAAAATACATAAAAGTTAAAAGACCCAACAATCGCAGTCTTGTATTATCTAATTTAAAACTTCTTGGCGGTAATCTATCCGAATTTTTTTGTGTTATCCTGTAAAATAAGTATAAATGGTAACCACCAAAAATTATAATAATATTAGATTGTTATTAGATTTGCGCCAGTATGTAAAATGTAATCTCGATCAGATATTTAAAAGTGAGTTAAAGTTCGAGTACAAAGAACTGGAAAAACATACATACGATCGTTGAAGTAACATAAAAACTTATAAAAATAATATAATTTTTGTTAAAAGAAATCACAAAAGAAACAGTCTCAAATCCTGGCAAAATAAAACATATGTTATTTTAGCCAATCTGAAACTTAATAAATGTTAACTTAATCCTAATACTTGTACGATTTTTTTCAAAGCGCAGATACACATGAAATAAGATCTTCGAATACCCTAAGCACTTGGTATATGACCCCTCAAAGCCAAGCCGAACTCATTTGTTTTCAGAGCAGATAAGTGGCATAAGTCATGCATTTTTAAAGTTTCATAACTCGCCCAATTTTATTGTTATATGAATGGGACTTTTTCTGTCTTACTTGACAGTGTAATAGGAAAATTTTACTAAACATAACTTATGGGACCGTGGGACCGTATAAAAATTTAAATTTCGTAATTTTTTAAGAAATGTTTTTATTGACCCAAATCGCTTTTAAAACATTTCTTTACCTGATTTAAAACATTTTTGTAATTGGAACTATATGTCTATGACTAACGGTTTAGGAATTACCGTGTTTACTCGCGTAATAGTCGCACTTTTTTTGCCAATTTTGCATTGTGAAAGTCTAGGTGCGACTATTATGCGGAGAAATATCTACTAGACAATATTGTACGCTCTAATGCTAAAATATTAACGGTATAAAAACACATAATAATAATATTAGTAACTTACCAATATGTTTCCAGATGATGTGCTGTTTATTAAACACCTTTTTTCTTTTTATGGTAATATTTTTATAGCCGTAAAATTACAAATAATATATGTGAAAATTTTGACAAAAATTTCTCATAATAAGTCACATTCCTGAAGGTATCAGTATCACTATTGTAATGTGAATCGGTGTCTAAAGAATCTCCGTCATTTCATAAAATGTCATCTTCGCTTCCGACCAAAGCGTCGGCGATTCTCGTCTTCTTAAGACTTTTTGAAATTATATCTCTTGCTACTAAAGTCAAGCTTTGTAATATCCAACTACAAATTAGTTCCAGGGACGGATGCCTTACTTTTACACTGGGAGCTTTTTCTTTGTTCCCATTGCCCATCCAATATCCATATACTCGTCTTATTTTGTCTTTAAACGGTTTGTTAACCGATACGATCAGCGGTTGCAGAATCGATGCAATTCCTCCAGGATTATCAACATGATCTGTTTTGCCTTCAGAAAGTTCCTTCTTTACATCATCAATAAGATGTCTTCGGAAGCTATAGAGTCCCAGCATGGCTGGTTTTTTGAGCAATACTCCAGACCTTTGCTTCCAAACATTGCGAACCCAATCTTTCATAATTTTTCCATCCATTCAATTTATGTGAAGAAAATATTTGACGATCTGCTTCAAATCGGGGGTGCGACTATTATGCGAGGGCGACTATTACGGGAGTAAACACGGTAGCTATTGGACACCATTGACACCGGACACCCTGTATATTTTAGAAATTTTTTTCAACTGAAACGGAAAGAGATATTATTCAAAAAGAGTACACGGGAAAAAGAAGTTTAAAATATTAATTTCCTGGGGAGATATTTTAAAAACACGAACTTATTTCACAGTCATAGATTTAACATTAACGAGAGGAGTTTGAGATCTCACTGACCAACACTGTTAAGGTGACTCTTCACTCACTTGAAAACAGCTGTTCAGCATATAGGCAGGTTGTTTTCGAATTTTTCGTTTAAATTTTAATATTTTTAAACAATTTTTTTTTTTTTTTTTTTTTTTTTTTTTTTTTTTTTTGACTTAGGGTAGCTAATTTCGATCTCTAATAGGGCTATGTTTTACTTTTTCGATTTCGGTTGCAGATTGTTTTAATAAAGATACTTTCATTTTCGGAACCTATTTCAAAAGTAAAAGTATCTTTATTAAAAAAATCTGCACAAAAAATCGAAAAAAATACGAAATGACCCTAGTAGAGAACAAGCTCAGCTATCCTATGATAAAAAAAAATTGTTTAAAAATATTCAAATTTAAACGAGACATTCGAAAACAACCTGCCCATAGGTTTAAAATTAGCGAACGGATATTTACAAGTGAGTGAAGAGTCCCATTAATTTGTTTTTATTAATTTTTTTCTACGAATCGCTCGCTATGATTCTCCTTTATTCATTAAATAACGCGCATTCGTTCAGCACAAAATAATTTGTTAATTTACCGTTACCTTCTCAAGACACTAAAGGATGATGATATCAATAAAAATACTCTTTTAATGTTGGAAAGAGTCTTATAATGTACCTAGGATGCATGTTTTATTTCTCGCTTTTACCCTTTTCGTTTTTCATGATTGTCCAATATTCGAGGAATAACGCGCATTAGTTGAGCACAAAATAATTTGTTAATTTACCGATCCCATTTTCAAGATACTATAAGACTGCGAATTCGTAATAATAGGCTTTTAATGTTGGAAAGTGTCTTGTAATGTATGTAGGATGCATGGTTTATTTCACTCTTTTACCTTTTTCTTTTTTCATCATTTTCCAATATTCGTTGAATAACGCGAATTCGTTGAGCACAAAATAATTTGTTAATTTACCGATCTCTTTTCAAGATACTAAAAGATGAATATTTCCTAAGAATAGTCTCTTAATGTTGGAAAGTGTCTTATAATATTTATAGAATACACGGTATATTTCTCTCTTTTGCCCTTTTATTTATTTTTTTTCATGATTGCCCAATATTCGATGAATAACACGCATTCGTGTTGAGCACAAAATGATTTGTTAATTTACCGATCCCCTTTCACAATACTAGATGAAGATTTCATAACAGTAGTCATTTAATGGTGGAAAGTGTCTTATAATGTATGTAGGATGCATGGTTTATTTTCCTCTTTTACCCTTTTCATTTTTCATGATTTTCCAATTTTCGTTGAATAACGCGCATTCGTTGAGCACAAAATGATTTGTTAGTTTACCGATCTCTTTTCAAGATAGTAAAAGATGAAGATTTCATAAAAATAGTCTCTTAATGTTGGAAAGTGCCTTATAATGTATGTAGGATGCATGGTTTACTTCTCTCTTTTACTCTTTTCTTTTTTCATGATTGCCAATATTCGTTAAATAACGCGCATTCGCTGAGCACAAAATAATTTGTTAATTTACCAATCCCCTTTCCAAGATGCTTAAAGATGAAGATTTCGTAATAATAGTCTTTTAATGTTGGAAAGTGTCTTATAATGTATTTAGAATGCATGGTTTATACCTCTCCTTTTCCCTTTTCTTTTTTTTTTGGGGGGGGGGGGGCTGGGGGGATAAATAGTGAGGAGATAAGGGAATTAATTTAGCAACATTATAAATATATATATATATATATATATATTGTAATGAAGAGGTTAGTCTTTATTTCTAGGGAAGAAAGAAGTTGACCTGATTTATATTAGCAGTATTTAAAATAAAAATTCAAGCAAAACGCTAACGTTGAAAATTTTAAAAAATACTCAAAAATTACCTTGAAAAACTGGAATTAATTATCGTTACATGTTTTAGAATATTTTTTTTCTTTTTAATTTTAGGGAAACTATCTATAGTTTAGATTTTAAACTGCATACATCGATTTTTTTTTTATTCTGTTTACATCTTTTTAAATGTTCTGACATAACATTCTGAAAGCTTTAAAACAACCCTAAGAACTTTAACACAGCTTTATTTAAAACAACTTTTTATTTTTATAGCACTATTTTTTTTTATAATACGCATTATCAAAGTACATTTTCTGTAAACACAACAACGGAGGAAAAAGCTGCTAATATGTTATGCTACCAAGTTTTACAGTCGCCTAAAAATGTATTAACAAGATAACAAGTTGTTCTTTTTATTAAATTTGTCATTCCACAGTTAGGGCCGTGTAAACATATGGTTAGCAAATAGAGGGAAAAAAACGACATTCAACTTAATTTTTTCCATCGTATAACACTTTTAACTTAATGATGAGATTTTAGAAAAAGTAAAAGAAAAAAAAATATATTTTTTCTTTTTTTTACTGTTCTTCAAATATTTGTGGAAATTTTTAAAATGGACAAAAAAAAATTACTGTGTATACCTGGAAACTGATGGAACGGATGTCAATATTTACACGTTTCAAGACTAATTCAACACAAAAAGAAAATTTCTCTAACCCTCCTCACATCCTTAAACTTTTAGATAAAAAAGTATCTTCCTTGGGAAAAAAAAGCAAATTTTAAATTTTTGATAACTACAAAAATGGGTAGAAAATTATAGAGAAAAAAAAAATGAAAAAGTCTGTGTCAACGTTATGGCATTTCTAAAAAATACAATTTCATCAAATCAACGTCGACTTAAGACTGGGTATTAGTATTAACGCTAGTTTTTTCCCCTTTGTTTGATTTAGAATAAGAAGAACTCGAGCTATAATTGAGCAAATAGGTTAAAAAAACAGAGGAGCAGTAGAAAAAAAGGAAAAGATCATATTTTGGGAAATAAGTTTAGTTCATAAAAACAGCTGTCCTGTAAGGATATTGATTTTGATCTCCGTGTTATTTTCGATATATTTTGCACATAATTTTACCGTACATTGTTTGTCTATGAAAAAAACTGGAGATGTAGTTTTTTTTTTCTTGTGTAAAGATTGTTTAAAACTAAATTAAGCCTTTAAACTCAACTTAGTAATTTTCTTAGTTTAAACTTATTTTAAACTGAAATTAGTATTTTTTTTTCTTTAACTGTAACTTTTTGCTGCGATAGAATTTTTTTTTTTTTTTTTAACGGTAAATATATTTAAGATGTTCTAGAAAATTATGCATGCATACATAGTACTACATACGTACATACCTAAATGAATGTGTTCATTATTTTTTATGAATAGCTTAAATTACAGCTTGTGTTTGCCAGTAATTAAATTATGAATATTTTTTCTCAATAAAAAATAAATATTTACTCCTTTTTGTCAAATTTTCAAGTATTTTATATGTTTATATCGTACAATAAAAATAACTTAAATATATAAACCTGAATTAGGATTTTTTGGCATTTGGGTTTGTATCATTTTTAACTGTAATTTTAAGGAACATTTTTTACACTTTTTTGTATCTCGGCACGCGATTATAGCTTTTAATAAAATTTTAAGCTTTTATTTGAATATTATTGATATTTTGCATATAAAAATGCTTTCTAATATTATTAGTGAGCAATCTAAAAAACAAAATACTCATTTTTAAACATAAAGGTATAAAATTCGTAGGCCCGACTATTAAAGCGATTTTAACTCGAAATGATTTTTCCATTTTTTGATAAATAAATTATTAATCCAGTTATAAGCAATTGTGGTCACGTGACGACCAGTTTTTCTCCTTTCTTGCGGTATCGCGCCCAGAAATTCTATTTTAAACGCCCAACTTGGCAGTATTTTCTGAAAGGCATTTTGCGTTTACCAAAACATGGAAAACGTCTTTCTGATATATACATAGTTTCTGAATAACAACACCCAGCAATTTCATGCGTTTCCGAAGAAAAAATTATTCAAAATTGTGTCAGAACGTAACCCCTTTGGATTTGAGAGCAAACTTAAAGCTGTTCTCAAATCCAAAAGGGCAACTTTATGACACAAGTTTTAATATATTTTTGTTCGGAAATGCATCATACTAGCAGGTGTTGTTGCTCCGAAACTATGTAATCGAGCTATTTTTCCGTTTTCTTGCAGTTATCTTTCAGAAAATATTGTCAAAGTGGGCGTTTTGAACCGAATTTCCGCGCGAAAGAAAAATAACCACTCAAGAAAGGGCGAAAAACGTGTTTGTCACGTGATCAAAATCGCTTATAACTCAATAGGTAATTTATTTATTAAAAACATGGAAAACACAGTTCGATTCAAAATCGCTTCCATAGTCAGGCCTTCCAATTTTATATCTTTCCGTTAAAAAATAAATTTGTAAATGTGTCAAAACCTTTTGCGCTTGTTGAGCAGATCAGAGCAGTTGAGAACAGCTTTAAATGTATTGGGTCATCCTGAAAGTCGTGTCCGTTTGGGAAAATCAATTTGTATCTTTTTAGTATTAGGCATTGATAGCGATATCTAATGTCTAATAATTACTGGGCAGAATTTTCCGGTACGAATTGATTTTTCCAAACGGACACGACTTTCCGAACGACCCAATAAAAAAAAGTTTTAGAATTTTCAAAAAAAAAAAAGGTTATTATTAAAAATTCTGTAACTCGAGAAGATCTCCTTATTGGTAGTAATACTGAATTGTAGTAATATTACGCTTATGGAATAAAATCAAACTCTATTAAAAAAAAAAAAAAAAAAAAAAAAAAAAAACTTTTAAAAATAAACTCTGAAATCTGTGCAGAGCAGCATTCTTCAATCTATCTATATAAATTCTCTCGATCCAGCATCACTCTTCCATAAGAATCGCGGTGGAGTCAACATTTAATCAGTTAGGGGTGGAAGACATCTGTACTTCCCCTTCTTACTACAGCCACCGCTTTAAAGTGATTGGGGAATTGGGAACGGCCACAAATGAAGCGCCCCTATGTAAAATCTGGGGCTGAAAATTTCGGTCATGTGCTACCAAGAATTTTGATTGTGTGAGGAGACATAGGTAATGGCATTGTTTTGAAATGCAAGTGAAGTTCTTTGTGCGGTGAAATAGCTTCAGCTATTTTCTGAATTTGTTGAAGTTATAGAATATGTATGCGTAAATTTCGCCTCTTTCAGAGTATAAACAATTTAGGTAAAAATGGAAAAATATGTAAGTTTCAAAAATTCAAATGCGAAACAATATAGGACGAAATACACTGTGTAGAATATAAATTTTTATTTTTGTGTACTATTTTCACGATGATAAAAAAACAATAGAAAATCCGAATAATTGAATATTAGATTGTAAATAATATTGAGGATTGTACTCTGAATTTATACATAAAAAAATGCAATGCATTGAGGAAAATGGTCTCCCCTTAATTTTAGTGCCTCTTTGACAATTGAGTATAATCCTTCATAAAACAATTACGATATAAACATTCAATTTATACTGGAAAGTTTATACAGGGCTCGCAGCGTTCTTAAAAATTTCGCACTTTAGTACCACTAAATTAAAACGATAATCTTTGTTGTATAATTCCATTATAGATGTTAAAGGAATCTACCATGAGTAATTCTTTTTTAAAATACTGGTAGTAAAGTGCGAAAATTGTAGGAACGGTGCGAGCCCTGTTTATATTTTGCCTATAAATATGAAAATAATTTCTATTCTAGAATTATCTGTAAATTTTAAATATTTTCTCCTTAAATATTTTACGTATATTACGTAAGTATATATTATTATACTTTCGTTTTTTAATAAAAGTTTTTGTATATTTTTTAGGCGAAACACAAGGTCTTAAAAAGCTAATTACCTTTTAATCGATCTTATTTAGTTAAAAAAAAAAAAAAAAAAAAAAAAAAAAAAAAAAAAAAAAAAATCAAATTATTTCACCTTATTTATTAGAAAACTGTCAACCAACTATCAAGAGAATGACAGGCAAACATTTTAGTTTTATATTCTTAAGCACTGTATGATGAGCTTTAAACTTTTTATTCTTTTCTCCCATTGCATATTCTCTAAAAAAGCTATTCTTTCACATTCTCTCAAGATCAAAACTTAATCTAGCTTTCATAAAAAACTGCCCGATAATCAATTATTATCTGATTCGATAACACGTTTGCTATAAAATATCATATCTCAACCCTCAAACAACACAGTTTTAAATTGCATATTTAAGGGGACTCATTACATACATCACACTATTTGTGAACTAAAATGTGTGTAATTATTGTCTTTAACAAAAATTATGCATTCCAATTAAATAAAAATGTAGGAACAGGTCAGCTAATAAACATATTTTCTAAACAATATTTTAACAGCTGAACGATGATAAGAATAAAAAAGATTAATATTAAATAATCTTAACACATTGCATCTTCTTAACACACATATAAAAACACATATATAATCTTAACATATATAAATAGTTATAAAAAAATTGTTAATCTTTTTCTGTATATCACTTTATACATATTTTTAAAAGTCTTCAAACACTTTATATTGTTAAAAAAATTGTATTTTTGATTGTTTGACTTTTCATTCAAACTTTTGTTAGAAAAAATGGTGATTGCACTAAAAGATGCAAACAATTTTATATTTTTAACTAGGGGGCTCTGCCCCCTACGAGCTTCGCTCGCCAATCCCCGTTCAGGAACACCAAAATCCAAAAAGTCCTTCCGGCCAGTGCCGGGAGGAAGAGGTAGCTTTCATATTCCTTATTTTAAAAAAGCCAATTTATATTATTCAAACACACGAAGCTCAATTAAGTGGAAACCGAATGTAGGAGATTCAATACTAATTTTTATCAATACTAAATCATTATGAATGAGAATTTCGCGAAATTAGTCAGCTTTATCCAAGCTGCTTTTATTTAAAGTAACTTATATTTGGCTGCCAAATTCGGCGATTTCTTAAAGTGCCTGCCATTTTAAGACAACATACTGGATGAGGCTAACCAGTGAACTTGGCCGAGACCTTAGTAATTGCTGTGCACATGCTCACTCACATCGGAATCGGTTGATATATACGAGTGCTGTCGCAGGCAAAAAATCAGATTTTTCAAAATGTCACCCACGTTAGAAATTGAAACTGCTATATCTGAGACATTTTTTAAGATAAAGACAAACAAAAAATGCTCCTGAATCCTTATATCAAGGTCAAATACTTAAGAAAGAAACCTTTTTCAATTTCTAATTTTTTTGCACCTCACTTTAAATATATATATTTTTTAATTTAATGGCCGCCATTTTGAAACAAGATGGCTGATGAAGCTGGCCAGCGAACTTGGTCGAGATATTGATGTATACTATCCACATGCCTTCTTCCATCGAAATAGGCGAATACGTGTGGTATCGCGAGACAAATACAAAATCGTTTCAAAGTGTTAGCCATGATAGAAATTCAAAGTGCTATAATTCAACCACTTTTTAAGATATAAACAAAAGAACAAATTTTCAGAAACAAAAACTGCTCCAGAATCTTTGTATCAAGGCTAAACACATAAAAAAAATCTTTTTCATTTTCCAATTTTTTAATACCTCATTTTAAATTTTAAATTACATTTTTTTTAAATGGCAACCCTTTTGAAACAAGATGGCGAATGAAGCTGGCCAACGAACTCGGTCGAGACATTGGTATGTACTATGTACAGACCAAGTTACATTCAAATCGGTTCATAAATACGCCTGTTATCGCGTGACAAAAATCAGGTCGTTTTAAAATGTCAGCCACAATAGAAATTCAAAATGTTATAACTCAGCCATTTTTTTAGATATAGACGAAACAAAACCTGTTCCGGAATCTTTGTATTAAGGTCAAACACATACGAAAAAACTCTTTTTCATTTTTGAATTTTTTGGTATCTCATTTTAAATTTAATTTTTTAAAAAAATTTTTAAATGGCCGCCATTTTGAAACAAGATGGCGGATGAAGCTGGTCAACGAACTCGGTTGAGTTATTTGTATGTACTATGTACACACCAAGGTACATCCAAATCGGTTCATAAATACGTCTGTTATCACGTGGCAAAAATCAGGGCGTTTCAAAATGTCAGCCACACTAGAAATTCAAAATGCTATAACTCAGCCATTTTTTAAGGTATAGACGAAACAAAAACTGCTCCCGAATCTTTTTATTGAGGTCAAACACATAAGAAAAAAATATTTTTTCAATTTTCAATTTTTTGGTACCACATTTCAAATTTAAATTTTTCTTAAAATTTAAAATTGCCGCCATTTTTAAACAAAATGGCGGATGAAGCTGGCCAACGAACTCGGTCGAGACATTGGTCTGTACTATGTATAAACGAAGTTACATCCAAATCGGTTCATAAATACGCCTTTTATCGCGTGACAAAATTCAGGACGTTTCAAAATGTTAGCTTCGCTAGAAATTCAAAATGCTATAACTCAGCCATTTTTTAAGATATAGACAAAACAAAAACTGCTGCGGAGTCTTTGTATAAAGGTCAAATACATAAAAAAAAATATTTTTCCATTTTCAATTTTTTGGTACCACATTTCACATTTTAAATTTTTTTTAAATTTTTAAATGGCCGCCATTTTGAAACAAAATGGCGGATGAAGCTGGCCAACGAACTCGGTCGAGACATTGGTATGTACTATGTACACACCGAATTACATCCAAACCGGTTCATAAATACGAGAGTTACAGTGTGACATAGGTCAGATATATATATATATATCAATTTTGAACGGAGGGTGGTTTCGGGGTCTGGAGGTCATGATCGATGAAAATATACCAAAATTTTTTGAAATCGCTTTCCTCCGAACGGCTGCAATAGGTAGCTTTTTGTAAAGAAAGCTACCTAAAAGCACGCTAATTTGATCGGATTTAAAAATATTGAATTAAAATTTAAAAAAAAAAAAAAGAAAACAGTAGCGATCTCTCTGTAAACGGGTTTCCATTCGTCTTCCTTGGATTGGGGATTTTTTAGGCCAAATCTGCTGCTATTAAGAGATACAATGACTGTTTTCGTATTTAATTAAAAAAATTAGTTAAACATTTGAAAATAAGCTAATATAAAATGAATTAAGTAAACAGTGTCATTGTCTCCAGGTATTTTTTAACAGCGCTATAAGATAGTTCTTTTAAATAATTCATTTTAAATATATCGTTTCAAATCTGACGTAATTTACACCAAAGTTTTATTTCTCTTATTAATATTCACGTGAAAATACTTTTGTTGTTAGAAGGAAATATTATTTGCGCTGTCTTCGAATTCACAATAATAGTTAAAAAGATTATCTCAAAATATCCTGCGCAAATATATTTTTCAATTTAAATTGTTTTGCTATATTTTTTGCCATTTTAAATATGACGTAATTTCCTCAAATTACAAGTTTTAACGCATAATAATGATTTTTTTTATTTTAAAATTTTGTTTCTCTTTTAAAATTCAAGTGTAAAGATGGTTTTGCACAGATGTCATATACCCATTGCCCCATATTGGCGCAATTTTTTACTGACGCCAATTTCATATACGCAACGGGTACTTAACTGGTGCTAAAGTGTCGTTATTTTGCTTGATATGGTAACCCGGATGTTGTTGTTTATGCTATTGATGTTTCCGCCAAATTGGCGTCGGAAAAAAATTGCGCCGATATGGGGCGTATATGGCATCTGTGTCTATGGTTCTTATGACGTAATTTTCCTGCTTTTAACATGTAATCATTTAATTCTAATTTTAAAGTTTTTTTTCCGTTTGTAATAGTCACGTGTAAATAAATTTTTAATTTGAAGTAAAAATTATTGTTTGAGCTGTTTATGCAACTGGCAACAGTTTAAATTAATAACATTTTCTAAAATTTGTAAAAAATATCTCTCGAAATGCTGAAAATTTGAATTTAAAAATGAAATAAAACCACAAAAAATGAGTCAAATAAGAAAAATAAATGCAATCTGCACATCGGGAACTTATAAACGTATAAAATGATCTAAAAATGATTAAATTCTCATGTATAGTTTTTGCTCCAATAAAACTTTTTTAATGGAACGATTTTGTCCAACTTTAGCATTAAATATCTCTTAAAATAATTCTTTGATTTGGAAACTGTCTGCATCAGCGTATTTATCAAACATTTCTCTATAATACCACCGATTTTCATATTTTTGTATGCAACAGTTTTTTTAATATTAACGATGAAAGGCCATGCTTAAGCATTCAAATTGGATGCCGATCTACCCGGAATATCTACGCAGATTTTCATTGGTCCATTTCCAAATCAAAACTTTTTTTTTATATATAGAAGGATTATTGCCTGATGAGCCATGGAGGAATCTTCATACCCCCATCCTTTTTATTTTCCTTAATACAAGCTGCTCTTTCACATTTTCTCGAGATCAAAATTTAATCGAAATTTTCCTTAAAAGTTGACAGCTAAGTGAAGCATTATTTGACTTAACAAACCATTTAAACACATGACCCAACTGAAAAAACAACTGTGGAGCCCCACAGAAAAAAATTACCAATTTAATAAACTTTACCTATTCGTACTTATCTTAGGTTCAATTGTAGAGTATGTCCTCTCAACGTCCTGCAGTTTTACACGGAAAAGTGAATGATCCGTTTTACTACACTGACTGTCTAGCGTATCTTAGAGTGTCATGACGAAAAACTCATCTTTCCTTTTGTGCTCTAATAGGGAGTGGAAGAAAAAGTGATACAACTAGTTTAATTTTATTTAAAGTACTATTTTTAAAGTTATTATTATTTTATTTATTTATTATTTTTTACTATTATTATTATTAATATTATTTACAGTTATTTACTATTTTTTACTGTTATTATTATTATTATTATTATTATTTTCAGTTATTTATTATTTTTTACTATTATTATTATTATTATTATTATTATTATTATTTTCAGTTATTTATTATTTTTTACTATTATTATTATTATTATTATTATTATTATTATTATTTTCAGTTATTTATTATTTTTTACTATTTTTTATCTTTGAAGTACTATTTTTAGTACGTATGGTGGTTGTGATGAAAAGGATGATGATTATGGTGATTATGATGATGATATTTTAAACCAAATTTTACTAACCCAGAGAAAAATCAAAATATGTGCTTTATTATTATTTCTCAAGATTATACCTTAGCATAATTTTCGCAGCTTGTTTATGTATAACCATATCATTAATAATAAATATAAAAGTAATTTTTTAAATGCTATATTCAGCTGAAATATCATAACAACAACAACAACAACAACAATTGTAAAGTACCGTGCACCTTGTACTTTTTAATGTTTATTGTGCATATATGATTCATGTATATTAAAAAAAAAATTGTTAATACATTTCGGTATATCACTTTCATGATAATAGACACATTTTAAAAAGTTTTTATACAGCTTTAAATTGTTTTAAAAAACGTTTTTTTTATGATCATTTCACTTTTTATTAAAAATTTCTGGGTAAAAAAAGGCGAAATCACTAAAGGATGCAAATATTTAAATTTTATATTCTTAAACATTGCCTGATGAGCCATGGAGGAATCTTCATTCTCTTCCCCTTTTCATTTTTCCTAATACAAGCTGTTCTTTCACATTTTCTCAAGATCAAAATTTAATCGAAACTTTCCTTAAAAATTGACAGCTAAGTGAAGTATTATTTGACTTCAATAAAGCGTTTAAACACATGACCTAACTGAAAAACCAACTCTGGAACCCCACAGAATAAAATTACCAATTTCATAGACTTTCCCTATTCATACTTATCTTAGGTTCAATTGTAGAGTAGGTCCTCTCAGAGTCCTGCAGTTTTACACGGAAAAGTGAATGATCCTTCTTGCTACGTTGAGTGTCCTCCAGAGCATCATGAGGGAAAACCCATCTTTTCTTTTGTGCTACAATAAGGAGTGAAAGAAAAACTTCGGGAAAAATACATTGACGCGGAGCGATGTATTGTCGCTCTTGTACGTTTGAAGAGTTCCGAATGGTTTGAAAAAGGATAAATGAATTCCCATTGGGAAATCTCTTTGAGGTATAAAAGCTGGTTATTGAAGATATATAAAGATATGATGAAAGGATGGATGTTGAGAATTCCACATGGATTCACTAGTTATTTTTTACTTTTTAATTTTTGATTAGTCCCTCACGTTGCGGTATAAATTATTTGCCGATTTTGTCTCTCTTATTTCTTGTCTTTTTGGTTAACCGTTGATATATTTTACTTAAATTCTGACTTTTTCTTATGTTTTGTTTAAATATTAATGTAAAAATATTTAATCATATTTAATGTCGGAATTAGAATAGTTTAATCATGAAATGTTGTGCATTGCATTTATTTTTTATGCGTCAAAAAATTAACAATATGATAAACATATAGTTAGCTTAACTGTCAAATATACTTTTAAGTAGTGTCAGTTACGTGGAAGGTACAGTTTATTATTTAAAAAAATAATTAGTGTAAACACGTCCTCTTTAATATCTTTTAAGTAACTTTAGTTATTCAAAATAGTCGGTAATTGTTTTTATTTTCTTGTATATCTATTCATTCGATTCATTCTAACTTTTCCCCGGTGTCAAGTAAGTTTTATTTTGTCATTTAAGTGGGCTCTATTTTGTTCCCTGTTAAATGTAATCTCAAAAGTGAGGCTAGTTTTTTTTTTTTCTTTTCTTTTTTTTTTTTTAATCTGCTCTGAATTAATAAATTTTAATGCATGTTCTTTATAGAATGATAATGTTTTATTGTATTTATATGATGTTATACCTTTTTAAAACTCAAAATCTTTCATTATCTTATGGAAATTTTAAATTGTCACTAAGTAGACTCTATTATGTTCTGTATGAAGTGTAATATCGGTAGTGTAGCTGTTTTTTCTCCATGCCACATTAATAAATTTTTATGCACACTATTCTACAAGATGATGATAATGTTTTTATTGGGTTTCTATGATGCTATGTCTGTTTGAAATTTAGCTAATTTTCATTTTCTCAGGTACATTTTATTTTGACACTTAAGTGGAATATAATTATTGCTTTTTCTACCGATTGTCACGAAGTAGGCTCTATCTATTATGCTCTGTATGGAGTGTTAATATCAGTAGTGTGGCTGTTTTTTCTTCATGCCACATTAATAAATTTTAATGTACACTATTCTACGAGATGATGATAATGTTTTTATTGGTTTTTTAATATGCTATGTCTGTTTGAAATTTAGCAAAATTTCATTTTCTCAAGTACATTTTATTTTGACACTTAAGTGGAATCCATTTATTTGGTTTCCTATTGAATATAATATCAATGGTAAAGCTTTTCTTTCTTTTTTAGGCCGCATTAATAAATTTCAATGAATGCTTTTCTAAACGATGATAATATTTTTATTGCATTTTCATAACGTTGTATCTCTTTTAAATTCAACAAAATTTCATTCTCTCAAGTTAACTTTATCACTTAAGTGGACTTTGGATAATCCCCCTGCTGTAGGACTTCAAGGTTTTTGGTAATAATATTCTCTGACTCATTTTGAATTATTATTGTTATTAAATGTCAAAAATAACATATTTTCAAACACTATTCACTCTAGCTGAAGTATTGATTATTTACTAAACACATTACGAAAAATATAATAATAATTTTGCAAAAACGTCTCTAAATTTTAAATTAATGCATTTGATAGTCAGTAACTTACTATGCAGGTACACTGAAAAAAAAAAAAAAAAAAAAAAACGGACTAAAATGCGGAAATTGTACTGGCAATCGAGACGCCAATACTATTTCCGTATTAGGTAGCTTTCATTACAAAAAGCTACCTATTGCAGCCGTTTTAGGTAGCTTTCATTACAAAAAGCTACCTATTGCAGCCGTTCGGAGGAAAGCGTTTTCAAAAAATTTTGGTATATTTTCATCGATCATGACCTCCAGACCCCGAAACCACCCTCCGTTCAAAAGTTGATATATATATATATATATATATATATATATATATATATATATATATATATCCATATATATATATATATATATCTGACCTTTGTCATACTGTAACTCTCGAATTTATGAACCGATTTGGATGTAATTCGGTATGTACATAGTACATACCAATGTCTCGACCGAGTTCGTTGGCCAGCTTCATCCGCCATTTTGTTTCAAAATGGCGGCCATTTAAAATTTTTTTAAAAATTTTAAATTTTAAATGTGGTACCAAAGAATTGAAAATGGAAAAATATTTTTTTCTTATGTATTTGACCTTTATACAAAGATTCCGGAGCAGTTTTTGTTTCGTCTATATCTTAAAAAATGGCTGAGTTATAGCATTTTGAATTTCTAGCGTGGTTGACATTTTGAAACATCCTGAATTTTGTCACGCGATAAAAGGCGTATTTATGAACCGATTTGGATGTAACTTCGTTTGTACATAGTACATACCAATGTCTCGACCGAGTTCATTGGCCAGCTTCATCCGCCATCTTGTTTAAAAATGGCAGCCATTTAAATTTTTAAGAAAAATTTAAATTTGAAATGTGGTACCAAAAAATTGAAAATTTTAAAAATATTTTTTTCTTATGTATTTGACCTTTATACAAAGATTCGGGAGCAGTTTTTGTTTCGTCTATTTCTTAAAAAATGGCTGAGTTATAGTATTTTGAATTTCTAGCGTGGCTGACATTTTGAAACGTCCTTATATTTGTCACGTGATAACAGGCGTATTTATGAACCGATTTGAATGTACCTTGGTGTGTACATAGTACATACAAATATCTCAACCGAGTTCGTTGGCCAGCTTCATCCGCCATCTTGTTTCAAAATGGCGGCCATTTAAATAAATTTAAAAAATAAAAAAATTAAAATGAGATACCAAAAAATTGGAAAATGAAAAAGATTTTTTTCGTATGTGTTTGACCTTAATACAAAGATTCCGGAACAGTTTTCGTTTCGTCTATATCTAAAAAAAGTCCTTCCGGCCAGTGCCGGGAGGAAGAGGTAGCTTTCATATTCCTTATTTTAAAAAAGCCAACTTATATTATTCAGACACACGAAGCTCAATTAAGTGGAAACCGAATGTAGGAGATTCAATAATAATTTTTATCAATACTAAATCATTATGAATGAGAATTTCGCGAAATTAGTCAGCTTTATCTAAGCTGCTTTTATTTAAAGTAACTTATATTTGGCTGCCAAATTCGTCGATTTCTTAAAGTGCCTGCCATTTTAAGACAACATGGTGGATGAGGCTAACAAGTGAACTTGGTCGAGACCTTAGTAATTGCTGTGCATATGCTCACTCACATCGGAATCGGTTGATATATACGAGTGCTGTCGCAGGCAAAAAATCAGATTTTTCAAAATGTCACCCACGTTAGAAATTGAAACTGCTATATCTGAGCCATTTTTTAAGATAAAGACAAACAAAAAATGCTCCTGAATCCTTATATCAAGGTCAAATACTTAAGAAAGAAACCTTTTTCAATTTCTAATTTTTTTGCACCTCACTTTAAATATATATATTTTTTAATTTAATGGTCGTCATTTTGAAACAAGATGGCTGATGAAGCTGGCCAGCGAACTTGGTCGAGATATTGATGTATACTATCCACATGCCTTCTTCCATCGAAATAGGCGAATACGTGTGGTATCGCGAGACAAATACAAGATCGTTTCAAAGTGTTAGCCATGATAGAAATTCAAAGTGCTATAATTCAACCACTTTTTAAGATATAAACAAAAGAACAAATTTTCAGAAACAAAAACTGCTCCAGAATCTTTGTATCAAGGCCAAACACATAAAAAAAATCTTTTTCATTTTCCAATTTTTTAATACCTCATTTTAAATTTTAAATTACATTTTTTTCTTAAATATGGCAACCCTTTTGAGACAAGATGGCGAATGAAGCTGGCCAACGAACTCAGTCGAGATATTGGTATGTACTATGTACAGACCAAGTTACATTCAAATCGGTTCATAAATACGCCTGTTATCGCGTGACAAAAATCAGGTCGTTTTAAAATTTCAGCCACAATAGAAATTCAAAATGTTATAACTCAGCCATTTTTTAGATATAGACGAAACAAAACCTGTTCCGGAATCTTTGTATTAAGGTCAAACACATACGAAAAAACTCTTTTTCATTTTCCAATTTTTTGGTATCTCATTTTAAATTAAATTTTTTTAAATTTCTTTAAATGGTCGCCATTTTGAAACAAGATGGCGAATGAAGCTGGCCAACGAACTAGGTTGAGTTATTTGTATGTACTATATACACACCAAGGTACATCCAAATCGGTTCATAAATACGTCTGTTATCACGTGGCAAAAATCAGGGCGTTTCAAAATATCAGCCACACTAGAAATTCAAAATGCTATAACTCAACCATTTTTTAAAATATAGACGAAACAAAAACTGCTCCCGAATCTTTTTATAGAGGTCAAACACATAAGAAAAAAATATTTTTTCAATTTTCAATTTTTTGGTACCACATTTCAAATTAAAATTTTTCTTTAAAATTTTAAATGGCTGCCATTTTTAAACAAAATGGCGGATGAAGCTGGCCAACGAACTCGGTTGAGACATTGGTCTGTACTATGTATAAACGAAGTTACATCCAAATCGGTTCATAAATACGCCTTTTATCGCGTGACAAAATTCAGGACATTTCAAAATGTCTGCTTCGTTAGAAATTCAAAATGCTATAACTCAGCCATTTTTTAAGATATAGACGAAACAAAAACTGCTACGGAGTCTTTGTATAAAGGTCAAATACATAAGAAAAAAATATTTTTCCATTTTCAATTTTTTGGTACCACATTTCAAATTTTAAATTTTTTTAAAATTTTTAAATGACCGCCATTTTGAAACAAAATGGCGGATGAAGCTGGCCAACGAACTCGGTCGAGACATTGGTATGTACTATCGACACACCGAATTACATCCAAATCGGTTCATAAATACGAGAGTTACAGTGTGACATAGGTCAGATATATATATATATATATATATATATATATTGATATATATATATATATATATATATATATATATCAATTTTGAACGGAGGGTGGTTTCGGGGTCTGGGGGTCATGATCGATGAAAATATACCAAAATTTTTTGAAATCGCTTTCCTCCGAACGGCTGCAATAGGTAGCTTTTTGTAAAGAAAGCTACCTAAAATGGCTGAGTTATAGCATTCTGAATTTCTATTGTGGCTGACATTTTAAAACGACCTGGTTTTGTCACGCGATAACAAGCATATTTATGAACCGATTTGGATGTTACTTGGTCTGTACATAGTACATACCAATGTCTCGACCGAGTTCGTTGGCCAGCTTCATTCGCCATCTTATTTCAAAAGGGTTGCCATTAAAAAAAATTAAATTAAAAATTTAAAATGAGGTATTAAAAAATTGGAAAATGAAAAAGATTTTTTATGTGTTTGGCCTTGATACAAAGATTCCGGAGCAGTTTTTGTTTCTAAAAATTTGTTCTTTTGTTTATATCTTAAAAAATGGTTGAATTATAGCACTTTGAATTTCTAGCATGGCTAACATTTTGAAACGATCTTGTATTTGTCACGCGATAACACACGTATTCGTCTATTTCCATGTAAGAAGGCATGTGGATAGTATACATCAACATCTCAGCCAAATATAAGTTACTTTAAATAAAAGCAGCTTGGATAAAGCTGACTAATTTCGCGAAATTCTCATTCATAATGATTTAATATTGATAAAAATTAGTATTGAATCTCCTATATTCGGTTTCCACTAAATTGAGCTTCGTGTGTTTGAATAATATAAGTTGGCTTTTTTAAAATAAGGAATTTGAAAGCTACCTCTTCCTCCCGGCACTGGCCGGAAGGACTTTTTTAACGGAAAATTTTCCCTGTAAATTACAGAAAATTTTCCCTTTTTCTGGAATTTATGGGTGAAATTTTCCGTTAAAATACGAAAATAGTACTGGCGTCTCGATTGCCAGTACAGTTTCCGTATTTTAGTCCGCTTTTCTTTACAGTGTATATTTGTATATTATATTAAAATGGAGGTATATTAAAAAGTACTAAATTATTATATTACAAACTGGCTCTATAAATACTCGGTTATATCAGGAAACGTTCTTTATTAATGTATTGCTTTTGTAATTTTGTAATCATTAACGGTAATTACTATAGTTTCCTTCTATAATACAAGCTATTTGATACTGAAAAAAAAAAGTGTTGTACTTTATTATTGTAACATGTAAAAGTACAGTCTTTGTATTTTTACAGCATTTCTTTCTCCGATGAAATAATTCCGTTAACGTGCAAAATTTAGCGAATATGGATTGAAGAATGTACTTGTCAGATAATAGTACTAAAAGTCTAGTAAATTTGTCGTTTTCGCTAAGACTTTGGTGTTTTTTTTTTTGTTTTTTTTTTTGTTTTTTTTTCTCACACTTAAAAAAAAAATTTCGTATTTTACCAGTACAATTTCCGTGTTTTTACAGATTTTTGACAATGTATTAATAAAAATAAATCAGAAAGTTTTAGAGAAAATCAAAATTGAGCATTATCGGTCAAAGATATTCTCAAATCTATACTTTTTGACACATTCAAAAAATATCTTTCGTTGTAAAAAAAAAAAAAAAAAAAAAAAAAGAATAAAAAATCCATAAAAGAACGGAAATTGTACCTAACAATCGACTATTTTCTTTTCTTTTTTTATTTTTACGGTGTAGAAGATTTTCATTCGCACAAAATTACACCGTAATTGCAAAAGTTGAAAAGACAGTAATATGCGATGTACTTTTTTAGACATGAATTTTGTAATTAACGAGTAATATACGGCTTTTAATCTTAATCGGATTAGTTCTTGCATTAGCGGCTGACGCTAGTCAATGTATTAATTGATTTTGAAAATAAAAAGGGAAATTGTCTTCATAAATGTAATATTTGAATGAGAGCGGTTTTGTGAGATGGTCCTATTATTTCGTATTACTTTCGTTATTAACAATTCGCTATTATTAAGATTGAAATTTCGCATCGTTACTAAATACGTTGTTTTTACCAAACGATTTTTTTAAACATTTTAATTGATTTTGAAAATTAAAGTAATTTTTTACCGTCGCAATCTCGCTACCTCGGATAATTACGTAGGTTTTGTTGGAAGAACGGAGCTAAAAAATTAATTAATTTTAGTATTTTAAGAGGTATTTTCAAAGGCATGGTAGATTAAGTTCCATAAGAGATATTCTTTTTCAGTTGCATGTTTTAAAATAAAAAAGTATATAATAGTTCACAAAAGTCCTCTTTTAGACTGTATTTAACAAGACATTTAAAAAAAAAATCGAAAATAGATGTCCTTTCTATGAATGAAATGTAGAGTGGGCCTTTTTTATGGTTCTGTGGGTTTTAAGGAAAAGTTAATGGCCCTTCTTTCTGCTCGAATGGTATTTTCAAGCTGCAATATGACAACCATTTCTTTCTTCTATGTTGGAGTAAGACACAAAGGAAAAACACCGGAAGAAAGATTTATACTTTTCCAAGAAAAAAAAGATGTGTATTTTATCTTGTATATTTGAAGAGTTTCGGATGATTTTGAAAAAGATAAATGAATTCGTAATGGAAAATATCTTATCAAATGAATTCTTTGCTGCTAAATGTAAGGAAGAATAGGAAAAAAATGAATGAGTATTGATAAACCTTAATAAATAAGTCACTTAGATACATGAGAGAGTAATTTTTATGAGTATGCATAAATCTTAAAGCTGTTCATAATTTTTTAGCTTTTAATTCAGTTACTAGATTTTTTAAACGTAAACTTGTGAATTTGTTGCTATAACAATCTTTTCGGCTACCTGTTTTGGACTCAGTACTAAAAAATATGCATTTCTAACTAGAATTTTTATTTTGATAATTTGCATGTTAAAAATATATTTTTATAAATATTTGTATATATGTTGACTGTATTTAACAAGACATTTTTAAATAAAAATCGAAAATAAATGCTTCTTTTTTTTTAAATGTCCTTTCTATGAATGAAATGTAGAGCGGGCCTTTTTTATGGTTCTGTGGGTTTTAAGGAAAAGTTAATGGCCCTTCTTTCTGCTCGAATGGTATTTTCAAGCTGCAATATGACAACCATTTCTTTCTTCTATATTGGAGTAAGACACAAAGGAAAAACACCAGAAGAAAGTTTTATACTTTTCCAAGAAAAAAAAAAAAAAAAAAAAGATGTGTATTTTATCTTGTATATTTGAAGAGATTCGGATGATTTTAAAAAAGATAAATGAATTCCGAATGGAAAATATCTCATTAAATGATTTCTTTGCTGCTGAATATAAGGGAAGAATAGGAAAAAAAGAAATGAGTATTGATAAACCTTAATAAATTGAAACACTTTGAAACATGAAAGAGTAATTTTTCTGAGTATGCATAATTCGTAAAGCCATTGATTGATATATTGTTTTAACCTTTTTATTCATATACATGATTATTTTAAAGTAAAAATGTGAATATGTTGCTAGAAAAATCTGTTTGGCTACCTGTTTTTGACTCAGTACTAAAAAATAAGCATTTGGGTCATTCCATGTCAGTTCAGGCAGGCATGTAACCCACCATCACAGATTTTGATGAAACTGCGTGTGTTTGTTCCTTTTATTAAGATATGATTCCCAGTATTTTTTTTTACTTCTTGGTCAAATAGTTACTGAGAAAAAAATTGTCAAAATTTTGAAAAACTGCCATCAGTTGGCATTCTTGACTGCTCGATTTTCAAATGTAGCATGACATAAATATGATCATATTTCAATATCTATTCCACAAATCATCTTCAAATAATTTATGCATAATATATAGGGTACGTATTTTATGAAAAAAAAATACTGTTACGCTTATATAACATTTTAAGTGTGTCTAAAAAAATGTTTAATCTTTGAAGTCATGATTTTTTTATGAAAAATAATGCATTAACTAAAATAGCATTATTAACAAAAGGCGGTATTTTTATTAAATTTATTTTTTGTGGGGGATATACTTAAAGGTGTCCTTTACCTGATTCTGAAATAAAAGTAGTGGGATTTTGGGTGTTTTTAGTAGTATTTCATATTTAAAAATATTTTGAGGCGTATTTCAAATCAAATCAAGCAGAGTCATTCCATGTCAGTTCGCCTAAGACATTTAATTCACTGTCACAAATTTCAATGAAACTGGGTATGTTTATAGCTCATTTTAAGACAGGATCAAGGAAATTAAAGGTGATTACAAGTAAAATATTTTTTAAGATAAAAAAAATCTAAATTTTGAAATTTTTTAAAAATGTTTTTAATGACAGATCTATATTCAAAGACTACATAAAAAAAAAGTCATTTCAATATAAAATCACTAAATAAGTTTCAAATAATGTATATGTGACAAATAATGTAGGCAGATTATTATTTATTGTTGTTTGTCATGTTTAAATGCTAAGAGTGTGTTTAATCTTGTGAATTCTTAAAATCAAGAATTTTGTGAAAAATAATGTGTTAATCAAAAATTTATTATTAACCGAAGGCAGGCTGCTATTACTTTTTTTAATTGTACGTAAAAATATCTTTTCAATAGTTATAAAATAAAAATAGTGAAAATATGAGCAATTTTAACAAAATTTTCATAAAATGTGAATGTTTAATGATAAATATTGAAGCTTTTCATGCTAAGATGTACTAAAATGACTACGATATCGTGTATTTCTACTCTTGCTTAAATATAATACATACAATAATAAAATAACAAATATTATTTACAGCAATAAAAATTAAATTAAATAGTACCAGTTCCTTTACCAACACTACATTGCTCAACAGCCGACTTAAAATCAACAGCCCACTCTTATTGAAAAATACTTTCAACTGTTCAAATAATAAATAAACTGCATTTAAAAATTTTAATATCAACTTATTATCTTAAGACGATAATAATAACTAAACAACATGATGAATTTATAAATCAGCTTTTAATTGAAAAGTCATGAAATGGTCCCTTTAACTATTGTTGTTCATCGAGTCAATCAAAACAAATTATATAAAAAAAAATAGTGAGCCTAATATGCTGACTGCAATGACACTTCTAACAAAACTAATTAATTCATTACCATCTGAAATCAAACCCGAAAGATCAAAAAGAAAAAAAAATCATCTGTAGTGTGAATGTGACATACTCAGTGGTTGTTGAGGTATAGGAATGTCTTTGTGACATTTTCACCTGTACTTCAATAAAATATAAACATGTAAACTTTTTTCATTCATCCAAATTAAGTAAAACATTTATAAAATTTTGTTGCCATTACACCAGATGTTAAATTTTTCGTTACATACTATTAGATAAGTTCTTTACTTTTAGACATTATTGACATAATATCATAAAATTTAGTATATGTATTTTCTATAAGTGTATAAACAATATATATATGCTTTATTAAACATAAATGAATAATTTTTAAATAATTTGTTTGAGAACAGGGATATATATACACACATATATATGTTGAAAATCCATCTTTCAGCAATATTGTGATGAAATAAATCCAATTACCGTAATTTCCGGTGTATAGCCCGCGGATCAAACAATCGTGTTTCGACCCAGAAATTTTTAAAAATAAAATGTAACTTTTTAGATCACAGTAAATATTGGTCTTCAAATACTGAATAAAATTTCTGGGTCCAAACTGAATTGTTTGATCTGCGGGCTATACACCCGAAATTACGGTACATAACATTAGAAACTGAATAAAGTTACAAAAGTGCAACTCATTAAGTTTTAAATATTTTTTTAGATATAGTTATTTGAAAGATATAAATATAATGAATTATGCATTTTTTGCATATATTTAAAGCACAATACGTATAAATTTTCTTCAAAAGAGTGAAATTTGGTATTTTTTTTTCAATATTAGCAGCTCAATGCTAAATTTTCAATATTAACAGCCAAATATGAGTTTAAAGATTAGGACTGTCATTTTGAAAATTTCTATTGGGCGGTGAGGAGCTAGTGATTTTTCTCTTTTTTGGAAAGGGGTAATTGCCCTTCGCCCTAGAAGTTTTACTAAAAAACAATATTGTTTATTTTTCTCCTTAAGAAACGAACATAAAAGATAATTTGAAAAATAAAATAAATGTATAAATAAAAATATTTCCAGGGATGATACATTGGATAGGTTTTACATTTGAAAATATTGATAATTTTAAATATGATTTAAATACTACTATAACCAACCAAAATCCCACTATTTTTATTTCAGATCCAGTTATAATGTAGTATTATGTACAATTTAAAATTAAAAAATTAGTCATAGAAACTCCGCCTCTGATTGATAAAGAATTTTTAATAATTTCATTATTTTTTGTAAAATATTTTTGATTTCAAAGATTATGCAATTTTTTTAGACACATTTAAATATTTTTTAACATAACAGCAATATTTTTTTCATAATCTACATACTTTATTTACCTTGATTAAATTATTCGAAGAAGAGTTCTTTATTAGTTATTGAAATATGATTTTATATATAAAATGAGGCCTTTGAAAATTGAACAATCATTAATGGCAACTCGTGACATTTTCCCAAAATCTTGATAATTTTTTCTCATATGTTCAATATTTTTATTTTATAACCATTTAAAAGATATTTTTACGTACAATTAAAAAAAAAACAATAACACCCTGCCTTCGGTTAATAATAAATTTTTGATTAACACATTATTTTTGACAAAATTCTTGATTTTAGAAATTCATAAGATAAAAGACACTCTTAGTGTTTAAACATGATAAAAAACAAGAAATAATAATCAGCCTACATTATTTGTCACATATACATTATTTGAAACCTATTTAGTGATTTTATATTGAAATGACTTTTTTTTTTTTTTTATGCAGTCTTTGAATATCGAACTGTCATTAAAAAAATTTAAAACAATTTTTCAAAATTTTGATATTTTTTATCTTAAAAAATATTTTACTTAGGATCAAGAAAATTAAAGGTGATTACGTCTTAAAATAAGCTATAAACAAACCCAGTTTCATTGAAATTTGTGACAGTGATTAAATGGCTTAGGGGAACTGACATGGAATGACTCTGCTTGATTTGATATGAAATGCACCTCAAAATATTTTTAAATAGGAAATACTACCAAAAACACCCAAAATCCCACTATTTTTATTTCAGAATCAGGTAAAGGACACCTTTAAGTATATCTCCCATAAAAAATAAATTTAATAAAAATACCGCCTTTTGTTAATAATGCTATTTTAGTTAATGCATTATTTTTCATAAAAAAATCACGACTTCAAAGATTAAACATTTTTTTAGACACACTTAAAATGTTATAGAAGCGTAACAGTATTTTTTTCATAAAATACGTACACTATATATTATGCATAAATTATTTGAAGATGATTTGTGGAATAGATATTGAAATATGATCATATTTATGTCATGCTACATTTGAAAATCGAGCAGTCAAGAATGCCAACTGATGGCAGTTTTTCAAAATTTTGACAATTTTTTTCTCAGAAACTATTTCACCAAGGAGCAAAAAAAATTACTGGTGATCATATCTTAATAGTAAGAACAAACACACGCAGTTTCATTAAAATCTGTGATGGTGGGTTACATATTGATATTTTACTGCCTGATTTGACGTGGAATGTCCCATTTCTAACTAGAAGGTTGTTTATGATAATTTGCATGTTAAAAATGCACTTTTATAGTAAAAAAAATTAAAAATGTATATATATTCTAATAAAGGAATGAAAGTTTATGATATGAGACAGGGTTTTTCCTCCAAAAAAGTTGTAAGAATAATTGTTTCACACGCGTAATAAATCTAAATCACCCTAATTTACGTATTTTTTCTTGGTTGATTAATCTTAAAATGTATTTAAATTATCTTTAAATTAATTACTTAATCTCAAAATTTACACAAATTGCCTTTAAAATAATTAATCAATCGCATAATTTACGTAAATTATCTTTAAAAAATGTAATCAACCTCAAGCTTTACGTAAATTATCTTAAAATTAATTAATTCATCTTAAAATTTAAGTAAATTATCTTTAAATTGAATATTAATACTTTCAAGTTTAAGCAATATTTTTACATAATGCGCGGGATTTCCATATCGTTCGGACATGCAAACCTAAGTATACTTGTGCTTCTTTCAGAACATTGCTTGTTTTTGCATATTTCTCCGCATTTTATTCATTTATTTATTTAATATTAGCACAATGACAACGATTTTCTCTTTAAATTTGTTATTAAGTACATTACGAAGTATAATATATAGAAAAATAAAAATGTCTCAACATCTCATTTTTATGGAAAACACAACATAAACAAGTCGTAACTTGTTCATTCGAAACGTCAATCTGCGCATAACTGTACTTGTTTTATAATAGTTCAAATGGAGTTGAAGTGTGTATGCCGTTAATATTTTTAAATGTTGTAAGATTACTTGCGTAATATTTCGTGTGTGAAGTTACATAATTGATACAAAAAAGAACTACTGAAAAAAAAATGTTGCGGTTGTTTCTAACAGATAATTAAATCAGTAGATGATACACGTGAGACAAATTCTTACGCTTGCTGTTAAGTTTCTGATTAATAAATGCATTGATAATTGCATTGACATACAGTTTCAAAAAGTCTTCGAAGGTATTTCAATTACAATCTCGATATACAGCAGCGAAAATATACAATGATTGGATAAAGTATAACAACTGGTCTTCTCCACTGATTTCTTTTCGGTATTAATCAATACAAAGTAGAAACATTTCAAGCGGTAAGAAACTGAATGGACAACCTCACGCTTTTGTGAAAAATGAGTTTGGAGTGTCAAAGCATTGTAGGGGAGACGAGGGAGGGTTGACCCACTTTTTACAAAATGATTTTTATTTTTTATTTTTTAAATATTGAACGTAGAATAAAGTTTTATATATCATTTTCTTCGTTATACAATCAGTTATCAAAATAAAATTGCTACATAAGTGTAGCATATAAGAAATTTGAAAAATGATTGATTTTAATCATGAAAAAATAATGGGTCAAGGCTCCCCACCTATGGGAGGGTTGACCCACTTTGTTTTATATTGCAATATTTGTGAAGAGAAATAAAATCAGTTTATAAAAAGCAAAATAACTTTATGCTACATGCTTTAATTATTATAAAAAATATTTTTTTTAAATATGAAGCTTAAACAAACCTGTTGAGACGCAATCGCAAGTCAGAGGAGAAAAATTTTGTTTTAAACAGGATTTTGTCTGAGCAGGTATAGTTGTACAGCAGATAAAATGAAATTTTAACATTTAAGGCAGTATTCTGTTAGAGACAGGTTCCGTTTTCATAGTGTTTCATGTTATTATGTCCGGATTTAGGAGCCACTGTCCCGTTTTTTGTCTCCTTGTCCTATTTTTTGTGATATTCGACCTGACATCTCTAGTTTTCGCATAGTTTGGCTTCATCACATTCACCCTGGTGTAATTTGTCTACATACCTTCCTAAAGTTTTACAATCGATGCTGTGTTCTTTTGCAGCCGTTCTTTCGAGCATGTTTTTTGAGCACTTAACTTATCATTAACATGATTTAAACCTTTAAGGGGCAAAGTACTTTCAGTACTAAAATGTTGAAATAAATGACTGCCACCGGCATTTACGAACAAATTTATTTCGAAATAAGAAAAAGGCTATATTTCACATACATATTAAATGGAAAAGATTTTAGCAAAATTCTGGTGTCATTGTTTCGGAATTAAAATTAAGTGGTTTTAAAAACATACCACTGTCCTTGAAAGTGTTAAGACTGCTGCTTTCATCCTTTCTAGTCTTTCCCACTGTTTCTATTTACCTATTGTAAGTAATATTTAAATCGAAAAAAGTTCCTATAAATTTTCCCATTTTCTAGCAATTTTTCACATCTTTCTTTAGTAAGCTTTAAACATTTTCTTTTCCATCACTCCATTTTACTGAAGCTTTACAGAATAAATTTACATTCTTTTATATATATAATCATTAACTTTTCATCATGCACAGTGTATAATAAAAATATTTCAAAAACCACTTAATTAAGGGAGCCTTGAGCATCTGGTCAAGCCTCCCTGCATAGACCTTTTCTGAAGAATAGCATATTGTTATGTTAAGCCTAACATACTGTACAATCTTTATGCCTGGAATGAAAGCTCGATATTTCTGCATTACTTTAAATCTACTTACTTAATTAAATCACCTTATTTTTTTATTCTGGCACTTTAAAATAAGATATTCTGTTTCAATTAATTTGCCCATTCTATCCACTATTTTGTCAAGTTTGAAATGTTTATTCTTTCACGGTTACAAGGCAGCAAAATGGCTGCGCCATACAAATTTCTGAATTCGGTACCGTGGGAGACAAATATAAAGCAAAAAAGGGTCTTCATGAACAAAACAGTATACAGCTGGTTAGCTTATCTACCCTAATGGCCAACAGCGCAGATAAAACGTTTTAAAAACGAAATTAAAACGAAAAAAAACGGGATTTTCAACTTTTTTAAAACGTTGTGTGCTACTAGGGTAAAATTTCATTTATTAATCTAATAAACCTACCCAAAACAATTTTGAATTAATTATTTACATGTTTAATTAAAAAAATTAATTAATTAACTAGCTTGTCTTTGGTGCGAAAAATAGTTAGTTGACCCATGAGTGTGCCTAGTACAGATATCAAAATATATAGAGGAAAAGGTCCAAATACCGGCTACCACTTTTATTTTCAATCTAGATCATACAATTTTCAAAATTAATAAAATAAAACGTGCCAGCAGGGTACCTTGACATGTTTTACACCTGTATAGAGAAAAAAAAAATCAGTTTAAAAAGCGTCTTCTGTTTATAAAAAGCAAAATTCCGAAAGTCTTCAAATTTTGGGTTTTTTAAATGGGGTCTAAATACCGGCTGCCTAAGTTTTTTTCAAAAAGATCACACAAATAGAGCTAATGGCAATTATTAAGCAATAAGAATATTATTTTAATAAATTGTATTGATTAATAACATTACTTATGCACAGAAATAATACACAATTTTTAATAAATAAGTATTTTTGTCAAATTTCTAAAATTCTTTACGACTATCTCTCACAGTCTTCTTCGCATTATGTTTCTAATTTTGTTTTTTAACGTGTAAAACAAAAAAAAAAAAAGGCTTGCTGACTGAAATGAGAATTATTTTATGTGAAAAAATCAAAAACACAATATCAGTCTCTGCGTCGGTACGTCCCTATCAGCCCACATATCGCATTCTTAACATTGAACCCAGAATCTCCTCCCCCATTCTTGTCTACAGAGAAAGCACCCATGCAAGAAGACACAAATTTATCATAATCTCTGTTGGATATTTCCTTTTCACTTTTTTAACCCTCTCGCTGAGTAATTGTTTTATCAAAATAGCTTCAAAAATTGCGTATTTAACCCTTCGTGACGAGCGTCTTTTAAGAATTTTTATTCTTTTGTCACCGGTTTTTCAAAACGAAAATTTTTGTTTAATTTAACCGGAAAAATGCTCCGATTAAATAAGGCAAAATTTACAATAAAAAAAATAACTGGTGGGAATAATTAAGGAGGGTTAATTAGACGGAAAAAATGTATCCCAGAGGAAATCTCGGGTTGCGCAAATTTTGCTACTTTTACGTTGCCCGAGGAAATCTCGGGTTGCGCAGCGAGAGGGTTAAAATCAAATTTCTGCCTCTTTCGCCTGGTTTAATCAGTCATTTTTTTTCTTTCTCTTCACATTTATTACAGGCAATTGTGTAGTGTCCAACAGCGCTTTTTTGGAAAGTGACCAGTGTCGGTCCTGAAGAATTACGGCCATCGTTGCTTTTTTCATATTGCGAAATGGGACTGGAAATATTTCTGAACCATTTAAATTAATTTATTAATTATGGAACTATTTAAATTAATTTATTTTCCTCCCCTTCAAGCAGAGCAACCGAGAGAGGTCCAAATACCGGCTAGCCGGTATTTAGACCACTCTAGGTAGCCGGTATTCGGACCACTGCTATGTTTAAGGGGTCTTGTACCTTTTAAACGCTTCGAAAATGAACGAAAAACTTCCAAGTTTGATTTAGTCTATCTTCAAAACCTTTTTATATATAAACATGAAATTTTGGATATTGATTAAACAGATTGTGCTTTGTAATATGCTACCATTAGAAATTTATTATCCCTTTGCAGAATTTGTGCATTGTTGAAATCAAAATAGCTCTTTTTTTTTACTCCAGAAGTCATTGCGCGCATGATATCTTGAGAAAGTATGTATGGATTGTCATGAAATTTGGTAAAGATACTAAACATATGTGTGTGTTTAAAATGAACTACTTTTAAATATTTTTAATGGTAATATTTTTAGTTATGACTATTTTTATTCATTAAAAATATAAAAAAATTATTATTTTTTTTTTTTACAAAAATATATTTTTTATGTAGTTAGTGAAAAAATTTTGGCCTAAGAGTAGTTCATTTTAAACACACATATATGTTTAGTATCTTTACCAAATTTCATGAAAATCAATACATACTTTCTCAATATAACATGCGCACAATGATTTATGCAGTAAAAATAAGAGCTATTTTGATTTCAACAATACACAAATTATGTAAAAGGCTAATAAATTTCTAATCACAGCATATTGCAAAGCACAATCTGTTTAAACAATATCCAAAATTTCATGTTTATATATAAAAAGGTTTTGAAGATAGACTAATTCAAACTTTGAATTTTTTCGTTACATTTCATCACGTTTAAAAGGTACAAGACCCCTTAGTTAAAACCCGTATTACTCATTCATATAATAAAATACCAATAATGTGCGCGTGGCAATTGAGAGCAAAAATATGTCTAGAAAATAACTTAATCAACAATTCAAGCCAATATACGATCAGTATATTTTTAAAAAAATGAGAAACACATATCTGAAAAACTTTTGATGTACCAGATTACGCAGATTCAACACTTTTGCATTTACTATTTGTAAATGACACAGACTTCAGCGACGTACTTTTCGTAACTTTCTTCTCTCAATTAAAGTTACAAACTCTGCCGATCACCGGTAGGCTGCGCTGCGCTCAGTTCTCAGAACACCTAGTAGCCGGTATTTGGACCTTTTCCTCTACTATTAAATTTATTCTGGGTACTCTGAAATAAAGTATTCTGTTTCAATTAATTCTCCCATTCTATCCGCTACCCTGTCAAGTTTGAAATGTCTAGTGGATCTTTATCATGTTCTCTGGTCATTATAGAAAAGTGAATGACCCTTCTCCCAACATGAAGAGTTTTTCTAAGCTTTTCAGCGGAAAACTCGTCATCCCTTTGTACTCAAATAAGTCCAGTCACAGAAAACTTTGGGAGAGATCTTATACCCTTTTTAAAGGAGCGATATGCCTTCTCTCTTCTCCAACGCGATGGACGTCATCACCATGGCAACCTAGAATCATTGCCTATCATGAGATATCATTGAATTAAATAAGTATGGTAGGATTTAATAGAATAAAGAAAACTTTTATTCATATCTTCAACGATTATATATATTAATTTTCAAACCGTAGTATTTGTGCTGTTATATGCGGAAACGGACAAGCAGGCAGACGACGACTATAGGTGCTACGTATTTACACACTGTAAAAAAAGGCCTGAAATACGGAAAGTGTACTGGCAATCAAGACGCCAGTACTATTTCCGTATTTTAATGGAAAATTTCCCCCATAAATTCCAGAAAAACGGAAATTTTCCCGTTAAAATACGGAAACAGTACAGGCTTCTCGATTGCTAGCACATTTTCCGTATTTTAATCCGCCTTTTTTTTTTTTTTTTTTTTTTTTTTTTTTACAGTGTATAATTACGAATGCACTTAAAAAGTACACTGCTGGTTAGCCTATCTAAAACTTCATTAATTAATCGAATAACCCTGCCAAAAACAAATATTAATTAATTACTTTCATATTAAAAAAAATAATAAAATAAATTAACTAGCCTGTCTTTGGCTAGAAGAATAGTTAGTTGACCTATGAGTGTGTCTAGTACATATATCAATATATATAGTATTAAATTCATTCTGGTACTTTGGAATAAAATATTCTGTTTCAATTAATTTGCCCATTCTATCCGCTACCCTGTCAAGTTTGAAATGTCTAGTGGATCTTTATCATGTTCTCTGGTCATTATAGAAAAGTGAATGACCCTTCTCCCAACATGAAGTGTCTTTCTAAGCTTTTCAGCGGAAAACTCGTCATCCCTTTGTACTCAAATAAGTCCAGTCGCAGAAAACTTTGGGAGAGATCTTATACCTTTTTAAAGTAGCGATATGCCTTTCCTTTTCTCCAGCGCGATGGATGAGTTTCACCTTATCTGATTAACAATGTATGAAACTCTTGTTGGGAAATTTTAAGAAGTTTCTTTTCGGATAAATTATGGCAACTGAAGATGCAGATGCAAATGTTGAAAAGCAGGGATATTGATAGAGACCTTTAATTCATTTGCTAGTTATTTCTAATATATAACGTCTTGGCTATATTATGAATGTGAAATATTTCTATTTCAGAAACATCTAACATTTTATATATTTTAAAAAGCATTTTTTCAAAGGAGAGAAAAAGGAAGATTCCGATTATGGAATAATCCTTAATTTAAACGTATATTTATGTATTATTATTAGTTTTAATTGGATCAAGCTATTTTAAAAATTAACTAATCCTCAATCAAGGAGTATAAACTTAAAAAATAAAATGTCTTTTTTTTTTCATTTAAAAAATATAATGTTTTTCTTGTACTAATTACTGGATAATGACCTTTTCTTTAAGTAGTTTACTTCAAAAGATGCATTTTCAAGTCATTTCCTAGGACGAAAAGAAAATGCGGATATAAAACGAGAATAGGTGTCCCAATCTTGTTCTTGAATAAGGAAAAAAATACCAGATATGATCAGTTGAAAATATTATAAATCTCTCTCGTCTGCAGATTTTATTGTTGCACTAGTTTGAGCTGTCAAAAAAAATTTTTAAATAAAATTTTAAAACATTTTTAATAACTTTAGCCACTCTGGCACGAAAGTGCTTTTGAAAATTTTGTTTTTCGCCAAATTCACCCTGACAATTTTCTTTCTCATGGTAAGGCCCCTATAATAAAGAATTACCATTTTTTTTTCATTATCGCTTGTCGTTTAATGCTTCTATTATTTATTATTTTCAGTTTAAACATAACGGTGAACTTTTATCCTGTAAAATATAGCGCATAAATATGTAAATAATGAACTATCCCCTAGAAATAAACATTGGTGTATGAATTGAAAAATTCAATATATTTATTATATATTAGTATGAAGCAGGGAGTTCGTTCTTTTAAGGGGGTAGGACACCTTTGAACATGTCGAAAAAGTAAAAAGTATCACTATGTTCCAAGCTTCAAAACTTGTGTAATAAGTCAAAAATAAAAATCAAACTTCATTTAAATATAAAGATCATATTTAAATTTATATTTAAAAATATATATATACTTGTAAATTGATAAATAAATATGGAAATGATAAGTTTAAAAATATAGGATAATAAGAGAAAAAAATCTTTCACTCATGATAAAATTTGAAAATATACATATAAAGAGGAAATTTTGGTGAAAATAAATACATGATAGTGTGTTACCTTTATACTAAAACCAGAATATTTGAAAAAAATATTGACTAAATTAAAAAATTATCAGAAAATTAAAACTTTTCACTTAAAAAAAATATTTCTAAAGTAAAAAAACTGAAAATAAAATAAAATATTACATTTGTCTGGTTTTGTTGTAGATAATACAGAAATGAATAAGTTTTGAAAATTTCTTTTAATTGCCATGCATAGTTTTTTAGCAACACTGCGCGAGTATCAAAATTCATCATTTTGAATAAACGCAACGCAAAGTTTAATTATCCTATGTAGTATTAATATATAGTCTTAATAAAACTGCCGCAATTAGTAAACTAATGGGATTTTTTAATGCAGTTTTTTGCATATTGCTCAGAAATGATTACGGAATCAAAATATGTATTAAAAAATACTCGAAAATTTTGTAGTTTTAAAGGTTTCCTACCCCCTTAACCTTGTGATCCTCAAGTAAATATGAATGACTTTTTTACTTGTCTTCAAGTATCCCTGTGTTCTTTTCGATCAACAGTCTGTTTTCGCCTTTATGTTACAGAATTTAAAAAATGTCTTGTAAAAAATGCTTTTGAGCACAATGATGTCACTTTTGAGTATTTGAAGACTAAATTATTTGTAGATTTAAAGTAAAATTAATAATTATTATTATTACAAATACTGATCTTAGATAATTCATGTTCTATTATTTTGTTGTTTTTATTTATTAATTATTTATTGCAATACGTCCTCGTTAAGTTACAATGGCTAAAATATAAAATGCAGGATGTGCTAAAAGTCTTTGAAATATTATGGAATTCAATAAAAATCAAATAACTTACTTATGAGAGTGCGGTTTGGATGAAAATACTTCTAATGACGAAAGTTTTGTGTTTTAACCAAATAAAAAAGTCGCAAAAAATGCCCATAAGTAGCTTCAAAGTTCTGAAGAAAAAAAAACCGCATAAAAACTTAACCCTTAAATGCCTAGTGTTGCTTTTCGGCAACATACCCAATTTAGGCTCTAAAATACTATTAGAATAATATTGAAGCTATAATGCCTAATGTTGCCAATAAAATACATTCTGAAGATATTATTAAATCGATTTTCAACATGTAGATGGCAACACTTGTGTTATTTAAGAATAAAGATAAATTTATTTTTTCAATTGTTGCTACTTGTTCTTTTTGTTTTGTTTGGAAGCTTGCGAAATACCCTATTTTGACCTGCAGTGAGCAAGTAAAATTTATTTCTTATTATAGTTCTAAAACTCTTGTGTGTTTAATATTATAGAATTTTATCAAGGGAAATTATTTTTTCAATTAAACACCAGTATTGTCGATTAGTAACAAACTGTTTTTTAGCCGTAAACTATACTTAAAACAAAATATGATTTTTTTAAGTATTTTTCCTGTGATTTATTTAAAAAATGAAAGCCGAGAAGCATTATTACAATTATTTTTGAAAAATCAGGCATTTAAGGGTTAATAGTAGTTACAGACCATTTATTTTGTGCAATCTTCTACTATATTTCTACGTATGCGAACTTATGTATGTGTTCATTTCTATACTCTCGTTATCCTCAAAGAAATATGAATGACTCTTTTACTTGTCTTCAATTATCTGCCTGTTCTTTTCGATGAAAAGCCTGTCTTCTCTCTTATGTTAAAAAATTAAAAAAAAAGGTCTTGTAAAGATGCTTTTGAGGATAATGTTGTCACTTTTGAGTATTTGAAGAGTAAATTATTTGTGTTTTAACCAAATAAAAACGTTACAAAACTTGTCCATAGGTGGCGCTATATCATCAAATTTCTAAAATAACCATAGAAAAAAAACTTAAATAGTTACAGACTATTTATTTTGAGCAACCTTCTACTATATTTCTACGTATACTAACTTTGTAGCTCACAGCATATCTAAATGGAGCTCAGTTTCATTCTAAACGCTGAAATATGGTACTGGAATTATTCAAAATAAATTGAGAGTTTGATACATTTTTGAGCAAATGGGGAAATGTCTATCCAAAGGCAAAATTTGGAACCATTTTTCTTTCATTTGCATTTACAAAGCCTTCGATTCTGATAAAATTTTGGCTTCTCTAGGACTAATTAATTACTTGACTTTTTTTATTGAATTTTAAAATACGTCAAAGATTTTTTTGTTAGGCCCCGTATTTCAATGAGTTCTAAGATAATTGAATGCTGGCAATCGTTATTATGAAGTAACGGAGGAACTTGTTTAAAATGTTGGTTAAAGAAACAAAAATAGCTACATAAATATCTATATTATACATTTTAGTAGTACAAAGACTTCGTTCCAACCCGGGCTTCCCGGGTTACAGAATACAGTTGAAAACATTTTTTATATATTTTTTAATTGAAAACTCTAATAGATTTTTTACATTATATATATATATATATATATATATATTAGATTTTTCACCGCTATTACCAACAATAATTTTTATATGAAAAATAGCAATTATGTATTCAAATAAAATTTTGAAATTTATTAAACGGGATACTTTCGCATTGGCCTCCTGTGCTGCCATCGAAATACTCTAGGTCAGAGGACACGAGTGTGTCGCCATCACTAATCTACCGACTTCTCACTAGTTTTGGAATTCACACCGGAAAATTTTTAATAGCAATTTTCTTTTATTTTATTTGTGGAACATCTATCATCTTATAAAACAATAATAACTATTTAACTTACTGGTGAGAATTCGGAATCCATAAATAAAAATTCGGATTCCAGATGCGGAATTCCACAGTGTTGCCGCATCTGGCTGATTTTTTATTGGAGGATTCCAAATTCTCACCAGTAAGTTTAAATAGTTATTATTGTTTTATAAGGTAATAGATATTCCACAAATAAAAGAAAATTGCTTTTCAAAATTTTCCGATGTGAATTCCAACACTAGTGAGAAATCAATCGATTAGTGATGACGTCACAACTCGTGTCCTCTGGCCTTTAGTATTTCGATGGAAGCGCCTCCTACCAGGAATTAACAGTCGAAGAAATCGCTAAAGATCGCTAGCCTTTCTTATTATGATAATTTTAGTGGTTTAAGCGTGGTTCGGTTACATGTCTTAAATTTGTGTTTTATTTATATTTTATTATTTTATTTTTAGAGTGATAGAGATTCAACTTCGTTATGGAATATCACAAATGTGGAAACAAATACTGAACTATTTTATTTAGTTTAATTTAAGTGCAAACATATTTACCTTTTGTAATCGTCTGTCTGCAAGTGACAGAGAAAAGATTTTAAAAATCATGCGTGAAAATTATTTAAAAAATAACAAAAAATTGAGAAAATTGCGATACAGTTTTCAAACAAATTACAATATAGTTTTCGAACAAATTGTATTTGAAAGTACATTTTTTTCTCTATTCGACGATAGAAAAGTTAAAACTGTACGCTATTTAGAAATTAAAAAAATTGCAGTAAAAGTTAATAATGATTAAATTTATTGTCTGCTGTTACCACCGTCAAAATAACGTCAGCTTTACGCACGGGCACATTTGTCCTTTATAATACAGATATTACTAAAATACTACTGGGTTGATGATTACTGGGATTTTTTTCCGTTTAAGCTATAAATGATCAATAAATGTAAGTATTAATCATGTACTGTGAATAAACAACAGGGCCTTAACCATGGTATTCAATCTATCTATTACTCAGTTTAGTAGGAAACATTGAGTGAATTCTTCCCTTATTTCTGTAGTCCTCAAGGAAGTGGGAATGACACTTTTGCTTGTCATCAAGGGTCCTCCTACTCTTTGCGACGGAACAGCTCGTTTTCTCTTTTATGTTTCAATAAAATAAAGGAAAACGTCATGGAAAAGAAGTTTCTGGAGATAATGCTGTCACTTGTCTGTCGTTGAAAACCGAAAGATTTACAAATTCAAAGTATATATTAAAAAATGTAATAACAAGAACAACTGATAAATGTAGGAAAGAGGAGATTATTAAATCTACCCTATATATATAAAATCCTCATGAAACGAATTTATGAAACGGATATATGAATTAACTGATTAAACAACTGGTTATGTTTCAAGTGATTTCTCCTAAAATATGGAATACTTTGCGATGAAATTAACACCAAAAATCAGCATTGATCCGCAGATTTCAAAACTGGTATTATAATTTTTAAATTCGAATTAGTTTTCGAAATATTAATTTTTTTCTAATTTTATACACATTTTTCTAATGATGGCAACTCAAATTTTAATCAAACAGGTATTTTTTTTTTCATATTTCAGAAAAGGTTGACATGGTAAATCGGCTATTGTTGTTTATTTGATAATAAATGTTTATTTACTTTTATTTCTTTTTATAAATTATATAAATTATTTTGTTCTGTAATTATTAATTATTTTTTTATATTTCCTTTAGAAAATAATACAAAATAATTAAAAAATACGGTACTACTTAGTTAGTCCGTCGACCAATTTCGCCAAATTGTATAAATCGCCAAAACACTCGCCAAATTATACAAATTGACATAATTTTTATTTTAAATAACGAAAGAACAAATAAATTAGTATAACATTAATAAATATACAAATAAAAAGTCGAAATAAAAATCACTTGATGACGTAAACACGTGTAACTTGCTTAAAGTCAAGTGAATGTGACATTTACGATCAACCATTATTGGCATTTAATCTTATAGTTTGGCGATAGATTTTTGGTCGACGGGATAACTAAGTAATACCAAAAATGCATATGTAACTGGTATTTGAAAACGAGGTTTTCGCTAAATTTTCGTTAAAAAAAAAAAAAAAAAAAAAAAAAAAATCACGCCAAACCTGCTGTGCGTATATGACATCTGGCCAAATATTACCACTCAAAAAAAAAAAAAAAAAAAAAAAAAAAAAAGCTAACTGGCGAGTTGAAAAAAAGCTATTGGCGAGATTTGCATCCGGCTAGCGTAACAATACCAAGAATTCTTTGCAACCATGGCAAATTTTATGTAGTTTTATTGCGCGATTTTTTTCTGACGCGAATGTCATGTACAGAACGGACATTTAACTGGCGCCAAAATATCGTTATTTTGCTTGATATGGTAAGCCGGATGTTGTTGTTTATGCAGTTTACGTTTCCCAAATTGGCGTCGTTAAAAAATCTCTCCAATATGGAACGTATATGACATGTGTGCCAAACTTTCATATGAACGGCGAAGGGATCAGACCGTATTTGTTGATAGCAGTTGATGACTTGAACTATTATAATAAAGATGAAATGATGGCGATAGAATAATATTTGGCGACTTATCACCTGTGCCTGGCTAACATTAAAGTACCAAAATTGCACCTAGAGTATAAAAAGCGAAGTGGTCCACCTGGAACTGTTGATGATAGTCACATGACTTAGGCTATTGTTATAGAGATTGTTTTAAAATAACGGGAGACAAAGACTCTGTATACTTAATTTATTTTATTTTAGCTCTTTTCAAATTTTTAACTGATCCTCTTTAATCAAAAACGAAAACAACCATTGGATGTCTTAACAGCAACTGATTCGCTCTTAAATTTTTGCAATAAAAAGGAATTGAATAGAAACCCGTTTGCAGGGAGATCTGCACAGCTTTTTTCAGTATAATTCAATCTTGTCTAATATTTTTAAAACCCATCAGATTAGCGTGTTTTTAGATTCTGCGGTGTCTGAACGTGGGTTGGCGAGCGTAGCTTGCAGGGGGCGGAGCCCCCTAGTATATATATATATATATATATAAAAAATATGATTTTTGGTCAATGTCATACGTTTGAATGGCTTAATTGTACAGAAAGAAGTTTATATATATATATATATATATATATATATATATATGTATATATATATCCCAATCACCAATATATGAAATATTAAAAAATTAAAACATTCAAAATTGCCGAAAGGAAAATATCAACAGGAAGGCGAATGCATAGAAAGAACAAATAAATAAAGATACATATGTAGGAAATCATAAATATTTGAAATATTTTGTAAAGTTATTTTTAACTAAAACAATTTAACCAATGAAAGAAGACCAGAAATAATGAATCATTGTCAGCATCAACAAATTCTTTGCATGAAATGCATGATCTCAAAATTGAAAATTCATTAATTCAAAAAGAAAAACTACAAAATGAACTTAAAATGAGAAAACAATTATGAATAAAATTGGAACTAATGATTCGTAAATCGCTTTCAAGGGCAATATTACGAAATCATTAGTAAAAAACGGTTAATTTCTGAGGTAGAAATAATAAGCTACCGCTTTATATATATATATATATACATATATATATATATAACCATTAATTAAACATTACCGATCATCACCAAAAACTGCAATATTGTGAATGATTGACTACACGCCATAAACCAACAATATAGAACTGTATGTGTAAAATAAAGTACCGTATACCTAATTACAAGAATTAACATGGAAGAAAAAAAGAAGAATATGGATTCCGAAAAAATTTAAAGACTTATATATTGAATTACGTTTTCAAGAGTACAGAATTCAATGATATAAGCAAATCGGTTGTTTTCTGTGGGAAAAAAGCTATAAGCTGAAAAAAAAAAATCCCCTGTACTCAAACAACCAATATAATCAAAATAATAGTTTCAAGATGAATACAGAACATTATCAAATGGCATGAAATGGAAAAAAAACTACAACCCATTAAATATTTAATTAATAGCAATAGAAATCTTACAAAAACATACCGTATTAATTCCCAGTAGATTTTCAAAATATATTCCCGCACATGGAATCCAAAAAGCATGATAAGATTAAGGTGAATAAAACAGTTAAGTTAACACAGAAATTAAAAGCTATGGAGTCAGTTAATTCATGTTGAAATATTGTGATAAATTAATATAATATAAATAAAAAATAATTACATTATTTATAATACCTAAAAACAATTTTAAATTGTATAATAACAATTTTACAACATTGCCAAAATTCAGCGTTAATTACCACCTAGTGTAAAAAATTAAAATCATGTCTTTAATAGAGGCTATTTAAAAATACAAAATTTATGGTGCTGCCATCTATTATTTTATTTTAAAAACTATCATGATTATACAAATGTCACAGTAAGTAGAACCTAATACATGCTAATGAATTAAAATGTATCAACTGCATTCCTACACACATCCTAATATAAACAATACCATACTGTATTTCATTATTCAGAATTTTTTTAAATAAATTAAATGTTAATACAATATATTCTATTATCATACCATTAAATCTACACTGAGAAATTAAAAAAACTTTTTAACTTGATAATATATAGAATATAGGCTATATGCTATAAAATAAAATAAATTATATATTATAAAAATATAATAGTCGTAATATTTAGCTTTACATATAAAAAATAAACAGGAAAGAAAAAAAAATAAATAAATAATTAATTAAATTATAAAATAAATAAATAAATAATTAAATAAATAAATTATAAAATAAATAAATAAATAAATAAATAAATTATAAAATAAATAAATAAAAATGGATGTTTATATAAGATTGTCAGATACTAAAATTCCAAATAGCCTAAACATCACATATATAGTGTGTGAATTATCCTTATATTAGTCATAAAAAAGCTAAAAAAAAATATATGATTGTGCCAATCAAACATATAAACCGATAATTAATCATGGAATACAATGTTGAAAATAAAACAATATTAAATAATATAGAGGAATAATAATAATAAAAACTATTTACCCAATTTTAATACATACAGTATAACATTAGTTAATCAAATAAACCAATGTGCATAATAATCACTAAAAAGTTGGTTTACTATTATTAATTAATATAACATTGTCCTGAGTAGAGTAAATTAAAAATAAGTTAATATTGAATTTGTTTAAATAAGTTAAATTTAATATGAAATTAAAAAAAAATATATATAAAGCGGTAGCTTATTATTTCATATATATATATATATATATATATATATATATATATATATATATATATATATATATATATAAAGCTGTAGCTTGTTATTTCTACCTCAGAAATGAACCGTTTTTTACTATGGAAGTAAAACATTCCATTTATTTAAAAAAAAAAAAGATAAAATAAATAAATAAATAAAAAACGTAATAATTGGAGTAGTATCAATTGATTCAAGAAATTAGTGCAGAAATTTGTTTAAATAAGTTTTTTTAAATAAATACAGTGTATCCTAGATTCTACATTTTATTGCACTTCTTCTTTTAAGCCGTAGTTAATCCATAAATGTCAGAATTAATCTTGTGCTAGGAATTAACAATAAGGCCACAATTGTAATATTCAATCTATCTGTTACTCATCTGGATGTTAAGCGTGGGGTACATTCTTCTCTTATTTCTGTAACCCTCAAGAAAATGCGAATGACACTTTTGCTTGTCGTCAAGGGTCCTCCTGGTCTTTGCGACGGAATAGGACTCATTTTTTCCTTTATGTTTCAATAAAATAAAGGAAAAAGTCCAAAAATAAAAGACTCTGACTTTCGCCTCTGTGTGTCGGAAGACGAAATGATTTTCAAATGCAAAATAATATTAATAACAATAACAGAATTTTTTCAATAATAATTAATTGTAAAATGACTTTTTTAAAGATTAGTATTTGATAGTTAAATTATGATGATAATATATCGAAAATTATAGCGGGTCCACCGCCCTCCTCTCAAAATGTTGACCTCTCATTTATACGTTGTACGGTGATAACTTTTTACACCACTAATTCTGAACAGTAATTTTAGTATAATATTTAATAGCAGAATTCATAAGCCAACTATTACTTTTCAGAAATCGTGCTACTAAAAATAATCACTGCGCATCGCGTACGAATGAGAGATCACTGTACTTGTAAGTCACACATATTTTATATTAAAAAATAAAGGACAGGATTTCTAGCAATCGATAGAAGGTGTTAATAAAATAATTTGTTGAAATGAAATTTCATTTTTTTTAATATTACCTAGATTCTACATTTTATTAAGACACTGTATAGTTTCTTTTTTCAAGCTGTAACTGATCCATAAATGCCAGAATTAATTCTGCGCTAGGAATAAACAAGGTCTTAGCTGTAGCATTCAATGTATCTAATACTCATCTTGGTATGAAACATGAAGTACATTCTTCTCTTATTCCTGTAGCCCTCAAGGAAATGTGAATGACACTTTTGCTTGCCGTCAAGGGTCCTCCTGTTCTCTGCGACGGAACAGCTCGTTTTCTCTTTTATGTTTCAATAAAATAAAGGAAAACGTCCAGGAAAAGAAATTTCTAAAGATTGTGCTGTTAGTTGTGTGTGTTTGGAGAGCTCTAAACGACAAAATGACAAAGAGCTATAAATGTTAACTTAGAGTAAAAAAAAAGAAAAAAAAAGATCGAAATTAGTTCACAGATATTGAACATACAAAATTATTTAAAAGAATATTATTTGACATTTAAATTATGATGGTTGTAATTGTTAAATACATAGATTTGTTCAAATATAGTTGGAAGCCATGTATAGGAAACGTGAAAAAAAGGAGTTTTTTCTAAGTAATTTTTCTAAGTAAACTTCTTGTACATGTAATAGGGTTATAAGAAATATTAAAATTGCAAGAAAAACCACGAGTTACTAGAATAACCAAAATTTTTTAATGAGTAAACATTAGTACATCATCTATAAATCATCAAATTCTTTGAAAAAATATTTTAATTTTTACAAAAACAAATGTAGGCTATTGTTTCGGCTCCACCATAGTCCACGTGAGCGTACGCAAGGCATTATATCCAACCCTATTCTCTTTCATCCTCTGAATATTTTCTATTGGAAGACCAACACACTGCATCTTCCTCATTTGGTGTACAGCTTGGTTAAAAACACATCCCAAGTGAAACGTCGGAGTGGAATGGTTGTTCGTCTTCACTAGACTCGTCTTGAAACAGGGTTGTCTAGCTGATATTCCTTATTACTCGACACACCATCTTGAAAAACATAACCTCTTCACTCAAGAATGCTGCAATCTCTAAATCAGAAAATTCTTCAGCCAATCAGACAGTGACAGCATACCTCTTAATTTCCTCAGCTAGTCCAGGTTTTGAGATGTTTACATGTAACAGAAAAGGATTTATAATTGTAACTAAGATTTACAGAGTAGTATTTCACCAATAATGCATGTTCTAAACAGGCACACTGCATCTTCCTCATTTGACGTACAGCCTAGTTAAAAACACATCTCAAATTAACCGTCGGAGTGGAATGATTGTTCGTCTTCACTAGACTCGTCTTGAAACAGTTGTCTAGCTGAAATTCCACATTACCCGCACACCATCTTGAAAAACACAACCTCTTCATTCAAGAATGCGGTAATTTCTAAATGAGAGTGTTCTTCTGCTAATGAAACAATGACAGCATACCTGTTAACTTCCTCAGTTAGCCCAGGTTTTGACATTCTTACATGTAACAGAAAAGAATTTATAATTGTAACTATGAGTTACAGAGTGGTGGTTCACCTATAATGTGTGCTCTAAACAGACATACTGCATTTTCCTCATTTGATGTACAGCCTGGTTAAAACCCATCTCAAGGGAAACGGCGGAGTGTAATGATTGTTCGTTTTCACTAGACTCGTATAGAAACAGAGTTGTCTAGCTGATATTCCATATTACTCGACACACCATCTTGAAAAGCATAACCTCTTCACTCAAGAATGCTGCAATCTCTAAATCAGAAAATTCTTCAGCCAATCAGACAGTGACAGCATACCTCTTAATTTCCTCAGCTAGTCCAGGTTTTGAGATGTTTACATGTAACAGAAAATGATTTATAATTGTAACTAAGATTTACAGAGTGGTATTTGACCTATAATGTGTATTCTAAACAAGCACCCTGCATCTTCCTCATTTGATGTACAGCCTGGTTAAAAACCCACCTCAAGGGAAACGTTGGAGTGGAATGATTGCTCGTCTTCACTAGACTCGTCTTGAATCAGTTGTCTAGCTGATATTCCATATTACCCGACATATCATCTTGAAAAACATAACCTCTTTACTCAAGAATGCGGCAATCTCTAAATCAGAGTGTTCTTCAGACAATCAGACAATGACAGCTTACCTCTTAATTTCCTCAGTTAGTCCCGGTTTTGACATGTTTACATGTAACAGAAAAGGATTTATAATTGTAACTAAGATTTACAGAGTGGTATTTCACCAATAATGCATGTTCTAAACAGGCACACTGCATCTTCCTCATTTGATGTACAGCCTAGTTAAAAACGCATCTCAAATTAAACGTCGGAGAGGAATGATTGTTCGTCTTCACTAGACTCGTCTTGAAATAGTTGTCTAGCTGAAATTCCACATTACCCGCACACCATCTTGAAAAACACAACCTCTTCATTCAAGAATGCGGCAATTTCTAAATGAGAGTGTTCTTCTGCTAATGAAACAATGACAGCATACCTGTTAACTTCCTCAGTTAGACCAGGTTTTGACATTCTTACATGTAACAGAAAAGAATTTATAATTGTAACTATGAGTTACAGAGTGGTGGTTCACCTATAATGTGTGCTCTAAACAGAGATTTCTTCCTCATTTGATGTACAGCCTGGTTAAAACCCATCTCAAGGAAAACGGCGGAGTGTAATGATTGTTCGTTTTCACTAGACTCGTCTTGAAACAGTTGTCTAATTGATATACCATATTACCCGACACACCATCTTGAAAAACATAACCTCTTCACTGAAGAATGCTGCAATCTCTAAATCAGAAAATTCTTCAACTAATCAGACAGTGACAGCATACCTCTTAATTTCCTCAGTTAGTCCAGGTTTGACATGGTTACATGCAACAAAAAAGGATTTATAATTGTAACTATGATTTACAGAGAGGTATTTCACCTATAATGTGTGTTCTAAACAGGCACACTGCATCCTCCTCACCTGAATTACAGCCTGGTTAAAAACCCATCTCAAGTGAAACATCGAATGATTGTTCGTCTTCACCGGACTCTTCTTGAAACAGTTGTCTAGCTGATATTCCATATTACCCGACACACGCTCTTCAAAAACGTAACCTCTTCACTCAAGAATGCGGCAATTTCTAAATCAGAATGTTTTTCAGCCAATCAGACAATGACAGCATACTTCTTAATTTCCTCAGTTAGTCCAGGTTTTGACATGCTTACATGTAACAGAAAAGGATTTATAATTGTAACTATGATTTACAGAGAGGTATTTCGCCTAAAATGTATGTTCTCAAATACCTTCCGTAACCTGTATAATTAAAAGAAATTTCTTTGTGTTGGTTTCAGGTTTAAATCAGCTTTTTTAGAACTCTTAAAGTCGTTGACAAGGTTTGTATTAACTGTATTATGTAACTTTATTACATAAAGATTTAAAAAATGGAATTTAATTTAGTTTTTTCTTCTTTTTTCTGTTTATTAAAAAGTATATTTTAATATCAGCGAATATATTAACAATGTGAAATAATAATAATAATAATAATAAATAAACATACAAAATCTATTTTTTTTTTCCCGGAGAGATAAATTTTTCGTGTCGAAAAATATTAATTTGTGTAAAAATGATTATTTTACCTTTTAAAATTTTTCAAAATTGTATTTCACGTTTCTACCATACTTCAGTTTGAATAATTACTAAATACATCCCTAATTTTTCGAAATATTCGTACTTGAAATATTTATGTCAGAGGATAGCTCGTGGCAACATTTAAGATATTTTCAAATCATGAAAACTCTGCAACTGTTGATTGGAAACAATATAAGTAGCTGTCCATGATGATTTTCTAATAACAATAGTAGCAGCAAGAGAACACCTCAAGCAGGTCAACACTCAAACTACTTCATCATACAAAATATTTATTTCGCTAACTACCCACTTCTGAGAATAAATTAAAGCAAAATGCAACGTGTATATCTCAGGGAGAGAGACTATTCCCTGCCAGTTCTGTCGCACCAGTCTCTTCAGAGAAAATCAACAAAATCCGCGCTCCTGGAGCTGGATTTCAAGCCTCAATAGGCTTACGGGAAAACGCCTATTAATTGTGAGTTTAGTGAAAAGAGTCTCATGCCCGTTTTGAATCTCAAGAGCATCATTAGGAGATTGGACAATTGTGCGCACGTGACTCTTCAAAACTTTCGGGATTCGTTACTGGAGGGGAGGCCGATGAAGCATGCTCTTCGATCGTGACTGGACCCTAGTGTGATGACCAATGTCCGTAAAAATAGAACCTTGCTTTCTTTTGATTCCCAATGCAATGAATTATGGGATGGAGGTGGGAGAGGAAAGGGAAGTTGGGGATAAGACTGGCATCAGCAGCTCGATTTGTTATGATTAATATGGAGAAAGAGTGAAATTATGAACTGTGTTTGGAACCTGGTCATAATGAAATGGTATTTAAATGCTACGTTGGTCTTGAATGGGAAGATTGTTGGAGTGTTCACATCCTGTATTATTAAATTAAAACTCGTTTGACCGTAAATATTAATTTTTATCGAAGAAAATCCCTTTTCCGTATCAACTGTCGTAATTTCACTCTTGTTACTAACAGGCATATTTGAACCATTGTTGTATTTTTATTTGCTTAACAAAATAATTCGTCCCGCATTTGTGCGTTTTGGTAAAAGTAAGGCAACAATTTTTCAGTCAAATGCGGTAATGTTATATGCCATATTCTTCTTTGTACGTGAATTAATTTTATAAATTTTGTCACTAGTCGGAAGATGTTAGTTTCGAATCCATGAACGCTATTTTGTCAACAGTTTTTCAGTCAAATGCAGGAATGTTATATGCCATATTCTTCTTTGCACGTGAATTAATTTTATATTTTTTGTCACTAGTCAAAAGATGTTAGTTTCAAATCCGTGAACGCTATTTTTTTTTTTTTTTTTTTTTTTTAATCGGAGCCAATCTGTGAGTCGACATAGAATGTCTTTATAAGAAAATGGTGACATATGGGCAATAAAATTTAATTTATCGGTAGGATTTTGGAGAAAAATTTGGCAACGTAGCTATTTTTTAGACTAGGCAAATCTGCCGTTATCGCTATTCTATGGTTTCACCACTTGTCTAACTCGTCTAAAGCCAAATTTTCTTTGTGAGTATTGTCAAGTTCTATAATGTGGGTTGCCACAGTTCGGACGAAAACATTCAATCTGAGCGTATGCTTCCTGCGTGTATCGTCATTCTGCAGCGTTTAGAATAAATGGTGTGGCAATCAACTATTCCAGTAATACTTAAAAAAGTGCTAAAATATTGTATTACTTAAATGTCCAACGATGCTAAAATCCAAAGAGTCAATCGCAGCGATATCTGCATGATATTTTCTATAACTGCAAGATGGTTGCTAGTCTAAAAGTAATAGTACCATGTTTACAATTGAAATTTTAAAATATCCCTCAGATGTTGCTGCGATCGACTCTTTAGATTTCAGGGTAGTCGCACATTTAAGATATTCGAATTTTTAGCACTGTTTGGATAGCAAATTTCCACACTATTTATTATAGACGCTCTGACCATTGTATTATAAAGGTACTATAGTCAACATTTTGTGTTATTTTCTGTGCGTGTTTTTATTACTTGTTGATTTGTCGGGGGGAAAATGACAGCCTACTATTTAAAAATATTTTTACATTTCAACTAATAAAAAACCTGCAGATGTCCTATTTAACGTCAACAAAGAAAAAAATTAATTGGTCAATGCGAAATGAAATTTATAATATATAAATTAAAACAATTCGTTTAAACAATTGCAGGTTATCAGAATTATATTAAACTAAATTCGATTTTATAATTGTAAGTTTGGTTGAATATCAGGTAATGTAATTTGAGACGATGCCAAACTTACTTAAACATAACATTATACAGAATATAACAAAATTTTCGATTTCTACGTTCGGAAAATGGAAGATAAAGTTGATGGTTTGAGATGGAACCTGTTTTAATAGACCTGTGTAGTCCAGTAAAAGCGATTTTATTTTCTACATACATTATAATTAGCTTATAATTAAACAACAACGGCTTTCCACAAAATTTTATTTCGCCCTTTTTTTTTTTAAATCTGAAATATTAGGATTACTTCGTATCCGGATTGTTCCCAGAGCACATTAATCAGGGTGATTGGAGCTCACTGTAAACACATTTTTCATGCTTTTTCTATTCTAAACATTTGATTTTTAGAATTTGTATCTCATGTTATCTCTGTGATTATGGTAATCATATCAAAAGATTGAAATGACAGGTAGAACTAAATGAATGAAATATTGATTTAATTTTAAGCTTTAGAAAAAATTGAAGTTTTATGTACGTAATACGTGAAATATGTGACGAAAATTTTATTTTAAATTCGGAGTATAGTAAGGAAATATAAATTATTTCTAACCATAGTATCTTGCAAGCAGTTTATTTATTTATTTATTTATTTAATTGGCAACAAGGTAAAGGCCAAAAATATTTTTTGTATGATCATCAATATTTTGCCTTGAAACATTAAAAAATCGGCATTCTAAAAACGAAAATGTAATTCATTTCATTTCTATTTTCATTTTTATGACAGAATCTAGAAATCATTTTGTATCATATCTACATACCTTTGCCTCTGAACATAGAATATACCAACATTATTTTACAATTTTTGTTTACTTTTTTATTCAATATGCTTATTTTTTAAATTTAAGTGAAAAGCAACTGTTATGCAAATTTAATATGTTTCAGTATAAACTTACAGGTCTTCCAATTTCAGTTTACCGTATGCTTCCCTGTTCCATCAAACATTGCCTTTTTTATTATTGATAAATAAATTTATGCTGATATTGTCTACAAATTGAAAAGAAAAAAAAGCACAGATAGGTTCTGTCAAAAGTTCATTTTAAGTTAAATTTTAAAGCTTTCTAGATTAAATGCATATGTCTATCTGAAATTTAAAACAAAACTAAGGATTGTTTGCCGAAGTCTAAGCTACACTATCTTTTTTCTTCCTGTTTTTTCTAAAGTAAAATCATCTCAGAAGTCTTCCAGCGTATAACAAAGTAGTTTTCTTTATGAACTATTCCGCCTTACATAGATATCCCAGCGTAGTTTTTGAAATTACTTTGTTTTTTTCTTTTTCTTTTTAAGCAGTTGATACTTCAGTTTCTTTACTGACAACAATCTTATCTTAAATCCATCTACCGTCTTGAGATCTGGCGTTTTGTTTTTTCATTTCATTTTTTAAGATTCACTCGAATTTCATCCAATTTGTCTACTGAAATATTAAAACCCCTCTTTTTTCGTTTAGTTCTCTTTCCTTTTCGTATTTTTCTTTTGTTTTTTTATCTCAATTCCTCTTCCAATTTCCTTATTCTTATTTTAATATTTCACAAAATATGAAAAGCCAAGAAGAATTGATTTCTACTTCTGATTCTTTCAGACAAAAAAATATCATTTACTCTATACGGTTTCCGAGCATAAGGTAAACTATATTTTTATTAGTTCTAGGATAAGGTTTTATCTTTCCAAAATTGATGAGATGGGGGTATATTTATGTATATTACTCTAAACGCAATGATTGGTTCAACATACTATGCAGAACAAAAAGAATTTTCAATCCAAAATGCTTTCAAATCTGTTTACACGCAGTCTTTTAACAGCACAACAACAAAAAATCAACAATAAATATGATATTTACATGAATTTATTTCACAATGACAATCAAAATGTGTAAAGTCTTATTTCTTTATATAACTATGTTAGTTAAAATCATGAGACGTGTATTTGTAAATTAAATAATTTTTTTTTGCTGTTTGTGGTGATTCTTTTACAAATTATTTCTTTCGCTTTTACAATCTCTTTCGTTTAACTCAACATTTGTATTTAACGATATAATTTTGCTATCGATGCTTAATTCACTTTTTGATATGCTAGAATTTAAAAAAAAATATATGTACAAAGGTGATTTTCCGATGATAATACAACATTTTAATATTTTTAGAGCTCAATTATAAATTAATAAGTTAATTTTAAGGAATTTTTCCGTTAGCCTGCTGCATGGGAAAAATCACTAAAAATTCTGTATCGTTACCAGTTCCAAAAAGGATGGTTTTTATTATGCGCCAAACCAGGCTTGCCAATAAAAGCCAACAAGCTGTGAAACTGAAAAAAGGCAATATTTTAAACACTAAAAAAAAAAAAAAAAAAAAAAAAAAAAAAAAAAAAAAAAAAAGTAATCTAATAATAATAATAAAAGTCTAATAATAATAAAAAAATAATAATGGTAATTTTAATATTGAACAGTTTATTAATTATTATATCATGATTATACATTGAGAAAACAATTTAAAATACCAGCTGTAAAATTTCCATTATTGTGTTCAGTGCCTACGTCAAATTAATGTATTGTAACAGAAATATTTTGGAAAAAACACGAACAGTCATGAAATTAGCGTGATTTTCAAGATCGACATTCAGTGCTTATAAAAGAGTGTATTAAAAAATACTTTTATATTTATTTAAAATTGAATTTAGATTTGTTAAAAGCAGGAAAAATATACTTTTTTTTTTTTTTCAAATTGCTAAAAAGAAAAAGAAAAGAAAACTTTTTTTTTCAGTGACAGCAATATTTAAAAATGTGTAAAATATTTCTAAAATATATGAGATGAAACAATATGTATGAGCATTAATATACATCTAGTAATTCGTTCACAGCTCTGGAAGAATTCCTTAATAATTTAAAATTTGATCAATTATACTAGCTTAATTTACATACTGTAACTATAATTCAATGACAAATAGGCAGACATTTCATTTTATTTCTTTTTCATGACTTTTTTTTTTAATCTTTACCATTGTGGGTATTGATTTTGTATTTTTATTATATGGTTTTTAGCATTGATCCAATCTTTGTTTTCCAGGTGGTTTTACATATCTCCAGTTATTTTTTTCATAGGTGGTGTCGCAGTCAGTGTTGCCAGATTGGGGGCTTTTTAAATTCAGATTATTTGACTGTCACCACTTTTTTTTAAAATAGTATAATTCGCCTTATTTTTCTGAATTTTTAATTTATTTCTAAATAAGACTAATATTTCTATTTCAAAAAAGCGGTAACAATTAACAAACTGGGGACAAAAAAGCCCCTAATCTGGTAACACTGGCCGCACTAGATCGTACATACAATATCATTTGATTAAAGTAATTTTGACTTGATCGCTTACTATGTTCAAACTGAAATAACTTGCAATTTAATTCTATTGTGGAATATTACCCTTGATAAAGGGCTTCGCAATATAAATTTCCATTTTTCTTTTTTATAATGTTATTACTTTCTCTATATTAATTTTTTCTACTTCTTTTTTGTAATAAGCACTTTTAGCAATATTGGGTATTTTTTCTTATCGAATTCTTATTATTGATTATTTATAGTGTCGATTACATTATGATTTAATAGTTATGTTAATTGCAAAAAGTTTCATTATATGTATATGTTTATTTATAGCATAAAGTTAAGAGGTTTGCAATAAAAATATGTGAAGTATTATTTCTTTATATTTTTTAAGCTACGATAGCTGAAGTGATGAAATATGTATGGTAAATTATAGAAACATTTATCTATAACTTTTTACTTTTTTATATGTTGATTACATAGAATTAATTATTTTTTTTTTCATTTTTCTAAATTTAATTTAAATTATTTAATGTAAAGAAAAGAGTATATCTATTCTTAACCCCTTGCGGACAAGCGTCTTTACAAAATTTTTAATCTTTAATCACCGGTTTTTTAACACAGAAATGTTTGCCTAATTGAATCGGGAAAATGCTCAGATTAAATAAGGCAAAATTTACAATAAAAGTTTATTGGTGAGAATAATCCCCGATTCTGAGCATTTTACGCGGCACGAATACCGGTTGCTCGTCCCCAAGGGGTTAAAAACTCTCTTATGGGTAACACGATCGTTATGAGAATAGAAAAGCAAGATTTGTCACTGTTGGTTTTCTCCTTTCTTTCTTTCTTTTCTTTCTTTCTATCTTTTATCATTTTTTACCCTTCTTTATATTCCATTTCCAGATTATTTTCACTGTCTGAGCATTGTATTAGATTATAAAAAAAATAATAATATTTTTCATTGTTTTGGGCAGAAAAAAAAAGATTCTAACAGCTCTTTTGATTAAAATATTATAAAGTATAAGTCTGGAGACTTTCTTCCGATTTCCTTCGGAAAAAAATCGCATAATCTTGCGTTAACTGTTGTTCAAAACTGCTAACAATTGTTTCACAGATAATAGAAATGCGCATGTTATGACATCCTTCATAGCTGTCAAATCCGTGTTCTCTGTAATAAAATGTGTTATTGTGCAATTAGAAATGAAAAAGGTGAAAGAAAAAATGTTTTACAAATGAAAAGGAAGGAAAAGTTAGCAAATACCTATCTTTTATCGTGAAATCTATCTTCAAATTTTTTTAATTTTATTAATCAGAATCACTTTTTTTTTCTTTTTTTCTTTTTTTTTTTATTTAAAGTAATGAGCGAAGAGACAATCGTTAGAAATAAAAGAAAGCAGAGAAAAAATATTTTTGAAATGAAAAAGATGGAAAAATTAGCGAATACCTATCGTTTTATCAAAATTTACTTAACTTTATTATTATTATTATTATTCAAAATCGCATCTATTTTCATTTACTTCAAATAATGAGTGTAGAGAGAAATGTTAGAAATAAAAGAAGATCTGTAAAAAAGTTTTGGGGGAATGAAAAAGAAGAAAAAGTAAGAGATTAGTGTAGTTTTATTATAAAATTTATCTTGAATTTTTTATTCTTAAACACATTTTTTTCTGTTCCTTAAAATAATGAATGGAGAGGGAATTGTTAGAAATAAAAGAAGGCAAGAAGGAAAAAAAAATTGAAAATGAAAAAGAAGGAAAAATTAGCGAATACGAAAGGTTTTATCATAAAATCTACCTTCAACTTTTTATTCATAATCACATTTTTTTTCTGTTTTTTAAAGTAATGAATGAAGCGGCAATTGTTAGAAATAAAAGAAGGGCGAGAAAGAAAAAATGTTTTGGAAATGTGCAAGAAGGAAAAATTAGCGAATACGAATGATTTTATCATAAAATCTACCTTGAATTTTTTATTCATAATCACAATTTTTTTTCTGCTTCTTAAAGTAATGAATGAAGAGGCAATTGTAAGAAATAAACAAAGGGCGAGAAAGAAAAAATATTTTGGAAATTACAAAAAAAAGGAACAATTTGCGAATAAGAATGGTTTTATCATAAAATCTACCTTGAATTTTTTATTCATAATCAGATTGTTTTTTTCTGTTTCTTAAATTAATGATTGAACAGGCGATTGTTAGAAATAAACAAAGGGCGAGGAAGAAAAAAATATTTTGGAAATGAAAAAAAGGAACAATTAGCGAATACGAATGGTTTTATCATAAAATCTACCTTGAATTTTTTATTCCTTAAAATAATGAATGAAGTGGCAATTGTTAGAAATAAAAGAAGTGTGAGAAAGGAAAAAAATTTTGTAAATGAAAAAGAAGGAAAAATTAACGAATACGAATGCTTTTATCATAAAGTCTACCTTTTATTCATAATCACATTTTTTTTCTGTTTCTTAAAGTAATCAATGGAAGAGGCAATTGTTAGAAATAAACAAAGGGCTAGGAATAAAAAATGTTTTAGACATGAAAAAGAAGGAAAAAAAATAGCGAATGCGAATGGTTTTATCATAAAATCTACCTTGAATTTTTAATTCCTTAAAAATAATGAATCAAAATGCAATTTTTAGAAATGCGAGATAGAAGAAAAATGTTCTGGAAATAAAAAAGAAGAAGAAATTCGCGAATACGAATGGTTTTATCATAAAACCTACATGAAATTTTTATTCATAATCGCATTTTTTCTGTTCCTTAAAATAATGAATTAAGAGGCAATTATTAGAAAAAAAAGAAGGACGAGAAAGTGAAAATGTTTTGGGAATGAAAAAGAGGGGAAAAATTAGCGAGTAACTATCGTTTTATCATAAAATTTTTCTTGAAATTTTAATTCAGAATCGCATTTATTTTCTGTTACGTCAAATAATGTGTGAAGAGACAAATATTAGAAATAAAAAGAGTGAGAGGAAAATGTTTTAGAAATGAAAAAGAAGGAAAATTAGGGAGTACCTATCGCTTTATAGTAAAATTTACCATGAATTTTTTTATTCAGAATCACATTTATCTTCTGTTCCTTAAAATAATGAGAGACGAGGTAATTGTTAGAAATAAAAGGAAAGAAAGAAAAAATGTTTTGGAAATGAAAAAGAAGGAAAAATTAGCGAGTACCTATCGTGTTATAGTAAAATTTACCTTGAATTTTTAATTCAGATTCGAATTTATTTTGTGTTACTTCAAATAATATGTGAAGAGCAAATGTTAGAAATAAAAGAAGTGTGAGAAGAATGTTTTAGAAATCAAAGAGAAAGAAAATTAGGGAGTACCTATCATTTTATCATAAAATTTACCATGAATTTCTTTATTCAGAAAGGAAAAATCAGCGAGTACTTATCATTTTATAGAAAAATTTATAGAAATTTTTTTAATTCAAATTCGCATTTATTTTCTGTTACTTCAAATAATGTGTGAAGAGACAAATGTTAGAAATAAAAGAAGTGAGATAATAACATTTTAGAAATGAAAAAGAAGGAAAATTAGGGAGTACCTATAGTTTTATCATAAACTTTACCATGAATTTCTTTATTCAGAATCACGTTTATCTTCTGTTCCTTAAAATAATGAGAGAAGAGGCAATTGTTAGAAAAAAAAGAAGGGAAATAAAAAAGGTTTTGGAAATGAAAAAAGAAGGAAAAATTGGCGAATACCTGTCGTTTAACATAAAATCTACCTTAAATTTTTTATTCATTCTCACATCTTTTTTCGGATCCTTAAAATAATAAATGAAGAGGCAATTGTTAGAGAAAAAAATGTTTTAGAAATGAAAAAGGTGGAAAAATTAGAGAATACATGTATCATTTTATCATAAAATTTACCTTGAGTATTTTATTTAGAAAAGTATTATTGTATGTTCCTTAAAATAATGATTGAAGAGGTAATTGTTAGAAATAAAAGAAGGGAGAAAAATTATCTTAGACATGAAGAAGAAAGAACAATTAGCGAATATCTATCGTTTTGTGATAAAATCTAGCTTCAATTTTTTATTCATAATCACATTTGTTTTCTGTTCCTTAAATTAATGAGAAAAGAGACAATTATTTCTCGCTAGCGATTGGAAATATTTTCTTGAAACTCCGCAAATATAAGTCATTAATAGGTTTAATATTAATTCTTAAGATTTTTTTAATGTTTAGTGGTAAATGATAGATTTTTATTTGTGAGTTTGCATCTTTAAAGATAATATACACAGTATCTCTTCATGTTTCGGACGTATTCACTTCTTAGTCTCTAGTTAATATACGTGTTAACGAATCCGCCAAAATTCCCAGATTGTTTGTTCGTTTCCAGTTAAACTTGATTAAAATGGAAAAGTTGTTCAGCTGTATTACTATTAAATCTCACTGTATTATTATTATTATTTAAGTTTGTTTAGAAAAAATGCTGCTCAAATATAAGAACTGTTATCGTAATAAATTTGAAATGCACTAAAATTGAAAGTTCGAAATATAGTCTAAAAATACCGAATTTCTTTTAATAAACAATGCATTGTTATTAAGATATTAGACTTTTAAACAAACCTCACTTAAAGCGAAATCTCCCGGTAATAATCAGTGCTTTCACCTTTTGTTTCATTCTCTTCCTTTTTCTTTTCTTTTCTCTTTCTTTTTCTTCTTTTTTTTATGCAGTAATTTGGATGGAAGAAAGTATAAGCAGTATCTATTAGCGCAAATAATGGAAAAGTCGAAAAGTGTCGCATAAGTAGATATGGGGATATCAATATGTTGATGGAAAAGTGTCACAACACAAAATTGATTAATTTTGTGTTATTAAAAAGCTTTATTTTCAATGTAAATTTTTCAGACAGCTCTCGTGAAAAGCTTTTGTCACCACTTAAAAAAACAAAACAAAAAAACGATACAATGAAAATTTCAATTGAAAATTTTTTTTCAATGACAGCATGTTCAATACGTATTCTATTACTTCAATAATGTGCCCCTTACTATAAAGGAAACTTACTATGAAGCCTTGTATGAACGAAAATATACATAACAACATTTAAAAAGGATTTCATAAATAGAAGATATTTCGGAATTGATATTTTTTCGAATATCAGAAAACGTTCGTTAGTTAGAAAATGCCCAAATACGATTCTACAGGCAACTTCTAAGAAATAAATATATCTGAAGACTCTATATCAGGTTGGCCGATCTATATCGCGACCCCACTCTTGAAGGTAATGATTGAGAAGTACATGAACATCAGGCACCTGCTTCAGGTATTCTACGACAATTCCTGCTACGTATAAAGCCTTAGCCATCCTACTGTAAATAACAGAGATCCATATCGATATCTATGCAAGAAACTGAATCGTGTATTAAAAACACCCAATAGTTTATCTTACTCCGTAAGCAAATATTAACAATAAACCTTCCAGTAATTGTGTGCAAACTGTAATAGTAAGTTAGACATTTTACTAGAAGAAAAGATTCCGTCCTTCATATAAAGTACTGCACTTTGAGTCCATCCCCTTCTGCTGGCCCCGGAGGCAGAAGGATCTCTCTCAGCGTTCTTGTTCGATATTTCGTTAACCGCTCTCTCTGTCCATCGATCTCGCCGTAAAACGGTTTTCCGCAGTCGCAAATCGGACAAAAGGCACGCGGCAACTTCCCCTTTTCTCCCCTGCTTTTCGCTACCGCTGTACCTAATGGAAAAGAGACGCTTCGCCCTTTTCCGATTTAAACGAAGCGTGCCCCGAAATATGATCACGTTTTGCTTAATTTCAAGAATGGATAGTTGCCTCTCCGAGATGAAGCTGCTCCAGAGAACATTTCATTGCTGGGGATCTGAGGAATTCTTGTCAATATATATTTCACTTCGCTGTGCCTAGGAGCGAAATCTTTTGCAGCATTTAATTAAGTAACAGAGGTTTCCAAAAATTAGAGATTATTTGCACGATTATGAGAATTGATTAGCAACGTAAAAGTTGGACTTGGAAAGCTTTAAAATGTATTTGTAATTCGAAGTATGAAGGCTGCTCCGAGATACAGAATAAAATCTATCTGATTTGATTATGGAATAATTCATGAGATACTGCTGAGCTAAAATAGTAAAATACAATAAAATTATAAGATCTATAAATTTAAAAGATAAGGGCATAAGCAATGTTTTTAATAGTTATCGATATTTTTGCTTCTTTAAGAAAATAATAATTGTACACCGGAATTTTATTTATTTATTTATTTTTTTAATTTATCTTTTAAATGATGTGTATCACAGAATTCAACCACGTGTGCTTAATTTAAAGAATGAATAGTTGGCTCGCTGAGATAATTTGATCCAAATAGGATTTGATTGCTGAGATCTGAAGAATTCTTGCCGATATGTATTTTATTTAGATTTCGCTGCAAGCGAAATCTTTTGTAGCACTTAATTAAGTAACAGCGGTTCTCAAAAATTAGAGATATGCATTATTATCTGAACTGATTAGCGACATAAAAGCTGAGCATAGAAGACTTAAAATATATTTATAGTTTGAGGTCTGTAGCTCTGGAACATGGCATGGACTAACATAATAAATATGAATTGATTACAGATAAATATATGAAGCAGCATTTTGACAAATTGTATTTTGTGGAATATAACAGATATGCTCGAACCATAAATTTTAACAATCTAACTAGCAATTTTTTTTTTAATTTTTTTTTTAAACTGGTAGACAAAAACATTTCCTTAGATGATGTTATTGGTATTTTTTATATTTATTATTAAGTAATGATTAAATTTTAAAATTTTGTTCCTGTTTCAGATTCAGTTTTCCTTGATTTTTATTTAAAAAATAAAATTCAAACGAAGTCAATTTAAATATTTTGGTTTTGGACAAATTTTATATTCTGTAATCTTTTAATATGAAAATATTAAGTATTTCTGCAGCAAAACTCTTTCGATTTTTTCGATATATTCTATAGCCCTTTTTATGCAGTAGAACACTTTTAATTTTTTCCTTAAAATATATCATTTGATATCCCTTTGAGAAAGCAATAAATAATTTTTATCATATTATATAATTATATTTAGTTGTTTTTTTTTTTTATACTTTTCATTTATTTATTTATTTGACGTTTCAAATTTATAATTACCAACACTGCTGAAAAAAATATTCTTTCGAGTTAAGAATTATTATTAGGGTATAAAATGTCTGTTTTCTTTTTTTCTTTTTTTTTTTTTTTTTTCAGTCAAAAATAAAATGGTTATTTTGTCTGTTTCCATTAATTTCATCGTGTTTCCACCCCTTTCCACATTTTAAAAAGAAAATTGCACTTTTAAAGAGCTTTTTTTTCTTAACCAAAATCGTCTGTTATTTCCCCATGCAGCAATATGTTTTCTTCTAAGCATTTATATTCTTACTGCGGAAGAAGTGATTGTACAGGAAAGTAAAGCTCCTCGCAGGGCAGGCAAAAAAAATTATGTTTTAAATTTTAAAAAAATTTAGCTACATATTTCTTTCGTTCTAATTCATGATAATTTCCTTCTCGCGCACGCGCACTTTTTTCCTTTTTAAATAAATAAATAAACAAATAAATAAATTCTAAACATAATCTTTTTTTAAATTTCATTATGCAGCAATGTGTTTTCTTCTAAGCATTTACACTCTTGCTGCGGAATAAGTGATTGTACAGGAAAGTAAAACTCTTCGCAGGGCAAACGAAAAAAAATTACATTTTAGATTTAGAAAAAAAAAAAAAAAATTGTTGCATATTTATTTTATTCTAATTCATATGTCCCTCCTCGCACACGCACACTTTTTTCTTTTTAAATAAATAAATATACAAATATACAAATAAATAAGTATACAAGTAAATAAATAATAAGAAGAATCGTCTGTTATTTCTTCATGCAGTAATACATTTTCTTCTAAGCATTTACACTCTTAATGCGAAAAAAGTGATTGTACTGAAAAGTAAAACTTCTCATAGGACAAACGAAAAAAATTATGTTTTAAATTTTAGCATTTTTTAATGTCACATTTCTTTTGTTTTAATTCATGATCTTTTCCTCCGCAGACACACACACTCTTTTCCTTTTTAAATAAATAAATAAATAAATTAATTAATTAATTAATTAATTAATTAACAGAATCGTCTGTTATTTCATCATGCGGTTTCATGCGATTGATTAAATTTTAGCATTTGAACTTTAAATGCAGAAATGGATGTATAGGAGAAGTAAAACTGTTCTCGTCAACAAAAAAAATCCGCACATTAAAAAATCTTTTTTATTATACTTTTTTCGTCGTTGTTGTTCTAGGTCACGATTCCCACTCTCTTTCTTTCCCATGCATACACATAGAAACATGCGCAAACTTTAAAAAAGGAAAAGAAAATTGCTCTTTTAAAATTTCTGTTTTTTTTATTTGAATAATTTGAAAATAGTATGCAACTATACGTTTCCTTCATAATACTTACATTCTTAATGTGACAGTAAAAGGGCATATGGTAAACCCATTCGATAAAGGGGGAAGGGGTAGAAGAAGTTATATGGGAATAATTTTTTATATATAGATTTTAATTATACAGTTCCCTTTTTCTTCTAGCTTTTCAGCTTAAATTTTGTTATTTCGATAACATTATTTTGATATTTTGTTATTTGATTTTTTTTTAATCTAATACTTCGGCGATTAGTACCTTTGAAGATTTCTTTTAATGCAAATATATATATATATATATATATATATATTTGCGTTGACTTCCGTAAATTTCATCATTTTTCCAACGAGATCCAACACACATTACTTTATTTCACTATGCAGCTATACGTTTTCTTCTTGCTATTTAAACTCTTAATGCGGATTTTGTGGATTTACAGAAAAGCAAAGTTGTTCACATTAACAAACTAAGGAGATTTTGATTTTTTTTTCTTAAAAAATGCATTTTTTGTTTTAGTTTTTCTGCTTAAATTTTACATTTTTGTTAAAGAAAAAAATATATATTTCCGACAAAGTTCATCTTCTATCCGTTTTAATTTTATTTACTAGATACACTAGACCTTTTAGTACCTTTCAAGATTTTTTTTATAATTCAAATATAACCTTTTATTCTTTATTCAGTAATTTCATAATTTTCTGCCTAATCAAACTCACTTCATCTTTTTATTTAAAGAAAATTGGGAATTTAAAGTTTATTTTGCTATCCAAAACCATTCGTTTTTTTACGGAGCCGGTCTATGTTTTTTTCTTGGTATTTACAATCTTAATGCGGAAGAAGTGGATTTGCAGGAAAGTAAAGTTGTTCACGGGAATAAACGAAGTTCTATTTTAATAATTTTTAATTATCTAGTTTTTTTTTTTTTGTTCAAGTTTTTTTAATATTTTTTGTTATTATGAAAAAGAAAAGGTTTTTTTAATCGATTTTTTTTGTAGGTTTTTTTTTTTTTATTAAAGCCCTTAAATATCTCTGCTACAATATATTTTAATACTATTAGTCCAGGCAATAGGGAATTTTACATAAATTAATGGTAGTACTGGAAATCGGCTTTCTAGATGTTTTTGGGGTCGCTGAATCCGAATTTGTAACTTCCCGCCAAAATTTCCCCCGGCAACCTCCCCAAATTTTGGTAAAAAGCCCCCCAAAAAAGGTTTTTATTAAAATAATCAAATTTTTTATTGTTTTAGAGAAAAAGTATCTAGAAATTCAGAAAGTAGACAAAATTTCCAACAAATTAGATACATGACATTATGACTTAGGATGAAGGGGAAGGGGGGATCTGCCTTGGAACATGTGCGCGGTGCTGCGTAAACTAAGTTGCGCAATTCCATTTAACCACTCACACGTTTACATTCGCCCTCCCATCTCCCCTCCGAACTTTCTCTATAAGGTTTAATTTAAGATTTTTGGGTCGCTGAATCCGAATTTTTAACTTTCCCCCAAAAATCCCCCCCCCGAAACCCCCCCAAATAGTGGTTTTTAACTTAAATTTCTTATTGTTTTAGGGGGAAAGCATTACGAAATTCAGAAACTAGACAAAATTTGCAACAAATAGGATATATGACATTATGAATTAGGAGGAACGGGGAGGGTGATGACTGCCTCGGAACATGCACTGCGGCGCTACGTGCACTAAATGATGAAGTCCAGGCAATAGGGGATTTTATCTGGCAAAATTAATGGTAGTACTGTAAATCGGCTTTCTAGATGTTTTTTGGGTCGCTGAATCCGAATTTGTAACTTCCCACCAAAATTTCACCCGGCAACCCCCCAAAAAATTGATTTTTTGAAAAAATTTGGTTTTTGAGAAAAGCGCGCGGGGAATGTTCCGAGGCAGCCCCCTCTCTCCCCGTTTTACCTATGTCATTTATGTCATGTATTCTATTTGTTGCAAATTTTATGTAGTTTCTGAATTTCGTAATGCTTTTCCCCTAAAACAATAAGAAATTTAAGTTAAAAACAACTATTTGGGGGGTTTTCGGGGGGGGGGGGATTTTGGGGGTAAGTTAAAAATTCGTTAATCAACCCAAAAAAACTTAAAGTAAACCTTATAGAGAAAGTTCGGAAGGAAGATGGGAGGGCTAATGTAAACGTGTGAGTGGTTAAGTGGAATTGCGCAACTTAGTCCACGCAGCACTGCGGCGCATGTTCCGAGGCAGATCCCCCCTTCCCCTTCATCGTAAGTCATAATGTCATACATCTAATTTGTTGCAAATTTTGTCTACTTTCTGAGTTTTTAGCAACTTTTCCCTAAAACAATAAAAAAAATGGATTTTTTTAATAAAAACCTTTTTTGGGGGGCTTTTTACCAAAATTTGGGGGGGTTGCCGGAGGAAATTTTGATGGGAAGTTACAAATTCGGATTCAGCGACCCAAAAAACATCTAGAAAGCCGATTTTTAGTACTACCATTAATTTTGCTAGGTAGAGTCCCTATACGGTCTCTATTGCCTGGACTATATGCCTGGTACTTTTTATTTCGATTTTATTATTTGCATGATCTCTAAAAAAAAATATCTGTAGATAAATTATAGAACTCTAAACCTGCCTTTACGAAAATTTACTATAATGTATTTTAAAAGTCCTTTTTTTAATTTTCTAATACATAGATATTAAAACGGTATTTTTTACTATATTTTTCTCTTCAAGTTATTAAAGATTATTAAAGGAAATATACTTTTAAAATGCAAACTTAAAATGATTAATTTTATTTGTTTAAAATATTTTAATTCCATTGCTTTTTCAATTTTTTAATGATAGACGACACTATAATAAATAAAGATTTATATGTTTGCTCCATCATATCATGTATACTTTAAAGTGCTATTTGAGTGAAGATTTTGTTATGTACAGGAAAACAGAATTGCTCACAAAAACAAAAGAATAAATTATTGTTAATAATTTTAATAGTTTTTAATCATACAATTCTTTTCTGCATGTTTCCCTTATTAAATTTTGCTATATCAACAAAGAAATTATATTTCAGACAATATTTTTCTTTTTTGTTCTTTTTATTTTATTATCTAGATTTATTTCATGGCGAGTCTTAACATATCTTAATTATTATACTTTAGTTCCTTATTTTTCAGTTCAAAATGTAAAATGATTATTTTTTTTCTCTGTTGCCATTGATTTTTCCATAATTTCAAAACCTACCTGACTTTAAAAAAAAAATAAAGAAAAGGAAAGAAAAGTGTATATTTAAACTTATCTAAAATCACCTGTTATTTTATCAATCCACTCTATAATTTTTTCTTTGTATTTACACTTTTAAAAAGTGGATCTACAGGAAAGTGAAGCTTGAATAAAGAAATATACATTATGTTGTAATAAAGTGTTATAAAATATTTTATTATACATATTTTTAAATGTTGGTATTTTGATAAAAGAAAATATATTCCATACTTCTTTTCCCGTTTTATTAATTTTTACTTTATTCTATTAATTTATTTCTTTAAATTTTAATAATTCTTTGATAATTCCTATTACCTTCTTTAAATAACATTTGTTCTTTTTAATGCACACGTATTTTTTTCTGCTGCTGTTAATTCCATCATTTGTCCATTCGAACTAGACCCGAATAAAGTTTTCTTTAAAAGCAAATGGCGAATTCAAAGTTTATTTATCCTAATAAAGATTATTCATTATTTCATTCCTCAGCTACATTCGTTTACATCTTAGTATTTGCACTCTTAATGCGAAAGAAGTGGATGTACAGGAAAGTAAAGTTGTTCACAGGAACAGCCGTTGAAATTATGAGTTTAAAACTTTTGTTAATATTTTTTTATGAAAATTTTTTTTGTTCTAGTTTTTTCAGTTTAATTTTTTTTTATAAAAACAATATGTTTTTAACGTTGTTTCTCTTTCTATTAATTTTAATTTTATTCACTAGATTTATTTCCTTAACGTCATTTAATAATGGCGAATTTGAAGGTTATTTCACTTAATGAAGGCTATTAATTATTTCACCGCGTAGCTACATTCGTTTTCTTCTTAGTATTTACACTCTTAATACGGAAGAAATGGATGTACAGGAAAGTAAAGTAGCTCACAGGAACAACCGTTGAAATTATGTGTTAAAAACGTTTGTTATTATTATGAATATTTTTTTGTTGTTGTTCTAATTCTTCCAGTTTAAATGTTTCTTTTTTCCCTTTTTTTTTTTTTAATAAAGATACTATGTTTTTATTATTGTTTCTCTTTCCATTAATTTTAATCTTATTCGCTGTTTTTTTTCCTTCATATAAAAATGGCGAATTTAAAGTTTATTTAACTTAATCAAGGTTATTGATTATTTCATTCCGTAGCTACATTAGTTTTCTGCTTAGTATTTACACTCTTAATGCGGAAGAAGTGGACGTACAGGAAAGTAAAGTTGTTCACAAGAACAACGTTTAAAATTCTGTGTTAAAAACTTTTGTTATATATTTCTAATGAAATTTGTTTTGTTTTAGTTTTCTAGTTTAAATGTTTTTTTTCTTTTTTTTTTTTATAAAGATAATATGTTTTTAACATTATTTCTTTTTCTATTAATTTTAATTTCATTCACTAGATTTATTTCCTTGGTGGCAGTAAGATTTCTTCGATAATACTTTTTAGTACCTCTAAAGAATTTCATTTATGCAAATAAAACAATACTTTCTGTTTCCATTATTTTCGTAATTTTCCCAGCCCAGTCCAATCCACCCCACTTTACCTTTTAAGAAAACTGCGAATTCAAAAATAATTTTACTTAACCAAAATTATTTATTTCGTTATGCAGCTATACGTTTTCTTTTCAGTATTTATACTATTAATGCGGAAGAATTGTGGATTTACAGAAAAGTCGTTTACATGAATAAATCAAGGAGATCTGTTTTAATAATTTTTATTTATTAGTATTTTTAGCCTAGTTTTTTTTAAATAAATTCTGCTATTTTAATTAATAAAAAATTTTCCTTATTCATTTTAATTGTATTCCGTATGTTTACTTCATTAAAGTCTTTAAGTATTTCTGTTGTAATATATTTTAGAACCATTTAGAGAAATTTATATTTTTATTTCATTAATTTGAATCATCCCTATACTTTTTATATGAATATAGATAAATTACATATATCCTGCCCTTTATAAAAAATTATTATAATATATTTTTAAAAGTCCTTTTCTTAATGCTCAAATATATATCGATATTAAAACTATATTTTGTATAAGAATATTTATTTTCTTCTAACTTAGTAAATTTTATTAAAACAAATATCTTTTTAAACTGCAAACTTAAATTGATAAAGTTTGTTTAAAATATTTCACACCGTTTTTAAAAATATTTTTTAATGAATACACTATTTTATAAAAATTTATATGTTTGCTTCTTATCATATATAGACATTTAAATACTTTAAAGATTTTATATATGTACAGAAAAACAGACCTGTTCATAGAAATATTAGAATAAATTATTGTTTATATCTTTAATAGTTTTTATTATATAGTCCTTTCGTGCCTGTTTCTCTTATTAAATTTTGCTGTATCAATAAAATTATATTTCAGGCAATTTTCTTTTTTGTTGTTTTGAGTTTTTTTGTTTCCATTAATTTTAACATGTTTCTGTCTATCTATCTCACATAAAAAAAAAATGCATTTAATATTTATCACATGTTATTTTATCAAGCCACTGTATGCTTTCTTCTTCACATTTACACTGTTAATGTGGTAGAAGTGGATTTACAGGAATGTACAGGAATAAAGAAAAACATTCTGAGATAATAAAATTTTAAACTTTTAAATAATACTATTTTTGTTTTTCTGTTTAATTTATTTTTTCTATAAAAAAAATATATTTCAGACACTCTTTCTCGTTTTATTATTTTTTATTTCATTACATACATTTATTTCTCTGTATGCTTTAATATTTTTCCGATAATTCCTTTCAGAATCTTTACGGTCTTTCTGTTTAGAATCTTGCGGTAATTCCTTTCAGAATCTTTACGGTCTTTTTCTTTAGAATCTTGCGGTAATTCCTTTCAGAATCTTTACGGTCTTTCTCTTTAGAATTTTGCGGCAATTCTTTTCAGAATCTTTACGGTCTTTCTCTTTAGATTGGTTGGTTGGTTGTGTTTATGACGGCCAATTATCAAAACGAGAGATATAGGCCCTAAGGGGGGAATGCCCTTCGTGGGGGTCTTTCTAAGGGAACCTAACCCCTATTAACGCTTGGATATCCAAGGTTCGAAGAAAACCACGAAAACTACGAACGATTAGGCCGACGGGCGCGATTGGGTTCGAACCCAGCACTTCCCGTCTACCAGCTTCGAGAGCAGAACCTCTCGGCCACTGGTTGGGCCCTTTCTCTCTAGAATCTTGCGGTAATTCCTTTCAGAATCTTTACGGCCTTTATCTTTATAATCTTGCGGTAATTCCTTGTAGAATCTTAGTTAAGGGGACAAGGGACCTTTAAAACCTTAAAAATCAATTTTTTATTTTTTGTAAATTTCGCTTTAAATATTATTCAAGGGTATATTATAAGCATTATGGCAAGCATTTACCACAAAAAAAAAAAGAAAAAAAAGAAAAAAAAAATGTTTTTTTTTTTTTTTGAGAAAAAAATGGAATTTTACGCGTTGTCTTAGAAATCTTCGAAATGCCCCCTTCGCGTTCCATATCAATGAAAATCCCCAATATTTTTTATAAAAGTTTGGTTTATATATATAAATAAAATTGTGCATCGAATTTTATATATTTGAATATAAAGGTTTAAAAAAATTAATTTTTCAAAATTTTTTTAATTTTTTAAAATTTCAAAAATTTTTATTTTTTCAATTTTTTTTTTTTTTTTTTGTAAATTTCACTTTAAATATTACTCAAGGGTTCATTATATGCATTATGGCATCTATTTATCACAAACAAATAAAAAATAAATTATTTTTGAGAAAAAAATGGAATTTTACGCGTCGTCTTAGAAATCTTCGAAATGCGGCTTGCGCATTCCATATCAATGAAACTCCCCAATATTTTTTATAAAAGTTTGGTTTATATATATAAATAAAACTATGCATCAAATTTTATATTATTTGAATATAAAAATTTAAAAAAAAAAATGTTGAAATTTTTTGAAATTTTTTCAAAAAATTTTCAAAAAAATTTAATTTTTTTTAAACTTTTATATTCAAATATATAAAATTCTATGCACAGTTTTATTTATATATATAAAAACCAGAATTTTATAAAAAATATTGGGGATTTTCATTGATATGGAACGCGCAAGCCGCATTTCGAAGATTTCTAAGACGACGCGTAAACTCCACTTTTTTCTCAAAAATTAATTTTTTTTTTCAATTTTTTGTGATAAATGCTTACCATAATGCATATAATGTACCCTTGAATAATATTTAAAGTGAAATTTATAAAAAATAAAAAATTGATTTTTAAGGTTTTAACCCCTTGGGGACTAGCGACACATATACGTGCCGCATGAAGCGGTCAGAATCCTTGTTTTTCCTCACCAGTAAAATTTTACTGAAAAATTTTCCTTATTTAATCAGCGCATTATCTCGATTCAAGAAGGCACAAATTTCTGTTTTTTAAAAACGGTGACAAAAGATTAAAAATTTCGTAAAAGGCTCCCGTACCGAAGGAGTTAAAGGTCCCTTGTCCCCTTAAGAAAATTATTTTTCCATTATTTTATAATCTGACCAACCCAAACAAACACACGTTACTTTTTTCTTTTTCAGAAAATTGGGAATTTAAAGCGTATTTTCTTAATCAAAATCTTTCGTTTTTTGACTGCGTAGCTACTTTCGTTTTCTTCTTAGTATTTACACTCTTAATGCGGAAGAAGTGGATGTACTGGAAACCAAATTTGTTCACAGGAACAATCGTTGAAAGTTCTAGTTTTTCAATTTAAATATTATTATTTTATAAAGATAATACATTTCTAAAAGTTTTTCCTATCCTTCTATTAATTTTAATTTCATTCCTTAGAGCTATTTCTTTACGTCTTTTCATATTTCTCTAATAAATACTTTTTAATCGTTAAAAAATGTCCTTTTTTAAATGAAAATTAAAAATACTTTTGTTTGCATTAATTTTATAATTTGTCCAACCCAACTAAATCCACTGTTCCTTAAAAAAAAAAAAAAAAAAATGCTAATTTAAAAATTCCTTTACTAAACCAAATTTGTTTGTTATTCCATTATGCAATTAAACGTTTTCTTTTTAGTATTTACACTATTAATACAGAAGAAGTGGATATACAGGAACGTAAAGCTGTTCTCCGGAATAGCCTTTTAAATTATGTTTTAAAATTGTGAGATAATTTTTTTTATTATAAATTTTTTGCTCTAGTTTTTCGGTTTAAATACTGTTATGTTGGTAAAGATAAAATGTTTTTGATATTGTTTCTCTTTCAATAAATTTTAATTTAGATAAATTTCCTTTACGTTTTTTAATATTTCTCCAATAATATTTCTTCAGAAAATTGGGAATTCAAAGCGTATTTTCTTAATCAAAATCTTTCGTTTTTTGACTGTGGAGCTACTTTCGTTATCTTCTTAGTATTTACACTCTTAATGCGGAAGAAGTGGATGTACAGGAAACTAAATTTGTTCACAGGAACAATCGTTGAAAGTTCTAGTTTTTCAATTTAAATATTTTTATTTTATAAAGATAATACAATTCTAAAAGTTTTTCCCATCTTTCTATTAATTTTAATTTTTTTCCTTAGAGTTATTTCTTTACGTCTTTTCATATTTCTCTAATAAATACTTTTTAAATCGTTAAAAAATGTCCTTTTTTAAATGAAAATGAAAAATACTTTTGTTTGCATTAATTTTATAATCTGTCCAACCCAACTAAATCCACTGTTCCTTTAAAAAAAAAATGCTAATTTAAAAATTCCTTTACTAAACCAAATTTGTTTGTTATTCTATTATGCAATTAAACGTTTTCTTTTTATTATTTACACTATTAATACGGAGGAAGTGGATATACAGGAACGTAAAGCTGTTCTCCGGAATAGCCTTTTAAATTATGTTTTAAAATTGTGAGATAATTTTTTTCATTATAAATTTTTTGCTCTAGTTTTTCGGTTTTAATACTGTTATGTCGGTAAAGATAAAATGTTTTTGATATTGTTTCTCTTTCAATAAATTTTAATTTAGATAAATTTCCTTTACGTTTTTCAATATTTCTCCAATAATATTTCTTCAGAAAATTGGGAATTTAAAGCGTATTTTCTTAATCAAAATCTTTCGTTCTTTGACTGTGTAGCTACTTTCGTTTTCTTCTTAGTATTTACACTCTTAATGCGGAAGAAGTGGATGTACAGGAAACTAAATTTGTTCACAGGAACAATCGTTGAAAGTTCTAGTTTTTCAATTTAAATATTATTATTTTATAAAGATAATACAATTCTAAAAGTTTTTCCTATCTTTCTATTAATTTTAATTTTTTTTCCTTAGAGTTATTTCTTTACGTCTTTTCATATTTCTCTAATAAATACTTTTTAAATCGTTAAAAAATGTCCTTTTTTAAATGAAAATGAAAAATACTTTTGTTTGCATTAATTTTATAATCTGTCCAACCCAACTAAATCCACTGTTCCTTAAAAAAAAAATGCTAATTTAAAAATTCCTTTACTAAACCATATTTTTTTATTATTCTGTTATACAATTAAACGTTTTCTTTTTAGTATTTACACTATTAATACGGAGGAAGTGGATATACAGGAATATAAAGCTGTTCTCCGGAATAGCCTTTTAAATTATGTTTTAAATTGTGAGATAATTTTTTTCATTATAAATTTTTTGCTCTAGTTTTTCGGTTTTAATACTGTTATGTCGGTAAAGATAAAATGTTTTTGATATTGTTTCTCTTTCAATAAATTTTAATTTAGATAAATTTCCTTTACTTTTTTTAGTATTTCTCCAATAATACTGTTTCGTAACTTTAAAGGGTTTTTCGAATGCAATTAAAAATAAATAATTCCTGTGTTTGCATTAATTTCATAATTGGTCAAACCCAGTTCAACCCCACTTTTACTTTTAAGAATATTGCAAATTCAAAAATTATTTTAATTAACCAAATTTATTCGTTACGTTTTCTTTTTGGTATTTACACTATTAATGCGGAAGAAGTGGATGTACAGGGAAGTTAAGTTGTTCGCGGGAAAAAGCAAAGAAATTATATGCTAATAAAATTTATATATCTATTTTTAATGATATATTTTTTTTACTATGTGCTCCGATCATTTATTTTTATGAATTAAAATCATATTTCTGAAAATTTTAATTTAATTTAATTTCTTTAGGGTGTTGTCATATATCTGAGATAATATATTTTAGTATATTTAAAGAATATATTTTTTTAATGTAAATAATAAATGCTTTTCTTTTTCTATGTTAACATTCATTTCATAATTTTTGACCAATCCAACGAAAACCACAGTTTACTTTTTTTCCCTATTGTTTTTTAATTAAGGTTTTATTTTTTTCTTTAACGGAAATCATTCATTACTTCACCATGCATCTACATGTTTTATTCTTAATATTTACTTTTTTAAAGAGTGGATTTACAAAAATTAAAGTAGTTCACATGACAAAATGCGAAATTATATGCTAATAAGATGTTGATAATTTTTTAATAATACTTTTTTTTTTTAATTTTTTTTTGCTCCAATTTTGTTATTTTGAAAAACAAAATACATTTCAGACAATGTTTCTCTTTTGATTAATTTTTATTTTATTCCTTATATTTATTTATTTTTAAGTTATTCAATATGTCTTTGATAATACATTTTTAGCAACTTTAAAGATAGTTTTCTTTTAAATGCAAATGTTAAAAAAAAAAAAAAAAAAAAAAAATCGGTTTATATTAATTTTATGTTTAGCTATATGTTTTCTTTTTAGTAATGACATTCTATGCGGAAGAAGTTGATGTACAGGGATGTAACGATGTTCACATAAACAAATGAAAAAAATATGTTTTAATAACATTTTAATATATTTTTTTGTTCTCGTGTTTCGTTTTCTGTTTTACTATATTGATCAATAAAATGTGTTTCAGTTAATGTTTCTTTTTTTTTTAAACTATTTTAAATTGATTCACGTGATTTATATAACGACAATCGTTAAATATTTTTAAATAAAAAATAATCCATCGTTTCTTAAATTTATTATTTACTATCTCCATAGATAAATCAAGAGATAATTTTAATCCCTGCGTTTGGATAAAATAATATCCATAATTAATGTATTTTAATAAACTCCTCTTTTGTGTTTCATGTATATAGATTTCAAAGCTATATATATTTTTCCTTTTATGAAAATGGAGTTTTTTTTTTTTTTTTTTTTTTTTTTTTTTTTTTTTTTTAAAGAAAATAATATTTTGTTTGTTTGTTTTATAACTCGAACATAAAATAGTTAATTTTATCTGTTTAATGTCATTATTTTTGCTATTTTTCTCTTACTAAATAATATGTCGAAATAATTTTATCGCAGCATGTTGTACTTCTTACAAAACTGCGTAACAAACGTTATGGTCCCTTAATTGTTATTTTTTATACTTATTTTGTTATTTTTTTTATATAATTCTTCAAACCCAACTGAATCCACTTTACTTTTCATTTTTTTTTTTTTTTTTTTTTTAAGAATATTGGGATTTTAAAATTTATTTTACTTAATCAAAATCATTCCTTATTTCTCTGCGCAGCTACATTCGTTTTCTTCTTAGTATTTGCACTCTTCATGCGGGAGAAGTGGATGTACAGGAAAGTAAAGTTGTTCGCAGAACAACTTGTTTAATTTCATCACTATAGTCCATCGTCAACGTTACGTAATTTCATCAACATAGGTGCCATTTTAAACGCTAATAGAAAGCAACTGCTATTACAAAATATATTTCCATTGATTATTACTGATATTTTTCTTATTAACGGCTTATGCTATGCATGAATTTCTGATATCTATTGCATTTTTACTAAACTATTAAAATGTATGATATAAAAATTTAGGTACTAACAGTTAAGTGATAATTTTTACGAAAAATGAAATCTTTTCTATCTTTTAATTTCATTATTTCAAAGTTTCGTTAGTTGACATATTCCTGGCAATCGTTTAATGAAATTACGCTTTAAAATTTAATCATATGTGCGTAGTTTAATAAATTGGATATTTCTGTATGTAAAGTGTATGCACTGAAAGCGAACCTTGAATTTCAAGATATGATTGGTATACATACTTATGTTCTTTTATATAGAAATATATTTTGCTGCTGATGTTATTATTATTTTTTTTTTCGTCAAATGTGAGTTAATGTTATATTGTTAAAGCAAATTGCTATACATAGATTTTGGAATGGAGATTGATAGTTTAACCTAGTCTTTATTAATCGCCCTACTTGGGTGTACGAAAAGTTGTATGACAGGCCGAAAAAGAAATATCGAAAACCGGTGCCCGAATGCAATTAACAAAAATTTGAAAAGCCTACTTATAAGCAAAAATATGGGAAATAACATACAGTTATATTGTGCAAAAATGTCAATTCATCATATAGTTAATACAGTCATTCTTTTTAAAATAAAATACAATTAAATAGTCATTGTATATCAATTGTCAGCGAGATTGGCTGACCTTTATAGTTTTATTTGAATTTTTAAAAATGGGAGAGTCGCAGATGATAAAATAATAGAGTTTGAAAACCACTGGCTTATAGTTTTTATTTTATTCATTTACTTATTTTTGTAGTTACGGTAGCTGCAGGAATTATAAATTATATATAAAATATCGATTGCATTCTATTTGCAGTTACAACTGCTAAGTCAAATATTGACTAATTTGTAAAGTTTTAGACGATTTCCAATTATCAAAGATCGTCTAAGGAAACGTATTCAGATCTGCTTTGTATGAAATAAAATTATTCAACCTTTATTATAAATTTACAATTAATTGACAGTTCCGAAGAATGTAACGCATTTTCTTTATTCGTTAATTAATAAGCATCGTCATCATCGTGTATCCCTTCTCTTGGATATAAATTATAAATGAAGCGGCTTATTTGTATTAATAAAATTTCATCCCCCATTATTATTCCTTTAAATGTCAAAGATGCCGTGATTATAGCGATATTTTCAAAATCCCACTACAATATTTTTGTTTCTTGTGTTAGTATAGCAATTACTTCACTCCTCGTGTTGATACTTATTATTTTCATAGCCTTTCAAGACACGTCGAATCACAAGGATTTCTCATCCACTCCATTGTTTCGACACGGGAGACTCTAAAAGAATGTATTCTGGAGTCCTGCCTTCGTGTTAACTCATTAATTAACTCCTCTTAATTGACGCGAGAAAGATGTAATACAACACGAATCGATAAGCTATCGACCTAGGGCCCCTTCATTAACAGGGGCAAAAAGGTAAGAGTCTTCATTTGAGTTTGAAGCGCTTTTTGAAAGCTTTTAATTAAGGACAGAGATTTGTCTCTCCCTTGTCTTCGCCGGGTAAAAAGAAACATAGTTTGGATCGAAGCCTTCCAGCACACAAGCGTTACTTAATGACGCCTCGGATCTTCAGAGTGACAACTTACGGGGTTAAGGCCGACTTCTAATATTGAGGAAACTAACTTGTACCGAAAAGGACACTTGTGATGCTACAAAAGCACTTTTTTAAACCTTAATAAGGGTTTCTGGAAGGTGGCTGTTGGTGAAGTCATTACGGAGAGCCCGCTTTTCTTAGAAAACTTTAATGACATTTACGCGTGCCACTGATGACAGATACACAAGTGTATCTCTCTCTCTCTCTGAGCTCCTCTTGGAATAATTTTACGTGTTTTTGCTTATTTCGTAAAACGAGACATTAGATTGTTATGGAGTGGAGGTAAAAATTGGTAATTTTCTGACTTAGAGATTATTCGAGAAGTATAAATACATTAATGGAACGTACGGAAAAGACAGTTTTAAGAGCGATGTCAAATGTCATCGTTAAGAAAAAAATGAAGTAGGTTTTGAAATCGCTCTTCATTTTTCATAAAATTATTGTATTGCTTACGAATAAAATTAGGATGAGGACGATTAAAATTTATATTCAAAATACTTTTTTGATTGTTACGAATATATATAACAAATTTATTCGTGTGTCTTAAGAGCTGTTATTCTGACAGCAAATTTTATTTTTATTTTTCGAGAATCTAACGCTTTAAATAAATTAATAAATATTACGTTTATGGAAATATTTATTTTCTTCTTCACGGATGTATATTTTATGAGTTCAACCACTTAAAATATAAAATACTGTAGAACCATTTATTGTCTAACTTTAATTAATCTACAGGTATTATCTCTTAAAAATTAGTGTTAGCGATTTTTTCTTGGCTATTTCAAAACCTATTATTCGAACGTAGAAATCAGTGGTGTTTACAATTTTAAAATAGCTTATAAAATAATAAAATTAAATTAAATATGCCGTTACCGTAATAATATACTAGAAATACAAATGGCGAGTAAGATTGTAATTTGAAAATATTAGCTTATTGGTCGAATGTTGTTGAAACACACTAAAATAATTAGCGTTTATGACGACAGAAAAATGAAATAATCTCTTGCTATTATCTACAACACCATAATTAAATTATCGTTTTTTATTATTTTGATAAACTCAAAATCGAAGTTGTAAAGTTCGATTTTGAAAGAGCACCACAAAATTATCATTTGCAACCAAGCTAAAAAGCTTGGTTGCAAATGATAATTTTGTGGTGCTCTTTGATTATTTCTCCTAAAAGATAGTTACTTCCTGAAGTAGTGGCTTATACCTTAAGTCACCTTTCCTCATTTTTTAGTCTGAAAAACAATATAATGTCAAAGAGAGATTGTTACAATATAGATATTCTTAATTTTTTTTTTCAACTGACGCCCTACTTAGAAAAACGGACCCCTCCGTGAACTAATACATTTTGTGTTCATTTGAAAATTTCTGGTAAGGACTTTTTTACGTAATCTCATGGGCGTATTTAAAATTACATTGGCTTGTAATAAGACTTGTCATTGAAATTTGAGTTATAATATTATTCTGCAACGAGTAACATTGCTACGTCCAAGTCCTTTGAATTATCTAGTATAAGTTACAAAGACGATTATAAACTGTAAAAAAACGGACTAAAAAACGGAGATTCTACTGGCAATCGAGGCGCAGTACTATTTCCGTATTTTAACGGAAATTTTCCCCCATAAATTCCAGAAAAAGGGAAATTTCCTGTAATTTATGGGGAAAAATTTCCGTAAAAATACGGATTTCTGGAATTTATGAGGGGGGGGGGGAATTTCAGTTAAAATACGGAACTAGTACTGGCGTTTCGGTTGCCAGTAGAATCTTCGTTTTTTAGTCCGTTTTTTTTTTACCGTGTAATCATAACACACAGATAATTGCATGCAATTTTTAGACAGGCAACAACTGTAACACAGTAAAATATTATGTAACGTGTTTACTTTTGATACCAAATGCGATTAATAATACTCTCATATATAGCTATTAATATTACCATATGAATTACAAAAGAAGAAAAGGGTCGGTACAATTTAATTAAATCTCCCTTAAAATTTACATAAGGAGTTACTTTCTTCTCATTTAAACTCCGGACTTCTTAAATCGCTCTACACACACCTAAGGGGCCCGAAGATTACCAATTTAAGAGCTCCTCCAGCAGAAGAAAAAAAATACACAAACTACCTAATTGTTTTTACAAACAATCCATGACATACTGTATGTTTCTGTGTAACACCTAACAGTATGTAAAAAGGGCTACCAGAACACACATCAGGTATATTTTACATCCAAATCCAAATATACGAAATAAGCATTTACGTTCCTATTCTGGGAGAAAAAAAAATCCTACAATTCATTTCCATTTTCAGCCTGTGCAATCTATCAATCATATTTCGAAGCCCTCCTCCTCCGAATGATGCGTTTCATAGAAAAATATTTCCGGAAAGAAAAAAATAAAACCCTGGGATGATCCGGTTTAATTCCAGGTACCTTGAGTTACATTTTTTCCCGTACTTTTCTTTTTTTTTTCTTTTTTCATTCTTTTTTTCTTTTTCTTTTTATATGGTAGATGTTTACATTACTTTCTCCTAGCATCTTATGCTACGAATCGGGAATAGCCGGAATATCAAATTCCCCAGCTACTTTTTTTGTTTGTGTGCATCTGGGAATAAAGTAAAAATGAAAGTACCGTGTGGCACACAGGAAATTCCATTGTTTTGGCGGAAATTTGATGTTTATATATATATATATATGACATATGCTACGTAACCGCCAATTCTGAGTAGATATTTCAAGATGATTGCACAAAACTTAAAACATAATAGCATTACATTAACAAAAGATGTTACGTTTTAGTTTAGAGTTGCATGTACTTTTTCTTTTATGCCCCAAATTATTAATTAAAAAAATATATAATTACATTATAATAATAACTCTCACTTTGTATTAGTCTGTGTGCGATTTTGTTGTCTAATATTAAAAGGGAAATTTTAATCTGATCTTAAAATAAATAAATCATTATGGCTGAAAGAGAGGTTAGATTTTTGTGACAATGTGCAAAATGCAATTTCCACTATTCTGAAAACTAAGAAAATCCAGTGCACAATAAGGTATCGAACTTGAGGATTCTCTAACCATAGCTTGAACTTTAGACAAAATAGTTCTGATGGACGTGTAAGGATTGAATTTCTATTTTTCAGAAAAATAATATTATGACATTCTAATATTTTTTCATCCTCAATTTATTTTTACTGTATATTTTCTCCAAACTCGTATTCAAAATTTTTAATTTTATTTTTTTAAGTTATACGATTCCCCAAATTAACTCTCCTGGAAAGTTACAATTTATTTTTTTTTTCGGGGGGGGGGGGGGGGGGGGTGAGGTTATACCCCCTTTTTATTTGTTCTTATAGAGAATTTAGAGGTATGTGAAAAAAGAAAGTTAGAACTTAAATTCTTTGCGGTTTAGGTTCTATTAACTCTAAAGAACTGACAGATCAAGAAATATTAGATGTAAAAAGACAGTTAGGATTTTAAAGCCAACCACTTGCAACATTTAACAGGTTTGCAGGATATATGCAGATTTTTAAAGACTTTATAAATACGCATGTTTTTCCAAAATATGCTGAATTAAATAGAAAGAAAGTTTGAAAAGTGATTTTGTATGTTTTACGACGGCAAGCAAACGGGTAATACTAACTGAAATTTAAAGTGAATGTTATGTAGCATTTACATATAACATAAATTTAAAAATTTCGATAATTTTCTATATTCTTTTATTATTTATTTCTCATTAAATGAATTAATTAGATATTTAAAATTGAAGATTTACAAGTGAAGTATGGGAAAAGTACCGTAAATTTGCTGTGTAATCATTGTATTGGTACGGGTGTGCTACAAGGAAATACCACGCTAAAAATAAAGTTTATAATAAATGTTTTATTATTGTTATTAGGGTCACCCGGGGTAATTCCTTGTCAAAAAGCATCAACATCTAATTATTATAAAAACTATTAAAGGTATTATTCCCAATTTTTTTGTGGAAAAGGCCTCCTCTGATGGCTATATTATAAAATGCTTACTTAAATATATATTCACTTATAATTAAAATAATGTGAATTTTTAAATGACCAAGAATTACCCCGGAAATGGGGTAATTCCTCGTCACTTCTAGGGTAATTATCGGTCACCATCCTTTTACATGTAAATAAAGTGGTACAATTAATTTTTTTTATGACTGAGTAATAAAATAAGTAGAATCAATCTTCTAAAAGTTTTGCTCATCTCATAATTGTGGAATAATAAAGCATAGGCTTTGTTTTGGGCATAAATACAAAGTTATTTGATGTGCAAAAGACTCTTGTACATTTTACAAAACATTAATTAGAGAAAGAATTTTTATGCATTGTTACAACATTTATAAGCAGTATTTATTAATTCATTAGTATCCATTGTGAATGGATTTATTAATAACTTGCAAATTTATTGGTCCATAAAAAAATATAACTGAATATTTGTTATCAATTTTATTTTGCTTAGGCCAACTGAAGTTTTTGGCTCCCTTTTCAAGAAAATTTCTATACAGACCTTTAATATAATATCTATTCCTCTATTGCATTATGTATATTCATATTGCATTATGCATATTGTTCCTCTATTCCATTATGTATATTCATTATTATGTATATTCATATTGCATTATGCATATTGTTCCTCTGTTGCATTATGTATATTTTTATGCACCATTTTGCAATGTATTTCTACTTAAATTGTTCAATCATAGAGTGTGGCTTATTCCCTGAGCACTTACTGTTTTCTTCTTTTAAAAATGTTTAATATAGTAGAGGAAAATTTTATGATCTTTTTTAAAGACTGTGATATGTCATTAGTGGAAATAAAATATTAAAACTTCAAGAATGACAATGATCTGTTTTAAAATGTGTAAAAATCAAGATCAATGTTTTGCAGAAATTTGAGTAGCAGTTTTGAATATAATTTTTTTTAAATATTTAATTTCAACTAAATGAATAATTAAGGCATATATTTCAAAGCAAAGGATTTAAAGTATCTTTGAGATTTTTTACAGTTTCATAAATTGTTATTTTTATAACAAAAGCGAAAATGATCAAGAATTACTTCAGAAACTCAGTGACCAGGAATTACCATGGGTGACTACTTTATTAAGAACTACAATTAACTAAAATGTAGTGAACAGTGTGGTTAATTCTCAAAGTTTGCCACAATTAAAATCACTAAATATGACAATAAAAAGGAATTAAATGATGATAAAAACACTGACCAGGAATTACCCCAGTGACCAAGATTTACCCCAGATACATAGGGTCATTTTGGTGAAGCGTTTTTAAAACATAAAAAGGACTGTGACCAGGAATTACCCCAGAAACTTGCTGACCAGGAATTATCCGGGGTGACCCTATTATTAATAGTCTTTTAGCAAAAAGGATTTTAGATTCCAGACACTTAAAAGGAGACAAAATAAAGCTTTAAAACATACATATAAAAGAAAATGTGTAAATGCCGCAAACTTTCCAATGAGGCACATATTTCGCAAATATTATTTTCAAACAATAATGTTTTTAGTAGATTTATTTAACTTGTGCAATAGAAATCTATTCTGAAGATTAGTGTTTGGAATTAAAATAGTCGGCTCATCGGTAACACTCATCACAATGACCATTTTACAAGAGAAAATACTTCCAAGTACTGTATTCTAATTCTGTAGATATTTGAACATTTTCTCTGAAAATTTAGTACGAAAGAATTAACATACATACAAACCAGTAGATTAGATTATCATAAGATACTAATAAGTATATGAGATTTTATAGGGATCTTTGGAACATTCAGAATTAACGTATGAATAAAAAACTGAATTAACCCTCCGCCTACCAGACGGGTTCATGGACCCGACTTTTTCAAATATGTGACTCTTGTAAATATGTGAAAAAGTCACATATTTACAGAATTTTCAGTCTCTCTTTTTTTTTTTTTTTTTTTTTTTTTTTTTTTTTTTTCATGAGAAAAATCATTTTGAATGTACCTGTCGGGTACACTGGACCCGTCTAATATGCAGAGGGTTGAGAACATTCTTTATTGTTATTATTATTACAATCATTTACAATGTAAAACTTCTTAGAAAGCTGTTGAATTTATGCATTTACTGTAATCAAAGCGAACAACTTTTGATTATCTGTATTTTTATTCCGTCTGGTGTTATTTCTCTTTTATTTTTTTTTAACCGATTTTTACCAATCATTATTTCGTGTTTATTTTCGAAAAATATATTTCATACCGACAAAGGCTCTTTGAAAATTTCATTTACTTAAATTCAGAGCTTATTCAAAAGGGGTAAAAAATATTTGTTTACACTACCTTCTTGTAGAATTTTATGCCACAAACGGGGAATATAAGGAATATTCAATTCCCCTATTCCCGTTTTTCTTCTTTTTCTTGCCTCCTTACTTTCGTTTCTAGTCCGTGCATGTGGGAATTATAGAAAGATAAGATATTATATGCCACATAGGCTATTTCATAGTTTTGAGAAAAGTGGAATAGTAAAAATAAAAAATTGAAATGTTTGCTTGAACAATTTACCAATAATTTGAAGAAAATATTTTGAAATAACTGCCTAGACCCAGACACATTACAGATTTATTGCAGAAATGGAACAAACTAGTTTCTTTCGTTCTTTCATTTTGCATACATGCATACAGTGCTTATTCAAAATAAATATTTAATTTTGGAAGAATTCAAGGATATATGTTAAAAGGACATAGTTTTACAATAAAAGTAATAGTCTCATAACGTATAGCTAAATTTAAAATAGTTTAAATATCGGTTAGTTTTTAAATATATACATCGACGGACAAAATAGATTGCTAATGGTATTTTTTTCCGATGAAACATTAGAAGCTAACTAATTAATTAATTTTGATGTTCCGATTGTATATTTTCTATTTAATGACTTTGTCATTTCCTTATTATCCCGCCAAATATCAAATTAATTAAATACATTAAGTTAAATACATTAAATACATTTGAAAATGCCCCTCTGGAACAGAGACTGCCGATTTATTATGGTCGACCATATTATGGTCAGGATAATGTTAAATTACTGTTATATAACTGTTTTCAATAAAAACGGTTGAATGACAGGACAGTTTGTTGCAAGTTTTTAACAGCGAATCGTTTTTATTGAAAAAGGTTACAAAACCGTAATTTAACGTTATTCGGACCACAATGTGGTCAATAATATGCTCAGATACGCCTAATAAAGTGATCAATTAACCGTTATTTTTTAAAACGGTCGAATGACGGGACAGTGTGCTGCAGATTTTTAACAGTGTACACGCCAACCAGACGGGTCCAATGGGCCCAACAGGTACATTCAAAATATTTATTGAAACCAGAAATTTCTTTTGAATAAACTAAATATATAAACCAGGTAGTACTAAGTTAAATAAATAAGTTAAATACTTTTAAATAAAAATTCTGGTTTAGAATATTTTATAAAACTTCAATAATCTTTCCGTTAAGTCTAGAGCTAAGAAACTTCAACAAACTTTTCATTCAATCGTTTTTATACAAAAGGGTTACAACCGTAATTTATTTCAATTCTCACCAATAAGAATGCATCTTAATGTTGTTAAGTAACCGTTATCTCTAAAAACGGTTGAATGACTGAACAGTTTGTTGCAGTTTTTTAACAGTGTTGGTTTATTTAGTAAATTTAAATTTAATGTATTTCAATTACAGAAAATAGAGGTTTTTTTCGACATGAAACGCTCATAACACCATCATATATATATATATGATGTATATATATATATATATATATATATATATATATATATATATATATATATATATATATGATGTATATATATATATATATATATATATGATGTATATATATATATATATATATATATATATATATATATATATACATGTTTTACTTTTTAATGCACATATTTTAAAACAACGGAGATGGTGTTAATATCTAAATGTAAATACATTTTTAATCTACTGAAATCAAAAAAATTTATTCTACTGAAAGTATGTTCGAATTAAAACTTTATTTCTTTTCTCCTAAAAATGAATTTCCCCGTTAAGTATGTTTGTTCATCTAAAAATGTTAAACACCTTTTTTATCTCGCTTATTTTCTTACTTTAAACTCTAAAAAGAATTGTTTTGTATGTGCCAACGCAAATTCATCGGCGTGATAGTACGTACTTATAGAAATGAAAAGCGTAAATCTTCAAAAACATAAATATTACACATCTATTTCATGAAATTTCCCAAATTCGTGTCTAATTCAAGTTAAGAGATCAAGAAAATTTTAATCAGTTTAAAATGCTGAAACATCTATTAACAACTGTTTTAGAGCTTTGCGTGCATATGTAAATTAAGTTTGCACTTCGTGCAAGATACAAGATTTCTAGAATTACATTAACTACTAAACATTTTAATGCTCTAAAAATAGATTTCTAGAGCGTGAAATGATTAAATACATGATAGTGTTGGTTTTTCTATTTATTTTAAGAAATTTTTAGAACAAGTATTTTTATTCGATGTTTTCATGTAAATTACGTCTATATTAATTTTGCTTTATAATTATACATTATAATTTTATCTATTTTCTAGATACATTATAAGTATATGTATTAATTTCAGATAGATTTTAATAGTAATATTTTTTAGCTAATCTTTATAGAGCGAATTTTAAGAAACATTATTTTATCGTTAATTTAAATAATTTAAAATTTATTTTAAAACAAGTACTTCATTGTTTATAAATTAAATCTATCGTGATTTTATTTAATCTTATATTTTTCTTTAATAATGATTATGTTAATATATTTTTAGTCCTCTGCATGACTTTTTTTCAAATGAAAAATGATATTTTATAACTAAAATTTATATGCCTAATTAGTTTAAATTAAATAAGTTTTGTCATAGAAATATAAATTTAAAAAATATCTGAGCATTTAAAGAAATAATAAGTATGTAAAACCCAGTTGATGAAATTCAAGGATTTATGTTTTTTTTTTTCTTTTTTTAAAGTTGTTTAAATGACATTTATCGAAATTAATGCACGGTTCACATCTAAATGTAAACCATTAGAAGTTATAATATTGATTAATTTTTAAAATACGTAAAACATGACTAAGTGAGTTTCGTAAAAGGCGACCAAGTTCAATGGGTTCAAGATACATTAATACCAGGTGTTTTCCATAGAATTTCGCAACTACTGTTAAAATTGAGTTTATTAGAATAAACTCTAGCATAAATGTTCTTTTTAGTCGTAGTATTTATTTATTATTATGCGTATCTAAAAGTGTCTCACAAGATTCATTAAATGATTACATGACTCAATTTATTAGAGTGACTAATCATTAGCTGACTAAACAAGGCGATCAAGTTCAATGATCAAGTTTGGGTTCAAGATACATTAATACCAACTGTTTTCCATAGGGTTTAGCAACCATTGTTACAATTGAGTTTATCGCTTGCTATAAACTTTATCATAAATGTTCTTTCTAGTTGTAGTTATTATGTCTTTTTCCAAACGTATCTAAAAGTGTCTCTAAAGATGCATTAAATGATTACATGTCTCAATTTATTAGAGTGACTAAACATTAGCTGACCAAACAAGGCGATCAAGTTTGAGTTCAAGATACATTAATACCAGCTGTTTTCCATAGGATTTTGCAACTATTGTTAAAATTGAGTTTATCGCTTGCTATAAACTCTAGCATAAATGTTCTTTCTAGTTGTAGTTATTTTTTTTTTCAAACGTATCTAAAAGTATCTCTAAAGATGCATTAAATGATTACACGACTCAGTTTATTAGAGTGACTAAACATTAGCTGACCAAACAAGGCGATCAAGTTCAATGATCAAGTTTGGGTTCAAGATACATTAAAACCAGCTGTGTTGCATAAGATTTCGCAACTATTGTTAAAATTGAGTTTATCACTTGCTATAAACTCTAACATAAATGTTTTTTCTAGTCGTAGTTATTATTTATTTATCTATTTTTTTCCAAGCTTATCTAAAAGTGTCTGTAAAGATGCATTAAATGCGTATATGACTCATTTTATTAGAGTGACTAATCATTAGCTGACTAAACAAGGCGATCAAGTTCAATGGTCAAGTTTGAGTTCAAGATACATTAATACTAGCTGTTTTCCATAGGATTTCGCAACTATTGTTAAAATTGAGTTTATCGCTTGCTATAAACTCTATCATAAATTTTCTTTCTAGTTGTAGTTATTATTTTTTTTTTCAAACGTATCTAAAAGTGTCTCTAAATATGCATTAAATGATTACATGACTCAATTTATTAGAGTGACTAAACATTAGCTGACCAAACAAGGCGATCAAGTTCAATGATCAAGTTTGGGTTCAAGATACATTAATACCAGGTTTTTTCCATAGAATTTCGCAACTATTGTTAAAATTGAGTTTATTAGAATAAACTCTAGCATAAATGTTCTTTTTAGTCGTAGTATTTATTTATTATTATGCGTATCTAAAAGTGTCTCACAAGATTCATTAAATGATTACATGACTCAGTTTATTAGAGTGACTAATCATTAGCTGACCAAACAAGGCGATCAAGTTCAATGATCAAGTTTGGGTTCAAGATACATTAATACCAGCTGTTTTCCATAGGATTTCACAACTATTGTTAAAATTGAGTTTATCGCTTGCTATAAACTCTATCATAAATTTTCTTTCTAGTTGTAGTTATTATTTTTTTTTTCAAACGTATCTAAAAGTGTCTCTAAAGATGCATTAAATGATTACATGACTCAGTTTATTAGAGTGACTAAACATTAGCTGACCAAACAAGGCGATCAAGTTCAATGATCAAGTTTGGGTTCAAGATACATTAATACCAGCTGTTTTCCATAGGATTTCGCAACTATTGTTAAAATTGAGTCTATCGCTTGCTATAAACTCTATCATAAATGTTCTTTCTAGTTGTAGTTATTATTTTTTTTTCAAACGTATCTAAAATTGTCTCTAAAGATGCATTAAATGATTACATGACTCAATTTATTAGAGTGACTAATCATTAGCTGACTAAACAGGGCGATCAAGTTCAATGATCAAGTTTGGGTTCAAGATACATTAACACCAGCTGTATTGCATAGGATTTCGCAATTATTGTTAAAATTGAGTTTATCACTTGCTATAAACTCTAACATAAATGTTCTTTCTAGTCGTAGTTATTATTTACTTATCTATTTTTTTCCAAGCGTATCTAAAAGTGTCTGTAAAGATGCATTAAATGCGTATATCACTCATTTTATTAGAGTGACTAATCATTAACTAACCAAACATGCCGATCAAGTTCAATGGACAAATTCAGTGGGTTCAAGATAGTATTACTACCAATTGTGTTCCATAGGATTTCGCAGCTATAGTTAAAATTGGGTTTATTGCTTAGAAAAAACTCTAGCAAAAATGTCCTTCTTAATCGCAGTTATTATTTATTTATCTATATATGTTTTTTTTTTTTTGTTTTGTTTTGTTTTTTTTTTCAAGCGTATCTAAAAGTGTCTCTAAAGACTCATTAAATGTGTACATGACTCAGTTTATTAGAGTGACTAATCATTAGCTGACCAAACATGGCGATCAAGTTCAATGGGCCTGCATTTTTCATTTGGCGGAGGAGCAGTATCGTTGACATTCGATCAGAGAGGGAAATAGAGTTGTCGTATCGATCTTATGAGGAATAGAAAGAAGAATGAAAGGCCGCCATCTCCTGGCTCTACCCATAAAACGTTCGCTGCTGCTCATACCAGTGGAATATATTTTTCCATCTGTTTTCTGTTCCATTCGAACTGTGCACCTAAAATAAATGATACAGATATAATTCGGACTCTACTTTAAAAACAATTTTAGTTGTTTGTCGTTATTTAATTTATGGCGTGTAAATGGAGTAGTTAAAGTTGGTGTTTTGTTTTGGTGTATATATATATTATTTTCGCTATCTGTAACAACTGTGATATTTAATATACACCGTCCTCAATTGTTTTCTATAAATTAATAAATATTTGGTGTTTGCTAAGTTATGCTTTGCATTTACTTCAATGATTCTTTAATAATTTAAAAATAATTAGCAAAAATTATTTCTAGATTAATTGCCGTAATTGCTTTTAATTACGAAATTGAGTTTCAGTAAATTAAAAATAATAAGGAATTGATGTTTTATACACAACGGTTAATAAGTCACAAGTAGCTAAGTAATCCCCCCCCCCCCCAATTAAATAAGCAATGTTTTGATATATTAATTAGTTTTTATAGTAACATACTATTGTTTTTAAATGATTTCTTTTTTTTTTTTTTTTTTTTTTTTTAGAAAATATATTTAAAAACTTGAAGGGGAAAAAGTGCAGAAACTGTTTTTCCAGAAGATTTTTTACTCCTGTTAACATTTCTTTTCCCAAGTTGAACATGACTAAAATAATAAAAGATGTGGTTTTGTTCGAAGGTTATGCTCATGTAATTTGTTAATTATTTACACTCTTAGATAGAGAGAAACAAAAAAGAAGTACTGGGAAGGGGAGGACCTGTGTGTGTGTCTATCTAATAGTTTCTAAAGGATAAACTATAGAAAGAAAAGTAGCGTTCTTTAGAAAAAGTGGTATTATTCTAAGATTCTTTCTGTATTCTTTAAATTTATATAAATAGTGTAACTTAAGTGGTTTTCCCAATATTTAAATTGAAAATATATATATATACAATTTTCAATTTCAACAAAAAAGTCACACACACACACGCAAAATGAATTCCCAAAGGAACCTATACAACTTGGTTGTGATTTTCCCATAACAATGCAGGAGATATGCTTGAAAAAACTCTATTGGCCATCATAAACGATAAATACATTACTGTAATAATCACATTTAATGCAAATTTTTATTAATAATGTTGGATAAGAGATAAATGAAGATAGAAAAAGCACTAAATTAAGTAAATTAAAAATTCCATAAAATAATCGTGAGAGTTGCAATATTGTTATGTGCTTATTAAAAAATTCATCATTGTTACAACGATTATGTAGTCCTTTAAACTATAGTAGTGATAGTTTATAAAACATAAAAAAAAAGAAAAAAGCCTAGGTAAATGAATAAATTGAAATTTTGTATATGCATATAAGAAAACTTGTAAAAACTAAAAATGGATCTCTGTTAAAATAATGGGAGATTTCAATTCATATATTTTTTAAATATTAATTTTAGGCCATGGATTTCATACATATTTATTTTGACATATATTGTACTTTACTTATACGCATATATATATATATATATATATATATATATATATATATATATATAAATGTTAATCAGGAAATATTAATTGTATAAAAAATGTTACTTTAACATCACAAGCTCAAAATTTTACTTTTGTATAATTACTAAATTTTTTCACTGAATGAATTATAATTTGGTATTTTCAGCAAAACTTTACCCGAAAATCGAAATATTGTACCAAAACTTGCTTTTCTTGAAAAAAAAAAAAAAAAAAAAAAAAAAAAAAATCGACCGATATATAGATGACCCTCTGCAATTATTATTGTTTTTTTTTTAATATATTCACGGCGAAATTCCGACATACGCGCATATATAATTAAATGGTGAAAAATCAATAATAAACACCATGAAACGAAATGTTAATACAAATCTGTTGTGTTTAATAATACTTTAAGAAATGCTTCTTGTCAAATATTGGATGCCACTAATTTCATTATTATAGATATTTTTTTTTAGTTCTTAATATTGTATATTTTTTAAAAAACTTTTATTTATTTATTTTTTTTTTGGGGGGGGGGGGGGAGGGGGAGTTGCTAGTTTAAAAAACTATGCTTAAATTAGAGCGAATATAAGAATGGCACTTTAATATTGGGATAGCGAAAGCCTGTTATAATAAACAATAATATATTTTCTTTCCAACTGGTGCTTTTTTATATAATTAGCTTTACTTTGATATTGTTTTAGTATAATGATTAATGTATAATATTATTACATGCCATCTTTATTTAGAATTTTGATTAAGATCGTTATATGAACGTGTAAGATAATTTTGATTCAAACGTATTTTATATATATTATACATACACATATAATAAAATATGTAATGAGTAAGAAATTTAAAATTGTATAATATTTTTACAATTCATTTAACCTTCATCTTATTTTCTTTCTTACGTAAAAATGTATATATATATTTTTTGTTTCTTTTGTCTTTATTTACAATTAAATACAAACTAATTAAATACGCTTAGTGGGAGGCGAAAACATCTCCTTTAATCTAGAGCAAATGTTTCAAAAATACGATTCCCTAATATTGAACAAACTCTGTTTTTCTCATAGATATACATTTCACCACAAATAATTACATATTTATTTATAGGAATAAATAAGCATACAAGATATTACATACAAAAATTTTTAACGATAAATATTTTTAATTAATACTCTTAAACCCCAATTGAAAAGTTTTATTTTTACCGGATAAAACGTTATGTGTATAAATTTTTTAAAGATATTTTATTTTTCTAAGTTTTTTTCCAAATGCACTGTTGTACTTTTCCTTTCTTTTCTTCTTTCTTTCTGCTCTGTTGCTACTCTTAGAAACCTTCTGTCAACACTCTTTTTTGCTCTCAAAGTATTCTGTAGCCTATATTTCTTTTCCACAATGCTTTGTTGTCTGCATAAACACAAAACTTCGATTTCTTCAATTCTACATACATTTTAGTTCAATTCTCTTTCTTCGTGCCTTCACAGTTACAAATGACATTATTCTTTACAGTTATTGAATATTTATTCAATAATTATTCATAAATATTCGCAGTTAAATGCCTTAGCTCATTTCCAATAAATGCAAAAACAAAAAATAGAGTACCACTTTAATTCGTATAAAGTTTTTTTAATGTAATTCTCTTTCTTCGTGACTTCGCAGTTAGAATGACCTTATTCTTTACAGTTATTGAATATTGACCCAATAATTATTACTAAGTATCCACAGTCCTTCCGAATTAATGGAAAAACAAAAAATAGTGTACCAATTTAATTCCTATATAGTTCTTTGTATATGGTTTATTTTGTCATAAGGGGTGGACTATATATTGAAAATTACAACACCTTTCAATTTTCAAAGAACAGCATCCAGTTTTGGCACTTGACTTGCGTTTCTTGGATCAAAACAGCGTAAAAAAGCCCGTAGTTTATGAATTTATTTGAGTTTCTTGGGTGAGCAACATGGAAAAGTGAATAGTTCATGCATTTATTTTTTTCATATATCTGTAGAATTACGAAAAAAAGTGTACGAACGGTTTATCATAAATTTAGTGAAACAAAATTAAGATGAAGTCTTACTTTTTCACAGAAGTGAAAAAGTGCAAGAGCTGTTTAATTACTAACCGAAAAAAAAAGTATAAAACTCTAAGTAAAAAATTTAAAAATAATTTATAAAAGAAAATTTTATATGGCTTTTTCGATGAATTTCTAAGATTTTCTTTTCTGTGGATATAAACTGAAACGGGCCAGTTAAAATATATTTTTTTACATCTTGAAAACTAATCATAGAAATGAGCTGTAAATGCATATACCTGTTTCTGACTGTGCTAGTTATTATTAGCTTTTTCACCAACAATTTACACCTTCACTGAAATTTAACATTTGAATGTATTGTTTAAAAAGATTTTTTTTTTATTATTATTAAACTAATCAAATAGACTATGCAAGTCTGCTGAATATTTTAAATGATAATAATGTATCACTGCATTATTTTACGGAGATAAAATAATAAATTTTATAATTACATCGGAAAGAGCATTTAGCATTTTTTTCTTGTATCCATATTCCGTAATTTCTTTTTCAGTTTCAGGCACATTAAAATCGCTGCCAACTTCTACATTTTTTTTAAACCGCTTTTTCTGAATCTTCGCCTCATTGTTAAATGAGACAGAAATTGTGTTATTGTATAAGAGAAATTTTTTCTTTTTGAAAATAGTGGTGCCATAAAAGCGTAGTAGTCGGCAGTTAGGCATAAATATATATTAATTCAAGAATAAGCAATTCACCCTACAAGACTATGATGATTTAAACGAAATAATGTTAATCTTCAATTTGTTTACATCTTGTTGATTTTTTACAATCACTGCTGTCATATTCACTCGAAATCTGCAAGTATTTTACTCTCTGCTATAATATATAATTTTTCAATTTAAATGGTTTATCTTTTCCATTGAGTATCACACATGTGATTTCATATAAATTAATTATATATATATATAACCATTAATTAAACATAACCTACCAGCATCAAAAACCGTAATATTATGAATTAAAGCTGTAAGTATAAAAAAAATTCAATTAATTTATTATAAGATTTATTATGGAAGAAAAAGAAAAAAGTGGACACCGACAAATAATGGAAAAGCTTATATATTGAATTACGTTGTCAAGGGCACAGAATTCAATGATATAAGCAATGTGGTTGTTTTCTGTGAGAAAAATAAGCTAAAGCTAAAAATTATTTTCCTCTGTGCCCAAACAACCATTAAAATCAAGTGAATTGATTAAAAATGAAAACAGATATATATATATATAATAAAACTTTTTGTAATTTTAAACCGTTAAAACAAATTAAAGATCGACCAGAGAAATTAAATCATGTTTCATACTAGAAAACTGATTATCCAAATACCTATGTATCAAAAAGTATAATAATTAAATATGTAATAGAAAAAAATTACAAAAGTTATATGAAAACATAACGGAATTAAAATGAAAACTTATATTATAAAACTGTTCTTCAGGGGTAATATTTCACAATATAAGTTAAGCACAACTAATTTCTGATTGAGAAAAGAATGTATAACATTTAAGGCTGATTCTCAAAACGCCCGATCAATTGTCGACAGAAAAATAAGACAGAAGCAAAACAAATTCAAGGTAAATTAATGAAACCATGAAATTATATTGATTAATGGAAGTTATACAACTGAAAAAAATTATTATTGTAATTTACAGATATATATATACATATATGTGTGTGCGTGTATGCATGTATATATATATATATTTATATTATATAATGTTTATCATGTAACATTTTGAATGAGAAAGATTCGATATTCTCTGTAGATTGTTTTCTTATATAAAATATTGTATGACAAAATCTTAAACTTCAATTTTATCTTTTTCTAAACGCACTGGTGTATCTTTTTTTGTGCTCGGTTGCTCCCCCTTGGAATCCTACTGTCAACATTCTTTTCCTCAAAAAATATTCTACTGTCTATATTTCTTTATCGTTCAATATGTCTTTGTCTATATACACACTTCTCTTCAATTCTTTTAAGTCTATACACGTTTCTACTCAGTCCTATATATTTCTAGACTCGAAACCATACATCATTTTATTTTTTCACCAACAAGAAAGTTTATAACAGCCGCAAAGCATGAAATTATTACTTTGAAAATATTGTTGAAAAATTTTATCAAGATAAGAATGGATTTATATAGAAAATCTTTTATTTAAACTTAAAAATATAGATTTTCAGTTTCGTATGTGACGAGATACAGATCAAAACAGATAAAAGTACCGATTCATTAGTAATAAAAAAATATATCAGTACATAAACTAAAATCTACATTACTTATTTCCTTATGTGGATCTTTATCAGGATTCGTACGGGTACTGTTATTTTCAAGGCAAAATATCAGTATTTTTTTTTTTTATATATAAAAATACATCTAGTTTAAACGTGCGAAATTTCGCCTTATTTAAGGAGAGATATTCCGTAAAAAAATACTGGTATTGAAGAATTTCTTAGTCTGGAAATTCAAGGACCCGTACGAACTCTGTTTATGTACAGTCGTGGAAAAAAAAGTAAAGACCCCCTATTAACTATGCAACTAATTATAATATAAGAACAATACTGGTACCAAACGATTGGAAATAAAGTCTACTTTTAAATGATGTATATAAAATTAGCTTAGGGGGGCATCTAAAAATGAAAACCACGCTAAAATTTGTTTTTTTCAATGGCAACACCCAATTCTGATTATATATATTAAATCTTCGTCTCAAACTATGCTTAGAAACGAAATTTCATGCCATTTGGGTGATAAGTGTTTGTATTTGAATGAAAGATATTGCAAGTTAATTGTTAACTTGTTACACATTCCGCATTAACTTGTTAAACATTCAAAGTTTATAGCTTCTAATGTTAAATTACATTTTCATATTTTTATCTATATCTCCTGAAAGTATTACTTTAAAATATTGTTGGAAATTTTAATCAAGGTAAGAATGGATTTATATAGAAAAACTTTTATTTAAACTTAAAAATATAGATTTTCAGTTTTGTATGTGAAGAGATACAAATACAAACAGATAAAAGTACCCATTCATTAGCAATAAAAAAAAAAAAAAAAAAAAAAAAAAAAAAAACAGTACATAAACTAAAATGGAGCATTGCTTATTATTTTATAGGCATCTTTATGTACATACATAAGCAAAACTGAAATCAATTACAGCACAATCCTGTTTAAAAATATGTTTACGAAACTAGCAAATTATTAGTCAGTATGGGATAAAAAATACTCTTTTATTTTGTGTAATAAAAATACTTGGTAATTAAAACATCTGAAATAGTGGGGTTTTTTGCATGTTTACTTCTAATATGTTTATTACAATCTTGCTAACACTTTTATCGTGCGTTGCATCTAAGGCTTTGGATGATATTTCTAATGTCGCTTATTATGTTGTACATATGATAAATTAAAGTAAAAGATAGATAAAGAATCTAGTTTTTTTGCAGTTAGATTAAAAAATATTCAAATAGGCGTAATTATTTTTCATTACTACATCTTTATATATTATATAAAATACATTTGTACACATTTATGGATAGATATGGTTATTCACAGATGAAATAAAAATCTTACAATATATAGCTGTGTAGCTAAATATGATTAGAATCATAAAAAAGATATCAATGTATTAAAACTAACAAAAAAAATGAACGAAAATAATGAGGTGAAGAACGAATATAATAAGCAAAAACTTGTATCTTTTTCCATTAATACTCGTATTATGATAATAATGATTAATGATGTGAAATACGGTAGAATTTATTTTTGAAACATGATTATTAAAACTTTTGATGAAAATAATTCGCATTTGTTTAAAAAAGGGTTTAAAAAATGTTTTGTTTGGAATATCTTAGTACAAATATAAATTATTTATGTATTTACATGTGATATACTTATTACGATGTAATAATAATAATAATAATAATTATTATTATTATTATTATCAACAGTTTCCAACGTAGTTGAAAAGTGTTACTGAATTCAGTTTGTCTGTCTGCGCTCTAACTCACGTTTCACGTAAATGCACTCGGATTGACATTTACTTTTAAGTGTTAATGAGATTCACTATAGAAAGTTTGCTATTGAATATGAAGCGTGTAACATTTATCGTTCGTTTACAGGGATACACAAAAGAATTCTGTCAGGTTATGATGTATGGATAAAAATCGTTGGAGGTGCATTTTATTTAAATTGTTTATTTAGCTATCTCATTTCATTGTATGAAAAGAGGCCATTTCTTAGAAAATATTCTGTTAGTGTTGGAAAATGTTTCGTAATCTATGCTTGATGCGTGATTTTTCTTTATGCATTTCTAAGCATTTTTAAAATTTGCTGTGTCATGGATGGATTCATTGGTACTTCCGTTGGTTTTTCAGTTGATAAATGCCTTCTTTGATCCATTTTATTTCTTTATTTATTCATAATCTATTGTTATTTTAGCTTTTTTTACTAGATTTATTGTGTACGGTAGTCTTAATTTTGCATTTTTTAACTTGTTATGAATTACAAGGATGAAACCGGACATGTTATTTATGGAGCTTAAGGTAATTTGGGACTGAAGAATCTGCCTTGGTTCAATAAATATTTCCATTTTTTTATGTTAATTGAATTTTTATTTCCTTGTTTCACTTTAATTGGTGATATGTTATTATTTTAGTTTTCATAAAGGATAAAACTTCATTTTTAATTCTCAAAAGCTTCATTTGTAATTTATACATTCACTTTTATAGATGATCATTTTTACTGGTTTATAATCGTGTTATATATATATATATATATATATGTAATAATAAAAATTTTCGCCTCTTTTTCTTAGTAAAACTATTCCAAATTCTTAATATTTTTCCTTTTTTACCTATCTTTAATAATATCTTAATATCTTTTGTCTTTTATATCATGCATTTAAAGTTGCGTATTCTTTTATTATTCTAAAAACCTTAATCCATTCGCCTAATCTTATAAAACCCATTAAATTACTTTTTCATTTTATTCTAAAACTAAATTCTGTTTCTTTCGAATGTTTTAATATCATTTATTCTTTTGTGTTCTATACCCACAATTCCATGCTTCTGCCAGCGCTATTTGCGCTTTTATTCTGACGCCGTATAAAGAGTTCTTTATCGATGTCATCCTTTCCCATCGAATCGTAATTTGTTTTATGTCCCACCCTCCCCCACCTCTCTTCTAGCATTGGTCTTTTACTGTTCTGTAACCGTCCGCGCGTTGTTGTTCGGAGTACAAATATCGTTACATCGGCGATGGAGAGAAGATTTTTACGTTTTTCTGGTTGTCTAATTAAGCTGCGTCGCCTGGAGTGAATCTAATGTGAAGATCCTATTCTTATAACATCTAACGTTTTATGAAGCGATGATTGATTTTTGAGAGTGGATGGAATAACTACTGGAAGTGTTTTACTATGTTTTTTGTCAATAAAACCAGTTTAAAAAGTGACGATGACTCTCTATAATCATTACGCAAGGGAAATTATCCCAATATTTTTCGAGCCTGTTTTTTTCGCCACCCTGGCTGCAATCCGGTATTTTCAATATAACGGATGGATGGTTTTGATTGCTCTACTACATTTTATGTCGAGGTGTACTGGTGTCGCCTAAATATCTGAAAGTCGGTAGCAAAATGCTACACACACACACACATATATATATATATATATATATATATATATATATAATCTCTGATTATCTTGTTTTTTCTTGTGTTTTATTATTCCAATGCATTATATCGGCAGTGATAAACCTATCTTAGCAAATTTGCCAGTCTATTATATGAAATAATACATTTTTTGCGACATGTGGTGTCCTGCCGACTGACGATCAGGCATCCACCTGTCGCTTTGGTTTCTTAAATTTGATCATCATCTTGTATCTCTGTTCCATTTGTGGATCAATAGTTTACTTTTTCTCTTATAATTTAATTATTTGAAGATTTGTTTAAATTGATGTTTTGTAACTTTCCTGTAAAACAATTCTGTGGATTATTGTATGCCAGCTCTAAATTTGGAGTTTTGGTCATTTTATTGTTCGAATATGCTAGTTTTACTTCATATTAGGTATTCTTTATACAAATCACATAAATAAAATCTTAACAGTAGACATTTTTTCAAGTAATGTTAAGAGAATTTGATAGTTTTCTTTTGATTTTCAAAGGTATTATATATATATATATATATATATATATATATATTAGATTATGTCTCTTAATTATTAATTGCTTAATTTTAAACGTATACTTCTTTGTGTACTTATAATTTATTCCAGGATCATGAAAATAGCATGTAATAATTTTTATTATATGGACGATATGTTAATTATAATTGTTACATTTTAAGACTGTGAATATTTTCTGTGGCAACCGTAGGGATTCGCTTTTGACTGTGCCAGTTATTTGGGCGGGATTTTTGCTGTGCTGAAATTGGTTAAATGTTTGAGTTGTAATATGGTAATGGCGGTTCTCTTACTGGGATGTCTTTGATTTAAATGTTTAATTTTTTTAATGTTGTTCATTGTTCCGGATATTGCATAGATTAATAAATTTTTTTAATTCAATTTATTTGGCATGGTGTATTTATACTTTTGGGTGTATAGTCGATTGGGTACATAATGGAATTCAATTTTTAGCTTATTGCTGGATTCTATTACAGAAATCGACTATGTTTTTGCTTATATACGTATTTTATGTACCCTTGAAAAAGTGAAATGCTATATAAGCTTCCGGCTTCATCCATCCATTTGATGTATTGTTTGTTTACGATATTTTTAATGTTTAAACTTTATTTAGCTGGTTATTTGTATCTTTTGTCTTTAATAGGATATTTTATCAAAATTTGGTGGTTTTTCATATGTTTTATATGGATTAATCGTCCGCAATGTGCTAGTGAATTAGTGCTATTGTGCTTGATTTTGTATTACTAGTTAAAGGTTCCATCTTTATTTTGTATAATGTCAGAGTTATGAAATGTAGCTAAATTTATTAATTTATTAATTTAATTATAGTAATTGGAAATAGATGGTGATTTGTAATTATATAATGTTTATATATATATATATATATAATTATAATATTGTATTTAATCGTTTAAAAGACATTTATCATGTTGAATGTATGATAAAACAAAGTAGAAGATTGAATTTAAAAAACTCTGTTTTTAATTGTCAGATAAAAGCTTACTTTTAAATATATACTATATATAGAGAGAAAAAGATAGATGTGTTTAGTTTTTTTTATATATAATACTGATATCAATTTCCCCGCTTTGATTTATTGGTTTAATAAATTTATCACTTTTAAATATTGTTTTACATGTAAATATTTCTGTGATACTGAAACACTTATTAAAAGCCAAATAATTTCCTTAAAGCAGGGGATTGATTAGAAAACAAAGCGTACTCGTTACAAATTCATATTGTTTTTATATTTTCTCCTATTAAATTGTATTTAAATTAATGAATTTACCATTTTAAGATGTTCTTTTCCTCTTCATGGCCTCATATTATGCAAAACTTTGAAAATTCCCCCACCAGAGGTGGTACTTATTTTAAAATTTTGTCGCTGTTGTAACTACTTTATTTTTTCACTTATTCAGAACATCGATATGCAAAAGTGAGAATACAAAATAACTTATCACTCTCTTCTTCAACAGAATGTTCCTCTAAAAAAGTATAAAACAGCAAAAAAAAAAAAAAATCCCTTCCTTAGTCCATATTCATGAAGAAATGCGCTTGAATTTATCTGCAGCTGCAGATCCTAAGAAGATATTTATGTTGACGCCGGAAAAATCCAATCCGAGAAAGACACGATGTGCTAATGTGAATACAAGAAAGTGGAGATTTCTTGCCTTTTTTTATTTATTTATTTGGGGGCGTTTCCGCTCCAAAAAAAGGGGGCGGTTCGACATCTATATAGAACATGTTGCGGACCTAACCTTCGATTTTTCTTCTCTTAGAGTAAGAGAAAAAAAAAATAAGCTCTCTTCTTCCTCAATATTTTCTGTACTCGGATGGGACTAGCACTGTAATGGATTGCGACAACTTGGGGTATCTAAAGATGAGTATTTGATTTGGCGGATTTATCCAGTCTTTGGCGATAGATCATGGAATGAAGGGAGTTAGATGGGTTCTTTATCAGCCGCACTTTTCTCTATGCTGACAGTAAAAGAATAAAGTATGCCGAAAACTAATTGATTCCGCTGTTTGTTAACCCTTTGTATCAAAATAAGTTTAAATAGTATCCTATTAAAATATTGATATTTAATTATTTTCCATAGTTGCATTAAAAAAAAAAAAAAAAAAAAAAAAAAAAAACTTTTTATCAACTTTAAAATTATGCTCTAGCGGAGATTAAATAATCGTAACTGTTGAGTAAATTATGTAAAGCGCTTAGTATCCCACCGAGAGTTCAACACAAGCAAAATAATGTTTATTACATTTCAAAGTATAAAACTCTTCGTTATCTTCAAATATATTTTTACCATTATTTTTAAAAATCTGTTTAATCGTACAAATAGATTTCAATGTCTTTTTCTCAATTTCTCCTCCTCTCTCAGCTTTTTGAGAAAGAAATTAACCCTTTGTATCACTATATTGCCTATCTGCAACACACCCAGGAATCAATGTTACTTATACAGTAGGCTTTAAACGATACCGACAGTAAAAAAAAAATAAAGTATGTCAAAAACTAATTGATTCCTCTGTTCGTTAACCCTTTCTATCAAAATTAATTTAAACAGGATACTATTAAATACTTATACAGTGGGGTTTTAAAAGTTACTGACAATAAAAAAAAATAAAGTATGTCAAAAACTAATTGATTCCGCTGTTTATTAACCCTTTGTATCAAAATTAGTTTAAACAGGATACTATTAAATACTGATATTTAATTATTTTCTTTAGTTGCAGTAAAAAAAAAAAAAAAAAAAAAAAAAAAAAAAAAAAAAATTAGCACACAGTATAATTTTTCATCAATAAATTTTATATTCACACAATTTTAACGCAATTTTTCATTTTACAAAACAGTATAATTTTTCATCAACTTCAAAATTATACTCAGGCGGAAATTAATTAATCGTAACTGTAAATAATCACTGAATTGAAAACCGTGATTGTACGATGTTGAGTAAATTATGTAAAGCGCTTAATATCCCGCCAAGAGTTCAACACGAAGCACAATACTTTTTATGACATTTAAAAAAAAAAAAAAAAAAAAAAAAAAGTATGTCAAAAACTAATTGATTCCGCTGTTTGTTAATCCTTTGTATCAAAATTAATTTAATTCAAAGGCGGAGATTAAATAATCTTAGCTGTAAATAATCACTGTATTGAAAACCGTGATTGTAGGATGTTGAGTAAATTATGTAAAGCGCTTAATATCTCGCCCAGAGTTCAACACCAAGCAAAATACATTTTATTACATTTCAAAGTATTATTCTCTTCGTTATCTTCAAATATATATTTTACCGTTATAAAAAAAAATGTTTTTTTTAATCGTACAAATAGATTTCAATGTCAATTTCTTCTCCTCTCTCAGCTTTTGGAGAAAGAAATTAACCCTTTGTATCACGATATTGCATGTCTGCAACATACCCAAAAGTCAATGTTACTTATACAGTGGTCTTTAAAAAATACTGATAGTAAAAAAAAAAAAAAAAAATGTCAAAAACTAATTGATTCTGCTGTTTGTTAATCCTTTGTATCAAAATTAATTTAAACAGGATACTATTAAAATACTAATATTTAATTATTTTCTTTAGTTGCATTTAAAAAAAATTAAAAAATTGAGTACGCAGTATAATTTATCATCAACAAATATTTCATTCACACAATTTCAACGCAATTTTTCATTTTACAAAACAGTATAACTTTTCATCAACTTCAAAATTAAACTCAGGCGGAGATTAAATAATCGTAGCTGTAAATAATCACTGTATTGAAAACCGTGATTGTGCGATGTTGAGTAAATTATACAAAGCGTTTAACATCTCGCCAAGAGTTCAACACCAAGCACAATGCTTTTTATTACATTTCAAAGTATTAACCTCTTTGTTATCTTCAAATATATTTTTACCATTATTTTTAAAATTTGTTTAATCGTGCAAATAGATTACGATGTCTTTTTCTCAATTTTTCTTCCGCTTCCAGCTTTTGCAAAGAGAAATTAACCCTTTTGTATCCCCGCGTTGCATATCTGGAACACACCCAAAAACCGATGTTACTAATACGCCGGGCTTTCAAAGACGATTTTATTTATTGCTGCTACCTCTCAACACAGCAGTTAATATAAATTGTTCATAGAATTTATTTTTCATGCCAAAGTATTATTTATCATTTGAGCAATTTCACATCTTTATTGCTAAAATAAACTTCGTAATTTTTTAATTCGTCATAAATTGTTAATCATAGATTATTATTAAACATTTAAATAGAGGTTTTCAACTGCTGTGCTCCGACATACTTGTGTACTGTTAGAGGACATTAAATATGATGGGAACTGTTTTAACTCTTTTGGACCTGGTGTACTATTAATAGTACATGTCTTTTCAACGAGTGTTATTTTGTCTTAACAATTATTTTTGTTACTATCTACATATGATAATGATAGTATATGGCTGTATTCTTCTTATTATGATTTCATTTATGTTATGACATTTAGTAATAACAACAATAATAAAAGTTTGCTTAATTCTCTTTGCACCATTGGCGATTCCTTCATTTTATACATATATTTCACTCTTTAAATTTAAAATATAGGTCACTTTTCTGAACGAATCATGTGTGATAAAACGCAAAAAATATTAGAAAGTTGTAATATATGTTAAACCTTGTTGTAATAGGATATTTTCCAAATGTCTCCAGAAACTCTTCCTTAACATATTTTCATATAAATATGAATTGAATAAGTACGTTCGTTAGATTTCGGACAATGAGATAATCTTTAAACTTCAGTAAATCTATTTGGATATCTACGATTAACATTATTAAAGTAAAGGTAGTTTTGTTCTCAAAATCGAAACAAAATCTGGCCCGAAGGGGTTAAGGATCTTTTTTTTTTTCAAAATTAATAACATTTCATTATTTCTGAAGGTGAATGTGTAAATATTACACAAAAAGTTCTATTACTTCTACAAAATATTTCTTGCGTTTTCAAACTTATTTGGGTGAAATAAATAATTTATCTAATATAATAATGAGCTCAACGATAATAATCTCAAACGTCTTTAAGACATTTAAAAACAAAAAATAAATTTCACGCCTAGAATTCTCAGAAGAAATTTTAAAAATATGCTTACCTCAAAATTCAATTCTGCATAGATAATACTCTAAAATAATATGAAGTGTAACTGCTTCATTCAATGTTAAAAAAGAATAAACAAAAGGATAATTATGTATAAATAAGTATCTTAAACATTTTAAATATTATCTTTTACTACAAATTATAAAAGATGTGTTTTTTTTTTTTTAATTCATATATATTTTGTTTATGCTAATAAGTAAATCTAAAGAAGTGTAATGTTTTCAGCTTCTTCAAAAATTCCAAATGTGCCGCGTACGCTCAACTGTCGATTCAAGTACGCCGTCAAATAAAAAAATTTAAAACCCCTGTTTCATGTTGCTAAAAGAATAAAAAACACGTCCTTCCGACTTAGTTGGAAAAGTAGGTTGGTTTCTCTCTCTCTCTCTCTCTCTCTCTCTCTCTCTATTTTTTTTTTTTTTTTTTTTTTAAGGTACATAATCAGATTTAATACAAATTAAACAAATTTGTCTCACTACTATAAAGCTTGCTATTTTGGCTATAAAAGGTCCATTGCTGTGAAATTTAAATTAAGTTAAGCAATTATAATTGAATGGATATGAGACAATTATATCAAAAATGTTAAAAATATGTTTAAATCATAGTTTAAAAGTTGCCCATAGGCTTTATATAACCAAAACCATTTACTGAATGTCATTGAAAGCTTTGTGAACGAACCCTGAAAACGAACCCTGTAAACGAACTCTATGAGCAACTTGATGAAAGAATTCATCCAAGAAACTTGCAAGATCAATACACTGCCTCAATTAGGTTTGAATTGATTCAGCATTTTGGATGTTTCGTGGTTAGAAATTTTGCACGTTTTTTTCGCTCTGAAGTTCTTTATTAATTATAGATTTAATTATAAATAAAAATTTTATCAAAAATGCAAATTGTATTTTTTTATTAATTATTATTGATCTATTAAATGCGAAAATCTTTCTTCAAAAATCATTCTTTCGCCCATATTAGAATTTATGCAACTGAATTTTAATTTTTAAACTACTTATTTGCATAGTTTTCTTTCTAATCCACAGTTTATACAAATTAACTGATAAATTTAAACAGAATAAATTGTCTGAAGTGTTTCTATATTATTATCTTCTAATTATTCAAGCATCTGTTATTTATAGTTGTCAATGCAATGTTTTCACACACGCATGGTATGAAACTGTTTTATCTTTTTGTTATCACCATGGATTTCTACTTGCTGCATTGCATCCATCATTGTCTTACTAGATTTCTATCAGCTTTCATTGTTTAGTCAAATAAATAATCGTTTTCTCTTTCTGTCATCTGAATGAACAACTAAATTCAGCAGTTCATTCTAAAACGGTTTAAAAAAATTTAACTTGTTCTATTTCGTCCTTAATTGCATAAAGTAGTGCAGATGAAAGCATTTCTATAATTAGTAAATGTTTTATAAATTAATAGAACCCCATTTCATAGAGAGTGAATGTCACTTTTCCATGGTATAGCGCGTTTGTGTAATTAATCATAGATCCGCCCTTAAAAACTATTTTAAATATTTTTAAGTAAATTGAAAAGCGTTTATGAGCACAGAAGATCTAATTAATCGGTACAGCTGCATTTCACATACTAGATTTCTATCAGCTTTCATTGTTTAGTGAAATATATAATCATTTTCTCTTTCTGTCATATGAATGAACAACTAAATTCAACACTTCATTCTAAAACGGTTTAAAAAGATATATCTTATTCTATTTTGTTCTTAATTGCATAAAGTAGTGCAGATGAAAGCATTTTTATAACTAGTAAATGTTTTATAAGTTAATAGAGCCTCATTTCATAGAGAGTGGATGTCACATTTCCAAGGTATAACGTGTTTGTGCAATTAATCATAGATCCGCCCTTAAAAGTTATTTTTAATATTTTAAAGTAAAATGAAAAGCGTTTATGAGCTCAGTTGATCTAATTATCTGTACAGCTGTATTCCACTTACTAGATTTCTATCAGCTTTCATTGTTTAGCCAAATAAATAATCGTTTTCTCTTTCTGTCATCTGAATGAATAACTAAATTCAGCAGTTCATTCTAAACGGTTTAAAAAATATGTCTTATTCTATTTTGTCCTTAATTGCATAAAGTAATGTAGATGAAAGCATTTTTATAATTAGTAAATGTTTTATAAATTAGTAGAACCTCATTTCACAGAGAGAGTGGATGTCACATTTTCATGGTATAACGTGTTTGTGCAATTAATCATAGATCCGCCCTTAAAAACTATTAGATAAAAGCATTTTTATAATTAGTAAATGTTTTATAAATTAGTAGAATCTTATTTCATAGAGAGTGGATGTCACATTTCCATGGTATAACGTGTTTGTAAAATTAATCATAGGTCCACCCTTAAAAACTATTTTAAATATTTTTAAGTAAATTGAAAAGCGTTTATGAGCTCAGTTGATCTAATTATCGGTGCAGCTAAATTCCACTTGCTAGATTTCGGTCAGCTTTCATTGTTTAGTCAAATAAATAATCGTTTTCTCTTTCTGTCATCTGAATGAACAGCTAAATTCAGCAGTTCATTTTAAAAAGGCTTGAGAATATACAGCAAAACCTTCCTGTGCGACCACCTCCCGGAACGATTATTTTTTCATGGAGCGAAATTTATTTTTATAGGTTTAATACTAATTTTACCCCCTTTCAGAGACCATCCCAGTTGAACTTTCTGGAGCGACCAATTTCGTTGAAGAAAAGAAACAAATTCCGTTTTTTCCTGGTCGTTTAAAAAAGATTTTATTAGAAAAATAATTCCGGAGGGCACATTATTGATAAAACTTCTAAACTAAGTTTAGATTTTTTTTTATTTTTCTACTGTGGTAATTTTAAGTGTTTTGTGTCCCTTTGTGACTTTTTAGGCAATGAATTTAACTCTGATGACGAATTAAAAATGACGGTCAATAAACTCCCCTGCCCTATTCTGTTAGGAAAATCTCAAAGAAATAGATAAATTAATGAAATCGTCATTATTTGTTCCTGTCTAAAGAAAAAAAAAATTCATTTATTTACTGAACTTCGAAAGGACTTGGAAATAAATTTATGAAATATAAAACGGTAAAATCAAAGCAATAGTCAATATATTCATTTTTTAAATTCTGTAATTAATTAACTTATATAATTAACTTTTATTTTGATACTGACATTTTTATATATTTTCCTAATGTGTAAAATAAATTTTAATAACATTAATTGTTGCCCTTTTTCAACAATTAATATCTAGATTTAACCATGGCCTCCATTAAGAGACCACCTCTCGAACCGACTAATTTTTATTGGAACGGAACATGATCACTTTAAGGAGGTTTTACTTGTATATGTTATTGTATTTCACCCTTAATTGCATACCCTAAAAATATTTTAAATATTTTGTAAGTAAATTTAAAGCGTTTATGATCTCAGTTGGTCTAATTATCGCGCAGCTGCATTCCTGTATCATAAAAAGACGAAACTTTGTAATGAAATTTCGATAAATAATTGAAGTTAAATTATCTTAATATGCTCAGTAAACTAGTTGCAAACTGCTCAGTAGTAGGCAGGATAATTATAAGTGACTATAGGGGTTTCTGTATTTTACTGTGAGTACAATATGAAACACATAAGAGGTATAGAGTTTAATAGAGTAAAGATAAGAGGTCAGAGAATGAAGTGGAGACAGAGGTAAGAGGTTAATAGAGAAATTAATTAAGTTTCCTTTTTTAATTGATAGGTGATGCCCAATAGTTTTTAATTTAACAACATCACTACTGAAATGCTTCAAAATCTGTAATATGAGACTGAGTATACTATTGCTATTCGTATATTGTCTAAAGGTTCTCATATGGAACATTTTTACAAAGTACACAATTTTGGAGATATCCCAATTAAATGCACAAATCTTTTCACTCGTATTTCCCTTACACTGTCTGTGATATGTGTTGCAAATCCCAGGAATAATTCATAATCGCCTGTATTTAAAAATAAGTATTTGATTAAATCTCATACGCAAGGGCTATCTCCTTATGCTAATCTTATCTAATTTGCCTTTCAGTATTAAATAAAATCCATACTGAAACATTTGAGGTTTTACGTAATATCTGCCCTCATACCTTTTCTTATTTGAATTCTCTTATTTATTTATCTAATATCAGCTATAAAAGTTTTGTGTAGAGATTTTCTTGTTAACATATAAAAAGTAAAGTTACTGCCACACGATTTTACTCAAAACACAAATGCAAATGAAGGGTCATGTCAGGAAGAATGATAGTGATAGATAGTTAGATGATAGTTATTTAATAACCCCCGATATACTATTTCTTTCGGCCAGCAATTAAAGTGTCGGCTATAAAAAACAACGTTATGTTACAGAAGCTAACCGTAAAATAAAGCAGATATATCATTGTACTGTTGAATACTGAGAATCTCTATTGCAATTTTTTAAACTTTTAAGCATCGCACATTGCCAATTTTTATACCGTCATATAGGAGGGAAAAGTACTTTTAAATGCAATTTGATTGAAATTTGCATTTCAATTTATTTTTGAGATATTAATTTTGTTGCAGTTTTTAGAGCCATTTTTTTAATTTTGGCAACCTCCATTTCTGTGGAAAGTAAAGGAAAAATAGTTGGAAAATTACATCTTTTTGTTGCCATTTTCCCATAACAACTGATTTTTTTTTTTTTTTTTATTAAAATATGTGCTATTTTGAAAAAATGTAAATCAGTGACTTTTAATAAAACATGGAGCTATTATAAACTATATTTAATTTTAAGTATCTATATTAATGTTAACCACAAATGAAGGCATGTGAATCATTCGATAGCCGATTTTTTGTGTTGAGTTTCTTGTACGACGACATCGGTTTTTGCTGGATTTGTGTATTATTCAGCGATAGTGATGTCATATGCATACATTTCTGTAGATATTGTTTAAAGATTGGATCGTAAATGTGGAATTCTTCAGCTAATACGAATGACGTCATTTGATATAAAATAAAAGCGCGTGTTTTAAGTCTTAAAAATGAAATATGTTTTGTAATATCTATATTTATATACATATTTTTTTTTCATCGGGGGCTGTACTAAATCCTGAAAAATCAGAATTCTTGTTTTCTAGTCGTTCTTTCTTTTGTGAGTTTTTCAATGTTCAATTGAGGATGTCAGTTTCACAACTCACCTTATCCAGATAATCAAATTTTGGGAAATCGTGAAAAACTCTTAACTACGTCTATTTGTTTCCATTGTAAACCAAGACTTTACAATGTCAGAAATACATTGTAAAAAGGTTCTTTTCAAGATTGCAGTATTTTTCCGGTGTAGCTTTACCAATAGAATTGATTAATAGAGAAAACACGATTTTTAAATTTTGGATAAGGCGAGTTTTGAAACTCATGTCCTCAATTGTGTTTTTTCAAAGGACTTCCATATTTATCCTCTCTTTATACCTATATTAAACTATGTTTTTCAAAGAATTAATCTGCATTTTTTTTGCCTCGATCCAAGCTTGTCAAATAATAGAACATTAAACTGTGTTTGTCAAAAAATTAATCTACATTTTTTGCCTCGATCCAAGCTTGTCAAATGATAGCACATTTAACTGTGTTTTTCAAAGAACCAATCTGCATTTTCTGCCTCGATCCAAGTTTGTCAAATGATAGCATATTGAACTGTGTTTTTCAAAGAATTAATCTGCATTTTTTTGCCTCGATCCAAGTTTGTCAAATGATAGCACATTAAACTGTGTTTTTCAAAGAATTAATCTGCATTTTTTGCCTCGATCCAAACTTGTCAAATGATAACACACCTCTCAAGCTAACAGGTGTCATCTCAATTTTGACAAAATTGGACTACTATCCCCTGGCCCTCCACCACCGATCCTTCAAATATTAAATATTAAGCCTAGTATAAAATAACGTGATGCATTATAAGTTTGGGTAATGTGAATCCGTCATTCGTGGATAAGAAGTAGGCAAAGTTTATCATAAAAAGATTATAATTAGGAAAAATATTTTTTTTTCCTTTATAAAATATTTTTCTCATCAAATATCTTCATATTCCTGCATTAATTGATTTCATTTGATTTTGTTTTGTTAGATAAAGCGCTTGGAGTATAATTTTTTTTATATATATAAAGTCTAAATTTAAAATATTCACAATTGATATTATTCTATTCGTGTTTCTACTTTATAGATCTAATATTTTTTTTTAATTCTCAAGTTGTTAATTTAAAGTACATCATTATTTTTAAATGTATTTTTATTTAATCATTATTTTAATTACAATGCGAGACAAATATATGATGCAATTTAAAAACCGATTAAATATCCCCATTATCTTTAAGCTCTATATTGAGATATTTCATCATATGTAAAATTAAGATATAGTTTCCGAAGAATAAAAAAATAGTTTTTTCCTTATTTATAGCTTTAAAAAGTGTTTACATCTGCTTACTTTTCACTCAGTTAATACATTACAAACAGCTTCTTCAAGTTACACCCCATTCGCAATTTCTATCCCTACTATCCACTTCTTGAATATATAATGATAGAATGGATAGTGTCAGCAGATCTGATGGTAAGATGTCAATAGATTTGCTGCTGATATGGCATTAGCTGTTATGCGACAGTTCTGGGTGAGGATCATGTATATGAATTGGTTGCCTATTCGTCCAATACAGTGGTTATTTAATAACTGATTATATATATATATATATATTCGGTATAATTCATACTTTTAGCACTCCATAATATTCTCAATTTTAATTTTCTGCCAAATTATTAGATTATACAGTGAAATACGTTTAACACGAAAACGCTTAACATGAAAAATAGGTTAACGCGAAATGATATAGTGGTTCGGACAGTATACTATGCAATTTAATACATTTTATTTCTTTTAACACGAAAAAAAAATCGTTTAACACGAAAAAAATTCGCTTTTGATCTGGTTAGTTTGAGTAGAAATTGGTAAATTTTGTGTTAAAACCACCGAAATTTGGGTGAAAATTAGTGAATTTCGTGTTTTATTTCTTTCTTGGAAATTAGCTTATATTTTATGAGCACAATGGCTGAGAAATCGGTGCTAAAACAAACTGCTATTTCGCTTCAAATGAAGATGAAGCTGCTTAATGTAGATGATGAAAAAGAAGGACGAAAACAGAAATCTGCAAAGAGTTTGGCATTGCCAATTCTACTTTATTAACGATAATAAAAGCAGGGATCCCATTACTTTAATATTTGAGCGCAATATGTGCCAGAGAGTAAACGTATGGGAACCGCTAAGCACGAAGATTTAGAGACAGCTTCGCTTATTTGATTCAAACAAGCTAGATCTCAGAAATCTAAAAAAGACACTTCAAAAAAAGATATTTGATTTTTTCCCAAAAAAGCAATATTTTTTTAATAGCTTTTTATCCTAATGGATGCAACTTACTAGTAGTCTAACAGGAAATCGAAATAAAATTTTACGACGTCGAAAATATTTGTGCGTTTTGTTCTCTTTTTTTACGAATCTTTTAACGCGAAATTCTTTTAACACGAAAAAAAAAATTCGGTCCCCTCAATTTCGTGTTAAACGTATTTCACTGTATTTCTGAAAAAAAAAAAAAGTAATATCGTGTAAAAATAAAACTAACACATGCAAGTTTGAAACACAAAATGAAAAAAAATAAGTTTGTTATTCAATTTTTGAAATTCCATAAAAAAGTATAAAATACAACAACACTCGAAAGAATAACATAAATTAAATAGCGAACAGGTGAATCCTTTGATGGGATACCCAGTTGCGATGCAACTGCACACGCTGTGAATGAGTAACTGTGTCATTTAGAAATAATCTAGCTATAGTACAATAGATGCCTGTAATATAATTAAGAAGGGATAAAGAAAAATGAAAAAAGTGAGTCTTTAAAGAAAATGAAGCTATTAAAGATATAGGAGAGGGTGATAAATTCGGATTGGATAATCCGAGAGAAGGGGCGGAGTTTTATGAAAAATTCAAGAATTAGGTAATATAATGTTAATTTTTTTTATATTTAATTTTTTTATAAAACAATTCTGGTTATTGTACTATTTTATAAATTTATAAAATTTTTCTGGCTTTTTATTAAATATATCTATTCGTTCTGCGAAATTTGTACACGTGAAATTGTTTAAAAGAATGTCTAAATCAGACTGCCTTAAGCACATTTAATCTAAAAAGTTAACTGAAATATCTACAGCTGAACTACAAACTTCAGAAAAATAATAAAATCTCAAACAGAGAGCACAGAAGAGAATGAGTTAAATTTACTTACTAAATATATATTAAATTTCGAACCATTCGGATGGTTAGTTTTTGCGCTGTTATACGCGCACAGACGGACCAAACGACGACTATAGATGCTACGTATTTATATAATTACGAACGTACCTAAAAAAGGGATAAACTTTTTCCTGGAGCTTTTTAAACATTTATATTTCTTACAAGCTTTAAAAAAAAATCTAATGTGAAAGTTGTTTTTATTATTATTATTATTATTATTATTATTTTCAGAAGTAATTTTTTTTTTTTTTTTTTTTTTTTTTTTTTGTAAATTTGTGTTTAAAATCTTCATAACTCAATAAATAGGAGTTATTTTCAAAAATCTAATGCAAGTTTTGAGTACAAAATTTTTTAATTGTGTTTTAAATATATCTTCAAAGGAAGTATTCTGATTTATTGAAAAGTTCATGAGTTACAGAGTTCTAATTTATTTATTATTAAAAAAAAATTTAGGAATTTTCTGAGTTTTTTTTTTTTTATATACCTATAACCTTTTAAATAATCATGTTAATGTCATAAAAATAGCCTAGTTCATGTATAACATTACTGTATTTATTGCGGATTTCATAAAAGGGATTTATTTTTATTAGTTATAATTTATATAGTTTTCAGAAAGAGCAATTTTTCGGTTAATTTTATACTATTTTTTAAATAAAAAATTGAAAAAAATTTAAATTCTAATTTATTTATTAATTAAAAATATTTTAGGAATTTTCTGAGTTGTTTGTTTTTTATACCTATAACCTTTTATATAATCATGTTAATGTCATAAAAATAGCCTAGTTCATGCATAACATTACTGTATTTATTATGGATTTCATAAAAGGCATTTATTTTTATTAGTTATAATTTATATAGTTTTCAGAAAGAGCAATTTTTCGGTTAATTTTATACTATTTTTTAAATAAAAAATTGAAAAAAATTAAATTCTAATTTATTTATTATTAAAAATATTTTAGGAATTTTCTGAGTTGTTTGTTTTTTTATACCTATAACCTTTCATATAATCATGTTAATGTCATAAAAATAGCCTAGTTCATGTATAACATTACTGTATTTATTATGGATTTCATAAAAGGCATTTATTTTTATTAGTTCTACTTTATACAGGGTGTCCGGTCTCAACGGTGTCCAATGGCTAAATACTAAACCGTTAGTCATAGACATGTAGTTCCAATTACAAAAATGTTTAAAATCAGGTAAACAAATATTTTAAAAGCGATTTGGGCCAATAAAACATTTCTTAAAAAATTACGAAATTTAAATTTTTATACGGTCCCCCGGTCCTATAAGTTATATTTAGTAAAATTTTCCTTTTACACTAACAAGTAATACACAAAAAGTCCCATTATTCTACGATTAAAATTGACCGAGTAATAGATGTTTAAAGTTGGAGCATATTTTTTGCTGCAAATTGAGGGCCATTCACAAATTTAGTCGAAATATAAGTTCGTCAGATATATTAAAAAATGATCGGTAGTAAAATTAACATTGCAATATAAATTTGAAGTCTTTAATTATTCTGACATATTAATGCAAAATATACAATTTGTAATAAACATTTAAGAAGAAAGAAAAAAACAGAATTTTTCTTAAATAAAATGATGCTAAATTAACAGCCTCAATTCTTTACAAAATGATACATATTTTAAAATATTATTAGATTATACTAGCTTGCAAAAGTTGGGTTATGTCATGTTTTTTAGCTTTTGATAATTGATTCTTTTCTATTCTGTACCGCTGAATCTGAAATTGACCTTCATTTTTAACCATCACACCAGGATTGTTCGCAAATTGCAAAGTTAAAAAGTTTTAAGTTAAAATTGAGTATCCTTCCTCATCTCATCGGACCACTCAGATATTTAGCTGTAAGAATCCCATGATAACCAAAAATATCGAATAAATTATTGAATAAAATAAAATAAAATAAAATAAAACAAAAAGAAGTTTTACATATGTTTTATAGTAAAAGATTTTGCTATATTTTAACTTACACATTTACGATTTGCAAAAAAATTGTAACGTGATGGTTAAAAATGAAGGTCATTTTCAGATTCAGTGCTTAAAAGTACGTAAAAGTCAATTATCAAAAGTTAAAAAACACAACCATCTCCTCCACTTTATAGTATCCTATTCTTGTTATTCTTTAACTTTTACAATTTATGATTTGAGAAATATCCTGACATGATGGTTAAAAATTAATGTAATTTTCGGATTCAGTGCTAAAAAATACATAAAAGTTAAAAAAAAAACTAACAATCGCAGTCTTGTATTATCTAATCTAAAACTTTTTCTTAATCTTCTTGGCGGTAATATATCCGAAATTCTTTGTGTTATCCTGTAAAATAAGTATAAATGGTAAACACCGAAAATCATAATAATATTAGATTGTTATTGGATATGCGCCAGTATGTAAAATGTAATCTCGATCGGATATTTAAATGTCAGTTAAAGTTCGAGTACAAATTTTGAACTGTAAAAGCATACATACGATCGTTGAAGTAACATAAAAACTTATAAAAATAACATAATTTTTGTTAAAAGAAATCACAAAAGAAACAGTCTCAAATCCTGGCAAAATAAAACATATGTTATTTTAGCCAATCTGAAACTTAATAAATGTTAACTTAATCGTAATACTTGTACGATTTTTTTCAAAGCGCAGATACACATGAAATAAGATCTTCGAATACTTTAAGCACTTGATATGTGACCCCTCAAAGCCAAGCCGAACTCATTTGTTTTCAAAGCAGAAAAGTGGCATAAGCCATGCATTTTTAAAGTTTTATAGCTCGCTCAATTTTAGTGTTATATGAATGGGACTTTTTTTGTCTTACTTGTCAGTGTAATAGGAAAATTTTACTAAATATAACTTATAGGACGGGGGGACCGTTTAAAAATTTAAATTTCGTAATTTTTTAAGAAATGTTTTTATTGACCCAAATCACTTTTAAAATATTTCTTTATCTGATTTAAAACATTTTTGTAATTGGAACTATATGTCTATGACTAACGGTTTAGGAATTAGCCATTGGACACCGTTGAGGCTGGACACCCTGTATAGATTTCAGAAAGAGCAATTTTTCGGTTAATTTTATACTATTTTTTTAAATAAAACATTGAAAAAAAATTAAATTACTTATTTGAATGTTTATGTCATATTTTTTATGACCATTTTTAATAATAATTGCCAATTTCAAACTTAAAATTTACGAAAATTTCAAAAAATTGTTCCCAACGCATGGTACCTTAAAGATTTGAAGTTCTCTAACACCCTCAACCACTTTCTGAATGCGTAATGAAAGAAACTTTACCTCCACCAAATCTATTGGTCAGATACAGTATTTTATACCAATATGTCGTTACATGTTATGTGACAGCTCCAGGGAGTGAGTCATAAATATGAATGGGGTAGCCCCGTTCGTCCCGGAGATTTTGGGCACAAATCATTCGTTTCGAAATCTGTTGTCTCGTTTCTTTTCCATGAATTTATTCACATCACAGATGAATATTATAATCGTGAAAAATTCGCCATGTTCTATGAGTGTATCCGTAGTAGAAATGTGTGCCCATATTTCATAGCAATATGTCGGACTCCGCTTTTATAATGTTATGTTCTCTTTTTTTTTTTCTTTTTTTTTTTTTTTTTTTTTTTTTTTTTTTTTCATCTGAAAGCTATTGGATTTTCTTTTTTAGTCCAGGTTTAGTTTTATAGGGTAAAGTATGTTTTAAAAATATACGCTATGAAAAAACTTCTGAAATTATTATTTTACAAATTTGTCGAATTTAGACTAAGTGCTTTTAGTATTATGTGGCGAATTTTAATAAAAACGATTTGTTTTTGAAAATGTAAAGATTTTTATTTATTTCCTTCAAAGTAAAAAAAAAAATAAAATCTTTTAGAAAACTTCTATTTCTGCGATTTTAAAATGAGATTATTTTTTCGGTTTTTTAAATTTGTAAAAACTTTTTCCTTCCAAAACTGCTGCTATAATTCAGACCTATGTGTATCTTACCGACTTATTAAAATCAAAATTTCTCAGTAAGTTTTAAGTTTCCAAGTAGCTTCTTCCTCTTCTATATAATTTGTACTTGCAACCATTACTAACAGTTTTTTCCATGCGTAATGTATTTGAGCTGTTATAATGTGTTTATTCTAATATGTTATTTAATTCATTTAAATAAAGTAAATATTTATTGTTAATGTATGCTAATTTATTAAATACATTTAAATATGTAAAATAAAAATTAAATTACAGAAGCGTGACGAATAAACAACGTTGAAAGCACCAAAAATTTATAAACTTAAAGCATACCGGTTTCGGTAGCATCTTCTTCAGTGCTAAGGATGGCGGAAATTTGCTCATATATATAGGAGAGATGGGGTTTCAAGATAAAGGTTTATTGACCAATGGGAAAACAGAGGATTGCAGGTAACAGCCAATAGGAAGATTGATTAGAAATGGAACCTAAATAGTGAGAAAAATTAAGAGAAAGTATTTATGTAATATTTCCAACAATCTGATAATGGAGGAATAGCGAATTCACAATTAACAATATTATTTAATTTTTTATAAATATGAAATGCTTCAAGGAAATTAAGTTCCTGTAATGAAAGTAACTTTACCTCCACCAAATCTATTGGTCAGATACAGTAATTTATACCAATATGTCGTTACATGTTATGTAACAGCTCTAGGGAGTTAGTCATAAATATGAATGGGGTAGCCCCGTTCGTCCTGGAGAATTTGGGCACAAATCATTTGTTGCGAAATCTGTTGCTTCTTTTCCATGAATTTTTTCACATCACAGATGAATATTATAATCGTGAAAAATTTGCTGTGTTCTATAAGTGTATCCGTAGTAGAAATGTGTGCCCATATTTCATAGCAATATGTCGGACTCCGCTTTTATAATGTATGTTCTTCCCTTTTTTTTCATCTGAAAGGTATCGGATTTTTTTCTTTAGTCCAGGTTTTCTTTTATACGATGAACTATGCTTTAAAAATATACGTTATGCAAAAACTTCTGGAATTACTATTTTACAAATTTCTTTAATTTAGACTAAGTACTTTTAGTACTGCGTCACGAATTTTAATAAAAGTGATCTGTTTTCGTAAATATAAAGATTTTGATATATTTTTTCTTGTAAAATAATAAAATCTTTTAGAAAACTTCTATTTATGCTATTTTTGTAAGGAAAAAAAATGATTATTTTTTCGGTTTTTTAAATTTGTAAAAACTTTTTCATTCCAAAATTGCTGCTGTAATTCAAACCTATGTGTCTCTTACCGACTTGTTAAAATCAATATTTCTTAGTAAATTTTAAGTTTCGAAGTAGCTTCTTCCTCTTCTATATAATTTGTAACTGTAACCATTACTAACAGTTTTTTCCACGCGTAATGTATTTGAGCTGCTATAATGTGTTTATTCTAATATGTTATTTAAATCATTAAAATAAAGTAAATATTTATTGTGATGGATTCTGGAAATCAGCATCTGAGCAGCCATTTATTGGTTCCGTTTTTATGAGGAGGAGAATGGTAGTCCACATTTGTCTATCTTAGGTCAGAAGAAGTTAAATCACTGTTATTTAATCACAGCAACCTAAAAATGTATTTCATTCTTTATTCCTTTACTAGAAGAATAATCATATATATACGACAACACATAAAAAAGTGAGTCTGTATGACAAATTAGAAAAAATGTTATATGTTTTCAAAAAAAAAAAAAAGACTCATTTGCCCAAAAGCAAAAGAAGGAGTATAAACACATGTAAGCACCATTCGTGCTTATAATGGAAGTAGAGGTTACCTTCGTCTTAAAAACTTTTCATTATAAAGAAAAATATATAATATCAGTGATAACTTATACCTGATTATTATTTAAATGATTTCGTTTTATCGAATGAATCGTTTGCAGTTTTAAATTTATTTTTTAATTGAACAAGAAAAGATTCTTCATAAAAGCACAGAAATTACTTAAGGAAATTTTGCCACATTGGGGATATTTTTTTCAACAGCACTGTTATTAGATCAGTGATCAGATATCAAGGTTATTCAATAACAACTATTTCAAAATAAATTTCCTCATTCTTTACTCTTTTCCTGGACGATTAATCATATTTATACAACTACATACACAAACGTGAGCCTTTGTGACAAATTAAAAAAATATTTATATGTTTAAAAAAAGACACATTTGCCTAAAAGAAAAAGAAGGAGTATAAACGCATCTAAGCACATGCTTATAATGGAAACACAGATTACTTTGTTTTAAAAAGTGTTCATTTATAAAAAATAAAATATATATCTATATATGTATCTCTTTTATTCAATAACAACTGCCTAAAAATGTATTTCCTCATTCTTTACTCTTTTACTAGAAATATAATCATATATATACAACCACGTATACAAACGTGAGTCTCTGTGACAAATTTAAAAAATATTTATATATTTTTTAAAATTTTCACATTTGTCCAAAAGAAAAAGAAAGAGTACAAACACATCTAAGCGCATGCTTATAATGGAAAGGAGAAATTGTCTATATATAATTGTTATTCAATAACAACTACCTAAAAATATATTTTATCATTCTTTACTCCTTTACTAGAAGTATAATCATATATATACAACCATACATACAAACGTGAGTCTCTGTGATAAATAATATTTAAAATATATTTATATGATTTTAAAAAGTGACACATTTGGCCAAAAGAAAAAGAAGGAGTATAAACGCATCTAAGCGCCATTCATGCTTATAATGGAAATAGAGGTGTGGCCATCTGGGACAAGCACCCATCGGATTTACGATTTCCTTCAGACTGACGTCCCTTGTCATGCGACGCTCCAGTGGAGTAGGTTATAAATATGAATGGAGTGTCCCGCTGTCCCACCGAATGAGAAAACAAATCATCTGTACTATCTTTGTCTTCCTCTGTGTGTGTTTTTTCTAGCGCGGGTGAACATTACAATCGAAAAAATATTATACAAATTTACATAGAAATGTGTGTTTGATAACCGATTGATCATAAAATTCTCTACATGTGTTTTGGCGTGTACGAATGTATAAAAAATAGTTGTAACCAAAAGATTGCTTCACAATCTGATGAACGAGTTATTTTCAAATTTTTCAAAGGAATAACATAACCTTATCTTGATATATTTCGAATATCTTGTAAATAGAATTTATTTTCTCTTATGTTAAATTCTCTATATACATTTATACAAACATGTATCTACAATATTATTGTCTCTATTTATATGCTGTATGCTCTTGTCTTATCTTTATGCGTTTCAATGTTGAATTCTCGACATACTTCCGCACAAATATTTTTGCAACAATATTTATTTTATTTACATTTTATGTATTTTTGTATTATTTTACCTAGATATTTTCATCATTTTTTTTTCTGGTGTAGCATTACCTAATCTGTATTTTACTTTATAATTCCTATGAAAAAAGGGGCATTACAAACTGGATTTACACATTTAATTATAAGTTATTAATGGTACATAACAGATTACTTGATTATACATTGCGATACATTGCATATTGGGAGGGGGGGGGGGGGCTATTATTTTGTAACTTTGAAATGTATTAGATAATTTATACCAATAATAATCTATATTCATTCAGAATAATGACCTTGGTTTAAAAAAAAAAAAAAAAAAAAAAAAAAAAAAAAAAAAAAAAAAAACCGAAAAATGAATGCTTCAGTTTGAATTTATGTTCTATTTAAAGTGTATCCTTTTTTTTATATATCCGGAGCTACTTTGTATCATTTTTTAGAAATTATTAAACAAAACTCATGTACAGCACAGTAAATTTGTAAAATGGCTTTTAAAAAATTAACTATTCTAGGACAGTGCGCAAACACCTTATTACTATAAAAGAAAACATCAAAATTACATCTTCACTTTTTATTAATTTTCTGTCAGTAGTAAAAAGTAATAAATTGGAGCAGGTTACTTTGAAGGTTTATTGGCATGTCGAATAATTATCATCTAACATGCTATTTATTTTAAAGCAAAGGAATGGCTCAAAACAATTTAACAGAACTTAAAAATACTGAATCTTATTATCCACTGGTCAAATTATTTTCTAATGCATTCTTGTTAATTAAATTATTTCGCAAGTATTACCTGAAAATTTCGCTTAGATTAGATTTGAGCATTTCAGTTCTTTTACATGAAAACACACCACTTTTGAACTTACTTCCCGTTTCACCGCTGCATGAGTATCTGAGCAGTGTAAGTAGATTTACAGGTTCAGGGAAACAGCATGGAACAGCCCATATATATATATATATATATATATATATATATATATATATATATATTGCTATACATCCTTTATTTAAACTATGAAAATTCGGAAACTTACATCCTTTTGTATGTTTATTCCGCAATTAAAAGATAACTTTCAAGTTTTTGCAACATAGTTGAAAAGTGCTTATGTCTTCGGTTTGTTTGATCATTTATCTGTTCGTGAGTAAATATGATGGAGTTGTAATGTAATCGATATTGCAATAATCATCGCATCTGTGTACATCATTTTGCGAAAACAATATATATATATATATTCTTTATTGCACTTAATTAAATGTATTTAGAATAATTATTATAGTTACTTAACGAAATATTAACTAAGCTTGGTGTGTTACATGTGGTTGAATTAACAACTGTCACAAACGCATGTAGTAAACTTTATATAAGTACAGCATTGTCACCTATAGAGGTTTTAAAAAGCATATTAAAAATGTTCTACTCATATTTAGAGAGTAAAAAAAAAAAGGTCTATTATTTAACTTAGCATTTAATGAAACAGGTAAAGGGGAATTTAAATAGTATAGTAATTCAATAGTTTATTTTTTTAATATTGTAATTTTTTTCTCAAAAAATAATAATAATAATAATATTTTTGTACACATTTCATTAGCACTATATATAGGCATCATCTTGTTTAACTCTGTGTCTAAAGAGAATGACATTGTTTTAAAAATATGTATTTCTTGTTTTTGCTCTTTTAAAAATATATAAATTAACTTCAATGGAAATTTTAGCGATTAAAATTTGTCATCACATAGTGTAAGATCATTAATTTTAAGAATGAGACTTTGATGCTCCCATATTAACTGTACTGTTTAAAAATTACCAATAAAATCAATGAAATAGTACGCTTTAAATTTTCTTTTTTAAACACATTTTTGTTGTTGCTATTTTTTTTTCATATTCAATTTCTCTGTTTTTTAATCGAGATAATTATAAATTGCAATGATGGTTTTAAAATATTTCAAGTAATTTAATTTTATATTTTATCGAAATTTGAAATTTGAATTTGCACATAAAATCACATTCTAATGCATTATATTTAATACGATGAATACGACATTTCTTGAAATCCATATAGCGTAAAGTTTGACTAAACCATCTTTAACACCTTTTTTTTAATCTTCTAGTTTTCCCATCATTTATTTAAAATTTCCTAGAGGTATGTACAATTAGCAGAATATAACTGTTTCAATAAAATTTTATAAAATTTTATGAATTAGATAAAATTTACAAAAGTTTGATGCATAGAAGGCAGCTTAGTTTTTTTTTTACTAACATTTCTTTACTAAACACTATACATATACACACGCATACGAATGAGGGAAAGAGGATAACTTTACTCGCTCACTTTGGAAACTTCTAAAAGTCCAATGGATTCCAGCCCTAAATCAGGAAGATCAGGTACTGTTACAGTATAAAAAACGAAATAACTAAGTACTCAACTTTTCGAATAATAAAGCCACACAAATTGCTTGGACAAGTTTCTGGTTCCATCAAAGCATGCTTTCTGCTTTATTTCATTAGGGAACAGTTTCACGAACCTTTTCCGGATATCCCTTCATATTGTGGAGGATCGACCCTTTATTTCTTCTCCTCCAATGACTACAAATAGCAAGAAGTAAAAATCATCTTTTCCGCTTTTAGAATTTTAATTGCTATGTCCTCGTTCCTGAAACTTTTAAAATTGCCCTCCGCTAATTCTGTTTTCTTTTGATGCAGCGCGGCAACTTTTCCGGTATGAACAAAGGGGCACAGAAGAGTACGAAAAAAATATATATGAATCGGTTCAGGGTTCGTGTGTTTATCTGGCCATTCATTAGCTTAACTTAATATGTGAATGAAAAATTGAGTCAAAGTATTGAATTAATGAGGCAAAAGGAGTTCACTTTAAACGTTTCGCGTTTCATGTCTGATGTAAAAGAGGAGACGAGTTTTAAAAATGCGATATGAATATGAAAAGCTTTGCCGTTAAAGTCTCTCGATTCTTGGATTTTATGCGGATCGTAGAAAAAGTACATCATAAAGCTATTGATCGTAAATTTTATTGACGTGTTTCAAATATAAAGCGATTCATTTGATGTAACTTGTAAATGAAAAGGCTTTATAATGTGATAAGGATTTTTACTATTTAATTGGACTAAAGTGGGTATTTAAAAATTAATGCAACTGATGAAAAATGTTAATTTCCTGCCTAGTAATAATACAGAATATTTTGTATATTTAATTCTCATTTTTAATTAATCATTGAAATATGGCATTTTGTATCACAGAATTTTTCTTTTTCAAGGAATTAATTTCGATTTCAAATATCAAAACATTTATAATACAAAGGTTTAAAGGGATAGAGGCGAAATTTTTCCATTTAAAAAATCAAACATTTTAAAACGAATTATTTTGTGTTTTTATTTAATACGAATGTTTAATAATCTTTTAAATATAAATAAATATTAGCTTCGTAATAATTTTGGATGTTGTGCTTTTGCTGTTTGTTCACTTTCATAATATGTTTAACTTTTAATTTGTTCCAAAATTAAATATTTTTCATTATGCATTAAATTTGATAAACTGATGAATAATATCAAATTTTCATTTTTGATACCAATTTGAGTTGAAATTATACATATACGCATGAGTTAAGGGTGTACTGAATGGTCGCACAAGCTTGCATGTTACAATATTTATTTAGAAAATATATAAACACTTTACAACAATTATAATTCCATAAACTTAAAGTAAAATACATTCTTGGTTTTTATTTGTATCATTTGCAGACAGATAATTAAATAGTTGCAGATGAAAAAAAAGTTTGCTCTAATTACTTCTTGCGAAATTAAAAATCTTCTTATAGTTAAACCTTTTAAAGATTTTGGGGTTTCATTTTTAAAATTTTTATGTGCATTTGTAGATGGTAAGACCTTACAGTGAAATATTTTACTTTTAATACTCAATATATATATTTTTTAAATATGAATTATTCTGAAGCTTCATTTTTACTTATTAGAAAAATTTAAAACTATTTATTACTAAAGAATACTCACAACTGAATTATGATAGTTTGAAAAATGATTGTTATTAAAATACCTTTCACTTTTAAACTGTCTTACAGATTTATATAAATTCTTTAATGTCTTTTCTATTTATTGGGTTACATAAGTGTAGTTTCTTGAAACCCGTTGTTATGCATTGAACAGTATAAAATTTCTCATAGTATGAATAATGGCAAAACTACAACAAAGAAAACTTTTACTAGAAGTTTTAGTACTATGCTTGTAAAAGTTGTGAATAATGCTTGTAAAAAAAAAAAAATAATAATAATAATGTAAGTGTAATATGGTTTGTTTTTGTTTCCTCGATTCCTAACAATTTTTATTTATGTAAAATTTCTCTTTTATTTATTTATTTATATATCATTAAGGTGAATCGCTATCTTCCATTTGGGGAAAAATTATAAATATATCGTTTTTTAAAAATGTATTGTATAAAATGTATTAGACATTCCTAGTACATTCAGATGATGTTACGTACAGATCCGATAATTATAAATATGTGAGAAAGGCTCTGTATGGCATACATTTCCTTTTTAACGATTCCGAGTTACAATCTTTAAAATTCATTTTTCCCACTTTTTAAAGGTCTAGTCTTTAGGGTTGCAGAGCATACTTCTAAGAAAAGTATTAAAAAAATTCTGCAAAAAGTTTAAAAAGAAGTGCTATTTTGAAATTTCTTTTCTTTTTCTTTTTTTTTTTTTCTGTTAATTACAATTTTTAACTTTTACTGTCAAAATTTCATTTTTTTTCTTGATAAAAATCATTTTTCTTCTAAATAATATGCCAGAAAGGTATTACGAAATACTCAATGTAAAAAAAATAGTTTAAAAAGTACCGAATATTAAAAGAAATCAAACAAATGACTGTTTAATAGTTACCTAATCTAAAAGAAAATGTTTTAACCCTTTAGTGCGCAGCTTCGCATATATGCAAACAACAGCGTTTTGAATTTAATATATTTTTTTATTCGTATATACCTAATTCACACCAGAAAATTAAAATAGCAATATTTACTTTAAATAATAACAGACTTTTTTCATTTAAATAAAGCGAAATTAAGCATTAAAACTTTATGGTGTAAAGTCAGATTCTCTGAACTACGTAATTTCTAGAACGTATTCTATTATGGGAATTAAAGGGTTAAAGGTTAAGTTTTATAAAATAAATAATTACATAAAATAAGATATTTGGAGATATACTTATTGAAATGCTTGCTAATTTGCAATATTTTAGCGTAAAACAGCCACACGACAGTAGTTTTTACTTGTATTGCAGATGTGCAACAGAAGAAAAGTTTGACGTATTATATGAAAAATGCATATCTGATTTTTTTCATTATTTTTCCTGTGTAATAAACCTTTCAGAGAATCATATATAATTTTTTCGAAACAAAATAAAAAATCACGCATTTAAGGGTTAACTCTTAAATGCCGGATGTTGCTTTTCGGCAACATACCCAATTTAGGCTTCTAAAATACTATTTGAGTAATATTGAAGCTATAATGCCTAATGCTGCCAATAAAATACATTCTAAAAATATTATTTAATCGATTTTCAACCTGTAGATGGCAACACTTGTGCTGTTTAAGAATAAAGATAGATTTCTTTTTTCAGTTGTTACTACTTGTTCTTTTTGTTTTGTATGGAAGCTTGCGAAATACCCTATTTTGTTCTGCAGTGAGCAAGTAAAATTTATTTCTTATTATAGTTCCTAAAATTCTTGTGTGTTTAATATTATAGAATTTTATCAAGGGAAATTATTTTTTCAATTAAACACCAGTATTGCCGATTAGTAACAAACTGTTTTTTAGCCGTAAACTAGACATTAAACAAAATATGATTTTTTAAAGTATTTTTCCCATGATTTATTTAAAAAATGAAAGCCTAAAAACATTATTACAATGATTTTAGAAAAATCACGCATTTAATGGTTAAAGGAATGGTTTTCTTTACTAGCAGTTAAGGAATTTTTTCATCTGAAAGCCATTCGCCAAAGCATAAAATCCATCGCCAAACCATTGCAACCCTTATCAGATATTTCTCTTTAGATTTAAGCCCGAAACCTTGGAAATAATAATCAGAGGATAAAAGGGATGCTAAGCCAGACTGCCTTCTGGGATCAACTGCATGTCGACAAGTGCCATCAGGGGAGAGAAAAGGGGGAAAGGAATTTCTCTCTCTCTCACTCCCCTTTGCTCTTTCTGTCCTGCGGGGTTTATATCACGTTGATTTCCCTGATCCCTGGAGCCGGAAGTATGAACCCTCCAGACCCAAAATAGGTGATTACTGATTAAGATTGCTTTGCTATTGATGACTTCCTGTGGTAATCCGCCTTGTATTGGCCAGACTTCTTGGGAAATCGAATTTCTACCTCAGTTTATTTTTCTTCGAATAATTTATTTCTTGTAACATATTTATTTAATGGGCCTGAAAAAGAAAGGCTTATTGCAAACTATCTTTTCTTTTACATCTAATATTTCAAGAAGTACGAAAATATACTAATTCTTACGATATTAAGAATACTTACAGTATACTTAAGTATACTATATTATTACTTTAGATGTGCTAAGTACGAAGATATATAGAACATTTTCCCAAATTTTACAACTTTCGGTAAATAACAAATTTTGAGATTTATATGAATGAAAAGTAATAACTACTGACTTTGTAAAGGATATTAACTTGTTTCATTCATTTTTGTTCCTTTTATCTTTTGGTTTTGTGCTACAATTAAAATCTTAAATCTATGTAATTTATATTACGTTTTTCTTACTGATTTCTATGACCCGATAAATGAATATTTACAAGCTCCCTCAAAAAGGTAATTACTAATTAAGAATTATTTTGCTATCGATAACTTACAATCATTTTTTGAGTGGCCAATAGCACAGGCTTGTATTGACCAAACATCTTGGGAGATCGAATTTCTACCTCGCTTTATTTTTCTTGGAATATATTATTTCTTGTGACGAATTTATTTAATGGGTGGAGGGTGGAGGGAGGATTTATTGCAAGCTTTTTTTTTTTTTTTTTTGTAACATTTAATGTTTTAAGAAGTGCAAAATCCTATAGAATTTTTACCAGCATTCCAACATTTAGATAAATGATATGTAACAACTACTGCTTTTTTAGTAGTAGTTACTCTTTGTAAGTATATTGCATCAATGTCTATTTTTTCCGTCTTTTGGCTTTATAAACATATGTTAATTTGCTCGTGCCCAAACTAGACACAAAATAGATGATTGCTGATTAAGATTTCTCTGCTACTGATGACTTCATGTGGTAATGCGTCTTGCATTGGATAGATTTCTTTGGAAATCGAATTTAAACATCAGTTATTTTTTGAAGGGCTTAATTAATTCTTTTTTTTTTGGGGGGGGGGGGGGGGGAGTAACATATTTATTTAATGGGTTCAGAAAAAGAAAGGTTTGGGCAAAGTGCATTTTATTTTCGTTTGAAACTACAATAAGTAAGCGGATCAATGTAAAATAATTTCCACAGGTCATTTTTCAAACATCTAAGTATATTTATCAACAATAAGAGAGCGTTGTATAGAGGAAGTGTAGTAATTTGACCTTTCACAGTCTAGACCTTAAACTAGTGATCCTAAATAAAAATTACTTTAGTACTGATAATTCGCAAGGCTAATCTTACTTATATTGGGCAAAGCTTTTCTAAAAACGATTCACAGTTTATTTATTTATTTATTTGGAATAATTTATTTCTTCAAACATATTTATTTAATGCGTCCAAAAACGGAATGTTGTTTTTAAACTTTATTATAAAGTATACTATATATATAAAGTGTTTGTGGTTGATGCAATAACCGATATACAGAACATTTCCCTCCACTTTCAACATACACACAGACACCACAAATTTGATTAGGCTCATATCCTTTAGATTTGCATCTAAACGAAGATGATATCTGGTATTTTTATCGTAGAATTACTAAAAAAAAATATTTATTTACGAATGATGCCCGATAAAACATACTAAATTTAAGATTTAATTGGTATTATGAATTTGAAATGAATTTAAATAAAAACCATGATATCCCAAGTAATAAAAAAAAAAGCAAAAAAGTAACATTAAAAATTTTGTAACCAACTCCATAATGAAAAAAAAAATTGAAATTAATTGGAGAAAGTCCTGCACAATGGTTTGCAGCTATATATATTTATGCAATATAGTAATTGAAATGCCATGCTTTAATAAGTTCTGTCAAAACTTATTCTCTGAAAACTTTTTCTGTAAAAGATAACTTTCCTTCTTTTTTTTTTTTTTTTTTTTTTTTTTTGATTTTTGATTTTACATTAACTGGATCTTCAGTGCTTGTGAGTTACTTTTTCTAGCATTAGGAATTAATAGAACTCATCCTGTGCATTGGCAGAGGTTTTCAAATGTTTCATTTCCTTAATTTGAACAGATTTTTCTCTGTTTTTTTTTTTTTTTCCCAACGTTAAATGTATTATAATATTTATCTAGATATATATTTATTTAATTTGATTTTTTGTTAAATTGTTTAGAAATATTATTGAAAAAACAATTAAATGTCTTATTATATTTATCTAGCTGCATAATAATTTAATTTGAATTTTTTCAAATTCTTTAGAACTACTATTTAAAAAAAATAATAAATCGATATGCATATAACACTGGCGCTTTATTTGCTTTTTTACGCTATTAATGCATCTGAAAAAGCTTTTTCGGCTTACTAAAAATTCGCACGATTTATGTTACATTTTTTTAAAAAGTAGAGACTTAAATCAACAAAAAAAAAAAAGTCCCTAAAAGCAAAAGAAAAAAAAGGGAAAGATCATCTCAAACATGAAGGTTTTCTACCGCGCTTTTTATTTGGCCTTTCCGCACGTAAGTCACGTTCCTTTTCGTTCACCCTCTCTCTCACTAAGGCCAATTCACCACGCAGAGTTCGCCACGGATGCTCTCATCCCAAAATTTGATTCTGGCCCTAGCCTCTCCCTCCATCTCCTCTCGCCTGATCTAGTTAGGTTCCAATAAGACACCCCTTTGGTATGCCGATCCTGGCCCTTGTTCCCATGTCTTTTAGAGCAGTCGTTGATTTTTGTCTCCTTGTCTTTTAGATATCGAATAATTTTTTAAAGCTGAGCTGAGTTGTATGAGGAACTAAGGTTGTATGCTGTTTAAAGAAGATGGCTTTGGATGTGTGTGCTTCTGAAGTTTGTTTGGGTTTCAAAGGAGTTGATTTGAAATCTTGAATGCAAACCGAAATGCTTTAGAATAAGAGAAACAATAGATTGGGATGATGGATTGAATAGTAAATCAGAAGTTTTTCTGGAATGCAGGAAAAATACTCTAAACCCTTTTTTAAATGCTTCAATTTTTTAAGGATGGAAAAAGAATTGAATTATGAGCCAAATGTATTTTTGAATAAATACGCATAAATTAAGAATTATCGGCTCACTCATTTAAAATGCAATGAATATTTTTATTGTATCTTGCATTTGATACTATTTTATAGCCAAATTTTGGCTCGTAAATATTTTTTAATTGACTTTTGTTAGAAATATATGATGAATATAGCTACTTTGCGCATTATCTATTTATTTATTTATTTATTACAATGCTTATAACTGTTTTCAGTACCAATGCAGCATTTTTCATTCCTTTATAAATTCGGAATGCAGTAAAAATACTCTAAAGTCTTTTCTAAATTCTACAATTTTTTAAGAATGGGCAAAAATTGGATTCTGAGCCAAATGTATTTTTGAATAAGTAAGCATAAATTAAACGCTTATCTGCTCACTCGTTTAAAATATAATGAATATTTTTATTGCATTATGCATTTGATGCTATTTATAGCCCAATTTCGGCTCTTAAATATTCATTGATTGTCTTTTGAAGAAATACAAGATGAATATACCTGATTTGCGCATTTTATTATATATTTATTTCTACATTTTTTACAATTCTGATAGCTATTTTCAGTATCAATGCACCATACCTCATTCCCTTGTAAATTCAAAATGCGTATATTTTCATACCTACTTTCAGGTTCATTTAATACCTTATCAATTGAATTCTGTATCAATTAGAGATTCGGTCATTTATTGTACGAACGTGTTAGATAGTTTTTGATTTCATAGGTATTATATATATATATAATATATATATATGTGTGTGTGTGTATGTATGTATATATATAAACATCATTTTGCAGGTAAACCAGATAAGAATCACGTTAAAGGCTTGCTAATTTGTGAATGTCAATTAACATTTTGAGAAAAAGCAATTCAAGTTTAAGTCTTCATCTGTATTCTTTGTAATATGCAGTCATTATTACTTTGTCACCGAATAAATATAAATTTTTAAGCAGAAATATATACATATATACATACATATATATACATATGTATATATTACTCCTTTTTCTTAAAAGTTTTTGCTTAAAACTCGTATTTATTCGATGACAGGGTAATAATGACTGCAAATATGTAGATTTAAATTTGAATTGCTTTTTTCTAAGAACTTTAACTAACATTCACAAACAAGGAAGTCTTTAAACTAATTCTTATCTAGTTTACCTACAGAATGACCTTTTAAGCGGTTCTTAAAATGGTCAGCATTAATTGAGACTGGTTTTTTTCCCCTTCTAGTTTTTAATTCATTTTATTTTAATTTGTATTTTAATTATTTATTTATTTTGAGATAATACCGTTCTCATAATTTATTTATTTTGAGAACGGTTTGATTTTTTTCTCCTTGTTTATGGAGATGGGATATGGGCTGATTGTGCTATATATTTTTCTACCCCCTCCCCCCTTCTCCGAATACTGAATAGTAATAATCCCACAGAAAGGTAAAATAAATGTGTACGATGTCAGTAAAATCAATATAAAATAAATAAATAAATAAACAAAATATAGATAAACTCAAAAAATTAAGTCCGATTCTTTAATTCAGGGATTTAATCCCTGATTCTAGAAAGAAATAAAAAAGACTTTTATAAAATGTTATCTCTTACATTTACCTAGTCAAATTTTATCGCACTGTTACAGAAAAATGCCCAGCAAAGTTATAAGCTATGCACAAGTAATATAATTCGACTAAACATAGAACAGATGAAATTAAAAGAATTACGCTGTAAAAAAAAAAAAAAATAATAATAATAATAAATAAATAAATAAATAAAATCTGTAAGGTTACTAAAATTTTTCCCGGAAACTGGGGTGCCTAGAACTTTTTATGTAATTGCAATAAAGAAAAAAAAATCATGTAATTATCCCGAGTTACCGATAAAAAATTTTAGCAAGCATACTGTAGCTTTTCAAAAACTAGTTTTTTAGATTTTCATCTTCTCTCTCTCTCTCTCTTTTTTTTTTTTTTTTTTTTTTTTTTTTTTTTTTTTTTTTTTTTTTACAGTGTATAGATAAAATTCAGAAAGCATACAGATTTCTGTAGCTTTACAAAAACTAGTTTTATAGATTTACATCTTTTTTTTTTTTTTTTTTTTTTTTTTTTTTTTTTTTTTTTTTTTAGTGTACCAGATAAAACTACAAATATCTGTTTATAAGTATTAAAAAAAAAGGCGGGGGGGGGGGGGGGCATATGGTGTTACTTTAACGAAATCAGTCTAAAACAAATAAATAAATTATATAAACGCCAAACTTTATGTTGAACTCACTTATTCTGGAATTCGATCTTCTGACTGTTGAAATAAATAAATAAAAAGAAAGACATTTTACCAAATGCATTTCTTAGATTCATCTGTACAAATTTTCTTGCACCGTTACATAAAAAATTCACATCATAGTTATCAGCTGGGTACAAATAACATAATTCATGTAACAAATGAACGGTTGGAAATTAAAAATCTATTAAACGTGCAACAGAAAAATCTAGAAATACTTCTTTATAAATAAATAGCACAAAAGCAGCATTAAGTCATGTGTGTTTTAACAGTAAATTACTCTAATATAAATAAATAAATAAAAATAAATAAAAGGTTGATAAATCCAAAAGTTTAAGTCGAACTTTCTTATTCCGGAATTCAATCTTCTGATTGTGGAAAGAAACAGTGACAAAAACAAAGTCATTTTATCAAATGTCACCTTTCTCTTAGATTCATCCGTCCAAATTTTCTCGAACTGTTACAACAAAAATTCACAACAATGTTATCAGCTAGGTACAAGTAACATGATTCGAGTAACAAAAGAGGTTTGAAATTTAAAATCCATTTAACGTGTAGCGAAAAAATCTATAAATACCTCTTATTAGAAAAAAAAGGGGGGGGGGATGAAAAACAATCAGCATTGCATGATGTATGTTGTAGTAGTTAAATCGCTGTAATATAAATAAATAAATAAAAATAAATAAAATATTAATAAACCCAAAAGTAGATTCATCTTTTCAAATTTTTTCGCGCTCTTACACCAAAAATGTACAAAAAAGTTATCAGGTAGGTACAACGGTACAAGTAATATCATTCGTGTAACAAAGGAGCGGTTGAAATTTAAAAATCCAATTACAAATTAATAGAGGAAGAAAAAGAATCAACATTACGTCATGTAAGTTGTAACAGTTAAATCGCTGTAATATAAATAAATAAATAAAAATAAAAGTTTTAAATGATAACTGTTATAATTTAAATGATACTTACACCAAAAGTTATCAGCTAAGGTACAAATAACGTCATTCGAGTAACAAAAGAGCGGTTGAAATTTAAAAATCCATTAAACGTGTACCGGAAAAATCTACAAATATCTCTTTATAAGTAAAGAGAGAAGTAAAAAAAAAACATAAAAAAGGGAAAACAGACGATAGAGCAGTAAAAAAAGAGGGGGAATGGGAACCCGAGCAGATTACCGTTTGCGATAATTTGTTTGGTCCGTTTCAGGTTTTGCTTCGGGGAGCTCATCGCATCGAATCGCATCATACCGGGAAAATCTATAAATATATCTTTATAAATAGATTTAAAAAAAAAATCAGCATTACGTCATGTATGTTGTAACAGTTAAATCATAAATAAATTAAAATAAATAAAAGATTGATGAACCCAAAATTTTCAGTCGAACCCTCTTATACGGGAATTGAATCTTCTGATTGTCGAAAGAAATAAAAAAGAAAGAAAATATCTTATGAAACGTCACCTTTAGACTCATCTGTTCAAATTTTCTAGCACTGTTACACCACAAATGCACAACAAAGTTATCAGCTCGGTGCAAGTGACACCATCCGAGTACCAAAAAAAGCGGTTGGAATTTAAATATCTATTAAACGCATACCGGAAACATCTATAAATATCTCTTTTTATATTAATAAAGAGAGAAAAACAATCAGCATGACGTCATGTATGTTGTAACACTTAAATCAGTATAATATAAACAAATAAATAAAAATATATTAAAGATTGATAAACCCAAAAGTTTAAGTCGAACTCACTTATTTGAGAATTCAATCTTCTGATTGTGGAAAGAAATAAAAAAATAAAGACATCTTATCAAACGCCACCTTTTATATTCATTTGTTCAAAATTTTCTCACACTGTTATACCAAAAAAGCACAAGAAAGTTATCATCTAGGTATAAGTAACATCATTCGAGTAACAAAAGAGCGGTTAAAATTTAAAAATCCATTAAATATATACCGGAAAAATCTATAAATATCTCTTTATAAATAAATAGAGAAAGAAAAAAAAACATTATTACGTCATGTATGTTGTAATAGTTAAATCAGTGTAAGATAAATAAATAAATAAAAATAAATAAAAGATTCATAAGCCCAAAACTTTAAGTCGTACTCCTTTATTCTGGAATTCAATCTTCTGACTGTCGAGAGAAATAAAAATAAAGAAAGACATCTTATCAAACGTCACCTTTAGATTCATCTGTTCAATTTTTCTCGCACTGTTACACCAAAAATGCACAACAAAGTTATCAGCTAGGTACAAGTAACATCATTGGAGTAACAAAAGAGCGGTTGAAATTTAAAAATCCATTAAACGTGTACCGGAAAAATCTACAAATATCTCTTTATAAGTAAAGAGAGAAGGAAAAAAACATAAAGAAAGGTAAACAGACGATAGAGCAGTAAAAGGGGGGTTGGTGGAGGCGCGAGCAGATTACCGTTTGCGATAATTTGTTTGGTCCGTTTCAGGTTTTGCTTCGGCGAGCTCATCGTATCGAACCAGTCGGATGAAGTGTGAATGAAGTTTAAGGCTCATTAACCGGAGCGGTATCGGAGGGCCATTAAGGGACTGCTCCTCCTCCGCATCTGGTATCCATGGTTACCAGAGGGAGATGCTAGAAGAGCAAACGGTTCAATCCGGTGGAAGGAATTAGACGGATCAAGTGGTCTCATTACGGGGAGGAGTATGAGATTTTTAATGAGAAACTGCTGTGCTGGGAATGTTATTGATTGAAATTTGTGTAAGTTTGGAAAGCAATTTTCAAGAAATAAATTCAAAAAATTATAATTTTTTAACGGAAAATTTACTTTGTTAATTTGGATTGAATCGTCGAGTATATGTTAGTGAAAAAATTATGTCGACGTACAGGCTTTTGTTTTGCACGTTTAAAAGTTAAACATGGGCATTAAAGATATTTATCAACGACACACTTATCTAAGCTTTTAAAAATATATAAATTAGCTGCTTCAAGCTAAAACTTTTCTGCTCGCAGTTATACAAAGCTATTTTTTTAAGAATAACCTGTTGATTACACACAACTCTCATTGTTTTCAACGGTGAATAAACGTATCAGAAAATGTTTCTAAAAAGTAGTATTAGTAACATCTGTAACGAATAATAGGTACATAAAATGTGTAAATAAAATTTTTAAAAAATTATTTTTAAGATAATGTTTAATTTTAATAAAAGAAATGCAGTGCAATTAAAAGAAAAAGCGTTATTGGTAAGTTTTAATCTGCTAAATTTTGAATAAAACAGACGAAGCATAATGAATTTACATAAGATTGAATATAAAACTTTTAATTTTTTAATACATATTAACACTCATTGCTTGAAGATAGTAAAATATACGTTTTATTATTTTTAGATCAATCATAATGATTGGTAAAGGTATCATACAAATTTACATTTTTCCGACTGGATGAAAAATATTTTTACACACAGATACACATTTTTCACTCAGCTGGAAAAATTGTATATTTGTTTGATACCATTACCAATCAGCATAACTGAATTGAAAATAATAAAATGTATCAACGTATCTATTGTGCAATGGAATTCCATTACCTGCGATACAATCTATTTAGCTGTTTACACGAGGATGCTATTGCCAATAAGGTTGTCTGGGTGAATTGTGTCGGCCGCTTGTCGGTCCAAGTAGTTCAATCGGTAGAGCGTTGTCAATTTAAGCAAAAAAGGTCTTGGGTTCGATTCCCGGACTGGACACTTTTTCACTAGGTTGGAAAAAATGTAAATTTGTGTGATAAACTATCTCATTATTTTTAGCTGTTTTCGATAAAATGTAGAAGTGGTACATGATCATTATATATATATATATTTTTTTTTTTTGTAGATATGACATAAAACCATAAAACATACAAACTTACTTGTCTTCATTTTTGGCAATTTTTTTTTTCCTTTTAAAGAAGAGTTTAAGTAATTAATTTTGCGTACTTCGTTAATTTCCATGAAAAGTCTGTGCCTAATTTCCCACAATGCATCAACCCAGCATAAATTTTAAATTTCATTGTAATTTTGTGATAATAACATTGGAAATTTCATAATAATATTATTCATCAGAAGATACCCTATCAAAGTCCGAATAAACGAAAAGGAGAGTCCTGGCCCTTGTATTCATTTTCGGCACTACCTTCCAATACTGTTGCAAAAAAATGCGCTATTTTCTATCGTTTTGAATGCATAATTGAGCATATCTATATACACATCTTTAAATATATCTTTTGCTTTTAACCTTTGCGTACTTCGTTAATTTCCATAAAAATTCATTGCGTTCTTAATTTCAGAAAACGCATCATCAACCAAGTATAAAATTAAAATTTTATTATAATTTTCTGATAATAACATTTGAAATTTTAATACAATAGTATTCATCAAAAGATAGCAGATAATCTAATACCCTATCAAGATCCGAATAAGCGAAATGGGAGCCTTGGTGTTGTGTTCATTTTGGGAACTGTCTTCCAATACTGTTGCAAAAAATATGACATTTTCTATGTTTTGAATGCACAATTGAACATATATATATATTTTTTAATATATCTTCTGCAAGTAAAATCATAAGACGAAATGCGATGTAACAGCAATTAATAATAAAAATATTCTCTGATGATGGCTGCGAGATTGCAGGCTGAAAGTACTAAGAAATTTAAATGAAATGTATATTTTTAACTTGTAACATCTATATTATTTTTTTTTGTCGCCTTTTAAGAAAAACGATGAACTTTTTAAAGTTCATATTGTGTATTTTGTTATATCTTTTGCTTTTAATCTCACCCTACTCTCAAAATACAAAAGACTAATTATAATTTTTACAGAGTCAAAACGTGATTAAAAATTAGGCATATAATTTTTTGTACTGGAACGTAAAGCGTAAAACGGATACTAAATTTGGAGTCCAGAACTATGAACAGGGGTCAATATGCAAAAATTGTGTCCTGTTTAGGGTCCTTTACAAAATTCCACTTAATAAAACAGGTCACTTCAGAAAATTCACTTTAATAAAACAAACCCCTTCACAAAATCGACTTTAATTAAACAGGCCCCTTCATAAAATTACATTTAATAAAAAAGACTCCTTTGCAAAATTACTTTTACTAAAACACCCCCTTTCACAAAATTCCATTTAATAAAACACGTCTTTTCACAAAAACCACCTGAATAAAATAGAACCCTTCACAAAAATTTCAGTGCATAAAAGCAAATTCTGCATTAATTATTTTCGTTTTGTTACATTTTGAAATCTTTAATTTAGTAACAAAATAAAATTCACAAGATAGGAAAAATTTAACAAGAAAACATAAAAAATATATATTATTAATAGTTATTGTTCGAATTTGAGTAATTGGATTTGATCTGTGGATGCAAAATTTTATTTTTCACAAAAATATATTTATTTTTCTGAAAATGCTACTCCCCCATCCGTCTCAAAAAAAAATAATTGCATTGACCCCTGACGAACTCTTGGCCCCTTGCTTTAATTCTGTTTGTGCTCTGTGATTCATATAAAATTTGGCGACTGTCACGAAAAATTTCCTTTATCGGAAATCTGGATCCAAAAATTCATTTAACGAAAACTCACTATTTTTGCATTATATGTATAAATGAGTGAGTCTTTACTTATACAACTTCATAATATAATTCTGCTCATTTTAATATCACATTTCTTAATAAAATTAAAATTTTTTTAATCCTCAATTTTTCTTTTACAATTTAAAAGTATAGGATAAAGCAAGGTTATTCAACGACATGGCGCTCTTTGAAGGGGTTTTTGGCACCTCTTCGTATATCACAAAGTTTTTGTAAAGAAAAAAAAATCCATTTTAACGAATGCTTTTTTTTAAAATAAATAATATTTGTATACATATTTTTTAAATTGTTATTACGGTAATTATTGTTTATAGTTCCTCCTTCTAAAAAATATTTTACATAGTCCCCCTTCTCACTAGCTTTCAAAAAATGTCATTCTAAATTTATTACAATTTATGTTCTCTCTTCAAATTATTTTTGCATAGAATTCCTGAATGGTAGAGACCCCATGGCTGCCACTATGAGATGTATGTGTAAAGACTTGTATAACGTATAGGACTACCACTAATCGGTTAATGCAGGGGCAAACATTCACCATTATTTCAGAATAGTAAATTTTCTTCCTATTTACGACAGAAATTCTGAGTTTAAATAAGGCAGTGATTACTATACAGAAATACTGGTGGAAGTTAACCCATGTGATAATCACACTCTGCCACTACAATAGTGAGCTTAAATTCGTGTATGTTTTAAGCAGGGCTGCGGAGTTGGTAGGAAAAATGGGCGACTCCGACTCCAGGAATTTTAACAGATCCGATTCCGATTCTTTCCCTCAAAAATGGGTCTGACTCCGACTCCGATTCCACGAATCCGATTCCGGGAATTTTAACAGATCCAACTCCGACTCTTTCGCTCAAAAATGGGCCTGACTCCGACTCCGCAACCCTGGTTTTAAGCCATGTGAATAACGGCCCCCCTCTTTGTTTGCAATCCGGTGGGGGCGCCCTTTGTTTACTAAAAGATTGGGCAGGCTTGGCATAGAGTAGAAAGGTTTTACAGTTAATTTTAACTTCTATGACAAAAATTTCAGAACTTTTTTATAAATATAAAATACATAAAATAGATTGTGACAGATTCTTTTATATAAAATTCCGTTTGATAAGGCTGTATATTTGTTGAATTAGTTTTAAGAAATAATATGGGATTTTTTTTTTTTTTTTTTTGTAAATTAAGATCCGCAATTAATAACAATTTACATATTTACTTTAAGTGAAGGTCTTAAAACTTCACTGAAGATAAATCTAAAATTACTTTTATTAATTGCTGCATTTTATCGTAGATATATACTTACTGTTTCATTTTATCCTTGAAGACTATTCTTAAAAAGTATCTAAGTCCAGTGGATCCTTATGCTAGAGGTTATTTTTTATGTGCCTTGTTTAATTTATAAATATTTTTTGCATAATGTTTACTAAAAATAATGCATTTGTTACATTTTTTTCTACATTATATTAACGGTTTTATTTTTTATTTCAGACAGAAATTGCTAAACGCTTAAATGCAATTATTGGTCAAATTATGCCGTATCTTTCGCAGGAGGTAAGTTCATATTTTCTGAAACAAAAGTTATAAATTCTATATATATTTTTTTTAAATGTGTAATGTTGAGCAAAAGTTATTCACAGTCATAAAACGTCATGAGTATAATTTTGATTTCTAATCATCAGTAAGCCTTGGATCTCAGTTATATTGCAAAGTAATAAGGTACCTGTACCCAATATGGACACCCCAAGAAAAATTGATTTTTTTCACCCGCGTGTACACGTGATAGGACTCCAAAAATATAGGACCACTATCCCTGGACTGTTAACTATCATTATTAAAATTAGCGACCATGTAATTATTCTCGTTTAATTTTAATGATTAAAACAAAAAATATTTACAAGTGTCCATATAAGGAACCACCTATACCTATTACGGACATGCATGTTCATATTAGGGACAGGTGGCTCCTTATTGACCTACTACACAGGGTGTATGGAAGAGCTATTCTTCCAAGGGATTTTAGAGGACAGTGGATAAAATAAATATATCTTAAAGTATTGCGGGGGAGGGGAGGGGCACAGTAAATATTTTCAGAACATGCACTTTAGAAAGGGAGGGGTCATTTTCGGTTGTGGCTCTTCGAAGACCCATGCAAAGCACCTCAGTTACTACAAAATATTATGAAATAATGAAGTTGGTTTTGCTTAGCTTCATTGCATCTGTCTGCGGAATTTACATCTATTATTACTCAGTCCTCACAGGAGGGACAAATAAAACTTCTTCATCATAGGCAGTAAGTCCCACACAGTCCTCATGGACATATTTGCCAATTGTCTGCAACAGCATCAATACTGTATAAGAAGCAGTGCCAGTTCTCCTTTGTTGAGGAAGTCATACCGCTGGTACCTGCGATTTCGCCAGCAGGTACCCTACTGGGAGGAGGCTTCTTTTGATTTTTCTGCAAGGGCTTTTTGGAGGATTTTTTCTTGGAGGAGGTTTATTGGAGGATTGTTCAGATTACATTAAACAGATATTTTACAAATTTGTGAATCTGAAGATTCACTTGCTGTATTTCCAATGTGGACATAAGGTGTCCATATTGGGAATCCGGCATAGTTTTACTAAATCTTGTAATAAATAAAGAAAGGAAACATTTTAAAACAATATATGCAATAGCAATCGAAAATATGTTTTATTATCTTTCTAAAACACTCCACTTTTAAATATTTAAAGTAATTTTACCGTATGTAATAAAAATTTAAACTTACCTGTAATTACGATCAGCACACCACGAAACAACAAGTTTCCTTGCAAATGGCGAACAGCGCGCTTTTTTGCGCTTTCTAGGCTTAATTATATTTTCAACTGATTTTCTTCACGGACATGTAGCGTCATCTCTCGATGAAAATTGTTACATTTAAAGATATTAGGGGTGTCCATATTGAGAGCACTGTCCATATTGGATACAAGTTCTTATGAGAAACAGAATTCCTGAACAATGATATTTCTAAGCACAAACCATCTTTATTTAATTTTTGAAGTATCTATATTCTAAAGTTAAAACTTGTTCGTTAGTAATTCTGGGATCATACTGATGGCAGCAATTCTTGATCAATAAATTTTGTTTTTACTGTAATTTTTATAACTTGAACACGTCGCACACTTTACACCGTTTCTACATAAAACACCATAAATAGTTCAGCAATTGTTTTCTAGTACTCCATAACAGAATTAAGACTTCTTTCCTAAATATGTGATATAATATAAATAAAGCACAAATTTAACAAACATGTATTCGAACTTTCACCCATTATGAAAGATTAACCCGTTTGCACTGAAAACACTATAAATAGTTCAGCATTTGTTTGTTAGTATTCCATAACAGGACTAAGACTTCTTTCATAAATAAGTGAAATAATACGAGTGCAAGTCAATAAATAGCTCACAAAAGCCAATAAAAAAAAAGGGAAACCAAGATACATACTTAAAAAGCATGTTTAGTTATCTATATAATCATAATTTACATTGATACATTTGTCTCATCTCTTTATGAGTTTTCTAATACCTGGTACATAAAAGTCTTTGGACTGCACTCTCATCCATCTGTGTTCCTCACATTTAACGCCTGCATCAGTCGGCTGTAGGCTAAACCATGTGAACACCCTGTTGCAGTTGCTATGCCGTCTATTGTTGTTTCCCTGTCAGTTCTAACCATTTCCTCCACCTTCTGCACTGTTTCTTCTGTCGCAATCTCAACAGGACGACCTCTTCGTTCTTTGTCAAAAACTTTTGAACCCCCTTGCTCATCTTGTACAACAGTTGTCTCATAAATTTGAAATTGACAACTTACAGTTGGGCAGTGCTACCGCCTATTGGCATATTTGGAAACAATTTACTACTAATTTCCGACCTCTCATATCGGATTGTGACCTACTTACTGACTTTCCCTCGTATAAAAAAAACACAAATTTAACAGACATGTAATCGAACTATGTGCTTTTACGCTGTCATAATAAAAAAGGATGCTCTAAAAAGCGAAATCTTTGGCGTTTTTTTTTAATTTTAATTGACGTCGTGCTGCTAATACAAAAGCTGTGTTTTTAATAATAGTTATTTATAATACATTATAATTAACTCTATTTGAATACATAATTGATATTTTTTATATTAAAATATTTTTTGGTGCTGTTAGTGTTCAACGTAAAAGATTATATTAAATGTAACAATATTGAAGAAAAAAAAATAGTTTTTACCTATGTTCTGTAATTTGGGAAGCTCGGGTGTTGGATATCAGTTTATATATATATATATATATATATATATATATATACATATATATATATATATATATAAATCTTTAATAATAATTTATGGTATTTTCTTCTGTACGATACTGACTGCAATTTTGCTACGAACAGCTTTTCTTAGTTGTAATTTTTTTTTCTTTCATCATTAATAGGTTTGGAAAACTTTGAGAATCTAAGAAAGTAATCAGAAATGCTCAGTAAGCATTAAGTGTGTAGTCGAAATTTGGTAGCATGTTTCACTTTCATTTACAGCTTTAAAAAAATTACGCTACATATTAAATTAAAAATTTCACACTCACACACACACACAAAAAAAAAAAAAAAAAAAAAAAAAAAAAAATTGTAGAAAACTTTCTTTATGTATCAGTTCAATTTCAAATAAAGATGAAAAACAAATGATGAAAAACAAAATACAATTAATTGATTATGCTTAATTGGTTAATTTCAAAACGCGCGTCTGTGTACCCCCTCCACATAATGTTTTATAAACGTGAAGATGAATTGAAACACATGAGCGATCATATACATCGCCTTTTATTTTCTGTTTAATAGCGATTTAGTAAACTTACTATTTCTGTATATATACTGGTTGTCCTAAAATGAGCTGACTAATTTTAAAAATGAATAACTTGCAAAGGGTGACAGCTATTATAAAAATTCTTGCAGGAGGGTTATGTAAGATGTCAGGAGTCTTTTTTACTGCGACTCTCTGTCTTAATTCCAAACAGCAGCGATAGATGGTGCTGCAAGCAATAGGCGTTAAAAGTATTCCCGACTTTTTTTTTTTTTTTTTTTTTTTTTTGTCTCTTACTTCTACCTGCATTAATGAGAAGAAAGGAGGTTAAATACATAGAGTGGGTCTCTAAGAACAAGATTCCATTGGCAACTGACACCCACTCCATATATTTAACCTCCTTCTTTGGCATTAATGATGGTAGAAGATAGAGGCAAACAAAAAAAAAAAAAAAAAAAAAAAAAAAAAAAAATCCCACCTTGATTTAGCGTCTACTGCTTGGCGCGCCATATATCGCTGTTATAATTAAAATCGGGAATCGCAGTAAAAATCTCCTGATATCTTACTTTACTGCAAGAATTTTTTAAATAGTTGTCGCCATTTGTAAGTTATTAATTTTTTTAATTAGTCATACATTTAAGGGACACCCTGTATATACATATGCAAATCAACTGGTATAACGGAGATTCATAAGGTGCAGGTTAAAGCTGAATGAATTTTCCCAACAGAGCGAAAAGTTTCTATGCCAGGATTGGAACCGGGGACCCTGGCTATACACGCCAGAAAGGTCAGGTGAGATATCATCTGAGTAGCTCAGTTGGCAGAGCGTTGGTGCTTTTAGCCAAAGTTCCAAGTTCAAATAATATATAATCTGTATGGAAAGTTTATTCCACTTTGACATCGACCTAATAAATCTTTGCCATTTCTGCTTTATATTTTTCTCTATTCATATAATTTATGTTTATTATTAGGTGCGTTCGTAATTATCTAAATACGTAGCACCTATAGTCATCGCTTGGTCCGTCCATCTGTCTGTCTGTCCTCATATAACAGCGCAAAAACTGCCCAATCGCGAATGGTTTGAAATTTAATATATAGAATTATTGCAGAATTTTCTCGAGTCATTTCAGATTTTATGAAAATCGAATCGAAATTTAAAAAATAATAAAAGTTTTCTTCATTCTATTAAATCCTATCATACATAATAAATTTAGAAATGTCCCATGATATGGAACGATTCTAGGTTGCCATGCTGATTACGTCCAATTTAAGATGGGGGTTCTATTATTCCCGTATTATTGATAATAATATATATAATCGTAATAAATTTTGTATTCGTGCATTTTTCCATAAGAGTGCAACAGCTATTGCACTAAGATCTGCATATTTATAAAACTAGTTATAGTACGAACGCACCTCATTTGCCACGTTTGACGTACAATTTCCAACTTGTTGTTATTTGTATTCTTTTCTCTTTTTTTTATAGTTATTTTGAAAAAGTAATAATAATTTAAAAGCGAAATTTTACCTACTGTAAATAACAAATTCTCATTTTTCATGACAGTATTCTGTAAAATTAAAATCATTATTTTCAATCGTTGTCTGTTTAAAATTTTATTTATTGCCCGCAAATTCAAACTTTAATTAAATGAAGCTTCTTTCAGTTATTTTTGGAAAATAATGTATTTCATATTTTAAATCGCTTTATAAAAGCATAGCAATATTTTTTGCAATATTATGTTTCACAGGTTGTGTAACATAATTTCAGTAAACTTTTTTCTCATAACATTTTCATTGCGTACAATTTATTTATTAAATGCCTCCTTTTTTTGTTACATCGTTAACTCAAACTTAAAAATATATAAAGGCGAATTTTATTGAAAGATTTCATAAATTATTTATAATAAATTCTCATTGAATAGATTTTTTGCTTAATTTTTCAGTTATATTATTCAAAATATGAAGTATTTTTCTTCGTTCAGCTATAATTTATCATGTTTTTAAAATATTAAAAACATCTGGGTAGTCAGCTTCACTTACAAACGATGCCTCATAATAGCATTTCCTCAAGTTATCTGAAAGATGATGAAAAAAAAAATAATAAAAGAGCTCAAATAAAAATGCCTCAAAACAGCTAGAAATATTATCTTCCAAATAAAGAGATTTCATGATGAGAAAAACTGAAGTCGCTTAAGCTGCTGCATATGTTAATGGTTACTCAAAAAGTAATAAGCTTCTAGAATAGACAATTTACAATCTTTTATCCATTTTTGCGTGTGTGCAAAGGATTTTATTTTTAAATACTTGTATTTTCTCCAATAAATAAAGTTCAGAATCAAGTTATTTAAAGAAAATATTTGAGTAATTTGATTTCTTGTATTTTAGAAGCGGATTTAAAAAAAAATAAAATAAAAAATAACAGTGGTATACGTAAACGATTGCAATAAATTTAATAAACATATCTTTGTTTTATCTTAATTTTGAGAAAAGAAAATTTATTTTTCCAGCAAATATCTCGAGAGCTTAAAATAGATTTATGATGATTTTTTATGAATAATAGAGCTTATGATATTATTTCGTTTTCATTTTTTTTTTAAAGGAAATATTTATTTTTCTTTTTTAAGTCGAATTTCTTTTGAATTTATTTACATACATTACATAAAGATATTTACATGCATTAAGAACAGTTTATTGTAAAACGTTTTTTAAAAGTAAGATTTTTCTGATTTCATAAGAGATATGAATGGCCACGATTTATTTAAGATAAATATATTAAGTTTAGCAAGTAATGTAAAGCATATTAACAATAATTTGTTCCGTTTATGTAGCATTAATGCTTGTTTATCTTGTGATTGGTCCATCGTAGTTGTTTAGGCATGAATAAAACATTATTTAAAAATAAACGAGGGTATAAAAACTTGAAATTTATTTGCGTCTATGTTTAAATAAGGCATTTTCAGTTATAAACGAATTATTATTATTATGTGGATGTTATCCTTTATTAGACGCTTAAAAGATGCAATAAATATTTATTTTTAAATCTTAAAATTAATGCAACTTATTTGCAGATACTTTGTACATATTTTTCTCTATGTTATTTTCTATTTAAGATTGTAAACAGCAATTTTCAATTTACTTTAATACAAAGCTACTGCTATAATTTGTTTTCTTAAATATGTAAATATACACATATTTCAAAGATAAATAAGTTCTTGTACATAAAAGAAGCAGCAGTTTTAGACTAACTCTATCAAAACAGCTTAAAGTACATATTTAATACGTTATTTATTTTATCTCATACAATGTTTTAAAAATTGATTTTTTATATAAATAAATTATTTTTAAATTAAATTTCTTTTAAATATATTTACACGCATTACATAAATATATTTACATACATTACACAAAAATTATATTGCATATATCAACGTCAATTGATTGTTATTAAATTATAAACTGTATAAAAATTATTAAATGTAATTATTTCCTATTATACAATTCTACTAAAAAGTAAATTCTAAATAGATTTTCAGTAAATACTCCCCCCCCCCACGTCTACGCCACTTTTGACATAATTCTATTGTTGATTTTTTTAATGAGTGTAAATTGCTATGTATTTTTATGTTTAATTATTCTCAAAGACAACAACTTTCAAAAATACATTGAAAAAGTGTAATTTAAGCATTTTTATTTGAGGTAAATATGCATTATCAAACAACATATTAGCAATATTTTATTTGCTATTTCAAAAATGGATATTTTTATTGTTTATATGAAATGATTAACTAATATTATGCTAAAGAAATTACTTGTATAGGCAGACAATAGGTTGCTGTCATCTTAGAAATATAAACCCATGGGATTGTTTGGACAACAATAAAACATTATTTAAAAGCAAGTTCTTATAGAAGTTTAAATTATATCTTGTTAAACATGGACATAGAATTAAATAGATATTTCAAGCATAAATAAAACTTTTTATTGTTTTTTGGTCTTGTTATTCTTAAGAGGTTACTTCACTCACGTGAAAACACCCGCTCGCTAAAGCTAATCCTATAGGAGATTTTTTTTCTTTATATCTCGTTTGCATTTGAATATTTTTAAGTGAACTTTTTAATTTTTTGCACTAGATAACTGAGGTCGATAGGAAAGACACTTTTTTACTTTTCGATTTTGCTTGCAGTACTTTCTATGAGGATAATTTTCAAAACCGGTTCAGAAAGTGAAAGCATCCTCATAAAAAAAAATAAAAAAAAATCCTAGTGAAAAACTGCATTTGTAGAGATCGACCTCAGCTATCTAATGCAAAAAAAAAAAAAAAAAATCATTTAAAAATATTGAGATTCATATGAGATATTTTTTAAAATTTCTCCAATAGAATTAGCGTTAGCGAGCGGGTGTTTTCGCCTGAGTAAAGTAGCCCCTCATTCATTTGAAAAGTGCAAAAATTATTAATTTTACAGTTTCAAATGAAATGAAAGTAAAGGAAATTTACTTTCTGTTTTATAAGTGTGATTTTTACCTTAAAGTTATTATTATTATTATTTAGAAAATAACTTTTAACTATCGTAATCTCGAAAGTATCAATGTAATTTTTTTTTCTAAAGTATTTCAGGGTACACCGTTATTGGAAAGATTAATAAATCGATGCACACAAAATTGGCAAGACCGATTAGAAAAAAAAAATATCTAAGCAAAATATTTTATCGGATTTAATACAAATTACAAAAAAAAAAAAAAAAAAAAAAAAATGCGCCTGGATTTAAATAAATTAGTACCTTTAAATGTGACCCAATATGCGAAATCATCACATATGTCAATGAGAATGTTTTTAAAATTTGTTATACATTGAACGTGTTTATGATGATATTTAATTTATTTACCATTATTAACTACACCGAATTTACTAGATAAGTAAATCGATAAATTACTCTTAGAATAAATTTAATTTAATTGTTAAAATCTTATTATGTCAGGAATTTAGTTATTAAAAGTTTTTTTTTTCTTGTATATAAATACGGTCTTTGTGTTTTTTGACCTTTGATTACTTTTTTAATAAGTGAGTCTAGATTTATTTTTAAACAAGCATAGCTTCCAGGTGTGTGAAGAAATTCTGCATTTTTATATTATAAATTAAGAATTTTTTTTTTTCAAAGATAACTTATAAGATTTGCACTGTAAAAAAAATGACATTTTTACAGTACAGAGTATTGTTCATCTCGCGCACAAACTCGATCACAGTGAATGTGCTGTATCTTTCTTTGGTTTCCTGACTATATTAACATGGAAAATACAGTAGTTGCGTAAAATTAACAGCACAACAGTGACTGTGCTGTATCTTTCTTTGGTTTCCTGACTATATTAACATGGAAAATACAGTAGTTGCGTAAAATTTCCAGCACAACAGTGAATGTGATGTATCTTTCTTTGGTTTCCTGGCTATATTAACATGGAAAATACAGTAGTTGCGTAAAATTAACAGCACATTTTGCTGTTAATTTTACGCAACAGCTGTATTTTCCATGTTAATATAGTCAGGAAACCAAAGAAAGATACAGCACATTCACTGTGATCGAATTTGTTCTGGCAAATCTACAGTGGTTTTTTTACAGTGTGTGTAATAATATGTTATTAAAATTTTCAAGGAAAATCTAACTTGAAACAGATAATTAAAATAAAAATAACGTAATGCATGTAAGATTTTAAATAACTTATTAAACATATCTATTATTAACTAATCTATATGTTATTTCTATATGTAATTTGCTAAAAATTATACAAATTTGAATTTCAATTCACAATATATTTTCTAATATGAAAATAATAGATAGTATTACAGAAAACATTAATGCTGTATAATAATATATCTGAAAAAAAAAAAAAATATATATATATATATATATATTGACATAGAAAAAAGTAAACTTTTTTTGGAGATAGTATGTTTTCAAATAAGTCATTCATTTTTTTAAGCGTGTTTAGGGTTCCGTACTTAAAAAGTAAAAACGGAATCATTATAAGATCACTCAATTGACACAGCCGTTTTTCTCGTAAACTATGAAATGCGAAAAGTTCAAATTTGGTAGAAGTAATAAAGGCTATTGACTCACGTATTTATAGATTTTTTACCATTCACAAATGTATTTAGTAAAAATGTAGGGGGGCTAATTAAGTCACTTAAAAATAAAAATCTTTTTATATATATCGCATGGGGTATCGTGTGAAAACTCTTCTAACGCCGGACTAAAAAAATACATTTGTTTTAAATTTAGGTATTATATTTTCAGAGCTATCGTCGAAAATGTAATGCAAAAATATGTTCACCTCTATTTCCGAATCTATTGAAACTAAAACTATGGAAAAATTAGGGGTAGTAACAGTGTATTTAAACCTTGCAGGGAAACTATAGCGATTCCCCTAGGTCACATAGTTTTTGAGAAAATCGCATTTTTCCGTTACACACTAATTTCACTTTGCGGGTACTCCGTAAAGGTGTTGAGGGGCATTCGAGATACCTATCGTCGCGGAAGTATAAAATGATTGCTGATAAGGATTTTAGAAAAAAATGCATCTGTAATTAACCGAGATATTAACCTTTAAAGATACGGACGGTTTGGGCATACATAAATGCACCAGCGGCGTACTTTATGCACCATCGACTTTTAAATCCTAGAAAAGAACTTTTAAAAATATTTACAAATTCTAACTTACAATTCTCGTTTTATCAAACGTAACTTTTCATATATTTATATGTATAAACATCTGAATTATTAAAACTGTGCATTTATAAATTATGAAAAAAAATACCTCTGTTGTAATAAAAATTGTTGGTAATCTTTCCAAAATATTAATGCGGCATTATAATATACCCAAAAAGAGTAAATAAATTTAATATTAGAATCATAAATATTATATTTCGATTATTTTTTATCATCTAATTTCGAGAGAGAATATAAAAGGAAATCATGTAATTACATTTATAAATGTTGAAATTCTTAATTGGAAATAACCCACAATTTGTTTTTACTAAACATCTGTTTTTCATATATTTATGCATAACCAAGCTACTAAAACTATGCATTTATAAAACATGACAATAAAATACATTTTCTGTTATGAAAATATTTGATAATCTTTCCGAAATATTTTTAATATTGAAATTCATAATTGGAAAGAATCCACAAATATTGTTTTACTAAATATCTGTTTTTCACATATTTATATATACAGAACGGAATTTCTAAAACTATGCATCTATAAAACCTAGCAGTAAAATACATTTTCTTTAATGAAAATATTTGATAAAATTTAAAAATATTTTAAATATTGAAATTCAAAATTGAAAATAACCCACAAATTTTATTTTACTAAACATCTGTTTTACACGTATTGAGTTACATAACCAAGTTACTAAACTGTGTATTTATGAAATATGACAATAAAATACATTTTCTATGATGAAAATATTCGATGATCTTTCCAAAATATTAATATCGCCGTACAATGAACCGAAAAGAAAAATAAAAACCTTTAGTATTAGAATCAGAAACATCTCTTTTTCACATATTTATACATAACCGAGTTACTAAAACTCAGCATTTATAAAACATGACAATAAAATACATTTTCTCAAATGAAAATGCTTGATAATCTTTACAAAATATTTTAAATATTGAAATTCATAATGAAAAATAACGCACAAATTTTGTTTTATTAAACATCTCTTTTTCACATATTTATACACAACCGAGTTACTAAAACAATCTATTTATAAAATATGACAATAAAATACCTTTTCTGTGATGAAACTGTTCGATAATCTTTCCAAAATATTAATATAGCCTTACAATGAACCGCAAAAGAGAAAATAACCCTTTAGAATTAGAATCAGAAATATTATCTTTCGATTATTCTCGTTCAATATCTCCTAATGTCCAGCGAGGCTAGAACATTCAACACAAAGTAAGTCTTAAACTGGAAGAAATATTTTTCGGGGTTTAGATTTCATCTTTGTCTGCCCGAGGCAATGGATAGTCCAGTTTTGAACAATGTTTGACCAGCAGTTCTATCAATATTGACCCTTAGCTCGTTCTCAGGATTAAAGTCATCGGAAGCTATTACTCGTAAACCCTTGGATTATGTCTCTGTTTCGTTGATTTTTGGGATAGTTTCCGGGACATACAGAACATTATAACTAAGATATTGTTTCTGAAATTGCGCGAAATCAAATATTTGTAGATATTTTGAGAAAGTTATTTCAAAGGAATTTTATCTAAAATGATAAATGCTATTTATTATTTCAAGATGTTCGGAATAGAGTTGAAGATTACTGGTTTATTAAAAAAGTTGTTTATAAGCACTGGACACCGGTAAAGAGGTACTTTTTAAAAATGTGTTTCACTCGCAATTTACCTTTCTGTAATTTGGATTACTCTTACATATTTCTAAAAAAAATTACACGTAAACTGTCATCAGAAGCTATTACTCGTAAACCCTTTGGATTATGTATCTGTGTCGTTGATTTTTGGGATAGTTTCCGGGACATACAGAACATTATAACTAAGATATTGTTTCTGAAATTGCGCGAAATCAAATATTTGTAGATATTTTGAGGAAATTATTTCAAAGGAATTTTATCTAAAATAATAAATGCTGTTTATTATTTCAAGATGTTCGCAACAGAGATGAAGATTACTGGATTATTAAAAAAAGTTGATTATAAGCACTGGGTATTTACCTGTAAAGGTGTGCCTTGGGTAAAATCATTTTTAAAAGTTTGCTTCGCTCCCGGGTTATATTTGTGTAATTTGGATTCTCTTACACATTTCTAAAAAAAATAGAAATAAGCTGTTAAATTATGTTCTTTTTTACTTTCTTCTATCTTTACAAGAAGAAAGTATTGAATTCGTGAAAATTTTCGATGGATTTATACGTTTTAGAGGTCAGAGGTTCCAAAAAACATGTTTTTACAAAATGTCTGTCTGTGATTCTGTCTGTCTGTATGTAGGTATATGACACAAATTTTGTGGGCGCTCTTTCTCAAGAACTAATGCACGGAATTTAATAAAAATTTATATTCAGTTAGTCCCTGATATAAATTGGTGCTGATTAGTTTTTGGTGTAAATCGCTCGACAGGTGGCGCTGCGATGCAGCATTTTTCACGATTTCTACAATAGCTCAGTCCCTAGACCTTTTACACGGATTTGCATTAAATTTCAGATTCAGTTAGCCATTGACATAAATTGACTTTTTATATATTTTGATGCAAATCGCTCAACAGGTGGTGCTGCTATGGTGCATTTTGCAGAATTTCCACGAATTTGGCAATAGCTCTATCTCAAGAACTAATGCACGTATTTTCTTCAAACTTCAGATTCAGTTAGTACTTGATACGATTTGGTGCTGATTACGTGTTGGTGTAAATCGCTCAACAAGTGCCGCTGCTGTGTTGCATTTTTCATGATTCCCGCAATAACTATATCTCAAGAACTAATGCACGAATTTTCATCTAACTTCAGATTTAGTTAGACGTTGATACAAGTTGTTGCTGATTAGGTTTTGGTGTTAATCGCCAAATAGGCTCTGCTATGCTGGAATTTTCACGATTTTTGCAGTAGCTCTATCTCAAAAACTAATACACGGATTTTCCCCAAACTTCAGATTCAGTTAGACGTTAACAAGAGTTGGTAGTTTTGGTGTAACAAATGTTTTGATGTAAAGTACCCAATAGAAAGCGCTTCTAGGCTGCAATTTGCTGGATTTACACGATTTCAGTGGTAGTCATATCTCAAGAACTAATGCGCGGAATTTCATATCTTCAGAATTCTCGTGATGGGCATAGATTGCCATTTAATTCGGACAGTGTGATAGCGAATTTTGAAATATTAACATGTACGAGATAGAAGAAAGTTTTGAGAATGGCACATTCAACTAGTTTTCTTTATTTTGATGCTAATTTTTGGGGCATATAGAAGACTATCACAATTAGATAATGGTTTTCAAAACTGTATAAGAAATCAAACATTTCAAGAAAGGTATTTTATGGAAAGAATGTCATCTGTGATAAATGCTGTTTATTTCAAGATTTTTGCAATGCAGTTCAAGATTAATAGTTTATTTTTAAAAAAAGATGATTAAAAGCTCTGGGTATTTTCCTGTACTGTAAAAAAATTGTATAAAGTTACTTCATAAAGTTGCTGGCAACATGCTGCCTCCAATTTTTTGGAGTAATTTAACTTATATAATGGTCTAATTTTAACTGGTATAATTGGTGTGATATTACACGTTGGTGTAACGTAACACCAGTTATATCGGTTAAATTACTCATTACAATTGAGGCAGCAAGGCTGCCACGAATTTTATGGAGTAACGTTACATAAATTTTTTACAGCGTGTAAAGGGGTGTCTTGAATAAAAAATTTTAAAAACATGTTTTGCTCCCAAGTTAACTTTGTGTAATATGGATTGCTTTTACAAATGTATAAGAAAAAGTAGTCATAAACCCTTAAATCATGTCCTTCTTTTCTTTATTTTGATATTGATTTACAGGGCATAAAAAAGGGTATCATAATTAGATCTGTTAACGAACTGTTCGGTTTACGAACACTTTCGCAGGAGATTTTTATGTTCCGATAACGAACTTTACATTATTATTTAGCGAACATTTTAACAGTTGTGTACTCATGGCCTAATTAATTCATGGGCTACCGTGGGCTCGGGACGTACGTTTTAGGGCGCCCAAATTTGAGTGAACAGATTAAAAACACTAACTTTTATATTTTATGTCCCTTTTTAAAGAAATATTTTTAAATGTTAATTAATTATTTTTATTGAAATTTAGTTCCTAAATTATTAACAGAATCTAAGCTCCATTTCAGTTTTATCAGGTCCTGCAGTAAACACGATCAGATCAATAAAACTAATGGAGTTTTTGATAGGTCAAAGTGATAAATTGATATGATTTATTGCTGTAGTCAATGAATGTGATCCTGAATGGGATACGTAATGTATGTTTTATTATTATTACACTTAAATAAATTTTGGAAGAATTTATATTATTTTTTAAATATTATTTAGCTTTTAAGAACGAATTAACTAAATTCCCATACAAATCTATACTGAATCTATGATCGGTTAACGAACCATTCTGTTAACGAACATTGTTTTGGAACGAATTAAGTTCGTTACCTGATCACCCACTGTATTATATTTGAAACTGTAAGAAATTAAATATTTAGAGGAAAGTATTTTATAGAAATAATGTTATCTGAAATAATAAATGCCATTTATTTCAAGTTGTTTTGCAGTACAATTCAAGATAACTGTTTTATAGAAAGAGTTGATTATAAACACTTGACCTGTGGAGAGGCACCTTATGTGAAGTCTTTTTACCCGACTGCCAAGAAGGATTATGTGTTTCAGGCGTATCTGGGTATGTGGATTTCTTTATACCCTCGAAACATCCCAACGGCTGGATGGATGTTAATGAATGAGGTCTCTACCGATTTGTCTTAACCGTCCGATGCTTATAGGATATGTTTTGTTTCTATAAATTCAAAATGGTGGCCGTAAAATACAAAATGGCGGTAGAGATGGAAAAAAAAAATTACGCACCATATTGTGTGACATATCATTGGATAGGTCTTTCAAAATGAAGATGATGTTTCATTGACTATTTTATAGTCAGAAGCTCCATTTAAATATTACACAACCTGGAATTTGTGTAGGTAGGATCTTTAGCTTTACTGCAACTCTAACCATCATAGACATATAGGCCTAATCAAAACAGTGTTTATAGATAGGAACTAACAATTAAACACAACTTAAAAGTCATCAATACAAGTAAATAAAAAGGAAGGTAAGTAATATAAAAAATAGTTTCACATTGATGAGAAATAATTAATTAGTTCGCTTTTTACGCAGTCGGGTTTTTTTGATTTTTTAAATTTAATTTTTACTTGTTTAAAAACGCGTTTCGTTCCCAAGTTACCTTCTGTAATTTGGATTACCCATACGTATGTCTAAAAAAAGAAAACATAAACTTTTGAATTATTTCCCTTTTTTTAATCGTTAATTGTTAATCGTTGTAAAACAGATTGCAATGTGGCTATGTTTTTTAAACAATATCTAATTATGATATTTTTCTATGTATCCCACAAATCAGCGAAACATATAAAAAACTATCATAATTAGATGTTGCTTAAAAATACTGTCACACTGCAATCTGTTTTGCAACAATTAATAGCGAATTTAACATTAGGCGCTTTAAATTTTTAATCTGCATAATTTCTAAATTACTTGAATGAATGACTCGTTTGATATCCGAAGATACAGTTTACCAAAAGATAAAATATGACGTTAAAATTAGAGGTTTGTATAAAACATTTTCAAGCTTGGTACAATTTCTATAAGTATGGTGACCTTGTAAATTTAAGTATTGAGTATAGCATTAATTAGTAGATATTATTGCGAATCGATTGATAGCAGACATATTTTTTATAGGATATTTTTTAGCACAACTTGTAGGGGGCGATTACTTTCCCCCCAGAATTGTACATATATAACAAAATACATGGTTGTTGAAAAACGGTTTTCATTCAATTTATCTATATTGTTCTCCAATATCTTTACATTCTACATCGAATACATCGGAAGATATATTTTTTATACATTATTTATTATATATTTTTTATACATCAGAAGATATATATTTTTCTATACATTAGAAGATATATTTTGAACTTTCATTCAATTATCTATATTATCCTCCAATGCCTTTACATGATATATCCAATACATTAGAAGATATATTTTTTATATAATATTTATATATTTTTTTTATACATTAGAAGATATATTTTGAATTTTCATTCAATTATATGTGTTATCCTGAAATGTCTTTACATTATATATCCAATACACTCGAAGATATATTTTTTATATAATATTTTTTATACATTAGAAGATACATTTTGAAATTTCATTCTCTTATTTGTATTTTCCTCCAATGCTTTTAGATTATATATCCAATACATTACAAAATGCATTTTTTATATATTATTTATTATATTTTTCTGTACATTAGAAGATATATTTTTAATTTTCATTCAATTATTTGTATTATCATTTATGTTTTGCGCCCTTACATTCTATATCCAATACACAGATATATTTTTTTGTAAATTGGGTTCAATGGGATTTTCATACAATGAAGAAAAAAACCCTGCAAAATACAAGACTGATATTAAATCTCAGACATATAGAGCGCTGAATACAAAATCAGCCGGACATCAAACTTTAAAGAAATATTCGAATTCTGATAGATAAGAATTGGTGGATATCCTGGTCACGAAAGAAGTCAATATTGACCACGCAAGGTCCAACAGTGTTTAAAGTAAAATTCTTTTTTTTTTTCTTTCTGCCTTTGGCAACTGTCTATAATATCAAACCAAGAAGAAAAGAGGGGATAAAGATTTTCCATCTTTAAATCGTTTGATTTTTTTTTTTTCGTCCGATAGAACATTTGCCATTCTTTTATGTTTTGCGTAAATTGAGTTTGAGGTTTCGGATTTTAAATTCAAAGGAAAGTTATTTTAAGTGTTTCTATTTCGAGATTTTTAAACATAATAAGGATTTGGGTGTTTCTAACATTTCAGCGAGAATTTACTCGTTAGGTGCGTTTGTAATTATATAAATACGTAAAATCGGAATAAAATTCATAAAATACCGTTTTATTGACTATTTCCTTTTTTTTACGGATTTTATTCCGAGCTGGGTCGGAAATTTTTCCGGTACGATAAGGGCAATTATTTTTCCGATTCCTACAGAAAAACTGGTCGGATTTTGTTTACAGAGTGCACTAAAACGTACATTCAGTACACTATGCTATGCGGTGCAAAAAATATTTATAAAACTAGTTATAGTACGAACGCACTTCATTTGCCACGTTTGACAGGCAATTTTCCAACTTGTTTATAATTTTATTAGTTTTAGTAAACGATTAGTGACACATTTGTATTTTATAAATACAATTACAGAAAATTCTGAATACTTCAGATTTCTATCCTTAGAAAGTATTATCAATACAAAAAAAAAAAAAAAAAAAAAAAAAAAAAAAAAAAAAAAAAAAAAAACGCCTTAAAATGTGCATAAGCCATCGACCAGGAGACGGCTTCACAACACCTCATCGAGTTGACCTCTCGATTCGTATATTACAATGCAACTGGTCTTCCAAGTCATAACTTGGTGGAAAACACCTGCAAACCCGATTTTAGTGGTTGACTGGTAATTTACCATTGTGTTTTCCTGCTCCCAGTCCTGCATGTTTTCATACCTTTGACTGCAGGAAAACACAATGATAAAACTACCATTCAACCACTAAAATCATGTCTTCAAGTGGTTTCCACCATGATATGACTTAGCAGACCACTTGTATATTAATATCTTAATCAAATTCTGTCTAATCCTGCGTGTGCGTATAACCCTTTAAGATCGATGTATTTGTAAACAAAGCTAAGTCATGCCTGTAGAAAGTAAAACGTGGACTGCAACCGCTACCTGTTGATAAAAAATGATACTTCACTCTTTCTGCAAACCAGAACGATCGTTCGATTCGAGGTTTTATTACATACGACTCAGAAGCAAAACTTTAAATGAATGTCTGGGTCTTAAAGGGATAATGGAAATTTCTGCCACTTTTTTTGATATTATCACATTTACAACAAAGGGGAGAATGTTTGTTAAAAGTTTTATTATAATATACTTCAGTTTTCTGAAAGTTTTTACCGTCTACCAGGGTTCTCTCTGCCGTTCGCCATCGCGCCAAATTGCTACAAAATGCTGCATTTGGTGAGAAAATGGCCGAATAAATTCGCCAAATTGCGAGTGCTCAATTTATTTTATCTTTTTTTTTGGGGGTGGGGGCGGGGGGGAATAATTTCCGACCCAGTTCGGAATAAAATCCGTAAAAATAAGGAAATAGTCAGTAAAATGGTATTTTACGGATTTTATTCCGAGCTCGGTTGGAAATTATTCCGGTACGATAAGGCCAACTATTTTTCCGATTCCTACCGGAAAACTGGCATTTTTTTTTTTTACAGTGAACAGTACAATTTTGAAGTGTGGGCAATAAAAAGCCGAAGAATTCATGGAAACTAGAGTTATTTTTTATGTGACACACATTTTGTTACTTATATTTTGAATTTTACAAAATTCGTTGAATTCAATATCACAATCCTGAGTTACCTTTGCCTGCAAAATTTTATTTCTTGATATTTTAATGAATTATATTGGGGTATCGTATTTTTTTCTCGATTTCGCAAGACATTTAGAATGTACTTAATTCGGTAGCGGATAGTTTAATTTAGATGAATAACTGATCTAAAAACAGTATAAAATATTAGGTTATTTTAGAACATTTTTTTTTTTTGGGGGGGGGGGGGATATATTAAGATGTTAAAGATCGTTTTTTCAAGGTTTCACGAAGAATCTATTTTTTTTTTAACATTTGTCTGATTTTGCTACTGTTTTTAATTTCTCATTAGCCAAATTGCTAACGCTAGCTAAAATTCAGCGAGAGCCCTGCTGTCAACCCAAATTGAATTAGGGTAGAACACCATTTATTTTTTAAAAACAATTACAAAAATACAGACAATTTAATTAATATGTTAAAAAGCGCATACAAATCATTTAAAAACAAAACATCAAACATTTCGAAATTATTCAAAGTTCATCTTCAGTAATGTAAATAAAAACAAAATCATGAGAGACCCTGTATTTTTGATTAAGTACGTGGTTTGCAATCCCATGTTCTATTAGCCCCCGGTATGCTATTTCTTTCTCCCACCTATTAATGTGTCGTCTCCAAAAAATAACGTTACGTTGTAGAAGCCAGCCGTAAAACAAAGCAGGTGTATCATTCTACGGAATAATCTTTACTGCAATTTTTAAAACTTCTAAGCATCGCACATTTCAATTTTTATACTGTCGTATTGGAAAACGAAGTACTTTTAAATGCGATTTGTTTGAAAACTGCATATCTACTTATTTTTGAGATATTAATTTTTTCAGTTTTTAGCAACATTTGTTTAGTTTTGGCAACTCAAGTACTCCATTTCTGTAGAAAGTAAAGGGAAAATAGTTGAAAAATAGCAATTTTTGTTGCCATTTTCTCATAAAAACTGGAAAAAAATGCACTTAAAATACGTGCTATTTTGAAAAAATATAAATGAATGATTTCTAATTAAACATGGAGCAATGGAGCTATTATAAACTAAATTTAATTTTAAGTATCTATGTTAATATTATAAACAAATGAAGGCAAGTGAATCATGAGATAGCCTTTTTTTTTTTTTTTTTTTTTTTTCAGTTTCTTGAATGACGAAATCTCTTCTTTTGGATTTGTGTATTATTTAGCTATATTCACGACCTATGCATATTTTGCTGTAGATGTTGTTTAAGACTGGATCGTAAATGATGAATTATTTAGCGGATGCGGATGACATCATTTTATATAAAATAAAAGCGCATGTTTGGAGTCTTAAAACTGAACTATCTATATTTATACACATAATTTTTTTTCATCGGGGGCCACACTAAATTCTGAAAAAGCAGAACTCCTGTTTTCTAGTTATTTATGGTAATTTTTCATTCTCTTCATGCTATAGGTTTGCTGTTATCCCTCTGAATTTGTCGGCCGAAATCGGAAACACCCTGTATATTTCCTCAATGACTATCTGAATACGATTTTTTCTCTCAAAAAAAATAATAAATAATAATAATAATAATAATAATAATAATCTAATTTTAAAGTTCTAAATTATTAAAATTAAGGCTGTGGCACCTCTAAAAACCATTATTTTTGTTATTATTACTCGAATAAAGCATTTAAAGAGAAATAATAAAAGCGTGTCTATTAACTTAAAACATTTCTACATATGATAGTTTATTGCATAACTATTATTAGCAACTGGCATGTTATTTCATTTTTCACAAACGAATACAACATCTGTTTCAATCTATTATATTTAATAATTTAATCTTCAGACTTTCCTTTATAATTCAAAAGGAACGCATAAATTTAGAGAACATATTTAAATTACTGAATTACATTGTGTGTGTTATGACAATCGTTATTTTTTAAAAATGGTGTATTATCTTTCGAATTCGCTTTACGAAAATATTACATTTAAATATTAATAGAATATGAATATCACTTTGTAAAACGCTCTCCGCGTCAATGTTTTTTGCTATTTTATAAATTGTAAAACTAATTCAAGTGTTAAAAAAAAATATATTGAAAATTGCCTGAAATAACAAATTTTCAGATTAAAGCAATAATTCTGCTCTTTATTTGAATTGTCAGTATAACATATAATCAGTGTATCAAACTATAATTATTAATGACATTGATAAAGAAGTGGTATTTTTATATAGAGAGGAAGTTCCGCTATTATCGAATACCATTTTATTACTTTCTTCTATCTTTACAAGAAGAAAGTATTGGATTCGTGAAAATTTTCGAATTCCGGTTTTCGACGGATTTACATGTTTTAGGGGTCAGAGATCCCGAAAAACATGTTTTTAAAAAATGTCTGTCTGTGAGTCTGTCTGTCTGTCTGTGTGTGACATAAATTTTGTGGCCGCTTTATCTCAAGAACTAAAGAACTGAATTTAATAAAACTCTAGATTCAGTTAGTTCGTGACATAAATTGGTGCTGATTACTTTTTGGTGTAAATCACCCAGTAGGTGGCTCTGCTGTCCTCTATTATTCGTGATTATCGCAATAGCTCTATCTCATGAACTAATGCGCAAATTTTCTGAAAACTTCAGACTCAGTTAGTCCGTGATATAAATTAGGGCTTTTAGTTTTTGGTGTAAATCACCCAACAGGTGGCGCTACTATGCTGCATTTTTCGCGATTTCCGAAATAGCTGTATCTCAAAAACTAATTCATGAATTTTCGTTAAACTTTAGATTCAGTTAGTCCCTGATATAAATTTTTCTGGTACTCTGACCCCTAAAACGTGTAAGTCCGTCGAAAACTGGAACTCAAAAATTTTCGAAGTTGTAAAGGTTGTTCATTGTAAACATAGAAGAAAGTAAAAATTGAGATACATTAAAAGTTAGTGAAGAAAAAACTTTGACTATTTTTAACACATTTTTAATGCGTTTAAAGTGTAAGAAAAAAATACATTTCAAAATAGAGTGTAACCTCTGAATAACGATTACCCGTGGGACCGGTGAAAAGTGACCGCTCTTCAGAGGTGGTTGTTATTCAGAGGTTCATTTTTAAAAAATCTAAATTACACACGTTTAAATAGAAATACACACAGTTATTTTAATTAATCATCGTTGGTTTAATATAATAAGAAAATCAGTAATTTGCAGTTGAGTTGCTTTTTTTTTTTTTTTTTTTTTTTTTTTTTGCTGCAAATGTCTTTCTCCAAAGAAAAAAATATGACTTGATTTGCTATGCAACTCATCATCATTATGATTTAGTGAGAAATTTTGGATTTCACGAATGTTCTTCAAATATCCGGTATATGTGTTAATACTGGAAGTTTTGGGTGAATGTATTATCTATTTCCGCTTCCTCTCCTCTATCTTCCACCATTTGCTGTATGGAATCAAATGTACCAGTAACTGCCAATTTTTTTTACCAGAGATACAAGCGAGCTGGCCTTTATGTTAGCTATGCCTGCCGTTCTAAAAATATTATCTAAAATTTCCCCATAATTATTAATGTCTTCATTTTTTGTTTGTTCACATATCAAGTAAATTTTGTTTGATCTGCTTCACATTTCGGTTTTCAAATAAATATGAAATTGTACCAGGAGCTGTAAAATTTTTTCCTCATGACTTTTGAGTGGTCGTTGTTCAGAATTCCTTATTCAGAGGTTCGTACTAATGTTAATGCTGTGGAACGTGTTTGCTTCCATCAATATGTGGCCGGTGTTCGGAGGTTTTCGTTATTTAGAGGTGGCCGTTCAAGGAGGTTTCACTGTCTAGCTTTTTAAAAATAAGTTATACTTTTCGGGTAATGGCAACCAGCGGGGTAATATGGAATAGGATCATAAAGAAATTAAAATTACCAGAAAAACCACAATTTAAAAGAAAAATTAAAATTATTTAATGAGTGAACCTTGGTACATCTTCTGTAAATTATCAGATTCTTTGAACAATTCTTTTAATTTTTTTACTCTTCTTGAAACAATTGTCCAGCTGATATTTTATATATTACCCGACACACCATCTTGAAAAACATAACCTCTTCATTCGACAACAAGTTAGCATAGAAAAAAACTGATTAACACAGCAATAAATATAACTGTTCAACTTCATACTGTACTTGATTAGCATTGCTGACAATGAGATTTTATAATTAATACTAATTTTATAAAATTTGCTTGCAAAGAACTGCAAAAATTGAGAATAAGATTTTATTTCACCGCGTCATTCCAACAACAAGTATCCAAACAGAACTGAGCTCAATGCCTCATGGCAGTACTAGGACGTGGTTTGGCAGATTTACACTTGGCTGCAATAGCTTATGCTTCAGATATTGAAGTATTCCATATTTTTCGACCGTTCCATAATACCCGAACTTCCTCTACTGGGAAATCCAACTTAACTGTAATAGATTTTTTTACATTTAATGTATATATATATATATATATATATATATATATATATATATATAAACTTTTTGCACAATTAAACCATTTAATATATATATATATATATATATATATATATATTTAATATTATTCTGTTTTCATCTTGAAACTATTCTCTTAGTTATTTTAGTCGTTTGAGTACAGGTTGAAAAAAAAATTCAGCTTTTAGCTTTTTTTCTCACAGAAAACAACTATTTTGCTTATATAATTGAATTCTGTACTCTTGATAACGTAATTCAATTTATAAGCTTTTCAATTATTTTTATCGGTATCCATATTCTTCTTTTTTTCTTCCATATTAATTCTTGTAATATAGTACAAGGGACTTTATTTTATACATAGCAGCTTGTATATTGTGTTTTTGGTATCCATTCAGTGTGTTTGGGGGAAACTGTATTCTTGTCATTTCATTCATACTACCACAATTTTTGTGGGTGGTCGGTAATGTTTAATCAATGGTTATATATATATAAAGAAAGAGAGAGAGATTGCTCACTAATAACATACATATATGATAGAAATATGCATTTAAGCGATTGCTTATTATTTCTACTTCAGAAAGTAACTGTATTTGACTAATGATATCATAATATTGCCCTTCAAGGGAGTTACGAATCATTAGTTCCATTTTTATTCATGATAGTTCTCCCTTTTTGAATTCATTTTGCATTTTTTCTTATTGAATTAAAGTATTTTGAATTTTGAGATCCTACATTTCGTACAATGGATTTATTGCTGCTGACAATGATTCATTTTTTTCTGGTCTTTTTTCATTGGTTAAATTGTTTTAGTTACAAATAGCTTGACGAAATATTTCAAATATTTATGTTTTCTACATATTTATCGTTATTTATTTATTCTCTTTATGCATTCACCTTCCTGTTAATATTTAACTTTCGCCTATTTTAAATATTATGCTTTTTTAATACTTCATTTATAAGTGATTGGATATAGTTTTTAAAAAATTCATTAGTGATTAGTTAATTTAATAATTGTTGATCCAAATTTAATATGCATAACGTCTGCATCATGTCTTGATACTCTATTTATAAATTTTATTGAAAAATGATGATGAATTGTAATATTCTATAATGGTTATATATATATATATATATATTTAGATTTCCCACTAAGAACACCAAAAAGCACTTTTATATGAAAAATATCCATTATGTTAAAACAGCCAATTAAAGTTTTCAAATGTATTAAAAGTGATACTTTGGTATTAGACGCATGCCAGACGTTAATAACCAAGGAAATCGCGAAAGATTCCGTAATGTACAACAGCATTTTATTCTGATTATTTCAGTTTTTAAGCGCGTAGTTCGATTTCTATATCTGTTTTATGTATAATGTTTTATTTATTTATTTATTTATTGTTGAAATTTTAATTTCCCTATGAGATATGGGACGGAAACAAACACTGAACAATTTATATTGTTTTAAGCGCAAACGGGTCAATCTTTCGTGAGCGGACTGCACGTGATAGCGATAGATTTTTAAATCAAATCATGCTTGAAGATTAATTTAATAATAAATAAAAATATCAGTAAATTGAGATACAGTTTTCAAACAACTTACATTTGGAAGTACATTTTTTCCCTATTTGAAGGTGTAAAAAATGAAAGTTGTTTAGATGTTAATAAATTTTAAAAGTTGTGCGGGAATAAACATATTATTCAGGTTGTTGCTGTTGAAAGTATGACGCCAGGCATGTGTTTGCTTTATAATATGCACGTGTGTGTGTGTGTGTGCGCGCGCGCGCGCGTGTGTGAGTGTAAATATACTTTAATATAAGCTTTTTTTATTACAAGAAAGCTATTTTTTTCTACATCAATTATGTTTTTAATATAACATTGTTTCAATTTATTATCTCTTTTATTACGTACAATCCTTACTTACTTCACTCTGAAGATAGCATAAAATCATACTCTATTGCATCACAATAAACTTCTTATTCGAATAAACTTCTAATAAATAATTCTAACTAATAATTCTAACTAAATAATATCACAATAAACTTCTTATACTTGTTTTATATTTACAATATATATGTGTGTGTGTGAATATACTTTAATAATAGCTTCTTTTATCATAAGAAAGCTACTTTTTCCTACATAAATTATGTGTTTTAACACTATCCAGGCTGCTGACACATTTATGCGCCATTTATAAAATTATCGTTAAGAGCCGTTGACGCACTTATGCGTCATTTATGATTACAATGTAATCGATCGTTTAAAACACATTACCGTGATATTAGATCAAGAAAGTTGATATCGAGAATTCGATATACATTCCGATAATGGGTTTTTCATTTTAAAAAGTCATTAATTTAGAGCGATTACTCGAAAAATTGTAGCGATTTTAAGAGCGAGTTTAAAAATTACGATATTTGCATAGAAAACACTGGCCAGTTTTGTGTGAATACTCGAAGCATTTGCAGCCTGTACGAGGGACAGTCTAAAATTCCCGGGATTTCGTTGTAACGATTTATTACTACAATATAATACACATTTACTAAATCGCCTTCAGATTAGATTGCGTAAGAACACGCACATTTGCTCCACCGCTCCTGCCATTGCTGGAAACAACCATGAAAGTCCTGTTTTGATATCTTCCCAAGTTCAGCCGTCGAGTTGGTTATTGTGTCTTCTATACGGTGTCAAAACGGTTACCTTTGAGGCGCATTTTGATTTTGGGGCGAAGAGACAGAACTCGTCATGCTTACGCTCGTATTCACCAACTACTTCGATCTCGCGTTATTCCTATAACCTCAGTCAAACATTGAAACGGTATTCAATTTTAGTCCTGATTAGACGTCTCTTTGATAATGTCCAATCAAATGTTATCATGAATTCCATTTGAGCATTCGACCGACGCGACGTTTTCTAGGTTGAGGTAGATGGTGAATACCAGCATTCGTGTATTTATTTGTCTTCCGTTTATAAGGCTAAAAATGTCTCTAAACCACATTTCCGAAATCTGCACTTGTACTTGATGGTCACCTTTTGCTCGAGCTTCGACATCGCGCCAACTGATCATCACACACTCCTACCTTCAGCTACACTGACGTCACACTTCCTGTCATGAATTCCGATAGTAAAAAAATATAGTGTTAGTAAACAAATAAATTAATCATATTGCGGTTTTAAATAGTTGCAACGAAATTTCTCGAACTTTTCGACTGCCCGTTGTATAGTGTAAATATAAAATTATTTCAATTTATTATCTCTCGTATTGCTTACAATCCTTTCTTACTTCGCTCTTCAGCTAGCATAAAATCATACTCTATTGCATAACAATAAACTTCTTCAATTCCACTCCGGTGCTTCATCATAAATAGCGACATAAATCCATCTGAAAGGAGTTTTGAAAGAGTTAGGAATAGAAGAGAGAGAGTTAATTCTAGGATTTTTGAGAAATAGCTACAGGGAGATTTAATCCAGAAAAGGAGCAAAAGGGTCAATATTGACGTAGCCTCTGGTCAAACAATGTTTAAGGCAGACACTCTATTGCTTTGGGCAACCAAAGATGAACTCTAAACCCTGAAGAATATTTTCTCCTCGTTTTCGCTCCTGCTTTTCGAAATTGTTCGTATCAGTATGAACTGTTTTCTAAGAATGAAATTTGTTCTTGATAGAGTTTTATATCTTAGAAAAGGAATTTGGTAAAGATAATATTCGTTATATATTTCATTTAACTTGATTTTACAGCATGTTTTTAAATCTTCGCTTTATTTGTAATATAGCGCATTAACTATTTAATGTTTTTATGGTGTTTTATGATATATTTTTATGTTACGTTTTATATTTTAATCTTATAATTTTATATGTAATATGCTATATTTCTTTTTGTTGCTATATATATTCCTACAACATTTTGTAGTAATTTAAACAAATTTTCCTTAGCAATTTCAAAAGAAAATGTTGATAAAAATGATATTGTTTGAGTTTTCCATTTGGCTTGTTTTTACTGGACGTTTTAAAATATTTTTTTAACTTGTAGTTTTGTAAGTTTTTACGGGATTGTAATGTAATCTATATATCTTTTTGTTATATCTATCTATATCTGTTATATCTGTCTATATCTGTTATATCTATCTATAATCTATATCAGTTCTGTACTCCATTTCATATCAATTTAAACATATTTTCCTTACCAGGTTCGAAAGAAAATCGAAAAAATAATATTTATTACGTATGTCAACTGACATATTATTACTGTATACTTTGAAATTTTTACTTTAATCGTTTAATTTTTAAACAATTTATGGGATTTTAGTGCAATATATGCTATTTTTTTTCCTTTTTTTTAATTTTTGTTGCGGAGAGGTGGGTTGGTGAAGATATGCATTATGTTAAATAAACTTAAACATTTTATTTTTTATTTATTTATTTTCTTTTTTACAGAAATACATTTTTACATCTTTTTCAATACAACGTCTGAGGAACTTATTTTAAAATGCATTTTTCAGTTTCAATTTGAAAATAATGGATTTTAGTTTTACCTCCCCCCCTTTAAATAATACGTAAAATGATATTAAATATAGAGAGTAGAACGGACAGTTTATAAAGCAACATCTCCGAAAATCAATGTTGAAACCTGATTCCACATAATTCAATACCTTTATATTTCATTTCCTATAATAATAACGAAAACAATCATTGCATAGATTACATGCCATGCAAAATATTTCTATACCATATAGGGTGACCGCGCCAGTAGTTGATACCCCTCCAGTAGTTGATCAATTTTTTGAAATTTTGCGCCATTTCAGGCGGAAATGAGTTTTACATGTGGCACTAGACATAATATTTTTGTTTGAATGTTGGAGCTCCTGTTGTCACATTATTGTCTGCTGTAAGAGAAGCAATTTTATGAATTTTTTTTTTATTAGAAAATGTAAAAATTTAGTTTTTGATTTGTTGGAGACAATTACGGCTATTTATATAATTATTTTAAATTAATTACTATAATTAATTTAAAGTAATTCACTTCCATCTTCCTTAATTTAAACAATAGTTTTATATGAATTATTGTTAATCACAGCTTAAGCATGATATTTTAAAGATTAATTTTTGAATTTTCGACTGATTTCTTCGATTGATCAACTAGTGGGAGAATGGCAATTAAATAAACTATTTACTTATAATTTTGTTCTATTTAATTTCAGCAGTTCATTTTTGCCCGCTATAGGACACTCATTAATGGTTGTAGCAATCATGTTAGTTTACTTCTAAAACTTAAAAGGAAGGAAATATAATCAAAAATCCGTAGCACCGACCTTATTTGATCAACTACTGGCTCCGTCACCCTAATTAGTTGAAAAAGCTTTTACCTTGTGAAAAGAAGGCAAATTTGTTAATATTTTAAATCCTAAATTCTATCAAACTTAAATAATACTGTTGAAAATCATATTAGAATGTATACGGTAATTTTAAAGAAAATAATTTATTAAATATTATTTTTTTATTTTAGATACAATCGGGAATTTACTATAATAATAATAGCATAGGATTTCGCATTGCAGTCTTTTATATTATTTGATGATATTTTGTTTTCATTATTTTTTAAATAACTGCAATTTTTAATCAAACAACTTTTTCATCTCCAACGAAATGTGAGTGAGATGTGAAAAAGCTGCTCAAAAACCTTTTCATTCATTGTTCTGCGCTTTGTATGTGGATAGAAAAAGTTAGTTCACATCAGAAATAATACATAGAACGATTTCCCTCCTATTTCAATTGTTTTTATGCAGTGCGTATATAAGATGAGACATACACATACATTTCTATGTGAGTGTGTGGGCACGTGTGATTTATAGAAATTAAACTTCCTTCAATTGCAATGTTTTCAAATGCTTCATTTTAAGTTAACACTTTAGTGCGCAGCTTTGCATGTTTGCAAACATCCGTGTTTTGAATTTAATAGATTTTTTTTTTTTTTCGTATATACCTAATTCACACCGGAAAATTAAAATAGCTATATTTTCTTTAAATAATAGCAGCCTTTCCGTATTTAAATAAAGCGAAATTAACCATTGAAACTTTCTGGTGTAAAGTCAGATTCTCTGGACTACGTAATTTCTAGAACGTATGCTATCATGGGAATTAAAGGGTTAAAGGTAAGCTTTATAAAAATAAATAATTATATAAAATACCGTATTTGTAGATATACTTATTAAAATATTTACTAATTTGCAATATTTTAGCTTAAAACAGCCACACGACAGAAGTTTTTACTTGTATTACAGACGTGTAACAGAAGAAAAGATTGACGTATTATATGAAAAATGTATCTCTGATTTTTTTTCATTATTTTTTTGTGTAATAAATCTTTCAGAGAATCATATATAATTTTCTCGAAACAAAATAAAGAATCGCGCATTTAAGGGTTAAGTAATAATTTTATTACTATATTTTTAAATGTTTAAACGTAAATCATAATTTTTGCAGTATTTTCAAATGCTTAATTTTAGTTAGGTACGACTTTTATTACTGAATTTCTAAACATGTAAACATAAATTATAATTTAAACAAATAGTTAACGCTCTAAGGTCGAAATTTCGACAAAGATATCTTGCCTAACCACCTTTAAAACTTTTTCTAATTAAAGATCTTTTCTTTTTCTTATTAGTTTTTTAAGCACTTCAATAGCGTTTCTTCATAAAAACAAATCAAAATCGAAAACTCTAAAGAAAAGAAAGACATAATTTAAGTATTCCCGTGCTATAGCAAAGGGTAAGAATTTTAGTAAAACTGAGTAAAACCTAGTAAATTTTAGTAAGAAATGAAGTAAGAATTTTATTGCTAAATTTGGAAATGTAAGATCATGAAACATAATTAGCGAAATAGTTAACGCTTCTTATTAAGTCAAAATTTAGAAAAAAATATATATGTTCCCTTAGGATTCCTATACTATAGCAAATGGAGAATTTAATCCAGAGAGCTAGAAAAGAAATATTAAGTTTTTAGTCAAATAATAATTAACAAAATAAATCATAATTAAAATAAAATAGTTAACGCTTCTTGTTAAGTCGAAATTTAGGGTGGGAGGTGGGGGTGGGGAAGAAGGATTTGTATGCTATAGAAATTAGTTAATTTAATTCAGAGAGCGGAAAATGGGACAATATTTACTAAGCCTTTAATCAAATAATAATTAACAAAGTAAATCATAAAACATAATTAACAAAATAGTTAACATTTCTTATTAACTTGAAATTTAGAAAAAAAAAAGAATCTTCCCTAACCGCCTTTAAAACTTGTTTCTAATTTAAGATCTTCTCTTTTCTTATTAGTTTTATAAGCACTTTAATAACGTTGCTTCATGGGGAAAAAAAAAAAAAAAAAAAACAATCGAAATCCCTATTACTCTAAAGAAAAGAAAGACATAATCCAGGGATTCGTATGCTATATGATATGGCAAGAACTTTAGTAATAGTAAAAGGTAGTAAATTGTAGTAAGAAATGAAGTAAGATTTTATTATTTTCAAAATGTATAAATAGAAATCAGCATCAACAAAATAGTTAACGCTTTTCATTAAGTCGAAATTTAGAAAAAAAAAATATTCCATAAAAATTCCTACACTATAGCAATTGGAAAATTTAATCCAGAGAGCAAGAAAGCAAATATTGACTAAGTTTTTAGTCAAATGATAATTAACAAAATTAATCATAAATCATAATTGACAAAATAGTTAACGCTTCTTATTAAGTTGAAATTTAGATGGGGGGGGGGGGGGGATTTTCTATGCTATACTAAATGGTTAATTCAATTCAGAGAACGAGAAAAGGGCCAAATCCTTTTAAGCCTTCAGTCAAATGATAATTAACAAACTTAGCCATAAATCATAATTAACAAAATAGTTATTAAATCGGAATAAAAAAAAAAGAATCTTACCTAACTGCCTTTAAAACTTATTTCTAATTTCAGATCTTCTCTTTTTCTTATTACTTTTATAAACACTTTAATAACGTTGCTTCATAAAAACCAATCGAAATCAAAATCCCTATTACTCAAAAAAAAAGAAAAATAAAAAAGGCATAATCCAAGGATCCCTATGCTATAGCAAACGATAACAATTTAGTAAAACTCAGTAAAACGTAATAAATTTGAGTAAGTAAAGAAGTAAGAATGTTATTACTAAATTTCAAAATGTATAATCATAAATCATCAACAACAAAATAGTTAACGCTTTTTATTAAGCCGAATTTTAGAAATATATATATATATATATATATCTTCCCTATAGATTCCTACACTATAGCAAATGGATAATTTAATCCAGAGAGCGAGAAAAGAAATGTTGACTTACTCAAATAACAATGAACAAAATAAATCATAATTAAAAAAAATAGTTAATGCTTCTTATTAAGTTGATTTTAAAAAAAAGGGGGGGGGATTTCTATGCTATAGCAAAAGTTTAATTTAATTTAGAGATCGAGATATTTACTAAGCCTTTAGTCAAACAGTAATTAACATAGTAAATCATAAAACATAATTAACAAAATAGTTAACGCTCCTTGTTAAGTCGAAAAAAAAAATCTTCCCTAACCGCCTTTAAAACTTGTTTCTAATTTCAGATCTTCTCTTTTTCTTATTAGTTTTATAAGCACTTTAATAACGTTGCTTCATAAAAACCAATCGAAATCGAAATCCCTATTACCCCAAAGAAAAGAAAGACATAATCCACGGATTCCTATGCTATAGCAAATGGTGAATTTAATCCAGAGAGCGAGAAAAGGGGTCAATATTGACTAAGCCTTTAGTCAAATAATATTTAAGCCAGAATCCATTGCCTTGGGACCAGATACAATAAAATCTAAAACTCTGGAATTACGTTTCCTTCTAGTTTAAACTTCTGTCTTTACTCCTTTTCTTATTTGGAGATTAATGGGTATATTGGGGTTTTAATCTTCAGTCTTCGCGAAAAGTCAGGAAATTGAAAAATAACAGTCATGTAACGTACGAAAGTAATTTCAGACGAAACTGATTGAGTGTTTTACGTTCTATCAGATTAATTTAATCTCTAAGGAAAGTTTTTATGAAAATTTGTTTTAATATTTATTTATTCGTTCATTTATGTGTGGCAATTTGTAATTAATTAAATTAAATGACAGCGAAATAAAAAGGGTTGGAGGAAAATTTTAGATTTTAATATTTATGTGTTACCAATGGAATTCATTAATTAATAAGTCAGTAAATTTAAATCGTTTTACATTTTCTCTTGCGTAAAAGATTAGAGATACAAAAGGTTTTCATAATTTAGTGATCATAAGAAAATGTCTAAAAAATTAAATATGCATCACTTTTGCATAAATATACATATATTTTACGAAATTACTTTGAATGTTAATGCAGTCTGAAATAACGCTCATGATTTTTTTAAGTGAATCTAGCAACTTATTACATATTTTATAACAAATAAATCTAACAAAACCACTGTATTAAAAAGCTGTTAAAATAAATTTAGCTGTTATAAAATATAAGCATGTTAGATTCGCATTACATATTGTATAACAGTTAAATCTAACAAATCTAAGAATTTTATTGTTTTACATTTCCTGTCTACTTTTATAATTTGACTGTGTAGATGTATTTCAAAAATATATATTCTAAAAACACACTCAAAATATAGATTAAACATTTAATTGCTAAAAAGGACGTCAAATGTTGATAAAATACATTAAAAGATCTTAATAATTTGACATGTTTCGATTGAATTTACTCAATCATCATCAGAAAAACAAATAAACACAAAGATGGAAAATGACAATAAACTATTACAAATGAAATTTAAAAATAAATAAATAAAAATCACGCACGTAACATTTTAACATGTTTCACGTTGCCCTATTTTATTTTCAAATTATCTAACAATTCAATCCAAATATTTGGGATTTGAAATGACAAGGAATCATTGCAGACCATTGAGTTTCTGCCGTAAATTTCAATAGATTCTCTAATAAAAAGTTGCAAATAAAAATCTGACCTATAAATTAATTTACTTTCATTAAACAAAATATTTATGTTTTCTATTTTATTTAGCCTAGATAATGCGGTTTTACCTCTATTAAATTTTATGTCTGCAATGTGTTCTTTACATCTCACTTTGAATTTTCTCTGTGGTCATGCCAATATTATAATTTCTATAACCACCTTCTTTAAGAAAAGGAATTATATAAACACCAGAAAGGTAAAATTTATCAATAGGGTCAATTCTAGTGGTTAAAATTGATTTTAATTTAGGAGGGGTCTAGCAATTAAATCAGCAATGATCCCAAATATTTGGATTGAATTGTTAGATAATTTAAAAATAAAATAGGGCAACGTGAAACATGTTAAAATATTACGCGCGTGATTTTTATTTATTTATTTTTAAATTTCATTTGTAATAGTTTATTGTCATTTTCCATCTTTGTGTTTATTTGTTTTTCTGATGATGATTGAGTAAATTCAATCGAAACAAGTCAAATTATTAAGATCTTTTAATGTATTTTATTAACATTTGACGTCCTTTTCAGCAATTAAATGTTTAATATATATTTTGAGTGTGTTTTTAGAATATATATTTTTGAAATATTTTTAATGGACGTATAAGAGAACTTCTGTTTATAATTTAATATGTGTAGATGTAATTTCATCTAAGATTTGATAATTTATGCTATTTTAATCGAAATGCAGACGAGTTTTAAGTTACCGTAATTTTCGGCGTATAATCCGCGGATCAAACAATCATTTTTCGACCCAGAAATTTCTTAAAATAAAATTTAACTTTTTGATCGCAGTAAATATTTGACTTCAATTACTAAATAAAATTTCTGGGGTCCAAACAGAATTGTTTAATCGCCGGTAATACTGGTTTCAGTTTAAATACGGGGTAAAGCATAAGTAATGATCTATTCGGGGAAATGTTGTGACTTGTGTCTATGAAACTAAAAAAAAAAAAAACTATTCTTTATGAATAACGCATTTATGACCCCTCCTAGATATATATTATAAGGTTTGCAAAACAAACAAAAGCAAGTCAGAAACAGTTTTTGATTTGAAAGGTGTCCTTGACTTAAACACGATACATACAAAATTTGTTGATACTTCCGTTAAGTTTGTGTAGTAATGCTGGCCTAATTGTGGTCAATATAGTCACTATATGTGCATTGTTAGCAGTGGACAATATTTCGTATGCTTCTAAATAGTAGTGGCTACGCATACCATGGAATTCCGAGTGCTTATATTAGTCCTTACATGCTTTATAATATCGTTTCATATTTATAATGCTTATCCAACTGTAATACACTCTGCATGGCAAAAAAAAAAAAAAAAAAAAAAAAAAGGGCTAGAAGAAAAACTTTGACCCCACTAAAAAAGAAGTTATTTTTGTTTCACTAAAAATTGGTATTACTTTGTCTTTGCTCGTTTTGCTTAAACAAAGCAACTGAATCTCATTTTATAGGATTCCATTGAAGCAGAATGATGATCAAACCTTAGAACGTTTCGGTAGATGGTAATAGAAGTTATGTAATCAGGAATCATTATACATGTTCTTGATAAAGGGGAAAATATAAATGGTTAATAAAAGATGTTGTTGATAAAAATCTCGCTACCAGATTTTCTTTATAGTAAATTCCGTGTATTATTCTACTCTCAAAGAGACTGCATATGTAGAATGGGGAAAAAATTTGAAGAATGTAGATGTAGATGTAGAATAGGTATAGAATTGCGAAACCAAAAGAAAAATAAAACTAAATTTACGAAATAATACCAAATGTATCTTGCTACTGATGTTGCTGTAAAACATCCGATCGAGTGGTTCCAGAGCGTAAATCACGGTCGAACAATAGATGGTGCAAAGTGAATATGCTTATACGAATCCTCATTCATATTGTTTCCCACAACTGCAATTGTGTACATCTGGAGTGGTACATTCCACATCTACAACAAAATTATTGGGATTACTTTCTGAAAAGTTCGGTCATGGAGATGAATATGTAAAAAATTGGTGTGACATCTCGTGATTTTCAGCTGCCCCTGTTGTCAAGTGATTATAACTGAGAATGACTATATTGAAATTTTAGACAATCACGTTCAATTGACAATTCAGTTGTAGCCCAAACACTGTTTTCTGCAAGAGAGGGCCAAGTGAGGACGATAACTGTATAATTCATGCTGATAAATCTATTTAAATAATGGTTTTGAGTAGTATGCCCACCAAGTCCGGCACTTGCCCGCACATTCTCCTAACATCAATATCATTGAGGCAGTGTGGTCTGTTTTCTATCATTGAGCCTTTGTGGTCTCTTTTGGGGAATAGAGATCGCAGCCAATATTCTTCTCGACGCAGCAGCGGTTGTTCGGTAGCTTTATTGAGCCAGTGTAGTCTGTTTTCTATCATTGAGCCTTTGTGGTCTGTTTTGGGGAATAGAGATCGCAGCCAATATTCTTCTCGGCACAGCAGCAGTCGTTCGGTAGCTTCATTGAGCCAGTGTGATCTGTTTTCTATCATTGAGCCTTTGTGATCTGTTTTGGGGAATATAGATCTCAGCCAATATTCTTCTCGACGCAGCAGCGGTCGTTCGGCAGATTCAGGTCCCCGAGCCCTTACTTCCCGCTTTTAGGTGTCTTTAATTAGTGTAATTTCACTTTTAAATTTGTCCTGTTTAAATTTTTCATTTTTTTTTCAACCTGACTTCCGCTAAAGTCTCTTATACTCGCGACGTGACTGGGGACCTATGAACCTGGCTTCCGCAAAAGAGTCGGAATAAGAGAAGAACAGCTTAAAAAACCGCGGACGGAAAGAGGCTGTTCACCACGGCATTCTACGGAATATTCTTGATGTTTGAATGAGGAATGCTATAATTAGACTTCATTCAGGATTTGTACAGTTCTATTCTTAGATACATTAATTCCATATTACATGGTAAAGTGGGGAGTGGGGCGACTTAGTCCTTATTAATAAATGTTGTTTTATTTATGGGTGTTTCAGTTATTTCAAACACCACCTGTATATGTTATAAGAAATTCAGTAGAAATAATTGAATTGCTGATGTTATTAGCCTACCATAAGAACACAAAAGCTAGGGGAAACGGTACGATTATGATACTTTCGCATCTCTTAGCAATAATTCCGTGATTAATTATTCCTTTTGTTTCACCGTGGAATCTATTGAAATAGAATCAGAATGCAAATAGTTATTTAAAATAACTGCGGTTTGTAAGTTTTACAATGTAATTTATAATCTTATTTCACATATTTTATAATCATTACACACGATTCTCTAATTTAAGTTTTCGAGCATTTAAAACTATTAAAACCTTTCATCCATCAGAGTTATTTAAATTCAATTTGCATACCAGTATATATATATATATATATATATATATATATATCTGAATAACTTCTTCACTTGAAATCTTGCTCTTCCAAACATAAATATCCTCTCTCAAACAACACACGCTTAGAAAATCCTTTTTCCGTCGCCTCTGAATCCTTACCTTTCCTCTAGCTCACACTTTTCTCTATTATTTGTTCTTGTTAATATCATTGTTGAAGGAATCAAGCCTAGCATCTTAGAGCACCAACTTAAACTTCCTTTTCTTGGCAATCAAAGAATCCGTGTGCATAAGGTTCCTGTGTCCTGGGGCCATCTTTCCCAACTGTTCATGATTTACATCGACTTGAGTCTCTGAGGGGTAGATTCTTTACGTACAGGGACCTGTGTTTGCACGAAATTCAATATCCTACATACTCTGGAGTTAGTTACAGATCTTAAAAAGTGCGTTTCGGCGTTGTAATCTTGATGTTGAAATGGAGAATGGATAAGAATGAGACAGACGTTCGTTTGCATTCTTCGCGAGTTGTTCAACCATGTTCTGCAAAATGTACTTTGAGATTGATGTATGTTCTTGCGTTTCCAATTCGAGAGAAACTGAAAGTCATCTTTTATCTCAGCTTGAATGCAATATAATATATATATAAGTATGTGTATATATATATATATATATATATATATATATATAGTCAAACTTTTTGTAATAATAAAGCATTTTAACAAATGAAATCAATTATGATATCATAAAAAAAATCACACTGTACAATTTCTGTACAATTAAACTATTTAAACACATGAAAATTGACCAAATATATATGACCATTTAAAAAAAACATTACAATTTACCAACAAAAAATGTGAAATCATAAATAGAAAGAAATTTACTCATTGACAATTAAACTGTTTCCCTTAACATATTCAATATAGATTTGAAAAACATAATAAATATATAAATAAATAAAGTGAGCAGAAATTGAAAAATGGATATTTGTAGAACCTAGATGGAATCTTCAGGTCTCAAATGCCTAGAGTTCCTCAAATAAAGTGTGTGGTTTCATATTCATATTAGCCATTAAAAAAGTTAAAGAATATGAATTTGGGACTACCTACACACAAAAAATAGAGAAGTAAATTATTGAAAAACAAATAAGTTTAAGATAAAACGTGATTAAAAAAGATTAAGAAATAAATTTCACATAACCATATTGAAAGCACTGCTGACTAAGAATGAGGCAGCATAAAAACAAGTAAAGGAGATTATATGCACATGTTACCCCAAAAAACTTTTTTTAATGTTAATGAACCAATGGATAATTATGTACAGTATGGTCAAGCATATTCCTCAAATATATATATATTTGTTAGTTTCCTTATTATAAAAATATATTAATTGAAGCTAACGTTAATTTGTTACAAGGCACTTTTTAAACAGTTTTTAAAAGGGTAGTAATGGAAAAACATGCATTTTATTATTTTTTTCAAATGTAGAGTTTTTTTGCTAAATTAACTAAACAAATTTTAAAAATCTACATTACTGATTGTCAAGTTTTAAGTATTTGAGTCTAAAAAAAAAATCAAAGACATATTATAAAGATAGGAAAGAATAAGATATTGCTTGACACAGAGATACTGAAAAAAATTATTAAAATTCAATTATCAAAGTGTAGTTTAAATTCGGTAATATACATTTATATTAAAGCACCTACATATGAAGAGGCAACTCCACACTGACAACTTCTGCTAATCGTTAGTGAACCCTTATGGCATGTTTTGTACGCTTCTGTCAAATATGAAATTGTAATATTTGTTAGCACATCTGTTTCTTAGGAAATGAAAATTACAACTTCGATCGCTTATGAATTATTTTTTTGATTGAGAACTGATAACAATAAGGAATTACTTCACCTTCAGATTTTATTTACGAACTAGAGGGATAAATAATGAATAAAGAATATTAAAATAATTACAATTATACATATATCATTATCTAGGTGAAATAATTGCAACCTATTAACTGTTAACATGTAATTTTTCCATGTTTCTGTAACACTCATTTTTCCAGTACCTGTGGTTAGAGAAGTATTGGTGTAAATATTTTTATCGTTTTATTTTATACATTCATTTTATTTATTTTTTTGTATTATTCCTTTCATTCCCTATGGGAATATATTTATTAAGAATATTTCTTTTGGTATTGCTATAGCATTTTTCTTATATGGAATTCAGGATTGGTCCATTTTCTATAAATTTTTCATTATTTTCATTTTCATATGTAGTGTCACAGTTTATTAGGCAATTTGCATATAGAAGTTTCTGCTTAATCGGTTTTCATATTCAAACACAAACCATTTTCAACTTCCGCATATTGTAGAATATTTCCCTTAATAGTTTCGCGATATAGATTTCTATTTTCTAATTTTTATTTCCTTTTGATTAATTAGTTCATTTAGCAATATTGAATCGATGTGATTTTCTAACGTATGCTAACAATTGATCATCGTGTTTTTTAGTTGTTATTTTATTTGCAAAAAAAAAAATTATTACATATCTATTTTTCTTAGCGTGGCTAACGCAGAAATAAAATCTGCAAAATATAATTTTTAGCAGATTATTTTTTCTTTCTTTAGAAAAATAAATAGTATGAAAAGCATACTAATACTAAACAAAATACATGTTGCTAGACAACGTCCGCTTTATTCATAAATTTAAAGATGATGTAAAATAAACACATGATTAAAATAAATCTCAACGTTTCAGTTTAATCTTTAAAACTATCATCAGGAGTAAAATTTTCTCAAATTCAGATCGGCAGGAAACTATCGATATGATACATATTCAAAAATTATTTACATGTAGTACATTGATTGTTTCCTGCCGATTTGTAAAAATTTTACTCCTGATGATGGTTCTAAAGATTAAACAAAAAAGTTGAGATTTATTTTAGTCATGTATTTATTTTACATCATCTTTTAATTTATGAATAAAGTGTGCGTTGAATAACAACATCTATTTTGTTTAGTATTAGATATTACAACGTAAAGTTTTTGATTATTAGCATACTAATACTATTTTTAATTTAAATGCCTTATTTAAGCTTAATTTTATAAGCTTGTGATTATTCTTATCATTTCAGCATCAGCAACAAGTGGCTGCAGCTGTAGAACGTGCCAAACAGGTGACAATGAGTGAATTAAATGCCATTGTTGGGGTAGGTATTTATTGTTCTTCTATAAAAAATTAATAATAAAGCGTGTATATTTCAAATACATAAAGACATTTTCTCTAAATGCATTGTTTTCTATTTTCAACATACTTTTGAAATACACTTTTATTGTTAAATTAATTTTATACATTTAATTGCAAATTCTGCATTTTCCCTGAGAAAGCTATAGAAGTAAATATATTAAATTTTTTAATCAGCGTCTCCTAAAGCAACTTTGAAGAAATATTTTTATTTTAATAGCACGTGCATAATCTAGAAAGAACTATATGCGATTTTTATTATTTATTATTCATTAGTTTAGTTTTATGCGACTTAAATTTTATCGCCAATTTATCTGAATAGATTAAATTGATATATAAATTATATCTTCAAAACTTAAAATTTTAATGTAAAACTTTGTTACAAAATCTATCATCTTTGCATTCCGGTTATAAAGTTTAATATCGGAATTAATTTTGCATTCAACAATAAGATGATAACTTATAGATGTTTAAATAAAATTTTCGAAGTAACCATTTTAAATAGAAGGTTAATTATAAGCTAAAATATATGTACTAGTATCTCCGAATCCTATTGATTACTTTGCATTCACAAAATGCTAAATAATTATTCCTGTAGAGTTTTCTCTAAAATCTGCCACTGGAAGTCATGATACTTGTTGGTTTCGAAGCTCAATAATTGGTAAGATTCCTTCATGTCAACTGCACGCCCAATTTGAATTAAAGGAACCTCGTTCCCGATGAGTAGTAAAGCAGCTTTTAAATTAAGCTTTCAAGAATTAATTAAAATTCTCCACACTTGAATGTTGCATTCAATATTGAATTCTAAATGCTCATTAGACCGTTTAAGTAAGCGTTTATAGCAGAGTGCCCTCCATGGTGAAAATGGAATAGAATTTCTCTACATACCTTTGTAGGCGAATATTTTTCGATCATTTTCCAAAAGATTCCATGGCAGCAAAGTTAAGGACATGGTTACTGCTTCAGCTTTAGAAAGATCCAAATTCCTCATGAGATCACTTGACTCATTTTACGGTGGATATTTGTAGCTCAGTAGAGTATAAATTGGCAGCGCACTCACAGTCCGTGGAAATACTTGACACGGAAGTATTTTTCTGAAGTTAATTCCTTCCTTGACGGAGGACTCTAAATCATAATAAATTATTAATTCGGGAGCACGAAATGTTGGAGTAATCCGGTATGTTAAAAGAAAGCTAAAATAGATGTCACTCTTATTTTCTTTAAAACGCATTCGGCAGACCAATCAAAATAAAAATGTATTTTTTTTTTTTTACTTTTATATTATGTATAAGTTGTATTTATTCTTGCATTAAGACTGATTTCAAAGACGTCTGCAAAGGCTCTAAATATAGTTCTAAAATTAGAATTACAGCACTTATTTCCAAAATTCCCTTTATCAATGCTTGACTTTGAAAATTTAAATGTCATTCGATGTGGATTCAAGTTTTAAAAATTAATCAAAACGTTCCAGTAATATGCTTAGATGGACACACATAACGAGGCCATAGATAAGGCATTATTCATTGCCTAAATCAGTTAAAGTTTAAAATATATCAGAATGCATTAGAAATGTTTTAAAAAAATGCAGTTTGCAATTTCTTTAAACTGTAATCAAATGTCTAAAGTGTGTTATACAGGGTGATTACAAATGATGGACTCGATTTTAAAAAATCGTATTTTCGAAACTACTGCACATATTACAATAAGTGATACATGAATTTAAAGAGAAATATATCAAGGTTTTTTTCAGTCACAAATGTTTGATATGTGACCCTCTTGTTACATAGCATACGTCCAATCTGTAATCCAGTTCGTCCCAAACATTTTGTAGCATCACTCTGTCAGTGTTTCTGAATTCTGCCCAAATGCGTTCTTTAAGTTCTTCCAGTGTCAAAGACATTGTTTATGTACCACCAATGCCGAAAACCAAGTGTTCAAAACTTAAAGAACGCATTTGTGAAGCTTTCAGAATCATTGAGAGAGTGATGCTACAAAATGTATGGAACGAACTCGATTACAGATTGGACGTATGCCGTGTAACAAAAGGGTCACACATCAAACATTTTTAACGAAAAAAAACTTGGTATATTTCTCTTTAAATTCATGCATCACTTATTGCAATATGTGCAGTAGTTTAGAAAATATGATTTTTTAAAATCGGGCCTATCATTTGTAATCACCCTCTATAGATCTTACGATAAATATTGTAGAAATTTTTTGAGCCTCAGTTTCTCTTATTAAAAAATTTCAAAAGTAGATTTTACTTACATTGACTGTCTGGCGCCTTAAAACTAGTTTTACAGCCTATATGAAATAAAATATTTATTAAAAACCACGAGGAGCCATATGATAATTTATGGTGATATAGTTTTGGTGAATTGAAAATTTTCGCGACCAAATTTGCGCCATAGATGTTCGAGACCGCCCGCCAGCCGGCTTTGTTCTCATTAAGTACTATATAGCAGAGTGAAATTACTTTAAAAATTAATGAATTCTAACTGTCTTTAATTCCTTAACACAATACCTATTAACTCCCATCTTCTTAGTAGAAAATAAAATGTCTACTTACAAATTTGAAGAGACTTGTAGAAGAAATGAGGTAGATGACTCACAATGATACATACTAGAAATGAAGACTTCATTAAATAAAAACTAAGGGCTTTTTATTATTATGTTCAATTTTACAACATCAATACTAAAGCAAGAACTGGATGACATGAATGAGAAACTCTCTCATTTTATAATGGTTTGCAACCAATCACAACTAGCCAGCACATGCTGGAACTCTTTTGCATATACAGCAGAAAGTTGAGTAACACTGTGCAACCTGAAAAACATGTCAACAAAGTTTAACTGATACCTTGTTGGTAACCAACCAACCATTCAATCAATTAACTATGAATTTAACTGAAAACCATAAAAACAAAATGTAAACAATATGGATGCCAGCATGCTGTTGAAGTTAAATGTTAGGGTTAGTTTTGTTAGTAAGTTAGTAGTTTTTATCATTGAAATATAGTAAAAGGTACCTTTTTAAATAAAACACTTAATACAAGAAATAAAGTTGAAAAATGATAGAAAAAACTTAATAAAAAGTGTGGTTCTTCCACAGGCTGTTCTCGCGAGTAGCAGAGTAGCGAGTAGCTTTTAATATTTAACGACATTTAAGGGGTCTCAGGACTCTTAAAAGTGGAAAAAATGAAAAAAAAGGACCATTTTCAATATTTAATATCTTAAAATGTGTATGGTTTAAAAAAACAAATGAAAGATATAAGTATGTCTTTTCATTGTATGTATTTAAAAAATTGCAAGATTCAGAATTAGCATTTACATAGGTCTCCAAACTGTCATATGTTTGACGAGCAGAAAATTGGTATAACGGCTTACGCACAGGATTACAAAATAAATATTGCAACTAAAATTAGAATTTTGCTCCTTACTTATACTTCAGATTGTAATAATCACACTGAACCTAAATAAATTTGTATTTAAAGCACTTTTATATTTTTAATACAAAGTTGTATTTAGCTAATACAAAATTTTAAAAATTTCAACAGTATATTCACCTAAAAAAATATTTTTTTGAACAATAAAAAGGAAATTTTAGGTTCAGTTTATACAGACTAACGTGAAACATATGTTTGGAAAATTTCATGAAAAAATATTCAGAAATTGTTTAGATATCCTGCGCATTATGCCCAAAAACGTCATTTGGAAAAAAATGACTTCAAAGTTTCGGAAACGCCGCTTCAGCTATTCAGCGGGTATAATTCTAAAAGCCATAACTTATGTTTTAATAGGAATTTCAAGGAACCAATTATATTAAAATGTTCAGAAAAGGTAAGAGTTTAACATCTAAAAAATTAAAATTTCAAAAATTTTGAAGCTTTAAGAGTCCCTTAACACTAAAAGAACATAAAAGTAGTGCAGATTAATCCTTTAAAATAATATAAAGTTTAAAAAGTAGGTAGATCATATACACCATCACCTCATGCTTAATATTGTGTTAAAACATACATCCCACGTGTCTAGTAGCGTAATTTCTCACAAAATAATGATATTTTCATGTGGTTGGCTAAGTTTAACATTTAATGAAATACGTCTTGTGTAATTTACCCACGGAGTCCTTGTCACCCTTGGGAAGGAGCGATAAATTCTCTTTTTGCTACTGACGCTCCCCTGCTGTCTATTTATTCCACTCTTATAGAATTTTTTCTCTGAAAATAATCTAACAGACAGGATGACAACCTCTCAAGCCTCGAGGGGGTGTAAAAGATACATCTCTCTGAGGCTCGTGATTAATCACGTATTTCTTCTCCACCTTTTAACAACTACTTTATATAATAATGGAATATATAGCTCCAGTATAAAATATTACCTTTATAGCAGAGTTCCAAAATTATAGTAGATAGAAATGAGTCCTTAGAATTCAGTATTTTTCATTCATTCCATATTTAGAATTTAAGTTTATTATATTATATTGTTTTGGGATATTTTCAAATAAAATTAATAAAATTAAAATAACATACACTGTTAAAAATTTTGCCGCATTCTGGCAGGTCATTCAACCGTTTTTTGAAAAAATAGTTTTATAACCATAATTTAACTATATTCTGACCATAAAATGGCCAATAATATGGTAAGAATAGTGTTAAATTACGGTTGTGTAACCGTTTTCGGAAAAAACGGTCAAATGACCTGCCAGAATGCTGCAATTTTTTTAACAGTGTATATCACAGACTATATACTATTAAATAGCGTGTAATTTACGCCTTGCTATAAAATGTTACCTTCCAGTTAAATAAAGTATAGTCGAACAAAACAGAATTTAGAATTCGATATTTTTTAATTTATTAACTATTTAGAATCAAGCTTAATTATATATTGGATACTATGAAATAAAATTCAAATAAAATATCAACAACATGTCCTAGACTCTATCCCGTTAGAATAAATATATATTAGGACCTACTATAAAATATTATATTCCTTTCAGAGTTTCAAGTAGGTAAAAGTCAGGTAAAAGTAGATTTGAGAATTTCACATTTTAAATTCCATTAACACTCATGCAATTACATTGTTTAGAATAATTCCAAAATTAAATTAAAATAACATGAAATTCAGGCTCGTGATTCATCACACAGTTTTTGTATTCCTCCCGGACCTTGAGACTTTATCTCCTAATCCTTCGGGTTAGGTGCCCATATGGGTGCTCTGTGCTCAGTCGTTCACAATGCCTATGGTTAAAAATAATTTAATTTTTAGGCTAATATTTTATGATTCATTATCGTAATATAAATACAGTAGAGTCCCAATTATCCGAGTTAACGGGGACCAAGCTCACCTCGGATAAGTAGAAAACTTGGATAAACCGGATTTACTTAATTCGTCACTAACTAAAGTTTTGAAATGTAAATTTGCGCACAATTTATTATTTTTTATGGTACTACTTACAGTTCGTATGATCTACACTTCCAATGCTTTTATTTAAATGGAGAATGAATTTTTTCATTTGAAGAAGTCTTTGGTAGTTTTTCGTTTGTTGGGTGATAAAATAATTATTTGTTGCATTGTGTTACGCCGCTGTATTAGCTTCATCAGAATTGCTGGTGTAGCTTCTTTCTACTTCTCAATGTATTCAATATTTTTAACTATCTCAGATTTGCTCCCTTTTCTTCTAGTTTCGATTGTTTTCATTATCACTGCTCTTTTGTTCGCGGTTTTCAACCATGTCTGCAATAATTTTCACATATAATTTTTTGTTGTTTATCCTCTCAGCAATATCTTCTTTAGTAAGGAGTTACTGAGTTGAAATTTCCGAACCAAGAATTAAGAAACTGTCATCTTCAATAAAGTAGTAGGTGCACATGAAAGAGAAGTCGTAAAAATTTAGAACTCTGATTTTCCGATCAGAAAGGAAAAAAAATGGTCGTGTTTTTTTTTTTCAGTAACTCGGTTAAAGCAAAAATTCGGTTAAGCGAGATTCGGATTATTGGGATTCTACTGTATTCGGGCTGGAAATTTTAACAGCTCGTCATCAGCCAAAGTAAAGACGTGTTCGAAAGCGGACAAGCTCACAAATAAATGACCTTGACTTTTCCAACAATAATATATGTTCTTAAAGCGAACATTCTTAAAACCCTATAAAAGTATAGAAAAAGTAAAAGCATTTGAAAGAATAAAACTTTTATCACAGTAAAAGGCGTGCAGCAACAACAAGTGTTGAAGCAACTCTTTACTTTTTATGTCCATAGATCGAGAGCCAAATTCAAATCCCAATTCGAGTGAAACCTTCCAATAAAAAAAATGTTATGTTGTACAGAAATATAAAAGTAACATAAAACCACATGTCCCAGTACACTGTAAGAAAAGACAACTTGTTCGTAATCCATTCAAATATAACATAACCACGTATAGAAATATGCAATAACCTCTCGCGAGTTATCCACGCTTCAAAAAAGCGTTCTTTATAGGTAGAAACCTCGGATATTAATATAATTTCGAGATTTAAAGAAGCATTTATAAAAATAAAGTTTCTCGTTCTCCCACCGATTTTCAGAAACGTTTTCGAATAGTTTTTACAGCGTAGTAATCAGTTTTCTCAAAACGGAATATCGGTTTTTAGGATGCTGATGCTGTCAGTTTGCAGTTAAACATTTTCAGCTGCATCACTAAATTTATACATGCAAAAGTGACAACATAATATTAATGTTAATGTTAATGCAGTGAAATTAGCGTATTTGTCTGTAAAGCATGTTTGTTGAAGATGAAAATGTTTACTTAATAATGGATAGAATCCGACAAACCTATATGTGCAATTCCATTGTAACTGACATAACATTTTATCATCGAGTTTTGTTTTCAAAACTGTGTAGAAAATTTACTAATAAAGCTAGAGGGCGATTCTCAAAAGGTGGGCACTGGACACAAGTCATAACTTTAAGCCTTTCAAACATAACTTTAATTATCATTGACTTTATTTATTTATTTTTTTTTACACTGAGTTTTTAATTCTATTCAGAGATAGAAAATGACAATTTATTCTAAAAGTTTTGTATAAATACCTTAAAATTTTATTATTTTATGCTAAAGAGGCCAATTTCGGACATTCGTAACGTTAACTGCTCCAATGTACCACCAAGAAAAAGAGTTATAACTTTTTTCCAGGTGGTTCTAATGGTAAACAACGAATGCATAAAGGAAACGAATGATTTTTTGATAATTTCGTTAAGAGATGGCAGGCTGATTTATTGCTTTTTTGAGGATAGAAGGACTTTTCTATAAAGCATTTTTCTGTATTTTGTTATGTTCGAAAGTAACGTACGTAACAAAGCATTTGATTTTATTATTAATATTACTGGATAACAAAAAGTTAATTATACATATATATATGTATACGGACACATTTACTACATTCTTAGTCTTAAGAATTTTTTAAATACTAAGAGCAACGTCCAAAATCTTTAAGTCCAAAATCTGCAAATGTCCAAAATTTGTAACGTACACAACTGCTAATTAAATGCTTTAATCATTAATTTTCCAGAATAGTTGCTGTCTTTTAATGTTTGTGTATAATTTTGTAGACATACTATTAAAATATTTATATATTATATTTATAGACAAAATACTATACTATTAAAAAAAATTTGGCCTTAAATTTTAAAATTTTAAAAATTAGATATAGTTAACGTTTAATGCTCCCACCTTTTGAGAATCTCCCTAGAACAAATTTTTACAATTTAAAATATTTCTTACTAAAGACTTAATACACAAATACCTGCAGATTATTTCAATCTTTCTTTGAGTCCCAAAAAATTGCAATTCAAAATTCTGTAACTGACGTAACATAAAATAGACAAACATTTTTTCTGCCTTCAGTGAAGTGTAAAAATTATCAAGATTATCCCATTAAAAAAGGTGATTTAATGTATTCAACAACACTAAGTAATGCCAAATTATAACAGTAACTTCTTTAATTAATTTCTGAATAATAAAAAACAAAAAAAATGGCATTTACACGTGTAACTGACGTAACATTATGACTTTACAAAGACAATAATGGTACTTAACTTAGTTTGTAAACAGTAATTTACAATGCCTTTTTATTAGACTTTTTCTATAGAATATAAAAATATCAATTTTTCCAATCATACCCTTAAATTAAACATTATAAATTTGATTCCCCCCCCCCCCAAAAAAATGATGATTTTCTGTGGAATTGCCCATATTCCAGATTGAGAAAACTGTTTGTTTAATGTACGAGGTGTTTCTAAATGAATATCGGGGTTTTAACGCTTGGTAGTATTTATTACATAAAATTTAAAATTATACTTAATACATAAAATGAAAGAGCAACTCAAACAGTTTTACCTACAAGCTTACAAGTGTTCAATGTGAACACCTTTCGTCACACTTCGCACATCCAGCCGATAGCCCAGTTCTTCCCAAACGTTGATTAGCGTTTGTGGGATCATTGTTGCAACAGCTGCAATGGTCAGCTGGTAGTGGAGGCACATACACAAGATTCTTTATAAACCCCCACAAGTAGAAATTACATGGCGTCAGATCGAGTGACTGTCTGAAAAGAACTTCATTGCTAATCAACGTTTGGGAAAAACTGAGATATCGACTTGATGTGGCCGTGTGACGAAAGGTGCTCACATTGATCACTTGTAAGTTTGTAGTTAAAACTATTTGAGTTGCTCTTTCATTTTATATATTAATTATAGTTTTGAGTTTTCTTTAATAAATATTACCAACCGTTAAAACCCTGATATTCATTTAGAAACACCTTGTACTATAAAGCTACTCGGAAACGTTTCTGAAAATCAGTGGCAGCAAAGGAAATTTTGCTTTTATAAATGCTTCTTTAAATCATCTAATATATATTTGTTTCTGAGGTCTCTATAGATAAAGAACACTTTTCGAAATCGTGGATTAATTCGGAAGAAGTTATTTTATATATTCGTCAATGATTACATTATACTTTGATAAATTAGGAAACATTTTTTAAAATTTTGTTTTTACAGTGCAGACATTTTTAGTCTAAAAAGTTTTTAATTAACTTTTTAGCATTTTTAGCGATGCAAAACTAAACTTTTACTTCAGCTACAGAAGCAGCTTGATGAAATTCAGACAACTAGCCTATAAATGTATTTTCTTAATATCTGTGTCTTACTAACAATATCGATGGAAAAAGAAAATAAAATAAATTGGAAGAATTATCGCTTAAAAAATTTAGTAATACAATTTTAATTCAATATTTAATATGACTTCAAAATAAATGATTAAATAAAAAACAAACAAGAGTATTTGCTCTTGTACCCTGCTGTTAAGAACGCACGAAATACTTAAAAGTCCTCTGTCATCAGCAATGAACTTGTCAAGAGAATTTGAGCAAAATCGGTTCGTGCGATATGAAATCTAAATATGAAACATAAAAGAATATTTTAGTTTCTTGGTTCAGACCCTGATGAGGTACGGCCCTGAAAATACATAAATATTGTACTGTGATTGATAATGGACTTGTGAGCAAAGTCGGTTTTTAAATATGTAATTTAAATCATAAGCGTAATTTTTTTTTTGCTTCCATACCCTGCCCCTGAAGAGGTATAGCCCTGAAAATACATAAGTATTGTACTGGCATCGATAGTGAACTTGTGAGCAAAATTTGAATAAAACCGGTTCCTTAGATTTTAAATCAAAAACATAAAACATTGTATTTTTTGCTCCTGGGGCCCGGCCCTGATGAGGAACAGTCCTGAAAATACATGAATATTGTACTGGCATCAACAGTGAACATGTGAGAAAAAATTGAGTAAAACCGGTTCCTTAGATATGTAATTTAAATCAAAATATAAAAGATTTTATTTTTTGCTTCTGGATCCCGGCCCTGATGAGGAACAGCCCTGAAAATACATGAATGTTGTACTGGCATCAACAATGAATTTGTGAGAAAAATTGGTTTCTTAAATATGTAATTTAAATTAAAAACATAATTTTTTTTTCTGCTTCCGTGTTCTGACCCTGGTGAGGTAGAGCCCTGAAAATGCATGAATATTGTACTGATACGGACAATGAACTTGTGCGCAAAAGTTGATCAAAATTGGTTCCTTAGATACGTAATTTAAATTCAAACATAAAAGAATGCTTTTTGCTTCTGGATCCAGCCCCTGGTAAGGTATGGGCCTGAAAATAAGTGAATATTGTGTTGATATCGACAACTTGTGAGCAAAATTTGAGCAAAATCGGTTCCTTAGATACGTAATTTAAATCAAAAACATAAAAGTTTTTTTTTTTTACTTCTGGATACCGGCCCTGGTGTGGTACAGCCCTGAAAATACTTGAATGTTGTACCAGCATCGACAATAAACTTATATTCAAGATTGGAAGAAAATTCGTTCGACGCAAATGGATTAAAATTTATTGCAATATTTAACCGAGATAGACAGGCAGCAAACAACGCATGTAGCGTATCATATTTCTTCCAATATTGGCTAATTGTTATCTAATTGTTGTCCCATGTTGTTTCACAGTATGAAATGTCCATCTTGTTCTTGGCGTATCATTGGTCAACAAACCATTTGCCAATAAGGCTGAACAGTAGTACAACTTTTAGGTTCTTAGATGCACTCGAAATAAGAGGGGTCTCTGAACCCCACCATTTCTCAATGGTTTCCACAAAATGCCAACAATCTGTGCTACTTGAGAAGGTTAAATAATAGCAGGTAAAATCATCCCTAGTAATACATCAGTAAAAATAATTTAATACGTGTTTTTTATAATATATGTGTTTTATTTAAAATGAAAAATAAAGCGTAATATATATATTTCTTAAATCTATAATCATGAATGACAAACATTATTTTATAAAGGCATACTGCTGACAGCATTGAATACTTGGGACTAATAAAGAACCATTATTTTACTCGTTCATATTCGGTGAGAAGAGAAACATTTTTAAGATGTCTTTTTCATTAAGATCATATTTGTAATTCAATTTCTCACTCCCTCATGTGGCTTAGATGACATCTTTATTTATGTTAAACATAATAGACATAACATACAAGTGACATAATGCTTGATTACAAGTGAAGATTTATGAACGTATTCTTATCAAATTTCGTGTTGTGCTAGATTACATCAGTTTTTCTTGTCATAATTTGTGAGAAAATTGATAAATAACTCAAAGAAACAACTTATTTTGAAAAACTTATTTAAATTCCCATTGTGAAATAACAAACACATGAATTTAGAAATTTGTCAGTATGTTTATTTAAAAAGCGCGCTTGTTTACATGATACTTCTTGTTTTGTTAAACAATTTACAGTGAAAAAGATTAGTGGATGTGTATAAAATGCGAATTTTTAAAATCACCTAAATAATCTCTTGTTTTGTGGAAAACAGTTTTTCGTGCAGGGCTTTAGAAATATATGATTTAACATTTTCTCTTTCTAGTAATGCAGTAAAACCTGTGATAACAGAACTTTTGTATAATAGAATCCTATTTTAAATGAAAAATTGCTTGATCCCGGCGGAAATGATGTAATATAATTGTGGTAGATAGTGTCGATGTAAAATCAACGTAGATTCACGGAAAGTTTCCGTATAATTTTACACGAAATCCCAACTTTTTCAGGTTAAAAGGTACAATCTCATAAATTTATGTCGTGAAAATATAATTTCGGTATACTAACATGTTTGTAAGAGCAAAACCCGTTTATTTAAGGTGTCTGGAATATATAGTACTAACGAGCATTTCCCGTATTAGTTTTATTTTATATTTTTTTTCAGTGTAAACTTGTTAAGGCGGAAACTTGTCAAAAGCGGAATTTGTTTCCTGCCCATTTCGACTCCGTCTTATCAGATTTTACTCTTATATGATATGATCTGATACCTATATTTCCCGGTTCATGATAGACTTTGCTGCAATATGATATACTCTAATAAGCAGAGTATTTCTTTTCATATACTCGATACATTATGAAAATGAATAAATATGCGTAAAAAGTATATTTTAATGTCATGTTAGACGGATATATTATCGTAAATGAGACATATACATGATTTATCAGTTCATGATATGATCTGCTGTGTTATGATGCGGTTTGATAAGAAAATTTCTTGTTTAAACATTACATATTAGAAAAAAATAGACAAATATATTTAAAATATGTATTTTTTTTAATTATCATATGTATACATATCGTCATATGTGACAGATTTTATTGAAATAATAGTTCACAATGTCTCAAAAGGGGATTTAAATTATCCTTCTAGTAATATCATGATATCAGCGGGTATATATTTGATTGGCCGATTGGTATGAACTATAGCAAACTATAGAAAAGTTTAATTAAAATAATAAAACTTTGTAATAAAATAATAAAACTTCTAAAACAAACACGTGTCCGCAAGCGAACACGTGTTTGTTGTAGCTGATGACGAGCTGTTATGTTTTTAGCTCGAAACGCGTCTTGTGTATTGTTTTATTTTATGGTGATTTTTTACAAAGTTTTATTATTTTAATTACTTCAAATCGCCAGTTTTCGGTGCTGTTTCGCTATAGAAAAGTTTGTTTTATGTGTTTGAGCAACACCTCGAATTCTATTGCTTTAAAAATTATTTATACGAATGATTATTAAATTTTGTTTTTATGTGTTTTAACAATCCCTCGGTTTTTTTTTTTAATTTATTTAAGAGAATAATTATTATCTCTATAAAGAACTCTTATTATTATCCTATTTATAACGTTCTTCTTATTTACAATTTCAATGGCGCCTTTACTGCTTATCAAACAATAAACAAGTAGTATTTTTTGCGAGGAAAAAAAGCTCATGCATTTTTTTATTATTATTATTTCGCATAAATTTTGCCCAAATAATTATTTATTTCGGCAAAATTCACTGAAAATTTCGCAAAATGAGTGAAACTTTTTACAATCATGAACAAACATTATAATTGTTATTTTCATGAATTTATTCATAATAACAACACTTTACTTGTTCATTATTTACATTAAGAACCAAAAGAACTTCTTAGATTAACTTAGACTAATTTCATTGTTTACATGTTCATTCACTTATTTTACTGTGCAATTAAAAATAATTTAATTTTTAGAATTATATTTAAAATATTAAAATATATGTAGCTGATTAATAAATAACAAACTAAACATAAAATATGTTAATATATGCTGTAAATTCTTATTTTCATTCTACTGTCTCATACTCTATTTCGCTAAAATTTTAATTATCTAGGTTTTTTTTTTTTTTTTTTTTTTTTTTTTTTTTTTTTTTTTTTAACCTTATTTATGCTCTGAGGAGCTAAATTGCAAATTTTTAAACCATCAAAATTCTTCTCTTTAAATTTCTATTTATAAATTTAAGTGTGTTAATTCGTATTATCTATTGATCTAATAATGCTTAACTATTATTTTTTTTTCGTTAAACATGCTCAAGAATAGTAAAGAAATTTTCATGAGATTCTCCTCCACATAACGGAGACAGTATTGGTAAAAATTGCCATATATCTTTTTCAAACAAAACGCAAATTCGTTAATCGCTACCATCAAAATATAATTTTCAAAATTATATTTGAAACAGATTAAGCTGATTAATAATAAAAAACTTAAAAAGAAAAAATAAATAATACTTCACACCTAATATGACTCGAAGAACATATTTTACTTCCTTCAAAAAAATAATTATCTGCATTTTTTAATACTATTTCCGTTTACAGGAAAAAATAGCAGGTCCTTTGTATATTATACGAATTATTTCTCTTTATTTTTTTTATATTTATAAATTCAAATTTATGTTCTGCATTTAATTAATAATACATAAATGAATAAGCATTAAATAGAATTTTTTTAATATACAGGCTCTTGTACAACAGGCATATTTGTATAAATTTCCCCATAATAACTCGCATGATAATGTTGAAAAATTTTCTATATTGTACGAACACACATACACACGCATATATACACACACACGTTCAAGCAACAGAAACTTAGGCTAGTCAATTGGCCTTGCAGTGACCACGGTGTATTTAAGGAATATTGGGGGAATTTGAAAATTAATTATGTATACTACAATGGGAAATTCTCGCTAGAAGAAATGCTTTAAATGCAACAACATGTTTTGTGTTTTGTTTCTAATAATCGGATGTTTGATTATATCACATTTATCTACGTTTCTTGAGTTAGAATTTTAGGTACAAGAACTTTGTCACATTTATGGGTTATCTGCTTTAGGAACATTGACCTTGTTTTAAATTAAAATTTACGTTTTGCATTGACCTAATAATTCTTATGTGATATTTTTCGCAATTAACATATTTATGAATAGTAAACATATTTGTATAAATATATTCCAATTAATTCAGATGATGTTGTTGAAAATTCTGTAAAATGATCAACATATATCTCTTTTAAAAACGAGAGACTAACTTGTTACCAGCCGCAATTCAATGGTTAACATTTATTATTATTATTATTATTTTAAAACATATTTAATTGATTAATAAATAAAAAACTTCTTAGAAGATAGAATAATATATACATCACAACAGGGCAATTATCGTATTCTTTTTTCCTCTAAAAATTTTAATTATCTACGTTTTTGTTTTCTCATCATCATTTTCAGGGAAGAAAAAGTCAATATTTAACATATTAAAATTACACTGTGTAAATTTCAAACTGTTTATAAGATTAAATATCCCTTCTATATTGATTTAATAATGCTAAAGTAATATTTTTTTATAATATAAATACTCATACATAGTAAAAATATTTGTATAAATTTCCTCCAAATAGCTGAGACGATATTGGTGAAAATTTTGTAAAATGGTTGAACATATCTCTTTCAAACAAGACTAACTCAAACTTGTCAACAACTATCATGTAACGACCACCATAATTTAATTTTTAAAATTACTTTTCTAAACAGATTCAGTTTGTTATTAAATTAGAAACTTCCTAAAAGTTAAAATGATATATCATCAGTAACATTTCATTATGGCATTTTTTTCAACTACAAAAAATTTTAATTATCTATGTTTTTCTTTTCTTATCTTCATTTTTAGGAGGGTAAAAAGGCAAAGCCATTAAAATGATTCCCTTCAAATTTTCTTTAATTCATAAATTTTATTTTCCAGTGTACATTATCTAATAATGCTTAAGTATTATTTTTTCGCAATAAATATGCTTATGCACAAAAACATTTTTGCATAAATTTATTCCAAATAGCTCAAATAATGTTGTTGAAAATTTTGTAAAATGCTTAAACATATCTCTTTCAAACAAGACCATATCAAACTTGTCAAATACCACCATGCAAAGACCACCATAATTTAATTTTATAAATTATTTTTCAAACAGACTTTGCTTATTACTAAATTAGAAACTTCATAGAAGTTAAAAGGATATATAATATCCAAATAACATTCAATTATGGCATTTTATTCACCTGAAAACAATTTCAATTATCTACGTTTTTATTTTCTTATTTTCATTTTTAGGAGGAGAAAAAGCAAATCTTTAAACCATTAAAATGATTTTCTTTAAATTTTCTTCCATTTATAAATTTAAATTTCCGCTTTACGTTATCTAATAATGCTTAAGTAGTATTTTTTCGCAATAAATATGCTCATGCACAAAAATATATTTGCATAAATTTGCACAAAATAACTCAAACAATGTTCTTGAAAATATTTTAAAATGATTGAACATATCTCGTTCAAACAATACTAACTCAAACCTGTCAAAAACCACCATGCACCCATTATGGTGGTTGCACCGTGCAACCACCATAATTTAATTTCATTATTTTTCTAGCAGATTCAACATATTATTAAATTAGAAATTTCGTAGACGTTAAAATAATATAGCATACCCAATAACATTCATTTATAGCATTTCCCCCCGTCCCTGAAATTTTTTTTAAATTATCTATGTTTGTATTTTATCTCCGTTTTCGGAAGGAAAAAAGTCAAATCTTTAAATCACTAAAATGATTTCCTTAATATTTTCTTCCATTTATGAATTTAAATTTCCGCTGTACGTTATCTAATAATCCTTAAGTTGCATATTTTCGCAATAAACATGCCCATCCATAGTAAACATACTTGCATAAATTTCCTCCAAATACCTCAAATGATGTTGTTGAAAATTTGTAAAATGCATATCTCTTTCGACAAGATCAACACAAACTTGTACCACTATGCAATGCACTGTAAAAAAAAAAAAAAAAAAAAAAAAAAAAAAAAAAAAAATATATATATATATATATCTATAAAGTTGCTAAAATTTTTCTAGGAAACTAGGATTCCTAGAACTTTTTATGTAACGGCAACAATAAAAATTCATGTAACAGACACACTTTTGCGCCAAAAATAAAAAAATCTGTAAGGTTACTAAGAATGTTTTAGGAAACTGGGATGCCTAGAACTTTTCATGTAACTGCAACCAGGGTTACAGATGAAATTTTAGTAAGATTACTGCAATTTTAGCAGAATGATTTGTAAAGTTACAGATTTCTGTAGCTTTACAAAAACTAGTTTTGTAGATTTGCAGCTTTTTTGTACAGTTACAGATAAAAGTTTAGTAAGCATGTAACTTTACATCTGTAGAACTACAGATTTTTTTTTACAGTGTGGCCACTATAATTTGATTTTTTTAAATTATTTTTCTAATGGATTCAGTTTATTACTAAATCCTAAAATGTTATACCAATAACCTTCAATTATGGTATTTTATCCCCTTGAAAAAATTTTAATTATCTATGTTTTTCTTTTCTTATCTCCATTTTTGGTAGGAGAAAAGATAAATCTTTGAACCGTTAAAATGATTCCCTTTAAATTTTCCCCCATTTATAAATTTAAATTTCTGCTGTACATTATCTAATAATGCTTAAGTAGTATTTTTTCGCAATAAGCATGATCATGCATAGTAAACGTATTTGCATAAATTTCCTCTAAAAAACTCAAGCGATGATGTTGCAAATTTTTTAAAATGAATGAACATATCTCTTTCAAACAAGACCAACTCAAACTTGTCAACAACTACCATGCAACGGCCACCACAATTTAATTTATAAATTATTTTCCTGACAGATTCAGCTTATTACTAAATTAGAAAATTCATAAAAGTTATAATGATATATCATACCGAAAAACATTCAATTATGGCATTTCTTTTCCATGAAAATGTTTTTAATTATCTATGTTTTTATTTTTTATCTCTATTTTCTGGAGGAGAAAAGGAACACTTTAAACACTTAAAATGATTCCTTTTAAATGTTCTTCCTTTTATAAATTTAAATTTCTGCTGTACATTAGCCAATAATACTTTAGTAGTATTTCTTCGCAATAAACATGTTGATGGACAAAAACATGTTTGAATAAATTTACTCCAAATAATTCAAACAATGTTGTTGAAAATTTTGTAAAATGTTTGAACATATCTCTTTCAAACAAAAGCAATTCAAACTTGTCAACAATCACCATGCAACGGCCACCATAATTTAATTTATAAATTATTTTTTTAATAGATTCAGCTATTACTAAATCCTAAAATGTTATACCTAATAACATTCAATTATGGCATTTTATCCCTTGAAAAAATTTTTAATTATCTATGTTTTTCTTTTCTTTTCTCCTTCATTTTTAGGAAGAGAAAAGACGAATCTTTAAACCATTAAAATGATTCCCTATAAATTTTCTCCCATTATAAATTTAAATTTTCCACTGTGCATTATCTAATATAACTTAATTAGTATTCTTTTTTCGCAATACATATGCTCATGCATAGTAAACGTATTTGCATAAATTTCCTCCAAAATAACTCAAACGATGTTGTTGAAAATTTTGTAAAATGCATGAGCAAATCTCTCTCATACAAGACCAACTCAAACTTGTCAAAAACCACAATGCAATAGCCACCTTAATTTAATTTATAAATTATTTTTCTGACAGATTCAGCTTATCACTAAATTAGAAACTTCATAGAAGTTAAAATGATATATCATACCCAACAGCATTCAATTATCACATCCCCCCCCCCTCTTTTTTTTTTTTTTAAATTATCTGTGTTTTTATTTCCTTATCTCCATTTTTTAGGAGGAGAAAAGGCGAATCTTTAAACCATTAAAATGATTCCTTTTAAATTTTCTTCCATTTATAAATTTAAATTTCCGTTGTACATTATCTAATAATGCTTAAGCAGTATTTTTTCGCAATAAATATGCTCATGCATAGTAAACATATTTGCATAAATTTTCTCCAAAATAACTCAAACGATGTTGTTGAAAATTCTGTAAAATGGATGAACATATCTCTTTCAAACAATAGAAACTCAAGCTCGTTAACCGCCACCAAAATGGGGGGGGGGGGGCTATTTTCTGTCAGGGGAGGGGCGGAAAAAAAGAGATTATCCCGTTTCGAATTTTCCACTGAGGCCTCACTTTTTCCCTCTCAGGCGACCAAACGATTTTCACGGTCCGTTACATCCCGGTTGTGTGCGGTGAAACTGAATCTAAGGAAAGTTTTCCAGAAGGTGAATAGAAAAAAATTACATCCACCCCTCCGAAACAGAAAAAAAAGAAGAGAAAAAAATGCTAAGATACAATTTTTACGCTCAGAAGGACATAGGAGAAAGAGGCGTGTCTAAATTAATATTTTCCAAATGAATCAACAGAACAATGACATTCGTATTTTATTTTATCTTATTTTATTCCATTTCTTCTCTTTCTTTTCTCGTAACAAAAAACCAATGATGACAAAATATTTTCTACTCATGTTCTCATATTCATGTAAGTTTTATTAGAGCCCGAGTGCTATTGTTTTCACTTCTAAAAAAACTAAAATAAACGAAATAAATATAATAAAAGTGGTGTTTAAAAAATATCTTGCCATTTTCTAGTGAGAGTAATGATGATAAACCTTTAAAAATATTAACGCAGTGGAGCATCGGTTATACGCTTCTCGTTTCTGTTTTTTTTTTCTTTCTTGTTTTTGTTTTTTCATTTATTCGTTTTTGAGTTTATGTGGCAATTCATTTCTGTGCGATGTAATGATAAAATATTTCTTTTATACGATACGAGTAAATTCGCAATTCTACTTATACGTTTTTTCTCCAAAAACATTCTAATCCGCAATTCATTCTAAGAAATTTTATTCTTGTTTAGAAGATATTTTAGTGGGAAATTTTGTTCCTATTCAGATTATCTATGTAACTATTTTTATCTTTTGCCTTTTTTTTTTTTTTTTTTAATTTATCCCCCAAAAATGGAATCTTATGGAAAAAGGACATTTTTTGTAAAAATCTTAATAATGTAAATCTTCACAAAAGTTCATTATTGTTTCGTTTATTTAAATGTCAACAAAATAGGCATAGGTATGTTTAAAAAACAATAGTACAGTGGAACATTTATGCATTTTGCATTTTTTATTTATTTTTTTTTTTATTATTATTATTATTCCCCAAAAATGGAATATTATGGAAAAAGGACAATTTTTGTAAAAATCTTAATAATGTAAATCTTCGCAAAGGTTCATTATTGTTTCGTTTATTTAAATATCAACAAAATAGGCATAGGTATGCTTAAAAAACAATAGTACAGTGGAACATTTATGCATTTTTAGTTTTTTAGTTTATTTAGAAATTCATTTTTTTGTGATGTAATAATGAAATATTTCGTTAATACGCTGCAAGTAAATTCTTAATATCCCTTGTATGCATTTTCGTCCAAAAACATTCTACTCTGCAATTCATTCTCAGAAATTTTATTCTTCTTTAGAAGACACTTTAGTAGAAAATTTTATTCCTACTCAGATTATCTATGTAACTTTTTTTTAATATTTTTCTCAGAAATAGAACTTTGTGGAGAAAGGATGATTTTTGCAAAAAATTTTATAATGAAAAGCTTTGTAAAGGCTCATTATAGATTCGTTTATTTAAATGTATTTAAATTTCAGTAAAATATAACAGTATAAGTAAATTTAAAAAAAAAATCAATAAAGTAGAGTATCCTTTATACACTTTTAATTTATGCGTTTTTCTTTCGTTCTTTCCTTATTAGTTTTTGATTCTACTCCGTAATTTCTGCTCAGAAATTTTAGTTAAAAATTTTATTTCTATTCAGATTATTTATGTAATTTTTTTTTCAGTTTATTTTCCTGAAATGAAATCGTATGGAAAAAGGAACTTTTTGCAAAAAAATAAAAATAAAATAAAATAAAAATAAATAAATAAACATATAAATAAATAAATAAATACATAATTGAATAATGTAAAGCTCCGTAAAGGTTCATTATTGTTTCGTTTATTTAAATTTATTTAAATTTCAGAAAATATATAACCGTATAGGTATCTTTAACAATAATAATAATGATACACTTGAGCGATTTTATGCAGCAATTCATTTATGTGTGCTGTAAGCATAAAATATTTCATTTATAAGACACAAAGTAAATTCTTAATATCACTTATAGGCATTTTCCTTAAAAAAATATTCTACTCTGCAATTCATTCTAAAAGATTTTATTCTTGTTTAGAAGGCATTTTAGTAAAAAAAAAAAATTCCTATTTAGATTTCTATGTGACTATATCTCTTGTTTTTTCTAATTATCCAGTAATGGAGTCTTATAAAAAAAAAAGTTTTTTTTTTTTTTCAAAAAATTGAATAATGTCAAGCTTAATAAAGGTTCATTACTGTTTCATTTATTTAAATTTATTTAAATTTCAGTAAAATATAACCGTATAGGTATCTTTTAAAAAATCTAGCAATACAGTGGAACATCTTTTATACGCTTCTCATTTATGCATTTTTTTTTCTTTATTTGTTTTTGAGTTTATGTAGCAATTCATTTTTGTGTGATGTAATGATGAAATATTTCGTTTCGTTAATATACGGCACACAAGTAAATTCATAATATCACGTATATGCATTTGCCTTCAATAACATTCTACTCCGCAATTGATTCTAAGAAATTCTAGTTAGAAATTCTATTCCTATTCCGATTATGCATGTAACTTTTCTTCAATTTATTTCCCATAAATAGAATCTTATGGAAATAGGATAATTTTTGTAGAAAACTGAATAATGTAAAACTTTGTAAAGGTTCATTATTGTTTCGTTCATTTAAATTTATTTAAATTTCAGTAAAGTATAACCATATAGGTATCGTTAAAAAAAAATTAATACAATGGAGCACCCTTTATATGCTTTTTATTTATGCGTTTTCTTTCTTTCTTTCCTTATTCATTTTTGAGTTTATGTGGCAATTTATTTCTGTGTGCTGTAAATGATAAAATATTTCGTTTATTCGACACAAGTAAATTCTTAATATCACTTATACGCATTTTCTTTCCAAAAACATTCTGCTCCGCAATTCGTTCTAAGAAAATTTATACTTGTTTAGAAGACATTTTAGTAGAAAATTTTATTCCTGTTCAGATTATCTATGTAACTTTATCTATTTTTTTTTTCAATTTATTTCCCAGAAATGGAAACGTGTGAAAAGAGGATAATAATAATAATAATAATAATAATAATAATAATAATAATAAATAGAATATTTTAAAGTTTCGTAAAGCTTCATTATTGTTTTATTTAAATTTATTTAAATTTCAGTAAAATATAACCGTTTAGAGGTATCTTTAAATAATAATAATAATAGTGAAGCATTCTATATACATTTCTCATTTATGCGCTTAGCTTTCTTTCTTTCCTAATTCATTTTTGAGTTTATGTGGCAATTCATTTCTGTGTGCTGTAATGATAAAATATTTCGTTTGTTTGAAACAAGTAAATTCTTAATATCACTTATGCGCATTTTCCTTCCAAAAACGTTCTACTCTACAATTCATTGTAAGGAATTACATTCTTGTTTAGTAAGAGATTGTATTCTTGTTTAAAATAAATTGTATTCTTGTTTAGATTATTTTGCTTTAAAAAAAAATCTTCAAAAATGGCATCTTATGGAAAAAAAAAATTATTTTTCTGAAAATAAATAAATAAATAAAAATAAAAGAATCTTGTAAAACTTTGTAAAGGCTCATTGGTATTTCGTTTATTTAAATTTATATAGATTTAAGTAAAAATAACCGTATATGTATCTATAATATATGTGTCTATATTATAATAGCTGTTAAAAAATAATAATTCGTTGTAGCACTTTGATTCACTTCTCGTTTATGCGTTTATGTTTATTTCTTTTATTCGTTCTTGAGTTTATGTGGAATTTCGTTTTTATGTGACTATATATGAAATATTTCGTTTATACGACACATGTAAATTTTTAATTTCCTTTGTACGTTTTTTCTTCCAAAAGCATTCTAGCCCGCAATTCTTTCTACGAAATTTTATTCATGTTTAAATTCTCTATGTAATTTTTATTTATTTTTTTATTTTTATTTTTTCTTCGAACTAAAGTGAGAGAAGGAAACTTTATGCGTTTCAATGAAACAGTTAATTTTTCAAACTCCCAACCAAGAGATTGCAGAAATTGAATCCCGAAAAAGGCCAAAACAAGAAAAAATTAAATGAAATAAACTTTAAATGAAACTTTGTTTAAAGAATAAACAGAAATTGTGCCCAATAAAAAATGTGTTTATTATTATTTATAACCTGATTTCTTGACCGGGAGTGCATCGACTTTTGATTTGCGCACAATTCCTTTGTCGCGATACACCTCCAGCTCAGATAAGAAGGTAAGTAGAGCATGCTTACAAACTAAAGTCAGTACTGGTGCGTGCACTATATTACTACGGGATTGTTTGTTGGAAAAACTACGTGTGCTCTTTTTTTACGGTATCTCCAAACATTATAAGAGCATTTGCATTTTTCTTTAATTATTACAATCACATATAACATTTGTAACTAATAAGATAACTCAGTTAAATAAATAATTTCTAATTTATTTTGGGGTCTATTTGCTCTTCTTTTCCCGCAAAGCCGAAAATTGTAAAATAATGGTAGCACCTTTCTTATAACTCCATTTGCTGATTAATAAAATAAATTGCCACATTAAATAAAATAACAGAAAATACTTAGGATTAATTATAGTTGTTAAATTAAGACACTAATAAGTTAATCAAAAAAATGCTCTGTTTTTACATGTGGGTTATAGGAAGGCCTTGCAAATACGGGTTTTTTCAAAAAGGTTCAAGCGGTTTAATTTTTTACTTCTTGGTGATAAATAAACAATTTAAACTTCAAAAGTGTTCAAAATCCGGTAGTAAATAAGATTGAGTTAATGGAATAATGGTATTTTAATTTTTTAAAAGTTACATTTTATAAATTTTTATACGAATTTAGACAATTTGTTTCTTTTCGCTGAAGCAACATCATTGCAAACCTGCATATCTTTAAAATTATTTATATTTCAGTGAAGAAAGACAGAGATTTTTAGCTCCACTAGTGGACAAGAGGTTCTGCTCTCAAAACTGGTAGACGGGAGGTGCTAAGTCCGAACCCAATCGCGCCCGTCGGTCTAATTGTTCGGAGTTTTACGTCGTTTTCTTCGAAACTTGGATCTCCTTGCGTAAATACGGGTTGGTTCCCTTAGAAAGCCTCCCACGGAGTGCACCCCCCCCCCTCCTTCGGGCTTATATCCCTCGTGTAGATAATTTGTCGTCATAAGCAACATCACACAGACGAAAGAAACTTTTGAGGACACCTTCAATTGGTACCCTGTAATATTTTCGTAAGGAAAAATAATCAAACACAGGAGAAATTTGAGACTTTGCTTTAAATATTTAATTAAATTGATACAATAAACTGTATGTAAAAAAAAATTAATCATTCGGCGTCATTTTATGGTATCTAAAAAATTAATTGAATGTTAATGAAGAAAGAAAGAAACTTTTGATACCCTGTAATATTTTGGAAAGAAAAAATAACCAAACATAGAAGAAATTTGAGACTTTACTTTAAATATTTAATTAAATTCATACAAAAATTTTAACAAAAAACTGTATGTAAAAAAATAATAATAATAATCATTCGGCGTCATTTTATAACATCTTAAAAATTAATTGAATTTTAATGAAAAAAAAAGGGACTTTTGAGGATATTTTCAATCGGTACCCTGTAATATTTTTGAAAGGAAAAATAATCAAACACAGAATAAATTTGAGACTTTGCTTTTTAAATATTTAATTAAATTGAAACAAAAACAAGTGGGTAAGTGTGATCAAAGATCGCACAGAGGGTTTCGTTTAATATTCCTTTCAAAACACTTTATCCTTTTGAAAAATCTGTTAGTTCCACGTTTCGCAACCAGGGGCGCACTCTATTCTAAACAAACCTTTATCCGAACGAAACTCCGTTTTACATACTATCCGTATATATATTAGTCGAAGGAGTTGGGCCCATAGCACCCGAGATAAGTGGGTGACCCTGGCGGTAAAAAGTGGAACTAAAATATGTAAGGCTATGGTGCATAATATGAAAGAATGGTCAAAGGGGTGTCGGCAAAAGTTGGAAAAGTGCTCCCCAAGTGAAAAGGACAGAGGTTAGAAAAATTGCTAAAAATATACAAGTTAGAGCAAGGAGGAGTAAATAATATAAGACTTTTTGAAAGGTTTATGATTTGTCGTGTGGTTTGAGGTATTCAGCTATACGTATGCACAAATTCATGTCTCTAACTTAATTAGGGGCTCTCTCAGAAAGAATTGCTTAAAATACATATGTGGTAGCTCAAAGGGTTAAACGTAAGACATTTTTAAGATTTTATTATTTGTCGCCTGGCCTCAGGTGTTCTGCTATATGCAAAATTTCAAATCTCCAATTTAATAAGGGGCTTAGTTAGAAAGAATTGTTTAAAATATGCATGTGGGAGCCCAAAGGGTTAAATGTACGACTTTTTCAAATTTTTATGATTTATCGTATGATGGTGTTCAGCTATATGCAAAATTTCACGCCTCCAACCTAATTAGGGGCTCACTTAGAAAGAATTGCTTAAAATACACATGTGGGAGCCCAAAGGGTTAAATGTACGACTTTTTGAAAATTTTATGATTTGTCGTTTGATGCGAGGTATTCAGCTATAAGCATTCAAAATTTCGCGCCTCCAACCTAATTAGGGGCTCACTTTGAAAGAATTGTTAAAAATACACATGGGGGAGAACAAAGGGTTAAATGTACGACTTTTTCAAAATTTTATGATTTGTCATTTGATGTGAGGGGTTCAGCTATAAGTATGCAAAATTTCACGCCTCCAACCTAATTAGGGTTTACTTAGAAAGAATTGTTTAAAATACACATGTGGGAGTCCAAAGGGTTAAATGTACGACTTTTCCAAAATTTATGATTTGTCATTTGATGTGAGGTATTCAGCTATAAGTATGCAAAATTTCACTTTTCCGACCTAATTAGGGGTTCACTTAGAATTGTTTAAAATACACATGTGGGAGCCCAAAAGGGTTAAATGTACGACTTTTTCAAAATTTTATGATTTGTCGTTTGATGTGAGGGGTTCAGCTATAAGTATGCAAAATTTCACGCCTCCAACCTAATTAGGGTTCACTTAAAAAGAATTGTTTAAAATACACATGTGGGAGTCCAAAGGGTTAAATGTACAACTTTTCCAAAATTTTATGATTTGTCGTTTGATGTGAGGTATTCAGCTATAAGTATGCAAAATTTCACTCTTCCAACCTAATTAGGGGCTCACTTAGAAAGAATTGTTTAAAATACACATGTGGGAACCCAAAGGGTTAAATGTACAACTTTTTCAAAATTTTATAATGTGTCGTTTGATGTGAAGTGTTCAACTATAAGTATGTAAAATTTCACGCTTCCAACCTAATTAGAGGCTCACATAGAAAGAATTGTTTAAAATACACATGTCGGAGCCCAAAGGGTTAAATGTACGACTTTTTCAAAATTTTATGATTTCTCGTATGATGTGTGGTGTTCATCTATAAGTATGCAAAATTTTAAGTCTCCAACATGTATAGTTTCTGAGAACGGGCTCTGTGATGGACAGACAGACAGACAGAGGAGCGAGACGAATAGGGTTTCGTGAGATGAACGAAACCCTAATACAAGAGTACGTTAAAAAATCGCCGTTCGACATCTTATAGTATCTTAAAAATTGATTGCATTTTAATGAAGAAACAGACTTTTGAGGACACCTTCAATCGCTACCCTGTAATATTTTCGAAAGAAAAAAATAATCGAACACAGAAGAAAATTGGGACTTCTTGTTTAAATATTTGATTAAATTGAAACAAAGAGTAAAGCAGTATATGTAAAAAATTAATCATTTGGTGTTATTTTATAGTATCTTAAAAAATAATTGAATTTTAATGAAGAAACAAAGAGACTTTTGAGGACGCCTTCAATCGCTACCCTGTAATATTTTCGAAAGAAAAAAAATAATCGAACACAGAAGAAAATTGGAACTTTTTTTTAAATATTTGATTAAATTGAAACAAAAAGTAAAGCAGTATGTGTAAAAAATGAATCATTCGGTGTTATTTTATAGTATCTTAAAAAATAATTGAATTTTAATGAAGAAACAAAGAGACTTTTGAGGACGCCTTCAATCGCTACCTTGTAATATTTTCGAAATAAAAAAAATAATCGAACACAGAAGAAAATTGGGACTTTTTTTAAATATTTGATTAAATTGAAACAAAAAGTAAAGCAGTATATGTAAAAAATGAATCATTCGGTGTTATTTTATAGTATCTTAAAAAATAATTGAATTTTAATGAAGAAACAAGGAGACTTTTGAGAACACCTTCAGTCGGTACCCTGTAATATTTTTTAAAGGAAAAATAATCAAACACAGAAGAAATTTGAGACTTTACTTTAAATATTTTATTAAATTGATACAAATATTAATACAAAGAACTGTATGTAAAGAAAATGAATCATTCGGCGTCATTTTACAGTATCTTAAAAATTAATTGAATGTTAATGAAGAAAAAAGGAGACTTTTGAGGACACCTTTAATCGGTACCCTGTAATATTTTGGAAAGGGAAAATAACCAAAAACAGAATTTGAGATTTTACTTTAAGTATTTAATTAAATTGATACAAAAATTGAAACAAAAAACTGTGTATAAAAAATGAGTCATTCGGCGTCATTTTATAGCATCTTAAAAATTAATTTAATTTTAATGAAAAAAGGTGACTTTTGAGGATTACCCTGTAATATTTTTTAAAGGAAAAATAATCAAACACAGAAGAAATCTGAGACTTTACTTTAAATATTTTATTAAATTGAAACAAAAATATAACATTATGTAAAAAAATGAATCATTTGGCGTCATTTTATAGTATATTAAAAATTAATTGAATTTTCATGAAGAAAGAAAGAGACTTTTGAGGCCACCTTCAGTCGGTACCCTTTAATATTTTTGAAAGGAAAAATATTCAAACACAGAAGAAATTTGAGACTTTACTTTAAATATTTAATTAAACTGAAGCAAAAATAAAGAAGTATGTTAAAAAATAGGCATTCGACGTCGTTTTATGGTATCTAAAAAAATAATTGAATTTTAAGGAAGAAAGAAACAGACTTTTGAGGACACCCTGTAATATTTTCGAAAGGAAAAAAAAAATAATCAAACACACAAGAAATTTGGGACTTAAAATATTTAATTCAATTGGAAAAAAATAAAGGAGTATGTTAAAAAATAGTCATTTGCAGTCATTTTATAGTATGAGGTTTCACAAAAGCAACATAAAATAGTGTACAATGGTTTAAAAAAAATTACATAAATTACATTTGCTCTGTGAGATCATTTTTTACCAACTTCTAAATCAGTATGAACTAAACGACGTTGAAACTTTTATCAACTGCAATCTCTAGTTTTACTCCCTATCTCTCAACAGGCGAGAAAATTTTGATGGAAGAAGCAAAAGAAAAAAAGATTAAGTAGAACGAATGATTTCTTTCTTCCTTTTTCCTCTCTTTTTTTAAGTAACGTTTATTCTTTATATGTTATTTTATGTCGCTGATACAGGAGAGTGACATAAAATAAGCTCTTTTTCATTCCCTTTATTATTTATCATGAAAGAATTGTCTATGTCTAATCTTCCATATATACAAACATACAAATATATCTGTAAATAATGATTAAAATGAAATTACATTTGTAAATGTGCATATATATATTATGTAATTAAAATAAAATCACAAATGTAAGAAGAAATTTGAAAGACAATTCAAAAGATGAACACAAGAAATTAGAAATGCGAAAATTAAGAAACTATGAATATCTGGCGAATTCGTCAGAGGAGCTACACAAGCTTAATTCATAGTAAAGATGTGTTATTTCGTGGGATATTGTACGGCATTAGGCCTAAAAGGACAATATTTAGCTCCTAATAACATATCGAAAATTCCCAAACAATTGAAAGAAATCAAGAGATCCAAAAAATAAATTATTATACCTAAGATATCCATAAAATAAATTATAATACAACTGGAATAAACACAACCTAAAAAAGTAATCTACATGACTCACCAAGAAATAAAACTTGGATATAATGGACAAAGATAAAAGATTTTGGACAGTGTGGAACAAGTGATAGCGATTCTATCACACAGCAGAAAGTAAATAATTATTTAAAAAAAGTGCTGCCATCTAGCGTTAAAAAAAGAAAACAAAATACTGGTGCTGCCACCTATTTGCCATGTACTAATGCTCTGTGGTCATTTTATCAGTCCCTTTGCATAGCAATATGTCTAAAGGATCAAAATCAGAAAATCAGAACAAAATCGAGGTTATTTTTTTTACGTCTTTAAGAATACACTTTTAAATAAAAATTAACAAATTAAATGTAATTTTTTAATGTATTCATCACTAGCACAACAAAGCAGAGGTGCAGGATTTAGGGGTTAAAACCCCCCTCAGAACATGTAAAAACCGATAAGGTGCATACAAAACTCCTTGTGTTAAGATAAAAAATATGTGTAAAAACTAAAGTAAAGAAAAGCATTAACAGTAAAAAAAAGTTTTACCAATCAACTGTTTCAAGACTTAATACTATGATCCTATATTTCAACACAAAATTAATGAAAGAAAAAGTTAAGAGCAATAGCAGCAAAGTATTACGTATGTTACTCTGCTCTTTCTCCACCTCTTCTTTTTTTTTCTGCCTGAAGATTGAAGGAGATGCTCTTTCATGAAGCCTTTAAACACATAAATGCTAAATTCATTATGATTGTATGTGCTTTTCATGAAGCCTTTAAACACATAAATGCTCTTTCATGAAGTCTTTAAACACATAAATGCTAAATTCATTATGATTGTCTGTGCTTTTCATGAAGCCTTTAAACACATAAATGCTCTTTCATGAAGCCTTTAAACACATAAATGCTAAATTCATTATGATTGTATGTGCTTTTCATGAAGCCTTTAAACACATAAATGCACTTTCATGAAGCCTTTAAACACATAAATGCTAAATTCATTATGATTGTCTGTGTTTTTCATGAAGCCTTTAAACACATAAATGCTCTTTCATGAAGCCTTTAAACACATAAAAGCTCTTTCATGAAGCCTTTAAACACATAAATGCTAAATTCATTATGATTGTATGTGCTTTTCATTATGTCGGTTTTTATGTTTCACCTATTTACTAAACACTATTTTATGGACGTGTAACACAACAAAATTCTTCATTTTATGATTAACAGTGGTTCAAAACCCTTCCCAGATAATGATCCTGTGTTCATTATGTTGGAAAGTGTGCGATGGCTTATGCATGTCACATAATTTTTTTTCGTGTTTTTTATATTTATGTAAAAATCAATAGCTAAGCAAATAAATTAAATTAACCATTTTATGAGAATTTTTCAACATATTCATTATTTATTAATCTCAATTTAACATTGGCTCCTGCTAATGAACATTAGAGATTTTTTTCCCCTCTCTGAATTGCATGAATTAACTAAACATCTAATTTTAATGCGGAAGCAAGAACAAGAGCCGTAAAAAACTGTCTTTTTTTTCTCATTCGCTTTACTGGTGGGAGATTTTTTTTTTATTGTTCAGCAACGAATTATTTTTTACGACTCGTTACACCCATAGGCAGATACCGTTACCCAGAAAAAGAAAAAGATATACGCGAGGAGAAATTTTAAAAAGTTGCTTTTCCCCGTGGTTGAATCAATAAAAAAAAAGTAAAAAAAAAAAAAAGAAAGAAAAGAAGTAAAAATGAAAAGAAAGAAGAACCTGCTTCATGTTTATAGCAAGTTTGCTTTTTGCTTCGAGCGAAGATAGATGCAACTTCGATTGAAATAATATCCAGCCATTTTCCTTTAATTTTATGCGTTTTAACCACTGTTTTTAAATTTTGTCCTTTTATTTATCGCTTTTGTATTGAACAGTAGTTACTTGTATATTATTTAGTGTATAAATTGATGTACTTTTTCGCGGATTGTTTAGTTTTAGCTTGTTTATTTGATTACTTTATTTTATTTTATTTTACTTTTTAGATAATAAACGAAATTGCATAGTAACCAATACCGACGATGTTCGCAACACAGGCGTGTACTGCACGAAAAACATTGCGTTTAATGATATTGTAGAATTTTTCGATAATTGCTATTAAGTTAATAACTATGTTCAAAACTTTTTAATGGGAAGTGTTGATTTTGAAACGAGGTTTAATATATGAAGTACTTGTTAAGTCTCTCACGAATTTTGAGAAAAATCAATGGAAAAATCACTCTTTGAATTGACACTATTAAAATACTATTCTAGATCGGGTAAATAAAAAGTGTTTTGTGTCATGTATGAGGCCTTAATGTTTAAAAAATATCATTAAAAATAAAACTTTTTCGGAAACCGATTTTTTAAAACATTTTTTTTTTTTTTTTTTTTAAGCTGCAAATGAGTGTGAAGGTTAAAGAATTGTTAAACATCTTTCTCTTCACAAAATACACAATATGAATTTTAAAAAGCTCTCTGTTTTACTCAAATGGCGACAAAATAATAATAATATACATGTTACAAGTTAAAAATCTGTACATTTTATTTCAAATTCTTAGTAATTACGGCCTGCAAATCCCGCGGTCATCGTCAGAGAATATTTTTATTAGTAATTGCTAATGGAAGCACTAAATAGTACTTTGCAGGAAAATTAACATAGCTATGAAACACTGCATCTAAATTACATGGAAGCACCAAATAATACTTTGCAGGAAAAATCACATAGGAATAAAACACTGCATCTAAATTACATATGGAAGCCTTTAATAGTACTTTGCAAGAAAATTAACATAGGGATAAAACACTGCACCTAAATTACATGGAAGCATAAAAAAGTAATTTGCAGGAAAATTCACACAGGGATAAAACACTGCATCTAAATTACATGGAATCACTAAATAGTACTTTGCAGGAAAATTCACAGACGGGATAAAATCACTGCATCTATATTACATGGAAGCACTAAATAGTACTTTGCTGGAAAATTAACATAGGGCTAAAACACTGTATCTAAATTACATGGAAGCATTAAATAGTACTTTGCAGGAAAATTCACACAGGGATAAAACACTGCATCTAAATTACATGGAATCACTAAATAGTACTTTGCAGGAAAATTCACAGATGGAAGAAATATATTATTGTTATTTTAGGGATAAAACACTGCATCTAAATTACATGGAATCACTAAATAGTAATTTGCAGGAAAAATCACAGACGGGGTAAAATCACTGCATCTAAATTACATAGAAGCACTAAATAGTATTTTGCTGGAAAATTAACAAAGGGCTAAAACACTGTATCTAAATTACATGGAAGCATTAAATAGTACTTTGCAGGAAAATTCACACAGGGATAAAATACTGCATCTAAATTACACGGAAGCACTAAATAGTACTTTGTTAGAAAATTAACATAGGGATAAAACACTGCACCTAAATTACATGAAAGCACTAAATAGTACTTTGCAGGAAAATTCACATAGGGGTAAAATACTGCATCTAAATTACTATCGAGAAATTAATAATATTCTTTGCGATGTCCGCGGGATTTCCATATCGAAAGTATTAAGAATTTTAAATAAAATGTATATTTTTTAACTTGTAACATTTATATTATTATTATTTTGTTGCCTTTTAAGTAAAACACTGCGCTTTATAAAGTTCATATATTGTAATTTGTGATTGAATCAATGGGGGAATAGTGCATAACGCTACTGCTTTTAGTCAAAAAATGAAGATAAACCGCAATTATATGCGCATCTGTAGTCTTCCGTGTATACTTCATAGCTTTGTGAAATATTTTCCAGATTTTTATTCAGTCAGCCGTGGAAGCACTAAATAGCACTTTTCAGGAAAATTTGCATAAAGATAAAACATCGAATCTAAATTACTATCGAGGTAGATTATATATAATTTCAGGACTCATCCTTGAAAACAAAAATCTGATCAATCTTAGTACAGTGTTCCTTGTGTTTTGTTGTTGTTGTTTTTGTTTGGTTGGTTTGTTTTACGAATACTTTTTGAAGTGCATACGCTGCTGTTGCATGCTTCTTAAATATTTGCAAATTAAATAATACGGATATTCGTTTAGAATATATTTAGTATAGGGTATTATTATTCTTTTGGAAGCACTATATATTGCGTTGCGGGTGCATTTTCATCTCATTTTTATCAATTTTTACATGTACTGATACTTATATGATTTTTCTGATATTTGAGCGATTTTATTTACCTAATATTTTATTAGGAACAATAATAGTATTAATCAATTTAGGAACAATAGTAGTATTAATCGAGTTTACCAGCGCTTTCAAAAATGAAAATAAACAAGTATCCTTATGTTGGACTATACGTTGAACCCTTTCTACTTCTGCTCCAAAGGTGGCTTTGTTTACATTCATATATTTGTTTACATTCATATCTTTGTTTACATTCATTGCATATCTGCCCTCGGCATCATCATCAAAAGCCGTTACTTTTTCACTATGAAATAAAATCCAGGGCTTCTTTCCCTCTTCATCCGCTTTTTAACAGGAAGATAAAAGGGAGTGGATTTTTTTCTTATTTCCCGAAATCTTCGGAGGAATCCGTCTGTGGCTGCTAGCATCAGACAGAAAAAGAAAGAAAGACGCCTCTCCTTGGGCCCGAAAATGTCTCTAATCATAATATTTATCGAGATTACCAGCGCTTTCAAAAATTAAAATGAATAAGTATCCTTATGTCGGACTATATGTTGAACACTTTCTATTTCTTCTCCAAAGGTGGCTTTGTTTACATTCTTGCATATCTGTCCTCAGCATTAACATCAAAAGCCGTTACTTTTTCACAGTGAAATAGATTTAACCATATTCCAGAAATGTAAAATACAATATTAGTTGGAATGCCACAACAAACATATGGATTTTCATTTGCATTGAAGTATATTAGATTTACATTTCAAAAGATAAAATAGTTTCGGGATCTGCAATTGTTTAAATTCGATTGTAAGTGGATATACTCGCGACAATAATTCTCTTGCAGTAAAATTTTACTATTGCCGGGAACACGTGATTTCACACTTCACTAGCAAATTTCAAAATCCAGGGCTTCTTTCCCTCTTCATCCGCTTTTTAACAGGAAGATAAAAGGGGGCGGATTTTTTCTTATTTCCCGAAATCTTCGGAGGAATCAGTCTGTGGGTGCTAGCGTCAGACAGAAAAGGAAAGAAAGATGCCTCTCTCCCTGGGCCCGAAAATCTCTCTAATGGAGACTGTAGAAAAAAGGAGAAAGTGCCAGGGCTTATCGTGGCTCACAGAGGGGAAAAAAAAGTATAGAAAAAAAAATAAATATATAAAAGAACTGTAATTTGGTTCAGTGGAGCAGAAAGAAAAAATGAGAAAACAAAGAGTCGGAAAAAGTGGGGCATATCGCACAGGATCTGTTGATCGATGCGGAAAAGCCACCCCCTCCCCCTAAATACAGCATTTTATACTCACATATTCTTTTCAAGTCTGCCTCCCCTCCCCCTCCCTAGAAACTTAATGTTCAGGAACAAAAAATACAGAAGAGAAAGGAGGAGGGGCTCTAAAAGAGCACGTAAGAAATTTCCAATTGCCGGTAGCTACATGTAAAAGCAAAATAAAATAAAACCTCCCCATGCCTTTATACATTTTTTCTTTATTTTTATTTTTATTTTTACTTATTTTCTTATGCTGCTACTAGTACCACCGATGTTGTTCGTATTTAAGGTACACTTTCCATATCCAAGTGCATTGCAGGCGGAGCAGAAACGAATTGGAAACAGGGCCTCATAAGTATAAACATTAGTGCAGCGAACAAGTTTCGCATCGACGCATATTAAAGGGTTTACTTGCATCGCTCGCAGCAAGGAAAAAATAGATTCATAAGGCGAAAAGTGGAGTAAGTCAATACAACATATGAAAAGCTTTCATTTTGGAAGGATATTACATCAAAGAAGGTCCTTTTCCTCAGCAGTAAAAGGTTTAAGACAATTGATTGCGCAGCCGTGTGCTGTATTGGAGATAAGATTGCGAAAAATTTTATGATTGCACGACCCAAATGTTCTTCAGCTTTTGATTCCGTTTCATTGCCCTCTTGTGTTGGGGGCCTTTGCTTTGATTTCAATCTCGAGATGATTTATTGGAGATATAAGTCGGAATACATATCTAGTTTAAAAACAGAATTTAAAGGTTTTAAGATAAATATTTGAAATAGAGAGGGTACTTATATATTAGCAACCACTTTAAGATTAAGTTTCTGGCGATTTCGTTGATGTGTTGTCCAAGTTCGCCTTTGAATGTTTGGCAAATTTTATTTCAGCGATATATCTTTAGTTTAATCAATACATTTTTACTACCGAAGTTTCTTCGGAAAATGTTTTCATTAAGTAAGCGAAATCTTTTACTCTGGATAAAATTACTGAAGTAATCATTATGATTAATGTAATTTGTAGAGTTTTTTTCTCCAAATAATTATGCATATAATTTTAATTCCTTTGAAATAACTGTATGCATAATAATGTATACTATAAATATTTTGTTCATTTATTACAGGCATTTGAAACAAAAAAATATATAAATGGTAAATGATATTTTATTGCTGTGGTTAAGATTGTTAAAAATAACTGAAGAATACTTTTGCAATAAATAATATTTTTATAATTTTTATAGAACTGGCTATGTTTTTAAATATTAATAAATTATATTTTTGACTCGTTTTGCAGTATTTTGTTTTAATTATAATGTAATTGTTTCATTCATTATCTAAATTATATTAAATATGCATATAATAACTGTAATGTTCTATTTTAATTTTTTTTGAAACTGTATATTCACTAAAAGTTTTTTTATATTCTGTTTATCTGATAGGAATTAATCAAAAAGCTTCTTTTTGAATGTTAAAAAATTATATAATTTTTTAATGCATAATTTTACTTTTTTTTTTCCTCAAAAAGGCACAAATTTAAATGTTTCGGTTCGGAGCTTAAAACAAATTATGCATTTACTATTAAGACTATGGAGGTTTAAATCTGATTTTTATACTATAGTTTGAACGTTCAGACAATTTGTGACCGCACAGCATTACCTATCAATGATATTAAAAAAAAAAAAAAAAAAAAAAAAAAAAAAAAAAAAAGAAAAAAGAAAGAAAAAAAAGAAAAAGAAAAAAAAGAAAAAGAAAAAAAAAGAAAAACCAAAAAACCCTAGAAACTTCACTTATGAATCTCTTGCAAGAATTTCCGTAGATGTCATCTTTTACTTGTTATTGAATTTGAAAAAAAAAAAAAAAAGCTGACACCTTGTATTTTATTTTATTATTAAAGATAGCTATGCCTACATATGCAGACAATGGTTACATATATTTTTTATTACATAACTGAAATTTAAAAAAAAAATCTTTTAATAAAAAATAGTTAATATTTATTTTGCCTTTATGGCAAAAAAAAAAAAAAAAAAAAAAAAAAAAAAAAAAGAAAAGAAAAAAGAAAAAAAACCCCAAGAAATTCGTTTTTGAACATGGTCGAGGATGCCGCAAAATGCTTTATGAAAAAAGATAACACAGCGAACTTCACTTACACTCGATGCATGATATTTATTTTTTAGTATCATTATTTCCGAATAGAAATTTTCATCTTATGTAATCGTAGAATTTATGTCGAATATTAGCTTCCAGAAAGAGTGGTATTAAAAAGTAATACATCATATATAAATGAGAGCTCACTTTTTTTCAAATGTATCTGCACTGTAAATAAGAAAATAATAAAAAAGTCCTTCCGGCCAGTGCCGGGAGGAAGAGGTAGCTTTCAAATTCCTTATTTAAAAAAGCCAACTTATATCATGCAAACACACGAAGCTCAATTTAGTGGAAACCGAATATAGGAGATTCAATACTAATTTTTATCAATATAATGAATGAGAATTTCGCGAAATTAGTCATCTGCTTTATCCAAGCTGCTTTTCTTTAAAGTAGAAATTGAAACTGCTATATCTGAGCCATTTTTTAAGGTAAAGACAAACAAAAAATGCTCCTGAATCCTTATATCAAGATCAAATACTTAAGAAAGAAACCTTTTTCAATTTCTAATTTTTTTGCACCTCACTTTAAATAAATATATATTTTTTTAATTTAATGGCCGCCATTTTGAAACAAGATGGCTGATGAATCTGGCCAGCGAACTTGGTCGAGGTGTTGATGTATACTATCCACATGCCTTCTTACATCGAAATAGGCGAATACGTGTGTTATCGCGTGACAAATACAAAATCGTTTCAAAATGTTAGCCATGCTAGAAATTCAAAGTGCTATAAATCAACCATTTTTTTAAGATATCAACAAAAGAACAAATTTTCAGAAACAAAAACTGCTCCGGAATCTTTGTATCAAGGCCAAACACATAAAAAAATCTTTTTCATTTTCCAATTTTTTAATACCTCATTTTGAATTTTAAATTTAATTTTTTTTAAATGGCAACCCTTTTGAAACAAGATGGTGAATGAAGCTGGCCAACGAACTCGGTCGAGACATTGGTTTGTACTATGTACAGACCAAGTTACATCCAAATAGGTTCATAAATACGCCTGTTATCGCGTGACAAAAATCAGGTCGTTTTAAAATGTCAGCCACAAGAGAAATTCAAAATGCTATTACTCAGCCATTTTTTTTTTAGATATAGACGAAAGAAAACCTGTTCCGGAATCTTTGTATTAAGGTCAAACACATACAAAAAAAATCTTTTTCATTTTCCAATTTTTTGGTATCTCATTTAAATTTTTTAATTTTTTAATTTTTTTAAATGGCCGCCATTTTGAAACAAGATGGCGGATGAAGCTGGCCAACGAACTCGGTCGAGATGTATGTATGTACTATGTACACACCAAGGTACATCCAAGTCGGTTCATAAATACGCCTGTTATTACGCGAGAAAAATCAGGACGTTTCAAAATGTCAGCCACGCTAGAAATTCAAAATGCTATAACTCAGCCATTTCTTAAGATATAGACGAAACAAAAACTGCTCCCGAATCTTTTTATCAAGGTCAAACACATAAGAAGAAAATATTTTTTCAATTTTCAATTTTTGGTACCACATTTCAAATTTAAATTTTTCTTAAAAATTTAAATGGCCGCCATTTTTAAACAAGATGGCGGGTGAAGCTGGCCAACGAACCCGGTCGAGACATTGGTGTGTACTATGTATAAACGAAGTTACATCCAAATCGGTCCATAAATACGCCTTTTATCGCGTGACAAAATTCAGGACGTTTCAAAATGTCAGCCACGCTAGAAATTCAAAATGCTATAACTCAGCCATTTTTTAAGATATAGACGAAACAAAAACTGCTCCGAAATCTTTGTATAAAGGTCAAATACATAAGAAAAAAATATTTTTCCATTTGCAATTTTGTGGTACCACATTTCAAATTTTAAATTTTTAAAAAAATTTTAAATGGCCGCCATTTTGAAACAAAATGGCGGATGAAGCTGGCCGACGAACTCGGTCGAGAGATTGGTATGTACTATGTACACACCGAATTACATCCAAATCGGTTCATAAATACGCCTTTTATCGCGTGACAAAATTCAGGACGTTTCAAAATGTCAGCGACGCTAGAAATCCAAAATGCTATAACTCAGCCATTTTTTAAGATATAGACGAAACAAAAACTGCTCCGGAATCTTTGTATAAAGGTCAAATACATAAGAAAAAAATATTTTTCCATTTTTAATTTTTTGGTACCACATTTCAAGTTTTAAATTTTTTTAAAAATTTTAAATGGCCGCCATTTTGAAACAAAACGGCGGATGAAGCTGGCCAACGAACTCGGTCGAGACATTGGTATGTACTATGTACACACTGAATTACATCGAAATCGGTTCATAATTACGGAAGTTACAGTGTGACATAGGCCATATATATATATATATATATATACATATATATATATAAATTTTGAACGGAGGGTGGTTTCGGGGTCTGGGGGTCATGATCGATGAAAATATACCAAAATTTTTTGAAATCGCTTTCCTCCGAACGGCTGCAATAGGTAGCTTTTTTGTAAAGAAAGCTACCTAAAATAATTGTTGATTTTACAAAAAAAAAAAAAAAAAAAAAAAAAAAACCTGTCTGTTAGGATTTTAATACTTAAAATATACGCTGTAAAAAAATCCATTTACTTTACAGAAAAAATTTCTTAGCCAAGGTATCATTTTAAAAGACTGTTCACTTCACGAAAATAATCTGTATTTATTACTGACTTTCTGTTATTTTAACAGATTTTGCCCGTAAGTTCATAATAAATATAAGTTATTTCCGTAAAATAAAAGGTTTACAGACCCGGCTGACAGTTTTTTCTGTAAGTTCAGCCGATTTTCTTCAAAAGCTAAGAAAAAATATTTAGGTGGAATCTTTTATGATTTTCCGGTTGCTATATTTATATTGTATATCGCAATATACAAATTTGCAAATATTAATAATAATTAAAGAAAATAAATAAATGGTCTGTTGCTCAGTACACAATACAAAAAGTTGTTGATTTTTACTAAAAAGACTATCGGCCAGTACGCCAGCAAAAAAATTGTTTATTATACAGGGTTGCGAGAGATCAGGGAAAATCACAGTCAAATTAAACATGAAATAACAGTACAGCGGGTTAATAAGAATGATCGGTTAACGAGCTTAATCCGTTCTAAAACTGTGTTCGATAATCGAATTGTTCGTTAACCGATCACAGATCTTGTACTGATTTGTATGGAAATTCAATTAATTCATTTTTAAAAGTTAAATAATGTATAAAAAATAACATAAATTTTCCCTTTATAATTGGGTCCGTCTTTATTTAATATGGGCAGATCGTATTTAGATGGTTTATTCCCTGCCGTGCCGTACTTAAAAAAATAAATGACATGCCCTTTGGAAAAACTTTTAGGTTTACATTCATTGACTATGGCATTAAATCATATCGATTTATCACCTTGACCTTTCAAAAGCCTCTTAGTTCTTTAAAACATCATGTTTACTGCAGGGTCCGATAAAGTTCAAGTTGAGTCTAGAGCCTTTTAATAATTTGTGAACTAAATTTAAATTAATACAATTAATTTGCAATTAAAAATAGTTCTTTACAAGGAACACAAGATATAAAAATTAATGTTTCAGATCTGTTCATTATAATTTGGAGGCATATTATGTAGACCCTGAACTTCTGGTAGCCTATGAGAATTAATTAAACCATACGTTTACAATTGTTAAAATGTTCTGTAAGCCGACAATTGACGCAACTAAATACAGCTCAGCAAATCTGAAATACAGCATCATTGCTTCTTCTTGGCTTTTTGTGAAGTGTTAGTTAACCGTATATGTATGTTCGTTAACCGAATATAAAAATCTCTTCTGAAAGTGTTCGTTAACCGATCTGTTCGCAAACCGATCACCCACTGTATTTACTTATAGAAAATTTTGTCTTATTTAATCGAGCGATTACACTAGGCGAATTTTTCTATAAGAAAATAACGGTATTTCCCATTGAATAGTTTTTTGCTGTAAAATCAACAGTATTTTTAATTTTTTTTACCTTTTTTTACATTATGTAGTTATTTTTTCCGAAAAAAAGTGAATTAGATTTATAAATTGTGAAGGTTCATTCCTTGACCTTATACCTAATAGAAATAAACTTAAATGTTTCTTTCGTCTTATTTGAAATTCAATTGTTTTTTTATATTTCTTTCTGGGCGTCAAAAATCGATGTATCCTTTTCAAAATCCCAAGTTTCCCATAAATCATTCTGAAAACTGCAAAGCTCCATTCTTCAAAAACATAAATCAATCTTGAGTCATTACAGAGATTAACATTTGTTTTTAGGTATTACTATCTTATCCTAAAATCTTTCGAGTAATGTATGTCAAAAAAAAATAAAGCAGAATAATGAATTATCTTGTGATTCGTAAATCTGTCAAATTTTAAAAAAACTGTACTGTACATTATGTAAAAAAAAAGAAGCATTAAAACGTGTATAGATTTAACTTTTAGTTTTATAATAGCGTATTATAATGCGGTTTTCCTAGAACTCACTGAAAGAAAATTAGAAAAATGCAATGTGAACTTGTAATAGTTTGTAAGTATCAAGAGATTTATTTTAACCCATTAGTGGTGATTTGACAACTAGGATTTGTGAAAGAATTTTTGGCCATTTAATAAAGTGACAAGCACAATGCTAAATTGCTTTGTAGAGGGTATTTTAGGGTTGGGGGGGGGGGGGGGGGGGGGAGAGACGGGACATATTTGAAGAGGAAGTATATTTTATACAGAAACCAGGATAGCAGCCCATTTATTCATTTAAAAATGCAAAAATGTGTCGCATTTTAAGCTGGACCTAACTTTTGTTTACAATTTGACATTTATATTATCAGCAGCCATAATTTTCTTTCGGTAAAATGCCATCGCGTGATAAGAAGTGATCAAAATAGCCACTAATCGCAATTAAACAACAAGGTTGTGCCAGATGGGGGACTTTTTTAATTCAGATTATTTTACTCTCACCACTTTTTTAAAATAGTATAATTCGCCTTATTTTTCAGAATTTTTAATCCACTTTCAGATAGGCCGAATATCTCTATTTCAAAAAAGCGGTGACAATCAACAATCTGGGCACAAAAAGGTTCCCAATCTGGCAACACTGCAAACAACCCTTGTCTATTCACTCCATATTTTGGAATTTCGCCGTCAGTGCACTCTGTTAAGACTGAATTACATTGCATTTCAAGCAATCTTTTCAGGACATGATTGTCAATTCAACTTCTTTTTAAATTAAAAAATTCTGAATTCTTACCAGAAAATCCATATAAAATTTTGCGCTTTATTTAATGACAGAGATTTTGTAATTACATCAATTACTTATTTTTCATTTGTAATTTCCAGTGTGAATTAGGATTTTATGAATTTAAAAAAAAAAATGGACAAACAGCCGACTCTGTCAGGCAAGTGCATATGCAATCCATTACGATCCTTGAAAGCATTGCCATTAAGTTTTTGTTTGATTTTTTTTTTCTTTAAAGACCTTATTTATGTGATGTGAGAAAAAAGTTTGTTTTATTCTTATCGCCGTGGAATGAATTTTAAAAAACATATAAAACAGAAAAGCGTTTGTAATAAATTTAAAATGTGACAATTTTTAAATAATAATTGTGATATAGAAAAACGTCTGTTACTTCAACATAATTTTTAATTATTACAAATATGCGTGAGATTTCTAGTTTCATTTAACTGTTAGTGTTCATTTAAAAACTCATAGTAATCTGATCGTATTAAAGGAAAAAATATTTTTGTTTTAAAATGGATTTAGAAGACGAAATAAAATGAAATGACTATTAAAATGCTTTATATTAAAAATAAATGCAGAAAGTTATTAGAAGCAAATGAAAGTTAAAAGTGATGAAAATTATCATGGAGAGTAAAATATTAATAATTATTAAGAAAAAAACTTCAAATTAAGGAAAACTAAATATATAATTCATTTCTTTCTAAAACAAATTCATTTCAAATGAACTAATATTGAACTATTACCTTTTAATATTAATTTAGTGTATGGGAATAACTATACTGTTCATGTATTATTTTTATCGGAAAAAACAGGACAGTTTAATGTAACAGTTTATTTAATTGCCACATTTGAATTCAAGGACAAAGACGTTTAGCGCCATCTATTGAAGATGACGAAAACTAAACAATTAGATTTCGGAAAATGTTTTGGAAAATTTATCAAAAGATAAAGTAATGACGAAAACATTAATAAAAAATATTCATATATATTTTTAATAAAATAAAAAGAAAAGAAAATTGAAATAAAGTAAACTTGATGAATTAAGCTGCATGCTTAAATAAATTGACAGTGACAATTTAAATTATGTTAAAAGCAAATAACATTAAATAGCTAAGTATTAACATTTTCGGTTTGTAGCTGATATCAGTAATTTCAAAGGAAAAAAAAATATTTTGGCGAAATAAAAGAAAACGTGAAGCACATTATTTAAAAGCAGAATAATAAAATGTAAATAAAAAAAATCATTAAATGCATTTGTTGATTTCAGCTGCAACGTGAAAGATTTACGACGTGTTTAAACGTTAGTGTAAAAATGCAGAAACAGCCTCATATCTCTCAATAAATTAGTCGAATAAAACCTGCCGCGTTTAAATTGCTACGAACAATTTGAGATTCCCTTTACGCAGCCCCTGGGGAGGGATCTACTCACTCTATCAAAAAACTTATTAAAAAAAAAATAGAAAGACCTTGCCAAGAAAACTGTCAGCTTTTTTGCGCCATTACGTAATTAAAAGACATAATTGAATGGGGGAGCATAGCTCAATCTTATTCCACGATGCGACGTTTTCTTAAATAGCTGTCCTTGCTCATTTGATGAGACTGACTACGATAGGGCGCGGGGGGTTTTTTTCGGAGGGGGAAGGTAGATCCTTCCTATAAAAAATGATGTTGAGAAGGGGGGTAGCCAACTGATGGTCTAGTTCAGCAACGGAATGATTCCATGATCTATTTTCCATAATTCTTCCTTCCACGCTTGCATTTTTCTCTCTCGTTTAACCCGGCTCCTCGCCCACTTTATTTCCACCCCCACTCTCCGGGGGAGGGGGGCAAAAGGGAGTTTTTCCCCTCCCCACAAGTCAGACACTCCTCTCTTATCCTCCATATTCTCTCCATTTACTCCCATTTTTTGTCGCAGCCCTCCCCTAGCACACATTGGAGCGGGAGCAGAAGAATATGATGCATGAACTAAGCCGTTTTTATGGATCTTTTGGCGCTAGGGGGGTCGCAGCATCCAGAACATCCCTCTCCCCCTTTTTCCGTGGGGTCGGGTGAGGATGGAGAGCGCTCTTCAAACGATGGAGGGATGTCTGACCCAAGACTGAAAGTCTCTTGTCGCCTTTTTTTTTTCTGTATGTTTCCCCTGGTGGGGAATGGAATTTTTATTTTTCTTGGGATATTTTTTATATTCCTTTTAAAAATGCAGGATGGCATCAGTTCGGAGGTTATTCCGATGTGGGTTATTGAGCGGGGGAACCATCGTAACTCTGTGTGCTGTAAAGCCCGAATGTGAAGTTGTTCGTTGCAATAGTACGGATCATAAAAAATGGCGCGAACAACCATTGTAGTACCGTTAGAACTGCTTGTGCAAATTTAGGGAGGCCTGTCGTTCTTCGTTATCGAGACCAGAAACTGTCATGGTGGGTGGTAGGAAGGGAGAAACACTGCTTGGAATTGAAAATATATGTGCTTATAGTGTGTAAGATATCTTTCTGCATCAATAATAAATTCTATAACACTCAGGACCCGTACCTTTTATTGCATTAGGTTCCGAAAATATTGGTTTGTATAAAAGTATGCTGCAAATGCACAAACTGTTTATTGAAATATTCAGTTTTAATATTTGTAAAATTATTGTCGTTTGGTTCCCTTAACGTTCTTTTATTAGCATCGTTTTTAATGTTTATAACGCTTACTGGTGCATTGAAAATAAATTCTATAAAATAATATTCATCGTCTTTACAGAAGAAAAGACAGAAATCTTTAAACATGCTTTCAAGAATTATTTTTCCCACTTTACTGAAATTTGCATTATCTAATGTGGCATATATTGATATAAGAACTTCAGATCTGTATAAATATGCTATTCAGAATTAAAAGCCACTAGGATTATAAAGACTCAGTTAAATTTCATTTATTAAAATGTTTTTACCGGTTTTTATGCTGATTTATTTTTTCAGTGCTGAAATAGCAACGAAAGACTAATTTAATACGCCACTAATGATGAAACACTTTTTGTAATTCTCTTTTGGAATTTCGACGATCTAATCGTAGTTTGGGGTGTATACCTTTGCATTTTTAGTAGTACTGAAGATTAAATACAGTAGAACCTCTATTATCCGAAGTAACGTGGACCGACCATCTTTTGGAAAATCGAAATTTTCGGATAATCCAGAATGCTTCAATTTTAACATTAAGGAGACATATATGCAATATTTCTTATTTTGATAACAAGTGCTTAGTAAAAATACAGCAATAGCAAAATGGAAACAAGAATAAATTACCTGAATTTTAATTTTGAATTTAAGTATCTTTTACGTATATCACAAGGGTTTAAAAAATGTTTTGTTTGTTGCAGTTTCGATTGCCTCTGCTTTGAAGCTCTATCACGGAGTTTTTTAATGTTATTAGTTCACTAGTATCACAGTCTTTCTGCTGCTCCAGCCATGCCAAACCTTTTGTAAAACATACAAGAACTTCAGAATAGCTAATTTGTTCGCTTTTTTCGTTCAACAACGCAGCTTATGGGAGCTCCAGGCTGCGGTTAAATTCAAGGGAATTCTAAAAAAGGGAACTTTAAAAATATATTTCGGTTAAAAGAGCTTCAAATAAAAGAGGTTCTACTGTATATGTTACTCTTTCTAGTTAATTAAAAAGAATCTCTAGTATGATTGAACAGTCAATTTACTCATAATTTCACTAATAACCTTTTTGATAAATCAAAGTACATACTTTAATTACAAGTGATCGTATATCAATTCAACTACAACAGATTAGAACCACTGTAAGTGTTCAAAGTGTGTTTACTAACGCACTTTCATTTGTTAAAAAGGTTATTAGCGAAATCATGGGTTCATTGACATTTGAATCCCACTGTAGTATAAGCGGTACTTTAATACTAATTTAATCAATGTTATTGTTTTTTAATGTTTTTTCTGCAATGTTTATCATTTTCCATTAAGAACTTTCACTGTTTTAGATTAATTGTTTCACCGTAACATTTCTATCCGTTTTATATTTGTTCTTTAATTTTTTGTTTTAAGTACATGAATCCCTATGACAAGGATCATGAACTTTTTGAAAGTTAGATGATACTTGGTTTTAAAAATTGCTGCCATTACTTTATAGTATTCTAAGTACATGGTTTGAAATTTAGTTGATGTATCGCTATGCATATATCCGTAATCAATACAATTATGCGGTAAAATATTTCGCAATTTCCTTTCGATGATCAAGAAAATGCCTTTAAATGTTTCTTTCTTACTTGATTAAGATTGTTGCAGGATCGCTAAAATTTCGTACCAACAGGATAAGAATCTCGATTAACTGATATCGTTAAATAAAATTCACTGTCTTTAATTGAATATTGTACGATAATATTTCTATCCGTTATATAGCTATTTTTTAACATTTTTACTTTCTTATGCGATTGAATTGCGAAATCTCCGTACGACAAGACTCTTGAATTTAACAACAGAATTTTTTTTAAGTTATACTCGTATCATCCAACTTGCTTTTAAAAATTGCTGCCATTATTTTATACTATGCTAAATACATGTTTTGAAATTTAGTTCATCAATCACTATACAGATATCCGTAATCAATACCCTCATGCGGTAAAATATTTCGCCAACTTTCTTTTGATGATTAAGAAAATGCCTGTAAATGTTTCTTCCTTATTTGGAAAAGATTGTTGCAGGATCGCTAAGATTCTGTAACGACAGGATAAAAATCTCGATTAACTGTTATCGTTGAATAAAATTAGCTGCCTTTAAAGAATTTTTGTACTGTAAAATTTATTTCATGTTTTATCGTTATTCTTTAAAAATTTTATTCTCTTCTGCAATTTAATAGCAAAATCTCCTTATGAGAAGACTCATGAATTTAACAATGGAACTTTTGGAAAGATTGTCCGATTTTCTTTTTAAAAAATAATTTATAGTATTCTAAATACATGACTTGAAAGTTAGTTGATGAATCACTATGCAAATATCCATAATCAATACCCTTATGCGGTAAAATATTTCGCCATCTTTCTTTCGATGATCAAGAGAATGCCTGTAAATGTTTCTTCCTTACTCGGATAAGATTGTTGCGGGATCGCTAAGATTCCGTAAAGACAGTATAAGAGTTAAATGTCTGCACGGGCCGACATTTCCAGGCCCGGGCCCGGCCCGATACAAAAATTAAAAGTTCGGCCCGGGCCCGTCTCGGCCAGATAAAAAAATTAAAAGTTCGGCCCGAGCCCGGCCCGGCCCGAGTGAACTTCTACAAAACATTGATTTTTACGTCGAATTGGTTAAAAATTTGTCTTGTACGAGAAGTTCTGACCAAAAATATTTATCTTAACTTTTTTTTCATGTTTATAATCTTTATTTTTATAGAAGTGCAGCAGGCTGCGATATTTATTTTTTTAATAAATCTCTATTTCTTGTATGTAAATGTTTCAGTAGTTATCATTAATATTGTTAATCCATATTCCATGTATAGAAGTGTTAAAAATCGGAAAAATGCTATACAGTAAAATCTTCTAAGATGGAATTGCATAGAAAAGAAAAAAAAATGCGTTATAGACAAGTTCCCTTCTTAGCAAGTGTAAATGTATTATATATTCTTTTCTTACTTATTTGTATATTTATTTTGCATGGATCAACACGTTTTTCAGTTTAAAACAGTGTTCCGTCATAGGCAGGTTCCTTTTCACACATTTTACTGTAATTTTAATTTAGTTATATTTTAATATGCGTAGAAATCTACTATTCTTTAAAAATAATAAATTTTAATGTTTAAGTGTAGAATAATGGCGATTCAAAAATGTATGCATTTTTTGCAAAAAATTTTTGGGCCAGGCTTAATTTAACTGACCTTTAAATGGACCAGGCCACGCTGAGACAATGATTTTGATACGGGCTGGCTCAAAACTAGGACTGAAAATTTTGAGCCGTGATGACTAGGAATGAAACCAGGCCCGGCTCTGTACAGAAAAATTAAGTTAGGCCCGCCCCTTCAGAAAAAAGTATGGTCCGGGCCCGGCCCGTCCCGAGTGCCGTGAATGAAAATCGGCGGGCCGGGGTCGGGCCTCGGGCCGGCCCGTGCAGATCTCTAATAAGAGTCTCGATTAACTGATATCGTTGAATAAAATTTGCTGTCTTTAATGAATTGTAGTACGGTAATCAGTGTTGCCGGATTGGAGACTTTTTAAATTCAGATTATTTGACTGTCACCGCTTTTTTAAAATAGCCTTATTTTTCAGAATTTTTAATCTATTTTAAATAGACCGAATATTTTTATTTCAAAAAAGGCGGTGACAACCAACAATCTGGGGACAAAAAAGTCTGCAATCTGGCAATACTGACGGTAATATTTCTATCCGTTTTATAGCTACTCTTTAATATATTTATTTTCCTATGCGGTTGAATCGTGAAATTTTTTTATGATAAGACTCAGAAATTTAACAATGGAATTTTTGGAAAGTTTGTCTGGTATGCGTTAAAAAAAAAATGCTGCCATTAATTTATAGTTATGCTAAATACATAGTTTAAGATTTAGCTGATGACTCACTACATGAGTAATCAATACCCTTATGCGAGAAAATATTTCAACAACACCCTTTCGATGATCAAGAAAATGCCTGTAAATGTCCTTACTTGGATAAGATTCTTGCAGGATCGCTACCATTTCCTACCGGCAAGATAAGAATCTCGGTTAAGGGTGTATTCGAAAAAATATTTTTTCACCCTCAACAGCTCGAAATTTTCTGAGACATTTTCAGACTCATTTTTAAAAGTAAAAACATGAAACTTGCTGGTGTGATTTCTGAAGACATGTTTAACATGCCGTGTGATTTCATTTTCAGCTCAATTAATTAGAATTTGATTTTTAAACAATTATTTTCTCAGTATGACCATTTTTTTCATTCCCAGATCGCCCGCTACGGAAAATTCGGTTCAAAACGCCAACTTTGACAGCGTTTTTTACAGTATTTTCTGCATTCATCAAAAAATTAAGAAGCACGGCACATTATATAGTTTCTAAATAAGAGAATTTCCCAGTTTGATGCGTTTGAGAGCAAAAATGAATTTTAAAATGAATCAGAAAATAAGCAGTTTGGATCGGAATACACCCTTAAGTGATATCGTTTAAAATTCACTGTCTTTCTCGAATTGTTCTGCGGTAATATTTCTAAAAAAACTTGGAATATTCTTCTTTATTTTCATATGTCACTTACAATAATATGTGCAATAGTTTTGAAAATATAAATTTTTAAAATACGGTCATTCAACAATGATGAAACATTCATGAAAATATAGATTTTTAAAATACGGTTATTGCGCTAACTCTGTATATATAAGTCGAGAATCGAGGATTTAACAACGGAGCTCTATTTTCTAGGAAAAATTACTGATAGTAGTTTTTATTTTATTAAATTAACAATTAAAACTACGCTAACAGATCACAAAAGAAATGTAAAAATATTTTTAACCATCATCTTTAAGATGTGAAATATTTAGTCAACTTTCTTCGAATGATCAGGAAACTGTATGTTAATGCTTCCTTCTTACTGGAAGAAGATTGTTGTGGTGCTGTATGAATCATTACCTATGCGATAAGAATGCAATATTCTTAAAAGAGATTTACCGCCAATCAATATTTAACCACCGCTGCCTTTTTTATTTCATAATAATATTTCTATCCGTCCAATATATCTACTTTATATATATATATTTTCTTCGTATTTGCTAAGTCAATTTTATAAGCAAAAGTCCATGACCAAACCATTAGAAGAATTTCGAAAAATTATATTATTGCTATTACTATTAAACTAATGATGGTGGTGATGATAAAGACATTTTTAATAGCTGTGTTTTAATTGTATATACAATAATGATACACATGTATTTATATAATATGTAATATAAAACTGTAAAAATTATATATTTCTTATTTTATACCATGATTAAATATTCTAATGCATTTTGTATTACATAAAAATATATTCATGCAATTAAGATGATGCACATCAAAAGTCTCGAAACTTGTTAGGCATGAAGCTGTAGTGTTTTCATACATTAAAATTAATAAAAACTCGATCGTAAGTATCTGCTGATATTTTACTGATGTATTCTCCATTCCCTTTTTAATATTTGAAGAAATATTTTGCAATTATAAAAAATCAGGGCATATTATTTTAGTCTTCTCAATCATGAATGTTTTCTAATTCACCTTTATCTAGAAGGGAAAAAAAAGAAGTAAAACGAATTATTTTATTTATTAAAAATCAACAATATTTTGTTTAATTTCCTAAAGCTTTTATTTCACTAATTTTTTTTTTAGTTCTATCAAAAATTAATTAAATAGCGATAAATAGAAATTTTATGACTTAAGAATTTATTCACCCCCTTAAATTAATGTGGAAGGGGAGAAAGGCTTTCCAAATATTGCAAATTGAGTGAATTACATATTTTCCAATTCAGTCTTCTTAAATTTATTTTAACTTCTTTTTAATCCAAGCAAATGTTCTAACTTATTTAAATTTACTTGATTGACTTTAATGTATATGAAAAATTACTTGGAAAATGACAAATAATAACTGTCTGATAGTCTAAATTTTCAATCCTTAACTCAAGAAGAAAATTATTTTACAGTAACGTAATTCACTGCACTATAATTTTTTTTTCCGTCTTATTAATCATGTATATTTTATCCTTCATTGTTAATGAAAATAGAAATTTCACAATTTCTTCTTGTATCAAAAAATTTTCTTTCACATATTTAAACATTTTTCTTGGATCTTTTAATGTTATTTAAGTAAAAATTATACTTTAGACTATTTTAGTCATGATATAAATTTTACAACAATTTCAATTGACATTCCTTAAAGAAACATGCATTATAATAATTATTATTATTACTATTATTATTATTATTATTAGTAGTAGTAGTAGTAGGATTTATAGTAGTTATGGTGTTATTATAGTAGTTGTGGTGGTGATGTCGATGGTGGTGGTAGTAGTAGTAGTAGGAGGATTTATAGTAGTTATGGTGTTATTATAGTAGTTGTGGTGGTGATGTCGATGGTGGTGGTAGTAGTAGTAGTAGTAGTAGTAGTAGTAGTAGTAGGATTTATAGTAGTTATGGTGTTATTATAGTAGTTGTGGTGGTGATGTCGATGGTGGTGGTAGTAGTAGTAGTAGTAGTAGTAGTAGTAGTAGTAGTAGTAGTAGTAGTAGTAGTAGTAGGATTTATAGTAGTTATGGTGTTATTATAGTAGTTGTGGTGGTGATGTCGATGGTGGTGGTGGTAGTGGTAGTAGTAGTAGTAGTAGCAGTAGCAGTAGTAGTAGCAGTAGCAGTAGTAGTAGTAGTAGTAGTAGTAGTGATGGTGGTGGTAATAGTAGTAGTCGTTATAGTAGTAGTGGTGGTGATGGTGGTGGTAATAGTAGTTGTAGTAGTCATTGTAATAGTGGTGGTGATGGTAATGGTGATGGTAGTAGTATTAGTAGTAGTAGTCATTTTAGTAGTATTGGTGGTGGTGATGTTGGTGGTGGTAGTAGTAGTACTAATACTTTAATAGCAATAATAATCTAATCCACTTCTGCATTTTTCATTTCATTTTATCAATCACATGCATTTCATTTTTCACTGTAACCGTAAAAAAGGAAACGGGATGCTCTTTTTCCTTGTCAAAGCAATTACTCTTACATACTTAAACTTCCTTGAACTTTTAATGCAATTTTTTTTAAATAAAAAATCGAATTACATTTAAAACAAGTTTTAAAGATGATGAATGTGAATTTTATAACGATCTAAATTTTTACTTCTTAGAGTAGGAGGAAAAATATTTTACAATGATAACAATTCAGTGCACTACAAGTTTTTCATTTCAGTCTTGTCAATCATGCGTATTTTATCCTTCACTGTAACTGAAAGAAGAAAACTCAATCTTGGTAAGAAGTGGCGAAAAAGATATATTACTCAAGTTTTCGACATCGATAGTTTCTCCCTGCTTCTGCTGTGCGAAAATCTGCCTCTCATTCCCTATAGATCAGTGAATATACATTTTTTTTTTTCAGTTTTTATTTTCCTCACAAGTTTATGTGTTAAAAATGTTTTAAAGTAGAAGAAAAATCTATAAGGTGTGCGGTACAAGATATTTGCTTCAAGTAACTAAAATTTCAGATTAGAGAGTAAAGGAATATAACTGACATACTATATTTGATAAAATATTTTACTGACTTCTGTAAAATTAAAATAGTAATATCTTATTATTTTACTGGTTTGAAAAGTATATTAAATTAGTATGTTGTTATCATAACAATTTTATAATTTTTTTACAAATAAAATAGATTCCCTATAGATCAGTGAATATATATATAATAAATTTGAAATCACAAATATATGAATAAATTGGTAAAGTTCTAAAGATGAATATATACATATATATATATATATATAAAGATTTGGCAGAAGCTAACATTAATGTGGTATTAAAAATAAACTTGGAAAAGACTAAGGTGATGTTCAATTCATTTCCATCAAAAAAGAAAATTGTCTACAACAACACTGAAATTAAAGTAGTGCAAAGTTATGTGTACCTTGGGAAGGAAATATCTTCGGATAATAGTATCATGAATGAAATCAATAGAAGAATAAGAAATGAATGGAGTGCTTTTGGGAAGAACAATATTATTCTGAAGAGTAGCATGCCCCTTTGTTTGAAAAGAAAGGTATTTAACCAATGTGTTTTGCCTGTGCTAACTTATGGAGCAGAAACATGGACGCTAACAAAACGGATGGTACAAAGATTACAAACAACACAGAGAACTATGGAAAGGTGTATGCTAGGTATAACTAGAAGCGACAGAAAAAGAATAACCTGGATAAGAAGTCAGACGAAAATTTTTGACATCATTGAAAGAATTAAACGGCTAAAATGGAAATGGGCTAGGCACATTGCAAGAAGACAAGACAATAGATGGAGCACAAGCACCCTACAGTGGTATCCCAGAGATGTAAAATGGCCAAGAAGACGACCTCAAGTAAGCTGGAGTGATGAAATCAGAAAAGTAGCCGGTGGACTAAAGCATGACAGAAAACATTGGGAAAATCTGGGGGAGACCTACATCCAGCAGTGGATTGAAAACGGTTGTTGTTGATGATGATGATGATGATGATGATGATATATATATATATATATTCACGTTTTTATTTTCCTCACAAGTTTGTGTGTTAAAAATGTTTTAAAGTAGAAGAAAAATCTATAAGGTGTGGCGGTACAAGATATTTGCTTCAAGTGACTAAAATTTCAGATTAGGGAGTAAAAGAATGTAACTGGCATACCATATTTGACAAACTATTTTACTGGCGTTGTCTGTATATTAAAATAATATTATCCTATTATTTCACTGGTTTGAAAAGGATATTAAACTACTATGTTCTGGCCATAACAATTTTTTTTTTAAATATTTATAAAAATTTAAGTAGAAGAAAAATCTATAAGGTGTGCGGTACAAGATATTTGCTTCACATAACTGAAATTTCAGATTAGGGAGTAAAGGAATGTAACTAACATAGCACTATATTTGATGAAATATTTTATTGTCTTTGTCTGTAAATTAAAATATTATATTATTATTTTACTGGTTTGAAAAGGATATTAAACTGGTATGTTGTTGTCGTAACAATTTTTTTTTAATATTTATAAAAAAATTACAAATATTTATAAAATAGATTTTGATAAATAAAATATAATGACTTATTAAAATGAAGAACGGTAGTTAATGAAAATATTTACCTCTACACGAGTTTCATCCGAAGCACTACTACTTCAACTTCTAGCTACCCTTAAAAATTATAGACTCTCCCATTTCAAACGAAGTAGCGTATTTAAATTAATGGAACGGCAATTAATGAAAATATTTACCTCTACACAAGTTTAATTCTAAGCACTACTACTTCAACTTCCAGCTATCCCTAAGAATTATAGGCTGTCTCATTCAAACTATGTAGAGTATTTGAATGAATGGGATCGTAATTAATGAAAATATTTTGCTCTACAGTAGTTTAATCCGAATCACTACTACTTCTACTTCTAGCTATCCCTAAGAATTATAGACTCTCCCATTTCAAACGAAGTGACGTATTTGAATGAATGGAACGGCAATAAATGAACATATTTTCTTCTACTCAAGTTTAATCCGAAGCACTACTACTTCCACTTCTTGCTACCCCTAAGAGTTACAAACTCTCCAATTTCAAACGAAGTGACACATTTGAATGAATCGAACGGCAATAAATGAACATATTTTCCTCTACTCAAGTTTAATCCGAAGCACTACTACTTCTACTTCTAGCTATCCCTAAGAATTATAGACTCTCCCATTTCAAACGAAGTGATGTATTTGAATGAATGGAACGGCAATTAATGAAGATATTTTCATCTACACAAGTTTAATCGGAAGCACTACTACTTCTACTTCTAGCTGCCCCTAATAATTATAGACTGCCCCATTTCAAACGAAGTGACGTATTTGAATGAATGGAACGACAGTAAAAAAATATTTTCGTCTACACAAGTTTAATTAGAAGCACTACTACTTCTACTTCTAGCTACCCCTAGGAATTATAGACTCTCCCATATCAAATGAAGTGACGTACTTGAATGAATGGGACGGCAATTTATGAAAATATTACCTGAAGAAGAATGCGGATGTAGACCGAAAGTACTCGGAAATTTAAATAAAATGCATATTTTAAAACTTTTAACATCTGTATTATTATTATTTGTCCCTTTTTAAGTAAATGCCGAACTTTTAAATTTCATATTCGGTAGATTTTGCTATTAAAAACATAGCTGTGTACCATACAAAAAACCCAGACTTTTGTGTAATATAAACGATTTTCTCTTTTAAATAATAAATATCATTAGGTTTTATTTCCAATACTTTAATATTTCATGCAATTATATGATTGATCTTCAAAATTAGTATACACTTGTAAAGTAAAAATCTGAAACCTCTTTTACATTTTTGCGCTTAAATTTCAATTAAGTTTTATATAGCGATATTTTCTCCCCAATTACCCATAAATATTCATTAAAGCTATTAAAATAAATATGGCAAAGTAATTTAGTGTATACTAATTTCAGTGTATCAAATTTATTCTTCCAAAAACATCATGTTAACGTCTCTCTCTCTTTTATAGCAACAACATCCTGGTCTTGCCCATTTAATGGTAAGTTCTTCATTGTATATAATTTCTAATTATTTACTTTATGATGCTATGAATAGTTTATACACTTAGATTTTATCAAAATTCAATTGTCTATTTTTTTTCATACATTATTTGTTTTATCCATTGTTTCTTAGCATATTTTTTATTATAAGGTTTCGTAGTAAAACATAAACTGTTATTTCCAGAAGGCTTTTCATGATTCGCAAAAATGTTTTCGGATAAAAAATATCGAAAGAAAAAATGTTCAGCAAATAAAATTCATTTATCATTTACAATTTCACCATTACCTCTGATAATATAACATATTCGAAATGGTTTTTAAAATAAAAACTTGAAAGTATTTCAGTAACTTATTATTGTAGCTTCAGAATCACCCCAGATTATATTCATGTAAAAGAAAAGGGTTTTAAATACGCGTTTGAATTTAATAAAATATATTATTATTTTAATTTCGGAAATACTTCTGATAATGTAACGTTATCTAAAATTCCTTTTTAAATATACATTGTAAATAATTTTAATAATTTATTATCACTATTATTATTATTATTATTTATAAGTCCTTTATTATTGATATTCATAAACTTCTGGTTTAATAGCCATGAAAAAATTACTTTAAAAAAAATGATATAGTAAGTGACTCTATCACTACCGAAATTTGAACACTGGCATTTTATAAAAGTAGTAAATATTTTAATAAGTATGAATCTAAATACCTTATTTTATATAAATTTTTATTTTTAAAACTTAACTTTTAAATGCATTAATTATTCTTTTTGAATTGTGGTTTTTATTCTTAAATTAAGGATAAACACCAGAAATCTTAAGATAGATTTTTAACTTTATTTAGTGGCATATTTTTGTAATTTTTATAGGATTAATTTTTATATATAAATATAGCTGTTGCTAAGAACTTAATTTTATGTGATGCAGATATGCATCACTCTGCATTTAAGGGTTAATTCAACAATGAGAAACAGTTATGCGAACTTCAAAGTATTACAAAAGTCTCGTCTCTAAATGCAAATTCCAGGTCTCTGAATCTAGTATTTCACTAATTAAGTTATTACCTAACGTTCTTTGTTAGAAACACGCCTGTTTTCATTTCGCATTCCAGAAAATGATGATTTAAGTAACATCGACAAATTTTCCCCCTAAGCATGGACACGAAAGTGTCAATAACTAATTTGTCCTACGCTTCATTCTTTCAGTTCTTTACAAGGGAAGCCATCTAAAATCTCTGTTCTGATAGAAGCCATGTAAAGAACATATGCTAGTTTCTAAAATGCATTCAGTCCTACATATAATAAAACTCTCTCAAGTGAAATAAAGACGTCTGGAAGGCTTTTTCATGTACATACTTCTAATTATATTTAATTTAAATTTGTACAGACGTTTTAACCTTGGAATCGTAATTCATGCATTTCGAAATTTCTACAGTAATTTTAGCTTGTTTTTGTAAAAGGTTTCAGACACTTTAAGAGTGTAATAATTTTGATAGTTTGATTTCGTATGTATATACATTGTTGTGTGTTTATATACTAAAGAACTTTATGTTAATACACTCATTGAAATTCTATAAAAAAAAATACGTTAATTAAAATTATTTTTTATTTTTATAAAATACTAAATTAAAAGAATGCTTATATCACGTCGTGAAGTATGAAACTACCAAAGGGCCAGATTACCAGCGGGGCAATCTTCCACCAGTAAATTTTAATAGAAATTTTCATCTTATATAAGCGCCATATTTATGAAAAATTGCTGTCATGAATAACACAAAATTTTCTATTCTTTTTTACTGGTGGAAATTCACCCTCCGTTGGTAATCTGTCTTGTTTGTAGTCACAAGTTTCATACTTGACGACCTAATTTAAAGTAGATTTAATATTTTTTACTCTTTTCCATTTACATATATGGAATTTCATTAGATATCTTAATGTTGTATAGACGTAGTAGTAAATATACTGTGTATTGAAAGTAACTCAAGATTACTTTCTATATACTTAATTATTATAAATCCTTTGACTAAGGACATTTCAAAAATTTATTAACCCTCTTGGCATCTAAAAACTTTCCTGTATTTTCAGAAAAATGTTCGTAAAACTAATGTTAATTTAATTTTTTTCCCTGTTAGTTTCTAAAATACACTTAAGATCTCTTTATTTTATATATATCTCGAAATACAATTCTGTAAAAAATATTTTTATCTACAGCAGATTTAAATTGTTTTGAGGAAACATAAAAATACGGGCAAGACACTTAGAGGACTAAAATCTAAAGAAAAATAAAATATATAATTTAAAAATTAATTCGTCTTATAAATAATACATATACAAATGTTAAAGGACCATAGTAATGTTTCTTTTCATAGCTTATATATATATGTACATATCACCGTTCGAAATCCTTGTGGTTCGCTGGTCCGAGACCACCAAAAATTTAATCAGACCACCAATTTGAAAAATTTAATGGTCCGCAGAACCAGTAACTCCCCCCCCCCCCCCCTCTCTCTCTCTCTCTCTCTCTCTCTCTCTCACTGACAGCTAAACATAAACTTTCCCATCCCTGAGAAAACCGAAACTAAACACAAATCACATAATTTTATTTCATTTAAAAAAAATAAATTAAAAAAAATTGCATTAAACCTTAGTCAGTTGAAATAAATAATCTGAAATAAAACATTTAATTAATGATTTTATAGTTTTTCTTTATGTACTGTTTTTTGCAAATGTATTTTGCAAATAACAATTTTACATTTTATTATGCTGAAAATTTTGGATAACTGCAAAGGAAGTTTGGTTTATATTCTAGGGGGAGGGAGGGTCACTCGAACGGTTAAAGGGACTTAATTGAATTTTATGTAACAGGCCAGTGATGATTACTGCGGACCAGTAAATTTTTATGCTTACTGGTCCTTGGGACCAGTGACTTTTTTATATCAGTTGTACCGCTGCATACATAAAAACGCTGTTAAAGATTTGCGGCAAACTGTCCAGCCATTTCACCTTTTTGTGTGTGTGTGTGTATGTGTGTGTACACACACAAAACACACGTTTTATTATTTTATTTATTTATTTTTATTTATTTATTTATGTATTTAAAGGTCGAATGAGTGGACTGTTTACTGCAAATTTTCAACAATAAAAATAATGCATGGGATTTTTTTTCTCATGAACAAATGTAAAACATTTATTTACAGAAAAGATAGGCAAGTAATTTTATCGTAAAATCGCAAATTACTCTCGCTTATATTTAGTTTTGTTACAAATGTTTCATTTTTCTTTTTAATATTAAACACATTAAAAATAAAAATGAAATATTTGTAATAATACATTGTGAAATGAAAATAAATAATATATTCGAGCAATTTTATCGTAAAATTGCAAATTACTTTTGCTATATGTTTAGTTTTATTACAAATGTTTCATTTTTATTTTCAATGTGTTCAAATTACATTGTAAAGCTAAAAAAATAATATATTTTCGCTGTTTTTGGAGATTTTATAAAAAGAAAAGAAAAAAAAAGATTATAAACTTTCAAAAGGTAGTACAAGCAGTAAAATGACAAGAAACAAAATTGCAAAAAAGTCTACATCAGCTTCTAATTTCTCATTGACAAAATATATGCTAGAACAAAATGTATGTGTATATATAAGCACATAAATATTATGCTAATCTATGTTCAGAAATCATTTGAAGATTAATTAATAAAGATCTAATCAAATTTTAATTTTATTCCCAAAAGAAAAGGTTCCATTCATTTGGAACGAAATTGGTACTTTCATTAGTTTTATTGTTTCTTGTAAAATTTAAACTATTTAAAAATCTGATAAAATCAAGCATGGATCTTTGTTTTAATAAGCTTCAAAATGCCTTTTTTTAAATTACAAATAAACTTTTATATTAAATTCTACATTTTTAGAGATTTTATCCCTATTTGAAGTAAATAGTGAATTATTAATAGCATAAAAGTATCAGACATTTGGATTACTTTCAACAACACATTCTGCTGGTTATCGTCTGAAACTGAATTTTCAATCATGAATCTTGCTAAATTTACTAACATCTTACTGCAGACTTAAAAGCATTATTTCCCATAAAACATTATTTTTAATATTTTTTTTTCTTATCAAGTTTCTTTTGTTAGCCCAAGAACTTTAGTATTGCCATGCCATGGATGCATAATGCGAGATCGGATTTTCTCAAAACTGTATTTTGAACACTAAAACCATCATTACTGACATAAAAGTGGTATTTTTATATTTAAAATGTGATATTTAACAAACTTAATAAACATTACTTTTCAGTAGCATAGTAACAATCGTCTTGATTAGTTTTAAGAAAATGAATTTATTTTAAATAAAAGAGTGTTAAAATTCTGGTGCTAAATTCACCTTGAGAAAATAATTAAAATCCGTATAAAGCACAAATAAAACATACTAACATTGCTTTTAGGTTCACATATATAAATATTAAAAAAAATTAATATATTAAAATACCTAAAAAATACATTAAAAATCAAATTAAAATACCAAAACGTTTTCGGCCAAATTCACAGGGCCATCGTCAGTTGTTATTTAAATGTTGTTGTTACTCTTTGCGTCTATTCGTAAAATAGAGACCATTGTAATTTAAATGTGCTCTCAAATCCAAAAGGGCAACTTTCTGACATAAGTTTTAATTTATTTTTGTTCGGAAATGCATGAAACTAGCTGGTGTTGTTGTTCAGAAACTATGTAATCGCGCTGTTTTTTTTTTTTCATTTTTTTGCAAACGCAATAGATCTTTCAAAAAATAGTGTGAAAGTGGACGTTTTGAACCGAATTTCCGCGCGAAGTAGAATAATCACCCAAGAGCGGGCGAAAATCGCTTAAAACTCAATAGGTAATTTATTGATAAAAAAAAAAAAAAAGGAAAACACAGTTCAATTCCAAATCGCTTCCATGGCCAGGCTTTCCAATTTTATATCTTTCCGTTAAAAAATGAATTTGTAAATGTGTCAAAATGTTTTGCCGCTTGTTGAGCATAGCAGTTAAGAACAGCCTTAAGGGTGGTATGGAAGATTAGTTCAGAAGAAAATGTATTCAAATTTATAACATAACAAGCTTTCATCTACTATGTAGCAATTCGTTCCAGACCCCATAGATGTCATATGGTAATGCGTCGTTACATAATACATCTTTATTGGAAATTATTTCAAGGAATTCTCTTATAATTGCTTCCTGGTAATTACTTGTACGAAAAATAATTTTATATTGTATATATATGCGCCTAAAAGCAAGTTTAGTACGTTTTATTTGTGCTTTATATGAATTTTAATTAATCAGTTTATTCGCGAGTTTGTTTGTTCGCACCAACAAAGCTTCGTTGTTTAAACTAGTATAATATCTTGATTCGAAAATACGCTTAAGGGGATTCTTCACTCACTTGAAAACACCCGTTCCGTAATGTTAAACCTATGACCAGGTTATTTTCGAATTTCTCGTTTAAATTTGAATATTTAAAAACAATTTTTTTTTCAAAGGACAGCTGAGCTCAATTTTTAATATGGCTGTTTTTTACTTTTTCGATTTCGATTGCAGATTTTTTTAATAAAGATACTTTCACTTTCGGAACCGGTTTGGAAACTGAAAGTACCTTTTTTAAAAAATCTCCAATCATTAAAAAACCGTCAAGTACAGTCAAGTGAAAAAGTAAAAAAACAGTCATATTAAAGATCAAGCTCAGCTATCCTATGAAAAAAAAAAAAAAAAAAAAAAAACGTTTAAAAATATTCAAATTTAAACGATAAATTCGAAAACAACCTGCCCATTGGTTTAACATTACAGAGCGGATGTTTTCAAGTGAGTGAAGAGTCCCCTTAAGCGTACATTTACCCTATTACAAAAAATGCTCAAAATTTCACTTCTTGGATGTATCCTCTGAATTAACTTCCAAATTCAAATTTAATATACAAATTCAATTCCTCAGTGTGCAGCACAGCTTCTTTATCGCTTACATATCGATGTCCAAATCCAATAGATACGAGCAGAGAATACCAACTATCAGCTACGCAACAAATGTCTTAGCATTACACGACATTCAGAACACTTCATAAATTACCAATCTATTTGGCATGGAATAAATTACTATCTTGACACTGTACAGACTTTAATCGTATTTATGCTCTCCCTTCACATTTAATTTCTGGTAATACATTAAAAGCGACGAATTCGGCAAATACCTTTTACGTCCAATTTCGAAAACTGAAGTTTTCTGCGCTAGGCCCATCTTGAATTAATTCCACAATTGGACACTTTCTAAGCGACACTATTTAATTAAGCTCTATTCACCTCTTTGGTGCTTAATGACATCGGACGTAAGGCTGGACGCTAAAAGACAAGAGGGAGAACCCACTGCACATAGCATCGCCAACTGGTAGAGGTTTACCCAAGTTTAAGTTATTCGCTGTGGGGTTTCAAACCCAATGCTCTTTTCTCACATAACGACTCTGGGGAGAAAGTGGGAGATTAATGAAATTTTGCAGCATCGAGATTTTCCCCGCTGTGTGGCGCTCAAGATTAGAAGGTGATACGCTCCGTTTGACTCCTTCCTCCTCTGCTTCCAGTTGTTGGAAAGAGAAAAGTTAATGGTAAGGGAAATTTTCCGCAGTTTTGCTGGATGATTTGTGCGCCACAGTAAGAAAGGAGCGTAGCAGCTATTGATGTGAGAATAAACAGTTAGAATATTTTTCAGTGGCTGTTAGAAAGCTTTTTTTTTTCTTTCGGCTTGCGCTTAGTTTTAATTTTAACGAAATGACTTTGTTCCTGATGCATGGAAATGGTCATTTATGCCTGTTAATACTTTTAATTACTTCATCATTTTATATTTGCTTTCCTTTTAATAGGGAATATTCTTAAAATATTTAAAAACTTGGAGGAACAAAACATATACACAAAAGAATCTGTACTGTGCGACGAAGCGTGTACATTTTAATAAGAGGGGAGTATAATAGCTGTTGATGTGAAGATAAAGAGTTAGAATACTGTTCAATGGTTGTTAAAAATCCTTTTTTTTCCGCATGGGGACAGTTTTAAATTTATTGAAATTGCTTCGTTCCGCAAGCGTGGGAATGATCATTTATCCATATTACTATTTTTAATTACTTATTCAGTAAGCATTTCCTTTCTTATCGTTAAAAGATATTTTCAAAATATTTAAAAACTTTCGCAAATTAAACATATACTTAATAAAATTATATTATGTACTATAAAGCGGCTGTAGTTCAAACAAAGAAAGAAAAATGTAAAATAGCTGTTGATATCAGAATAAATAGTTGGATTATTTCTGAATTTGTCTAAGAATTCATTTAAATTATTTCATTTCGTAAGAATATTAAATTAATAAAAAAATATATTAATAGACATTAATGAGTATTTTCATGGTAGAAATGATCATGTAGAAATGATGCACATGTATTTTCTGATAAGACATATATAACTATTGTATTCAACAGATTAAGAAAGAGGAAAAACATATCTAAATAAACAAAATGTTTTTCAGCTGTTATGTATATGTATATACATATATACATGTGATTGATGAGATTAATATATATATATTAATCTAATTTTTTCTGTTTAAGTTAGTCTCTTTCATGGTTTATTTGGTTTATTTCGGTTTTATTTGTTTTGTTTATATCTTAATCTTCTGTATACAGTTGATAGGGCATTTCAAGAATTGGCCTTTAAGGTTAAGCTTGTAATCTCAATCAGAAATCAACTGTGTTTAATTTATATTGTGAAAAAATGCCCCCGACGAGAGTTTCACAGTATAGGTTTTATTTTTTATTAATGTTTTTTACATTCCTATTGTAATTTTTCATATTACATTTTCATATAAATCGTGCGTTAGCATTAATTTAAATATCAACTAATTTCATTACGGACGCTTGTAAATGGTTATTTATGCCTATTAACATCTTTAATTGTTTGAAAACGCATAAGACAGTTCAAAATTCACCTCCAGCAACTACCGCCAATAGAAGGAATGTACTCGAATTCTTTTGTACAGCCCTGTACATTAGCCACAATTTTTTTTATAAACATCGCATATTAAGATAAAATTTAATTCAGTTAAAAACGCATATTACAACTATGAATAGACTTTCATGAAACAATGCCCATAAATGACAATGAATCCAGTTATTTAAAACATGGACAGACAGTGTACAAACCGAACTCCTAAACACTTTTGAACTATTTTGTAAGGACGAGTTTGTAAGCAAATATCGAACTATTCCAATGAATAAATATAAAAATTGGTGACCAAGAAAACATAATTTAAGGAACTATTTGGTAATTAAATGTAAGAAATTCGATTTCTAATATATCTGAATTGATAACCAACAGAGCGCATAGTGATCTGAAAGAATATTTTAAAAACAAGCAGCATGCAGGAATTCTGCATTTTCAGAGTTTAATGTCGCCCTCGATGAATATATATATATATATATATATATATATATAGTACAAAAGGTATTTCAGTTTTAAGACTTAAATACACACTTTTATCATGTATCATTTGCAACCGCTGAAGAATTCTACGTTTGCGATCCAGTCTTAAACAATATCTATGGAAAAGTATGCATATGACGTCACTATCTCGGAATAATACACAAACTCCAAAAAAACACATTCAAGAAACTCGACAAAAAAATCGGGTTATTTAACGATTCATAAGCCTTCATTTGTTTGCAACATTAATATGTATACTGAAAATTAAATATAGTTTAAATATCGCCATATTTTATGAGAAATCATTCATTTATATTTTTTCAAAATTCGGAAATACACGGATTAATAAAATTGTATTCTTTCAGCTTTTTGATAGGAATTTTTTTAAGACCATTTACTTTATCTTGTACATTTACATTTTATGCGTTGTTGCTTACTTTTAAAATTGATTACTACTGTTCTCTGAGAATGCGCATAATCATTTTTTCTTTATAAAAATAATTATGAAATTATGAAATTTTATGTAGATCTAGAGAAAACATGCTATGAATATTTGAAATAGATAAATCAACCAATAATCTCCCCACCAACAATTCACTCTCTCATTTTTGGAAACGAATCACACTTTTTAGGCACATCGACTCAGGTCCAGACACATATTTTAAGACTCTTTGGCTTATCTTGTACATTTACATATTATGCGTTGTTGCTTACTTTTAAAATTGATTACTACTTTTCTCCGAGAATGTGCATAATCATTTTTTCTTTTAAAAATAATTATGAAATTATAAAATTTTACGTAGATCGAAAGAAGATATCTTATGAATATTTGAAATAGGTAAGTCAACCAATAATCTTTCTACCAACAATTCACTCTCTCATTTTTGGAAACTATTTGGTATTGAAATGCAAGAAAATTGATTTCTAATATATCTGAGTTTGACAGCGAACAGAGCGCATAGTGATCTGAAAGAATATTTTTTAAATAAGCAGTTCGAAATTACCAATAAACACCTTATTTGCCAAATTTGTTGGGCATATTTTAAAACGCTTCATCTTATCTTGTACACTTACATATTATGCGTTGTTGCTTACTTTAAAATTGATTACTACTTTTCTCCGAGAATGCGCATAATCATTCTTTCTTTTTTAAAAATAATTACGAAATTATGAAATTTTACTTAGGTCGAGTGAAGAAGATATCTTATGAATATTTGAAACAGATAAATCAACCAATGATCTTCCCACCAACAAATTCACCCTCTCATTTTTAGAAACGAATCGCATTTTCAAGACACATCGCAGATTTAGCGTTTAAAATCTCATTATGTTAATTTCATGCAGATTAAGACGCATTTCCATGACATTTTCGAAAATTGCTTCGTATCTTCTCTCCTCAAAACCATTTTATGCGACTAAAACCGCTCGAAAAATGCCCCCTCCCCCTTCTCATTCTTCTATCCAGATTTTCGCATTATCATTCTAAAATCTTCTTCTAGAACAGAAAACTGAAAAACCCATTCATTAAGTGGTCCATTTCGAAACATTAAACGATTTCAGTGAAAAGAATAGGGTACGGAGAGAAAAAATGTAATTGACCTGCCCGCTTTGTGCAGAATTTTCGAACGGGTAAAATCCTTCGTTCTTTTCTCTGTGTGAGTGTGTGTTTAATTAAGAAAATCAGATTGGGGAAAACGAATGAACGCCCCCTCTACCTCCTTTCCCCATTGCGAACGTAAATGAGGGGGGCGGCAATTAGAAAGGAGGAGGATTTCCGCTTGTAATGACTCCCGAAAATTTGCCGGAGAGACACATAATTAAGATCCCGCAGCATAGAACAATAGCCAGAGGTAACGCTCTTAACGCGGCGCTATCATTCGGGGGGTCTTTCACAAATTGAATTCCGAATGATTTTAATTACGTGATTAAATACAGGTTTTGTAAGTGTTATCATATTTTTTCTTCATTAATTATAAGTTCTTTTATTCGTCTCAAGATTATAAATCATGTAAGTCTGCGGGGGATCAATTTAAAAACAAATTGAATAAGTATGAGAAAATATCTGTAATGGCGAATTATTGTTATACATGCAGATTGTCTTCATTAAAAATATTTAAATAGACAAATTAATAATAATAAGTGTAAAAAAACAACGGACTCATGCGAGGATTTCACATTGCAGACTTTAAGATTATTTGATGATTCGCTTTTTCATTACTTTTAAATCGAACAAAATATTTTAGCAAATTTTGAATGTGCTATGTCAAAAGCCTGTCCAAAAACACTTTGTATGAACTCCATGCATCGCTGTGCGTTTTGTATGTGCTTGGAAAAAAGGGTGTTGACAATATAAATAACATATTATGTGCAAGAAAAGATAAAATACATCATTTAACATGTTATAAATTTCAATAGGTAATATTAGAGAACATCTGTCAGAAACTTTAAGCTAAACTCATCGGTGTGCGTTTTGTATGTGCATGGAAAAGAGGAATGCTGTGAACATAAATAATATATGACGTAAAATAAAAGAAAAAGTACATCATTTTAGATATTATCATTTTTAATGGGTAATGTTAGAGAACATCTGTAACAAACTTTAAGATAAACGCATCGGTGTACCTTTTGTGTGTGCACAGAAAAAGGAGATTTTGAGAACATAAATAATATATGATGTGCAAGAAAAGGTAAAATACATAATTTTAGATATTATTATTTTCAATTGGTAATGTTCGAGAACATTTGTAAGAAACTTTAAGCTAAACTCGCCGCTGTGCGTTTTGTATGTGCATAGAAAAGGGGAATGTTGTCGACATAAATAATATTTGATGTAAAAGAAAATATAAAATACATCATTTAACATATTATAATTTTCATTTGGTAAGAGAACATCTGTAAGAAACTTTAAGCTAAACCCATCGATGTGCGTTTTGTATGTGCATGGAAAAGGGGGATATTGTCATTATAAATAATATGTGATGTAAAAGAAAAGGTAAAATACAACATTTTAGATATTATCATCTTCAATCGGAAATGTTAGAAAGCATTTGTAAGAAACTTTAAGCTATTATTTGATGATTATTTGATGATTCGCTTTTTCATTATTTTTGAATCGAACAAAATATTTTAGCAAATTTTGAATGTGCTATGTCAAAAGACTGTCCAGAAACACTTCGTCTGAACCCCATGCATCGCTGTGCGTTTTGTATGTGCATAGAAAAAAGGGTTTTGACAATATAAATAATACATTATGTGCAAGAAAAGATAAAATACATCATTTAACATGTTATAATTTTCAATAGGTAATGTTAGAGAACATCTGTTAGAAACCTTCAGCTAAACTCATCGGTGTGCGTTTTGTAGTGCATGGAAAAAGGGAATGTTGTGAACATCAATAATATATGATGTAAAAGAAAAGATAAAATACATCATTTTAGATATTATCATTTTCAATAGGTAATGTTCGAGAACATTTGTAAGAAACTTTAAGCTAAACTTGCCGCTGTGCGTTTTGTATGTGATTAGAAAAAAGAGATGTTGACAGCATAAATAATATATAATGTGCACGTAAAGATAAAATTCATCATTTTAGATATTATCATTTTCATTAGGCAATGTTAAAGGACATCTGTAAGAAACTTTAAGCTAATCCCATCGCTGTGTGTTTCGTATGTTCATGGGAAAGAGGAATGTTGGCTAAGACAAATAAAATATGATGTAAAAGAAAAGATAAAATACATCACTTTAGCTATTATCATTTTCAATGGGTAATGTTAGAGAACATTTGTAAGAAACTTTAAGCTAAACTCGCCACTGTGAGTTTTGTATGTGCATAACAAAAGGAGATGTTGTCAACATAAATAATATATGATATAAAAGAAAAGATAAAATACATTATTTTAGATATTATCATTTTCAATAATGTAATGTTAAAGAACATCTGTAAGGAACTTTAAGCTAAACTCATCGGTGTGCATTTTGTATGTGCATAGAAAAAGGGAATGTTGTCAACATAAATAATATATGATGTAAAAGAAAAGATAAAATACATCATTTTAGCTATTATCGCTTTCAATAGGTAATGTTAGAGAACATTTGTAAGAAAATTTAATCTAAACTCGCCGCTGTGCGTTTTGTATGTGCATAGGAAAGGAGAATGTTGTCGACATAAATAAAATATGATGTAAAAGAAAATATAAAATACATCATTTAACATATTATAATTTTCAATAGGTAAGAGAACATCTGTAAGAAACTTTCAGCTAAACTCATCGCTGTGCGTTTTGTATGTGCATGGAAAAGGGGAATATTTTCATTATAAATAATATGTGATGTAAAAGAAAATTTAAAATACAACATTTTAGATATTATCATCTTCAATAGGTAATATTAGAGAACATCTGTAAGAAACTTTAAGCTAAAATCTCCGCTGTGCGTTTTGTATACGCATGGGAAAGGGGAATGTCAACATAAATAATTTATGATATAAAAGTAAAGATAATATACATCATTTTAGATATTATCATTTTTAATATTTAATTTTAAAGAACATCTATAAGAAACTTTAAGCTAAACTCGCCTCTGTGCGTTTTGTATGTGCATAGAAAAAGGGAATGTTGTCGACATAAATAATATATGATGTAAAAGAAAAGATAAAATACATTATTTTAACTGTTATCAGTTTCAATAACTAATGTTAGAAAACATCTGTAAAAAACTTCAAGCTAAGGTCATCTGTGTGCGTTTTGTATGTGCATGGAAAAAGGGAATGCTGTCTATATAAATAATATATGATATAAAAGAAAAGATAAAACACATCCTTTTAGATATTATCCTTTTTAATTAGTAATGTTAGAGAACATCTGTAAGAAACTTTAAGCTAAACCCATCGCTGTGCGTTTTGTATGAGCATATAAAAAGGAGATGTTGACAACATAAATAATGTATGATGTGCAAGAAAAGGTAAGATACATCATTATAGAGATCATCCTTTTTAATTGGTAATGTTAGAGAACTATTAAAATAATAAATCTTTGTAAAAAATCACCATAAAATAAAAGCAATACATCGTATTTATTTGTCTTATGTACATTTATGTACATTATGTACATTTATTTATTTATTTTTTACATTGTATTGTTTTTATTTTATGGTGATTTTCTACAAAGATTTATTATTTTAATAGTTTCATTTCGCTAGTTTTCGATGCTGTTTCGCAATGTTAAAGAACATTTGTAAAAAACTTTAAATTTCATATACCTTGAAATTTATGAGTAAGTATCAACAGCCAAAAATCTATATTATCTTTCCTTTTAAATCTATAATTTATTGTATTCTTTGGATTAAAGTTCTATGAGTAGTGATTTAATTTTAAGACGTGAAACTAAAACCTGCTTATTGGCTTTTTGCAATCCAAGATTTAACCCCTTGAAGGGCGACCGCCCATCATATAATATGGCATCATACAATTTTACTTCGTTTGTGCTTGAATTTTTGTTATCTCAAATTTGTCGGTAAAATCTCTTTAAAATGTTACAAAAGGAACCGGAAAAATGGTAAAAAAAATTAGTGTAAAATTTTTTTGTATTTATTTGATTAAATGTAAGCGTACTAAATATGGGAATGTGCATAATATTTGTACTACTGTAGCATGCATAATTATATGTTTTGTCTAAATTTATATAAATTAAACTCTTAAGTTGTATATTATATAGTACAATTAGTATTTTGATGAATTACTAAAATAATATATTTATTTATTTACAGGGACTAATAACATTATGAATATTAGTAATAATAAACTGAAAATAATCCTATTTGAGGTTTAAAAGTAATTTGTTTAATAAACATTTTAAATTGAACTTTACATAAATAACTGTCCCCTAATTGGTCAATAAAAATATGTACCTATTCGTGCCTAGCACCCTATATTTTTAACGTTACAAAAATGCATAAAAAAAAGGCTTGTACATATAATTTCACAATTTAAAAAAATACGTATTTCAAAGAAGTCTACAAGCCAAGATCATGACTTATTTATTTCGATCCTTCGTAGAAAAAACGCAAGTAAACTTACTTTTTACATTTCGCCACTTTGAAAAATGAAAAATCTATAAACACCGAAAAAAGCCTACATTTAAGCAAATAAATTGCCATCTTATGCTGCCATCTCTCGTTAATAGAAAAGACATTTATAGATAATTATTTCATGCAATTTTCATGTTATAAAGAAAAAGAAAATTATACAAATTTATTAAAATTCGAAGGGTCCCAAGAATAGGACCCTATGCATAAATGGGTTAAACTAATCCGTAATAGATTATAAAAACTAATTTTTAAAAAGAAATTAAAATACGTATTGAACATATATTATAATATCACGTTAACCCTTAAATGCCTGATTTTTCAAAAATCCTTGTAAAAATGTTTTTCGGCTTTAATTTTTAAATAAATCATGGGAAAAATACTTTAAAAAATCATATTTTGTTTTAAGTATGGTTTACGGCTAAAAAAACAGTTTGTTACTAATCGGAAATACTGGTCTTTAATTGAAAAAATAATTTTCCTTGATAAAATTCTATAATATTAAACACACTAGAATTTTAGGAGCTATAATAAGAAATAAATATTACTTGCTCACTGCAGAACATAATAGGGTTTTTCGCAAACGTCCAAACAAAACAAAAAGAACAAGTAGCAGCAATTGAAAAAATAAATCTATCTTTATTCCTAAACAGCACAAATGTTGCGATCTACATGTTGAAAATCGATTTAATAATATTGTCAGAATGTGTTTTATTGGCAAGATTAGGCATTATAGCTTCAATATTATTCTAATAGTATTTTAGAACCTAAATTGGATATGTTGCCGAAAAGCAACTACCGGCATTTAAGGGTTAATATGATGTCTATGGAGGTTTCGTTGTCTTTTTGCAAAATTACTCATCTCAAATTGTATGTAGCAAAGAAAAAATAATTGTTTGAAAAATAATTATTCCTAATTTGTACAGACCAATTGAATAATTATGAGAAGGTCTATTATATATGGAATGATCACACATGCATTACTGGAATGACTGGAATGACGAATAGTTTACAGTTATAGCTGCTAGGACCAGTTATACTCTTAAAAATATTCAAATAGCCGAAGTAAAATAATGTGAAAAATATGTGATAGAAAAGATAAAACTTCCTCTTTTAGGTAATCATTTTCAATAGACAAAGTAACTGACTATAAATTAAAAGTTTACCCTAATTTTGATTTCTAGAAAATTCATGAGTAAATATCAACAGCGGAAAAATCAAGTGTCTGATTATTACCGACAGTTTGTAGACTGATATGTCCTACGTCCGATTACAATGCGATGTGGCTAATTATGAATTAATATTTAGACACGAAACTAAAGACTAGTTTATTGTATTGTTGTGTAATGTATAATAAAAACTAACACTATTTTCTTTTAAATCTCATACTGATGAAACAATTTTCATAAAAACTCGTTAACATAATCTGTATCAAATGACATTTGAGTCTTTATTAAAAGTCTATCGATGTATAAAATTTTTAAAAATAAGCAATGTAGACGACAACCTCAAACTTCTTGTTTTATAAATGGTTATTTTCAATAATCAATTAAATAAGAGATTCAAAACTGTAAATCTCAATTTCAGATTTACATATTAGGAGATTGGTAAGGAATTGTCCGCTATAAAAAAAAAAAAAAAAAAAAAAAAAAAAAAAATCGACTTGCTGTTATACAATTTAGAATGAATTATAGAAACTCTACTTTATCATATTTCAGGATTTGTGTGGGCAAAGGTTAAAACAAAATTTGTAAGATTAGTTCATAATACTTAAGTAAATATATTTTGAAATATGTTTCGTATTTTGTGTATTTAATAAGTCTTTATAACTCATTATAAACCTACATACAATATTTGAAAATATATTTTTTCTAATACAAATTTATTAAAAAAAGAAAAATAAACTTTCACAAATATCTTGTATATTATTGTTTTAAACCTTTTTGGCTTGTATTCTATATTATTTAATTTTTTTTTTTTTTTTTTTTTTTTTTTTTTTTTTTTTAATTTGTGGAGCTAGATCAGAAATACGTAATATTGGAGGACTGCAAAAATTCCCTTCGAAATCTGTACCATGTGTCTATCTTATTTTATAAATTTTATATTAAAAAAAAAATATATATATACCATTTAACCCTTTATGCCTTGACGATAATTTAAAGTACCATTAAAAATCTTCTTACGAAATTCATTTAACACTTGGACTTTTAGTTATGCAATTTAGAATAAATTATAGATACTCCACTTTATCATCTTCTAAAAGCATATTTCGTTATACAAAGCAAAAAGTATTTTTTAGATGGATCATTTCTTTTCCATTTATAGCTATTCTACTTTCTTGATCTTATAAGACTTTGAGTGAAAGTTTCAGTTCTGGAAAATTTCTGTATTTATAGTGCATAATTTCTTTTAAATTTATAGTTATTCTGCTTTCTTGATCTTGTAAAGTTTCAGTTCTGGAAAATTTCTATATTTATATTGCATAATTGATTTTCCATTTTTAGCTATCGGCTTTCTTGATCTTGTAAAGTGTTAGTACTGGAAAATTTCTATATTTATATTGCATAATTGCTTTTCCATTTATAGCTATTCAGCTTTCCTGATCTTGTAAATTTTCAGTTCTGGAAAATTTCTATACTTATATTGCATAATTTCTTTTCAACCTGTAGCTATTCAGTTATCTTGATCTTGGAAAATTTCTATATTTATATTGCATAATTTCTTTTTCATTTGTATCTATTCAGCTTTCTTGGTCTTGTAAAGTTTCAGTTCTGTAAAATTTCTGTATTAAATATGGCATAATTTCTTATCTATTTATAGCTATTCCGCTTTTTTGATCTTGTAAGCCTTAGAATAGAAAATTTCAGTTCTGGAAAACTTTTATATTTATATTGCATAATTTCTTTTCTATTTATAGCTATTTAGCTTTCTTGATCTTGTACTAGTACTTTATTGACTTAGAGTGGAAAGTTTTAGTTCTGGAAAATTTCTACATTTATGCTCTAAGACCACACTGTAAAAAGTGACAAATGTTTCTTACTTTCTGAAAACGTATAGGATAATCACGAACAAAAATATACAATAACATCTTCCGGGGCACTTTTTTTATTCAGATGCATATGTTTTTTTATTATTAGTATGAAAATTACTAAGAAAATATATTAAAATAAATTATGAATTTTGACCTACATTAATTTTTACATTAATTTGTGTGCTTTTACAACTCATTCTGGTCACTAGTTTTCGAGTTATAGAATTATTTGCTTTTTCTACTGCCTATGGGAACATTTTCCAATTATCTTGAATTACACAAAAGAAAAATCTTAGATGTTCACCAGAAAAAATAGAATGATTTTTTTTTTAATTTATATAAAATGAGTTTGTTTTATGTTTAAATATGTTCCAAGGCTGCTTTGATTCAATGAATTTAAATAAAGTGTCAAAAATGTATATTACTATTTACGAAATTTAAGAATTTTTGATAGATTGATATGACTGTGTGTTGTAGTCATATCTTCCCTCATAATGCTGCAATATAGGATGGCTTGTCATGGCGGAGTATAATATTACCTTCACCACCCTAACATTAATATATATATATCTATGTTATATATTGTATATAAATTAAATTTTATAATTTTTAAACAACATAGGTGGATAGGGTAAGAAAATTAAGAAATATTAATACAACGTGCCTCGTAATTTTCTAATATAGGATGGCACATTGTGGCGGAGTACAGTAATTTGTAATGTAATTATTGTAATGTGTGTTGTGTAATTTTTAATACATACATATATATATATATATATATATATATATATACATACATACACACACACAGAGATATATGTATATACATAATATATACATACACGCACACTCACAGATATATATAAGAAAGTCAAAACATTTTAGGTTGAAATGAAATTATATATATTATTATATTCTATTTCACAATTCTTTCAATCTGCGCTAAATTTTGTAAAAAATATTTGGTCTGTTTTTAAAGGTATTTTCCCCCTCTACTTCCAAGATAAAAAACTCTTATAAGCAATTATTGAAAAGAAAGTGATATTTTTATGTAAATTGTTTTTGTGTAATGCTCGTTACAAAATTGTTAATTTTTATTCTTTAATTTAAAAATAAGTCTATACAGTGTAAATACAGTATTTTGCTCGAAATTTAGTGGTTACAAATATTTTGCAAAAGCAAATAATTATAATATCCTACCACTTCCAAAAATTTACATGCAGTTCCAGTTTAAATTCACGTTTTTAATTATCCTATTTATCATTCTGGCATGTATTGAAAACAAATTTTCGTAACTCTATGCATCTATACATTTTCACTGAACAGCATATTACATAGAGAACTCTGTATTTCGGTTGAAACTACCCTCACAGTTACTTTACTTTTCCGCCAACTCCCTAGTTGTCAAGTAGTTGACACTATTGCAACAAACAGTCTTTATTTCATTGTATTATGCTTCAAAATATTTGAATTGTTTTTTTTTTGTTTGTTTTTTATGTGCAACACTAATTAAAGACTATCCTCACAGTTACTTTACTTTTCCGCCAACCCCGTAGTTGTCAAGTAGTTGACATTATTGCAGCAAGCAGTCTTTATTTCATTGTATTATGCTTCAAAATATTTGACTTGTTTTTTGTATATGCAACACCAATTAAAGACTACCTTCACAGTTACTTTATTTTTCCGCAAACCCACTAGTTGTCAAATAGTTGACACTATCGCAGCCCTGGCTGCGGAGTCGGAGTCGGGCCCGTTTTTGAGCGAAAGAGTCGGAGTCGGAGTTGGCGTCGGATCTGTTAAAATTCCCACAGTCGCAGTCGGAGTCGTCCATTTTACAAGCATATCTGCGTTTTCGGAGTCGGAGTCGGCCCATTTTTGAGCAAACGAGTCGGAGTCGGATCTGTTAAAATTCCCGGAGTCGGAGTCGTTCGTTTTTCCCACCGACTCCGCAACCCTGATTGCAGCAAACAGTCTTTATTTCATTGTATTATGCTTCAAAATGTTTGTATTGTTTTTTGTATATGCAACACCAATTAAAGACTACCCTCACAGTGACTTTACTTTTCCGCCAACCTCCTAGTTGTCAAGTAGTTGACACTATTGCAGCAAACAGTCTTTACTTCATTGTATTATGCTTCAAAATATTTGAATTGTTTTTTTGTGTATGCAACACCAATTAAAATTATACCTCAGAAATCGTGGGAAGAAGGTGGAAAGAATTCTTATTGAACTTATTCTTAACTGAGTGAAAAACGCAAAGGACAGAAGTGGAACCTGCGACCTTTGTCTTTAATTATTAATGTTCAACCAACTGAACTGTACTGGATATACAATTCATTCATATAACCTGTTCAGAGGATCATTTATTCTGCAAATCCGTTATCATATAGATACACTCTCATGCCTTAGAACTAAATCACTCATGAAATACTATATGCAGTGATGAAATTCATTACATTATCTATTGAATACCATACGTAATTTTAATATTATATATAGCTCAACCGGCATATTAAATAAATTATCCCCAGTTAGACCCCTCCGCATGCATATATTTTTTATTCTGGTAGAAAATAAATAAATAAATAAAATTATGCCTCCATTCTACTATTTTTTCAAACTTTAACGGATCCAAATTCTTCCAAGTACAAATAGTTTAATATCCATCTATTTCTAAAAACGGTTATTATTCCATCAAGCAGTCAACGCTATAGCAGTAAGAGGAGTTTTCAATTAGCATTATTATTTTAATTCCAGCAGTAACTGAAAAATATGAGTGAAATATAATTTTTAAATACAGTAAAACCTCCCTAACGCGACTAAGTTCCGTTCCAATAAAAATTGGTCGCTCAGAGAAATGGTCTCTTAATGGAGGTCATTTTTAAAGCTAGATTTTAATTGTTGAAAAAGGGTAATAATTAATGTTACTAAAATTTATTTTTCACATTAGGAAAAAATATGAAAATTTAAGTATCAAAACAAAAGTTAATTACATAAGTTAATTACTGCAAAGTTTAAAAAATGAATACATTGACATTTGTTGTGATTTTACGCTTTTATAACTTTTATTTCCAAGTCCTTTCGAAGTTCAGTAAATCAATGTAATTATTTTTTTTGGTCAGAAACAAAGGATGACAATCTCATTTATTTATCTATTTCTTTGAGGGTTTCTTGACAGAATAGGGCAGCGGAGTTTATTGACCGTCATTCTTAATTTGTCATCAAAGTTAAATTCTTTGACTAATAATTAATTAAATTTAAATTAACATAATTAAATTTAAAAAATCAAAAAACCCGACTGCGTAAAAAGCGAATTAATTAATTATTTCTCATCAATGTGAAACTATTTTTTTTATTTATTTGTATTGATGTCTTTTAAGTTGTGTTTAATTGTTAGTTCCTATCTATAAACACTGTTTCGATGAGGCCTATAGGTGTCTATGAAGGTTAGAGTTGCAGTAAAGCTAGAGATCCTACATACACAACTTCCAGGTTGCGTAATATTGTAAAATTGATTGTAAAATAGCCGATGAAACATCGTCTTCATTTTGAAAGACATATCCAATGATATGCCACTTAATATGGTGCGCAACATTTTTTTTTTGTCTCTACCGCCATTTTGTATATCACGGCCGCTATTTTGAATTTATAAAAATCAAACCTAGCCTATAACCATCGAACTGTTAAGACGAATCGATAGAGACCTCAGTCATTAAAATCCATCCAGCCGTTGGGATGTTTCGAGGGTATAAAGAAATCCACATACCCAGGTACGCGTGAAACACATAACCCTTCTTGGCAGTCGGGTAAAAAGGCACAAAGGGGTATAAATACTTAAAGTTACCGCAATAAAATATAAAAAAATTCTAAACTTAGGTTAGAAGTTTGATGAATCTCTCCTGAATTATTTTTCTAATAAAACCTTCTTCAAGCAACCAGGAAAAAACGGAATTTGTTTCATTTTCTTCAAAGAAATGGGTCGCTCATGGAGAAAGTTCAACTGGGATGGTCTCTGAATGGAGGTAAAATTAGTATTGAGCCTATGGGAATAAATTTCGTTACATGAAAAAACGGTCGTTCAGGGAGGTGGTTGCTTAATGGAGATGGTTGTTCAGGGAGGTGGTCGCTTAGTGGAGGTGGTCACACAGGGAGGTTTCAATGTATTTATTTTTTCAATTCGGTATTGCAAATTGGTAACATTGGACAGTAAAAGGCTGAAACTTAAACGTTAGAGAAGTGCTGTAATTTTTTAACTTTAGTGGTTTTAATTGTTCCAAAGACAGATCCTTTAGCATACATCTATTTCTAAAAACTGCTACGCTCGGAATATGTTTGAATTCAAGTCTGTAACCCTTCGCTTTATCACCCTGACACCAACTGAAAACAAATTTCGACGACTCTACACATCGACATATTTGCACCGAACAACATATTAGAGAGAAAGAGAGAGTTATAAATTTCGTTTAAAAGACAACCTTCACTGCAACTTTACTTTTTCGTCAGTCCCCCAGTTGTCAAGCGGTCCACGCTATCGCAGCAGGAGGTATTTAATTAGCAACAATCTCTCGGCTAATTATCTTAAGCGGGAGAGAGAAAAGGCATGGCTCAAGCCGTTGCGCACTTACAATTAAAGACCGGCGACGGGACTGGATTCGAAAATAAATTGAGATCCCCCCCACCCCTTCTCTTTGCTCTCAATTTATGTGCACTGCTGCAGTTTTATGTATGACCTTAACTTTCATGGAAACAGAAAATGCATATAAAAGAGAGAGAACCTCTTTTAATTGGAGTTGGCACATTGCTTTGTTGTGTCCGAGGCAGAAAGAGTTTTAACTGGGAGAAGACGTTCATTTATTAATAAGGATGAAAATCAAAGAACTACTCCATGAAACGCAAAATGGACAAAGGGATAGATGCGATTTAATTTGAAGTTTTCCATGATGATGATTTTATTGGTTTACTGCTCTAATTACGTACATGAGCTCATTCGAAGATGTAAATGACATCAATGATGTAAAACTGCAAGATGCAGGCCACTGGCGGATTCCTTTGAGCCAGTTTAATAATATGAGAGTTGAATTATAATTGGATTATATCAATAACATAATTGCGTTACATGTCGTATAATAAACCGATATTGGTCAATTTCGGTATCCATCGTAGAAGTTAGAATATTCTTTGAGAAATAACCACGTAAATTTAAGATAATTGAAATTCTTAGAAGACTGCTTCGATCAGCAATAAAATTTAGTTCAGTGCCCCTACTTTTACGTTACGTTCAAAATTGCATTTATGTTTATTATTTTAGTATATAGCATAAATATCACTGGCAATATAAGTATAAATATTACAGACAAATCCTCTAGCTATATAAATAATAAATGTTCTTATTTCAAAACTGATTTTTTCGTCCATGGAACTTTAACAAACTAAGAAATTAAACTTATTTTTTATTAACAAATAAATGCGATTTGATAAGTTTTTTACCTTGTCTGTTACATAAAAATGTACATGTTTGGTTTCTGAAGATAAATGTTCAACAATTTATTAATGTAGATAAGTTTTGAAAATCTAAGATTATGACATTAAATTACTTTTCTGCCCTTGTGAAGCATCTTCCATTTTTCAATTATAGAAAATCTGAGTATTTGCTGCTCAAGTTTCGTATATTGAAAATTGAAATCACATTAAAACCACTGTTTTATAATTTTTTTTTTTTTAACTGTAATCACTGGCGCAGTTTTTCTCCACTCGCAAAGTATCGTAAAAATCCAACATCATTAAAAAATATCTCTTATGCATACATAAAACCCTTTAGTGTTAAAATAGCCTGGAGATACTTTGATTTTTGTTAAATAGTTGCAACTGAAATTCTCCGCTTCCTTTAGTTATGACAATCATGAAATTATTAGTACAGCATACTCACGTTCTTTACATATTTTTTTTTCCAATCACACACCAGATGAATGCATATTGTAGTTGGTTGGTTGGTTGATTTTTGACGGCCGATTATCTACTCTATGGATATAGGCCCGAGGGGGGAGTGCACTTCGTGGGGGTCTTTATAAGGGAACCTAATCCGTATTTACGCATGAAAATCCATGGCTCGAAGAAAACCACGAAAACTCCGAGCGGTTAGGCCGACGGGCGCGATTGGGTTCGAACCCAGCACCTCCCGTCTACCAGATTTGAGAGCAGAACCTCTCAGCCGAATGCATATTGTAGCAATCATTAAACTATTTCTCTTAAACACTTGCTAACACAAATGAAAAATTCTACAACTGATCTGTTATTTTTAAAATGTCTAAAATAACAACATAACTTTGATATCGCAACATGATTATTTTTCAAGATTTTTCGAATTATATATGTCAATACCTTTATGTTTTGAAGTAAATATATAACGAATGATAAGCTGAGATAAAGTAGCTTGTCTCCTGTGGTAGCATAATATGATGAACGAGCAAGAAGATTCTGTGTATTCACTTACAAACAAGTTACAATGGATGCTGAAAGTGTATCTATACAACTTTAGGCAAATGGCACACCAACACGAGGATACAACATGCTACACTTCACGCACCTCACTGTCACAGGTTCATGAGGTATTTACGGTTTAGCGAGCTATGAGAGAGATGCCACCAATCAGCATTTAATTTATATCAGTGAGGAAAATTAAAGCAGAAAGTTCAAGCCAACAATCCACATGTAATTGATACACAACTTTGGGCACATGATGCACCAACAAGATGAGACCATCTGCTACACCTTATTCACCTCACTGGCGCAGGTTCATTAGCTGTTTATGGCCTAACGAGCTCTAAGAGATATGTCACCAAACAATATATAATTCCTGTTAGTGAAAAAGGTTAAACAGAAAGTGTAATCCAACAATCGACGTATAATTGATATTTTAAAACATCGTCAGAGTTGTCAAGTCTCCGGCTTTTTGTGCACCACTGTTATTTTAGAGAAAATGTTGTTCTTTTAAATCGCGCAATTGTTCTAATTAAATAAAACAACATTTTCTGTTTTAAAATACTGGTATCCAAAAACCGCAGATTGTCAGCTCTGCATCGCGATTATTATCCGCAACATACTTCGACATATCCAATGTACACAGGACTTTTTTCAGTGTCTGTTTAATATGCTGATATTCTGAGTAAATATTTAAAATAATCCACTTGTTCGCCTATCATATCATATCACCAAAAGCGTGCTAATTTTCGATAACCCAGTGAGTACGTTGCATTTTCTATTCATATATACTACAGCAAAAATACATATATTTTCAATAACAAAAATTAACTTTTGTATTTTGCGATAAATAAATTAAAAATTCTTTCCTATTGTTCAACAGCTTTATGATAATTTTTTTTTTCACAAGTCGTGGATATATTTTCTTGTTTTCATGGCAGCTTAACATACAATATAGGGCCACAGTTAATATTACAGGTCATTGTGGCTCTTTGCGAGAAATATAAATGTTCTGCTGTATAAATTAAATTTAGTTTCAAAGCGCTCGCATGCTTTTAAGCTTTCTCGTTATTTAACAAAAAATCCAATTGATATGTCGAAAACTGTATGTCTCTGACTGTTAATTTTATGTTTATCAGTAGCATGATAAAATTCATAAAGCTATTATAATGCACCTATTATTCTCGAAAGAAAATTGCATGCACTATCTGTGATTTACCTCATTAATTTGTAGTTTTATTAGTCAGAAATGACGAGATGAGTGATTTATTGCCAGATTTTATTTTTATTTTATTATAATTATTTTTTTAAGTAATAGATGTGACATATTTCTAGCGAATTATAATTTACGCGATAAATATCTGTTATAATAAAATGATAAAATTTCTTTACATCAGCAAATAAATAAATAGAATGCTAAATTCATCTTTAAAAAGTTAAACTTAAAATTACACTATGTACAAATTACTTAAAAAATGTTGTATGATAAAATATTTAAAAGGGTGCTGAATTACTTTAATAATACTTATTACTTTCAACTATATACATAGCTTTCGTCAGAGAATACAAAAATAAAAATACTGCAATCAGCGTCTTGTTTTCAAATTTCACGTAGTGGTAGCTTTCACTTTCACTTCTTTCGACACCAACTACATGAAATTTGAAAACAAGACGCTGTTTGCTGTATTTTTATTTTTGTATTCTCTGACGAAGGCTATGTATATAGTTGGAAGTACTAAGTATTATTAAAGTAATTTAACACCCTTTTAAATATTTTATCATCTTCTAAGTAATTTGCACATAGTGTAATTTTAAGAAAAAATTTCTTTCACATTTCTTGCAACTTATGCAATAATGGAAGAAAGTAACCAACTTTTGATACCTTACTGCTTTTAACGATAGTTAAATTTAAGAAAACTCATTGCATTATTTTTTGTGTGTATTTTCTCTCTAACATTATGCGAAAAGTTAAATAAATAAATAACAATGAAAAATAAAATAAAATTGATTTCTCTTTTTGTTAACAAATAACACCGAATAAATTATATTTTATATTTTATCGTAATAAACAATTTTGATACTTGTTTAAAATGTAGCACTTAAACCCAAATGCATGGGTGGGAATTATGTGCAGGGCTCGTACGCTTTTCACATTTTTGTACAATTTTCTGTGAATAATTTGCTTCACATTTTTAATAACACGATTTTTTTTATTAAATAAGGCAAAGAAAATTATTCATAAAAGGATCTTAAATTGTGAAAATCATGCGAGCCCAGCATGTAATTCCTAGTCCTGAAAATATGAATGTTGACACGAAATCTAATTACAGATAGAATTAGCATAGTATAAAAAAATGTATTTTTGAGAAATCAAAATTTATATGAAATACAATCTTTTGGTATTTTTAAAACAAAAATGTGAATTTTAATTAAATTAGGAATATTCAACAAAATTTCCATTACATGTGTGATATATTTTTAAATAAATATTGTGGTAGAAAAGTTCTTTAACTGTACGTTAAGTTTTGAAAAATAAAGAAATGAAATGGTAATTTGGTATCTAAAATCATATATAATAAAGCTTAGCAGCTTCGTTGAAATGTAATTTTTATTTGCATTTAACAAGGGAGGAAAAGTTAGCAATTTTTGCTAAAACATTTGACTACTGACTATTATACACTATGACGGTAAAAAATTAATTTAAAACTAAAAATAAAGATTTCAAACCTTTGTTTAATACCTGATAATAATAGCATAAGTGCCAATCTTCCGGGTGGGGTTTTATGATTAAAGAAAATACATTTCAGCTAGAAATTTTATTTAATGAATGAATGGATGTAACTACTGTAACATCCTATTAAAAAAAAATTCTGTTTGAAAGTCAGTAAATCTAGTTTATTAAAAACCGGAAGGTTTACAGTAACGTAATACATATTGGAGACGTTAAATCAATATTTAAAATTATTATACAATTAATATCTAAAATTATTCTGGTATATGTAATAAATGTACTTACAACTGTATTTAATTTGAAATATAACATCGATAAAATTATTTATAACTTTGCATAAAAGTATTTATATCTTAAATTCATATAATAATGAAATTTTTACATTTATTCAACTGATGAATGAAAAACACTCATTTCTTTATCATTCTATCTCTGGTTTCACACTTTCTATTACTGACGGGGGAAAAAATGTCCTCAAAAGTAAAATTTACCATTAAAAAAATCTTTATGAAATAGAAATAAAATAAATGCTTTCAACATCTTAAAGCAAATAGAAAAACGCCATCTTTTTTCAAAAAATATCTTTATCATATCTATGCAAATAGTATCGTTCATCTAAGAATCTTAATACGTTCTATTCCAAGGTCTTTTTCCTCAATTCTTATTGAATCATATGCATTTATTAAACAGACAAATGCGATATCAAATTATCTGTTCTGTCATTTTCCATGCGTTTGATTTATCAGAACTGGGGATATTTTATTTCCAGATACAAATTTCTAATATTTTTCTGATGATTCATCTTAAATAGGGGACGACTTATTTGTTGACTTAAGACTTTAGGATACATGTAATCAAACTGAATGATGTAATCTCTGATAAATTTATTCTGCAATGCAAACAGGAATGTTCTTTTACTGAAATCAGTCCGCATTTATATTTACATATTTTAAATAAGAATTTTGTACCATGTTTATATCTGCATTATGACAAAGCGTCAACTTATTTATATTTTGCGTAGTAATCATGTTTCGAATATGTTAGAGCGAAAGCATAAATAAATTTGATATTTTAATAATAAAAAAATATGATAAAACACATATATACTGCTGAATTATGTATTACGTTAAAAACATTCAAAATCACATCAAAAACACAAATAAACAGGTTGAGCCTACATCTGAGGTCATCTTCAGGATATAAAGTCAATCGTAACTCATGATTGACTATGATGAGTTATGACTGACTTTACAGCCTGAAGCAGTGTTGCCAGATTGGGGACTTTTTGTCCCCAGATTGTTGATTGTCACCGCTTTTTTTAAATAGAAATATTCGGCCTATTTAAAAATAGATCAAAAATTCTGAAAAATAAGGCGAATTATACTATTTTAAAAAAGTGGTGACAGTCAAATAATCTGAATTAAAAAAGTCCCCGATCTGGCAACACTGTCCTGAAGATGCCCTCAGTGATGTTATCTGAAACAGTTGATTTTCGATTTCAATATAATTTTAATGTAATACGTCATTAAGCAGTATATATGTGTTTTATCACATTTTTATATTACATAATGTAAAGGTCCAAGCCATTTAATAATTTTTATAATACATAGAAACCATTTATGGCAACCTTATGCTTATAATTACAAACACATTTTCTGACGATATATGCGTCGCGTATTTTTATTATTTTATTATTATTAAATGTCGTCAATTCATAATTTTTCCCTCATTTATTAACCTATTTTACGAAACATATTTTGTATCTAGTAATCATTCTAGGAATTCCTAGTATATTTTGGTTTATGGACTGTTTTTCGTAATTGCGCTAAATTCTTTCTGTCTTGTACATTTACTCTTTTTAAAACGTGATTAAAAAATATACTAGCATGACATATTCCGAATTTTTCACATACTCTAATGGCGTTCATCTCAGTTTCATTAAGCAAGTTTGATCTTCTTGTAGAACATGTGTCATAAAAAGATATTACAAGCCATTAATTTTTACTCCCGGTAGCTATATATGCATATTTTTAACTATCTCATTAAAAGTGTCTAAAATGGCACTTTTTTTTTTTACATTTTCTGAACTGAGTTTTCTTTCTCAGATGTAGTACATATATTTTATTATTGTTTGAGAGAAAAAACGAAATAAATCAAATCTTGTACCACCTACATTGTTAGTTTCGATTTCTGACAAATTGACATTATGTCCATTTTTCTAAAACTTTTTGGATTTTTTTATGCGTACATCCTACGAAAATTATGCAAATTTTTTATTGCTTTATAATTAATTGGGAATAACATAAATCGTATTTGCTTAGTTATTAATTAGAACTTTAACAATGGTTTACCAACAATCTCTCTGCAATTTTTTATCATTATTATTATTGTCGTATTTTAAATTTATATTTAACACAACTTTACCTGTTTTTGTATTTTATTTGTGTGATGCTCCTATTGATATGAAGAACATGAAGAGATCTACTTTATAATATCTTTTGTTAATATATGAAGCACCCTGGTTTGGATTTCTTTAAAGTCATCACAACTATGTAAGGTACTTTTGTGTTAGCCAGGCGTTAGTGATAAATCACCAAGTATTGTTTCCATTTCCATCATTCATATTACCTTCATTTGATTTAAAATTTAAATCTTTCACTCACTTCATTTAAATACATAGATCCAAAAACATGCATTGCATACATTTAAAATACATACCTTTCACTAATTTTTATTCATAAAATAAATAAGAAATAATATTATAAATCAAAACATTTTATTTCAATATCAAAACATTTTTTCTAAATTACATACTCGAAAATTAAAAGCTCTTTTCGAAAGGAAAAAAATGCTATTGGCGAGATTTACGCCCGGCTAACGTAAAAGTACACCACGTAACTATAATTACCTCTTTTTGTAATTTATGTACAAGTATATGGTATTTTTTTTTATCTATAATTATTTACTTTTTTAATCAAAGACATACTGACTTTTACATATCTATACATAAAAGAATAATAAGAAAGTTTTTTGGCAGTATATGCAATGTCCAGATTATGGATCATTTGCATTTCAAAATATCAAATTGAATCTAAACTTTAACAAGTTTATACTATAAGTTATTTACTACAGAAAAGCAATTTAGTTTACTATTTTATGTATTTTGTATAACTTTTTCGGTTATTGTCGTATTTTAGATTTATTTTTAATACAACTTTTCTAATCGCAATCAGATTTTTTTTTTTTTTTTTTTTTAATTTATGTATATGGTATTTTTTTTTGTTGTTGTTGTTATTGTTTTTATCTATACTTACTTTTTTTATGTCCTATGACACAGTGATGGATAGTGGGTGATTTTTAGAATTTATTAGTGATTTTAGAGTTCTCTGTGGGATAACGATTTTTACATCTATTCATTAAAGCACAATAAGAAACAATAGATATAAGTTTTTTGGTAGTAAATGCAATGCCCAAGTTATGGATTATTTTTTAAAGATTTAATATTAATCTTGGCTAATCTTTCAGTAAATCATATTCTTAAGTTTTCCCATCAAAATATCAAATTTAATCTAAATTTTAACAATTTTATGTTATAAATTATGTATTATAGAAAGACAATTCAGCTTATTATTTTGTATATTTTGTGTAATTTTTTAGCTTATTGTTATATTTTACATTCATTTTTAGCACAACTTTTCCGGGTTTTACTTTTTATTTGTGTGATATGCCTATTGATTTAAAGAACATGAAAATATCTGTTTTGTAATAGCTTTTGTTAGTATATGCAGCACCCAAGTTTGGTTCCTTTAAAGTAACAATAACTCTGCAATCGTAATTAGCCTTTTTGTTTGTAATTTATGTATATGGTATTTGTTTTTGGTTTTTTATCCGTACTTACTTATTTTTTTAAATACTGTGACCCTTTGAAAGATAGTGATTTTTAGGATTTAGATTTGTGAATAGTGATTTTAGGATTTTTTTGTGGCATAGTGATTTTTACATCTATTCATAAAAGAACAATAAGAAACAATAGATGTAAAAGTTTTTTGGTAGTATATGCAATGCCAAGTTATGGATTATTTTTTAAAGGTTTAATATTAGGCTTTACTGATCTTCCAGTAATTCATCCTCTTAAGTTTTCCATCAAAATATCAAATTTAATCTAAATTTTAACAATTTTATGTTATAAATGATGTACTATAGAAAGACAATTTAGCTTATTATTTTATATATTTTATAGGGCCCCGAAACTGACTTGGCTTTGCTTGAAAAATATTCCTTACTGAAACGTATGAAGATGGAAAGCAAATAATTATTTATGATCAAATAAATGTATTCCAACTTAAAGAGGGACAACAGACTGATATTTAATAATGTTCCACTATGTATCTCACACGAGGTGTTGTATTCCTGTATTATAATTTAAATACTCCCATGATATACTGTAAAATAAAAATAAGTGATTTTCATTTATTTATAATGAATTGTATGCTTTATTTAACATATCATTGAGATACATTGACAAAGTCTTTGCATATGCTACCAAATCTGGAATAGATATAAATGTACTAATAATCCTACTGTTCATGATTAATGTTACTGAATTCCTAATAAATGATTACTTTTGAGTGCTTTTTCTCTCTAGTGTTCTTTATTGTTAATTACATTCACATTTGATTTCAAAAATGTTTTTGGCACCTGCGATTTTCACTTTTTAAATATTGGACGAAAAATTTACTCAAATTTCAGTTACTGCTTTTGTTTTATGAGTTTTAAAATTGTTTAAAAGTGTAATAAATTACCATTTATACTGTAAATCACTAAATAGACTCGTAAAGTTCCTAATTTTGAGTACCATTATTTCACTCTTCGCTTTATTCCAGGACAGAAATTCTGCAATTAAGTTACGCGATGATTACTATTCTGAAATAGCGGTACTCAGAAGTAGGAACAGCGTAAGTGCTGTCTCTAATGGTAGTTCCTGATGTATTGAAGAATATCTGCATTTTTGTTTTGTCTTTTTCGCAATTTGTATGCTTTTTTTAATGAACTCTTTAAACATATTAAATTATATATTTTTTATCTATAAGAATTAGTTATAAGAAATAATTATTTATTAAGTAAAATTCTAAGCAAATATTTTAAAATTGTGTTGTTTACATTAGTTTTAAAGTTGTAAAAAGTTAACAACTTTTGTAATTTTTCTTTTACACAACTAATCACACATTAATTCCGTTACACTTGAAGAAAGGAGAGAGAGGAGAAATCTACAAAAGTATGGCAGGAGGTTGGGGGATCAGCACATTGTGATGTTACATCTACAATGGAAACGATTGAGTAAACATTATTTGCAAACAGCTAAAATTAACTTCATTAAAAGCATGTATATTTTTACTTAGGAAATATTACATATATTTTTCCTTTCAATTCTAAAAGCATTGAACTAAAAGCACACAAGACTTTGCGTTTTTATGATATTCAGTGGATAATAGGTAGCATGCAAAAAAGTATAATTTCAAACTCTTTTCGTAAAAATTATCATGTACGAAAATATAATTACATTTTTCCTCAAAATTAGCATGAAAAAAAATTTAATTACAAGCATGTTTCATCAAAATTGGCATGTTAAAAATATAATTATACACATTTTCATCAAAATTAGCATGTGAAAAATATAATTACAAACATTTTCATCAAAATTAGCTCGTAAGACTATATAATTACAAACTTTTTTTCTGCAAAATTAACATTTAATAAATATGATTAAAAAGTCTTTTTATCAAAATTAGCATCTAAAAAATATAATTATAAACGCTTTTCGTCAAAATTAACATGAAATAAATATAAATACAAAAATTTTCAGCGTAATTAACATGTAAATAAATATAAATACAAACTTTTTTTCAGCGAAATTAGCTCGTAAGACTGTATAATTACAAACTTTTTTCTCCAAAATTAACGTATAACAAATATGATTAGAAAGTCTTTTCATCAAAATTAGCATGTAAAAAATATAATTATAAACTCTTTTCATCAAAATTGACATGTAAATAAATATAATTACAAACTTTTTTTCAGCGAAATTAGCATGTAAAAAATATAATTACAATAGTTTTTCTCAAAAATTAGCTGTAAATCGCAGTTGCAGAAAACGTGATGTTACAAAGTGTTGGTTGATTGTGGGTGCTGCAGTCATCTATTGCAAACTAAAACTAAACAGACCGCGATCTCCGTTTAAAGTGGAAACCGTCCCAATACAAACATCTGTCCCTGAGTAGGAATTTGATTCCGGCCCCTTTTGTCTAGTAGCCAGAGCACTAACCACTAGGCAAGCTGGAGACGTCACAAGGGAGAGAGTATCACGCGAGTGTGACAACTAGTGACATAGGAGGAGAGACGGTTTTTTAGTGTAATTACAATTTTTCATAAAAAATAACATGTAAAAAATGTAATTACAAACATATTTCACAAAAACTAGCATCAACAAATATAATTACAGTTTTCTCATCAAAATTAGCATGCAAAAATGTATAATTGCAAACTTTCTTCAGCAAAATTATCATGTAAACATATATAATTACAAACTTTTTTCAGACAAATTACCATGTACAAAATCTAATTACAAAAGTTTTTCAGAAAAATTAGCATGTAAAAAATCTAATTGCAAATCTTTTTCATCAAAATTAGCATGTAAAAAAAATGCCCACATGCATGTTATCCACAAAATTTGCGTAAGGTAATTAATGGATAATCTTTAAGTGTGTTTTATAATATTCTTACAAGTTGTTGGAATGTAATCATTTGTCAAGTAAGGTATATCTTTTAATTCGGTTGTTAACAGACTTTTTATCAAGTCAGATAATTTACGAGGAAATTAAAAATAGATCAGATTAAAAAAAAAAAAAAAATCCAAGCGTTTAAAAACTTACTTAAAAAGGTGTCATTTTTGGCATGGATATAAATACTTGATAAATGGGTTTTATTCAAAATATTTCTACTTCGATAATGTTCATGCACATATTGTGATTGCAAAGATGTACTTACAATAACATCTTGAAAATATAGAAACAGGTCATTTAATACTTGGTAAATGAATTTTCGTCAAAATCTTTCTATTTTAATAATGTTCATTTCCATATTATGATTACAAGTATGTATTTGCATACACGTGGATATATATTGTATGTAAATTTTATTGTACTGTGTGCTTACAAATACATTTACTCATTTTCTCACAAAAGTTGCAAAAAATCGGAAAGCATAAAAATATAGAAACAGATTAAATGTGAAATATAAAAATAATAGGTTTTTTTTTTTTTTTTTTTTTTTTTTTTTTTGTACATAAGATAATTTACAGATGGACCAGATGGGCTCTTCAAATATACGTAAAACATATGCACTCTCTATCTTCCATTTATTATTTATACCATTTCAAGTATTTTAAAATTAACAGAAAAAAGTAAATCTTATTCAAATATCGAAAACACTATCGTACATTCAGTGCTTGAATATGAAATTTTAGAAAATTGTAATAAATTTCTACAGTTTACAGAAAACACTTCGTATTTTTTAAGGACAAAATTCACCAATCTTTACTTTACTGAACTTTCATAGTAGCAAAACATCGTATAGGAGGTTAAGGCAGAAACAATAAATTTTTTGTGTGGTCACATATCTTACAAGTGTATTTTTCCACAAAAAAATATGTAGTTTTTTTTATAAATTTTGACGCATCATTGTCATTTTTTATTTACATATTTATTAACCGACCCCTTTTTTATGTTGTGCACACATGGATCAAATAAAATAAAAGATAATACGAAGTATTAAAAGTTTTTTTTCTATTAATTAAGTTGTTAAATGATTAATGAAAAGCCAGCGAAATTTTAAAAAAGCGTGAAAGAAAGATCTATACAGCGAGAAACGGCAAATCAAAAACATCTGCTTTTGGGGAAAAAATAGTGGAAATCCCCGTTTTTTATATGAAGACAAACTTAAAACGGGATTACGCATGCTTAATCCTTGCTTGATAAAAATTGTTGAGAGATTTTTGACAGCTTACATTTGGGTCAATCTGATTAAAACAAAATTGTTTTTATAGAAGTTAATTAATACATTATATCCTCCATAGATTATGATACTTTTCCCCCTTTCGTGTCTATCTGTAAAATGCAGCTGAAGGAGATAAAAGAAAAGAATACTGGGTACTCAATTCAGGCAGTGCTGTATAAAACAAAATGGTTCTGATTTACATATAGCCCCCTGGCGACAATTTGACTTATGAGCAACGTTTGAATTGACTAAATGAATTTATTTATTAATTTACCCTTTATCTACTGAAGGTACTTATAAGTACCATTAAAATAACTTGTTATAAAATTCATTTAACACATCGATTAGTAGTAATATAGTTTAGAATGAGTTACAGATGCATTACTTTATCTTGTTCCAAAAGCATTATTGGTTACACAAAACAAAAATATTTTTAAAAGGATGATTTATTTTGCATCTTTTCATCTTTGCATCTTTTCAGTTTTTTTTTTTTTTTTTTTTGGGGGGGGGGGGGGATTTTCAATTCAGAAATATTTCTATATTTCTATTGTAGGATTATTATATTTGTACATTTCCTAATTCTACAAAATACTAAGAAAATATTTAAAATGAAATATTTGAATGGGGTTATAAATATTGCACAAAATCTCTATAAATTCAAATTTAATTAATCCTTCTAAAATTTATTAAATGATTATGTAAATCTTCTAATGTAGTTTCAAAAATTCACTAAAAATGCTTTAAAAAAATAAAATTTTCATGAATTCATAATTCAGTACATAAATGGTTAAGGCTGTTCTGAAATTCCCTGCTCAACAGCGCGAAACTTTCTGACACATTTTCTGACTCATTTTAAAACGTAAAGGCATAGAATTGGCAGACCTAACTATAAAATCAAATGGTGTTTTTGTTTTTTTTTAATAATTTACTTATCGAGTTATAAGCTGTTACTGCCACGTGACAGCAGACTTATGTCCTTTCTTGTTCTATGTCAACCAGAAATTCTGCTTAAAACACCAAATTTAAAAATATTTTCTGAAAGAACTATTGGCTTTTACCAAAAACAGGTAAATACAATTTGGTTGCATAGTTTCTGAGTAGGAGCATCTGCGAATTCCATGCACTTTCGAACTAAAATCAATTAGGAAATGTGTCAGAAAATAGCTGCTTTCGATTCGAGAACAGCCTTAAGTGACAATTACTACTAGCAACTATGATAATTTAGTTTTAAATTAAATAATGCATTTCCTACACTATTTGTGTCCGTACTTTTTTGTCCGTAGCATCACGAAATCTTTCAAAGTCATCGGCCAGGTAACAATAGGAGGACTGTAGTTTACAATGTCAAAACAAATTGGTACTAAGTTAGTAGATATCACTATAATAACTTTTGTTTCAATTATTCGCTGCAGATTGTTTGAAGTTTTTTAAAGCATCTATTTAGTGGAGTTTCTATAAAGACCGCGGGAAATCATGCATTCCATCATAACAAATATTTTAGTTTAAATCGTCAACGCACTTGTCAACCAGTCAGCTGTGTTTATTTTTAGTGTTATAAGAATGGTTTAATGATCATTTTGGGAAAATAACATTTTCACATTGTTTTCTTCTTCCAAGTTTTTCATTGAAATCAGCAAATTGCCAATATTTCATCAGAAATTCGTGCTTTAATCTTCGTATAACACTACTTGCACGCGTAATCTATACACGTTAAACTCATTAAATAACATGTACGTTGTCTTCTTCCTCCATGTTTTTCACTGAAATTATGAAATTGAATTGTACTACATTTCATCAGACATTCGAGCCTTAGTCTTCGTATAACACTGCTTGCACGCGTAATTCATGCACATTAAACACATTAAATAACATGGATGTTGTCGTCTTCATCTATGTTTTTCACTGAAATCCTACATAGTACATTTCATAAGACATTCGGATCTTAGTCTTCGTATAACACTATTTTCACACGTAATCCATGCACATTAAATCCGTTAAATAACATGTACATTGTTTTCTTCTTCCGTGACTTTCACTGAAATCATCAAATTGTACAAAATTTCATCAGACACTCGAGCCTTCGTACAGTACTACTTACACACTTAATTCGTGCACATTAAATCCATAAAATAATAAAACTTTAAAAGTTGTTATCAAGCATACAATTGTTAAACCTAACAGTCTAAATTTTATTAATTATTAAAATCGTCTGGTTCTTTATAAGCGTTTTTTTTTTTTGCAATGTATTTGTAGCATTAATTTGTTATCATTATTGGTATGCGTAAACGATTGTTTAGCAGACACAATATTCGTTGTTTAAGATGTAAAAAAAAAAAAAAAAGAATCACTTATATTGCAAGATTATGAAACATTATGAGATTTCATTTTAATTTCTATCGTACGTTCAGAGATTTAAGCATAAGAAATGTTTATCCATGATTTAAATTAATACAAGCATATGAACAACTGCATCAAAGGTTTCAGTTTTATCTCACGTTTTTATGTTGAGTGATCGAAGCATAAAGTGTTTTGAATTTTCGATTTTATCAAGCTTCAGACATAAAAATTTTGAGTTGTACTATCTGATTATTCTTCCCTTTAAGATTCTTTACTTCTAAATTATAAACATGCAACCAAAATATTGTTTTATAAGTTTCATTTATAAAATACAGAATAAATTGAAAATATTAAACATTCTGCCTCATATTTATTAAAATTTCAAACTGACATTACACTCCTGCATTCTGTTTAAAGAGAAAATTTTCAAGTAATGATATTCTAAATCCTACATATTTGTAAAGCTCACATTTATTTGTTGTAATATTACGCGCCTCATAACTTCTTTCCGAAATCTTCTCGTAGTCAAAATACATCAGAGTATGTTGAAACTTCAGAGCAATTTCATTGTTTACATTAAAGAACACAGTGATATTAATAAATATCGAAAATTCTTTGATGATGATTCGGAATTTTCTGCAGTATTAATAAATAACATTTGTAATATGTCGAGAGCTGTTCAAATATGTCAAATTTATTATAAAAATAAATAACTTTCACTCTATGTGCATCTATTTAATATCTTTTTATTAATCGATGAAAGTAAAAGTATATATTAATATAGCATTCGGCTCATTTATCATAAATTTTTAATATGAGGAGATTATTTCAGATGATTTTATCAAAACTCATTGTATTCAATCACATTTATGAAAAATAATATCTAAGTAATAATAATAAGCTTAGATTAAAATGACAACTTGTTTTGTGTTCTACAAGATATTTCCAGAAAAGGCTTAACGTACTTTGGAGAGCACTACAACATTTCTATAGAAACTTTGTACAGTAAACTAAAATTGTAGTCTATTTATTCAGCCAAAAATAGAGAATGCCTCTGTCCAAGCATAATCTGGATTTTCGTTAATATCTTTGCCAATAATAGTAGTATTGAAACAATATTTTCAAGAGACTTACTTTGCTTTTTTGTAAAATACCATAACATCATGTTGGGAATAGTCGCTAATTTCGTCAAAACAACACTGAGCTGCCATATATTCTGAATATCACAAGCTCCAAAATTCAGAATATAGCTGATAGTAATCTCAATATATGCTCTAAATATATATACAACAACACTGAGCTGCCCTATATACTGAATATCCAGAACTCCAAAATTCAGAATTTTGCTGACAGTAGTATCAATCTATACACTGAGCTGTCCTATATTTTGAATATCCTAAGCTCTAAAATCCAGAATGTAGCTGATAGTCATCTCAATGTATTCTGTAAATAAATATATATATGTATGTATATATATATACTGGAAATGGGCTCTGATTTCATTCGAACTACACTGAGCTGCATTATACTCTAAATATCCAAAGTTCCGAAATTCGGAATGTACCTGACAGCAACATTAACGTATGCTAAATATATATATATCTACAGTGAAATCTCCTTGAACGGTCGCCTCTAAACAACGAAAACCTCCGAATACTGGCCACATGTTGACGGAATCAAACACGTTCCATAGCATTAACATTAATACGAACCTCTAAATAAGGAATTCTGAACAACGGCCACTCAAAAGTCACGAGAAAAAATTTTTACAGCTCCTGGTACAATTTCATATTTATTTGCAAACCGACATGTGAAGCGGATCAAACAAAATTTACTTGATATGTGAACAAACAGAAAATGAAGGCGTCAATAATAATGTGGAAATTTTATATAATATTCTTAGAACGTCAGACATAACTAACGTGAAGGCCAGCTTCTTGTGTATGTTTGGTCAAAAATTTGGCAGTTACTGCCACATTTGATTCCATACAGCAAATGGTAGAAGATAGGAGAGAGGAAGAGGACGTAGATTATAGAATCACACAAAATTTCCAGTATTAACACATATGCCGAAGATTTGATGAACCTTCGTGAAATCCAAAATTTATCCATTAAATCATAATGATGATGAGTTGTATAGCAAATCAAGTCATATTTTTTTCTTTGGAGAAAGACATTTGCAGAAAAAAACAAAGCAACTGCAAATCACTGATTTTCTTATTATATTAAAACAATGAGGATTAATTAAAATGACTGTGTGTATTTCTATTTAAATTTATGTAATTTTGATTTTATTTTTTAAATGAAACCTCTGTATAACACCCACCTCTGAAGAGCGGTCACTTTTCACCGGTCCCATGGGTAATCGTTATTCAGAGGGTACACTGTATATATATATATGCTGGAAATGACGGCTGAATTCATCCAACCAACATTGAGCTGTCCTATATTCTGAATATCCTAAGGTCTAAAATTCAGAATATAGCTGATAGTAATATGCTGAAAATGGTCACTAATTTCGTCCGAACTATACTGAGCTGTCCTATATTCCGAATATTCTAAGCTCCGAAATTCAGAATATCATAACAATTCACTTCTGACATTTTTCGATGATATCATCAAATTGCACACAAACCAAAGTTAGTCTGTTGAAAATTTCTCTAATATGTTCATTATTGTTAAAGTTACGAACGAAAACTCGCTTATGGCTTGGAATGTGATATCCTGTGTTTTTGATTAAATAAGTAGATTGTGTTCATGATTTAGTACAAAAACTGTATACCTTTACGTGTTCGTTTTACATGTACATTGCTTAAATAGTTTTTTCCCTTCTTTTTCTGTAAAAATAAAGCATTGTGCTTTAAAAAGGAAGAAAAAGATATCCACGTATAACAATATCTTTATCGAAAAGTAATAAAAGAAATCGAAATTAATTTTCGAAACAATTATAAATTGTAACTTATAATTTTTTTAAAAAGAGAAATCTATTTTTAGAAGCTTCAAATATACGAATCCAAAATTACCTCTCATTCCGTCTGGTAGTTTTTGAATTATGTTTAAAAAATTACCCACCTTATTGTCTATTTTACAACGATTACGAATGAATTTAACATTAGGAGTTCCAAACTTTAAAATTTTATAATTCTTAAACTACTTGATCAAATGATTTCCCGTTTGGCATCCTAAGGAAAAATTTAACTAAAATTTCAAATATGATGTCGAAATTAGATGTCAAAATTAGATTGAAAATTTCAAAGTTTGATACACTGCAAATTCTCAAACACAAAAATAGACACATTTTACAACACTTTTTGTCACCAAATTAGTTGTGAATTAGAAAACTTCATGTACAAAATATTTTTTGTGTTGTGATTGTGTTCTTAATATGTTCAAAAGTGCTGCTATCTAAAGATGTATTCTAAAAATAGTGTTGTTAATTGTGTTGAAATACAAATTAACAACACATTGTAAACACCATACAATTTAGAACACTATAAAACAACACATGTAAAACACTTTCAAAACCCTTTCTACATGCTGCCTTTAAAATAACACACACACACTTAAAACATACTATTTATTAAACATTTATAACACAATTTTAAAAATGAATGTTTTGAAAACACATTTTCTCCTCTTATAATTTTTAACACTTTTTGCACAATCTTTTTATTTGGTACAACACATTCGCAACATATTCGCAACACAATTCAAAATGATTTTAGTTAGAAGTGTTAATTATTATGTTCAGTTAGTGTTACGAAAGTGTTTCACGAATTTGCAGTGTATAGTTTAAGCCTTTATGCACTGATGGTACTTTTAAATGCCAATAAAGAAAAGGATCAGGGTCAAAGGTTTTTGGCCCATGAAATAGACTAAAATTCGATTATGTTACACTCACATGATTATTACACTTTTTTAATATTAGAAGTTATATATTGTGCGATTTTAACAATAGTTTTTGAATTTTGTTCGGATTTATATGACTTACACAAGCTCAAAGTTCATATAATTCGTTGTTTTGATGAAATGCGAATTTCTGCTATTTTTACCTCAATTTACACTCTATTTTTTTATATTTTACTATGAGCGCAGCTTTTCAACACTTTTATTTAAACCTATTTTGTATATTTTGATGTGTCTTATAATATATGTCTAGAAGAAAGTGTTGCACGATTGTGCTCATATACCGGGTGAGCCAAAAGTTCGTTAAAACTTTAAAAACTCATAAAAAGGGGAGAAATTGTGATAAAAGAGTGCGGTTTGCAAGAAAGGGCTCACAAGGTAGTCGGATTTTTTTTAGCAGCAAAAAAAAAAAAAAAAAAAAAAAAAAAATTAGTTAAAAAATCACATGTAGAGGGCGCTGACGACCCGAAACACATTGAACAGGACAACAGTTGTGTCGTAGACCGTTCTGGAGGTCATGTTAAACATTTGTTATTGGAAGAACAGATGAATGGAGCATATTGTTGTTCTGTTCATTAAGTTTCGGGTCGTCAGCGCCCTCTACATGTCATTTTTAACTAAATTTTTTTATGCTAAAAAAAAAAAAAAAAAAAAAAAAAAAAAAAAAAAAAAAAATCCGACTATTTTGTGAGCCCTATTTTTGCAAACCACACTCTTTTATCATAATTTCTTCCTTTTTTATGAGTTTTTAAAGTTTTAACGAACTTTTGGCTCACCCGATAAATAATTGAGGTAAAAATGGCAGAAATTGCGTATTTTAGATCAAAATTACGAATTATACGAAATTTGAGCTTGTGTAAGCCATATAAATCCAAACAAAATACAAAAAACATTGTTAAAACAATACATACCTACAATATATACCTTCTAATATTAAAAAGTGAAATAATTAAGTCAACATAATCAAATTTTAGTCTATTTCGTGGGCCAGAAACGCGGCTTACGGACCCTGATCCTTTAATATAAAACTTATTTACTCTGTCCATTAATAAAAGTTTATTTTTCTTTCAACACAAAATAGTACTCTGCTCAATCAAATTTAGAAAGCGTAGAGAAACAGTCAAAGCTAAATATTTTCAAAAGTGGTAATTTTCTTAATCATTTGCATAAGTATAGCTTTTCAAAAAAAAAAAAAAAAAAGTTATATGAAGCATTTTCAACTGCAAAAGACTTTCCATTTACAGAGAGAATCATAATACATTTAAATGCATTGCTTTTATAAGAATTGTCATATTTCCACAAGAGTATATTTGGTTAATTAATCTGATTTTTTTTGTAAATATTTTACAAAAAAACGTTTAAACTACCGATTTATTTTATCAGTTTTAAAGAAATAACATACCTAAATTTCACATTATTATTATTTAAAAATTCCAGTATATCTTCAAATATTAAAGTAGATAATTATTGAGGGGAGGCACATTCTTGATAAATAATTGCGTAAATAAAGTGTTTTAAGTATGACGATAACATATGAGCTTTTTTTAACATAAATTAAAAGAAGACATTTTCAGTCGAATGGCTATTTTCTTTTTCTGGGATAATTTGGCGATTAAAATGCGTAAAATATTCACTTAATATGTGGTCTGCAAACGCTGCAAACAAAGCATCAATCAACATACAAACATCTAGAGGTACAAACACAAACTTTGTTTAATAAGCCCTTTTGTTTCCCTGCATACATTGTCTTACTGCGTTCGAATCTCCGCTATGGTTATTATAATTTTTATTTTTATTATATGAATTTATCAGAATGGCATCAAACATTTTATGATTTCAGCATTTATTTTTCAACTTTCTTTTTCATATTTTTTTCCTTAAAAAGCTTCAAAGTGTTTAAATCTAATGCAACTCTATATAAAATCACCTTATCAACTCTTATTATAACAATTCTGAATGCAATATCTTATGCATATTTTTTATCAATACTGCAACATCCTGTATACATCATCAATTTGAAACAAATGTTACACTCTAGATAAACTACTTTGTTCCTGAATTTTAGATAATTCGACGAACATTATAAATCATCACCATTCTATATTCAACCAGTTCTAAAATTCCTCTCATAAATTTCCCTAAACGATGTAAAAAACTCTTACAACAATACAATGCACTTCCATGATTTCTTAAAATCGTGACTGAACATTCCTTTATCCTCATGACTACGCCCAATTATTCTTCAAATATCGTGTGGAGTCTCTAATTAAATTTCGATTAATTATTTTAAATTAATAATTTGGTTAATACTTACTTCGATCATACGCAGGATATATATGAAGAAAATTGCTAAACACGATTTAAAAAAAACGAACGTGTTTAGGCGTTGTTCAGTCTATCAGAATAATGCGCGTTGAGTAATATCTGTAATTTTCATCAATGCAACAGTGTCACGAAATGCTTATTATGTAAAACAGTTAAAACACAATTGCAAATTAAGAGGTTAGTCATGCTCAAGCACTTCCGAGAGATTCCATACACCGGAGGAGTGGATATTATTTCTCTTTAATTGCAACCGTAAAAAAAATAGAGAAATTTTACAAATAAGTATTTTTGTCACGCATGTCGATAAAGACTAAATATGAATAACAAGTCTACATACATCTAAAACAGGATGTTTTGTTAACAGTTTTGTACTAGTGCGTTAAATATGTCATTTGTTTTTGCCCACATTTTACATTTAAAGCAATAGCATTTTCTGCACGTAGACTTGGATTAAAAAATAGACACAATAACCCTTTAAATAGAGCTTGTAAAGGAGAGTTTATGCATCGAGAGATTATGATTAGCTTGATAAAATAAATGATCTTTCATTGTGTTCTGTTAACAATTTGTATACTACTAAAAATAAATTGAAAATATTGTCGATATACTCACACTTTACCTAAAAAAGCAAGTACAGTCTCTCAAACCTTACCACTGGTACCTTATGGAAAACTGTATTTTCCATTAAAAAAAAGATCGAAGTTCATATTTTGCAATACTCAATTAAACACCTGGACATTAATGATTCTTTTTCAAAAATTTTAATTTCGTTGCTATATATCCCCGGCCACTATAATTTTCTATCCGTGATATTTTTTTTTTTTTTTTGACATAGCAAAATACTCCTGTACGGAATTCTATATAGTAGTAATTCGAGATTCAATAATACCATCAGTTAAATTTCATTAAATTTGTTAATGAAGTGCAAATTAATTTTTTCATGTATCAATCTTTTTCTATATTTTTTATCAAGAAAATCATCAATCGTGTATGTAGAAAATCGTGATTTTTTTTAATTATTATTATTCATACGGCCTAATATTCCTATACGACATTCTATATAGTAGTAATTCGAGACGAAATCAGTTAAATTTCATTAAATTTGTTAATGAAATGCAAATTAAATTTTTCATGTGTGAATATTTTCTATATTTTTTATCAAGAAGATCTTCAATCGTGTATGTAGAAAATCATGTTTTGTTTTTTAATTCATAGATAGAAAAATATCCTATACGACATTCTATATAGTAGTAATTCGAGACCAAATAATACCATCAATTAAATTTCATTAAATTTGCAAATGAAATTCAAATGAATTTTTTCATGTATGAATCTTTATCTATATTTTTTATCAAGAAAATCTTCAATCTTGTATGTAAAAAATCATCTTTTTTTTTAAAATTCATATAGCAAAATATCCCTATATTCCTTCTTAATTATTATTCATATACCCTAATATTCCTATACGACATTCTATGTAGTAGTAATTCGTGACCAAATCAGTTAAATTCCATTAAATTTGATAATGAAATGCAAATGAATTTTTTCATGTATGAATGCACAAACTTTTCTATATTTTTTATCAAGAAAATCTTCAACCGTGTATGCAAAAAATCTTTTTTTTTTTTTTAAATTCACATAGCAAAATATTCCTATAAGGCATTCTATATAGTGGTTATTTAAAACCAAATAATGCCATCAGTTAAATTTCATTAAATTTTTTAATGAAATGAAAAATGAATTTTTTCATTTTTGTATGAATCTTTATATATTTTTTTTATCATGAAAATCTTCAATCGTGTATGTAAAAAATCATCTTTTCTTAAAATTCATATAGCAACATTCATATAGCCCTATATTTCTTCTCAATTATTATTCATATAGCCTAATATTCCTATACGACATTCTACATAGTAGTAATTCGAGACCAGTTCAGTTAAATTTCATTAAATTTGTTAGTAAAATGCAAATGAATTTTTTCATGTATGAATGCACATGAATGCACAAACTTTTCTGCATTTCTTATCAAGAAAATCTTCAATCGTGTATGCAAAAAATGATGTTTTTATTTATTTTTTTTTTATTATTTAATTCACATAGCAAAATATTCCTATACGGCATTCTATATAGTGGTAATTCGAGACCAAATAATGCCATCAGTTAAATTTCATTAAATTTGTTAATGAAATGCAAATGAATTTTTTCATGTATGAATCTTTACCTATATTTTGTATCAAGAAAATCTTCAATCATGTATGTAAAAAACCATCTTTATTTTTTAAATTCTTGTAGCAAAATATCACTATATTTCTTTTTAATTGTTATTCATATAGCCTAATATTTCTATACGACATTCTACATTTAGTAATTCGAGACCAAATCAGTTAAATTTCATTAAATTTGTTAGTAAAATGCAAATGAATTTTTTCATGTATGAATGTACATGAATGCACAAACTTTTCTATATTTCTTTATCAAGAAAATCTTCAATCGCATATGTAGAAAATCATGTTTTTTTTTGTTGTTTGTTTTTTTCACATAGCAAAATATTTCTATACGATGTTCTATATACTGGTAATTCGAGACCAAATAATGCCATGAGTTAAATTTCATTAAATATGTTAATGAAATGCAAGTGAATTTTTCCATGTATGACTTTTTTTCTATATTTTTTATCAAGAAAATCTTCAATCGTGTATTTAAAAAAAAATCATGTTTTTTTTTTTTTTGGGGGGGGGGGGGGTTGTATTTATATAGTAAAATATTCCTTATACGACATTCTATGTAGTAGTAATTCGAGACCTAATTGTACCATCAGTTAAATTTCATTAAATTTGTTAATGAAGTGCAAATTAATTTTTTCACGTTTGAATCTTTTTCTATATATTTCATCAAGAAAATCTTGAATCGTGTATGTAGAAAATCATGGTGGCTAAGATATGAGAACAGATTTTCAAATAACAGAAGACTTGTTTACGTCTAGACATTTAGTTTAAAAAAATCTTCGCCACATAAGACTGATAAATAAAATCACTCAATTTAGTTACTCATTCTTTAAAAACCATTTTATTTAAGCAGGCATTTAATTCTCTTAAAAAAAGCTTGCACATTTTGGTACGTTAATTTTAAATGGAATTATATCTCACAAAATTTTGTATTTAGCTATTGATTGACACTCACTGCCATAGTTTCATGTTATATTGAAAATTTTCCCGAATAATGCTTTTTCTGTAATTTTTTCCGATATAATATATACAACATTTCTTTAAAAAACGATACTAAAAAGTAAATAAATAAAATAAGTTTCAATGCACTGTATCTTTTTTCTTTAAATGTCTGTGAAGAAAAAACCTACCGGGAACCTTTTTATTGCTTGAATACATTTATGAGATATGTACTGTAATATTTTCTAAAAAACAATTTTTCGAAAACAGAGATTTAAGGAGTTACGCACATATGAAAAGTTTCTCGAAACTGATTTTCTCCCAGATACTTCTGTGTGTGTTTATAAAAAAGTATTATACATGTAATACCAACAGATGCTCTGATATGAAATTTCATATCACATATCTCGGTAGAAGAAAAAAAAAGTTTGAAGTAATTGTTATTTTAGAAATACACAATTGTGACCGTATGAAATATTTTATACCACCTGCCTACGAATTATTACTAAATATCTATTATTATTGAAACTAAATAACAATAGAATTACAATGAAAAAAAAATTAATAATTTTTTTAATTTGTTCTTGTTCAGTCGATAATTATATAATATCTTCATACATTATTATATCCTTACAAGCTTGAGTGTTATCATAATTTTCATTTGAAGTGCTTAACAATTAATGGAATATACTTAGCTACAAGTATGTATATTTTTTAAACGTTAAAAAATAATTGCATAAGATTGACTAATTTTATTATTTATTCTTGACTTATGATAATGTATATCCTAATTATATTGGGAAAAAAACGAATAAATAAATTGTAAAATACGGTGCAAACACACTAATGTGTTGTGTGTGTTTATTCATATATAATCAATACACGACATGCAGAAAAAAACTATCCATTAATTCTGTATTGACAAAAAGACACAGTAAATAAAAAAATAATGGCAAAAATATAGGGGCTGGAGAGCTATGTATCATATTTTGTCACGTGAGACAACTACATGGTAGAGGAAAGTGTTGTACCTTTAACATCTATATACCTTGGACCTACACAGTTTTTAGCTCTGTCTATTGGATTTGTATAAAACTAATCAATATAGTTTTGAGATATAGCACTAGATGTCACTTAGCAGTTGATGTCTTTGATATTGTAGCACATGTTGCAGACAATTGTTAAAAAAGATTTGGGTCATGAAAAAAGTAAATTTTTAAAGCTGCAACTTTTCATTATATCTCGCTATCAACAGTTATTTGTTTTAAATTCAAAGTTATACATAAAAGAGTATTTATAGTACATTATGAACATGAGTTTCAAATCATGTTAAGCCAAAATAGAAAATGACAAGAAGTCATTATTTTTCCAAGTCACCAAGTTTTGCACCTTGAACACAGCTATAGTGTTGTACTTTGAACAGGCCCAGTGTACAGTACAATTACATATTATTCTGTTAAAAAGCCAGCAAATGAAAATGTTATTTCAAGAAAGTTTGTCTTTGTATCATTAATGGAAAGAATTCAAAACGGAACTCTATATTCATTATTCTCTGTTATTCATAACTCTATATCATTTCTTCATTCCTTATTTACACATTTTAATTAAATTAAAAATTAAAACGTCCAAATAGGACAAGGTATATAACCTTCCCCTACTCCAAAACGGGTATTTCTGTACAGGAAGATAGCATTTTAACAATGGATATCTTCCTACCTGCTCCATTATTTTGCGATATACAAGGGAAATTCTTCACAAGCTGCAGCAAAATGTGTATTTAGTATTAGTTTTAATTAATATTACACAGGGGGGTGATTTTATTAAAAAGTACATGATACTGTACGCTCTAAATGTTAGATAAACAATATCAAGTAGACAACATTTGACTTAATCAACATTAGATTGTACCCTGATTTTTTTTCTTTAAGTCAAAAATACAAGGTCAATTTAAAATATAAATTGTTTTAAGTTTAGTTTATTTATTTAGGTATTAATAATTTTCAATCTACTACAATTTAATAGTTTTTATTCATAAATAATGCCACTCGCACTTAAAAGCATCTTTAAAGCTTTTATTATTAGTAAAAGCAAGAAGAGAACAGTAAAAGAAAAAATAAATAAAGCACGCCCCACGCTTCATAATTTTTCCACCCATTATTTACTTTCTGCCTGATAAAACACTTTTTCTTTCCGCCTTGGAGTAAATCAGATCAATTGTTAGAGCAAACTGTTAATTAAAAATAATTAATTGATTAGGAATTACATTCAAGGAGCCTAGAAAGAAGATTAATTAGTGTTGGTCATAGGTGAAGTACAGGCCTGTTAATCTTGTTTGCTGACGAGAGAATCTACACGCAGAGCTGGTTTTATTATTATCGGCTTTTGGATATAATAGTCGCACTTAATTATGTTAAGAAGGCACTCACGAAAAAGAATTTGGTTCGTGCGCTCTTGCTTTATAATAGAACTTGTGTTTTATTTTTATTTTTATTATTATTTTTTTTTTTTTTTGCTTTTATATTTAAATCACGTGGCTTTATGATATATATGTTCTTTTCACTTTGCGGATTACTATTAAATTAATTTTCTTTCGAAAGATTGGTGTAAAGCTGAGTTATATATAGAGATCACTCAGTATACATTTGCTATGTATGACTCAGCATAAATATCTTTCAATAGCAGAGCTGTCAAATATGGCTCCTGCGGGCTCCGTGGCACCCCTTAACCCTAAACTACCGGAAATTTTACTCAAGTTTTATGATATATCAGATTTTGTATTTAAAACTATTTACACTAGATTAATTTTAACACAATTATTCTAATTGGTAAATAAATCATATTAGATGTAAATTTCCAACTGGTCGAAAAATGTCCGGACCAGGATTCGAACAAGGGATCTCTTGGCTGAAGCCGCCAAGACTCCCTGCGATTTACTTGCGATTTATTCTGCAGGGCTGAACCAGTTTTCAGACTTTCAGTTTGCTATAATCATTAAGGTTAGCTGGGTGAAAAAGTTCCACCACATTCGTCCGGGATAGCTCAGATGGTACAGCATTGGCGGCTTCAGCCAAGAGATCCCTGGTTCAAATCCTGATCCGGACATTTTTCGCCAAGTTGGAAATTCACATCTAATATAAAACTATTTAACTTATTACTGTCTCGTTTATATATTTACTTTATTTTAAAGAAATTTCCCGTTTCAATAAATATTTTGAATGTACCTGTCGGGTCCATTGGATCCGTCTGGTAGGCTAAGAGTTAAAGGTTCTGTTACTAGCTTTCTATTAAAATAGAAATTCATTTTAAAATATGCTTTGCTTTAAAATCAATAAACTCTGCAAGATTTTTGGGTACTTTTCCAGTATGGGGGGCTTGGCGAGATAGATATTATGTGTTTGGTGAGAGAAGGAAATTCCCATGCATATTTTCATGTAACTGTTCACTGTCTCATATACACAAGCAATTTTTTTTCAATATTTGTATAATTTTTATAATATAAACAAGTCACTTTTCTACTTTCATATGCAAACAGAAGTAAATTGTATATAAAAAACAACAACAATAATTATATATATATATATATAAAATGTTTTAGATATATAAATAAACATATAAAAAAAATTTCATTAGGTTTGTTTTTATAGCTGTTTACATCATTTGGCAACAAATCTTATTTTCTGAAACCAAGCTTATGAAAAAAACGCCAAGGCAGGTAAAAGAATCGTTTTTTCTTTCAGGTGGCAGAATTTTACTTGCGATAAGATCCTCCTTCATTTGTAAATGTTTTTGAGATAGCCCTCCCACCCCGAAAAATGTAATATTAAATTTATTATGATTTGTGTTTTGTTACAATCTGTTTCTAGTTGGGGGGGTTTTAAATCATAGATACCACATGGCGACCACTGTGAGTTGTGTATATATCCTATAAACATGCGTGTATTGCTACCACTACGTCGAGTAGTCTCTTACTCCTACCTATGGGAAATATTAGTGTTACATGTCTCCAGTTATGTGAATAAAATCGCCCTTCATTTTTGCCGGAAGGCTGAGATATTTACATATTTACTGAAAGATTGTGCAATGTTGAATTCAGGGGGTTGCACGGGGGGACATTCCCTCCGGAGAAATGATATGTCCCCCCGGAAAATTTGAGAGTTTGTGTTTTCAATGGTCAAAAAGTGCAATTTCCCTTCCGGAACTCTATAATCTCTCCCCCCTCCCCTTCCCCGCCGAAGCCACAGAAATCCCTCCCGAGAAAAGTGTCTGAATTCCACACTGCACAGCTATGTTCTAGAAAATTGTAATTTGTCTGGAATATACCTTGAAATGGTTTTAGTAAATTAACAGTTATTTATCCTAAAGTGCAATATGCAATGTTTTTAAAGAAATAACGTTTAACAAAGTTATATCTGTATTCTACATTTAATTTGCATAGCTACCAAATATTTCGCTTTTCGTTACCAATCATTCTTATAAGTAAGTTCTGCTATTAAATAAGTCGAATATTACTATTTAAAACTAGTGATAATGAAGAATGGAATATTTGACAGCTAAGTATTTAGATTCTATATATAAGACAAAGCATGTCTGCATATGTTCTGCAGAATTAGTGTCTTCCTTTGTGACTTATATAATTTCTTTAAAAATGCAAAAGAAAATCCATAACGTAATATTTATTATATTACATAAAAAAGGAAAATATTTTCTTTCTATTATTAAAAGTTAATATTTATTAGCGTTGTAAAAACATTTGATAAATGTCACCTAGAATTGTGGTTTCTTTTACATGAGAAAACAATGTGTGTGAGAAATAAAACCTTTATTCATTGAGAAATTCTCAGCGTAAAAGTTTTTCGATCAAAATTTTTAATATTTCAATATAAATACGATAGATATACGATAGAATATCACGAGAGATATTTTCCTTTCTTTAAAAACAACAATCCAATATATATATTTATTTATCATAAGCGTTATTGAAAAATGCTTAATGTTTCTAAATTGAAAAGCGACAAATGTTACTAAAATGAGAAAAAAAAGAAGAAAAGTAAATGAAGAAATAAAATGAAATTATTCATACAGAAATAAACCGGGTGTTCTAAAATAGACTGACTGTTTTTAAAGTTCAATAACGTGCAAGTGGTCACAGCTATTAGAATAATTCTTGTAGAAGGATTATGTAAGATGTCAGGAGTGTTTTCTGTTGCGATGCAAGTTTCAGTTGCAAAGAGCAGCGGTAGATGGCGCTAAAAAGCGATAGACGCTCAATCGAGGCCAATACCAAAAACATCTAGAATTGATGCGAAAGAAAGAGGTTAGCCTTTATGAGTGGGTCTCATTCGCCAATACGATTGTATTCTTGGGGGCCACTCCATATATCTAACCTCCTTCCTTCACAGCAATGCTGTGTAATTTCAATTTTGGTCTCAATTGAACGCCTATTGTTTGCAGTGTCATCTATCGCTGCTATTTGGAACTAAAACCGGTAATGGCAGTAAAAAAGAAAAAAAAAACTCATGGCATTTTACATAACCCACCTGTAGGAATTTTTTAATATTCCCCATATTTTTTTAAAGTCCCCATTTGCCGGTTATTAAATTTTTAAAACAGACAGATGGACAAACGGTATATAATAAAAATCAAAACTATAAATATAGGAGGAATATTAGTGTCATTTCTATTAATTTTTCCCGATAGTTATCTGTGCTAAGTGTATGCTATAAATTGTATGTATATGACAATGCTTTTTCTTTCGATTAAAAATAGATAACTCATTCTGTACTAGTTTTTTTTTTATTGATCCCTTATTCATAAATGGGGTATTATAAGTACAATCTTTACTCTTTCAGCAACAAATGCATGCCCAGCAAGTACCACCACACGCTCATGTTCCACCATTACCTATGATGCCGCATGCAGCCGCCATCGCAGGTCTACAAGCGCCTACCTTACCCCCCAGCAGTGCTGCGGGGCTCCTAGCATTATCAGGTTCCCTTGCGGGTCCACATCTTTCTGCAGCTGCAGCTGCTGCAGCTTCAACTGCATCTTCATCCTCATCCTCATCATTAAAAGATCACAGGGACGAAAAAAGGAATTCCAACTGTAAGTAAAAAAATTAGCTATTTTTGTTTAAAATCTACCCACGTGTTCCCAAAATCGCAAAAGAACTAAAAATTCAATAATTCTGAAAACATATAGGCAGGCACTTGATGTGATTTTCACAGAGCTGTACGGAAAGGCATGGTATTTTTTAAATTACAAAATTTTTTTGCCATAATAATTACATTTTTCATCAACAATTGCCATTTCAGTTGTATCAACAATTTTTACAACGGCGCAGCACGGTTCTAAGCGCACAAATGTTCAGTTTGACAGATAACATTGATGAGAACAGCTGTAAGACGTACCAAGGTACTCTGCAGAGCATAGGAAAATATTTCTGCTGTATTTACTGTAATACGCTGGCTTAAATGTCTTCAGGAATCCGCTTTAGGACCAATACAGTGCTAACTGTCAAAACTCCAACGTCCTCCTGTGTATTTGTGCAAAATCTGTGACGTGCTACTGTTTATACTTCTTAAATTATTCATTTTTTTTTTTTTTTTTGCATATACATACAATCAGCCTCAAACGTTTAGACACGTTAAAAATATGATAATAAAATTGGAATTAGAAATATATGGAATAATTTTCCAGTAAATATTCAAAATGTAATTGAAATAGAACATAGTAGAGATATTACAATGGTTTCATCAACATTATTTATTTAAAAATGCTTCTTTTATATTTTTGTTAAAAACCACTGTTTTAAAAGTTTAGGAACATTATACAAATGTTCACAAATGCTGGATTGCTTTCAGCCAACCAACCGTTTTCCCTGAACAGTATAACAGCATATATTCAATTTCCGGGGGTTATTTAAAATTCTGAAAGCTAAAAAAAGACGAAATTTTAATTATATGTTAGTTGAAAACAAAAATTAAGCCCATTATAAAATTTTTTAGAATATCAAATCGTTCAAAGGAAGGTATAGGCAGAGTACTTGCTAGAATTAATAATTTCGACCAGAAACCAAGATGCGGGTGGCCATGTGTAACACGTGTTCAAGCTGATCGAAAAATTGGAAGATTGGTGTCAAATCAAAATATGTCCACAAGGAAAATTAAAAATAATCTCGGTGTCAATGTCTCAAAGGACACAATAGACGCATAAGAGACTTCAAGAACTTATTAAAGAGTGTCTTCCAAATTGCTTCTGAAAACACACTATAAACAGACCAGAATGGACTGGACCGCTGCCATCGACATACTCAAAGCCAAAGAACAAGAGTTGTGACGTCATCACTAATCGACCGACTTCTCGCTAGTGTAGAATTCACACCGCAAAATTTATTTGCGGAATATATATCATCTTATAAAACAATAATAACTACAGTAAATTCTCTGTAAGACGGACTCTGTGTAAGACGGAAATCTGTTTAACTCGGAAATCCATAGACATAGAGTAAAATTTGTCTAAGGCGCAATATTGTGTACTACGGAAAATTTTCTCGGTCCCGATCAATTTAGACTTAGGCAGAATTTACTATATTTAAACTTACTGGTGAGAATTTGGAATCCCCCAATAAAAAATCAGCCAGATGCGGCAACACTATGGCATTCCGAATTATCATCATTAAGTTTAAATAGTTATTATTGTTTTATAAGAGGATATATATTCCATAAATAAAATAACAGAAAATTGCTATTCAAATTTTTCGGGTGTGAATGCCAACACTCGTGAGAAGTCGGTCGATTAGTGATGACGTCACAACTCGTGTCCTCTGGCCTTAAGTATTTCGATGACAGCGACGGAACTCGAAAGTACATGTCGTACGGAGACAATTGGCTCATCTTGTTAATCAGCAACGAAAAGAAGTGGAATTTGGGTGATCCGAAAGACTAGAATTATTGCTGGCATGACCTCAAGAAGCAGCCAGCCACATCCTAACTCCAGTAGACGACAAGGCGGTACTATAAGACTTTTTAGTGTCTGATAGTTCGGGGGAAATTGTTTTTATTGGTGAAACCTGCTGGTATTTTGCCATAGGGAAACAAAATTCAACAAGAGACATTATTTGCTAGAGGACCATTTACTTCCATTTGTTAGCATCTTAGGAGGTCCTGGGTGAAGATTTCAGAACGATAATGCTTCAATCACAACTCACATTATACAAAACTGCGTCTTTTCACCCAAAATGATACTGTTTTAGAATGAACAACTTAAAACCTGAATTTAAATCCAACTAGGAACATTTGGGGTATCTTAACCCGTAAAGTATGCAAAAATGGAAATCAATACGACTCTACTAAATAACTAAAAGTGGCCATTGAAAAAGCATGGTATTGACTTTTTACAACAAGGTATTAACTTTTTTTTAGCAATTAGGTACCGGAGCTGCTACCGGAGAAAATAACACAGTTTTCTTTTCTGTTCTCCACATGTCTCTTTGTCGTTTTCGGGATTTGATTGTGAACATAGCATGTTTCATTTGAATGCTTACTCATATCAATACCAATGGCAATTTAGTAAAACACAACATTTGGAGCACTAGAAACTTTAATGGCAGATTGGTTTTGGTAACATTTTGCTTACCGTCATCCGTATAAAAATAGTAATAGAATTTTGCTCACCTAAGGATGGGAAATCGGATTGAAGCCGCAATTTTATCGACCAATAAAAGTGCTGGAAAGGGATGTGAAACAGCCAATAGGAATACAGAGAAAGAAGAAAGATAGTCTGCACGAAAGTATGAGGTTAAAATGAGAAAATAAGGATTTTTGAACGTTTTTCAACAGTCTGAGAAAGGGGAAAAGGGTAATTGATAACGTTGTTATAATATTTGTGGATAAGCAAATGATATATGAAACATGATATTTTTTTATGTAATAATGTGTATTCAACGCAAAGTCTCATCTTAATTTCATTAATGACACTTCTCTATCTAATTCTATGCAATAAATCTCAATTGTTGCTATTAATAACCCAATTTTATTTATAACCGTCCCCTCGGACATATGGTATTTTAAACCCGATAGATAAAAAAATATTACTTAAAAACATCCATGAAAAATATCAAAATCAATATAATGAAAGTTTTGAAAAATCTTGCTTTCGTCTTTTAAAGAAACTGTAATTCCTAAACGATCTACTTTCAAAGAAAAATCTTAAATAAGCTTTGTTTCGAGTCGTCTTAATGTTTCTGGCTGCCTATGTGAGGTTCCATTTTCCAACAATTGGCTCAATCAATCTTATTTCTCTTTCGCGAGATATGGCTTTTGTTTTTTATTTGCCTGCAGACAAAATGTTTTGTTTGCTGTAGATCTACCTGCATTTCTCTTTTTTGCTGTTTATCCGTTTTTATTTTAAATGAGAAAATAAGCTAATTGGTTCGGGTTACCAAATCCATTCTTTGAAAGTTTTCTTTTTCTTGCATCAAATATAAAGTAAAAATACCAAAAAATCAGTTCAGAAATCAGAAATTGCTTTAATGGTTTCAAAGATATTGTGAAAAGTCTATTTTAAATATCCAGTTAGAAAGACTTAAATGTATTTAAAACAGACTATATAAAACAAACTGTAACTTAAAATTTTTTGCGTATGTCTTGTTCGTAAAAGTAATAAATAGAATATCTAATTCCAGTTATTTCACTTTTTCTAAACAAATGTTTTTTAAATGACTTAAGGCGTTAAACTTTTAAATATTTTGTTTAACATTAATCACGTCAATTGATCTTTCTTTTTCAGAATTTTGGTTTTGCTTTGATATTGTTTTTCTAATATGTAAGTTCGTGTTTTATAATAATTAAATTAACAGTGGTGATTTGTATTAAGTCGGTTTTAGTCAGAAACATTATTTTTTAAAAAAGACTAAGGATAAACTATGTTTTTTTTTATTCATCTATAGATAGATAGATAAATATCTTTGATAGTAATTTAGGACTGCTATGATTTTTTTTATTTCATGATTTAACCGTGATACATATAGAGAGATTAGTGATAACAATATCAGTTTGTAAATTTGGGGGAAATGTTATAGAAGCATATATTTCATTATTTAGTTTTTCATAATGTATGTCATAATTTTACATTTCAATTATTCTTTAACTCAGAACATGCAAAGTAGCTTTATTGTATGCTTCGTTTATGTTCTTTTTCTAAGAAAGTCAACAAATGAGATGTTTCCTGCTTAACACTAGAAAGACGAGAAATTTTACTAAGTTTTATAAAAATATTAAACACCAGAGTTTTTATTTAAAAGTATTTAACTTACTTAATTAACCCATTTTTTTCTTTAAGTCTTTTAAGTTTATTTTATAAAGACATTTCTGGTTGTAACCGAAATATATTCATTTGAAATGGGCCAAAATGGCCCCTTACCGTCATTCTAGTGTTAAAGCTCTCAATTGGCTCGTTCGGAAAGTCGTGTCCCTTTGGGAAAATCAATTTGCACCGGAAAATCCTGCCCGGTAATTATTAGACATTCGATATCAGAATCAATGTCTAACAATTAAATGATAGAATTTTCCGGTACAAAGTGATTTTCCCAAACGGACACGACACAATGTTTCCACTATCTAAATTTGAATAAATCGAGGTAATGTGTACTGATAGAGAGGTCAGGCCTGATTATGACTAAATAAAGCGAAAATTCGACTATTCGAAAAAAGAGGTATTCAAAGTTCCGCTGAATTGGCAACACTTCAAGTTAATCAGGCCTTGAGAGAGGTACTGGGTTGTAGATAGTGTTGCTAGGTGTCCCGTGTAAATCAGTTCCCCAAATGCTCTGTACACCACACTAATTTCTTACAGTTTATTTTGCCCGTAATGTCTTATTGTTTACTCACCCTGTCCCAAATTAGTTGCTACCTTTGATTACTTTTGTACTGATTATTGATTCTGATGATTTTATGATTTTGTTTGAACATTTTCCAGAGATTTCAGGGTGCTATGTTATCAATCAACAACATTTACTTCCCCCGGTCTCTCCTTAAATAAGTGCCAAATTAGTTTTAAAAATCCAGGGTTCGCAGGCTCTTAAGCCACGCCCCATTTTGGTCAGGATTCCTCCGCCAGTAATCGCATAAAACTATCTTCTAGCTAACGAATCGTTAATTCTTTAGGAAGAGAATCATCTTTATGGTATACTGGTGGTAGAGTCCTTACAAAATGGTGTCGATCTACTAAACTGCATCGGAACTTATTTATGACTCCACCCACTTGAAATGTGGCAACTAATTTGGGACAAAAATTTCAACCTAAATGTCGCAACTAATTTGGGACGGAGGGAGTATTTTTTAATAGCACATAAGTCTGTCATTAGATAAGGCCAAAAAAGAAAAATTTACTTTAAAATACTGGTGTCCAGAGCATCTGGAGTCCCATTTACTGGAGACATCTGGCAACATTAGTTTTAGCCCAATTATTGTCTGGTTATTTGTAGCTGTTCGTAGTGTATTCTGGATTGTAATTTTCAGTCCTTTCATAAAGAGATCTACTAGTTTTGATCCCAAATTTTGGCTGATTTTTCTCAATAGTTCGTTATTTAATCTTAACTGTCAGTCTTAGTGTCAGTCTCTTTATCCTTTGAGATCAAAAAACGAACGTGGAGCAATTAAACCCTTATTAACCTTATATAATTGTTATGTGCCTTTTAATCGACATAAGCATTTAAAAAATATTATTATCATAGTTTTTTTTTCTTCACGTACTAATTTGCTTTTGAATGATTTCTATTAGTAGCCTTTAACCCATTAACGAAGAGTTTCTTTTATTCTTTTTAAATGCAGTGAAACCTCCCTGTGTGACCACCTCCCCAAACAACCATTTTTTCATGGGACGAAATTTATTCCCAATACCAATTTTACCAATATTAATTTTGCTCAATACTAATTTTACCTCCATTCAGAGACTATCCCAGTTGAACTCCCTCCATGAGCGACCCATTTCTTTGAAGAAAATGGAACAAATTCCGTTTTTTCCTGGTCGCTTGAAGCAGGTTTTATTAGAAAGATAATTCTGGAGGGTGCATTATTCATCAAACTTCTAAACTAAGTTTCGAAATTTTTTTTCGGTAAATTTTAAGTGTTTAAACCCCTTTGTGCCCTTTTAGGCAATGAATTTAACTCTGATGACAAATTAAGAAAGACAGTCAATAAACTCCCCTGTCTGTTCTGTCAGGAAACTCTTAAAGAAATAGATAAATTAATGAAATCGTCATTATTTGTTCCCGTCAAAAAAAAATGCACTTATTTACTGAACTTCGAAATAAAAGTTATAAAAGATAAAACCGTAAAATCAAAGCAAACGTCAATGTATTCATGTTTTAAACTCTGCAGTAATTAATTAATTTATGTAAAATTAACATTTGTTTTGATACTTAAATTTTCATATTTTTTCCTAATGTGAAAAATAAATTTTAGTAACATTTATTGTTACCTTATTTCAACAATTGAAATCTAGACTTAAACATGACCTCCATTAAGAGATCACCTCTCGGATCGACCAATTTTTATTGGAATGGAACGTGGTCGCTTTAGGGAGGTTTTACTGTATCTTAATATCTGTTGACACCAGTTTTACCATACGTTAATTTCAAATCATTGAAAATTATCATCATATGAAAATTTTCATTAAAATGCTGGTTTTCCCATTTAAAAGTTTCGTACTACTTAAATGGCAAGTTTTCTTGCCAACCGGCTTTAATGAGTTAACTGTAATTTTGATTAATAATTTTATCGAAAGTTCACTGTTAATTAAACATAACTCTAGAGAAAACAGAGGACGCATAAATGAATTATTGAAATATTTAACACACGTGCAATCGTTCAATTAACATTGATTAGATTATTATTTTAATTCCCATAATATTATTTAACAAATACCAATTAAAAATTATTGTAGCACAACATTTTTTATAATTATTATTCTCTTTCATCGAGTGTTCTCTATCATTTTACAAGTTTTGACGACAAAAAATCATGCTTTAAACAAAAATTAAAACAAAAACTACATCGGCACATTCGAATTAATTTTTTCACTCCCATTAATATATCTAGCAGAATTAAACTGGAACTCAAATATTACGATGCTAAAGAAAAGCGAAGAATTATTTGTGGAACAATATTTGCATAAAATATATTCACAGTCGTTTCTGAACCATTAAAGCGAAAGAGAAAATCGAATTTTAAGGTTTCTTTTGTTCGGGGCTAAAATAAAGTAAAAACCAGAGAAAAATAAGAACGATATTTCCGTAGATTCTCTCATTAGCCATATTTTTTTTTTAACGCAGAATGTAGAAAAAGGAGGGAAAAAGAACAAAAAGTGTCGCGCAAAAACATTCAGTGCGACATTTTATTTACCTATCTCTTCTTTTCACTATCTAATCCCGGTGGCTTTGGCCTTTCTCAGATCTCTTCCTTTTATATCTATAATAACTTGCTCGAATGAGGCTTCACAGTCATTTGCAAACAATTGCTTTGTCGCTCGCTCTCAGCTAATAATAATCACATCTTTGGATATGTTTGTCCTTTTCTTTTTTTTTTTTTAAAGAGGGAGAAATAGAAATCATTTTAGAGAGCAGCAAAAAGAAGGGGGATAGCTTCGGGGGCCCACGTGTTGTAATCTAATTCGAAAAAATAATACCGACTCTGAGCTCTCTTGGATAGATGGCATCAAATCGGATTACAAAATCCTATTGCTTCACTCTCATTTAGTATTGACTGGAATATATATATATATATATATATCGATATAGATATATATATATATATGTTTGATAGATGGATTTATTTTATTTTAGCTGTTTCCCGTTACTCATTTCGTCCTAGCTCGGGATTGAGAAAATAAATAAATGTGATGAAAGGAAGAACTATAAGTTCTAGGAACGGGTTTTGGGAAGTTAGATTTCGAAAAACAAATAAAATAAAAAGTAGATGAAACAGATGAAGAGAGGAAAGTTGCTCACGAGATGAGATTATTGCGCAACTTAAGTTTTTGCTCATCTAGCAAAAATTGTTTCAGTAAAGTCATTTGTAGTATATCTGCTACATTTATTCCTTTGTGTTATACTCGTGCTATTTACTTATTTATTATTGATATTATTATTATTATTGGATTACAGATAAAATTTCAATCACATGATTATCCCAGTAATGGCTTCTACATTTAAGAAATCTAAAATTTTATCTATAAATTATACTTTATACGTGCACTGTTTTCCAAATAGAATATTTTCAAAATGTTATTATTTACATTAAAATATGATCGTCTTTTATTAACCCTTAAATGCAGGATTTTTTATTTTGTTTCGAAGAAAATAGATATGATTCTAAGAAAGGTTTATTACGCAGTAAAAATAATGGGGAAAAAATCAGTGTGTTGTGAAAACTTCATATACAAATATTTTTTGTGTTGTGATTGTATTCTTAATATGTTGCAAAAGTATTGTTATTTAGAAATGTGTACTTAATATGTTGCAAATATGTTGCTATCTAAAAATGTGGTTTTAAATTAGTGTTGTTAATTGTGTTGAAATCGTGTTGTAAATAGTGTTGATGAAAATATTTTCTTACAATATTGTTGTGCTGCACAATACTTTCTCACCAAATTAGCAACACATTGTAAACACCACACAATTTAGAACATTATAAAACAACTGTAAAACACTTTCTACATGGTGCCTTTAAACTAACACACACACACAATTAAAACATACTATTTATTAACATTTATAACACAATTTTAAAAATGAATGTTTGAAATGTTTGAAATGAAATGTTTTGAAAACACATTTCTTCCTCTTTTAATTTTTAACAGCACTTTTTGCACAATCTTTTTATTTGGCACAACACATTCACAGCACAATCGAAAATGATTTTATTTAGAAGTATTAATTATTATGTTCAGTTGGTGTTGCAAAACTATTTCACGAATTTGCAGTGTAGAATTTATAAAGAGATGCAATTATATCCGAATTATGTAATTTCGATGGGGAGAGAATAAAATCCGTTGCATATGCATGAATCAGAAAATCCTAGAAAACCTTAGAATGTTTCAAGCTTTACAAATAATACTTGTGAAATTATACAAAATACAGAAAATAACATTTTTAATACCATTTTAAAATAACAATTTTATACACAAATTAATATCGATTTTAATGTTAATGTTGGTGCTGTTAATTTGTCTTGTTTGTGTAAAATATGCTTGTTAAACATGGAAATGTTTACTTGATAATAGATAACATCTGAAACACCTATATTCCAGGTTGAGAAAACTATTTAATACACTATAAAAACTTCTCGGAAACGTTTTCGAAAAACAGTGGCAGCAAAAGAAACTTTGTTTTTTATAAATGTTTCTTTAAATCTCCAAAATATACAAGTTTCTGAGTTTTCCAAAAACAAAGAATGCTTAAGCAAATAAATAAATAGAATGCTAAGTTCATCTTTAAAAAGTTAAACTTAAAATTACACTATGTACAAATTACTTAAAAGATGAAAAAATATTTAAAAAGGTGTTAAATTACTTTAATATCCTTAGTGCTTTCAACTATATACATAGCCTTCGTCAGAGAATACAAAAATATAAGCGTCTTATTTTCAAATTTCATATATAGTTGCTGTTGAAAGGAGTGAAAGGATTGAACATTTGAGAAATTTGAAGTATAACCGGCCAACAACAGACCTGTCAAGACTTAACCAGAAGCAGAATATACAAGTTAATTTCGAAGATACAAAAATTATATGCCCCTTAACACTTTAGTGCGCAGCATTGCATATATGAAAACAACACTGTTTTGAATTTAATAGATTTTTTAAATTGCCATATACCTAATTATACCAGAAAATTAAAATAGCAATGTTTGTTTTAATTAAAAAACAGACATTCCGTATTTAAATAAAGCGAAATGAACCATTGAAACTTTCTGGTGTAAAGTCAGATTCTCTGAACTACGTAATTTCTAGAACGCATTCTATTTTGGGATTTAAAGGGTTAAAGGTTAATTTTTATAAAATAAATAATTATATAAAATAAGGTATTTGGAGACATACTTATTAAAGTATTTACTAATTTGCATTATTTTAGCGTAAAACAGCCACATGACAGTAGTTTTTACTTATATTGCAGATGTGCAACAGAAGAAAAGATTGACATATTATATGAAAAATATATCTCTGATTTTTTTCATTATTTTTCCTGTGTAATAAAACTTTCAGAGATTCATATATAATTTTTTTCGAAACAAAATAAAAAGTCGCACATTTAAGGGTTAAAGAATTATCATGATTTAATTATCTGTGAATCAATAGAAATTAGTACTAAAGAAAATACTGTTTGTAATGACGTTTTATCCTACAACATACCCAGAATTTGGCTCAGTTTGCTTAAAGAATCATAAAACATGTAATGTTCCACTTCTCTCTATATCCGTATTTTTATTTTCCCAACGTTTTCCGGATCTAAACACTGACTTTAACTTTCACTCCTTTTGACATCAACACATGAAATTTGAAAATAAAACGCTTGTATTTTTGTATTCTCTGACGAAGGCTATGTATATAGTTGAAAGTACTAAAGATATTAAAGTAATTTAACACCTTTTTAAATATTTTTTCATCTTTTAAGTAATTTCCACATAGTGTAATTTAAAGTTAACTAAAACTGAGTTTTCTAAAAATAAAGAATGCTTTTCGGAATTGGGGGTAACTTGGAAAATTTAATTGTATATTTTCGTTTGAGGTAATGTTATATTTTTCTAGATTAAGAAACTTTTCTTTTTTTACAGTGTAACTTCGGTAAAAAAAAAAAAAAAAAAAAAAAAAAAAAAAATAATAATAATAATAATAATAATAAAATAAAAGAGAGAAAGAGTTACACATCATTGATAAAGAATTATCGGCCAGTTTGATTTTTAAACAGTTTTCAGGGATTTTCCTAAACCATAAAAGAAATCTTCATTTTCATAATAACAGCTTTTCAGATGCCTTATTTTAATATAAGATTTTTATTATCCTTATAGCTTCTACATATTTTATTTCTTCTATTTTTTTCCAAGGAAATAGAATTACGTTGTTCTTCAATTCAAAAAGTATAATACCTATTTATTATTCCATACATAGGCAGAAATTCCAAATCCCCAAGCGAATTATTTTTCGAATAGCTTATTATGCTAACTGTGTTATGTGGGAACACAATTTTCGCTTTCACGAATTCAGTAAATATTTTTGTTAATGTATAAATAACGGGCAATGCACTTTAGTAGCTACGGGAATACATGCACCTATTTGTTATTAGTATAAAAACATTGAAAATATACGTTTGCGAGGATTTTTACGCTTGTTTTCTTTATTTTGATACAAATCTACTTTTTCATTCGCACAGCCATTGTGAATATATTGGTGCTTAAACAGCTAAGTTAATCTTTAAAAAGCACTTTTTATATAATGTATATTTTTATAATTATGAGTTTAATGAAGAAATAAAAAATAACAATTTCGGGAATATTCTCACTTTAAAAAAATGTCTCAGGAAAATACTTACATCCAGTAAATTTTTGTGATTACGATTTTTTTTTAATTATTATTAAAAGCATATTTTTAAGTATATAATGTTAACGAAGAAAAACAATAATTATTTAGGAAGCGCTTTCACGTTACAAATATACGAATCATCTTATGTAATAATAAGCTATATCGAATTAAAGTTTTGTAGAAAACCAAAATCAAAGTAGCAAGGTAAAGAATATGTTTATTATTCTTACATAATTCTTAAATTATTGTAATTTTTTTTCTTGATACTCACACTAAATTAGATTAATTAGTTTTTTTTATTATTATTATTAAAACTTCATAATAAGTAGCTTCACAATATATATTTCCCAGATCAAAAAATTATTATTAGTAGTAGTATTAATGCGATTTTCTTTTACAATTTATGCATAAGTAAAATACTTTTTCACATATCTTACTTAATTAATGTTATAAAATCAGCATTTCTTGAAATGAATACTTTTATATTCAGATCAGTTCTTAAGTCTATATAATTATATTTTTTATATAAAAAAAAAGTTACTTTTAACGATTTATTCGTCTACAATAAGAGTCTATGTTTAGGCTTTCTAATTCGAACATGTTTTTTATTTCTTCATGTGTTTCTTTATATTTCGTTATTTGCAGATTTATTTGCCTGCAATTCTTTAATTTATTTAAACGAGTGAAAAGTTTTTACTTGGGAAAACCTGATACTTTAAGTTTTATGTTCATTAAAAATAACTGCATAGCATGGTAAGCATTTCGAAAAAATTATATATTATTCTCAGAAAGGAATATTACCCAGGAAAAATAATGAAAAAAATCAGATATAAATTTTTCGTATAATACTTTAACTTTTGAGTATGTTGCATATCTACAATACAAGTAAAAACTAAAGTATTGCAAATTAGTAAATATTTTAATAAGTATGAATCTAAATACCTTATTTTATATATCTTTTTTATTTCGTAAAACTTAACCCTTAAATGCTTGATTTATTCTTTTAGAATTGTGGGTTTTTTTTTCTTTTATTAAAGATTGGACATCAGAAATTTTATGATAGATTTTTAACTTTATTTAGAAGCATAATTTTGTACCTTTTTACAGGATTAATATTTTTATATAAATATAGTGGTTACTAAGAGTTAATTAAAACACTTTTTTTTTTTTTGCAAATATTCATCAATATGCATTTAAGGATTTAAAATATTACAGTATAAGCTATAAAGAGGGTGCAAAAGTTTCTCTCATCTTATTCAAGAGGCGTATGCATGAGCGCTGGAAAACAAAAGCCAAGTTAGGGGGAAATTTTAGAATTTTTTTTTTTCCATAATAGAGAATATAACCATTAAATAAACTTTTTTTTTTTTTTTTTTCTTTCTTGTAAGGCTCCCCACGTGCAAGATAATTTTTAAACATTCAACATAAATGTGTAACAAATAACACATATTAAAAATCCAAAAATAAGCTTTTACTTATTTTTTTTTTTTTTTTTTTTATCCTTTCCGACACAGAAAAATTTTGTTGTAAAACGATGAAATCATCGACTGCCACCGGAATTTACATACGACTTTTTTAGGAATTAAAAACTTGTTACTTTATACTTTCGTTGTTAATGCAAAATTTTATCAAAGTATTCTTGGAGCCGTTTGGAAGTTTGGAATTAAAATTAGGTGTCCCGACCCGGGCACACTGTGCCAGAAAGGGTTAAACCGAGGGCTTCAACCTTACTGAACGCCTTGTTTAAAATCAATTTTTCGCATATGAGCATAAAAAATAAAATATAACTAAAAATATTTTTCAAGGGACAGGGACGGAGTTTAGGGAGAGTGTTACGCCCATTGACAAAAAATCTTTAGTAGCTTTTTCTAACAGTGTTTAATTATTTTAAATCACTTGAGAAGAATAAATTTTTTTATTATTATCTTTTAAATCAATGAGAGAAAAGAAATTTTAGTTCGCGGTGATTTAAGGCAACACATAATTTTAAGGGGGGGGGGGGGGAAGTAGATATAGACATCCGCGCCTACCCACAAAGGGGTGCAATTCAACTCCCTGTATTTTCTCATTTAATTAATATCTTGTTAGATGCATGAACATCTTGCCTCAATTGTGTTTCCTCTATTTTGGTTGTACTTACTTCACAAATTGTAGTCTTTACGCCTTAAAAAATTATTGAAGTTTCACAGCATGTAAGAACTGTAAAAGTTTTTAGAAATACTTTTATTGATTTATTTTAAATAAAAAGGATTAATAAAAATTACAATGTAAAGAAGGTTTAAAAAATTCAAAACCTTTCATACGTTCTTCTTGTTCTCAGATTATTTGCGTTAACACTTTGTTGACCGATTACGAGTATACTCGTGTTTGTAAATCCAAACATTATCGACTAAAGGCATGCACCGAATCTTTTGCTCCGACTACGCAATTTTTCTTGCATAAGGTACTAGTCAATTTTAGACCGAAAGAATGCATACTGATATAATATAGTTCGCCACATTTTGTTGGGCGAAGAGATTTCATATCAAAATCAAGGATTTTAAAATATTTGTTGATAATTAAACTCGAAAAATCTATATAGACAACCGCAACGTTAAAAAAATTTTCGGGAGTGGGCGGGGCTTTTTATGTTTTGAAACACAAATTTTATTGGAAATTGCCAGTCAACAATGAGGTAATTATTTGTAGTCTTTTTCATTCTGGAATAATATAAAATAATATGCATTGTAACCAGTAGTGTAGTCGTAAAAAAAACAGAGGGTATACGTTATAAGCAGAGGGTAAACGCTCAAGCCAGAGGTTATACCCTAGTGTATATATACTATAGCTTTCTTGAGAAACAGGGGGTATACGGTGTTCCTTAAAAGAATCCAGGGGGTATACGGTGTTTACCCCCTTATACCCTCCACTACATCCCTCATTGTAACAGTTTCTTTAAATATTTTAGTACCAGCTTTTGTGCAATAAGAGACGATGAACTTGATTGTGTCTAAGGTGAAGTTTATACAGTATCCTTACTTTTATATTTCAAAATATCCAAACTTCTGATAATTTAACCTCTGATGACTATGATGAAATGGTAAATGGCCAAAATTAATGGAACTTATAAAATTTATTATTCTCAACACTTCTTTCTTCGAAAAAAGTAGTAATTAGCATAAATACTTTAACCTTTTCACGGGCGTTGTCCTTAAAAAAGGACACCTAATTTTTATTTTATTGGCACCCAGAATATTTAATTAAAATTATCCTTTTATAACGTACTTGATTTTCTAATAAATTCGTTTATAAATTCTGGTATCAGTCCACCATTTCATCAGCTCATAAACAGAATTACTACGCTCCGAAAAAGGTTAAAACAATAGTTTTTCCATGTGGGAATAAAATCGAAGCAATCATGTTCTACTGATTAACGTTAAACAGTTCAATTTACAGTTTTAAACGTACTGAAGTACAATTCATGTCTTTTACCTGTCTGAACATTTAAACAGCTATCAGTAATAAGATTATATTTCTATATTTGCCGAGCATACAAGAAAACCGTCTTGGATAATATCAAACAGTTACATTAATGTGGACATCTTTACATACTGACAATATGTTCTTCAAACCATAAAAATTACAACCATAAGAAGATTTGGCCTTTAGAGAATGAGAGTACTGAAGCAACTGTATCAGTTTGCACTACGTCATTGAGTTTGTACTACGACTTTATATTATGTCATTGATTTTTTTTAACATAAATATTCAAGTTCCACTAATTAGAACTCCGCTGAAAGCTAGGATCAAATGGTAAGTGCCCAGTTAGCAGAAATTAGAGCAGCTTCAAAAATTTATAATTCTCATTACATCCTTCTGGACATAAGAGCAAATTTGCATAATTGCTTTAAAATAAAATATTTTCCAGCGAATAAAATAACAAAATCGTGGCGAATATGGCCTTCTGAGTATCGATTACTAACCAGTCGTTCAATTTACAGCTACAAACACGCTGATGCATAATTCATGTCTTTTACGTGTCTCAACAGGTGAAAAGCTATTAGTAATTACAAATATATTTCTAGATTTTCCCAGCATACGAAAAATCCGTCTCGGATAACATCAAATAGTCTTATTAATGTGGACACGTTTACCTGCCGACAATATGTTCTCCAGACCATGAATGCTACAACTATAAGAAGATTTGGTCTTTGCAGAATGAACGTATTGAAGCAACAGTAAGAGTTTGCACTACGTCATTTAGTTTGTACTACGACTTTGTAATTGATTTTTGTTCAATACATGTTCAAATTTCTATAATTAGAACTCTGCTGAAAATCATGATCACATGGTAAATGACCAAAAGAACAAGTTTGCATAATTACTTTGAAACAAAAGATTTTCCAGTAAATAAGTTAACACAATCGAGGTGAATATGGGCTGCTGAGTATCGATTACTAACCAGTCGTTCAATTTACGGCTCCAAACACGCTGATGCATAATTCATGTCTTTTACATGTCTGAACAGTTAAAAAGCTATTAGTAATTACAAATATATTTCTATATTTGCCCAGCATACGAAAAATCCGTCTCGGATAACATCAAATAGTCAAATTAATGTGGATAAATTTACCTGCAGATAATACATTCTCCGGACCATGAAAACTACAACTATAAGAAGATGGAGGCTTTGAAGACGGAAAGTATCCAAGCGAAAGTAAAATCGGAAGACGGGCAAACAGATCTGTACCTCGTGGCGCAGATCGAATGGAGGAAACACAAACTCAAAAATGGGAAAAGCAAACGGGAGAGGAAGCGGATTTCGGGAAAACAATTGACGGTCTGTCCGTGCTGAGAGAACGAAAGCAAATATTGGAGAGGGAAAAGCGAAATTCATTTTTGCCGCGCGCGATAAAAGTGTTTGGAAAGCAAACCCTTGTTGTTTCGTTCGGGCTTCTGTTTGCGTTCCATACTCGGAACCCTTCCCTATACCCTCCTCCTTTTCTTCTCTTTCCGGGATAGAGAAGACGTCTGTACCCCTCCCTGTGTACTTCAGGAAATGTATCTCTGTGAAAACTGCAACCAAATCAAATTACACGCCACAGTTTGTTCCCTGCACAACAGCTTTTTCCCGGGACCCTGAATATACACGGGTTGCTTGCGACCCAGTTAATTCCTCTACGATTCGGATGAAAACAAGATTTCTCCCTGGTGTTTGCTTACTTGAAGTAGATACTTGCAAAACAAAACTGAATTTGAAGCAATCGAATTGAACTAGATATGGGAATGGTAATTTTTAGAGATGGAAATATAAGATATCGAAATTTTTGTATCTGAGAATTGAAAAGTCAAATCTTTAATTTTTTTGGAGAATAGAGGCATTTCTCTTTATGTTCGGAACAAAAAGTAAAATTCCAAAATTCAGGGGCTTTTCCTTTTCAGTAAAGCTTATTATCGAATAGCGGTATTCGTAAAATGCAGATATTTTATTTGTCTCCACATATTTAATTTTTACTTGGTTGAGTTCTAAACTTTATTTAAATACACGGGATAATGTCTAGTTCTTATCTGCTTTCCAATAATTCTTTACAATTCAGCATATAATTTTACAATATATAAATACACTGGAGCTTTTTAATTATTTACCAATAACTAATTATGGGGTTAATCACTAACAATAAGTTAATATAAGGCCTAGAATAAAAGCAAAACAATGTATTTAACACATACAGTTAGGCATTAAGTATTTAACACTACTTAGTTTATTAATCGCTAAATGCCGTTTCGGTAAACAATGCAGTTTATAACAACTAACTTCAGTTAGCTCTTCTGAAGTATCAATCGAAAATGAAGCTAGATTAATACTACAACTGCTATTTTGTACTTTTTAACCTTTGCCTTGCCAAATCAGTACTTCACAACAAGCAGCTTCGTGATCAACTTCTATCCCCCCCCCCCTTCCCCTCTGCATGGGTTGCAAATGAAGTGTTTTTGCGAAAGTGTGAGAGATCACAAGAAAAATAATTTAAGATTAAAACTTTTTTAAAGCAGAAAACAATTTTAACAATTAATCGCATACAGTGAAATTTTCCTCTTTTTTCCTTGGCAAAGTGCATTATTTCCCATTTATTTCGATGTGTATGAGAAACTAGTAAATCTTGAAGTAGAAATTCAATAATTTCGAATAATCCTAATGTAAAATCACAAGGTAAAAGTAACAAGTTATTTCATGGATGATGTTTATATTGCTTCTAGAAAATAAACCTTTAGTAGCATAGTAGTTGTACAAATAAGCATTAAATTCGGATAGTTTAACATATAAAATCAGACACTGAGAAAAAAAAATTACGGTGCTTTTCTTTCAAATTATATGTAACCAATGTTCGTTTGTTTTTTGGTATTATTATTATTATTATTATTATTATTATTATTTGCATGTTTCTCCAATGTCTAAAATTTATTTAATAATTAATTTAATTGTCGTTTTTATACACATACATATTTCAATTAGAAGAAAAATAAATGAAGCCTTTTCTTTTTTGTTAATGTTCAAAGTGCAAAAAAGTGCCTCAAACACTGAAAGATGACACCAAGATTAAAGACAAGGCCTTTTAAGTGTCGTCATCTTTTGTAGTCATCTGAAACGACTGTTAAAAAATCTTGTTTTTTTCTATCAATTTAAATTATTATACTAGAATTTTTGGCATTAAAATTAGAGACGATGTCAAAAATAGTTTTTATTGAGTAATATGACAAGCAAGGATAATGTTCAAGAGCGGAGTATAATCTTAAGTTTATATTAAATAACCATAAATGATACGTTTATAATCGCATTCTATAATAATCAGAAGCTAATCGGCAGTTATTTTAGATATAAATAATGTCTCTTTCTGTGAAAGACTATAAAGATTTATTGATGGCTTTTATGCTAATCAAATTATTTTTACTTTCACGGTGGTGTTTTTTTTCGTCATTCGTTATATTTATTTAAGAACTATATTAATTATTTTAAAAGTCAAATGAAACTTTGTGTGTAATCTTGAATTTGTGCTTTATTTTACTGGTGATAAGTATGATACTTCTCTTTTAATCTATTTGTTACTACTTTTGCTTTTCTAGGGATTGTAATGCAGAGTTGCCAGATTGGGGACTTTTTTAATTCAAATTATTTGACTGTCACCACTTTTTTTAAATAGTATAATTCATCTTATTTTTCAGAATTTTTAATCACTTTTTAAATAGGTTGAATATTTCTATTTCAAACTGGTCGGATGTACCAATCCCAAAACTTTCTTCTATCTCATACATGTTAATACTTGACAATTCGCTATCACACTGCCAAAATTAAACGGCAATCTATGCCCAACATGAGGGTTCTAAAGATATGAAATTCCGTGCATTAGGTCTTCAGATATGGCTATCTCTGAAATCTCGTAAATTCAGCCTAGTAGCGCCACCTATTGGGTTCTTTACACCAAAACCTATGTTACATCAAAACCACCAAGCAACCACTTATGTCAAAGTCTAACTGAATCTGAAGTTTCTGGAAAATCCGTGCATTAGTTTTTGAGATAGAGTTATTGCGAAAATCAGGAAAATTCCAGCATAGCAGCGCCACCAATTGGATGATTAACTCCAAAACCTAATTAACAACAACTTGTGTTAACATCTAACTAAATCTGAAGTTAGATGAAAGTTCGTGCATTAGTTTTTGAGAAAGAGCTATTGCGGTAATCGTGCAAAATGCAGCACAGCAGCGCCACCTGTTGAGCGATTTACACCAACATCAGCATCAAGCCATATCAAGGACTAACTGAATCTGAAGTTTCATGAAAATCCGTGCATTAGTTCCTGAGATAGAGCCATTGCGGAAATCGTACAAAATGCAGCATAGCAGCGCCACCTGTTAAGCGATTTGTACCAGCACGTAATCAGCACCAAGTCATATCAAGGACTAACTTAATCTGAGGTTTCATGAAAATCCGTGCAGTAGTTCCTGAGATAGAGCCATTGCGAAAATCGTAAAAAATGCCGCATAGCAGCGCCACCTGTTGAGCAATTTGTACCAAAAACTAATCAGCATCAATTTGTATCAGGGGCTAACTGGATATAAATTTTTATTAAATTCCGTGCATTATTTCTTGAGATAGAGCGTCCACAAAATTTGTGTCACACACAGACACACAGACAGACATTTTGTAAAAACATGTTTTTCGGGTTCTCTGACCTCTAAAACGTGTAAATCCGTCGAAAACCGGAATTCGAAAATTTTCATGAATCCAATACTTTCTTCTTGTAAAGATAGAAGAAAGTAAAAAGCGGTGACAATCAACAATCTGGCAACACTGCTGTAATGTAATGTAAAAATAAAGGCAACGCATTCAAATTTAAAAGGAATTTTTTTTTCAATTAATTTTTGAAGTTCTTATTTGGGGAACGTGGTAAGTACAACAATAAACATTACCTGAAAAAATTGCATCGAATGTTTTTTTAACTACTTAAGATTTTATTTATATCGATTTTTTTTTCTCATGTTGTTGCGTATGCTGTTTTTTTTTGTTGTTGTTGTTTGTTTTTTTTTTACTTTTTGATTACTTTTTGAATTCACCGTGTATTTCTACTCACCCTACAATTCCCTTAAAAAAAAAAAAAAATCTTATGTGCATGGAGCAGTTTAAGAATATGCATAAAACTGAGTGTCTTGAACTCAGTTAGCCTCACAAATATGTCAAATAACTAAATTAAACCTTATAAAATTTATCGATACCCAAATGGGGATCACCAAAGGAAATTCTTTAAAATATCCGTATTCTTTGATTGATTTAAAATTTATTTGTAAATAAAAGTACAGTAAAGCCTCCCTAAAATAACCACGTACCGTTCCAATACACATTGGTCGCTCTGAGAGATGGTCTCTTAATGGAGGTCATGTTTAAATCTAGATTTTAATTGTTGAAAAATGGTAACAATGTTACTAAAATTTATTTTTCACTTTAGGAAAAAATATAAAAAATTAAGTGTCAAAATAAAAGTTAATTACATAAGTTAATTACTGCAGAGTTAAAAAAAAAATTAATACACTGAGCCTTGCTTTAATTTATAGTTTTATCTTTTATAACTTTTATTTCCAAGCCGTTTCGAAGTTCAGTAAATAAATGCAATTTTTTTTTTTTTTTTTTTTTGGGGGGGGGGGGGGGGGGCGGGGACGATTTCGTTACTTTATCTATTTCTTTGAGAGTTTTTCGACAGAATATGGCAGAGAAGTTTATTGACAGTCATTCTTAATTTGTAATCAGAGTTAAATTCATTGCCTAAAAAGGCACAAAGGGGTTTAAACACTTAAAAGTTACCGGGATAAAAAAAAAAAAAAATTCTAAACTTAGTTTAGAAGTTTGATGAATAATGCACTCTCCGGAATTATTTTTTTTTAATAAAACCTTCTTCAAGCGACCAGGAAAAAACGGAAATTGTTTCATTTTCTTCAAAGAAATCGGTCGCTCATGGAGGGAGTTCAACTGGTATGGTCGCTGAATGGAGGTAAAATTAGTATTGAGCCTATGGGAATAAATTTCGTACCATGAAAAAATGGTCGTTCAGGGATTTGATCGCCCAATGGAGTTGGTCTCACAGGGAGGTTTCTCTGTATATTGTTCTTCTACCATGCAAATACTTAAGAAATTATGAAAGTATAAATAATGAACTTAGCTCATATTTAAATGAAAAGTTCATTTAATTATGTGCATAAACAATCTTTTCAATGTGTATTTTGTTATTCAATAAGATATTAATACATTTTTTTTCTTCTTTCTTTCCCTTGCCTTGGATATTCTTTAGCTGTAAATGACGACAGGCAGGTAAGTTTTTAATTCCCTTATTTTATAAATTTCTTTTATTGCTAAAATTTTCTATTAATTGTAGACTGTATGTTTCCAAACTCTCTTCTTATATTCACTATATTTTCATGTATCATGTAATAATATTCTCATCTTAAGGGGACCAGGTCAGCGAAATTTGGGGACAAAATCAATTTTTACTTTTTTATATCATTAAATAGTTTAAATTTTTATCTATCCAACGATGTGTCACACATGTTTATATATATAAATAAAGAATCGTTGGAATTATTCTTCTTTCTAAGAGTACTTCACAGCTTAATAGCCATTTAAATCATTAATTGACTTTTTCTCAAAACTTGGATTTTTCATGTTTGTGTTCCTTTTTTTCGATATCTATTAAACTTAAGAACTCAGATTCTTTTTTAATACTTATATTATGTTATATTGTATACTTTAACACACGGATTTAATGAATTGTTGAAAATTATTTATTTTAGGCAGTGAAATCTTATCAAAAAGGCAAATTTAAAAATGACTTTCAATAAATAATTAATAATTATTTTTCAGTTTCACTTAGAAAGAAAATGGTCTGTTAAAATACGTAAAACATGTTATTCTGACTACTCTAAAAAAGCTAGAACTCTATCTTTCACCATTTGTGAGAAAAAGGTACATAAAGTTGGTGGATTTAACATGACGGAGATAGGACTTTCCCGGTCCCCTTAATTCATGATTTTGTGCCCATCAGAAAAGGATAAAGGGAAATTTTTACTGAAATTGGTTACAATCCTAATCTCTATATGTATGTCATTGATCCTTAGCTTTTAATTATATTTAATTTTGCGGTGTTTTTTTTTTCATTATATTTTTTTAATAGATTGACTATTTTAAAGGTCAAATAAAACTTTGTGTGCAACCTTAACTCGTATACAAGGTTTTTCTTTAGCATATATTTTTTTCGAGTAATTTCCTATCATTGTTTTTGTAATCTATTTATGTCTTTCATAAATAGTATTAATATTTAGTAGTAATAAAAAGTTAACATTCACCATTAAACATAATGTTATTTTTGAAACTGTGCGATACATGTCTGCAATTATGTGTTTAGTGATCATGCTATTTTACGTTTTTACAGTGAAGGCTTGTAAACTTGTGGATGTCTGGTATTACTTAAATTTATACAATTATCAATTAATTGTGTATTATAATAAATATCACGGTTTTTTTTTTATTATTTCTATGCATAAAATGTAAAAATCTCAAAATAACAGTGTTAAATTAAAAATATGTGTATAATTACCCATACATATATGTTACGATATTTGATAACAATGACGAAAACCGAAACAATAGCAACGAACATCTCTCTCTAGCTCCATTAACCCCTTGGGGACGAGCGACACGTATACGTGCCGCATGAAGCACAAAGAATCCTTGTTTTTCCTCACCAGTAAAATTTTACTGTAAAATTTGCCTTATTGAATCAGCGCATTTCCTCGATTCAAAAAGACACAAATTTCACTTTTTAAAAAACGGTGACAAAAGATTAAAAATTTCGTAAAAGGCTAATGTCCCGAAAGGGGTTATAAGACTCCTCGGAAAACATTCACAGCATTCCATATTCAGGAATTTTAATCAACACCACTTCTACTAATTATTTAGTAGATAATAATTGTAGTCGCTATCATTAGAATAGCACTTTTGCGGTCATTGTTATTCTCTTAACACTGATTCGAAATTTATGGTGTTTCCCCATTAATAATAAAAAAAAGTATTTATCCGTAGCGGAAAGCATTTTTATTAGATCAGTCGAGTGGAATACATAATTGAAACATTCGCTACAACTACATAGAGTATATCAGCATTTTCACTACTTACATTTTAGTAGTTAGCCATCGTGGACTACATTTTAAATCAATGTTATGAGGTCATCTATTATTCAGAAAGAACCTCTTCCAAACGGCAGTCATGAGTTTTGAAATCCATTGCAGAGACACGAAATCTGTGCTCCTAATTAATCTTTTGACGTTAAGTACCAATGGCGTAGTGTTTTTCCCTGCATTGCAGATATACTGATTAACGAATGACAACTCGAATAAGTGTAGAACTATATTTTTAAGTGCGAGCGAAAAATGGAGCGAAACGGCTTACCCTCTTAAGAGCGCGAATTGAATTTAGAATTTAAAAAAAGAATATTAAAAAACGAAATTTACAGAACAGCTAATTTTAATAGAATTCATATCGGAATTTAAGTTAGAAAAATGAAAAGATCTTGAGAAAAATAATAATTACATGAAATGTTCTTAGAATAGATTTATTATAGAAAATAAATAATATATTAATATACGCATTTTAAATATAAAATTAAAGCGCAGAAAAGTCACTTAAAAAATAGTAATGCTTGATAATTTTATTTTACACGTCATTTTCTTTTTAATGCATTAAAATACCAAATATTTTCATAACTTCTTAACTTGCATTTTTCGTTAAAATCACCCTTTTTTTTTAACTAACAAGAAGTCGGCTGCAGACCTATCATATTCATAGTGATAGATTATTATGATAATTTTAAATTTCAGTTATTATTTTTAATATTCTGCTTCTATTTCCACAAAGAAGCAATCACATGAAGCCTTATTAGAGACCGTATAGCTAGCCGTATTGCAGGCTTCTATCAGAATTCGAAACTTTTAAACTTTAATTTAAAAACGTCTGATTCTGTATCCTAAAGTTTACAGTTTTTGAACGTTGATACACTATTTATGTTTTTCGCATAAGTCAAAAAAAAAAAAAAAAAAAATCAATATACACAAAAGAAGAAAAGAAGAAAAACAAAAAGAAGAGAAAAAAATTGAAAATGTATGTTACTTAGAATTCTAAAATCCTACCAAATATATCTAAAGAAATAATAATTTTTCAGTTTATTTTTTTAAAGTGAGATCTTATCAAAAAGAAGCTGACTTGAGTTGTTTTTCATTTTAAAAAATGAATCAGAAGGGAAAATATTTTTGAAATGTAAAAATATGTATACTTCGCAATAAAAAAAAATATTTTTATTTTTTTTTAATCCGTGCCATATATTTAAGGAGTGATATCAACTTTTACAATTTTGAAGGTTAAAACTGATTTTTCGAAAACAAAATTCTAACATTTTCTAAGAAATCATTATGGTTTTTCATTTAATCCTTTAATCCTCACTTCTTTTATCATAATTACTATTTTTTATATTTTTAAAGTGACTACATATTCGTCTTCTGGCAGATACAGACACGCTAAAATCGAATTCGGAGGAGGTCCGTTAGTCAATATACTAAGAATTTTTCTTATAACGTAATTAATACAAATACATAACAAATCTGGACATCCAGACATAGTGTATTTCATTACTTGTTAAAAGATGTTAGATAAATTCACAAAAACAGTAAAATAACAATCTGTCTGCATGTTTCAGCTTCAACGAAGCCTTTATCAATACAAATAAACATATTATACAACTGCACGATCTATAATGCAATCATTGCATCACATGCCGTGGAACTGTAGAATATTCACATTTGTCTTGATAAACGCTTCGGTGAAACTGAAACATGCAGACAGTTTATTTAAACGTTTTTACTGTTTTTATAAATTTTGTTTAACACCGTTTAGTAATTAATGAAGTATGCGATTAAAACAATTTTAAACAAAACACAGTGTCATGTAAGTAATTTATATATATATATATATATATATATATATATATATATATATATAGTTAATTTTTAAATATAGGATAACCTTTAAAATAATTCAATTTTCAAATGGAGATTTAGATTATTTTTAAACAGATCTATCTAACTTAACCTATAATCATTTCTATTTACACTACATTATGATGTAAATAATTGCTTAAATTCATCCAAATAGCATATTCACAATGCCTTACAAAAAAAAAAAAAAAAAAAAAAAGGATTGATAAATTTCTCCCATGATCATCTATAGTGTTTTTAAACAAATTTATCTCTATTACCTTGTGAAAAACTCAACTGTAAGCCAGTATTTTAACTAATCCTTGTATGCTCCGAATTATTGCCATTAGAATAATTGTTTTCTTTATTATCTTCACTATCTTCAGTTTCGTTATTTCTTAAATACCTAATAATAAACATTAATATTTCATTTAATTATTCATTGTCATATGCAAATAGACATTTAAAGTAATCTTTTAGTAGAACTTAACACTTTGTTCGACGGTGACGATTATTCTGGTCGCTATTTAGTGCGTTTTTTTTTTCTTTGTTTGTTTTTTTTTATTCAAAAGATATAGTAGAAATTTAGCATAGTAATTTTTGCATTGCATTTATTTAATTTCTGCCATTAAATAAATTGAAAATTACTGTCAATTCTTCTAAATTTGTTTTAATAAGATAACGAGCTAAATTGCCAACAACTGACTATTAACCCTCTCGCTGCGCATCCCGCGATTTCCACGGACAACGTAAAAGTAGCAAAATTTGCGAAACCCACGATTTTCGCGATCATTTTTTTTTATGATCTAATTCTATATTAAAAAGGGAAGAGTTCCATATCCTGTGCTGGTTTTTTGGCGAGCTTTTTTTGGCATTAAATGAATCGATGTGGTTGCGATCTTCAACTTTTGGGGGCTGCTTTTTTTCTGGAATGGACTTTATATATGTTTTTTTTGTGTAATTTTTTGCATTTAGCATATTTTTTCGGAAAAATTTATAACTTTTGTTTTGATTTGACATATATAATAAATATAATGAATATATAAAATTATATATAAGTACATAATATTTATTTATAGGTGTATATATATTATGTATGTATAAGGTCTATATGTAATATATATACATAAAAATAAAACTATCTGTATGTTTGTTCGTTTTTTAACATGTGACATACATAACATTTACTAAATATATATATGTTTATAAATATTTAAAGACTATGTTTTCCGCCATCTTGAAAAAGTTTATAAGATGCGAAAATGGCTCTTTGGCGCCAATTCTGATTCCTTCGCCAATCGCGCCAACCAGCACAGGATATGGAACTCTTCCCATTAAAAAAGAAAATAATTACCAAAAAACAAAATTTTAAAAATTATAAATTATAAAAAAAAAATTACAAATTTTAACTCTAATATATATGTAGCTTTGAAATATGTAATAAAATAAATGCGCAATTTTTTAACCCTTTTTGATAATAATATTAAAAAAAAAAATACGCAGCCAGAGGGTTAACAATGTGTTAATATGAACGAAAAAAACCCTTAAATATTTAAATACATATTAATAAATATCAATATTTCATTTAATTGTTCATTGGCATAAGTAAATAAACATGTAAGAATATCTTTTAGTAAAAATTAATATAAAAAAAACTGTTAGAGATTATTTATATCTTAGTAGAAATTAATATAAAAAAACTGTTAGAGATTATTTATATTTTAGTAACCTGGAAAGGAGGAGGGGAATCCAAAAAAATCTCACAAAACCATAATTTTCAGTACCTAGAAATTCAAATTTCTTTTCAAAAATTATGCTAGGGATTCTGCTACAAAATTTCACATTCTATATATCAATTTCTTATTGGTTTGGTAATCTCTAGTTGTTTGACTGTTACTGTTACTGTTACTGTTACTGACTCACTGTTAATTTTAATGATCTATATAGGAATTAGTAACGCTGTTAAAAACGTGCTTTTTATCTACTCAGGATTTTTAAAAGATTTTCTTTAAGAACACTTTCTGTTTTTCATATATTTAAAAAGGAATGATAAACTCTTTCTACACATGTAACTTCGAATTGAACATAAATTTCAGGTGTGCCTTATTATTTCTTGGATATTTATGAATAATTTATTACACTTTTACAGCATGACATACGTAATAAATAAAATGATTATACATTATTTCAAGTATATGTACCAGAAATAATTCACATTTCAAACATTTCTTTAAATAAAACGGAACCACGAATTTCATTTGCTTTCTACAATGCAAATCGAAATCTCATGAGGCTATGAATAATTAATTTGTATAAGCGCACATCCTCCCTCTAGTATGAATTGCATTTCATGCATTTTCAATCTTCATCTAAAATCAGGGTTCCCTTTTTATATTTTTTGAAAAATTTAGCTTATCTATCTTTTCCCAATAATCTGTTTAGTGCACTCTATTGAAACTGCGACTCTACTCCTATTTATAAACACTTTTGATTGCTTTTCTTCATATCAAAAGCTTTCTTTCTGAGCATTAACAGAGTCTCGCCGCAAATCTGACGTTTACTTTTTAATTTCCCGTGATTAAATTAAGAAGCAACTTCCAGAAAACTGCAAGTCTTGGAAAGTCGGGGGGAGGGGTGGAAATAATAGCAAACACATTTACCGCATTGCACAAAACAAAAGAGAAAACAAAAATATATAGATTGTCACTAACAACTAACTTTCCCCGTGCAATGACGCGCGCAAACCACATTAAATATAAAAACAAATTAATGTGAATTCCTCCCCAGTTTTAAAACTCCACCACACATAAACACCATGAACAAGATCAAAAAGCAAACTACAAATGCCTCCTTCCACAGTGTAATAGCCGGCAAGAAAAATTTCCTACTCAAAATACATTTCAAGCGACTGGAGTCCCTAAACAACATCTTATGAGAAATTACCCGGCTTGTAATCTACAGCAAACGCATCTAAGAGAAGAACAAATAGCATTAACAAGAATTTTCTGCGGAAGTCTTTCCTCAAAGCTTTTCTTGAGAAAGGAAATTAAGCATCAATACCATGGGACTGTACTTTAGAATTAAATTCCTTGAGCTAGTATATCTAAGTCATTAACTTTTTGTGCGATTGTTTTGCGTTTTTGAGAACGCATTCCCTTAATGAAAACGCAAAAGTTAGCGCTCCATGAGGTGATTGCCTGTAGAAAATTGCTTGGGAAATGAAGATGTTTATTCCAATGCTACGAATGGGAAAAGCAAGGAATGTGGAGGGAACCTTTCTGAATTATGTTCGCGTCTTTTTAAAAATGTTGCCGGAGAGTTTTATTTTTAAAAGTTTTCTCGACTTTATATCATGCGGTAAAGGTGCTCTAATATTAATGCGTTGCATTTTTATCAGGGAAATACGTGAATGATTTTTAATTCTTTATTTTGGTTTTCTCTCTGTCGAACAAATGATACCCGCAACATCATTCATTATTCAAAAGTCAGTGAAGAATTTAAGAAAATGATAAGGAGGCTTTTTTTTTTTTTCATTTAAAATAAATGTAAGTTTTTCATTTAAAATAAGCACGGACACAATTTAAATTATGTATCTATCTATCTACCAATCTATTTATCTATATTTGTATGTCTATTTACCTGATTCATTATTTAAAAGTTAGTGAAACATTTTTTTTTCTCTTTTTAATGCTAAAGAGTTTTTTATTTAAGATTTAATATAGATACGATTTTATTTATTTATTTATTTATGTATTTATCGATCAATATAATACTTATCCATACTATATACATTTCTCTATCTTTTTTTCTCTGTGTGTGTATGAGTGTGCGTGCGTGCCGAGCGTTACGCGCGTGTATTTATTGATAAAACATAATACATGACAGGCAGAAGAAATAAGTATGCAATTTAGTATTTTATTCAGAAAAAGACCACGTAAAAGGCAAGAAAACAACAACAACAAAAAATAGCTCTGAAATGGAGGAACCATAATAGGGGCGAAGAAACTGTGGCACGCGTGCCATATGTGGCATGCGACCGAATATTTTCGGCACACTGTTGATTTATGTTCTAAACCACAATTTGATGAAATTACGAGAAATACACGACTACCAGTGCAAGGCTTTCGCATTGAAATCTTCAAGTTTATTTTCTGATACATTTTTCATTAATTTATAATTAAAACTGCATTTTTTTAAATAAAATAACGAACGAAATATGAGTGTGTTTTTTGTATAATACTCCACTCATTTTTGTGTGTTTCGTACGTGCGTAGTTTAGGAAATGTTGTCATCAGAAATAATATGTATGAAACTTAACCTAAAAACGCATTGAAAATTTAGTAGGGGAGAATAGTACACAGTGAGACAGCAGCCACTTTGACATATTGTTGTAACTTTTTCCCCAAGCTGGCACACATACATAACGACCTCATCTTATGCAACACATGGATGTAATTTCGCCACTTCAATTACTCGTCCGACAAATAGTAAATAATCCTTTATTTTATAGTGGTTAAACTTACATAAACATCTATTTTAGAGTTTATTTCCTTCAATATGACATATTTTACCTAACCAAACCTAGATATATCTAATAATAGACCATTTCGACAAAACGAATTTTAAAGCGACGAAATTGATGTAACAGAGTGGCATCCATATTGTTACAACGTAACGAAAGTACACAGTGAGACACACAGTTGTGGTACACAGTGAGACGTGTCTCATTGTATACCGACTACGTGGTTCTGATGTTAAAAAAGTTTTTTATTAATCAAAGAAGGTTTTTCTCACTCTCTCTCTTTCTCTGTGTGTGTGGGCGTGCGATGACTAGGGACATCTACTAAACGTAAGAGGCTGAAATCTTGCATGAAGGTAGACCAAGGTCTGCCACTGTCCACCCGAGGCTCATATTTTGAAAATCTAGAAATATTAATTAGAAATCATAAACTGCAGAAATTACTGACAGAGTGAAAAAATGTATGATTTATGAAAATATCTACATTGTCTCACTGTGTAACACATGTGGTACACAGTGAGACAATTTCCGATACTTCGCTATGCTGCTTCTGTGCTTTTATAAATAACTTTTTTTAAAACCCATTTATACATTAATGTGTAGCTTAAAGATGCGGCATTTTTTTTTTTTTTCAAAAGAATAAAAATCGTCGTCATTCGTTAAGTAATATTAATTTTCGTCTCACTGTGTACTACCCTCTCCTATGCAATGTCAGATGTAGCCAAAAAGTACGTTTCAATATTACCTCATTCCTCGTTGTAAGCTAAATATTAGTTAAATTCAGTATACGATGCCAAATGCGGCCAAAAAATCCTATCCAATGATACCTCATTCATCGTTGTATTCTACATATTAGTTGAGAAAAAAAGATGATGAAAACAGGAATAATATACGAGGGGGTATCAATAAGTTTTTGCCCTCACATGGAAATAATTGAGTAAAATTTATGAAATTGCTACATTGTATTAGTCCTTTTCTATATAGTCACCTTGCACAGTAACTCATTTCTGCAAACGGTATTTTAAAAAGAGGGGGGAAGATGTATTCCAGGCGTCGAAATAGTAAACCCATAGGGGGCATTTTTCCAACTTTTGCATATATGCCACATATGACATATTGTTGGAAAGACATGTGACCACTTATTCATGTTATGCACCCCCCCCCCCCGGGGGGGGGGCATGAATGGTGCCTGCAAAATTTTAAAAAGTGCCTTCTCGGAGAGAAATTTGGAGGGAGGGGCTCAGGATGTGCAAAACATGACTAAGTGGTCACAGGCCTTTCCAATACTATGTCACATGTGGGGGTCGGTAAAAATTAGAAAAATGCCCCCTTTGGGTCAACTATTGCGCCTCCTGGAATATAGCCTCCCACCCTCTTTTTGAAATACCGTTTGCAGAATGTGTTACTGTACGCAGTGACTATATAGAAAAAGACTCATACAATGTAGCAATTTCATAAATTTTACTCGATTGTTTCTATGTGAGGGCAAAAACTTATTGATACCCCCTCGTATGTGATAAATAATCTGACTTTTTCGGAATTCGATTGAGTGGAAATTTTAATTGCATTTTATTGAAATTCAATTTAGTTCAATGTAGGCCCAATCATTCAGTAAACTAAGACAATTTCTGAAAAATATTGAAAGAAAAATATTATTAAACATTAAAAGTATAAGGTTTGATGATAAAATGATGGCAATATGGAATTTAATTACAGAAATATTTAAAGAAACTGCCGTTTGACATTTTAACACTTTTTTTTTCGTCTCCATGTAATTGAGAGTCATTATTTTCGGAAATGAATATCGTAAAAAAAATCCAATGAAATGAGTTCAGATGAATGAAAGTTCACATTTCATTCTAATAATAGCGCCTAAGTATGAACCTGATATTAATTATTTTTCTTCCAAGATGCAACTACAGGAATCGCATTTAATCGGACTATTTATTGTTATTTTCTACAATATAATTGTTACTAAAATTATTACACTGTACAAATATATATTACTCAATGTTTTTTTTTTGTTTTTTTTTTTTTTCTTCTTAATAAAAAAACTTCACCGATTTTTATTCATTATTTTTTTATCCATCATTTTTACTTTCTTCTGTCTTTACAAGAAGAAGTTATTAGATTTGTGAAAAAAATAGTCTTCCTATTTTCGACGAATTTATACGTTTTTGAACGTCCTAAACACGATTTGACTGTTTTTAAAAAAGCGTCTGTCCGTGAGTCTGCTTGTCACTTTTTCTGTGCCTGTCTGATATGACTCAAACTTTGTGGACGCTCTATCTGAAGAACTAATGCATGGAATTTAATCAAATTCAAATCCAGTTAGACCTCGATATATATTGGAGCTTATTAGGTTTTGGTGTAAACCGCCCTACAGGCACCTCTGTTACAATGTATTTTTCCCGATTTTCGCAAAAGATGTACCTCAAGAACTAACACATGGAATTTCATCAAATTTTATATTTTGTTACACGCTGAAAAAAAAAACCCGACATTTTTACAGTACTGTTCATCTTGCGTTCAAACTCGATCACAGTCGAATGTGCTGCAGCTTTCTTTGGTTTCTTGACTATATAAACATGAAAAATACAGTAGTTGCGTAAAAGTAACAGCTGCCAATTCGGACGCCAGCAGTTTGCGCTGGCAAATCTACAATGGTTTTTTCTACAGTGCACTTTGACATAAATAGACGCTGATTAGTGTGACAGCGTTTCTGTCCCATACCTATAATTTTTATTCAAAATTAATTTAAAACATAATTTTTACTTTTAAATCACATTATCCCCCCCCCCTCTTTCTTATGCTGAAATATGTAATTAAATTCATTTCTCAAAACCATCCAGCTTTTATTAAAAGGTTTTCTTTCTAAAAACATCTTTATTTCCAGCCGCAAAGATTCATTCCTTTTTTTTCCTTTTCCTTATCTGTCAGTTACCACTCACAGTGCAAAGAAATAAATAAGAATTAAATGGCACATCTGCTAGTATCAAGGTCTGCATTAGTTGCATCGGTGGTTCAGTGGTAGAATGCTCGCCTGCCACGCGGGCGGCCCGGGTTCGTTTCCCGGCCGATGCACCAAAATTATGTAGCATAATTTGCAGACCGGGTTCTAAATGCTAAAAAAAAAACTCCAAAATCATTCTTGTGAATGTGATATCAATTACATAATTAATGAGTTAATATCACTAGATTATATAATGATACAGAGTTTTGTTTGACACCATGAACTAAGTGTATAAACAAAGTGTATTCTCACATGAACTAAAATTGTGCAAATATACCCATGAACTAAAATAAACTCACATGAACTAAATGTAATCTCACATGAACAAAATTGTGTAATTATTCTCATGAAAACTCCATGAGAATAATTACACAATTTTGTTCATGTGAGATTACATTTAGTTCATGTGAGTTTATTTTAGTTCATGGGTATATTTACACAATTTTAGTTCATGTGAGAATACACTTTGTTTATACACTTAGTTCATGGTGTCAAGCAAAACTCTGTATCATTATATAATCTAGTGATATTAACTCATTAATTATGTAATTGATATCACATTCACAAGAATGATTTTGGAGTTTTTTTTTTTTTAGCATTTAGAACCCGGTCTGCAAATTATGCTACATAATTTTGGTGCATCGGCCGGGAAACGAACCCGGGCCGCCCGCGTGGCAGGCGAGCATTCTACCACTGAACCACCGATGCAACTAATGCAGACCTTGATACTAGCAGATGTGCCATTTAATTCTTATTTATTTCTTTGCACTGTGAGTGGTAACTGACAGATAAGGAAAAGGAAAAAAAAGGAATGAATCTTTGCGGCTGGAAATAAAGATGTTTTTAGAAAGAAAACCTTTTAATAAAAGCTGGATGGTTTTGAGAAATGAATTTAATTACATATTTCAGCATAAGAAAGAGGGGGGGGGGGGGGATAATGTGATTTAAAAGTAAAAATTATGTTTTAAATTAATTTTGAATAAAAATTATAGGTATGGGACAGAAACGCTGTCACAATTAGGTCTGGATATAAATCGCCCAATCTATGCCGTGTTTATCTCGATTTCTTATAGCTAAATCTTAATAACGAATAGATTGTCATTTAATTGTGGTTGCAGACCATTTGATTTATACACAATAAATCTTTTTGATGGCCCATGGAGGAAAGAGATAGATGGAGAAGCAGTATGCCGTGAAAACGGTTTGCAATATGATGCGCGTTATCGCTCAGATTTAAATGCTCTCACTTGGTCCAAACAAATCAAACACCTGGAACAGGGACCGAATTCTTTGACATCACCCGTGCATTTTTTTCTTATCTGAATGAAAGTGATCTGCTTATTTTTAAGCATTCTAAAGCAACATTCCATTGTAATGAATTAAAAACTGCATTACTAAAAGTTTTCTTCCTTTTTTTTCGTGAAAGAAAGTGCTTGTGTTTGGGCCTATTGTAGCGAATTTTAGGGTTACTTTTTTGTCGTCACCCTCAGCCAACTTACTGCATCTCCATCTATTTCTTTTCTCCATGGTGATGGCTACAGCATCCCAGTTTTAGCGGTCACTTCAAGGTCATGTAAATTTTTTCAGTAAAAAAATGCCCCTGGATTTGAAAAGGTTCCCCAACCCCTGAACGCATTAAATACTTTTGAAAAGGCAGATTTCATGGTGTTAGCAAAAAATATCTTCTTCTATAATAGTTGCCATTGTCCAAACACAAATAACTGAAATGTTTTTTTCGATCTCTTCGCAGAGCTAACTTTTAATGATATTTTCTGTGAAAATGATTTTTTCCCCATTCGATCAAATAAAAATAAAAATAAAATTCGATTTAATTAAAATTTTCTATATTATGTTAATGGAACCTTTAGTATATGTCTGTTAATGTTTCCAGATTGTATTCTGTTTAATTGAAGAAATACATTGAATTGAGTTATCTTGAAATATAAATAAATTCAAAATGCATTATATGTATTGTTTTTTAATTAAAAATTATCGAAATTTTATTGCAATGAAACTAAAATCAAATTAACAACTGAAATACGCAAAATTTTAATTGAAATAGTAGCGGAGGGAAGTACGTAAAATATCAAATGTAAAGAGTTGTGAAGTAAGTAATGCAAAACTATAGCTTGATATGAAACACTTCTGAGAATTTTTAACATTCAGCTTATAATACAACTATTTTTGCTTTGTGTGCTGTCAACTTTGTTTTGTTGAAAGCAAAAAGGAACGCATCCCTTTGGAAATAAACATGAATTTAAAGTATTTTTATTTCTTTTGCAAAATTATAATTTATTAAAATTTTATATCTGCGAAACATTTTAAATCAAATTATGTACCAAACTACATTAAAATTCAATTGAGATATCTAAGGGGAAAAAAGGAAATATCTGAGATATAAAATACTTAAACAATGAAAAAGAATTTAATTTGATATTAAATATGTTTGACTATATTTAGTATATTCAGTTAAAAAAAAAATTTAACATCTTCCAAAATAATTGAAAATTATTTATGAATTCGGCTTGTCTGGCCGGCTGTCTGTATGTCCATCTGTCTGATCGCCCAACTTTCCGCGCTCTAACTCGCGTATATATACTTGGATTGCCATTCAATTTATATATGTCATTGAGATTTACCATGCCATGTTCGGTATATAAAAGGAAGTGTGTAGCATTTATAGTTCGTTTACAAAGGCGCTCTAAAGAAATTCGTTAAATTTTGGTATATGGGGTAAAATGGCTTGCAGTGTATTTTGAAGATTTTACGCTATTTCAAACGTATTGAATTTGGTAGACTTCACTGAGGTGTACTACAAGATTCTTACTGTATAATACACTGAGAAAAAAAATATGGTAATATGGTTCTGGCATCTAGTGTCTAAATTGTGACTCTAGCAAAACAGTTCCATGTCATCCCTATAAATTCTAGTTCCCTTTGCTAGAGAGTTCTAGAGTCTCCTACTAGAATTCAAGAGCATTTTTCCTACTTTCTCGTGGTCAAAGTTATTCAAAAATCAACTGCAAATGGATGCGAACACAAGAGGTTAGTTTTAATAACTATAATTCTAGTTAATGAAACCATTCCAGAAATAAAGCGATAATTTCTCGCTACTGAAACGGTTCGTTATGGTTTCGTCACCTAGAAAACCAGAGACTAGAAATTCTAGGTCATTTCGTCTATCATCTTTTACAGGGACAAACAAAAGAATTTGGTTCCAGTACTCTCTGTGAGCGGTAATTGCTGAAAGTGCGTATTCAATTGTGGTATGCGTTTTTAAATGTAACTAATTTTTTGTATATTATTTGGTGTGTACAAATTACATAGATTATATACAAAGCTGCACAAAAAAATTCGAGTGTATTACCACTTGTTGACTGAAACTGCTGAAGAGAAATTTTAAACTGTGTTATGCGTTTACTAACTGGACTAAATTTTTGCATACTATGCAGTACACTGTAAAAAAAAAAAAAAAAAAAGTAAATCTACAAAACTAGTTTTTATAAAAGCTACAAAAATCTGTTACTAAACTGTAAGCTTACTAAAATTTTATTTGTACACTGTAAAGAAAAAAGATGTAAATCTACAAAACTAGTTAAAAGTACAGTTTTTGAAATCTGTATGCTTACTAAAATTTTATCGGTAACAGGGATAATTAAATATTTTTGTTGTTGCAGTTACATAAAAAGTTCTAGGCATCCCAGTTTCCTAGAAAATTCTAAGTAGCCTCATAGATTTTTTTTCTTACAGTGTATATATACAGATCTATAGGCCCTATCTAAGGCTGTATAAAGTAATTGACGTACTTTTCTTTCTATAAATGGTAATTTCTAAAATTGCGTTTGCAAATGCAAACACCATCTTTCAATTTATTAAATGGCGAAGTTTTGTTACAGTCTTCTAAATGTGTTGGAAAGTGCTTCATAATCTGTGATTGACGCATGGTTTTTCATTCTTGTTTAATAATAGACATATTTATTTTGTTTAAATTGAAAAGAAACACATTCCTTTATATCAAAGCAAACTGAAATTATATTTAGTCGTTTCATAAAATTATAATTTACCAAAATCTTATTTTAAAAAGCATTTAATATCAACAAACAATTCTCCTTTAAAATTTCATTATTGTTAAATGGGTATGCTTAAACTTAATTGAAATAATTGCTTGGAAAAAAAGGTAAAAACAAGAGTGATGAAAAATAATTAAAAAAAAAAAAAAAAATTATATTTGGGCAAGAAACACATTATCTTATATCTAAATATACTGAAATTATATTTAGTCATTTCGTACAATTATAATTTACTCTTACAATTATAATCTAATCTAATCGTACAATTATAATCTTATTGCTACGAAACATTTTATATCAACCAATAATTTTTCCTTAAAATTTCAATATGGTTAAACAGGTAGTCTTAAATTTATTTGAAATAACTGCTTATGGAAAAAAGGGAATATAAGAGCGATGAAAAATAAATAAACAAACAATAGAAAACTATATTTTGGCAAGAAACACATTCTCTTATATCTAAGTAAACTGAAATTATATTTAGTCATTTCGTAAAATTATAATTTACTAAAATCTTATTGTAAAAAGTATTTTATATCAACCAACAACTTTCTCTTAAAATTTCATTCTGGTTAAATATGTATTCTTAAATTTAATTGAAATAATTGCTTATGAAAAAAAGGGAAAATAAGAAAAGTGAAAAATAAATAAACAAATAATAAAAAACTATATTTTGGCAGGAAACACATTCTCTTATATCTAAGTAAACTGGAATTATATTTAGTCATGTCGTACAATTATAATTTACTAAAATCTTATTGCTACGAATCATTTTATATCAACCAACATTTTTCCCTTAAAATTTTATTATGGTTAAATAAGCATACTTAAATTTAATTGAAATAATTGCTTGGGAAAAGAAAAAAAATAAGAATGATGAAAAATAAATAAACAAACAATAGAAAACTATATTTTGGCAGGAAACACATTCTTTTATAATTAACTGAAATTATATTTAGTCATTTCGTAAAATTATAATTTGCTAAAATATTATTGCTGCGAAGCATTCTATATCAACCAACAATTTTCCCTTAAAATTTCATTATGGTTAAATAAGCATGCTTAAATTTAATTGAAATAATTGCTTTGGAAAAAAGGGAAAATAAGAGTGGGGAAAAATAAATAAACAAACAATAAAAAACTATATTTTGGCATGAAACACATTTAAGCATTGTGTATTCCTCCCATCGTTTCTTTTATGGGAAGCAATTTGTACAGTCTTTCTGGCTTCATTCAAAATGAGCTTCTTCAGCCGTTCTCTGTCGTGAATTTACTCTCCCTTTATTTCTTTATCTTACTCTTTTACGTTATTTGGATTCGTTCTGGCAGAGACATGCAGAAAAATGAACTTTCTCGCTGGAAAGAAAGACCGATTGAAATTCCCAACCGCTTTTCTTCAAATTTCCATCTTTTTCTAAGTCATCTTTTCTTTCGTTTTATTATTATTATTATCATTTTTCTTTTTCTCTTTCTTTTTTCTGGTTTGAATTTAAATGTTTTTTTCCCTCCTTTTTATGGCTCCTTTATAAAGTTGCAGTTCCCATTATTACAGTGGTTGGTGCATTTTTTTTCCTTTATTTTTATTTTCTTCTTTCATTCTTGTTATTTAAAATGCATTTTGCTCTCGTAGAAACAGCTTTTCTAAACAAAAGAAATTAAAAGAAGAAACGAATGAAAAAAAAGGGAAAAGAAATTTAAAGTTCAGTTGTATAGAAGAGACTAAACACAGATTTGAGCACTGTTTCTCCCTACAATCAAGGGCATGAAAAAAGTGAATTGAATAAGAGCTAATCAAGAATACTTCTATCCACGTTTTTCCGTTTTTATTTTTTCTGTTCACTTTTAATCTCGTAGTTTGCGATGCTTTGTTATCACGCTGAATACATGTCATTATCTGAATCGTGATGAGGTTAGATCACGATATTCACGAGTGTTTTGTTATGTAAAACGTGCGTTGATCATTTTTTTTTTCTCTTTTACATATTATTTGTGTTTCCCAAAGAAGTACTTCTTTGATTTAAGAAAAGACCATTCTTTTATTTCATCGTCCATTAGAGTTCATCACGCTAGTATGAAGATGTTTTTTAGTGTGAAAAACAGTTGTATTCTGCTAAATTTATGCCATATTTACAAAGAACCACCCAGAAAGATTTGAAGGGTTTTTTTTTTTTTTTTTCATGGTATGTTTTTTCATGGATTGACTCTCTGGAACACCTCTACAGATTGTATCTCGATCCAAAATGTTCTTCATTTATTTAATCACAACAGCATATGTTGTTGTTGTTGTTATTGTTTGTGGGGGGGGGGAGGTATAATCTGAAAATCGTTAAACGTATAAACAGTGTTTCTAACACTCTAATTGCTAATTACATCAGAAAAGATTAGGTTAAGGGGGTATTCAAAAAAATATTTTTCCACGCTCAGCAACTCGAAATTTTCTGCAACCCGAAATTTCCCAAAATGTCCTTCATTTATTTAATCACAACAGCATATGTTGTTGTTGTTTTGGGGAGGGGAGGATAACTTGAAACTCGTTAAACGGATAAACAGTGTTTCTAACACTCTAATTACTAATTACATCCGAAAAGGTTAGGTTAAGGCGGTATTCAAAAAAATATTTTTCCACGCTCAGCAACTCGAAATTTTCTGACACATTTTCAGATTCATTTTTAACAGTAAAAATATTAAACTTGCTGACGTGATGTTTGAAGAGATTTATAAAGCGACCTGTGTTTTTATTTTTCGTTCAATTAATTAGAACTTGATTTATAATCTATCATTTTCTCCGTACGACCATTTTTTTCGTTTCTAGCACTACCGCTTTGTGAAATTCAGTTCAAAATGCATATTTTGACAGCAGTTTCTGAAATATATTCTGCCTTTATCAAGAAATAGACCAATACGGCATATTGTATAGTTTCTAAATAAGAGAACCTGCCAGTTGGTGGCGTTTGAGAGCAAAAATGAATTAAAAAATGAGTCAGAAAAAAAAAGCAGTTTTACACCCTTAATATAAATGAAATGAAAAAGGGTAATATGATAATCAGAGCTCGGCTTGTACAATTTGGGGGCACAAGACACGAATTTCTGTCCCCATATTTTCATTTACTTCAACATTTTATAACACAGCATGTATTTACAACTGAGTATTTGGAGCTCGCCAATATCACATCGTTTAAATGATTATTAAGCAAATAAAATCATGAGACGAAACGCAGACGGGGATTTTTTTTTTAACGTTCATATTATATATTTTATGATATTGATGAGGCGATAGTGGGCGTTCAAAAACATTTTCTACAGTTTTTGCTCAATTGTTTTGAAATTTAATACAGATATAATTTCTGCGATAATTAAGAAAATTTATTAATTTCATTAAAAAATATTAATATGCAAATGAGTAATTAATTAATAATATGCTAATTAGTGATACAAATTTAAAATGCTCCATGCGCATTAAATTTTGTTTCAGAAACTTGTAATTTTTTTTAGGATAGCTTCATGATATTATATCAAAAATTGGTATACATTTTAAAATTATACTAAGTACCTTGGCAGAAAACAATTATAAAGATATCATATTGATCATTTCGGATAAAATTCAATGATAAGATATTACTTTTTTCTTACCTTTATATGAAATAATGTACACATATTAATAGCAAGTTTTGTAATAAAGTATATCAACAACTATGAAAATTGGTATAAAATTAAGACGCATGGAGCCTTTTGGACTTACTCAGTCGGGGGAAGTTCTCATTTTGAGATAACTGGGATTTAACGTTTTATTTTAAGTGTAGATTAACGATTGTTTACGTTAGAAAAACAGCTGTATCTCTCCACAAAATTATCAGATTTGAATTTTATTTTTATTTATTTTTTTTTTCGAAAGTAGAAGATTGCCAGAACATTTTTTTCTAAAAAACAAAAAATTGATTTTTTTAATATTTTTTTGCTATTTTGAACGTACAGTCGTGGAAAAAAAAAAGTAAACACCCCCTACTAACTCCTCAACAAATTATCGTAGAAGAAAGTTACTGGTATCGAACGATTGGAAATAAAGTTTACTTTTAAATGATGTATATAAAATTTGCTTAGGGGGCCATCTACATATTAAAACGAACCATAACTTTGTTTTTTTCAATAGCAGTACACAATTCTGACAGCATAAATGAACGCTACACCCTCCAATTAGCCTAAAAACGAATTTTTATGCAATTCATACCATAAGTTTCTGAGAAATTAATTATTTTAAAACGAGCGTATTTTAAGGGCTGTATCCAAATTGAAGTTCGGAAATCGATTGTTGACCGAGAGAGCCCCCATCTTGATCAAGGCACCTTAAGAAGTCAATGAAGCCTGCTAGATTACGGGACAGCAGAAGAAATTTCAAAATATCTAGTCGCTTCTATTATAGACGGCCCCTTAAACCATCATTTTGCCGTTTTTTAAGCATAATTTAAAAACTACTTGGAAGAAAAATGTGAAATTTGGGATTTACATAAAGCAGGACTTAATAAATCTAAATCCATCAAAAAAATTGTAGGTTGTAATTCATAATTTTTTCGAATATTTATTTCATAATTCATATCATAAAATTATAAAAATTGCAAATTCAGTGTATTTATGTTTGGGTATATTAGTATTATTGCTACAAAAAAAATTAGCACATTAGGAGCATAATTTCTGGAGATATAAATAAAAATATGAAAATGTAATTTAACATTAGAAGCACTAAATTTTGAATGTTTATAATTCAAAAACTTATCGTTCAAATGACTTGAAATTCGGTACCTAGGCATAATTTGAACCGGAAATTTGAAATATCTTGTTAAAATTGGGTATTGTCATTGAAAAAAATGAAGTTTGGATTCATTTTAATATGTAGATGGCCCCTTGAGCAAATTTTATATACATAATTTAAAAGTAGACTTTATTTTCCATCGTTTGGTACCAGTAACTTTCTTCTACGATAATTTGTTGAAGAGTTAGTAGGGAGTGTTTACTTTTTTTTTTCCACGACTGTACATCGTCGCCTTAAGTGTTATAAACAATTTTAATGTTTATTAAATGCGTCCAATTTTAATGTAAATGTTATATTATTCAAAATAAGCATATATTAAAATGAGCTCAGTCAAGCTGCAGAGGGAGGTGATTGAGATCTGATTATGAGACCTAAGAACTGGACTTCATAAACCCGAATTCTGGGCCTCGTGTCTTGACGATAATCAGGCTTTGATGATAATATTTATCAAAAGACTTATTAGTATTTGTAAGACTTATTATTATTGTACCATTCCTCCGTTAAGGGGGTACAGGACACAAAAATCTCCAAATTTCCTAAAAACCTTTTATTGCACTAAAAATTTCTCTGTGTTTTACTGCTTAAAATGACGTTTAAATCATGTTTCTATCCTAATTAGAACATGAAGCATTAAATTTTTTGTTTTGGTTTGTTTTCAAAATCTAGCTTTTAAGCAATGGTTGTCGTGAAAACGATTTCTTGTGAAAATGCGATTTTCTTCATGATGGCTTTTTTCACCATTTCACCGTTAAAGATAAACGGTTCAAACTTGGGGCATGTCTTTTTCAATTGTTTTACTTTAATTTTGATTTAGCAAATTAGAAAAAAGTATTTACTTTTGAAAATATGATTTTTTTTTTTAAGTTACACCATATTTTTTTTTTAATATTTTTATTTTTTTTTATTAATATTTTTTAAAATGCTGAATCTTTAAAACTTACATATTTCTGTTTATTTAAATGACAAAAAATTGAAATTCTACCAGTAATATTTCGAGTTATAACGATTTTAAATTACCCCACTGTTTTAATGAATTAAAATTTTTTTTTAAATATATGAGAAGTTTTATCATGTCATTTTATTTACAAATAACATGGTTAACCATCACAAAAAATTCAAAATTTTAACTCAATAAATAAAAATTATTTTAAATTGTGTCCCGGACCCCCTTAAATGTAAGCTAACCCCTTCAAACAACTATTAAATGTTCTTTTATATAACTAGCTTAACAAAAACCGAATTTATTTGACAATCACTATAAAATAAATTATTTTGATCCTTTTCTTTATGGATAAGTTCTGAAGCTGTTTCTACTCGCATCCCTACTGTCACCTATTATACCTATTTAAAACTAAGGATAATCATACTCGTACAAATGATTATCTTTAGAAATACTTATAAAAATCTGACATTTTACACATAAAATGAAAAATCATACAGTAAATTTCTTATATTCAGAATTTTCATATCAAAAATCAACAATTTTTACTTATTTTTTTCATGCATCGAAAATTTTTTAACTCCTAGTACACAGAATACTTTATTAAACTTTTTTGGTTTTTGTCAGAAATGACGCTACTAGATTTTCTTTTCTTTACGAATGACAGCAATAAAGCAGCTTTATCGCTTAAAAATGTGTGTCATATGACAAATGAAATGATCGTAATCATCTGGGAAATTCCATGAAACTTGGGTGTTAAAATTCTCAAAATTAAGAAATTAAAAAAGGTAGAAGTAATTATTTCAAATAAAATAAGAGAAAAATTCACTAATCCGTGCAAGATAATTTAAAATAGTTAAATTATAAAACAAATGTCAAATGGAAATGCTAATATTCAAATGCTTATTAATGTTCATTTATGATAACAACCATATATATTTCGATTGCAAAGGATGGTTTTCCATGATCGGGTGCTTTTATCAGAAATGACGCTACTTTTTTTTCGATGATTGACAACAAAAAGCAACTCTCTCACTTAAAAATATGCATCATAATAAATGAAATAATCGTAGTCATTTGGAAAATGCTACAAATTTGGGGGTCCAAAAATAAGAAATTAACAAGTCATAAATTGTGCGTCTAACGTGGCAAATGAGGTGCGTTCGTACTATAACTAGTTTTATAAATATTCAGATCTTGGTGCAATAACTGTTGCACTCTTATGCGAAAATGCCTGAATGCAAAATTTATTATGATTCTATATATTAAATTCAGTAATACTGAAATATTAGGACTCCATCTTAAATAGGACGTAACCTAGAATCATGGTAACCTAGAATCATTACCTACCATGGAATATCATTGAATTAATTATGTATTATAGGATTTAATAGAATGCAGAAAATTTTTATTAATATCTTTTTAAGCTTTGATTCGATAAAATCTAAACCAAACTTCAAATAAAAATACTAATACTGATGTTCATCTATGATAATAGACATAAAAAAAAATATTTATTGCATTTCGGTTGGTTACATTTAAAATCTAATAAACCCGTTTAACTATCTCCTTTTCCCTATTTATCAAAAAGAACATAAAATAACAATAATGATTCCCAGTCTACTATAAAAAGAAATGATTGCATGTAATCTCATACTAGCTATAGCTCTGAAACTCTTTTCGCAATTTAATGGGTAACTGTTGGGGGACATACATCTCTATCTTCGAGGTGAAATATTACCTGTTATCCTTCATCTTGTCATCTCTCTCATCCCTAAGCTGTCGCTGTTGCCTCTGCAAAAGAAAAAATATGCCAAAAATTTATTATCGATTTTTTATCTATTTTAAATAAAATAAGAAAAGAAAATCTATTCGAAGCAAGAAATTTAAAATCGTTAAAATCTAAAACGAATTTCAAATAAAAATACTATTATACTAATTTTTACTGATGTTTACTAATGTTCATTTATACGATAATATACATAAAAATATTTATTGGTTCCATTAAAAGTTATTAAACCCATTTAGATATCTCCATTTTCTGCTATTTATAAAAAAGAACATAAAATAACAAAAATGATTGCCAGTCTACTGAGAAAAAGAAATCATTACATGTAATCTCATAGTAACTCTAGCTCTGAAACTCTTTTTGCAATTTAATGGGTAACTGTTTGGGGACATGCATCTCTATCATCGAGGTGAAATATCACCTGTTATCCTTCATCTTGTCATCTCTCTCATCCCTAAGCTGTCGCTGCTGCCTCTGCAAAAGAAAAAATATGCCAAAAATTTATTATCAATTTTTTATGTATTTTAGATAAAATAAGAAAAGAAAATCTCTATTCCAAGTGAGCAATTTAAAACATTAAAATCCAAACCAAATTTCAAATAAAAATACTAATATACTAATGTTTACTAATGTTCATTTAGGATAATACACATAAAAATATTTATTGCATTTCGATTGATTCCATTAAAAGCTATTAAACCCATTTAAATACCTCCTTTTTCCGCTATTTATCAAAAAGAACCTAAAATAACAATAATTATTCCCAGTCTAGTAGAAAAAGAAATAATTACATGTAATCACATAGTAGCTCCGCAACTCTGAAACTCTTTTCGCAATTGGGTAACTGTTTGGGGACAAGCATCTCTATCTTCGAGGTGAAATATCACCTATTATTCTTCATCTTGTCATCTTTCTCATCCCTAAGCTGTCGCTGTTGCCAATGCAAAAGAAAGAATAACATGCCAAAAATTTATTATCGATTTTTTACGTATTTTAAATAAAATAAGAAAATCTCTATTCGAAGCAAGCAATTTAAAATCGTTAAATTTAAAACGAATTTCAAATAAAAATACTAATATGCTAATTTTCACTAATGTTTACTAATGTTCATTTGCGATAATACACATAAAAATATTTATTGCATTTCGATTAGTTCCATTAAAAGCTATTAAACCCATTTAAATACTATCTACCTTTACTGTTATTTACAAAAAAGAACATAAAATAACAATAATGATTGCCAGTCTACTGAGAAAAAGAAATCATTACATGTAATCTCATAGTAACTCTAGCTCTGAAACTCGTTTCGCAATTTAATGGGTAACTGTTTGGGGACATGTATCTCTATCATCGAGGTGAAATATCATCTGTTATCCTTCATCTTGTCATCTCTCTGATCCCTAAGCTGTCGCCGCTGCCTCTGAAAAAGAAAAAAATTGCCAAAAATTTATTATCAATTTTTTATGTATTTTAGATAAAATAAGAAAGGAAAATCTCTATTCCAAGTGAGCAATTTAAAACATTAACATCTAAACCAAATTTCAAATAAAAATACTACTATACTAATGTTTACTAATGTTCATTTACGATAATAGACATAAAAATATTTATTGCGTTTTGATTAATTACATTAAAAGCTATTAAACCCATTTAAATACCTCCCTTTACTGCTATTTATCAAAAGAACATAAAATAACAATAATGATTGCCAGTCTACTGAGAAAAAGAAATCATTACATTTAATCTCATAGTAACTCTACCTCTGAAACTCTTTTCGCAATTTAACCCTTTCAGGGGCAGAAGAATTCTGTTCGTAAATTGATGAAATAATTGACTTACACCAGAATATTCAAACGAATTCCTTATAAAATAAAAACCCGCTAATTTGCACTTTCATTACAAAAGCAAAATTTTATTAAAATATTCTTGGTACCGTTTGTCAGTTTTGGAATTAAAATTAGGTGGCTAGAACGTCTAGCCACCGCCCTTGAAAGGGTCTTAATTGGTAACTGATTGGAGACATTCATCTCTATCATCGAGGTGAAATGTCATCTGTTATCGTTCATCTTGTCATCTCTCTCATCCCTAAGCTGTCGCTTCTGCCTCTGCAAAAGAAAAAATATGCCAAAAATTTATTATCGATTTTTTATGTATTTTAGATAAAATAAGAAAAGAAAATCTCTATTCCAAGTGAGCAATTTAAAACATTAAAGTCTAATCCAAATTTCAAATAAAAATACTAATATACTAATGTTTACTAATGTTCATTTACGATAATAGGCATAAAAATATTTATTGCATTTCAATTGGTTCTATTAAAAGCTATTAAACCCATTTAAATATCTCCCTTTTCCGCTATTTATCAAAAGAAAGCATAAAATAACAATAATGGCTTCCAGTCTACTAAAAAAAGAAATTACATGTAATCTCATATAGTAGCTCTATCTCTGAAACTCTTTTCGCAATTTAATGGGTAACTGTTTGGGGACATGCATCTCTCTCTTCGAGTTGAAATATCTTCTGTTATCGTTCATCTTGTCATCTCTCTCATCCTAAGCTGTCGCTTCTGCCTCTGCAAAAGAAAAAATATGCCAAAAATTTATTATCGATTTTTTATGTATTTTAGATAAAATAAGAAAAGAAAATCTCTATTCCAAGTGAGCAATTTAAAACATTAAAGTCTAATCCAAATTTCAAATAAAAATACTAATATACTAATGTTTACTAATGTTTATTTACGATAATAGGCATAAAAATATTTATTGCATTTCAATTGGTTCTATTAAAAGCTATTAAACCCATTTAAATATCTCCCTTTTCCGCTATTTATCAAAAGAAAGCATAAAATAACAATAATGGCTCCCAGTCTACTAAAAAAAGAAATTACATGTAATCTCATATAGTAGCTCTATCTCTGAAACTCTTTTCGCAATTTAATGGGTAACTGTTTGGGGACATGCATCTCTCTCTTTGAGGTGAAATATCACCTGTTATCCTTCATCTTGTCATCTCTCTCAAACCTAAGCTGTCGCTGTTGCCACGGCAAATGAAAAAGAAATGCCAAAAATTTATTATCGATTTATTTTTTTATTTTTTTCACCCAAATGAAATTTTACCATTTCTTTCACATAGGATTACTGATTCAAGTATAAAAAAATAAATGCAGGGTGAAATTTAAACCTGAAACGTTTCAAACGTATTTTTATTGTTTTCATATTGGACATATATATGCTATGTAAATTGCAGGAGTGTTCAAAATAAGACAATAATTAAAATTATGTTAATGAAGTATTCTTCCCATTAATTTTCAGAAAGTTTCTTTTTTACATTTTTATATGATTCCTCAAAAAAAAAAAAAAAAAAAAAAATAGAAAATATTTCCTTTTGCTGCAACAAGTTCATTGCAAAGAATAACTCTTTTTTTTTTCTTTAACATTTTCAGATGACTTATGTCACATTTTCGTACCGTTTAAAAGGCTATTTCATCAATTAAAATGGAGACCAATCACAAATTCATCATGGCGTTCTTTGGATGAAAAGACGTTAACAAGTGAGAGAAATTGCATCAAAATACATCTAAATAAAGCATTACACAGGCATAAATCATGTAAAGAGACACATGTAGTCTTAAGTCCTAGAAACATTTTTTTTAAGGCTGTTCTCAACTGCTCTGCTCAACAAGCGCAAAACGATTTGATACATTTACAAATTCATTTTTTGACGGAAAAATATAAAATTGGATTGCCTCTATGGGAGCGATTTGGAATCGAACTGTGTTTACCATTTTTTGATCAATAAATTACCTATTGAGTTATAAGCGATTTTGATCACGTGACAAAGACGTTTTTCTCTCTTCCTTGAGTGGGTATTCTTGTTTCGCGCGGAAATTCGGTTTTTTACTCTATTTTCGTTTTTTACTCTATTTTCTGAAAGATCTATTGCGTTTTCAAAAAAAAAAAAAAAAAAAAAAAAAAAAAAAAAGCGGAAAAAACAGTTCGATTGCATAGTTTCTTAACAATAACGCCTGCTAGTTTAATGCATTTCTGGATAAAAATAAATTAAAACTTATCTCATAAAGTTACCCTTTTGGATTTGAGAACAGCCTTAAATGCAACTCACGTAGGATTTTCAAACTGTTATTTTTTTCTCATCTCTAATATATTACAGAGCTCTTATAATAATGATACTGTAAATATTTTTGAGTTCTTCACCCCTAATGTTTTTATGATAATCAATTATCTTTCGTTTAAGATCAGCGGCATATGTATCGTCCGTGCTTCCTTTTTCTTGCAATATTTCACATATTTACATTTCTAATTTGATATATGTTCCTCATTCCCATTGTTCAATTTTAACATTAATTTTAGGCACAACCCCTTCAATTAAAAAAATACAAATATGCCTTTGTTATGTTGCAATTAATGGGGAATTTTTTCTGAACTGACCAATTTTATCTAGAAGTCTAAAAATAACTTTTGTAATAAACTTTGTAAATAACTGTAACTTTTGTAAAATTATTGAGAAGACTATTGTGGTTGATGTAATCTTATTTCTTTCCTTATTTAGATTACTTTTGCAATTTACATTGCTTCTCCAACAACAAAAAGTTGTTGTTGGAAACAAAAGTTGGCAGACAAAAGTTGTAAGAGCTAAATTCTCACCGTCTTCCAACATTTTTGCTTGACTGGTACTGCCACGGTGGAAACTTGGCGAATTATTTACAGTCTGTTGCCAGCCTCAAGCTAATGCTACCACCTATATTTGAGGCCAAAACTTTGTCCAAAACTCAAGTGATGTTGAAAATATAGCAGATCCAATCTTTTTTCTCTCTTGGGCCAAAGTTACCCCAATCAACGGTATTTAAAATGAAATTTTGCAAGAAATTTATTGAAATGAAAATTCGAACATGCTTATTGTTAAAAAGGTACAGATGTCATATTCGCCCCATATTGGCGCGATTTTTTTCGGTTGGCGAAAACATCAGCAGCATAAACAACATAATCCGGGTTACCACATCAAACAAAATAACGACACTTTGACGCAAGTTAAGTACCTGTTGCCTATATGATATTGGCGACAGAAAAAAATCGCGCCAATATGGGGCGAACATGACATCTGTTCCGTTAAAAATTCTAATTGTTAATAATATCTATCAAACTTGTTCTTGTGTTTCAACTGAAGATATTAAAGTTCAACTAATTCATCAGCGAAGCTTTTCTTGTTGTCTCTTCTGTAAATCTCTATTGGAAATTACACTAGAAAGAGACAAGAATGCATCTTTTCTTAATCTTAGTTAAAATAAACCAATACAGTGGAACTTCCCTTTAAAGAAGTCCTATTTAACGAAATTTCCTGGTGAACCTTGACCTTGGACACCATTAACAACTAAACTAATCTCCATATTACGAAAAATATATTCTATATAGGGAAGTTTATTCCACTTTCGTGCGTGTACAGCATTCAAACGGAGAGGTTGCTGTTTCGATAGATGTATGAATTTATTTCTGCGGATTGTATGAAAATGAAATTATTTATTTACCTAATCATTTCCATTCTTCTTGGTGCTACATAAAACAATTTTTTTTCACACTTTTTCACACTTTCACATTTTTTTTTTACACTTTCTATCGCCACTCTCTTGCACAGACACTCTGGCGCTGACAATGGGGGGAAGCCTACGATACAATAAATAAGAAGGGACGAAAGTTTCACGAAAATGCTACAGATGAATTGTTTGGATGCGATAAAATTTTAATGAACAGTGTATTATTTTTTCTAAGACACCTGTAAAAGTAATATTACAGACTTTTTTCAAAATTAAAGATCTGCAATACTGAGAAAAAAGAGAAAAGGTATACGCTACGCTTCAGCTTTTGTTTTCCTCTCTTTATTATGTGATTTTTTAGACATTATTCTAATTAAATTTTTCGCATATTGCTACATTGCAGGGGCGTCGCGATGGGGGGGGGGGGGGGGCTCTCCCTCCAATATATGTGAAATTTGAGCTTAGAGATGGAAAATTCTAGATTTTTTAAACTTTTTCTTTTTTTTTTAAATAATATTTTAAAAAAAATAAGAATTTTTTATATTTTTGACGATTACCGTTCTGAGTTCTGTAACAGTAAATTAGTTAAATTATCAATAGAAATACAAAAAGCAGCCAGATTCAATTTGTCATTGTGTTTCTTTGTGCTACGAAAATATCATACATCTACCAGACCTGAATTTCCCTACTGTCGTCCATCAACAATGTCTGTAATCTATTTCCCCCAAAACTTTGTTCCTTTCTCAAAAAATCTCAAAATATCATAAGACTATTTTCATATGAAGTACCATTATGACTCGTTCACAATAGAAGACAAAAACTTTCATTCAATGAACCAATAATTATAATTTTTATGTTTTTAGTTTCAGTATTTTTCTTTGGAAAGAAATTTGTTTAAGTATAAATATCATTATCATTAAACACACATTGCACATATCATTTCAGTTGGAAAACAGAGCAATTTGTTTCAAGTTGGGAAATTTTTGAATTATAAGTTGGGAATTTTTTTAATCCCCTCCCCCCCTCGCCCACGAAAAAATATCTGTAGCTACGCCTCTGCTACATTGTATAAAAAAAAAAAATACTGTCCGAATTAAAATACATTTTTCCAATATTTCCCTTTTATGTGTATTTTTCATTTTGTGTGTATTTTATTATTCAAATTTCATGAGTCAAGTTTATTTCTATTTAACGAATTTTCTTCATAACGAAATGTTTAGATGCAACGATAAGACTTCGTTAAATGGAAGTTTCGTTGCACATGTAACCTCAACTGCGTTAGTTTTCAAACTGTTTTTACAATTGATAGTTCCTTCATCTTCTAGTAAAATATTATGTCATCATATGTTATCACCATTATCATTGTTCTTAGTCTCTTAACAGTTGAACAATGCCCAAAAATTTTCAAATGCCTCATATATCCGCACAAATGTTGAAAGTTTGTAATTTACCATTTTAAACGATAAAAAAATAAAAAATAAAGATGATGTTAAATAATTTTATAAATACCTTGAGGAAATTGTACATTTCACGATTTAAAATGGTGACTAATAACCTTCTTCATATTCACAATATTAAAACTAAAAGTTAAATATTGGCGCTAGTTTCTATAAATATTATTATTATAATTACTATTATTATTATTATTATTATTTTGTAATCCTAAAAAAATTCAGTGCCTTGGTCATATAAACTACTATTATTTACTTGAAATAAAATTAAATACAGCAATTTTATAAGAAGAAAGACATCAACGTATATGATATAGCAATGACTACAAAAAATAAGTTCCAGCCATTCAAAAATAATAAAATTAAAATGAGATAGAAAAAATATTGTCTAAACAACATCATTAAAGTAAAAATCAAAGATCTTGTTTGTTCGGAATAAAAAAAAATATTAGTACATATTAGTTAATTTTACACTGCTATCCACCGCAACAGCTATAATGTTTAGACTGCTTCCGTAAACATTAGTTAGCTCATCAAACCACAACAACACAATGGCCAAATATATAAAGCGGGATTGGCAATGAATTATAATCATCCATTCATTCAATGATAATAAATTTATGAAGTGAGAAAAACATTCACTGTTCCAATCAAATAATTAAAATAAAAATCGAAAATTTAATTAAATTGGAATAAAAATATTGCTATTCTTCAATTTATAGTACTATCTACCATGACAGCCGTAATGTTAGACTGCTTCTCATCAAACCACAGCGACACAATAACGAAGTGCATAAAGTGGGAATGGCAATGAAATATAATCATCCATCCATTCAAAGATAATAGATTTTAAAAATAATGAATGAGGAAAGCATTCACTATTCCAATCAAATAAATTAAAATAAAAATCGAAGATTTAATTTAATGAAATAAAAATATTGCTGTTGGTTAATTTATAATACTTTCCACCATTGCTCATATAGGATTTCGTCTGGTTCCACATTAGCTAACTCGTCAAACCACAACGGCACAATAACCAAATACATAAAGTGGGAATGACAATGAATTATAATTATTCATTCATTCAAAGATAATAAATATAAAAAATAATGAGTGAGGAAAACATTCACTATTCCAATCAAATAAATTAAAATAAAATTCGAAGATTTAATTTAATTGAAATAAAGATATTGCTATTAGTTAATTTTTAACACTATCTACCATTACGCATATAATATTTGGAATGTTTCCATAAACATTAGCTAACTCGTCAAACCACAACGACACAATAAACAAATACATAAAGTGAGAATGGCAATGAATTATAATTATTCATCCATTCAAAGATAATAAATATAAAAATAATGAGTGAGGAAAACATTCACTATTCCAATCAAATAATTAAAATAAATATCGAAGGTTTAATTTAATTGGAATAAAAATATTGCTATTAGTTAATTTATAATACTATCTTCCATGATACTTATAATGCTTAGACTGCTTCCATAAACATTAGCTAATGCATCAAACCACAACGACAGAATAACTAAATATACTAAGTCGGAATGGCAATGAATTACAAGCATCCATCGATTCAAAATTAGTAAATTTAGAAAATAATGAGTGAGGAAAACATTCATTCTTTCAACCACAACGATACAATAACCAAATGCATAAAGTGGGAATGACAATGAATTATAATTTTTCATTCATTCAAAGATAATAAATATAAAAAATAATGAGTGAGGAAAACATTCACTATTCCAATCAAATAAATTAAAATAAAATTCGAAGATTTAATTTAATTGAAATAAAGATATTGCTATTAGTTAATTTTTAACACTATCTACCATTACGCATATAATATTTGGAATGTTTCCATAAACATTAGCTAACTCGTCAAACCACAACGACACAAAAAAACAAATACATAAAGTGAGAATGGCAATGAATTATAATTATTCATCCATTCAAAGATAATAAATATAAAAATAATGAGTGAGGAAAACATTCACTATTCCAATCAAATAATTAAAATAAATATCGAAGGTTTAATTTAATTGGAATAAAAATATTGCTATTAGTTAATTTATAATACTATCTTCCATGATACTTATAATGCTTAGACTGCTTCCATAAACATTAGCTAATGCATCAAACCACAACGACAGAATAACTAAATATACTAAGTCGGAATGGCAATGAATTACAAGCATCCATCGATTCAAAATTAGTAAATTTAGAAAATAATGAGTGAGGAAAACATTCATTCTTTCAACCACAACGATACAATAACCAAATGCATAAAGTGGGAATGACAATGAATTATAATTTTTCATTCATTCAAAGATAATAAATATAAAAAATAATGAGTGAGGAAAACATTCACTATTCCAATCAAATAAATTAAAATAAAAATCGAAGATTTAATTTAATTGAAATAAAGATATTGCTATTAGTTAATTTTTAACACTATCTACCATTACGCATATAATATTTGGAATGTTTCCATAAACATTAGCTAACTCGTCAAACCACAACGACACAATAAACAAATACATAAAGTGAGAATGGCAATGAATTATAATTATTCATCCATTCAAAGATAATAAATATAAAAATAATGAGTGAGGAAAACATTCACTATTCCAATCAAATAATTAAAATAAATATCGAAGGTTTAATTTAATTGGAATAAAAATATTGCTATTAGTTAATTTATAATACTATCTTCCATGATACTTATAATGCTTAGACTGCTTCCATAAACATTAGCTAATGCATCAAACCACAACGACAGAATAACTAAATATACTAAGTCGGAATGGCAATGAATTACAAGCATCCATCGATTCAAAATTAGTAAATTTAGAAAATAATGAGTGAGGAAAACATTCATTCTTTCAACCACAACGATACAATAACCAAATGCATAAAGTGGGAATGACAATGAATTATAATTTTTCATTCATTCAAAGATAATAAATATAAAAAATAATGAGTGAGGAAAACATTCACTATTCCAATCAAATAAATTAAAATAAAATTCGAAGATTTAATTTAATTGAAATAAAGATATTGCTATTAGTTAATTTTTAACACTATCTACCATTACGCATATAATATTTGGAATGTTTCCATAAACATTAGCTAACTCGTCAAACCACAACGACACAAAAAAACAAATACATAAAGTGAGAATGGCAATGAATTATAATTATTCATCCATTCAAAGATAATAAATATAAAAATAATGAGTGAGGAAAACATTCACTATTCCAATCAAATAATTAAAATAAATATCGAAGGTTTAATTTAATTGGAATAAAAATATTGCTATTAGTTAATTTATAATACTATCTTCCATGATACTTATAATGCTTAGACTGCTTCCATAAACATTAGCTAATGCATCAAACCACAACGACAGAATAACTAAATATACTAAGTCGGAATGGCAATGAATTACAAGCATCCATCGATTCAAAATTAGTAAATTTAGAAAATAATGAGTGAGGAAAACATTCATTCTTTCAACCACAACGATACAATAACCAAATGCATAAAGTGGGAATGACAATGAATTATAATTTTTCATTCATTCAAAGATAATAAATATAAAAAATAATGAGTGAGGAAAACATTCACTATTCCAATCAAATAAATTAAAATAAAATTCGAAGATTTAATTTAATTGAAATAAAGATATTGCTATTAGTTAATTTTTAACACTATCTACCATTACGCATATAATATTTGGAATGTTTCCATAAACATTAGCTAACTCGTCAAACCACAACGACACAAAAAAACAAATACATAAAGTGAGAATGGCAATGAATTATAATTATTCATCCATTCAAAGATAATAAATATAAAAATAATGAGTGAGGAAAACATTCACTATTCCAATCAAATAATTAAAATAAATATCGAAGGTTTAATTTAATTGGAATAAAAATATTGCTATTAGTTAATTTATAATACTATCTTCCATGATACTTATAATGCTTAGACTGCTTCCATAAACATTAGCTAATGCATCAAACCACAACGACAGAATAACTAAATATACTAAGTCGGAATGGCAATGAATTACAAGCATCCATCGATTCAAAATTAGTAAATTTAGAAAATAATGAGTGAGGAAAACATTCATTCTTTCAACCACAACGATACAATAACCAAATGCATAAAGTGGGAATGACAATGAATTATAATTTTTCATTCATTCAAAGATAATAAATATAAAAAATAATGAGTGAGGAAAACATTCACTATTCCAATCAAATAAATTAAAATAAAAATCGAAGATTTAATTTAATTGAAATAAAGATATTGCTATTAGTTAATTTTTAACACTATCTACCATTACGCATATAATATTTGGAATGTTTCCATAAACATTAGCTAACTCGTCAAACCACAACGACACAATAAACAAATACATAAAGTGAGAATGGCAATGAATTATAATTATTCATCCATTCAAAGATAATAAATATAAAAATAATGAGTGAGGAAAACATTCACTATTCCAATCAAATAATTAAAATAAATATCGAAGGTTTAATTTAATTGGAATAAAAATATTGCTATTAGTTAATTTATAATACTATCTTCCATGATACTTATAATGCTTAGACTGCTTCCATAAACATTAGCTAATGCATCAAACCACAACGACAGAATAACTAAATATACTAAGTCGGAATGGCAATGAATTACAAGCATCCATCGATTCAAAATTAGTAAATTTAGAAAATAATGAGTGAGGAAAACATTCATTCTTTCAACCACAACGATACAATAACCAAATGCATAAAGTGGGAATGACAATGAATTATAATTTTTCATTCATTCAAAGATAATAAATATAAAAAATAATGAGTGAGGAAAACATTCACTATTCCAATCAAATAAATTAAAATAAAAATCGAAGATTTAATTTAATTGAAATAAAGATATTGCTATTTGTTAATTTTTAACACTATCTACCATTACGCATATAATATTTCGAATTATTCCATAAACATTAGCTAACTCGTCAAACCACAACGACACAATAAACAAATACATAAAGTGAGAATGGCAATGAATTATAATTATTCATCCATTCAAAGATAATAAATATAAAAATAATGAGTGAGGAAAACATTCACTATTCCAATCAAATAATTAAAATAAATATCGAAGGTTTAATTTAATTGGAATAAAAATATTGCTATTAGTTAATTTATAATACTATCTTCCATGATACTTATAATGCTTAGACTGCTTCCATAAACATTAGCTAATGCATCAAACCACAACGACAGAATAACTAAATATACTAAGTCGGAATGGCAATGAATTACAAGCATCCATCGATTCAAAATTAGTAAATTTAGAAAATAATGAGTGAGGAAAACATTCATTCTTTCAACCACAACGATACAATAACCAAATGCATAAAGTGGGAATGACAATGAATTATAATTTTTCATTCATTCAAAGATAATAAATATAAAAAATAATGAGTGAGGAAAACATTCACTATTCCAATCAAATAAATTAAAATAAAAATCGAAGATTTAATTTAATTGAAATAAAGATATTGCTATTTGTTAATTTTTAACACTATCTACCATTACGCATATAATATTTCGAATTATTCCATAAACATTAGCTAACTCGTCAAACCACAACGACACAATAAACAAATACATAAAGTGAGAATGGCAATGAATTATAATTATTCATCCATTCAAAGATAATAAATATAAAAATAATGAGTGAGGAAAACATTCACTATTCCAATCAAATAATTAAAATAAATATCGAAGGTTTAATTTAATTGGAATAAAAATATTGCTATTAGTTAATTTATAATACTATCTTCCGTGATACTTATAATGTTTAGATTGCTTCCATAAACATTAGCTAATGCATCAAACCACATCGACACAATAACTAAATATACTAAGTCGGAATGGCAATGAATTACAAGCATCCATCGATTCAAAATTAGTAAATTTAGAAAATAATGAGTGAGGAAAACATTCATTCTTTCAACCACAACGATACAATAACCAAATGCATAAAGTGGGAATGGCAATGAATTATAATCATCCATTGATAATAAATTTAAAAAATAATGAGTGAGGAAAACATTCACTATTCCAATCAAATAATTAAAATAAATATCGAAGGTTTAATTTAATTGGAATAAAAATATTGCTATTAGTTAATTTATAATACTATCTTCCATGATACTTATAATGCTTAGACTGCTTCCATAAACATTAGCTAATGCATCAAACCACAACGATAGAATAACTAAATATACTAAGTCGGAATGGCAATGAATTACAAGCATCCATCGATTCAAAATTAGTAAATTTAGAAAATAATGAGTGAGGAAAACATTCATTCTTTCAACCACAACGATACAATAACCAAATGCATAAAGTGGGAATGACAATGAATTATAATTTTTCATTCATTCAAAGATAATAAATATAAAAAATAATGAGTGAGGAAAACATTCACTATTCCAATCAAATAAATTAAAATAAAATTCGAAGATTTAATTTAATTGAAATAAAGATATTGCTATTAGTTAATTTTTAACACTATCTACCATTACGCATATAATATTTGGAATGTTTCCATAAACATTAGCTAACTCGTCAAACCACAACGACACAAAAAAACAAATACATAAAGTGAGAATGGCAATGAATTATAATTATTCATCCATTCAAAGATAATAAATATAAAAATAATGAGTGAGGAAAACATTCACTATTCCAATCAAATAATTAAAATAAATATCGAAGGTTTAATTTAATTGGAATAAAAATATTGCTATTAGTTAATTTATAATACTATCTTCCATGATACTTATAATGCTTAGACTGCTTCCATAAACATTAGCTAATGCATCAAACCACAACGACAGAATAACTAAATATACTAAGTCGGAATGGCAATGAATTACAAGCATCCATCGATTCAAAATTAGTAAATTTAGAAAATAATGAGTGAGGAAAACATTCATTCTTTCAACCACAACGATACAATAACCAAATGCATAAAGTGGGAATGACAATGAATTATAATTTTTCATTCATTCAAAGATAATAAATATAAAAAATAATGAGTGAGGAAAACATTCACTATTCCAATCAAATAAATTAAAATAAAAATCGAAGATTTAATTTAATTGAAATAAAGATATTGCTATTAGTTAATTTTTAACACTATCTACCATTACGCATATAATATTTGGAATGTTTCCATAAACATTAGCTAACTCGTCAAACCACAACGACACAATAAACAAATACATAAAGTGAGAATGGCAATGAATTATAATTATTCATCCATTCAAAGATAATAAATATAAAAATAATGAGTGAGGAAAACATTCACTATTCCAATCAAATAATTAAAATAAATATCGAAGGTTTAATTCAATTGGAATAAAAATATTGCTATTAGTTAATTTATAATACTATCTTCCATGATACTTATAATGCTTAGACTGCTTCCATAAACATTAGCTAATGCATCAAACCACAACGACAGAATAACTAAATATACTAAGTCGGAATGGCAATGAATTACAAGCATCCATCGATTCAAAATTAGTAAATTTAGAAAATAATGAGTGAGGAAAACATTCATTCTTTCAACCACAACGATACAATAACCAAATGCATAAAGTGGGAATGACAATGAATTATAATTTTTCATTCATTCAAAGATAATAAATATAAAAAATAATGAGTGAGGAAAACATTCACTATTCCAATCAAATAAATTAAAATAAAAATCGAAGATTTAATTTAATTGAAATAAAGATATTGCTATTTGTTAATTTTTAACACTATCTACCATTACGCATATAATATTTCGAATTATTCCATAAACATTAGCTAACTCGTCAAACCACAACGACACAATAAACAAATACATAAAGTGAGAATGGCAATGAATTATAATTATTCATCCATTCAAAGATAATAAATATAAAAATAATGAGTGAGGAAAACATTCACTATTCCAATCAAATAATTAAAATAAATATCGAAGGTTTAATTTAATTGGAATAAAAATATTGCTATTAGTTAAATTATAATACTATCTTCCATGATACTTATAATGCTTAGACTGCTTCCATAAACATTAGCTAATGCATCAAACCACAACGACAGAATAACTAAATATACTAAGTCGGAATGGCAATGAATTACAAGCATCCATCGATTCAAAATTAGTAAATTTAGAAAATAATGAGTGAGGAAAACATTCATTCTTTCAACCACAACGATACAATAACCAAATGCATAAAGTGGGAATGACAATGAATTATAATTTTTCATTCATTCAAAGATAATAAATATAAAAAATAATGAGTGAGGAAAACATTCACTATTCCAATCAAATAAATTAAAATAAAAATCGAAGATTTAATTTAATTGAAATAAAGATATTGCTATTTGTTAATTTTTAACACTATCTACCATTACGCATATAATATTTCGAATTATTCCATAAACATTAGCTAACTCGTCAAACCACAACGACACAATAAACAAATACATAAAGTGAGAATGGCAAGGAATTATCATTATTCATCCATCAAAGATAATAAATATAAAAATAATGAGTGAGGAAAACATTCACTATTCCAATCAAATAATTAAAATAAATATCGAAGGTTTAATTTAATTGGAATAAAAATATTGCTATTAGTTAATTTATAATACTATCTTCCGTGATACTTATAGTGTTTAGATTGCTTCCATAAACATTAGCTAATGCATCAAACCACAACGACACAATAACTAAATATACTAAGTCGGAATGGCAATGAATTACAAGCATCCATCGATTCAAAATTAGTAAATTTAGAAAATAATGAGTGAGGAAAACATTCATTCTTTCAACCACAACGATACAATAACCAAATGCATAAAGTGGGAATGGCAATGAATTATAATCATCCATTGATAATAAATTTAAAAAATAATGAGTGAGGAAAACATTCACAATTCCAATCAAATCATTAACATAAAATTCGAAGATTTTATTTAATTGGAATAAAAATATTGCTATTAGTTAAATTATAATACTATCCGCCATGACACATATAATATTTCGACTGCTTCCATTAAACTTTAGCCAACTCATCAAACCATATTTTAATGCTGTTAATCTTCATCAAAAACCATCCTTTTATATGACAATAATGCACCTCAATCTACGATAAAATAGACTATTACACGAAACCTCAACGTAGCTCTAGCTCTGGAGCTGTTTCGACAATTTAATGGGCAACTCCTCCAGGACACGCATCTCCATCTCGCAGTGAAATATCACCTGTTATCCTTCATCTCGTCATCTCCTTCATCTCTACTCCCTAAGCTGTCGCTGCTGCCTCTGCAGAAAAATGAGCCTGATGCCGTTAATCTTGCTGGAAAGATTTCATTACAGAAAATCTTCCCTAGCTACTTCCAGAGCTTTTCTTTCCAAATTTACACTTTGAAATATGCATTTGTAAGTGTTGGATTACATTGATTTTAGCAAACATTTAATGCTTACTCTCTACTTTTTCTGGTTGCTAAGTATTATTTTTAAGAAAGTAATGTTACGTTTTACTTAAGTTGCTCTCAAAATTTGATATGTTTTTCTTGTAACTCAAGACTAAACCCAATTATTAGATGAAAGTGAATGCACTTAGGACATCTTTTTCTGAAAAGTGATGTAATGGTCATATTTTTCACAAGTCAAGAAGAGTTAACTGCGTATTATCTTTCTGGTTTTCTTTTAACGTTCTTTACTAATAATTAGTACTAGTTAAGGAAGTTAACGGTTAAAGATGGTAGTTTTTTTTCTAAAAGTGCATTAGTAATTATTTATATTTACACTAAGATATACATGTAAATTAATTATACTTTATTTTTCGTTTCAAATTAAATGAAATGATTTTATGTGCATCGGAATAATCTAAAATGTATTAAAAAGTGTCAAATTCGAAATTATTTTAAATAATTCAGAAAATTCAGGAACTGTTTTAAATTAACGTTTTTCTTTTTTAAATTATCTCGTGGGCTGACGGAATTACAATCTTAAAAAGTCATGGCTTATTGTTTATAACAGAAATGAAAATGTGGTTTGCGAAGTAATAGTTGCGAGTATTAGTTTTACCCATTAAAAAATTAATTCTGAACGAACATAGCATTAGCTCTTTTCTCAAAATAAATCTCATTGATTGATTGATATATCAATAATAATTACTCATATGTGCTAACCAATTCTTTATTCTGTTATCCGTTTTTCATATTCAGTTCCATGTTTTAATTAAGCTAGCAATAGTCATACATAATGTAATTAATTTCATGCGATCCATGAAATCAATAAGTCTATACTTATTCCACGTATTCCGGTAAATACTCATGTAAATCTCAGTAAGTAAAATTATGTTTAAAACCTTCGAATCCATCAACGAATTAACATTAAAACGTTTTAAATAAGCGCTTTACAACATTAACATTACATGAAATATACTTCGCCTTTAATTAATTTTCAAAACCCACCATATAAATTAAGAGCACCAAATACATTATTCGACTATTCAAATACACATCATTAAATATGAATTAGCATCACATGTTATTGTTTTAATAACACTTTTAATCATTCATGACTCCACATGTGGATTTACTATTAAGGTTATGTAATACATACATGGAATAATTCTCGGTATTAGATTTTAGATATGTAAATCCAGTGAAGTAAATTACTTGTAATCTGTAATGTATAAATCAAATAAACATCAATAAGAAAGGAAGTAAATTTACAGGAATTTCGGACCTAGTTTCTTGATTTTCGGGCTATCCACAAAAATATTTGAATATTCAGGGCATATATCATATACGTCTGTGAAAAGTTAATTCATTAATTATAATATCATGTAATTATCATATATAACTATCATAATTCTTTAATTCATTAATTCATTCATCCTAGCCAATTTTTTGTTCGAAAACTGAAATTTCATAGTTTATAAATTCAAGCACAGTGTTATTGTTAGAACTTTATGTTTCATTTCCAACGTAAATCTCGTAAATTTCCGGGCGTGACAAAGTGAAAAAGGGGAAAAACCTGTCGTCACTTGACAAAAAATCGCTTATAACTCAATTAGTAATTGATTTATCAAAAAATAAAACACCTACTTCGATTCCAAATCGTTTCAATATTCAGGCCGGCAACTTTTATGCGTTTACGTTTAAAAATGAATCAGAAAATGTGTCAGAAAGTTTCGCGATGTTGAGCAGGGAATTTGAGAATCAACCTTATAAGAATCAACCTTATAAGAATCAACCTTATAAGAAACTTGAATGAGAACTCTGCTGTCTTAACCCATTCGCGACGGGAGCCTTTTACAAAATGTTTATTACTTTGCTACCGGTTTTAAAAAACAGAAGTTTGTGCCTATTCAAATCGGGAAAATGCTCGGATTAAATAAGGCAAATTTTACAGTAAAATTTTACTGGTGAGGATAAACGAGGATCCTTAGGCCTATTTCCGGCACGTATACGTGTCGCTCGTCCCCAAGGGGTTAAGGGTGTTGATCACTCAGCTTCCGAATTCTCCTCCATAATGTTATGTCTATGGGCGTTTGATGCATTTTTATACTCAAAGTATCTCCTCAGGAAATCAATTTTTTTTTTTAACTTCTTTTTTCGTGTACTCTTCTTTAAGGATGTCTCTTTTTAGGTGCGTTCGTAATTATATAAATACGTAGCACCTATAGTCGTCGTTCAGTCCGTCCGTCCGTCTGTCCGTCCGTCCGTCTGTCCGCATGTAACAGAGCAAAAACTACCCAACCGAATGGTCTGAAATTTCAAATATATGATTGTTGCAAAATTTTGTCGAGCCATTTCAAATTTTATGAAAATCGGATGTATAGTTTAATTACAGGGACAGTCAAAAGTTTTTCTTTACATTACGGCCAATGGGAAAAATTATTGCAAGTGCATTTTAATGATATTAGAGCCGTCCGAATGATCTGAAATTTTAAAGATATAATTGTTACAAAATTTTGTCGAGCCATTTCAAATTTTAGGAAAATCGGATGTATAGTTTAATTACAGGGACAGTCAAAAGTTTTTCTTTACATTACGGCCAATGGGAAAAATTATTGCAAGTGCATTTTAATGATATTACAGCCTTCCGAATGGTCAAATTTTAAAGATATAGTTGTTGCAAAATTTTGTTGAGCTATTTCAAATTTTAGGAAAATCGGATGTATAGTTTAATTACAGGGACAGTCAAAAGTGTTCCGTTACATTACGGGAATGGGAAAAAATTATTGGAAGTGCATTTTAATGATGTATCAGACTATGCACTTTATGAAGTGCAAAAAATTATACATTCAGTACAATATGGGGTGCAAAAAATAATTATAAAACTAGTTATAGTACGAACGCACCTCATTTGCCACGTTTGACGAGCAATTTCCAACTTGTTTTTAGGTGCGTTCGTAATTATATAAATACGTAGCACCTATAGTCGTCGTTCAGTCCGTCCATCCGTCCGTCTGTCTGTCTGTCTGTCCGCATATAACAGAGCAAAAACTACCCAACCGAATGGCCTGAAAATTTAAATATATGATTATTGCAAAATTTTGTCGAGCCATTTCAAATTTTATGAAAATCGGATGTATAGTTTAATTACAGGGACATTCAAAAGTTTCTCTTTACATTACGGCCAATGGGAAAAAATTATTGCAAGTGCATTTTAATGATGTTACAGTATTCCGAATGGTCTGAAATTTTAAGTATATAATTGTTGCAACATTTTGTCCAGCCATTTCAGTTTTTATGAAAATTGGATGTATAGTTTAATTACAGGGACAGTCAAAAGTTTTCCGTTACATTACGGGCAATCGGAAAATAATTACTTCAATCAATGATGTTACAGACTATGCACTTATGAATTGCAAAAAAATATACATTCAGTACAATATGGGGTGCAAAAAATATTTATAAAACTAGTTATAGTACGAACGCACCTCATTTGTCACATTTGACGAGCAATTTCCTACTTGTTTTAGGTGCGTTCGTAATTATATAAATACGTAACACCTATACTCATCGTTCAGTCCGTCTGTCCGTCCGTCCGCATATAACACAGCAAAAACTACCCAACTGAATGGTCTGAAATTTTAAATATATGATTGTTGCAAAATTTTGTCGAGCCATTTCAAATTTTATGAAAATCGGATATATAGTTTAATTACAGGGACAATCAAAAGTTTTTCTTTACATTACGGCCAATGGGAAAATTATTGCAAGTGCATTTTAATGATGTTACAGCCTTCCGAAAGGTCTGAAATTTTAAATATATAATTGTTTCAAAATTTTGTCGAGCCATTTCAAATTTTATGAAAATCGGATGTACAGCTTCATTACAGGGACAGTCAAAATTTTTCCGTTTCATTACGGGAAATGGGAAAAAAAATTATTGCAGTGCATTTTAATGATGTTACAGACTATGCACTTATGAGGTGCAAATAAATATACATTCAGTACAATATGGGGTGCTTAAAATAATTGTAAAACAAGCTACTGTACGAACGCACCTCATTTGCCACGTTTGACGAGCAATTTCCAACTTTTTTTCTTAGTTTTCAAAATATCTCTAAAAACTACGCTTAATTTTGTATGAAGCGTTAAAATTTTACTCCCAGTTTGTCAGTTTTTAAAATATAAAATATTAAATTAAGCAAAGATTTTAGAAATATTTTGAGAGCTGAGACAAAAAAAGACATTCTTTAAGAAGAGAACACTGAAAGAAGAAGTTAAAAATATTAATTTCCTGAGGAGATATTTTGAATATAAAAATGTATCAAACCCCCATAGACTTAACATTACGGAGGGGAATTCGGAAGCTGGGTGACTAGCACCCTTAATAAAAATGAATCATGCTATCAATAGTATCCTATCATGAAGAAATGCAAGCGTAATTGAATAATAATTTTATCCATCTATCATTCTGATCGTTTGATAAGCCCATTAGCTTGCAACCTACTTTTTAGAATAAAATAATACCCAAAACGCCAAAAGGTCAAAGAACGTTTGCCTACCTTTGGAAGACACGTTACTCCCATGTTGAAAAATGATGCCTCAGATCAGTGAAATATTGTCTGTTATTTCCCATTTCCGCAAACGCTCCCCTTGCGTAACTACCTTTAGAAAACGGGAGGGTAACTCAATTTCTAACCCCTTCCGTTCCAACATTTTAAAAACAAAATCCCCTGATGACCATAAATCTCTTTTTTTTTTTTTTTAAACCCCTCCCGTTGCAGTTTTTCTTTCCCTGAATAGATCTTCGAGCCAAACATGTAAATATAGAAAGAGTATTTATAGAGAAGATAGGGTACTTTAGCATTAATCATATTAATACGACAATGATAGAAGATGTCATAATTATAAGGTATTAAGGTATGTTATTTTACAAAATGTTTAAGTTAAAAGATTTCATATTTTTTCGAGTATTTCATTAAATATACAGGGTTGCGTAAAAGGATGTCCCAGTTTCAATGGTATGTTATAACAGTTTAATTTAGTCTTTTTACAACAAATAATACATCAAACTACCTGTTTAACCCGTTCTACGCACGGAAGTTCATGAATTTAATTCTAAAACCAAAATTTAAAATAACTATTCGATTTAGAAAAATATTTTTCTACTACTGTGGAATTATTTTTTTAATGAAATTTAATTTATCATGTTACTATGGCAGCAGACGATAAAACGATATCTTTGGAATAAGGCAATAAATAGAATAAAAAGTTTTGTTGATGTTTGTGATAAAATGTTTTTCTTTATTTTTTAAAAATGTTAATAATTAAGCGCAATTAAATAATCTCTTATTTGCATGTGAGGTAAAAGAATTATTGTAATTCCCGCTACAGCTTCTTAGTATTGCAGCGTAGCGTACGTAATATGTATATCTCACATTGGTTAGAATTCGCGCGATTACGGGTTGAACATAAAAAAGTGAAAAATTCGTCAAAAACATAAAATAATAAAAATCTATTTAAAATTTTCGAATTTTTTGCCCTGTGGTTTCCGAGTTTTTGAGGTTACGTAGATACGCGTACGGATTTTAATAGGGTAGATTAAAGGTAAACTAACCTAGTTTTTCTTACAAATGTTCAATATGTGCACTTTTAGTTATACGGCACACATAAAACCTGAAGTCCAATTCTTCCCACACTTCGGTTAACAAGTCAGGAGTAATGGAAGCAATAACCTCTTCAGTTCTGTGTCTGAACTCTGTCAAATCATTAGGAAGAGGCGAAACATAGACACGATCTTTTATAAAGCCAAAGGCCCAAAGGAAAAAACCGCATGGCTGTTAGAGATTTTAAGTCTTCAGTCCAGCAATAACGCTTTACGCTCAGGAGTCACCATTTTGCGCATATGACATTGCAAGTGATTCAATAACAAAGCAGTACTCGCGCATGCGCTTACCTAAAACTGTTTGAGTTACTCTTTATTTGTGACGTTGAACCAGCACTCTACAACGCTTACAGTGATACTATTAAAATTTATAACTGAGACATTCGTTTGTGGACAGACAACCTGTATTTTGATAAGTACGTTATAACAATTATTTAGTGCACATTATGGTATCTTTTAAATTGATTGTCTTTTTATTTTTATGACGTATTTTTAAAGAAAAGTAAATCGATTTTGCAGCTCTGTTTTCAGTTCGAAAGATATAATTAACATAGTACTTCCAAATATCCATATTCAAAGGAGATTTTGAATTCCTCATAATAATTTTACAATGATAATATAAAATGGCATTCTAGCATTGAAAATCTTCAACTTACAAAAGCCAGTTTACAATATAAAAAACATATAAATAAAAATAAAATATAAAAAACTAAAAAATATTATAAAAAACAAAATAAAATTAAAAACAGATAAATAAAAATGAATTATATGCGATAATAAATGCAATAAATATTCAGTAATATAAAACATTACCCGTTGCTCAATCGGGTAGAAGCGCTCTAAAAAATACAATACTTAGAAACGTGAAAAAAAAGTCAAATATTTGGCATATTTACATTAGATAGTACAGTAATCCTTCACAATAATAGATTAGTCTAATAATTCAAATACTTAAGCTGTTTTTTTTTAATTATACGAGTATACATAATGCTGGAACTTCAAAAAATCCTTATGAAACCTTAAAAGGAATACAGTGGTGGACATAATTATAAGACACCTACTGAATTTGAGATACAGTGAAAGAAAAGATTCAGAGCTTAAAAATGCTTTATCAAATACGACAAAAACATAAATTTATTCTGTTATCACACGTAATTGTTTTACAGAAATGATATTTTTATAGAGTTTAATAAAAAAAATTAAAAATACCATGGACAAAATTATAAGACACCAACCTTTTTTTTTCCAAATACAGTGGTCAACATAATTAGCAGACACTAATGGTTTAAAAGAAAATCCTCTAACATGGTTATTCAATATTTGGTGGAGCCGCCATTGTTTTTTATAACATGTAAGATGCGATTCGGCCTCGAATCTATCATTTCTAACTAAATATCGCAAGACAGTTCTTCCCAAGCACATTTTATAGCATTCTTTAGGTTTTCGACACATGTAAACTGCCTCCCATTTCGGTAAACCTCACGAGCTAAGATCCCCCACAAGTTTTCGATGGGATTTAAGTCTGGGGAGCGAGAAGGCTACGGAAGAACATTGATACTTTGCTCTGAAAGCCCCAATCTTGTTACGTGTGATGTATGAATCGATGCGTTATCGTGCTGGAAAGTGTAGTTTTCGCCACAAATAAGTTCACCGTATATGGCTAGTTGATCTTTAAGAATATTCTTATACTTTCGGAGTTCATTCTTGAATGCACAAAAACGATATCAGTTTTCCCTTGAGCCGAAAAACCAGCCCAAACCATTACTGAGCCTCCACCCATTTGACGGCTCATTTGTACATCAGGAGACTTCCATAAATCATGCCAATAATGATGAAACCCGTCAGGACCATCCAGGTTAAACTTTTTTTTCATCAGAAAATAACACAGAGTACCATTTGGAGGGAGATGTCATAGTTTGTTTAGCGAAGTTTAAACGGTCCACTTTGTGCCGCCTTAGAAGCGGTGGTTTTTTCTTCAATTTTTTTAATTTCACACAGGAAGCATTATGCAACACCCTTCGAATGGTTCTCTTTGAACAATTCAGTTTCAAAGCATTTTTAATGCCTGTAGTGGTCATCTTATTCTGTGTAGCGAGCGAAATCACCTGGCGTCTGCCTCTCGAGGATAAGCAAGGAGTACGTCCAGATCTTTTAATCACCGATCCATTAATTCCTTTTTTCAAAACATTTGAAATTGCACATCTAGAGCGTTTGATAACTTTTAAAATATTATTAACGGAAGCACCAGTTCCATTTAATCTCCAAATTTCGTGAATTTCACTTTCTTTTAATTCTGTACCTCGTGGCATGTTTGTAAATGCGTGAAGGCGGTTATAGTCTGCTTTAGTTAACTTCTGACGTCATAACAGCGTGCAGAAATTTTGCATATTGCACATTATTTTCGAAAAAAAGCAGGTGTTTTAATTAAAATGTTAGGGTGTCTTATAGTTTTGTCCATGGTATTTTTAACTTTTTTTATTAAACTCTATAAAAATATCGTTTCTGTAAAACAATTACGTGTGATAACAGAATAAATTTATGTTTTTGTCGTATTTGATAAAGCATTTTTAAGCCCTGAATCTTTTCTTTCACTGTATGTAAAATTAGGTATGTGTCTTATAATTATGTCCAGCACTGTAGTATATTTGAAATTTATAGTGCGCTTTATTTAGTATGATGTTTTGTAATTGTTTCCTGTGACAAATATGTGGACTTTATGTCATCTCTAAATTGGAGTTGCAGTCATTTAATTGTTCGAATTTACTATATTTTTAATTTAAGTATTCTGTATATATAAATTAATTATATACCATCTTTAAATTAAAGACTTGGTCAGATTTAGTTGAAAGAACTTGTTCGTTGTCTTTTGATTTCAAAGGTGTTATATATATAGAACATCTCAGTCGGATATTTAAATTTGAACTCTTTTAAGACCGCAGACGATAATTTAGGACAACAATTGCAATTTAGCTATCAAAGAATAAATTTTGAAACAAGAGAAAATATAATTGGCTCGAGAGCCTTATTGAGCTATGATTTGGGTCTAAATCGACAAGAACGCCTTCAACGTCTGAAATTAGCACATGGAAATGAAGCGTCATCTCATGCAACTATATCCAGGTGATTTAAAGAATTTAGCAGTGGTCGATATTCTCTCCTGAAGGAAGAAGACATAGGAATACCTTTGTCAGCTGTAGTCACAGTAAATATAACGGCAATTCGAAATATTTTAGTAGATGATAATCGCTGTACCTACCAAATGATACAATTTAACCGTATCTCAAAAATTTCAGTGTGTCCTCTTGTGGAATTCAAACATGTTAGTGCCAATTTTGTATTTTTCATATTCTTTTTGTTTTCTTTTAAACCATGCACATTTTTCATCATAAAGGCCTCATTCATATTTTCTCTTCTAACTGGGGCATTTCTTCAGCCGTAAGAGTGACTGAGAACTAAATAATTATTTTTTTAATACATTTTTAAGATAAATCACACATATACAGGGTCTTATAATATACAAAAAGAAAAAAATATATTAAGTGAATTAATAAACGGTTAAAGTTTAAGTATGTTTCAAGTCAAAAATAGTAAATAAGTTATTGATAAAACCATTTGGGTGTCTTTACAAAATTCAAAATTTTATGCCAAACATGTTAGTGCCATAATTCGTATTTTTCATGTTTTTTTTTTTTTTTTTTTTTTTTTTTTTTAACCATGCACTTTTTTCATCAAAAAGCCTCATCCGTATTTTCTCTAGTAACAGGGGCGTTTATTCAGCCATAAGAGGGACGGAAAACCAAATAATTAATTTTTAAATATATTTTAAAGATAAATCAAACCTACACAGTGTTTTATAATATACAAGACGAAAATAATATTTCTGATAAAAGCTTAAAATTTAAATATGTTTCCAGCAAAAAAGTTATTGATAAATCCATTTGGGCGTCTTTACAATTTTTCTTACCCAAAATTTAATGCCAAACATGTTAGTACCAACTCTTTACTTTTCTTCTTTTTTTCTTTTAAACCATCAACTTTTTTCATCAAAATGCCTCATCCGTATTTTCTCTTCTAACAGGGGCGTTTATTCAGACATGAGAGGGTCTGAAAAATCTTTCCTTTGTCCTCCCTCCCTGCAACCCCCCTTCATTTCGGCACATATTAATATGTGTTCGCATATGTTTATGTATATGTAAGTGTCTGGTTATTTTTCCGCCCGACATAGACACGCTCCGTTCTTCATTCAATAAATAAAACGTCCCGCTACATCCTTCAGAGCGCGTTTCCTAACCCCTTCTTCCACTCAACACAAAACATGTCCGCTTTTTAACTACGAAATAGCATTACCGTCCGTTGTATAAAGGATTTACCTTTTGGAGAAGCATTTCAGCGAGTGTTGAGTTGAGTTATAATGGATGCTGTGCGTGTCACGGGGTTCACGTGGAGAATTACGAACGCACGCACAGCAGCTGTCGCTTTGCTTTGAAAGGATTGAAGTAGAGAAAGCAAATTTGTCCTTCGAGTTTGCAGTAAATGCAGATTGCAGTGGGAAGTAATTTGTAGAAAAGGTGTTTAATGGACATCTTCCTTGCGTCCGTAAATTTTCTTGGGTGGAGTCATTTCTATTCAAATAAATATTCAGACGGAGAAGAGAAAGATTCGGCTTTGTTTTGATACCCATAGTTTTTCCGATCATTTTTTCCAGTATTAAATTGTTGATAGGTGTCATGTTTCTTTTTAAATTGTCCTATTTTCGCATTTGCTCCTTTGTAAGTTGTCCTCATTCGTTTGTAAATCAACGTAACAAACCCTGTAGACAAAGAAACATTTGTCTACGGTATTTGTTATGTTGATTAGAATTTTACGACAAATACTAATCAATGTGTTATTGGTACCGTAAGTTAAAGTTATTTGGACCTTGAAAAAAATGCAGTTTAAATCAGTCCTGGATCTACTGCATTGAGAGTAACGACATGATTTAGAAATAATCTCCAGTTACCAAAAGTCAGCACTACTGTGCAGTACAATATATCTATAAAATTGATATGAAATGCAAATCGTGATAATGATATCAAAAATCCTTGATAACGATACGTCTCTAATATCGTAATTCCGATATTAATCGCGAAGATCTTGAGATGAGTTCCGCATCAATGGTATTCGTGATTACTAACGATGAGAAAGCTACAAACCAAAGCCCTATAAGGTAAAAAATCAACAAAGACACTGCACGAGTAAAGGGGGTTTTCGTAAAAACTTTTACTTCCCTGTCCCCTGGAAAGTTGGAAAAATCCTTTATCTGGATCTATCATACGCTTTAACATGAAAGTTTGTGGGATTTTGGGTTTTTTTACACATAAGTATGGATAAAGGGGCTATTTTTTTTTAATTTTTCAACTCCCTCCTTTCTTCCTTTCTTTTGGGATGTATCAGGCCCTTGTAGAAGAATTTTTGTGATGTTGAATTTTAGACCATGGGCATGAGCAAACGGGTTCTTAATTAAATATTTGGCACCTGCCCCCGTGTCAGAATAAAACCATGTCTCGAAATTTATCAGGCCCTTTAAGTTGAAGTTTTGTGGAAGGGTGACTTTTTAACGTAGCCGTAAGTTGTCATTTAAAAATGCAACTCCTTACTCCTACCTAGAGGTTACAGAAGCCTATCTCGGAATCTATCACGCCTTTATACGTGAAACTTTATGTGATGTGGAATTTTAGAACATAAGCACATGTAATGAGTTGTTTAAAAAAAAAAATGCTGAACCTCCTTAATGTTATATCTAGGGATATATCGGACCCTTATAGAAGAATTCGATATATCATAATATCGTAATATTGCGATGGCAATGTATCACGATGTTGAAATCGGACATCGCTCAAGTTTTCCCGTACAGGTAATAACACTAACTAAACACAGCACACCAAGGACTGGTTTTAAATATTTTTTATTTAGGTCCAAGCAGCTCTCTTGTATGTTCAAGTAACCCCAAGTTTTGATATGCGTTAAAAGTCCCCCCAAAAAATTTTTGACAGAATCTGACAATTACTCGGATGTTTGAATTGCGAATGCACACAGAGCAGCTTGCTTTGAAAAGATTGAAACAGAAAACGTTAATTTATCCTTCGAGTTTGCAGTAAATGCAGATTGCAGTAAGAAGTAATTTGTAGAAAAGGTGTTTCATGGACGTCTTCCTTTCGTCCTCAAATTTCTTTGGGAGAAGCTATTTTTATTCAAATAAATATTCAGAAGGAATTGGTTTTCCTTTAGCTCCCTATTTTCTTCACTCGCATTTTAAATATTGAATTGTTAATAGGCATAATATTCCTTTGTAAGTTTTGTGAACATTGAAAAGAAACTGCCTTCAAATGCTAAAATGATATGTCCAATAATACATATTAAATATTTAAAAAAGGGGTACTTTTCCGTTATACCAATACCATTGTCGCTAAGCGTAATAGCTGGCAGGAAATAAAAATCCAATGAAATGAAACATTTGAAAAAAAATATATATATACTATTTTTGGTACAGAAGCGGACATTTAAAAAACATAACATTTGAAAATTACAGACTTGCACAAACTATTTTATTAAATCAATACAAATACATACATAAAAGGAAAAGACAAATAAATATAATATAATAAACTAAAACTAAAGCCGCAGGCATGAAATTGTAAATGTCTCTTAACATTAAAGTAAACATTTTATTTTTTGAATGAAGACCAGTAATAAATGTAATGCCAATGTTACAATTTAATAATAAATATTTTCGATTCAAAAAATAGCAAATTTAGGTTTTTTTTTTAGATACATGTCAATTAAGAAAGTAGAAATTAACAAAATTCAAAATCCTTAATACATTTTTAATACTTAAAATGATCACAAGTGACACATATTTAACTTAAAATATGTTTTAGCAGAGAAGTAGAAAAAAAAAACATGCGGTATTATTGTGCGATGAAAATTTGAAAATTCTTATATGTCCAGTATACAGGGCACTTGGTAAAATATGGACTTTAAAAAAAAGAGAGATTTTTTTAGAATTCTAATATTGGTAATATTCGCTTCATGTTTTTGATCTTTCATAAATGGGCAGTAAAACTGGATTTTTGTAACTTATCTCTCATAAAGCCATTTTTTCATTTTTTTTTAATTCTCTACAAATTTAATATGTATTATTAAATTTTATAAAATAAATACTGTTTCTTTTAGAATTGAATTTTAGCAAGTTATTATTTAGATGATTTTCTTTTTTTAAATTCTATGTATTTTTTTTTTCAAAATAAATAAAATGCAACTATTAATTCCAGCTCATGCTTTTCATTAGTGTAAATTTTAATTAACGTTTTCCTCAAAATCTAAGTTACTTATAAACAAACTATTATTCCTCTGCCTTCAATTTCTAATTTTTTAGTTTAACATTTAAAATTTAGAACTCCAGATGAAATAATTCTTCGTGTGACACTTGGAGCTTAGAGAGAAGGTGTTAATAAATCATAGTATTTATATAAAACTGAAAAAAAAGTACTCGAAATCGTTTAATTTTTTTTTAAATAATTGTTTTAATATTAACATGTGTTAATTCATCTAATAATTCTTATGAAAATGATCGTGAAAATTAAGCCTTTCATATTTATCCACTATACTGTCTGTTTTACTTTAAGTAGGAAAATTTTAACTGTTATCTGTCAGGTAAAGATATCTTTTTTGTTAAATTTCATCAAAATTATGCAGACTCTAGGAATAAATTTAAGGTGTTATTTACCTGAATTTCATATTGAATTCACTATCTTTCAATTGTTCTTATTTCTAAGTAAATATTAACAAATCAGAGACAAGTTTTATTTTCAGATGTTTTTTATATTAAATTTTTAATTAATATTTTTAGTAAAAGATAAATTACTTTAAAACAAAATGAAATAATTAACATAATTTTCTCTATAGTATTTTTAGCTTAACGCACAAAATTCCGAAATCCGCCTCATTCATTATTACAAGTTGATAAAGTTATAAAAACTGCAAAAACTAAAATTTTCTTACAAAATGCATGTCTTTTTTTTATATTAATTTTGAAATCAGTGTTAAAAGCGAATTTATCTAATAAATTTTATCAAACATTAACTTTTTCGTATTTATTTGTTATACTGACTTTTTAACTTTAAGATATGAATGTTTTTTTTTTCTTTTAATGTTATCTGTCAGTTAAAAATGTATCTTTCCTCTTAAATTTTAACGAAGTTAATATTTCTGGTAAAAATAAATTTCAGCGAAATATTTATTTGATTTCCATTTTTAATTCTGCAGATGCTATTTATTTTTTTCTCTGCGTAAATGACAGTCTCATATGTAAATAAATGACTGCTATTAATTTCAACTCTTTTTTTTATTATTGTTACAGCAAATTTTAAATTAACGCTTTTCCAAATGCTATGCTACTCAGAAACAAATTCTTATTCCTTCGCCTTCAGTTTTGGATTTTTTTTAAAGCTGAATATACAAACTCCATCATATTTCAGCTTTGCTGCTTGAATAGCTCTTATAAGAGTTATTTAACCAATAACTTAGAAACAAGAAATACGCTGTTTGCAATGTTTAAAATATAAATCCATCGGAATAATTTAAATTGACTTCCAGCTTGACAAGGTTCATTTTTTTTTCTTTTTTTCTTTTTGTCAAATATGATGCGGAATTAAGTAAGAAAGTATCTAGCACAAAATTGTAAACATAAATAAAGATATTGTTGATATCTGTTCCTGTCATTTACATTTCCGACTGCACGTACTTAAAACTACTTTCAAGCTGGAGTCTTGTTTTTGGAAAGAGTAACATCTGGCTTAATAAACACGGCATTCTTAATAAAGTAAGTATGATTTAAAATTTAACAAGATCAATAGAGAAACGGTATGAATGTTGGTACTTTTTGGATGCAATGTAAACGCAAAAATTTAATTTATTCTTTTGCAGATTCTTCAGTTATCGGGGATAAACATTTACTTGCAAATTCAGGCGATGTTTGCATACTTCTAAAACCCAATGAATGTCAAAAGTTTCTCGGGCAACTTTGTTTCTCAATGCACAAATACACTTTGCCAAGCAATTTTTTTTTTCTTTCTCCTTCCCCCCAAAGTAAACATCGATACTTACAGTATAACATGCTAACACGATGATTCCAAACTGGTACATTATTTGCAAATTTTTTGCGCCATTTTTCCAATTCGAAATTTATTATCACGGCAAAAATGTAATCTGCTTTCTAAACAAGACATGAATGAACCAAAGTTAAGAAGAACAAAAATCCTCTTTTATGTACCGGTGGAGGGTTTTAAAGCTTGTTGTTTCTTTTTACCTTCGGTAAATAGTTTCATTCTGTAGAAACTGGAGAATTTTCTCTTAGCCTCCAGGTACAAAAAGTAATAACTTATTTCCTCGGATTTATTTGTTCGAACTGCATTTATTTATTTTTTCCCCCCTCTGTAAACTTCATCTTTGCTTTGCTGAAGGAACATCGCTAATTTAGAATTGAATTTGAATTATAAGTGGATTACTCTTTAAGATTATTAAATTAAAATAATCCGTTAGCTTTTTGAAATGATCGTTAAGGTAATTGAAGTTGCTAATTCTAACGCTGTAGAAACTGTCAGATTTCTCGGACGGAAAAAAAAAATAATCACCAATTATCTTAGGCGTTGGGAAGTTTACATACAATGAGAAGTTTAAATAAAAGTTTACAGTCAAAAATGAAAATATATTTTTCAAGACTCGCTTATAATTTTGAGACTGTTTTATTTTTTTATTTTTACCATCTTATTCTTATTTATTAAAATGAAAGTCATAAGAGCAAAGTGACATTTGAAAATGTTTAAAGTAATCTTAAAACGTAAAAGATATCCTAAATTATTACAGTAAATAAATGTTAAATGATTTTTTATTAATAATTCTAACTCTGGGAAATTAAATTCCAATAGGATAATTTTTCAGTGAATTTTAACAAATCGAAAAGAATTAATATAGTATTACATGCACTGTTCAGATACATGTTTATGCGTTTTAATTCAATTTATCGTTTATTATCAGCGCTGAATATTTTAAAATTGCTTTTCTCGCCTTTTGTTTTTACATAAATAAACCAAATCTCTTGAATTCCAATTATGAAAATATTTGTATTTCTATATTATAATTTTTTAACGATGAATTACGCCCGAGAAATAGTAAATGTGATTGATTTATTATTATTATTATTATTATTATTCGTGAATTTTAATTCACATTGTTAAGAAGACGTAGAACCAACAGAGAGAAAAATTATCGAGGTCAGGGTTCGAACATGATAAAACATAACAGTCAATTTGACAATGATAGTCATCATTTTAAAAATTGTAATGTGTTTATAATTATCGTTGCTAGATTAATTTAGACGCATTTTTGCCACAGGGTTGTAGTTCATGAAATTATTCCAATTCGTTCTGCAGTTGCAGCCTTTCCAACAAAAGATTGAGGAGTTCCAGGCTAGTTATATCCTGTTAGCTCAGTTGGCAGAACATTGGTATGCTAAACGATTGACCCAGGTTCGAACTTTCGCCTGAATAATTTTTCATTCTGTTGATTCTACCCCTTTTTAGCAATGAGAATAATTTACGAAAAAAAATATCCAGATTTCCTTTTTTTTTTCTTTAAATTTGAAAAATTATTTCTAGTCAGTGTAAATGGTTTTACTTCCATGTTTTTCGCTTAGATCAGGAGGATAGAGTTACGATTATATTTAATTCATCATATCAGTGTTTGATATGGCTATAGATATAGATATTTTCGGGTTTTAGCACAAATATTCGAAATCTCTGGGATAATTTCCATGCATTAATTCGAAATCTCATTTAGTATTAATCCATCGAAAGTATCTAAACGTGTTGTTTTACATTAGTGTTTTCTCTAATCCCTTACTTTAACCACTTTTGAGCTTGAGTACCCACCTGAATCTTTTTTTTCTTTAACTTATGCTTGAAGCTATCAAAAATTGCTTATAAATTCTCAGAACCAAAGTTGGCACATTGGTAAAGGACCAAAGTAATCGCAACATAACATTCTCAAGCTAACGTTAAACTAATGGCATCGTTCTTTACAAATTTCTCGTCTGCATTTCAATATTTTAAAATGATTCTTTTGCATAGGGTATCTGATATCCAGTATGATAGTTTTCTTATTATTATTTTATTTTTATTTTTATTCTTTTTTTTTTTTTTTTTTTAGCTTTATGCTTTCGATTTCAGAACCAAAGCGACAATTTGGTGGTGAAATAGCATATCTTTTTTTTTTCACAATTGTATGTAAATTGCTTGATTTTAAACATTCTTATAACTCCCTTCCCCTTTCTTTTTTACTCAAGTGTATGTTAAATGAAGTAAATTTCTAAGAGCTTTATATAATAATTTTGTTTTGTTTATGACACTGATAATGTTTGATTATGATTGCATTCAAAATTTATCTAAGAGATGCAATTATGAATATAATTTCACCTTACTACGTAAACCTAGTATAACCATAGGGGACCCCATATCAAGTTTGTACTGAGAGCGTGTGCTACAATGGAGAATTTGCACGTTTTCTAACTTTATCACAAAACAATAGTACATGAAAAAATAAGAAGGATAGCCTGCATATTTTTCTTTAATTTGAGCTTTTATTATTGATTTATGATTGTTTTAATATCGCACTATTTACCGTATCCCGAAAGCGCTCCGTAATACATCTGACGTCACAGTTCATGACAACAAACGACTGTTATTGCTTACGTGCGTCACTTTTCAACTTGTCCATTTGAAATATTGCTGTTTCTAAAATTATTATGATTGGGAACACAAAGTCATATTATAAAAACAGTGAAACCTCCCTGTGCGACCGCCTCTATTAAGCGATCACCTCCATTAAGCGATCACCTCCATTAAGCGACCACCTCCCTGAACGATCATTTTTTCACTGAACGAAATTTATTCCCATAAGCTCAATGCTAATTTTACCTCCATTCAGAGACCAGCTCAGCTGAACTCTCTTCATGAGCGACCAATTTCTTTGAAGAAAACGAAACAAATTCCGTTTTTTTCCTGGTCACTTGAAGAAGGTTTTATTAGAAAAATAATTCCGGAGGGCTTTAAACTTCTAAACTAAGGTTAGATTTTTTTATTCCGATAATTTTTAAGTGTTTAAACCCCTTTATGCCTTTTTAGACAATGAAGTTAACTCTGATGACGAATTAAGAATGATGATCAATAAACTCCCCTACCCTATTCTGTTAGGAAACTCTAGAAGAAATAGATAAATTAATGAAAATATCATTATTTGTTCCGGTTCAAAAAAAAAAAACATTTATTTACTGAACTTCGAAAGGACTTGGAAATAAAAGTTATGAAAGATAAAACCGTAACATCAAAGCAAACGTCAATATATTCATTTTTAAACTCTGCAGTAATTAACTTATGTAATTAACTTTTATTTTGATGCTTAAATTTGTATATTTTTTCCTAATGTGAAAAATAAGTTCTAGTAACATTATTTCTTACCTTTTTTCAACAATTAAAATCTAGATTTAAACATGAAATCCATTAAGAGACCACCTCTCGAAACGATCAATTTTTATTAGAACGGAACGTGGTCATTTTAAGGAGGTTTTACTGTACTGTATTGTGCCACTCTGCACTACTACAACCAGTAATTTCTAGCGAAAAGTTGTTTTTCAGTGTGCCAAAAGACCCTGCCATTAGAAAATCATGGACTAAAGCTATGAAGAGAGATGACAAGAAAAATCCTAATTTATCTAATACATCATCTCTTTGATCTTGTGAAGATTTTTTTTCAGTAACTTTATGTTTGATTTTGTTTAAATATTACTATTTTAGAACATTAATTGATTGAATAAATAGTTACTCAAGAAAAAAAAAAGCATTCATATTTATAATGTGCTCATTCGCATTTAGAAACAAACAAAAACACTCTGTAGTAGATTTCATACCTATATTGTATCTGTAAAGATTCATAAGCAATAACCCTGTTTTATTGATGATTAAATAGATAAAACGTAGAAACGTCTAAGAAATGACACACACAAATATGTTAGTTTTTAATTCAGGAAGTAACTAAAAATTTTATTGCGTAAGTGTACATTTTTATTAAGTTAGGGACTAGGTTTAAAAAATAAAGGATTTATTTCGAAACAATATTATGTCATGTCTTAATAGAGATTATAAAACGTAAAAATATTGAAACTACTCAAAAAAAATGTTAATATTAAATTTTTACTTTCTAACATAAAAGTACTTTAGGTCCCCGCTGCCTACGACACCGTGTAGCAGGCGTGCTTCAACCGTACTGCATAATCTTTAAAAAAAAATCAACAGAAAAAAACCACGAACCAGATCCTGCTGCGCGCGCACTGCAAATTCTTGTAAAAAAAACCTAAAAATTTACAACAGTGCCCCCAGAGGACGAAGTGTGGGGGAGGGGTACCGGAGGTGCATAATATGAATAAGTTTTCATACACCTTTCTAACGATATGTCACATGAGGCGTGTACTCAAAATTTAGAAAATAGCTCCTCCCCGGATGACCCTCCTCTCCCCCTGCATTTCCCACTCTTTCAAATATCTAATGTTAAAAAATAATATTTATTTGAGTGTTAAGTGAAACATCGCATTTAAAACGCAATAAACAGTTGATCTGGAGAAAAAAGAAAAAAAAAAAAAAAAAAAAAGAGAAAACTGTCCCCCCCACCCCCACCCCCCGCCACCACCACTACCACCAAAAATCAACTCATCTTAAATTTATACAATCCTTATTATGCGTTAAAAACAACTTCAAAGTTTAAAAGCGATCGGTTCTTTATTTTTCCTAATTTTAACAATATCCCGTCAACTCTCTCTATGTGAAAAGACTTTTAATGGGTTTAAAAATCGATTTTTTCATAAACTTACCGTTCAGTTTTTTTTTTTTTTCAAATTGACATTTTATAAATCAACGTACAAAATAACATCCAGATGCGAAAGAACCAAATTTGTAAAATCAGTAGTTTGAAATTTTCGAACCTTTATTTCCAAAGCCTAGTATCTCTTTTCTTTCCGTTCTGCTTGCTAACAAAATGTAAACATTGGCATGTAGTGAACTGTGACGTCATAGTAAGTCACGCCCCGATTTGGAGCGACGTGATTTTAGCTTACTTTTAGGATTAATTATTTAATAGTAAGGATATTTTTTTTCGCGTTTTTGAGAACATTTTTGAAAACTGTGGATGTGGAACTATCAGAAAAATATATAAATGATCAAATCCCCCATGTGTGCAAATTCCTCATTCACAGTTAGTTCATGTATATGTGTTTTACTATTGCCACAGATCGAACTCTCAGCTACGTCATTCAATAGTACTATATGTCACAAGTGTCACATTGTGACATGCTGTGAAGTCACAATTCTGTACCAGGGGTAATTATTTCCCAGGATTCAGAAAATGTATTTATTTTTTTAAAAAATCTTACGACTTTTCAACATAATTATAGATGGAGTTATATAACTACAAAACTAATAAATAGCAAATGGAACGTCATTTGACGAAAATTTAAAATTATTCTTAGCAAAAATAATTATACAACTTCTATTTATAATCGACTAAACAAAACTGGAGGAAGGGTATTATAGCTTTTATAAAGCGTTGTACACAAATTATAAGATTGTAAAATATCTCATAATTTTTCAAGAACGCTACTTTCAAATTTGCTTTAAGTATTTTTTTAACCCTCTAATTCTTCCAAGCAATGTTTCGCATTAAATTAGCGAAACTTTTAATACTTCCTCTTTTCAGAGTACTTTTAAAAATTCTGCTCATCCTCTCTGGTATACTCTAAATTAAATTTTAAATAACAGTTTGAAACAAGAAATAAATTGTGTTGTTCTAATAAAATACAATTTAATTTTAAAATATTAATTTACTCAATTTATAATAAACGTGTGCCACTCTGTCTTTTGCTGGCGATAATAAGTGAGCCTTACAAATTTTATGTTTCTATTGCCAAAATGAGAAATTGACTAAGATTTTAGTTAATACACATTTTTTTTCATTCCGTTTACATAGCGGCAATAAAATAAAGTTAATAATAATTTGTTTACTAAGAATTTCACTATAATTATAATTTAAAGAAAACAAAAGTCTTATGCGCTATAATTAAAATTTCAGAGAACAGAAACTGGATACAGAAATATAAGTTGTTAAAATTCTAATTTTCGAATTTTTGTAGTCAAATCTTCATGTAATTTGATAAAATACTACAGTTTGATGATACAAAATCTGCTTAAAATATTTCAGAAACTGTGAATTAGTAAAATATTAACTTTTTCGTCATTTCCGACTTCTTACTATCTCACTTTTAAGAACTATTTTAATAAATTAAAAAGCAAAATCGTGGTGTATAATTGAGATCCGTTTTATATGTCTTGAATAACTTTTGTATATAAAAATGAATGGATATTTCCGCAGCAACAGAATAAACCGCCGATTTATTGTGTTGAACCATTTCGGTTAACAAACCAGAAAGCTTAAAAACAGTTAAAATAGTTTTGTTAGACTGTTTACATGTGTCGACTCTAATCCGAGCCATTTTCAAAACAAATACATTTTAACACGAAATATACCATGAATTTTACTCAAATTTTATTTTTGTTTAAATTTCACCCCATAATTTTTATTTAAAAATATTAATGTTTAAATTTAACTTATTTCTGTATGATATATGTTTATCTATTTTATAAAAAAATATTCTGGTTCGAATCGAAATATTATCAGTTGGTACCGGTCAAATGGTATATAGTAAAGTCATGTTAAAACGAATCTCTGGAGAGCACTGATTAAATTCGCTATACTAAAAAATTCGTTAAAACGAATATTTTCATAATGAAATAGGATTTTTCTTTAACAATTCAAATAATACTGGTAAAACTGAAAAATTCATTAAAGTGACATTTGTTGTAACGAAATTCTACTGTAGTTAATGTTCAGAAATTAAGACCGGGTTTATTTTTTTATCTTTTTTTTTTTGGGGGGGGGGGGGCAGGTTTTTTTCGGGGTAAAATCATGTTAATTCTTATTTTTGGGAATAAGCCTTGTTTCCGGATTGATCTTAAACTACGGGCATCCTGAAAAATCCTGCTAGGTACTTTTCAGGAAAACACGGTAATACTCCATAAATTTTATCTAAATGCAAACACTGTATTTAATACCAGACAAATAATACATTTATTAATATTTTTCTAGAATTCAATTATTTTACCATCAGAAGTTGCGTGCGTTCTTATCCTTTTCTTCCATGCATTACATTTCATTTATTTTTATGGTATTTATAAAATATGTATGTTTTAACATACGCATGCTGTATAATAATTTTTGTACACGCTTTGCTTTTTATTGCTCTTCATATCTACTTCAAGCAAACTACTTTTAAACAAACCAATCTAAACTTAATTTTTATGTTCACAGAATTACATTTTTGAATAACTCATAGTACTCATAACCGTAACATACCGAAATCTTATTCCTTTTTTTTTCCCTTTTGCATGTCAATCACTACATTTCCTGTACCCTTCAATTAACTAAATCGTTCTTCCTAAATCACTGTCTAGTACAAAGAAAGCTTTGCTCCATTATTTTCCTTCTCTTTTCTGATATATACCTATATACAAACACTATCTCTTGCATATATATCGATCACCGGTAACATTTATGATTTTTCTGTGGCGATCAATGACTGTTTGCAGAAATGTATATGCAGAAAAAAATCCGGGAGAGAGGGGGGGGGCAGAAATCTGTCCTGGGGGGGGGGGCAGAGGTGGGACCGCCGCTTTGTCGGACGTTTCCATGAGTACTTATCACGCCATCTAGCGTGACATCGTGTCGTCAAGGTGAACTTATCGGGTGGTTGTAAAATATTTTACTAATCATTAGTTAATATACCTGATATTTTAAGAGTGAAAATTGGTTATCTTTTGTATGAGAAAAAAAAGTGTCAGTTTGATAAATGCATTTTGTTAGGCAAAAATTGTTGTTTGTTTATGTTTTTATATGGACTTAACTTCACGCAGATAAGAATGACTAAAAGTCAGCAGATAAAATGTGTTTTCCACTATGTGGTTATAGTCTTATATAATGAGGTAGTTGCATAAATTTTATTGCTTTTAGTTACAATATCTGCAATATGTTAATTTGTTTTATCGATTTAAGGAAATTAAGGATTCACATTACAAGTGTCATATGCAGAGCACGTGTAATTTCTTTCTTTCTTGTGATCTATGCATAAAATAAAAACCCTTTGGTTAAATTAATTAACGCTGTTTGTGTTACTTTATTGAAGATAAATTTCATGACATTTTTAAATAATAGAAATAAGTGATTTACTAGTGTTTTAAGAATAGGGTGAGGCTTAGATTTTAGTCTTCACAAAATGCCATATTTTCAATTTCATTTACATATTTTTGTATATTAATTCATTCAAATTTAAGCATTTTTCATACATTTCCCAACAGTCTTGTATAAATTGCAGAATAAAAGATAAAAGCATGAGATATTTACGATGTATTGTATTAGCAAATAACGTTGTGAAAGTGGCCTTTTTTTTTTTTTTTTTTTTTTTTTTTTTTTTTTACGTTTGAAGACGTTGATGATGCCAATCAAATCCTGTAATATTATGCAATATATTATGACGAATTTTGCCACATGTCTTAAACACTTCTTAACTAAACTATGGTGAGAATTCGCAAAAGGCATATTTTAAATTAATAGTTTTGAATATGTATAGTATAAGGTGCCCATTAAAAAAAATGTCCCAGTTTCAATGGTGTATTATAACATTTTAATTTACACTATTTACAACAAATCATACATCAAATTGAAGGTAAACTAATCTAATTTTTCTTACGAATGTATATACAATATGTGCACCTTTAGTTATATGGCACACATCCAACCTAAAGTCCAATTCTTTCCACATTTCGGTTAACAAGTCCGGAATAACTGCAGCGTCTCAACTCAGAAAATTTATTCTCATTAATTATAATAAATATAAAGATAAAATAAGTGGCTTAGTTGTAAGATAGCTTATAAATTTTAAATATAGTAACTTAAAATTAGTTCAAAATTTCGTCGATAGATGGCGCTTCATCGCTTCAAGCAGCAATAATGTACAAACTTACTCAGTGTTTCAAAATATTTTTTTTTTTAATTCATGTTTTAACAACTAGAATGGAAAATAAAAACGAAGCGACTTTTTATACAGGTTTATATGTTAGTTTAAGAATTCTGGTAGGTTGGGAGATTATAGCGCCATCTGTAGAACAAAATAAAAATTACTACTTTTAAAATTATTGCACGCAAAATTTATAAGATACCTTATAAACATTTCATACATTTCATCTTTATTATAGTTAATGAATTATTAAATTTTAAGAGTGTCCATTTTGGCACGTTTTGTATGCGTATGCGTATAGCTACACATATGTAAGTGTGTATGTATAAAGCGCTTTGTATTGCTTGAAAGTAATGAATAGAGTAATAGATATCTCCATATATAAAGCCTTAGATGGGCTGTGAGACAGATAAGTATACGTGTATCTGTATTCATAAAATTAGAACAAACTGCACTCTGTGAAAGTTCTAAAGGATTATTTTAGCATTAATAATACTTTCAACAAATTGTCTATTGCCTTATTGTGACTTTTCAACAATATGCTCGCTCGTATGAGGGCGTTACTCGCACATTTCATTATTGCATAAAACATGTTTTTTTCAGTTCATACCTATCTTGTAAAATGAATGCATATAATAGTGGTAATGTTTCTTATGCATTCTGTTATTTATATGCATAGCATATGCAATGCACTCATTTTGTCAACAGAATTTGTTAAATAACGTAACACATACTAAGTAAAAGAAACTATTAGAGTTCAAAGCTTACATATAAATAAGGGAGCATTTTGTTCACAATTTTAAGAAAATATTAGTTAATAATTCCAGATACATTTTTTTTTTTTAAATGATTAGCTTAATTCAATCATTTATAATAATTTTTATGAATTACTAAAAAGTATTCATAACTTATACAGCTTACTTAACTTATATAACTTATACCCTTATACAGCAATTTATTATTATTTTTTTTTTTACGATCAGATTTTCTTTTTAAATATAAATTCATAATTTTACTTTTTGCATCACTCGGTATGCTGTTTTCATGTTAAAGAATGTCTTTACTGTAATTTGTTTTGTTTCTGCATTAACAAAGAATTAAGCTCACTGGAGATCTCTCTGTACATGCATTGTTTTTCTTCCTTCCAGATATTTGTTAATAATGTAGTGCAGAGCATGCTACTCAGTTGAATCAAATTTGTTAATAATGTAGTGCAGAGCATGCTACTCAGTTGAATCAACTAGTATATCTAAGCATCTACAATTCATAGACAGAAAAAACTGCAATAATTACGGTCAAAAATATAAACATTTTGCATTTCTCCTGTATTACAATGCATATTCCTACATAGTTTCTTCTGACTTCAGAAAAATTTCAAAACGATGCTCTTGAGTAATGCTGTTTTCACATTAAAAAATTTCTTTACTGTAATTTGTTTTGTTTGTGCATAAAAAATAATTAAGGTCATTGAAAATTCCACTGTATAACTAACTGTACATGCATTGCTTTTCTTCTTTGCAGATATATATCAATGATGTAGTGTTGAGCATGTTTTTAGTCTAGTCAACTAAGCACCTATAACGCAAAGCTTATTAAAGTTTTCACTTAATAACTTAACATTCATCGCTTTTCTTCCCTTTAGATATTTATTATCCCTTTCCGGCAAAGGCAATTTTTGTTGTAAAATGATGAAATGATTGACTGACACCGAAATCTTAAAATGACTTTTTTAGACATTAAAAACATGTTACATTAAATGTTCATTGTAAAAGCAAAATTTTACTAAAATATTCTTGGTGCCCTTCGTAAGTTTGAAATTAAAATTAGGTATCCCGACCCGGGCACACTGTGCCGAAAAAGGTTAATAATGTTGAGCATGCTACTTAGTCGAATCAACTAGTATACCTAAGCATCTAAAATGCACATAGACAGAATGAATTGAAGATCATACAACCATTGTAATTTTCAATACTAATCCACACATATCATTTTTTTAAACTAAAAAATATGTTTACGGCAATAAAAAATATCAACTTTTTGCATTTCCCCTCTCTTACAATACATATTCTTATATAGTTTCTCCTGACTTCTGCAAAATTTCAAAAGAAGTCTTGAGTAATGCTGTTTTCTTTCTTTATTGTAATTTGTTTTGTTTGTGCATTAACAAAGAATTAAGCTCGTTCAAAATTTCAGTTAATAACTGAACCCGCATTGCTTTTCTTCCCTGCACATATTTATTAATAATGTAGTGTTGGGCATTATTTTAGTCGGATCCACTAGTATATCTAAGCAACTTATCACATAGGAAGAAAGAACCACAGTTCATGCAACCATTATAACTTCTCAATACTAATCCACAGATATGATTTTTTTTTACCACTAAAAAATATATTTATAGTCATAAAAAATATCAACTTTTTGTATTTTCCCCTCTCTTACAATGCATATTCTTACATAGTTTCTCCTGGCTTCTAAAAAATTTCAAAAAGATGTACTTGAGTAACAAAATACTGTATTGTGTTCACAGAAAAAGAAATTTCACCACAGTTCTTCTTCGCGGCTGAATTCTATTTAGCGAGCGAGTTCGTATTGTACATCAGCTGAAAGGGTCGACACATGCTTTCTACATCATCTCAGAAAACGACTCTTTTGGATTTTAATAGGGCAGAAAACATGAAGATGCTAGACATCGCGGTTTTTAAGTGAAGTAGTGGCTGCCACAATGCAAAACTCTTTAAAGTGTGTACGTTCATGTTTATTTGCAGGAGAAGAGTGTATAACAGTCGAAGCACTCGGAGTCATTCGTGCAAAAGTTCTGCGCTTGGAAGATTCTAAACATAAATGCGGTTTTGACTTAACTATGTGTTACGTCCCGACACTTTTATAAAATTTAAATCTATTCAGAGACAAATAACTACGACTGTAGTTTTGATTTTTGTTATTCGAAAATGTTTCGCAGTATGTTATGAAAGCACGTATACTTACACTTACTTAAATATATTGATTAACTTTAACACAATTATTCTAATCAGTAAAAAAAATCACACAATTTGAAATTTTTTAACTGGTTGAAAAAATGTCTAGGCCAGCATCCGGACCAGAGATCTATTTATTGGCTGAAGCTGTCAATGCTCTGCAAACTGAGCTTTTCTGAGAAAATCTGGTAGGAGCACAATTCACCCAGAAAACTTATTAATTATGACATCTGGTTTGATATTTCAATCAGCTTAACAGAATAAATCGCAAGTAGTTTGATTTATTTTAACACAATTATTCTAATTGATAAATGAATCACACGAGTTGTAATTTTGTTTCAACAAGTGTAAAGTGTCTCAACAAGAATAAATTTTAAAGTTCGGGTGTCTTTTTGAGAATACCTTGTATCGCTCTCATAATGCATCTATGGATTCCCATATCTAGCTGTCCATGAATCTATTATTTATTCCTAGCTAAATGTACTAATGCAAGAAGGCTTATAGATCCATGCTCTTACTTGCATAGAAACACATACGCCCCCACACATTATTTTAGGTAAGAAGGTCGGTAGATTTTCGTTTATTCTTCGTTTTCCACAAAATTAACGTTTTATATCTATTATTAAACAATCGAACAAGAACGTCGCATGAAGGGCTCATAACCGGAAACAAACACGATATATAATCATAATGGTTCAAATAAATTTTATCCAAATAATTATTTATTTATAGCTAAATATACTAATTACAAGAAGGCTTATAGATCCATGCTTGCTTGCGTAGAAACACATGCGCCCCCACACATTATTTTAGGTAAGAAGGTCGGTAGATTTTCGTTCATTCTTCGTTTTCCACAAAATTAACGTTTTATATCTGTGATCAAACAATCGAACAAGAACGTCACATGAAGGGCTCATAACCGGAAACAAACCCGATATATAATCATAATGGTTCAAATAAATTTTATCCAATACAACTGAAGAGAGATGAGGAGGAAAAGAGAACATTGTCGATCGGAAGTTGTAATTGCATCCCTCTAAATGATTTATATACCTAAACCTCTTAATAACAGAGAAGGAACAAAGGAATTTTATCCCTAATCGGAGTGAAACAATATCCAGCTGAACAAATCAATGCTAAAATGCGAAGAAAAATCTATCATTGTCTTCGGTTTGTTGATAAATGGAGCCAATGTTTGAATGTGATAAGTAGGATGTAGCCTGACATCCGATCGAACGTTAAATGATATCCGAAAATAACAACGAGATTTATGTTTTGCCCTAATAAATTTTATTTCGTATTACAGTTGTGTTTTCTATATTGTGTCACGACGAAAATATATAGCTATAAAGAAGTAATTTTAAGTGGACGGTGGACGTTATTATTTTTTCTTTTTAATTTTCAACATAAAGATGTGAAATTTTGTGGAAATATACATTTCTCTATAAGTATATACAACACCTTAATATAAATTTTCAATCTTATTATAATTTAAAAAAATTTTTAATATTAAAATTTTAAAACGAAATTTTAAAATAACCATGAGTCATCATTTTTGGGATATTTTTTTCGATTTTGCATTTTAATCACTTAAAACTCCATTACAAACAAATCTGTATATCGATTTTTTAATTCCTTGAATAGGTAATTTTTTATGGAATGTCTTTTTTTAAATTCGATATCTATTTTCATCAAAATTTTGCCTTTTAATAAGTTAAAAATCAAATTTAAGTATCTTAATGACGTCAAACTTTAAAATGCTTACACAGTTTTTGTTTGTTTGTTTGTTTGTTTGTTTGTTTTTTTGTAAACAATATCAGGATTTTTCCTTATCAGTTTCATGAATTTTGATCAAAAATTATAACGTATGGAGCATTTCAAAATCAAAAAAAAGTTGAAAAGCAGATTTAAAATATTTTAAAGGGCCGAAAAATTGTTTGTGTATAAAATTCAAATGCTTGTAACTTTGCAAAAAATAATCTCATGTGAATTCGGTTTTCCGCAAATGGCCCGGAACAAATTGGAGTATAATAATATGCATAAAAATAATTTTCGATTTTGGGGTTGATTTCTGCTCAAATAAAGGTCCACGGTTCCCTTAAATGATATCCGAAGAGGTGGTGGTGGTGGGGGATAACAACGAGATTTACGTTTTGCCGTAATAAATTTTATTTCGAATTATAATTGTGTTTTCTGTATTGTGTAACAACGAAAATATAAAGAAGTAATTTTATGAGAAAATAAATATTAAGTTTTTAAAAAGCGTCCCATACTTTTCTAACAACATTCAGATACTTGTGTAATAATAAGTCCACATTAGAATGTAAATTGAAAGCATTTGCTTTAATAATAAATAAAATGAAACATTTATCTCAAATAATCTTATATACAGAGTATCCGAAAAATGTTGAAACGCGACTTAATTTTTTTGCCTGTTGGAGATAAATAATAGGCAATGTACATTTCAAAAGCGTTCAAAATAAACTAGGAAATAAGAATACCTTAATAAAATATTTTCCCTATTATTTTCCGTAAAATTTCACACGACCCACCCCCACTCCTCCTCCGCGTGCGAAACTCTACACAAAATTGGTCAATTAACAAAAAAATATTTTCTTGCAAAAAGATAATCAACGAAAAAAAACTACTACCTGTATCTTTAAAATTGAGTAAGTTATAATACTGAATTTAAAATTGCCCATTGCGAATGTGTAAACCACATATCAAATTAGAAATGTTAATCTGTGCAATATTGCAAGTTTGAAAAAACGCGGATGATAGTACATATGAGGACGTGAGTTTCAAAACTCACCTTATTCAGAAAATCAAATTTTGGGAAATCGCGAAAAACCTCCGACTGGGTTCATTGTAAAACCAAGATTTTACAGTACCAGAAATGCACAATAAAACTAGTTTTTTTTTTTTTTTTTTTTTTTTTTGGCAGATTGTAGGGTTTTTTCGATGCAGTTTCACCAATAGATTGATAGAGAAATCTCAATTTTTTTCCTTTTGGATAAGACTAGTTTAATAACGTCCTGATATGCATTTGGCCTTAACCAAAAAATAATCGGTGCAAAAATATTAGTAGCAAAGAACTGCGAAATATTTATGCATGCAGTATCCGTTGAAATCCTTCGAAAACACTGTCAAAATTGCTTTATTATTTTTTCCTCTAGAATTTAAAACTACATCTATCTCTTTAAATGATCTCGTATTGTTTAATTCTTTATTTAGATATATTTTTTATGCATTTTTTTTTCATACTCGTTTGTTTAGTCTGTTAAGCACCGGTGTCGTCTATTAGTAGATTTTCTCTATTTTCACCGATAAAATAGCATTTTAAATGGTTCGAAAAAGTAGTTTAAGTTAGTTTTATATCATTCGTTATAATTCAGTTAACTTCAAAGATACAGATATGCAGTGTTTTGCAATTATTTAGTCGTGGGAAATGGCAATTTTTCCTAATTGACCAATTTTGTCTAGGGAGGTCATATAATAATTTAAAAAGGTGTAATAAAAGGTTCTTTGGAAATTAATAGGAAAAATATTTCAGTAATTAATCTTATTGCCTATCTTATTTGCAACATGAGCTTTTTGGCAAATTTTAATAGGTAAAACGTTAAATCGTATGTAGTGTGATGATACAGTATATATTATGTCAGAATATAGTATACAAACTGTATGAGATATCCTTAAAAATGTCTCATTCGTTTTCTTTCATATTAATATTAAATATTACTAATACTTTGATTGCATGACGTTGTTCACCAATATGTTGGAAAAATAAATATAGTTGAAAAATAAAAATATACCGTCATGCATAAATGTGTGGTTTTGGAGAGAAAGAGCACAAATGTGGTGTAAGGTTGTTGAATTAGTAAGTTCTTCAAAAGAAGTTTAGGTCTGATAAGTAACTTGCTAAAACCAACTAGCTTACATAAGCCTGAAATTAGCGATGTTGCTTGTCAGTGCTCCTTTTTCCGGTCGTTGAAATAGTAAAATTTAATACCCCCCCCCCCCAACTTAATGTTTTTTTTTTATTTTAACATTCTTACCAGAACGAAGTAATAAAAGCCCAGAATTCTTCGGCATTAACATCCCTATTTCAAATTTTTAACAAATAAATTTGATATTTGTTCATGCCTATTGCTAAAAATCCATTTTATTTGGTTGTAAAGAAAATATTCTTAAAAAACTTTTTTATCCATTTTTTCTTTATTATTTATTTTATTTTATTTATTTATTTATTTATTTTACTAATATGGCTTGATAATGTTAAATAAAAATCACGATTAATGGGAATGCATTTTGCTGATATTCTTATTTAACGTTTCATTCTGGTTAATAATTTTGTTTTATTTCACAAGTATTTTCCTGGTCAAACAAGCTGGGTTTTAACCCCTTCGGCCCTGGCGTCCTACTATTAGAACACATCTTTACATTGCTCTAAATTATTCATTTTTAAGAATTTTAAGTTTAAAACCCAGTGTCCTACTAATAATATATTGCAGATTAACAATTTAATCTCATTTGTGATCACACATGACAGGACATGCCTCAGTAAGCAGTAAAATGGAAGTTTCTACCAGTTTAGAATATAGATACGGGAAAACGTAAGGACACATTTTTAACCTTCTCAATAAAAATACTAAAAATAATTTAGTGACATTTTGTTAATTATATTTCATAAATTAAGGCCTTTTCTACCCAAATTGGTCATCTAACTTAGAAAATAATGATGAATCACACTATAGCTAAGATTAAAACATTTGTTCTAGTATTAGGACATGAGGCCTTAGGGCTAACAAAGTGTGTGTAAAAAGTATCCAGAATTGCTATATAAAACACACAAAAAAATATTTTTTTTCATGAAAATTTATTTTGCCATCTTCAAAGTAGACCCTACTGAGTTCAATACAACTATGTTAGCACAGGTCCCAATCTTCCATACTTTTTAGATAGGTAAATTGGGGTATGGTCTTTAGCTCCTTCTGCGGATTTTCTCTTATGGCCTCAATTGACTCAAAACATTTTCCTGGGAGTAATATTTTAGCTTCTTGAACAGAAAAATGTCACACGAGGTCATACCAGATCTGTTCGGTCCTTGGTTGATGACATTAGTTGCGTTTTTGGCCAAAAACTCTTGCAGAACAATAAGAGAAAATTGAACTCTTTCGAAATCAGTCGTGTGGCCGATGCGTTTCAAGTGCAAATAATTGGTCATATCTTTATCAACGTACTTAAAAGATATCTGAGATATCTTGAGCCAACCCTCTTTAAGACACATACGATACTTTTCAAGCACCACACTGTAAACAAAAACGGACTAAAATACGGACATTGTACTGGCAATGGAAACGCCATTAAAATATCCGTACTTTAACGGAAATTCTTCCCCGTAAATTACAGAAAAATTTCCGTTTTTCTGGTATTTGCGGGGGGAAATTTTCCGTTAAAATACGGAAATAGTACTGGCGTCTCGATTGCCAGTACAATTTCCGTATTTTAGCCTGTTTTTTTACAGTGCAGCGTCTTGATCCCATTGGTGTCAGCTTTGTGCGCAGAAATAGGCTGACCAACTCTCCATTAAAAAGTGATCCCAAATTTAAAAAATATGGAAGCGGTATGACAATAAAGTTGTGACACTAGCATCTACATTTCTGTCAGATAATGCAAAGGATATTGTTAAAAGATGGAGCAAAAAAGATTCCACTTATATTGATGTATATAGGCCAGAAGTTGTGAAGTTCTACAATAAAAGAAAGGGAGGGGGGGGGGGGGGGGTTGTCGACAAACATGACCTCTTACCGTCATATATCGAACTGCTATAAAGTGTAAAAAATTGACACTTCGAGTAATATCTCATTATTTTAGTATGCCCATTATTAATTCTTGGTTAGAGTATAAAAATGATGCAAAATGCTGAGAAGTTCCTTTGAAAGATCAAATGAATTTATTGGATTTCACATTTGAAATAGCAGAAGCTCTATCACTCAAAGACCAGTCGCTAATCTGTATCAAGCGTGGAAGGCCGTCATCAAGAGGCTTTATTTTGCCAAAGAACAAAATGAATACTGCTGTTAGGTCTTCTAAAGCTATTAGATTTGATGTAATGAACCATATGATTGAAAGGGAGTGAAAAGCAACAGAGATACAAAATGGAAGGCTGTATGTATAAAAGTACATGTTTTTGTGAAAAAATGAAGTATTTTTATATTTTCAAGCGCAGAAAAACTGTTTTAAAGGATTTCACATGAAATAAACTCATCTTATTTATTATCTTGTCCTTTATATCTTACATAATTGTAAATGTGCACAGAAAATAAAATTGCTCATTCTGCGTAATTTAAGCCCTGGTGTCCTATTATTAGAACACTTTTTAATTAGTTTACTAATTATCGAAATGATATAATACTTCATATTATAGTTATTTATGTCTATTCAAGGTTATTTAATCTGCAATTTATTTTTTATCTGCCTCCAAATTAAATCAGGGCCGAAGGGGTTAAAACTCTATCGGTTTTATTAGTGTTAAAACCCACTGTTATAATTCAGTTTACTGATAATTTACTAATAACTACCAATAACTGTCATTGTTAGTGAAGTTTTAATACATATCATAAGATTTATTGCTTTATTTTCGGAAGCCTAAATTGAATAATGTTCGTAATAATTTTGCACGCTGATTTCTTAAATAAAAAATCAACTTATAAACGCTTTGTTGATATAGCCTGTGATTTCTGTGAAGAATTTTTAATCCAGTTGACATGATATTAAACTAAAAATATACCATATGTCCTGTGTGAAAACTCAAGATATTTATCTTTAATAGCTTTTAATGTAATAGTTGTTGGTTGTAGTTTTAATTTTGATTATAAAAAAATTAATCATCAAACTTAAAGTCTGATTGCTCCGTGAGTTTGATTAAAACTTCAATTGCCACGTTTAAGCACTACCGCGCTAATGTAATTACATTAAGGAGGTAGTGGTTTACGTGAAACATTATGTCATAATCAGGGGTTATGTCATAAAGTTGCCCGTTTGTCCTTATACCCTTAGTTACAGTTGCTTTTTTCTTCAAAATACATTTTCATAATTTAAACTTTTAGCACTAATTATGTACGTGATAACGTTTATTATTCTAATATTCGCATTTGTTTTCACAGCTGATTTACTCTATAAATATGAATGCTGTAATGCCTTTTGTTAAATAACATTGCATGATATTGTGTAATAGTGACATCTGTGAACAATGTAATGCAAAGGTGTAGTGAGAAATAAATTTTTAAAAAATACACTTTTCTTTGAGTGTTAATATGTTAATCAATCAAGCTTGGTTAATTTTATTGTTTTATTCACTAGTCATGATCCAAATAATATAACGCAATAGCCCCACCCCCTTCTCCTTCTCTTTCATTACTGTATTATTTTCATTATTGTACTATCATAAATTCGCTCAATTGCTTCAATTTCTTGGACTTGGATCTTGTAAATATAGAATACTAAAATATACTAAAATAGAAGTCAATTTCTTATACAAAATTTCCGCCCAAGACACTACAGCCAAGTAGATTCCCAACCCTCTATGAATATACGAATTCAGATTTCCAACTGAGCAAAAAAAGGCCCAAACCGGGCTCGAAACCAAAACCCTTGACTTTCTTTGTCAATGCTCTACCGTTTGAGAAACTTCGGGGGTGCTACATGCGATTATATTTATCTTCTGTTCGTACCACTATTTAGAAAAAAAAAAAAAAAAAAAAAAAAAAAACATTTTGTCGTAGATTTCTCTTGCTAATGTTGTCAAAGCGTGTGTAAAAGGTTTTTGTTTTGTAAAAGGGGTGCGAAATAGGATTAAAAAATAGTCACCTGTGGTAGCCCTATATTTGGACTGACGATCGGCGATCATATTTCGCTCCGGTAACCTTATTGGCAATAACATCCGGTCTGCCATGTAGACAATTTGCAGAATAAGTCGCAGGTAATGGAACTCCATTTAAACAATGTATGGTTATGCAGATACACTATTATGTTTTTATCTCAATCATGTTGATTGGTAAAGTTATCATCGAATTTGTATCATCGGTTTGTAAGTTAAAAAACAATTGTGTCTCTATAAATAGCTTTATAATAAATTTAAAAAATAAAGTATTGTCGGTTATTTCTGACGTATATGCATGGATTATGCTATACTATTGACTACGAAATTAATACTTTAATTCACAGTTTGTATCAAGGATTTATCTTCAGCATGCTTGTACTACTCAACCTTAATACTATAAGTTTTGTTGAATTATTACAATTTTGCTGATTTGCTGTGAGTGGATATCACTCCTGTATCGAGTTATCTAATTCAGAATTTTAATGCATACAAGTAGCCTGTGATGATCCTCAGTGGAATAGTCTAATACTATTAGCGTGATATATTAATGAAAGCACGTAATATACTTTACTTCTGACGATTGTGAAGTTGAAATTATAAATATTAATACCTGGGAAGCTAATTGATTGTCCCGACTGTTCACTCATTCGATTAAATTTACCAAATTAAAATTTTTATCCTTGTAGTAAGCTGTTTTAGTTAATACTATCTGTTGTACTTTTCAGTGGCCCATCGACTAATTTACTTTAATTAACTTCAAAGGATTAGTTTTATAAATTGTAATTCAGCCTGTTTCATTGTAATTGATTTGTTGTTTGATGATTCGGTTCGTTAGAAGAGCAAATTCAATTTGAAGGATTTTAGAACAGGGTGCAATGCATCTAGAAATGGTCAAATTTTATAAATAATAATAATTAAAATGATGAATGCTTTATTATTTATCCAAAGCAGCTAGCTATAAAATTGGAATAATTTCGACTGAAATACACCATGAAACTCTCGGAGGTTGGTAGACCGATAGTCAGTGAAAATTTCAGGTTTTGCATTCTTACATATTTTACATTACATTATAACGATTTTCGATATCACGATGAGGCGGTATTATGATTGTGACAAATTCGAGGTAATGCGATGTTGGGTAAAGCAAGCTTAGGTTGTAAAGGTGAAAGATATCTTTCATAATATGCTTGTGAGTAATGCAAATAAATCGTGCACTTTGAATGATTGTCCGAAAATTAAAATTGTAAAATTTGATTCAATTTGTAAGCATATTTTGTCACACTTGATCGGCACAATTGCTCTCTATGAGACAAAATACATACAATTGTGATAATCTTCGGTGGACGGTGTTTCAAATTTATATATTTGAGTAAAAGCTCAAAGTTTCTTGAAAGGTTATAAAGAGTGAAAAAAACTGGCATTCAAAGAAATTAATCTTCTATACCTAGCTCCTACTAGGATAGGGTGCTTTTATATTAGAGTGGCGACTTACGGGACATAAAATTTGATTGGTTGAGACGATTCTAGAAAAAAGCGAATAGCTAAGCATCTTAGAGAGCCTGCCAATATCGCAATTACAGCACCTAGAAGATACAGTGTGGAAAACGACTACAAAATAGTGCTAAAAAATTGAATCCCATAAATGTGCAACGATGCTGAATAACAAGATGTCGATCGTAGCGCCATCGTAGTGATTTAAAAACGATAGTCATTCAAAAAGAGACTCTTTAACCTATTTCACGTCATTCCTTAACTAAATTAGCTTATAACAGACTAAAATATCTTATATTTATAGTTTCCGATATTTAACATTCTATAATTTTTGAAAACACAGGGTTTATATTGAAAAGAGTTACGAGATGGCGCTCGTATCAGCATATTGCCGCTGAGCATTGTTGGAGATTCATGGGATACAAGTTTTTAGCACTTTTTAAAGCATTATAGGAATAGCCGTTTTCCACACTGTATCTTCTAGGCGCTGTATCGCAATGCTAATGCTTATTAGCCTGTTCGCTCGTATAATGGAACTCGTCAAAGCGAGAATTGCTTAGTTTTGGAATGCAGGTTTTCCATAATTTGAACAAACGCGTTTCTCTAAGAACAGTCTGAGCATGTACCCTGTGCGTCTGTCGCCACTTTCACATAGACGCACCCTTATCGAACTATCGCCAAGTTCTAAGATGCATATTGGCCATAGTTTTGAGCTGCCACTCTCATATAAAGGCACGTTAAATACTAGAATAGACCTGAAAATCTCCTCTCAGAAATGACAATACTTTTCGGAGAAGTAAGCAAGGCGTGATTGATTAACACCTCGGCAATCTTCCACCATTTTTTTCGCCTTATTTAATTGCAGAATTCGCAGGTCCAAAGCAAAATTTTCTTTTCGAAAAAAATGGTGGAATTTTGCCCAGGCAGTAATCAGGTCCTAGTAGTACATTGATGCATATTGTAATCGATAATTGATTCATATCCTCAAAATATTTTTTTCGGTTGTTTAAAAGTCCTGTCTACTAACAAATGTATTTGCGCCAAATGATTATTTTTAAAAATACAAAATGAAAAAAATGCGAAATAAATTTGCCTTCTATTGCAGCTTAAAGCATCTTTTTTTCCAGTCAATAATTTTCAATGTTATTAATTGTTTTACCAAAATATTTTCAGAGTTTAGATACAAGAAATTTTTGGTCATCGATAGGGTGAATTTAACTCATTCATAGAATCGAGAGAATCGTCCTTCCCACAAAAATCTGCCCTTGGAGTCGTTGATCGATTTGCCTCAACATTCATTCATTTGTGAAATTGCGTTTACTAAAATGAAACTTTTGCATTTGTTGCACGTTAGATGTCTGTCTATATAGACGCTTATATACTGCTCTAAATTTTCTCCCACACTGCTTATTTCTTGCGCTAACGACTGCAAGCGCGCATGATAGCGAAATAAGAAAGTAACATCGCCGCAAAAGATAAATTACATCTCCCTTGATTGATTCTTTCTCTTAAGTTGCGAAAGGGGGAGGTTGCTATCGATAAGCAGCCGTAATTCTCTCGACGGGAAGATTTATTTTCCGCTCTTACCCCTCTTAATAACAGGGGAGAATAAGAATGAACGAGACTTTCGTTAACCCAAATTTATATTGCATGCATGGAGTGTAAGGAGATACAAAAAGGAAATGTTTGCGCCTGGTTATTGCTTCATATTGGGTGTTATGATACTTAATTGGCTTATGATACTTAAAGAGGCAATTGATTACTCTTGTTCTCATTAGAAATGTTATCGTGATGCACAGGGTTCATGTTTGGACCTTATTGAGAGAAGATGGTGTTTTAAATGTCCTTTATTGACGACCAGGGTATGAGTTACAACAATTAATCAATTTTTTAATTAATGGGTCTCATATCTTGTAAAAAGTCATTGTGCCTGTGATAAGCACCTCTGTTTCGTTGGCTTGTAAATTAACCATTGGAATTTCGTAAAATTGCATGTCGGTGGCCTCATCTTCTTTACTTCTTACAAAATCACAAAATAAATAATAATCATAGATTAAACTAAAAAGTATACATAGTGTAGTTAAGACAACAATTAACCCAAATTTATATTGCATGCACGGAATGTAAGGCGATACAAAAAGGAAATGTTTGCGGCTGGTTATTGCTTCATATTGTATGTTATGATACTTAATTGGCTTATGATACTTAAAGAGGCAATTGATTACTCTAGTTCTCATTAGAAATGTTATCGTGCTGCACAGGGTTCATGTTTGGACCTTATTGAGAGAAGATGGTGTTTTAAATGTCCTTTTTTGACGACCAGGATATGAGTTACAACAATTAATCAATTTTTTTAAGTAAGGGGTCTCATATCTTCTAAAAAGCCATTGTGCCTGTGGTAAGCACTTCTGTTTCGTTGGCTTGTAAATTAACCATCGAAATTTCGTAAAAGTGCCTATTGGTGACCTTATCTTCTTTAGCTTTTACAAAATCACGAAATAAATAATGTTAATAGATTAAACTAAAAAGTATGTACAATGTAGTTAATACAACAGAATTATTCACAATAATATTTTTCCCATGTTGAAACATATTTGTTTAAATTTATATATGTTCACCATTTTTAATTACAGTTTTGATAACTCTATATGGTGATAGCCATAAACCTGCAATAAAATGATCTAAAGACTATATTTTATGGAATATGTGAACATTATTAACAATATTTAAAATATATATTACATATGGTATATGATTTGCTTATTATTTCTACATATTTACATACGTTTTTTTAAGTTGATTAACTCTGAAATATTTTCATCAAACTGTTGTAATCGCATATCTCGATAACATATCTCGGTTTCCTTGCTTTTATTTTATTTTATTTTTTTTTATTTTAGCAATTCAACATTATTAAAACTTACTTCAAACAATAACTACCCATACATTGTAATGTTCCGAAATATTTTTGTCTCTTTGCAAAACAACCGTCTCTGTTACTCATATTAATTTGAATAGGGAACTTGAATAGTTGTCATCAATAACACATCGACATTTCTACGAGACTGACTTAATTTATGCACTTATCAAAAAATTACTACCTGCACACCATGCTATTACTGGTGTGTTCCCATAAAATAAGTATAAACTGTATCCTTAACTAAATTAAATTCGCCAATTCGAATTTTTAACCTCGTAAGAATATAGCAAGATTTACTTCCTCTGAAATGTTTATGTGTGTGTGTACTCTTATACGCACATGTGCATGTGTCTGTATATTGTTTTCTGAAAAGAACACTGTTTTTGAATAAGATTGGCAGGAAGGTATGTCAAAGACATTTGCACCTCGAAGCCAGTTTTTGAAATTTTGTGTGCAATTTTTGGCATTTTGCTGCAGTTTTTCCACATTAGTAAACAGGAAACCGGTTTCACTCTTTTGGTCCAATATCGTAAATTTTGTTCACGTTGCCTTTTCAATAAATTTTATTCATCATTCGCGCAGTAATTTTTAAAATTTTTCAAAGTTTTTTTTTTTTTTTCAAACACTTTTTTGTGTTTCGTGGAGAAAATTTTTAACATTGATAAAAGGAATTCAGTTTCAAACTTTTAGCCCAATATAGTAAATTTTGCTTTTTGCAAATTTTGAATTTTTCGCGGTTTTTCTATGTGACTTTTAGCTTTTTTTTCGCTCCGCCGCGATTGTTTAACTTTTCCTTCCTTTTAAACTTAAAGAACTCTCTAATAAATGCTGCTACTGTCATGATTACATTCAAGTCGGAAGAAATGCAAATCGGTTTCTCTAACAACACGAACGACGATGCTGAAAATTTTAATTTTATCTGGGTTGAAATAAAAATTCATAATAATAGTCAATTACATATTTGAATGTCTATTCGAAAGGAAAATGAACTCAACACGGCCTTCACGTAAAATAATCAAATAGTTCACCAATAAAATTGCATTTGAAAAAGCACACATATCGATCACAAAAACACTTATGGGGTTAAAGATAATGACATTTTACAAATTTTTATGCAATTTTTTAAATCAATGATACGAAAAGTAATAAATCTCATTTTAAACGCACTTTTTATAATGCATGATTATCTGTTAATTAAATTTTATTCATTGTTTAAGAAAATAGTCTATACTGTGTATATCTATTGGTATTACATTAACATAGATTGTACTCACTCCGCGTAAATTACTGTTCTAACATTGTGAATCCATTAATGACGTAATCACTTCTCACGTTATAGTACATCAGATTGGCTAGTTTATTAGACGATCTTCTTCCTCCTGGTATTACACAATACAAAGCAATCGACTACTAAACATTATCTGTTTAAGCATCATTTTCGCAGTTCTAAATTTCACAAACGGTTTCGATCTGAATTCCCCTATTAAATCTAAATAGTAACATGTCGCGATTATTAGTGCAAGAATTCCTAAATAACCCCTAATTTGCGAATCGCATCGAGGATAAACTAGTAAAACATATATTTGTATAAGTCATTTAATTAGTTTTAACACAATCATATATAATTTTTGGGGATTAATCACAAATTATATATTCATACATTGTTTTTTATAAGAAGAATATTTATTTTTCAAAGAATTTTAAAGGGCTCTTTTTCTTTTATTTCCATCTTTTAAAAGTAAATTGTCATGTTGACCACTAATGTAAATATTTTTTTTTTTTTTTGTTTTTTAAGTTATGAATTTTTTTTTAAGTAAATTAAATTAAAATCGTTATTTAAACTATGTACATATAAAGAATTTTTTTTTAATTCCTGTTTTGTTTCCTTTTTTTTTATAATTATTATAACTCATTCTTCAATTTTATTAGTTAATGTTGTAACATAATTTTAAAAAATGTATCACAAAAGAACATATAAACAATGATTCATTTAACTCGTGCTCTAAGGAGAAAAAAATCTCATTTATGTGAAACTGCATATAAACTAATTTATAATTATTAAAAAAAAAAAAAAAAAAAAAAAAAAAAATGGAAGATAGAAAGAATATATTTTTAAAATACAAGAAAAGATGACATATATTGCTTTAAAAAAATTAGAAAACAAATTTATAGATTAATTACGTAAACCATTCATATGGTTAGAGCAAAAAATATCCTAGAAATAAATAGTGTATTAGGAAAGTCCTTGAAAAGTATGTCACACAGAATGCACTAAAAAAGAATACATAGTGAATGCGTTCAACTTATGCTCTAAGTAGAAAGAAAATGTAATATATCTGAAAATTCATATAAACCAATTTCCGCTATATTTCAAAATGTATCTAAGCCAATTCCTAATAGTTAGAATATCTACTTTAAAAGAAAGAAAATAAAAGAAAGAAATATCAGCTACGTGTGCTTTCGAAAATGAGCAACATACGATATACATATTTAATTTTCTTATCTAATGGCTATAATGAAACTGCAAAACAAGCCTATTGTACATTTTTGTGCCAGTAAGCTAAAAAAAAATCTACGGAAAAAAATAAAAGAATATTTTTTTTAAATACAAGAAGCGAAAATCATTACTTTCCAAAAAATATTAAAAAACTTTAAAGACTGACTAAATTATTTATCCAGCTAATATAATCAAGGTCACTAAATAATGCATAAAAAATATTTCGTTCAATTGATATCCAAACAGATAAACAATTATAACATACTTTAAAATGTATCTGAATCAATTTCTAACTGTTAGAATATCTATTTGAAAAAAAAAAAAAAAAAAAAAAAAAAAAAAAAAACAGAAAGAAAAAGAAAACAAAGAATGATCAGCTACGTGTGCTTTCGAAAATCAGCAACACAGATTATTTTATTTATTATTATTTAATTTTCTAATCTAACAGCTCAAATAAAACTGAAAAACAAACCTATTGCATGTTTTTTGCCAGGAAGCAAAATAAATCTACGGTAAAAAAAAAAAAAAAAAAAAGAATGTATTTTTAAAATACAAGAAACGAAAGACATTATTTTCCAAAGAATTATTAAAGTAATTTAAAGACTAAATAATTTATCTAGCTAACATAAAAAATCCTCTATCAAGATCACAAAAGGCATAAAAAATATTTTCCTCTTTATATATAAGCCTCTATCAAGGCATAAAAAAATATTTTATTCAATTGATACAAAAACTGATAAATAATTATAATGTACTTAAAAACATATCTGAACCAATTTCCAATAATTAGAATATCTATTTTAAGAAAAATAGAATAAAATAAAAATCAGGTACGTGTGCTTTCGAAAATTAGCAATACATCCTCCTATGTGTGTTCAATTTTCTCATCTAATATCTAATAACAAAACTACAAAATAAACATAATGTAAATATTTTACCAATAAGCAAAAAAAAAAAAAAAAAAAAAAACCTACGAAATAAATAAAAGGATATATTTAAAAAATAAAGAAACGATAAACATTACTTACCAAAATATTATTAAATTAATTTAAATACTTCTAAATTATTTATCTGGCTAATATGAGAAATACCCCAGCAACAAGTAATGCTAGATAAAAATCACAAAAGATTGTACAAAAAATATTTCATTCAATTGATGCTCAAGTAGATAAGTAATTAAGACGCTGAGAACCGGAGTGGGATGTCCCACATTTTTTGCGATGAATGAGTTTGAAGTCCTTTATGTAGGATCTCTATCAAACCATTGAATGTGATGCCATCTATTGGCTATATGGGGATTTTTTTTTTTTTTTTTTTTTTTTTTTTTGCTAAGAATGAGTTTGAAGTCTCTCATGAAGGATCTCTATCAAACCATTGTATTTCATGCCATCCATTGGCTATATAATGATTTTTTTTTTTTTTTTTTTTTTTTTGCGAAGAATGAATTTGAAGCCTCTTATGTAGGATCTCTATCAAACCATTGTATGTCATGCCATCTATTGGCTAAATGGTGATTTTTTTGTTTGTTTGGATGTTTTTTTTTTTTTTTTTTTTGCTAAGAATGAGTTTCAAGTCTCTTATGTAGGATCTCTGTCAAACCATTGTATGTTATGCCATCTATTGGCTATATGATGATTTTTTTGTTTGTTTGGATTTTTTGCGAAGAATAAGTTTGGAGTCTCTTATGTAGGATCTCTATCAAACCATTGTATGTCATGCCATCTATTGGCTATATAGTGATTTTTTTGTGGAGAATGAGTTTGAAGTCTCTTATGTAGGATCTCTATCAAACCATTGTATGCTATGCCATCTATTGGCTGTATGATGAATTTTATTAATTTTGAAATAATTCAAGTGATAGAAACAGTTTAGCATATCAACTTCGATAGTGGTTGGTAGTGCAAGAGTGGATCAAGTGGTTTAACCCTCTCTGTGACTGCCAACTTAATCACCATACGCTTTGCTAAAGATGCTTAGTCTTCTCTGGTACTGGCAGAACTGGCCTAAAAGTGTTTGAGAAATATTTGTACAAATTTTGGAAAGCATTTTTCTCAAAATCACATCTGGCGAAGTTAGCAGAGGTCTGTCCAGACTTTTTTCTCAGTATTTTTGTGAAATTGTGAACAAATTTTCTTATATTTGTGAAAATCCTAGCCATATTTATTTTAATTTGAAATTATCATTATATTCAGGTTTGTGTAGTATCTAATTCTTTGTGTATAAAAAAGGTAAATAATATGTTTTTGTGATGAGTTAAGCTGTTTTGTGACAAGTCGTATTTTATTTTTAAATGATTAACTTTGTGCAAGATTCAGTTTGGAGGTGGAAAAGTTTTGTGAGAGGTCTAGTTTTAAGACATACAATTTTGTGAAGGGTCGTGTTTTAAAATGAGAATTTTTGTGAAGGGTCCTGCTTTAAGATGAGAATTTTTGTGAAGGGTTCTGTAAATATATATATTTCAAAATCGGGTGCATGTTCTATCCAAAATTAGCAACGCATCACATGTATGTATTTAATTTTCTCATCTAATATCTGTAATAAAACTACAAACCTGATGTAAATATTTTACGCATTAGTAAAAAAAACCTGCGAAAAAGAAGAATATATATTTTAACTACAAGAAAATACATTGCTTCCCCAAAAAATATTAAATTAATTTAAAGACTGACTAAGTTATTTATCTAGCTAATATAAAAAATATCCTAGCAGCAAACAATGTCCGATAAATATCACAAAAGAAAGTAGAAAAATATTTCATTCAAACGATGCACAAGCTGATAAATAATTGTAATATACCTGAAAATGTATCGAAAACAATTTTTTCGAAAACACATTATCCTATACGCATTTAATTTTCTCATCTAAAATCTTCAATAAAACTACAAAACAAAACAAATGTAATTATTTTACCAATAAGCAAAAGAAACGTACGAAAAAAAATAAAAGAATACATTTTTAAAATACAAGAAAAGACATACATTGCTTTCCAAAAAATTATTAGATTAATTTAAAGACTGTCTAAATCATTTATATAGATGACATAAGAAATACCCTAGCAACAAATAATACAGGAAAAAAGTCACAAAAGAATGTATAAACAATATTTCGTTAAACTGATGCTCTAAAATAAACCAAAACCTACTTCTAATCTTTGTATAAAAATATTCCTTTGAATATACCGATTTAACGAATAATCTCGATTTAACGAACAAAATTGCTAGTCCCCGAACGATTTGTTAAATCGGGCTTCGACTGTATATATTTTTAAGGAAAGAGAAAAAAAAATCTTACACGGGTGCTTTCGAAAACACATTATCCTATACGCATTTAATTTTCTCATCTAATATCTACAATAAAACTACAAAACAAATCTAATATAATTATTTTACCAATAAGCAAAATAAACATATGAAAATGAAAATAAAAGAATACATTTTTAAAATACAAGAAAGGACATACATTGCTTTCCAAAAAATTATTAGATTAATTTAAAGACTGACTAAATCATTTATCTAGATAATATAAGAAATAATCTAGCAACAAATAATACGGGAAAAAGTCACAAAAGAATGTATAAACAGTATTTCATTGAACTGATGCTCTAAGACAACCAAAACCTACTTCTAATCTTTGTATTAAAATATTCCTTTGATTATCCCGATTTAACGAATAATCTCCATTTAACGAACAAAGTTGCTAGCCCCGAACGATTTGTTAAATCGGTCTTTGACTGTATATATTTTTAAGCAAAGAGAAAAAAAAGTAAAATCATATACGGGTGCTTTCGAAAACACATTCTCCTATACGTGTTTTTGATTTTAAAAATGTAATTATTTTACCAATAAGCAAAAGAAACGTACGGATGAAAGAAAAAAAAAAGAAAAAAGAGAATACATTTTTAAAATACAAGAAAAGATATACATTGCTTTCCAAAATATTATTAGATTAATTTAAAGACTGTCTAAATCATTTATCTAGATAATATAAGAAATACCCTAGCAACAAATAATACTGGAAAAAAGTCACAAAAGAATGTATAAACAATATTTCATTGAACCGATGCTCTAAGACAACCAAAACCTTCTTTTCATCTTTGTATAAAACTAGTCCTTTGATTATACCGATTTAACGAAGAATCTTGATTTAACGAACAAAGTTGGGAGTCTCGAACGATTTGTTAAACCGGGTTTCGACTGTATATATTTTTAAGGAAAGAGAAATAAAAAAAGTAAAATCATACACGGGTGCTTTTGAGAACAAATTATCCTATACGCATTTAATTTTCTCATCTAATATCTACAATAAAACTACAAACCAAACCAAATGTAATTATTTTACCAATAAGCAAAAAACCTACGGAAAAAATAAAGGAATACATTTTTAAAATACAAGAAAAGACATACATTGCTTTCCAAAAAATTATTATATTAATTTAAAGACTGTCTAAATCATTTATCTAGATAATATAAGAAATACCCTAGCAACAAATAATACTGGAAAAAAGTCACAAAAGAATGTATAAACAATATTTCATTGAACTGATGCTCTAAGACAACCAAAACCTACTTCTAATCGAAGATTTATCGTTCGCTTTCTCTCCTTAATAAAGCACTGAAAGATTCCGGACGTCAAAATTTTATTTATGGTTTCAATACAATGGAAATAGTAAATAGGCGCGTTAACATGTAATGAAACTTAAAGCTCGTCCCACTATAATCGATGTCTCGGGGTAAATAAAATAAGAAAACGTATTAAAGAGAAAAAATAAGGCCTTTTCGCTTTAATGTCGATTAAAATGTTGTTGCTGTTGTTGTTTATCCCTTTTTTGTCATGATTAGAAACATAAGTGCCAAGAAGGTTTTTTGGCTGCAAGTTTTTTTTTTATACAAAACAGTAGATGATTTTACTGTGTTTTCTTTAAATATAGTTCAACTACGAGGGTGGTTCAATAATTATTGTCCCTAGTGTATATAAAATATTTGTACTGCGATGGTTGTTGTGGAATATTGAAGCGTAATGTCTTAGATGCCTATATGCTCAATTTCAGAACCGTAGCTGCTATATTCACATAGTTTTGGAGGGGGGAGTGGGGAAGGGGGGTGAAAGGCTGATTTTTAGCTTATGGGGCTAGATTTGTGACAGCGGATGAGACGTAACTACTGTCGTTTGGACTCGAGATCATATTAATGTAGCCACATCTCATCCACCGTCACAAATGTAGCGTCATAAGCTCCAAACCAGCATTTCACCCTCACCCCCCTTCTTAAAAACTTCCCCCAAAATATGTCTTTAAAACTTCACCCCTCCTTCCAAAACAATGTTAATATAGCAGCTACAGTTCTGAAATTGAGCATATAGGCATTTAAAAGATTAGGCTTCGATATTCCACATCAACCATCGCAGTGCAAATATTTTATATACATTAGGGAAAATAATTATTAAACCACCCACGTAGAATTGAAAGTAATTATGTATTATTTGTGCATGCATAAACATCACTTATGAAAATAAGAAGCTACAATTCTGATTATGAATTCGTTACCTCAACAGCAAGACTAGCCGCAACGCAGTAGATAGCAGCACTTTCGGCACTAGATACATTTTTAACACTTTTAGTCTTTTGACATTACTGTTTTCCTTCACTGAAAAAAAAAAAAAAATGGTTTCTCAAAATTGAGTAAACAGCACTCAATTTTAAATACCTCATGTACTCAAAATAGCTCCGATCCAAATGTACTCAAAATTGAGAAACACATGTACTCATTTTTTATTAAATGGGTGTGTTCAAATATAAACTGTTATGTACTGCCCTCCTGAACCTCCCGTTTACTACAGACTATAATAAAAATGTACTGACATTTATTGCCCGCTCAAAATTATTAACAAGAAACATTTAATTATTTATTAAGGAAATATAGCAAAACTATTATCAAGAAACCCAAATCTAATATTTTTATGACAAGAGCATTTGTTTTCACGCATTTATAATTTATTTAAAATACTGCGCATAATTTAATATTTACGTTAATGAACATCTTTTATGCCTTTACGAATGAAATAAACCCTTACAAAGTATGAAATTATAGTTTCGTTTGGATTTGATAAAATGTGATGATTCAAAATTGAGAAAGCATAGGCTCATTTTTTATGAAAACATACTCAATTCGATATGAGTACATCAATTTACTCATTTTTGAGTACTTCCTTTTTTTTTTTTTTTTTTTTTTTAGTGTTTGTATGAAAATTTGATTCAGAATTTCCAATGCAAATTTTGAATCATCATATTGCGTGCTTTTATGACATCACTTTGTATTTCTGAAGGGTAATTAGACAAAGTAACCTCATAAAGTATCGCAAGAATTATCACTAAAATCGAAAAAGTAAAACAGTACCTGATTAGAGATCAACCTCAGTTTTCCTTTGGTGAAAAATCGTTTACAAATATTGAAATGCAAACGAAAAATTTGAAAATAACGCTGCCATTGGTTTAACATTAACTTGTAAGTGTCTTCGCCTGACAAGTGTAGACTCTTAACACTTTTGACACTTTCAGTCACATATAGACTCATAGAAATATTGGTTTCCTTGGAATAAATATTTGATTAAAACATTTTAATTACATTTTCGTTAATAGCTGATTTGATCGTTAATAGCCTATATATATATATATATATATATATATAGATGGCAGCACCAAAATTTGTATTTTTTCGATAAGTTCTAAATTTTACTTTTTCCAGCTACATTTCAGTTATAATTTACTACACCAGGGGGAATTTTTAGCTATATTTTGACGATATTGTTAAACAGTTTTTAATTAATTTAATAGTGCATTTTAAATATGTAATTACTTTCTATTTATTTTATTTTATATTATATTAAAAGTTATTTAACATTTATTTCAAAATGCATTAACTGCATCCTATGGCATCAATTACTTTGATTTCTTAACTGTTTTATTCACCTTAATCTTTACGATATTTTGGGTGCCATGTGCGCGTGGATTTATTCTAAAATATTGAAATATTAATCGGTATGGTGTTTATTATTTCTATTTTATATCCTATAAATATTTAAATAGGTTTTATTGATTTTTCCATTTCATATTATTTGTTTCTATTCTGTTTTCATTTTTAATCAATTCACTTGATTTTAATGGTTGTTTGGGCACAGGGGAAAATAACTTTTAGCTTTAGCTTATTTTTCTCACAGAAAACAACCATTTTGCTTATATCATTGAATTCTGTGCCCTTGACAACGTAATTCAATATATAAGCATTTCCATTATTTGTCGGTGTCCACTTTCTTATTTTTCTTCCATAATAATTCTTATAATAAATTTAAAAAAAAATTTATACTTACAGCTTTAATTCATAATATTACGGTTTTTGATGGTGGTAGGTTATGTTTAATTAATGGTTATATATATATTTACATAGAGGAGTTAGAATTCAAAATGGCTATGTACGCGTCTTTACATACATGGCAGTGAGAATAAAAATTCACAATTCTTCAAAACCAGGACTTTAACAATATACTTTTGTCAATGCTAATTTTCTTCGTAATAAATATTTGTTTTTAAGTATTTGATTAAAAAAAAATTTAAATGCAATTTTCGTTTCTTTATCGTAATTTTTCGTGTTTCTCATTATCTCATTTCAACAGAAAATCGGCGTATTTTTAACTCAAACATGTGATGTTGCTCTGACCATGAGCGTAACAGTTGCATGCAAGAAATTATTTATGCGTTCATGTTTATACTAAATTATTTGCAGGCAGTGCTTAATTTACGCCGAAGTTCAACGGAGCGCAACTCTGGTGTTTCTTTATTTTCATCGAATATTTAAATATGCACTAAACGAACTAATCACAAAAATATTCACTAAAATAGCAGAGCATATAAATACTGCACGCCGATGCCTAGCGGAACAGTTCCGTACACTGCATTTTGCTGATTGATAAAGAAAAATCCTTGGAGACTAGGATTTTCTGAAAATTATCCACCCTTATTATAAGGGTTATTATATTTGTTTATTATATTTATGTTATTATATTTATTATATTATGTTTTTGCTATTTGTTTATCCATTAGCTTTTATTATATGTATGCATTTAGATATGTAAAATATACCAAAATTTATCTGTTGCTGAAGAAAAAAATTGCTTTAAATTTTGTAAATAATGTATAAACCACAAATAGGTGTAGAGATACGTTACGGTTCTTAGTGGTGCAGAATATTAAGGCTTCAGTACTTTTTTTAGCTCATAGGCTATCAAAGCCTGAGAGCTAATGTGCCCGCCGGTTCTGTATATGTATGTATGTGCATGTACGTGCGTATGTACGTAACGTGATAACTCTTGATAGAAATATCCGATTTGCTTCAAAAATTTTTATAGGTTCATTCTGATAAAGCGCTTCCCTGATTAGTTTTTGGGGGGTTCATTGGTTAAGTATAAAGGGAGGGGACGAGGGCCTAATCTCCCCTTAACTTAGATAAACGAGTTTTTCATGCAGAATCATCGGATTTTCTTCAAATTTGGTATACTGGTTAATTCTGACAAGGCGCTTCCCTAATTAGATTTGAAGGTCCATTGGGTCTAAAGGGGGGAACGGGGGGCTAATACCCCCCTTAATTTAGATAATTGGGTTTTTTTATCCGATTTGCTTAAATTTGATATACCGGTTTATTTCGATAAGGCGCTTTCCTGATGACATTTGGAGTCTCATTGGTTAAGTATAAAAAGGGTAAACGTGGAGGGACTAACCCCCCCCCCCTAATTTATTTTTAGAGGGCATTATTCTTTGAAATAAGGGTATAATATAAAATTAATGTGAACCTGTGAGCTCAATGCCATCAGTTTAACTGGGCAGTTTTCTTTTTTATTGTTTGTTTGTTTGAAATTAAGCTCTGAATGTATGTGATAATGATGATTCTTCTCATCGAGTCATTTTGTATATGCATGGTGTACTTTTTTATATAAATATTAAAGTAATGTAAAAGTAAATGCATATACGTGGAAGAACATTGTAGAAATAGAGACAGCTAAAATATTAATGCATATTTTATATTTATTTTGTATTTTCTATTAATAAGTCTTTATTGGGTTTTTTCCATGTCTTTATTGAACTTTTTAATTAAAAAAATACATATTAACAATTAAATTGAGTAATAAATTTAGGAAAGTTGTGAAAGAAAAATTATTTTATTAAAAGTACTATTATTAATTGTTAAATGTTAAAATTAATAATCGTTTCAAGATTTTTTTCTTTCCTAAGAAAGCAATTAAAAAAAAAACTTTTTTTTAAACGAATAATTAGTACTTGGAATTCATTTAATAATATACAGAATTACAGATATAAACAGGTTTTAATGTCAAATGTTATTAATACCCGAAATTATTCCTCGAAAAAATATATAGAATACAACACAATGAAATACTGATTTATTAACCATAATTATAATTGTAATTAATACTAGTTGTTAATTTATTTTAATGCGATTATATTTTGGCATTTAATTTTCAATTGAACTTAATGTATTTCATTTGCTTGTTGGTAAAATATTGACTTAAAATCTAAGTGTAATAAATTAATTTCTGATTTAAAAGTTCTTTAATGAGATCTTGAAACAATCATTTCTATTTACACCAAAATTTCAGAACAAGCTTATAAATAGTGGTAGAATAAACAGACAATCACTTTTTTTCCCTAAAGCAATTTAAAATTCCATACAAAATTATATTTTAAAAATTATTAATGTGTCAACCATTTGGGAAAAATTGTACAAAAATAATACATATCTAATAGTAGGGGGAAGGAGGGAGAGAGAGAGAGAATATTTTTTAACTACGTATATTGCGCTAAAAATTATTCCTGTATTTTTCTTTTTAAAAATTTGTAAAGAAAATTTAATTACTTTTTGTTGGATTAAGCTAATGTTACTAAAATTATTAATAAATTCGACAGGCTTTTATATGCGAAAAGTCCATTGACTCGTGAAATTGTAGCCGAAATTAGGATAATTTACGTCGAAAAAACTAAATAAAGTTCATGAATGTATTTAACAGAAATCTTTTTTTATTTATTTTACCACAGCTTTTTTAATAGGGCATGTAATGCAATAAATTATACAGTTTTATTGCGTCGTAATTATTATTATTTGTCTTTGTTTATTTTTCTTGAATGTATTTACTTTTTAAAAATTATAATGATTGTGAGTTATAAATTTCATAAAATTATTTTACAAATGTAGATCCTGAATCAAAGAAACATTTAAACCTTTAATTAATGAAAATAATAAAGTTAATTCTTTCGATTGAACTATGTTTTTTGTTGCTAATTGGATTCATTATTCCTTTTGGTTGTATTAACTATGATTTTCGTCTTTTGGTCCCTAATGCTGAAACTAACTTTAATTTGATTTCTTTTTGAGTCTTTTAAAATCCATCTGAAATTTTCATGAAATTGTCCTTGTGGTGCCATCTACTAGGAACGTTTTGAATTAAAATGCTTTCGGACCAATTTTAGGAAGCTATTTCTTAAAAAATAATAAAATCTGACCTATAATACGTTATAGAATAGGTGAAAAGCATGCTTGAATGCCACATGAGCATTTTTAAAAGACTTGTATTAAAATTTAATGAACTATTTTAATTATATGTTTATGTGTCTAAAACTTTTGCATAATCAAACAAGCATAAACTCGTAATGAAACAATCAACTTTGAATTATAATTAGTCTTTCAAAGTTTTATATTGCCATGTTGTTTTCCAATGAATGCTGTTTGCTGGAGAAATCTAAGCCTTCTTGTAATTGCCAAAGGTCTGATTGAATGTTTCGTATGCATCTCTAACAAGCAGGAAATATATTTTCTGAAATAAATGTAAACTTAATTCAAATCAGGTTCATACATGAAAGCCAAGATTTTTAAATTAATATCATAATTCAGTTTTTAAAGTTTTAAAATTGCGATTTTGCTCCTTGCAAAAGAAATATTCTGTACAATAAGTTACGGCTTTAAATTTCTAAATCAGATCCGTATTGTTTTTATTTTTTGCTGCCCTCATCATAAAATACTGAATAAGTAAATTGTGTGCAGCATACAGAAGTACATAATTAACGAAAAACCACAGTTCTTACTAAACAATTTTAAATGAAAGGATAGACGTACGCTGAATGGAGGGGCAGGAGAGAACCAATGTCCCTCCCCCTTTCTAAACCTTTGAAAAAGTTTGATGAATTATAAATATGAAAAGCTCTTTACGATTGTTATTGATCTGTTATTGCATGATTGATGATTGCAGTTTTATTGTATAATAGTTTTATTTTAAAATTTTTCGTTACATTTTATTATAAGCCTTAACTGTTTTTGGACGCCGAGGGTTATCAATTATGTTGATCGACCCTTCCTAACAAAAATTGTGCTTGCGCCCATGATATTTCATTATGCTAATAACTATTATGCAAAACTGTCAAAGTTTTACTTTCTTCGTGAAAAAGAAATGTGTAAATTAACACGTCAGATTAACCACATTAGGCCAAAAATCCGTATTAGAAATCTGAAACGGTGTGCTCGGAGGGGAAGGGAGGCAGCCATCACTTTTGTTGGGGCCGGTCACTCAGCTTCGGAATTCTTCTCCGTAATGTTAAGTCTATGGACTTTTGATGCATCCGTATATTTAAAATATCTTCTTGGAAAATTCATATTTTTAAAATCTTTGTTCTGTGTACTTTTCTTAAAGGATGTATCTTTTTTTTTCTTAGTTTTCAAAATATTTCTAAAACCTATGCTGAATTGTGTTAAAAGCGGTCGAACTGTGAGTAAGATTTTAACATTTCTTGTAAAATTAAATCTATACTTTAGAAATATTTTGAGGACTAAGAAAAAAAAAAGGCACCTTTTAGGAAGTGTACACAAAAAATAGAAGTTAAAAATATTAATTTCCCGAGAGGATATTTTAAATATACGAATGCATCCAATGCCCATACACTTTACATCAGTGAGGAGAAATCGGCAGCTGAATGACCATAACCCATAAGTCTTTTTATTAAATAAAATACTGGTATGAGGTGCTCACAACCATAGTAGACTAAGTCTATTTTGGAAAAAAGTGAGATAGTCCATTTAGAAAGTGCATGAAATCTGTTTCATCCGTTCCCATATTAAACCAAGTCTGTAAATAGATTACATATCTGAGAAAGTATGTAAAAACAGACTTGGTTCACTATAGGGATGGATAAAACAGATTTTAGGCATCTGCTAAATGGACTATCTCATTTTTTTTTTTCAAAATGGACTTGGTCTACCATGGTTGTGAAGCCCTCATATGATAGACCTGAAGTAGCTGATATTTGTCTGATCTATTTGTTTTCTTATATGATGGTGAGGAGGGGAAAATGAATACTTATTATCCCTCCTCACACATGAAATCAAGTTTCTTTTCCAATAAAACTTCACCTTTTTTTATTATATAAAATATTTGTCTGACAGACTGCAATTAATCGCATGTTTTCTGTATGAAAATGTGAAGGGGGTTAATAAATAGCATTTATTGCATTAATGCATTTATAGCATTTATTGCCTTAATTGCATTTCAATTTCTTTTTCTACAAAACTTCCCTCTTTTTATCACATGAAGTACACTGTAAAAAACTGCTGCAATAATTTTGGAGATTCCAGGTAAAGTCACATAAAAAAAACGGTCTTTGCTCCTAGATAAACGGGCTTTTCTTTTAGATAACGGGCTTTGCTCGTAAAACATAAAATTTACGTGATTTGGCCGCTTAGCTGGAAGAAGAGGCATTTTCCGTATATTTTTAAGCTTTACACATGCCCCATAATTTAAAATATTTCTAGAATAGAACAAAGTAAATTTAAATTTGTACATCTGCGATAAGTCATCCCCTTTAATCATTGCTTACTGTTAATTTCAGTGCTTACCATTAGAAACCGTTAGATAATTATTGTTATTATTATTATTATTATTATTATTATTATTATTATTATTATCATGAAATTTTGCAGAATGTTTATATATTCATTAAAATTGTAAAAAATGACATTTTTTTTTATGTAAAAGTTAAAATCTATTCTTTTATATTTTTGCATGATATTTTCATGTATTGTGTAGTATGACTATTACTACTAATAAATAAATTTAAACGGTAGGAGTAATTAATTGTAAAAAACCAATTGCTAAAACTTTCCCTAGAAAAGCACTAAACATTAGAAGTTCATACACAAGAGAGAAAAAAAAAAAAAAAAAAACCTAAAAAAAGTATCAAAACAATATTAGGCCGGTATTGCCATGACATACTGCTACAGAATTAGAGCGTTTACATTTTGAAAATATTCACTAATATTGGCCTGAAATATTCATTTTCATTGCCAATATTTCTGCAGCATAGACGCTTCATTAAAATTATACCCATGTAAAGCTAATATTTAACCAATATTGTTATTTCATCGGAAGTATTTCTGGTGAATAAAATTATTAATACCTATATATCCAAACCAATATTGGTCTGCTCCCAGGGTGGAGATAGTAGTAGTATTTAAAATACAAATACTTGGTGTCTATTTCAATGCACAGCCAGTACTGACAACTTATCCCTTTTTTAACACTTTCCAACAAGTTGAAAAGTGTTTATGCATTCGGTTTGTCTGTCCGTCTGTCCACGCACTAACTCCTGTAAATATACTCGGATTTTCATGCAATTAATAAACGTTATTTAGGTCACTAACGCATCTTTGGTATTATATATGAAGCATGTGGGATTACTGGTTCATTTACAGGGGCATTCAAAATAATTCTATTACATTATGGTATATGGGGGTGAAATCGTTTGCAGAGTATTTTAACGGCATTATGCTATTTAAATGTATTGAAACTGATATAAATCACTGAATTTCACTAGAAGATGATTACGTTAGAATAGGGCATTCGTAGCATTTGTCGTTCATTTACAGGGACATACAAAGAAATCTGTTGCAGTGCTGTCTTTGAGTAATAATTGCTGGAAGTGCGTTTTAAAATTCAGTATGCGCTTTTAAATTTAACTAATTTTTTGCATGTTACTCGTTTTACATAAATTCTATACTTCATATACAGGGCTTCACAAAAGAATTCACGTACCATTATTAGCGGAAATTGATAAAGGGGAATTTTCAACTGAGGTATATATATTTCTTAACTGAACTAAATTTTGGCATGCATGTAGTTAATAGATACAGATCTATATATCATATACAGGGCTGCTGAAATAATTCGGATAATTTTTCGATTGTAGATGGGAACAGCTGAAATTGAATTTTCAAACGTGTTATGCGTTTCCATATAGTAGAATTAGACATAATATTTTAACTTATTAAACGTTGCAGTTTTGTTATGTTATTCTGAACGTCTTGGAAAGTATTTCATAATCTATGCTTGACGCACGAGTTTTTCTTTCTTGTTTAATTTAAAATTAAATTATAAGTAAAACAATGTTTTAAAAACAAGCCTTTATTATAATGTAATAAAAAGAAAGAAAAAATTGAAAGAAAATTGATTGAAATAAATACCTTTAAAAAATAAATTGCGAGAGAATTTTTTATCAGTTTTGTTTTAAAAAAATAAAATGGATATAGAATTTTAAATTCAGCTTCCTGGCAGGAAAAAAAATTGATCAACGTCCTCGTGAGGTTCGAACCAATATCCATTCACACCCTGCGTAGAACTGAAAGATGGAGCATTTAACAACAATGCCACGGTTCGATTGAAGAACATCAGCTTATTTCTGAAGCAATCGATGGCATTTACGTGATCACATACGTGGTGATATTTACGTTACGTTATTTGTAGCATAGAAGCATAAAGTAAACTTCCACCTAAGTCTGTTAATCTTCAAGATTTGCGAAATCGAATTGTGGAAACCAAGAATTTTTTGATTAGGGATAAATCGCTCGTGTGCGGCGAAATATAGACTTTGATATCAATTTTTAATCTCTGTCATGCTACAAAGTGTGCTTATGCTATATTATATTATAAGCTTATTTATATTATAAGCTTAATTTATATTATAAGCTTATTATTATAAGTTAGTTAATGTAACTTACCAAAATTTGGAGATTCCTATATTCGATGATGGTCAGAATGTGTTCCTACCTTATACAGTTTGGATGAAACAAATTCTTGAATTTTGCTCTCTCTTTTTGACATGTCTCCAGACCTAAAACCCTGCGGTTTTTAGATACCGGGCTACAAAGTAAACTTCCACCTAAGTCTGCAAACTTCAAGATTTGCGAAAGCAAGTTGTGGAAACCGAGAATTTGTAGACTGGGAATTAGTTAACTTGTGTGCGCCACGATATAGACCTCGTTTGGTCTTTGTCGCGCTACAAAGTGTGCTTATGTTGAGTTAATGTAACCTAAAAGAGGATAGACCAAACCTTGGGGATTCCTGTATCCAGTGATGGTCAGAATGTGTTCCTATCTTATACAGCTTGGATGAAATAAATTCTTGAATTTTGCTCTTTCTTTTTCACATGTCTCCAGACCTAACCCCTGCGGTTTTTAGGCACGGGGCTATAAAGTAAACTTCCACCTAAGTTTGCAATCTTCAAGATTTACGAAATCGAATTGTGGAAACCGAGAATTTTTAGACTAGGGATTAGTTAATTCATGTGCGACGAAATATTGACTTTGATATCAACTTTTGAACTTTGCCTCGCTACAAATTGTGCTTATATTGAGTTAATGTAACCTACCAAAACTTGGAGATCCCTGTATCCAATGATGGTCAGAATGTGTTCCTATCTTATACAATTTGGATGAAATAAATTCTTGAATTTTGCTCTTTCTTTTTGAAATGTCTCCAGATCTTACCGTCTGCGATATTTAGGTACGGGCCATAAAGTAAACTTCCACCTAAGTCTGCGATCTTCAAGATTTACGAAATCGAATTGTGGAAACAGAGAATTTTTAGACTGAAGATTGGTTGCTCGTGTGCGGCAAAATATAGACTTCTCTTTTGATCTTTGTCGCACTACAAAGTATGCTAATGTTGAGTTAATTCAACATAATAGACGGTAGACCAAACCTTGAAGATTCCTGTATCCAATGATGGACAGAATGTGTTTCTATCTTTTACAGTTAAGATTAAATAAATTCTTGAATTTTGCTCTTTCCTTTTTGAAATTCGCTGAATTACATCTGGTATGTAGATTGGATATGAGGTTAAGGTTTCTGGACACCCAGCTTCGGGATTCTCCTCCGTAATGTTAAGCCTATGAACTTTTGATACATTCGTATATGTAAATTATCTTCTTGGGAAATTCATATTTTTAACATCTTTTTTCTGTATACTCTTCTTAAAGGATGTCTCTTTTTACCCGACTGCCAAGAAGGGTTATGTGTTTCACGCATATCTGGGTATGTGGATTTCTATATACCCTCGAAACATCCCAACGGCTGGATGGGTTTTAATGAATGAGGTCTCTATGTATTCGTCTTAACCGTCCGATGGTTATAGGCTAGGTTTTGTTTTTATAAATTCAAAATGGCGGCCGTAAAAAACAAAATGTCGGTAGAGACGAAAAAAATTTTTGCGCACCCTATTGAGTGGCCTATCATTGGATAGGTCTTTCAAAATGAAGACGATGTTTCATTGACTATTTTACTGTCAGAAGCTCCGTTTAAATATTACACAACGTGAAAGTTGTGTAGGCAGGATCTCTAGCTTTACTGCAACTCTAACCTTCATAGACATCTATAGGTCTCATCAAAACAGTGTTTATAGATAGGAACTAACAATTAAACACAACTTAAAAGTCATCAATACAAGTAAATAATAAAAAATAGGTAATATAAAAGATAGTTTCACACTGATGAGAAATAATTAATTAGTTCGCTTTTTACGGAGTCGGGTTTTTTTTATAAAGATAAAATTTAATTTTTTATATAAATTTAATTTTTACTTGTTTTCTTTGTTTACAAAATATTTCTAAAATCTACGCTGAATTTAATATTTTATGTATTAAAAGCGGGCGAACTGTGAGTAAGATTTTAACACTTCCTAAAAAATTAAGTCTATACTTTATAAATATTTTGAGAACTAAGAAAAAAAAAGAGACATCTTTTAGGAAGTGTACTTGTACACAAAAAATAGAAGTTAAAAATGTTAATTTCCCGAGGAGGTATTTTAAATATACGAATGCATCCAATGGCCATAGACTTTACATTAGTGAAGGGAAATCGGAAGCTAAATGACCAGCCCCCTTAATGTGAAGAAAATCAAAATTTCATCTAAAATAATCTTTCCTTGCGCACTTTATTTACGTGCATACATTTATAGACCATAATCAAATAAAAAGTTCCATAAAAGTAAATAAAGATGGTTTGAAAATAAAGATTTTTTTTTCTTATTATTCAAAATATTGCTCTATAAATTTGTTCAATTGTTAAAAATTTTTCAATAAAACAACTCAGTCTGAACTAACTCACAATTTCATCCCCAATTCCCTATAAAAAGCCGTCCCATATTTGCGAATCAAATTGTTTCTAAAAATATTTTAAAGGTTTTATTACTCATAAAAATTTTTAGAACGTAAAATAAAAATTTTAAAGAATAAAAATAATCTTCATACACCAATTTCTTCAGCAAAAATTGATTCTACGCCGAAAAGCAAAATATTTTTATTTAAAAAAGAAAAATAAATACAAAATCTTTAAAATAATCTTTTACTTTATAATTCTTTTCTCCGAGAGATAATATTAATTTTTCGGTGGAACTGACAGCATATCAGTCTCTTGTGACAATTATTGCTTTTTATCCCACCAAGAAATCCATAATAAAAGAATCGAATGAAAATAATAGATCTCATTCCCCCATCTATGACATTTTCTTCTTGCTCATTGATTTGAGAATACTTCCAACCAAGCCTCTGAGATTGCCTCGAATAAAAATCGAAATAAAACCATACAATTCTCTTAAAATATAACAAAAAAAAGAAAGAAAAAAAACAGCAAAAAAAAAAAAAGAAACACCTCTCCATCTCCTCGTATTCATTGTTCTTTTCAATCAACTCTTTTCACTTCTTAGGAACTCCCTTTATATATATACTTTTTTTTCTTTTCGCACTGGAAAAAAATAGAAAGAAAAAATCTTTTAAAAAACGAAAAAACATCAGCTGAAATCTCGAGCGATTCTACAGAAATCGGTGAAAGCGAAATGTTTTTCTAAACTAGCATCGATCCTATTCACACTGCGATGGATTTTTTTTTCCCTCTCTCTCTTTTTTCTTTTCCCCACCCCTATCTATTGTTTTCTCGGTCTTTTTCTCTACTCATCTGGGGGATGGAGTTACTGTTTTCTCTTCTCTAGGTTATTAGAAAAGTAATTCTGCTGTTCCACCCTCTCGGTGTTTGCTCGACAATTAACACAAAGTTAAAGGTTAATGGTCTATGGCTGCTATCTTAGCTATTTTCGCCTTTGTAACTTCGGTTATTTTTTGGCTCCTTTTTTAATTGAAGTCTCAAATACATTATCTTTTATTACCTATTTTGATTCTTTGAGTGTTTGTTTTTTCTTTTCTATATCAGTTAGTAGCTGTTGTCTCCCCTCTCCCTCTTATATATTGATTTCTTTATTTTTAATGTTTAATGTAATTCAAATCAGATAATCATTTAAAAAAAAATACTAATAATAAATGTTTATTATTTTGACAAAAACGAGATAATTTCAGATGTGTTATGAATTATTATTATTATATCTGTTTTTTATTATTCTTCTTTTAGCAGTATAATGCATTTTTAATTCATCTAGATATTAAAAACAGCATAAATATTTCAAAATAAAATGATATTTTCCTCTATAATTTAAGTGCGTATGTACTGATTGCAAAGTAATTTCTTTAACGTGCTAAATATTTTTAAGATAATTGATTTTTTCATTTATTTCGGAGAAATGTGATTTTACTATTATTACATTGATCCGCTTTTTTCTTTTCATTTATTTTCTTATTTAAACCATCAATTTTAGTACTTTTTGGTGCGTTCGTAATTATATAAAGACGTAGCACCTATAGTCGTCATCTGGTCCGTCCGTCTGTCTGTCCGTCTGTACGCGTATAATAGTGCAAAAACTACCCATATATATATATATATATATACTATATATGGTTTGGAATTTAATATATATAATCGTTGCAGAATTTTTTTGTGCTATTTCCAATTTTATGAAAATTGAATCAAAACTTAAAAGTTATTAATAAAAGTTTTCTTCATTCTATTAAATCCTACCATGCGTAATTAATTCAATTATATCCCATGATATGTTATGATTCTAGGTTTCCATGTTGATGACGTTCTATTTGAGATGGGGTCCTATTAATTCCGCATTACTGAATTTAGTATGTAGAATCGTAATAAATTTTGTATTCATGCATTTTTGCATAAGAGTGCAACCTATTGCACCAAGATCTTGATATTTATAAAACTAGTTTTGTTGGAACATGTTTCGTCTCATTTGCCACGTATGATGTACAATTTCCGACTTTTTTTTTTCTTTTTTTATCAATATATTTTATGAGGATGTCATAGACTGGGGCGTTGGATTTTATATAAGTGGATAAAATGCTTAGCCACCATGGCCTGAATATGATATTTTTCAGGCGCCTTTAGGAAAGATAATTTCTAAGGATACTATTAATTATTAACCAAGCGCCTTAGATTTTAACACTGCATCGTATCTCACACCTACCTAAAACTTTCTCTATAAGTAATAGCCAATAATACTAACGTAAAAGCACATATAGCCGTATACCGGGTGTTCCAAAAAGGACTGATGGATTTTAAAATTCAATAATTTGCAAACGGTGACAGATATTAAAAAAATTCTTGCAGGAGGGTTATGTAAGATGTCAGGGGGTTTTATACTGTGATTCCTGATTTTTGTTCAAATTTCAAACAATAGATGGCGCTGAGAGCATTATGTGCTTAATCTAGATCTAATTTTTGGTACTTCGGGATCCATTCGATGCATTTTAATCTCCTTTTTTCTCATGGAAGAACAGAGAGATAAAAAAATCGAGCCTGGACTTAGTGGTTATTGCTTGCAGCGCCATCTATCGGTGCTATTTGTAACTAAAACTGAGAATCGCAGCATACAAATTCCTGACATCTTACATAACACTCCTGCAAGGATTTTTTTTAATATCTGTCACCGTTTGCAAGTTATTGAATTTTAAAACCCATCAGTCATTTTTGGGACACCCGGTACAAAAAAAAAACTGAATGTTCCAGTCATGAATTAAGGAAAAAGGTTCAAAAGGTCAGTCAGTTCTGATATTAATTGTTAACCCTTCACTGCACGACGTGCCACATCTGGCACATACCTAAAAACACTGTAATTCTTATTATGTGCCATGAATTTAACCAATATGATTTCTATTCCTGATCAAGAACAGTCCAAAGAATAGAATAACACTTATTTTGTCCATGTCAGATGGCTGCATTTGACAAAAAATTAGAATTTGTTTTTCGAGAACAAAAAAAAATTTCGATCAAGCTATTAAGGTAAAATTTACTTTCATTATTTTTACCGAATACTTAAAAATATTAATATAAAAAAGTTGCAGAGTGTTAAGCAGATAAAATTAATTAATTTAAGCTCATTTAGTTGTAAAATTTAACAATACAATATTTTAAAACCCTAAATGTGTACATAGGGCACACGCAATAAAATATCAAATTTTAGCTGAAATTTTGAAATTTAATTTTTTTTTACTATTTTTCCCTTTATTAGACCGATATATAGATTTCAGATAATTTTTTTCATAACAATAGAAAAAATCGTGCAGTGAAGGGTTAAATTACTGTATTATTTTACTGTTTTACAACGATCCAGACATGCCCAGTATCCAGGTTACCCTATTGGACATCTGCGAAATCATAGCCTTGTGAAAACGGAATTTAACAGCTGTTATTTTATTAAGCACCCTTAGGAGTCATAAAGTCTTAAATATGATTCCTCGTGGGCTATAATAGATTTAAAAATAAAAATTGCATGGGCCGCCTGAAAATGTACTTGCCTAACGAATTTATGTCGATTCCATATCATGGTCTATGACTTCTTATTACTCTTTATTTGAACCAGGGACTAACAAAATTAAAAGTGTTAATGATTTTATAATAAATTCAGTATGCATAACTTGTAATTCATTTTTCAGCGATACATTTTACAGTGTAAACCCTTTTACTCATAACTATATTTTATTATTTCTATTTTCGAATTCGACTTTAACTGCATTCGTCCAATATTTTAGATTTATTTCATGCATTACGACTTTAGTTGGTTTCATGCATATCGACTATCATGGATTTCCGAAATATAATAAATCCAATGTTTCTATCTTTCTTCTGCCGTTAAATTAATTATTGCTTTTAGGATTTTTGATGCGTACGTACCTTTACCTGCTCCAAGTTTTACGAAAAATCGATGATAACCAGATTTAAAACAGAAGTTTGGACAGCACTGATCATAAATTTTCAAGCATAGCTTGGGTCTAAAATTATTGAACCATGTTTAGTTTACGCACCATTATACCAGTTAACTCAGTTATTTCCTGTTTACAGGATTACAAATAGCAGGGATTTTTGCATAGAATGGGGAAAAATTGAATTGGGGTGTGTTTCAAGCTTTTAAAGTATCTGTGAAAAACGTCTCTGCTAACATATAAGAGGGAAAATATCTTTAAGAAAAAGCGGCTTTTACTCCTACAAAAATTATCCCGCTTCTAAGTCTAGATTCAGTATTTATCTGCATCGTAACAGAATATATTTAGGAACAGTATACTTAAAATTATTATTAAGTTAGTTTATTTGTTTTTTTATCTACTAAGTGATAAAAAAGAAAAGAAAGTTGATGAAGGAGGTAAAGATTTTCTTGATTAATTAATTTATTTTATTAATTCATTGATTTTTACTTTTCTTTTTACTTTATGAATGAGTAGTCATTTTTCAGCCGTTAAATTGAGTAACTACGTAAATGATGTGGTATTAACATAAGCAAATTACTTATGTTTTTATTATTATTATTATTATTATTATTATTATTATTATTATTATTTATATTTATGATCTACGTTTAAAATTAATCTGTGATATTTTAATAGTTATTGATTTATTTTAATATTTATATGGAAACATAAATTTGAAAATGCATACATTTTTTAAAAGTATTATTAACTACCTGACCCGCCGAGCGTTGCCCGGGTCCGTGATGAGCGACCCATTAATTAACCTCAAATTTGTATGGTTTTATATCTTTAACTCCATTTTATCTGAATTTCTATTTTTAAATGAAAAAATATTGAATTGAAAGTATATGCTACTTGGTATTCTCCGCAATTTGATTTTTTGGAGTCTATGCGCACCGAAAGCGAGTGAAACCGCGACGAAACACTCAGGTTTTTACTGATTTCGTCGAAATTTTCGCACATTTTATTTTTTTTTTTAAAATATTTCTACCCGTCCGAATGTTTTAAAAACTTTTTGTAGGTGATGTAAATCTGTTTTATTTAGATGCTCTAAAAAGGTTGCGTTGAAGTACGGACGTTTAGTTACTTTCAGCATAGAAAAAATATCGTCTTCATGAGGCGCAAAGTGATTTGCGTTCGCCGATGTCTTTGAAAGGGATTAAAATTCATATATTTTTTAACCGATTGCCCCATAGATTAGAAGAAGGTTACAGCATTAAGAACATAATTTTGATTTGTCGTTACTTCTAAAATTGCGCCCTGGAAGGGCGTTACAATAAGGGAGAAAAACGTTTTTCAGAAAAACGATCCTTTATGATTTTTTTTTTTTTTCAAGGGGTTAACTGCAATATTTTTTTGGATTGAATACTGCATTTGAGACATAAGATTACGATCTTTCAGGATATGTTTTCCGTTTTTATCTTTAGTAAGCGGTTTGGCCGATGTAAGTTAATAAATAATGACAAAATCCCCCACTGAAATTGCTTCTTTTCGCCCTTCATTTTCTGCGGATGCGTAAATAAGGCTATTACGCATGCGCGAGAAATTTTCCCCTCTCTGAAAGAACGAGATGAGTTTTTAATGAGCGTCCGTCGCGATTGTTAATTAATAACTCAACTAATTATTGGAATTTTAAAATTTTGAGCCTCATGTGCATTAGGAAACACTTTGAGTTAGCCTCACAAAATTTTTCAGTCTCGTACGTGCCATAGATTTCACTAGCCATCACAGACACATACACACACACAGACAGACAAGAGTGAAACTTCTTTTATTAGTATAGATATTTGTCTACAATTCTTATTCTGGTAAAAATAAAACGGAAATCCATTTGGTCTAAATATTTGAAGTGTTGAAATATCATAAATATCAAAACCTAATAATGTTAATGAAGATTGATATAATTATTGATTATGTAATAAATCTATAGTTTCAAACCATTTAAAATTTTAAAACGTTCCTTTCAATATTATTCATTTTCCACTGTCTTATCACCAATTATTTATTACGAAATACTGATGTTAAACTATTAGTACAGTAGAGGTCACATTCGTCCTTTTATTTTTTTTTCTTTTCATTAAGAAAAATCGCTTAATAATTAAAATTTGAAGATCCACTTTTATATAAATACATAGCATAAACTATCTACTTTAATTTCAAACTAATAACCTCAAGCGTACTTGAAATATCGCACGAAATTAGTAGCCAAGATGGGTCCTATGACTCTCTTTATTTTTGATTAATTAATATCGACATATTGGCAAGTTTTATCTTCGCTGGCAAATTTTGTCGATGATGTTCTGTTTAATTACTTATCTTCCCACCATATTTGTATGATTTTTCCCAGAGCCCTCCTTTTTAGTCTTTTTGAATCATATTTCTTTTCCAGTAGAATAGTGAACAAACATTCTCCAGCTATTAAGGAAATATACTGTCATTGTCTGGCTAATTATGTTATTTCTCATTACATCTTGAATAACTTAAAGAAACAAATCTAAACGCTCGAAACAAGAGATTGATTTTCCCATTCCATGACATGTCTCATTTCGGCCATCTCAATCTAATTGGATTACAGATCCTTTTTCCCCAACCTTACGACTTTCTGGAAAACTCTTCTCCCATTCCTTTTCCCTGACAAAGAAAGATCTTCCTTCTACACATCCCATCCCTCCCCGTTTAAAGTAAAACTTCCTTTACTCCTTTCTCTTCTCTTCTCCAAAACTAAAAACCACCCTTCCCCTTTCTCTCCAAGCAAACAGATCGGGGCGGAAATTAAAACAAATTAATTTGCTAATTCCAGCCGCGGGAAAACCAATTAAAAAAACAATTTGGCGCGTTCTCTGGAGCGCGAATCTTAACGTCAGAGAAAGAAGGAGGGTGGACATAAAATGGCGATTAGCACCCCCCCCCCTTTTGTCAACACGGCCGACGACATGAATAAACATGGCCAACCGTCGGCTTAATTGGCTTCCCCCTTATCGCGCCCGGTAATGGTTAATTAATTACTGGAACGTTGTTTAATTATCTCCCGGCAGCGCCAGACGAGCGAGAATGGAATGTGCTCTTTTCCTTATTATTGCCTTATTATTACCGGCGTTATTGTTAGAGAACCTCGCCAACGTTTTTGTGCAGGCAAAAAGGGAAGTAAACATGGAGTTTATACGGGTGTGTTAAGTGGCAGAAAAATCGCTTAATGGTTTAATGGAATGTAACAGAGGCACAGCATGTAGGCTGGAAAATCGGTAACCATGGCCCGAATCTGGAGCGCTAATATTTGTTTTGGAGTTTGGGAAACACAAAAATACTAGTCAAGTCCTTTTGTTTCCGGGGAGAAGGCTTTACGCTTTGCACATTTAATTCGTTAACAAATACCAATGAAGTGAATTCGTTTGTCTGCTCAAGAAAGTAGAAATGCCGCTTTGTAAAAATAGCCGCACGTGCTAAGACAAGAGTCGATCTGATCTCAATTTTTATGTCCTGTTCAAAGAGCAATTCCGAATCTTTTCCGGATGGAATCTCACTTTTGGATTTGTATGCATTCAAAGATCCGTGAAGAAAAATGAAACCTGTTTAATTAATACAAATATACTTTGTTTTGCTTATTCATCTTTATGTTTTTAGTTATTTTTCGTAGTAATCATTACAGTATTGAGATTAATTATCGGAAGATACATATTTTCTTTGATCAAACTTCTTTTATGACATTGAAAATTCATTATATTGAAAAGGCGGGGTGTCTAAAAAATGACACTTGTCATTTAAAATTCAATAACTCATTATACTAACACGAAATAAGAAATATGTTTATAAGGTAACTCGTATACATTTTGTGTACGGTGATTTAAAAAATAGTTCAAACTTTCCTCGATAGATGGCGCCATGCTGTCTTAACCTGCAAGAATGCTTAAACTAACATGTAACGGCTGAATAAAAATAACTAGCACCAACAACTTGAGTCTAGCATAGGTCTTACTAATTACCAATAGTACTATTTGTACCATTATCCTGTCCTAATCAGCAAAATTTAAAAATAAGCCAGCTTTATGAGAAATAAATTAAATAAAATGTATGCGAGTTCATTACGCTTATTATTTTCTTACTATTATATATATAGTCCACTCTGATAATATGAATATCGTCTTGGCCAGACATTTTCCTCGAATTTCTTAGTGACAATGGACCGTAGTAATTTGTGATTTTTTTTCCCGGTGCTTTATTTGTCCGCCTCCTTTTCTACTTGATAAAGTGCAAGCCTCTATTTTAAAAATGCTGGGTTTAACCCCTTAATTCTCGCTCCTGTCATATTCACGGGCTGTGTCTTTTACTCAAATTGTTTGATTCCCACCAGTTTTATAAAATAGTGAAATTGGCTATATTTTAGTATCGTTTTATATATATATAAACTCGGTTTATGACGTCAGATGCCGCCATCCGAAGAATCTACAAGAGTCTTTTTCCATTTCTTCCGGTCAAGGGTTTTTCCTGTCATTAAATAAGGTGAATATTTCTTTTTCATAAAAGTGGTGCCAATAAGCATTTTGAATTTTTCAACCGTAATTTAATTCGAGCGTTAAGGGGTTAAATTCTGGTTGGAACTTGGATGTTCGTAATCATTTGGAATCCTCTTCAAGTTGGAAGTCTTAAGCTGTTGGACTCCCCTATGTAAAAGATGACCGCAGCTTCCCAAAACGAAAATACTAGCAAATTATTCTCTGATGCTTTCTCATTTATAACTTATGTCAGTATTGGCTAAAATGGTCGTTGCTTAATCGTAACACCAAAAATTAAAATGTATGTTTTCTTACATACGTTTTTTTATTATTATTTCTTTGTAATGTACTTACTTTATCCACGACTGTATTTTTTATATTTTATTTCTCTCCCCACAAAGGTTAAAAATATATACCGGGTGAGACAAAAGACCGTTAAAACTTTAAAAATTCATAAAAAAGGAAGAAATTATGATAAAAAAGTGCGGTTTGCAAGAAAGTGCTCACAAGGTAGTCGGATTTTTTTTAGAAGCCAAAAAAAAAAAAAAAAATAGTTAAAAAATCACATGTAGAGGGCACTGACGATCCGAAACACAATGAACAGGACAACAATATGCTCCATTCATTTGTTCTTCCAATAACAAATGATCAACATGACCTCCAGAATATTCTACGACACAAATGTTGTCCTGTTCATTGTGTTTCGGGTCGTCAACGCCCTCTACATGTTATTTTTTAACTAATTTTTTTTCTTCTAAAAAAAATCCAACTACCTTGTGAGCACTTTCTTACAAACCGCACTTCTTTATCATAATTTCTTACTTTTTTATGAATTTTTAAAGTTTTAACGGACTTTTGGATCACCCGGTACATCAGAATTTTTATAAAATTACATAAATGATAATTAAGCAATTAAAAATATGTTGAAAATCGAGCACTTTCAACTAATGCTCAGCTGTCATCAGTATTTAAAATTTAAACAGTTGTTATGAATTCTACTTGTCCATATCTTGCTCACAAAACCTCCGCTTCAAATCGCTTATCCAGATTCTACCAACACTGCAAGATCAAAAAAGAATGAAATCCGGATGTGCGCTTTGAAGCAAAGGTTTTGTGAGTAAGATATGGACAAGTAGCGTTCATAACAACTGTTTAAATTTTAAATCCTGATCATGGCTAAGTATTAACCGAAAGTGCTCGATTTTTAACATATTCTTAATTGTTTAATCATCTTTTAAGTATTGTATCATTTATGTAATTTTATATTATATTATTAAAATGAATTTTAGCATTCTGAACTAGTTTATCAGAATTTTTCATTAGTTATAAAACAATCTCATATTGAGAGGTTAATATTTTTTCATATCCTTTCAAAAAAATATTTACTTTGTTTACTGGGATACAGTCACAGAAGCACCATCTATGGTCGTTCTAAATTTTCAAACTGTGGTATTTTCACTGTCCATCTGATCATTTTATCTTTAAAAGAGTTAAAGTAGTAGAAATTTTTCGGTATAGCTGGGCATTCCCGATAGATATAAGCGAGTCGATGGGCTTCCCAGATATATATATATATACGAAAGTAAATAAATAACAGCAACAGTATCTACAGATAAGCCTCGAGGTCTATCGCATTGTGTGCTCAAGAGGCCAAGGAAACAGAGAGAGAGAGAGGACATTGATGACCAAACATCTTACGTCAACAGCCAGACATTTTGATGTTCGATGGTCGTAGAAGAAATTTGCCTGAGGCGAGATGCCAGAGTTTGGCGAGATTTCGCGGGTTTTCCCAAAGTGTATTTTAGGCAACAGAAAAAAAGATCTTGGTACTGCCTCCAGCATGTTTGACCAAAGAGGATTTATTCAGTAGTGTGGCCCCATTTTTCTGATATTTGCGAAAGCATATGTGAAGAAGATTTGGGTGTTTGGTTAGTAAGTTTACTTTTTTTTTTTTTTTATCCTCTTTAGAAGATACGTATACAGTATTTAAATGCGTGTTCAATATAGCTATATATATTTTTTTTATTTAAAATATTTTTGAGAGAAAAGTATTTTTATTGAAAGAATCCCCAACGCAATTAAAATACTCAAACGAAAAATAAAATTTTGAAATGTTTCTAAAATGCCATTTATGATGACTAACGTGGTAAATCAAAGCATAAATTTGATCCTAATGTACTTAACGTATTCTATTGAATATACAAATAAAATACGTAAATATATAAAAAATAACGTATGTTAGAAAAAAAAAGTGTGATAAATCCACGGTAAAATATTTCAATCAAAATAAATAAAAGTCTATTCATAAATTATTCAATAAAATATTTTTTAGTTCTTGCTCATTGAATAAGTTTTGGAACTAGGTGAAATTTCATTGTGATAGCACATTTTAATGAGATCACATGTGAGAACTAATTTTACGATACTAACATTCTTTTCTTGAAATCCCTTTCCTAAGTTATTTTTTCTTATTTTAAATCTTTCGCTATAATTTTAAAGAAATTTATTGCCGTTTTATTTATTAAATACATGTTAAAGCTTTTTAATATGTAGCAATTAAAATAAATCTTTAAAAATAATTATTTGCTCCTTTTTCTTTTGTTGTGTAAAGGTTTGTATTTGTGAGTCTGCATGTATGTACACGTGACATCAATAACAAACCTACCTCTTTATAAATACTTTTAAAGATCATAACTTTATATCCATAAATAATTAATTTTCAATTTATGCCTTTCGTCTTATTTTATTAACATGTTGAGTGCCACGTCAGTTACCGGTGACTGACAGTGTAATATATGATATAAAACTAAAACTTTTATGTTGTTTTAAGTAATTGCGGAAAATTTATTCAAAATTTACTTAACTTTTATTTATTACATGATTATATTGCTATACAGGGGGAATCTAAACTCTTGGGCAAAACTTTAAGGGGTGATAGCACACATCGACACAAACAATATCAAATGGAAACTAAGGGTTCCAAACGTCTTCCGTAAGAGATATGTGCCATTAAAGTTTAGGGTCCAAAATTTCAAATGTTTATAAAAAACGGAAAAATTAGTCGATTCGTTTGCGGTTTTCGCTAAAACTATTCTTTATGTCAGTATTTTCTTGAAAACAAATTTTAAAGATAAAGTTCAAAAAATGCCGATAGAAGGCGCTTTAGACTTTGGACTAACGAACAGCTATTTTTTACCGTTATTTTTTTTTATCTCATTAAATGCTTTTAAAAGCTTAGACTTAAATTTTGAGCTCAGGATCTGAATCGTTGGGAGTGGTTAAGTAGCGCAAACTGATCTGTGTTCAGGAGTTGAAATTTGAACCCCCTCTCCCCTCCCCCCCCCCCCCCCTAAATACAGTTCAGTTTGCGCTACTTAACCACTCCCAACGATTCAGATTTTGAGCTCAAAATTTAAGTTTAAGTCTAAGCTTTTGAAAGCATTTAATGAAATACAAAAAATAACGGTAAAAAATAGTTGTTCGTTACTCAAAAGCCTAAAGCGCCCTCTATCGGCATTTTTACTTTTCGAACTTTATCTTTAAAATTTATTTTCAAGAAAATAGTGACATAAAGAATAGTTTTAGTGAAAAGCGCAAATGAATCGACCAATTTTTCCGTTTTTTATAATTATTTGAAATTTTAGACCCTAAATTTTAATGGCATCTATCTCTTTCGGAAGACATTTGGGATCCTTAGTTTTCCATTTAATATTGTTTGTTTTGATGTGTACTATCAGCCCTTAAAGTTTTGCTCAAGAGTTTAGATTCACCCTGTATATACAGGAAGTAAATTTCAATCCGTTAGTAGTGGGCTTTGCAATGCTATACCGCAATACCCGCGCTTAGAAGCGCGGGTATTGCGGTATAGCAGGTATAGCAACGCGCGTGACCTGACGGGGATTTCCCCAAGAATTCGCATGGCACTCAACGTGATTCAATGAATGATTCAATTGAATATATTTCTTATTGCTGTAGAAGTACTTTCCATTATTATTTTGTATTTTCCATTGTGGTTCGAGAAAATTCATCATAATTAAAGACACTTTTGACGTTTCCGTCAGAAAGTAACATCATTGAACGCATTTTGAGGTAAAGTTTGAAAACGAAAGAAAAATGCGCCAAAATGAGTCGAAAACAGCGCCAGATATCCCTAGTGGCGACTTTCAGAATTATTTTTTCGTGGAATCGTTCGTCCCCCGTCTTCTAATTTGGCTCCATTCTCGTCGTTACATGGCATAATACAGAACGCGCCGCGTACTGTCAGTTTAATTATGGCAACTTTGTATACGTGTTAAGGGGCTACTTCACTCACGGGGAAACGTCATCTCGCTAATGTTACTCCTATGGAAATAATTTTGTAATATATCTCGGTAGCATTTCAATATTTTTAAATAATTATTTGCATTTTCTAGCTGAGATCGATCTCTACAAAAACTGTTTTCTACATTATCCATTTTATTTTCAGATTTTTTTTTTTTTTTTTTAATTAAGATACTTTTACTTTCGGAACCGGCTTCGAAAATGAAAGTATTCTTTCATAAAAAAAAAAAAAAAAAAAAAAAAAAAAAAAATTGAGAAGAAAATCGAAAAAGTAAAAAACGACTTTTGTAAAGATCGATCTCAGCTTTTCAATGAAAAAAAAAAAATCGTTAAAAAATATTGAAATGCAACTGAGGTATCTTTAAATATTTCTTCCATAGTATTAACATTAGCGAGCAGGTGTTTCCGCGTGAGTGAAGTAGCCCTTTAAATAATAAATTTAAAAACTTATATTTTTTTAATTAAAAATTATTTACATTTTTCCCCCCTTACAAATTATTAGTTCCCTTTAAGCAAAATAAATCACTGAATATTCCACTCATTTTTTCCCTCGCTGAACGTATACTTTACAGCAGCAACATTAATGTTTAAAATATTTTAATTCAACATTTTTTAAAGTATATTAAAAGAAAACATCATTATAAATGTATTTTATTTCATCATCAGGATTATAGAATGTAGATAACAGTCATGTATTTATAAAAATAATTAATTAAAAATTCATTAAATGATATAAAGCTTTTTTTTTTAATGTAAACGATTTATAACTTAACTATTTGCGATGCGTTCAGATATTTAAACAATCTATGTTTTTATTGTATGCTAAAAAAAAATTTAAATCTGTTTACAAACAACCACAAGTAAATATAAGAAGGACATTATTTGTCTTGGTTTTAGGGTTTAAGCTTCGCTTAAAAAAATCAACAAACACTGTAATACTTAAACAAGCATGTTTTAAACTTATATTTAAGTAGACTATTCAATGTTTATCTTTAAGGTAAATTTAAAAGTTATATATTTATAATATATAAAATGGCTTGAGGAATTTTTTAAAAATTCAATTAAGATATGAACTCCAGATTTTTCTAAAATATGAATAATGGAACTTAAAAATTGTGTTTTTAAAACTGTTGACTATCTTCTTTTAAAATACATGAAAACTGAAGAATAAATAAAGCCTTATTCTTCAATGTTCATCATTTTTAAGGCAATTACAAACAACTTCAGTAAATAATATTTCACTACTTAAGGTAATTTAAAGTTTTTATAGTCTGAGTTATCTTTTCTGAATTATAATCTCTTATGAATAATTTTCTGTTCCTATTTGAATGTTTTTTTTTTTTTTTTTTAAATGAATACTGTTATATGACTTTAAACTATTACATATTTGTTACTTTTCTTTCTATTACATTGTTAAGGGCAGTTGGAAGTCCCTATATAACTACTATGTTAAATTAATGTATTATTTCTCAGAAACTACCAAAGATATTCACTGGAATTTTTTTATATACGTAATAAGAATAATTCCTAATAAAATGAAGTCAACTTTCTAAACAGATAACCCTTTTTTTTTTTTTTTTATCTGGAATAAGAACGACTTTTAAATAACAAGAAACTTGCATTTTCCCAAAGAATTTTTTTTTCTATAAAAATTTTGTACAAATGTTTAGAACAAAAGTTCACTTTTGATTGATCAGGGATATGTGTGAAATATTCTGGCACGATTGCAAACGATAATATCGTCGGTACTATGTCAAACTATCCAATGTGAAAACAGTGTTGTCAGCGGGCTACTTTTTCAAATTCAAATTTCTTGATTGGAATCACTTATCTGAAATGTTAAATTCCCATGGTTTTCGCCATAAGTAATATGTCATTAAATAACGCGAATTTTAGTATTTCAAAAGAGTGGTGCGGATCAAGAAATCTGAATCTTTAAAAAAAGTAACCACATGTTTTCATATTGGATAGTTTGACATGATACCGACGATATGTAGTAGTTTCTATAAAAAGGTATATCGAGGTTCAAAAAGAAACATTTTGAGAAAATTGAATTTAAATTTTACGTGTGTAATGCTTGTGTATGATATAAACAATTTGGGTTACTTAACAATTTTCAACTTCTTATTGTTGTAGAAACAAAAGTAATATGCCATTCGGAAGGAGTTAAATAAATGATTCAAAATATTAGAAAAAACGAAAAAAAAACCCGACTTTTTTCACGATTTTGACTTTCAACTGCTCTTAAAAGACTTCGAGGTATGAAACCTCCTCATGTTTTCCACTCGTCAAAGCATCTATGAAATATCTTTATGACACAATTTGCCAAATCATTTTCATCCGCGTGCCCCTGAAGTTTTCATTATAAGGATATGTTAAAAAAAAAAAAAAACGCATGAAAAAAGCATATACCACTACTTATTTTATTTATTTATTTATTAAAAAAGGCCAATGTTTACAAAAATAATTAAATTCATAAATACAGTAAAATCTCGTTACAGATAATCGCTGGGGAGCGCTGATTAAGTTCTCTATTGTAAAATAATTGTTAAAGTGAATATTTTTATAATAAAATAAGATAAAATGTTTTTTTTTTTTTTTTTTTTTTTTTTTTTTTTTTTTTTTTTTTTTTTTTTTACAATCCAAATGATTTGCAATATGTATACATTTAACGTCTGAATTTAAAACCTTTAAAATACCAAATAAAATAAAATAAGACAGACTTAAGCACAGTTAAAAGATAAAAACATTTTTTATTAAAAAATATATATATATATACTAAAAACAATTTAAAAATAGAATTAGTAAACGTTTTGCCAAGCTACACGCAAGACATCATCAGTACAAAATAGCCATTGCACAACAAACCATGGGCAAATCAAGAACAGTTAAAGTTTTTTTCTTTTTTTAAACAGACAATATTCACTAGGGACAGAACGAGCTTCATTCAAAGTTTGCATCGCAATGGAGGATATTCCAAATATGGGTTCGAGGCTGAAAAAAGTCACGTGATACCGGTAATTTACCCAAGGAACTTCTAACTGATAAGAAGGGAAGATACTACTGCTTTGCCTCATGAACTGTTTCATTGGCTAGCAGGGATTTACATTACACGTCTGCGGAGCCGTCTTCTTTACGCTTTTAGAAGTTTTTACCTTAACCACGTGATCAAAACGTTGATGGAATATCCTCCATTGAGTGAACAATCTCCAACATTCTCTTCAAACGAATCACATCCCGCTAATTGCAAACGCCTGTATTTTGAAATCGGGTTGCAACAGTTATCAAGGTAGATTACTCCTCGAGGGTTGGTTCACTCAATTGCGATCGCAGACTTTGAATGAAGCTCGTTCTATCCCGAGTGAATAGCGTCTGTTTCTAAAAAAAAAAATGACTAACTTTAACTGTTCTTGATTTGCTCCGTGGTTTGTTGTGCAATGTATGTTTTGTACTGATGATACCTTGCGTGTGAGCCTACCGTGGCTGAGTGGATAAGGCACCACGCCGCTAATCGCTTGAGAGCGTAGGTGGGGACTGGTTCGAATCTCGCCGGCTCCTTTGCACACTCTTTGTGGAGCCCTTGGATGTAATTCTCTGGTGTTGTAAATTTCCTTGTGCTCTCTCTCCCCTGTATATCGACGATGACTTATAAGCGGGCCCTGATGTCAAGCACACAAGTCTGATGTATGTGTTCAATAAAACAAACAAACAAACAATACCTTGCGTGTAGCTTGGCGAAACGTTTACTAATTGTATTTTAAAACTGTTCTTAGTATATTTTTTTTTATATAAAATTTTATCTTTTAACTGTGCTTAAGTGTGTCTTATTTTATTTTATTTAGTCTTTTAAATCCAAATGATGTTCGTTAAACTGAAAAGTTCGTTAAAGTGACATTTGTTGTAACGAGATCCTACTGTATTCATAGTTGAGATTTCGTAATTTTTAGTATCGAAAATTTAAATTATATTAAAAGTAATTGTGTATTTATACACAATATGACTATTAATTCCCAGACACTTTCAATTTTAGATATTTTGTCGAATATTTAAAAATATACATACTTATCAAGATTCTTCTGCAACTTCGGGATTATGAAGAATGTGTTTTACCTCATATTTATCAATGATGATTTGATCAGGAGGAAAATTCGAGGAATGATGTTCGTTAAACTGAAAAGTTCGTTAAAGTGACATTTGTTGTAACGAGATCCTACTGTATTCATAGTTGAGATTTCGTAATTTTTAGTATCGAAAATTTAAATTATATTAAAAGTAATTGTGTATTTATACACAATATGACTATTAATCCCCAGACACTTTCAATTTTAGACATTTTGTCGAATATTTGAAAATATACTTATCCAGATTCTTCTGCAACTTCAGGATTATGAAGAATGTGTTTTACCTCATATTTATCAATGATGATTTGATGAGGAGGACAATTAGAGGGACAACAGAAAATCAAAGAAAAATAATAATATTTGGGATCACCCGGTAAAATAAAATGCTCGAAATGATCTATCGCTACAGCATACGAATAAGTAAAAATTGTGCAATATGTGTATTCATTTGTATAAGAACAGCACATATCGAACATCAAGAAAAGTGGACACATCTCGCAAAAATTCATTTTGCGTTTTATTCCACTAATAGGTCTGTCATAGGTGCGTCTTGCTACACAAAGAGTTTCGTAAGTGTAGTTACATTTAAAATCACTTTGTTATGCTATATGTCTATTATTGACCACAAAAGAGGGGTGGAATGTGTGGAGAGGTAAAATTATCCAACTCTCCAAACCTCGTCATACGTCTTCTCTATAAAAGGTTTTAAGCTTTTATGCACGTTTTTACTACTGCATGCAGAGCTAAGTGCTACAATTTCATGTTACAGTAAAATCATACAAATTTTCTTTTGCCTCTCCTGTGAAATTTACATTTGTCGAGATGTGTCACTTTTCTTGTGGGTGAGCGATATATTCATGAAGCTATAGCGATTTTTTTTTTTAAGTTCAAAAAATTCTGGCGTGTTTTTTGTTTATATCAAGCAGGATTTTGAACCAAATTTAGCACCAGTTTCAGAAAATTTGACAAAACGTAGTAGAAATAATATAGTGCAATTGGAATATACATATATTAAACATTTAATGGAATATGAGCAGTTGTACGAAATATTTTTTATCTGCGCATGCGCGAACGATAACGAAGATTTTTTTTTCATGATTTAATAACCAACTGTATGGAGTAACTCATATTAAAAAGTCAGTCAAATATCGTGAAAATTCAGGAAGATATCGGCGATAGAGTGAGCTAATTTTTAGTTTCTCTCTAAAAGCAGCTGAATGATAAGGGTTTTTCGCAAAAATTGTTATTTTTAATTTATATTTTTTTTTTCATTTTTTATTGATGCTTTAGTTCTTCTTGGAAGACCACCAGAGCTATCCAAATTTAATCTAAACCACAGGGGAATACTTTCTTTAAGTATTTACGGGTTTCGCGACCCCGGCTTCCAGAGCGATCTTTCTCCCTTCCTGTTTTCTTCTCTTTTTGGTTGTCTATCCTTTTTTCTTTGTTTCACACTTTTTAATCTTCTCTTTTCAGTTTGTTATCCCTCTTTGTTCTTGTTTATGTTTGACTTTTTTTACTAACCTTTTTGTTCAAATTGTTCTTTGTTCTACTAACATTGATCTTGTTCTTTTATTTAAAATAATAATAATAATAATAAAAATTTTAAATGTTGAAAAAAGCCAAAAAATACACCTTGTTATTTACTTACATATTTTTCTGTCTCATATTTTGGTGTTTTTAGTCTTTTTGTTTGGCGCAGCATGTCCCTTAAGGTATTTTGCTCCGTAAAACTTCACACAGCCAACCAACCAAATCTATTCTTGACATTCATTAAATTCTAACTCCTTTAAAGACAGTTAATAGAAGGCTGTATTCAATGTAATAGAATAGTGAGCTGGCCCTTCGTACTATTTTCGAGCTCATTGGTGAGGATATGTAACGAACATTGCTGTAAATAGTATATATGAGCTGAAAAAAAAATTTAAATACGGGTTTTTATTTTAAAAAAATATTGTTATTTTTGTGTCACCCCTTGTAAGTGTACTGTAACTATATATTCCATACATTTAATGAGGAAACTTAAAAATATACATATGAATTAAAACTTCGTATTGGTCAACATGATAGATTTGAACAGAAGCTTATTTGCTTCTCGATTTCCGTTCTGATAGATACGTAATTCAATATCTCCCCATAAACATAAAATTTGTCATTGTTTGCACAACCCCAAATCAAAGTCAACAAATTCTGAGCTAGTCGATTTTTCTCCCATACTGTAGCTATAGGTCAATTCCATCGTAATTGACGTAACATTTGATGACTGATTATTGTTTTCTAAAATGTGTAGAAAATTTACCGTGTTCACTCGCGTAATAGTCGCACCCCCGATTTGAAGCAGAAAAAATCGTCAAAATAATTTTCTTCGCATAAATTGAATGGATGAAAAAATGATGAAAGATTGGGTTCGCAATGTTTGGAAGAAAAGATCTGGAGCATTGCTGCAAAAACTAACCATGCTGGTACTCGATAGCTTCCGAGGACATCTTGTTGGTGATCTAAAGAAGGAACTTTCAGAAGGCAAAACAGATCTTGTGATAATTCCTGGGGCACTCGCATCGATTCGGCAACTTTTGGTCGTATCGGCCAATAAACCGTTTAAAGACAATATAATACGAGTATATGGATATTGGGATGTTCAACCGGAACAAAGAAAAAACTCCCAGTGGAAAAGTAAGGCGTTCATCTCTGGAACTAATGTGTAGTTGGATATTACAATGCTTCACTTTAATAACAAGCGATACAATATCAAAAAGTTTTAAGAAGACGCGTATATCTCCGACGGTTTGGACGAAAGCAAAGATGACCTTCTATGGAATGATGGAGATACTTCAGACACCGATTCATATTACAATAGTGATACTGATATCTTCAGTGAAAGTTATTTATCATGAGAATTTGTCAAAATTTTCACAAAGATTATTTGTAAATTTTACATCTATAAAAATATTACCATAAAAAGAAAAATGGTATTTAATAAACAGCACATAATCTGGAAACATTTGGTAAGTTACTAATTTTATTATTATGTGTTTTTTTTAATACCAGTTTTAGGATTAGAGTGTACAATATTGTGTAGTACATTTCCTCGCTTAATAGTCGCACCTAGACTTTCTCAATAAAAAATTTGCGAAAAAAGTGCGACTATTACGGGAATAAACAAGGTACTTATAAAAGTAGAACAAATTTTTATGATTTAAAATATTCCTTATGAAGGACTTTATACCTAAATACCTGCAAATTATTTCAATCTCTATTTTACTCCTAAAAATTGCATTTCAAAACTCTGTAACTGATGTAACATAAAATAGACAAACACATTTTCGGCCTTCATTGGAGTGTAAAAATTACCCAAGCTATCCAGTTAAAAATAGGTGGTTTTATGTTTTTAACAACACTAAGTAATGTCAAATAATAATAGTTTTCTTAATTAATTTTTCAACAATAAAAAAGAAAAAATGGCGTCAAAAAAATTACATATGTAACTGACGTAACTTTTATCGTGTAACTGACGTAACATTATAACTTTACAAAGACAATAATGGTACTTAACTTAGTTTGTGAACAGGCATTTACAATGCCTTCTTACTAGGAATTTTTTATAGAACATAAAAATATCATGATTTTCAATCATAATCTTAAATTGACTACATTTATAATTTTACTCCCCCCTCCCAAATGATAATTTTCTGTGGAATTACCCTTTACGAAAGATTATTTTTTCTTGAGTTGATCTGACGTTCATAAACTAAAACTAACTTTATGATGAACGCATAATGATACTGATTCTAAGTTTCTTTATTTGACTTATGTGCTATCAGAAAATATTTTAACGTTCAGACACAAATATTTAAAAAGAAATCGGCAGCCATATTGACGGAAGACAACATTAGTCTGAAGAACTACTATTAAATACCCTTCTGCAGGTAATAGTTGGATTTCTACAAATTCATATTACTTTTTTCATCTTGGGATATAGCAAACTGCATCTGCTAATATTGCCTTCAGTATCATTCTAGAGCGCCATTTTCTGCGATTCACAAGGTAAATATAATGCGTCATATATGTAACATGTTTCTCGTTACTCTTTCATAGCTTTAGTTCTGTATCACTGTTGACACGCCACTGACAAAGCAAGCAACAGCGTTTGCTCAGCTGGCAGGACGTCTAATCCTTCTTCTATATTGAAGTTCTCACGATTCATATACAGTGGGACAAACGGTCACGAACTGACGGAGTTTTAAAAGAATTGTTTGAGCAGGGTCGTTTGAACCATTTATGAGCAATCATATAAAACATACTTTGGGAAAGATATGATTATTTTAGATTTTTACATTGAAAACTTGCTTCTTATAATTCTTAGTATGTATATTATGTGTTTTGATTCTAGAAATGATAAATTTTTATTAAAATTAGTTTTCTCGATTTCCTAGCTGTTCATATACAGTAGGGCAAAGGGTCGAGAACTGACGGAGTTAAGAAAGGATTGTTTGCACAGGCTCGTTTCCGTTTGATCACCATTTATGAGCAATCATATATAGGATTCGTGCGGGTCCTGCACTGTAAAAAAAAAACGGATTAGAAAACGGAGGTTCTACTGGCAATCTAGACGCCAGTACTATTTCCGTATTTTTACTGAAATTTTCCCCCATAAATTACAGAAAATTTTCCGTTTTTCTGATTAAAAACGGAAATTTTTCTGTAATTTATGAGGAAAGATTTCCGTAAAAAAAAAAACTAAAAAAAAAAAAACTGAAATATTACTGGCGTCTAGATTGCCAGTAGAATCTCCGTTTTTTAGTCCGTTTTTTTTTTTTTTTTTTTTTTTTTTTTTTTACAGTGTGGAATTTCCAGACCAGGAAATTCTTCGGTACCCGTATTTTCTTATAGAAAATCTCCGCTGAAATAAGGCTAAATTTCGCGCGTTTCAATTAGATTTATTTTTTTAGAAAAAAATGCTGGTATTTCACCTGGAAAATAACGGGACCCGTACGAACCCTGATATAAAACGTACTGTGGGAAAGATAATATTTTTTGAGATCTTTACATTGAAAACTTTCTTCTTATAAATCTTAGTACGTGTATATGTGTTTTGATTCTAGAAATGACATTTTTTTGTTAAAATTAGTTTTCTATATTGCCTAAGTGTTCGTATACTGTAAAGCAAAGGGTCACGAACTGAGGGAATTTTAAAAGGGTTGTTTGCGCAGGGTCGTTTGATAACCTTTTATGAGCAATCACATAAAACGTACTTTGGTAAATATCATTTTATTTAAAACACCAAATAAAATAAACTAAGACAGACTTGAGCATAGTTAAAAAATAAAAAACGTTTGCGAAACGTTTACATATTGTATTTTTAATTGTTTTTTATTGTCTTTATAAATTTTATTTTTTAACTGTGCTCAAGTCTGTCTTAGTTTATTTTATTTGGTGTTTTAATGGTTTTTAAATTCAGACGTTAAATGTATATGTACTGTAAATCATTTTATTTATTTATTTATTTATTTACTTTTCAGATTTTTACATGGAAAACTTGCTTCTTATAATTCTTAGTATGTGTATGTGCGTTTTGATTCTAGAAATGGAAATTTTTTATTAAAATTAGTTTTCTATATTGCTTAAGTGTTCGTATACAGTAGGACAAAGGGTCACGAACTGACAGAGTTTTAAAAGGATTGTTTGCGCAGGGTGGTTTGATAGCCATTTATGAGCAATCATGTAAAACCTACTTTGGGCGATACAATATTTTTTAAGACTTTAACATTGAAAACTTGCTTCTAATAATTCTTCGAATTCAGAAATAATATATATATTTTTTTAATTAAAATTAGTTTTCTATATTGCCTAACTGTATTTTTTTAAGTGGCACAACAACATATATATATATATATATATATATATATATATATAGCTCTATCAAAAGTAAATGATTTATGAAATCCATGAAAAAGAGGGTGCAAAACAACAATAAAAATCAATGAATATTTATAACTAAAAAACAACAAACAAACAACTCCTTGCTCTTCGGAAAGTGGGAGGAGTTAAAAAACAGGTACCAAAAAATAGAAATTGAATCCTCACAGGTTTCGCAAGATATGGCCAACCCACATACTCCAAAAGTGTAAAAATCATCAAATAAACTTAAACTTTCAAAAACTTAACGAAACAAAACTGCTTTAAAAACATAAACAGCCAACCAATTCAAAATCAAAAGAACTAATTTTAATTTATAAAACATAAATAAAAATTCTTATGTAACTAAATCATTAAGCAATTAAAAACATTGACCATGTGAGAATATATATATATATATATATTGCCACATTATTATTATTATTATTATTTAATAATCAGCTGTTTACTTCAGTGATGTTTGTTTCATTACTAAAAGCTTTTCGACACCACTGATTTTAGACTGTAATATTCGCTTTATTTAATAGTAGACATATTTCGGTTATATGAGGCATTTTAGTAAGATATAAGTGGCGTATGATTCCTACTTTTAGTTTATTGCGTCAAAAAAAAAAAAAAAAAAAAAAAAAAAAAAAAAAAAAAAACCTCCGAAAAGAGGTTAACAATCGAAAAGTCACGATTATATGAACAGTTTTTTTTTTTTTTTTTTTAAGAATTTCTGTGGAATAATTATGCATAGCATGCAGTTTAATTATTTTAAGATTTCCATCCTCTCCATTGTTTCATTTCAGCGCAACTCTATATCACCTCATGACAGAGAAAAACCCAGAAGTCGGTCTCCCGACTTAGATATTGACAAGAAAAGGAGAAAGGAGGACAAACATGACCATGTGAGTACTTGTTTTAAACGTTTAAGTATGTCTGTCATTAATGCTTAAAGTGTAGTAATTATGTAAAATCTTATTCACACGTTTTAGTGGTGGCGGAATATTTATATTTTAATTTGCTCATTTATCAGAAATTGTAATTATTTTGTTTTACGTATTCCACAAACTAAAGGTAAAAATTAGGAAATTTGGTTAGTAACCTGTGACTGCTGAATCGAACATTTTACAAGCAACTTTTTAAAAGATAAAACCACTGTTTTCGTTTAATTTAAAATGCGTGTTGAATATATCACAAAAAAATTCAATATAACATTTTTTAAATGCATGAAACTTAAACCAAATTAAATTCAGACTACATTAAAAAAATTTTAAATGCAAGAGAATACATGACAATAATAATTTATTTTAAATGAAATGTGTTAGTAATGTAAAATTTGATATTCCAACTTGGAGTAAAATGCACTATAAAATTATAATGTTATAAATATATATATGAAATCAATACAAAGTTAAAAAAAATAAAATTAATACCCTTTAAATTGCAAATAACTTTCAAAATGATGTAGGCAAGTTTCGCTTAGTGGCTGTGTACATATAACGTTATCACTTTAGGGGGGATGGGGTTTTAGCACATGATATCCTAAGAAGATATTTCTACGGAGAGGGGGATTTGTCTTTTGTTCTCATTATCATTTTTCATCCAACCAAAATTTTCTCTCTCACTTTTTTTTTTTTTTTTTTTTTTTTTCTTAACCATTTGGAAAAATGGTTATTATTCTCTGTCAGGGTAGGAAATCAAAACCATATCTGAAGTGTTTTATTGGTTGAATCGGCATTTTATTTGTTTTCTGATCGTCTATACAGTAATCTGTACTTTCCCTTTACTTTCAACAGAGATGGGTACTTCTGTTACCACTATGACAAAAAAGTAAAAAAAACTACAAAAAAACAATTAATAACTTAGAAACAAATTGAGACACAGCTTTCAAACAAATTGCATTTAAAAGTACATTTTTTTCTCTATACGACGGTGTAAAAATTAATATTGTGGGATGTTTAGAAGTTTAAGAATGAAATTTCATTTAAAATGGGTCGATGGAAAAGCCTTTTCCCGAACAGCCAATGAAATGCTTGGATAATAAGTAAGTTTCAGGTGGATAATACGTAAGTTTCAGGAAATCTGACGAGTCGCTTGCAATTTTTACGTGTAATAACACTATTAATTAATTCATGGCGTACGTAATGTATGATCAACTCCGTGCGATTTTTAAAATTTGTTCATGATGGGTCCAGGAATGTTAATGTTTAATTCATGGCGTACGTAATGTATGATCAATTCCGTGCGATTTTTTATGCCTTAAATTTTAGTCTTTGAAAAAATCATTTTCCGAATGATCGTTGTAATTTGTTAAATTGGTTTTTTTTTTTTTTTTTTTTTTTTTTTTTTTACAGCAAAATAGTTATGTTTATTTTTATTATTATTTTTTTTAATCTGTTAGTCTTTTTAGTCTGTTGTCTATTTTTACAAAAATACAAAGTTTTTATTAAAATCATTAAATGATTCTAAAATTATTTAATTCCAAAATATGGAATACCTCAAAGTTTGGCATTCCTATTCTTCTGCCATATGTGTATACATATATAACCTCCTGTTAGAGAAACCAAATGTGAAGTACATTCTGTGAAAAAAATACCCGGAATTTATTATTTAACCCTTAAATGCCTGATTTTTCAAAAATCATTGTAATAATGTTTTTCAGCTTTCATTTTTTAAATAAATCATGGGAAAAATACTTTAAAAAATCATATTTTGTTTTAAGTGTGGTTTACGGCTAAAAAACAGTTTGTTACTAATCGACAATACTGGTCTTTAATTGAAAAAATAATTTTCCTTGATAAAATTCTATAACATTAAACACAGAAGAATTTTAGGAACTATAATGAGAAATAAATTTTACTTGCTCACTGCAGAACAAAATAGGGTATTTCGCAAGCTTCCAAACAAAACAAAATGAACAAGTAGCAACAATTGAAAAAATAAATCTATCTTTATTCTTAAACAGCACAAGTGTTGCCATCTACATATTGAAAATCGATTTAATAATATTTTCAGAATGTATTTTATTGGCAAAATTAGGCATTATAGCTTCAATATTATTCTAATAGTATTTTAGAGCCTAAATTGGGTATGTTGCCGAAAAGCAACACCCGACATTTAAGGGTTAAAAAACGCGCATAAAAGGTATCACGAAAATTTCTTTTTCTGTAATTTAGGACCACTGTACCGAGTCACAGCGTGGAGTTTGAGCGCTATCTGTGACTTAGTGTGTTGACAGCAACTTTCCTTTTCAGACCTACTAAACCCTCTCGCTGCGCAACCCGAGAGATTTCCTCGGGCAACGTAAAAGTAGCAAAATTTGCACAACCTGAGGTTTTCTCGGCAATTCCCTTTTTCCACTGGCGACAATTTTTTAATTCAACTAGTACCACTTTTTAAATACAAAAAATTCCATACAGACTTTAACAACAACTACAAGAGAAATACACTGCAAAATTGATTTTCATGAAATAGTGGTGCGAGAATATAAAAATAGTCTCCAGTGACAACCCTGATTTAGCCTGATTTAAATGTTTAATTATTGATTCAAGTTTGGGTTAAAAAAAAAAAAAAAACTCTTTTACTAAAAATTTTTACATATTTAAACTCTAAAATGTACATAGATTTGAAGTATGTAATTTTTAAAAAATGCGCAATTATTGAACCTATTTTGATTTTTAAAAGAAATTACACAGCAAGGGGGTTAAGAGTCCTCTGCGATTTTTGCAATGAAAAAATTAGTTGAACGAAGAGTTTGCGTTAAATTTTGTGTTTCAAACAAAATTTCATCTGCCCAATCACTGAAAAGTTGCAAAAGTTCTACGGTGAATCGTACATATCCAAAACACAGACATGTGAATTGTATAATGCATTCATAGAGGGCCGAGAAGTGATAGTGGATTTGGCTCGTTCCGGTCAGCCTTCAACGTCCACGAACGAATCAAACATCAAGAATCTCAAGAAGCTGGTACTTTAAAATCGTCATATGAGTCTTAGAGAGTTGACTCAAGGTATCTCACATATATTTTAAGTCCTTTCATAACGTCATGACTACTATTTTGGGAATTAAACGTACACGCAGGGACCGACTTATGCAGGGGCATGCGGGGCGGCTCGGGCCCCCCTTTTTAGGAGGCCCCCATGAAAATAATCAGGATTTTCATTAAAAGGTACCAAATGATTAAAATTAGTCAAAAGTAACCAAAATTCATATATTTTCAAACATTTAGGAAGGGAGTGCGGTCCCCTTTCCCTTCTCTGTTTCTCATACCATCTCCATCCATGCAAAAGCAAACTATATCATTAGAAAACTAATGATTAATATTTTATTATAACAAATTAGTATACTATTGTTTTCAAAAGAAATTCTTTATTAACGTTTTTCTCGTAACGTGGCAAGTAAAACCATTATTTATGACCAATTTGGGGCATTTTCTTTTAGCCATCTTATAACGTACGTAGATAAGCGAAGTAAAAGTTTGGAAAGAAATACTCGTATCAAGCAATCTATCATTTTTTTCTACAATTAGCCTACTACTATTTTTTCTTAAAGTTGTGACCATCTTTTTGTGACACTCTGTATATATGAGCAGTACCGGCTACAAAATTTATGCATATAATACAATATGCATGAAGTTTAGTACTAGCCACTTCCACATTATTCACAAAAAAAATCAATAGCTGGATAGAAGGGCCGCCCCCCCCCCGAGAATTATTCTTGCCCCAGGGCCCCTTATAGCCTAAGTCGAGCCCTGCGTACACGACTGGTCGACTCGGCCACCCGACTGCTTTCGGAAGAGCTCAATTTTCTCCTATTGTTCTGCAAGAGTTTTTGGCTAAAAACGCAACTAATAGCATCGTACCCGCCTGGTATGGCCTCTTGTTTTGTCCTGTTCACGAAGCTAAAATTACCACTTCGAGAAAAATGTTTTGAGTCAGCTGAGGCCATAAAAGAAAATTCGCAGAAGGTGCTAAAGGCCATACCCCAATCTGCCTACCTAAAATGCATGGAAGATAAGGTTCTGCGCTGCAGAAATGGACAAATTTGTAATTGTAATTATCTGCAATGAAATTACAATTTAATTGTATGTAATTAATTATAGTTAAAATTATATGCCGTAAAAAATTCGTGCAGTGCTGTAGCCGGAACTATACACATCCCATTATTTGACAAAATTTCTGCGTTTGAATGTATGTAACTATAATCAATTACATGCTATTAACTTGTAATTAAATTGAGGATAATTGAGATTACAAATTTGTGCAACTCTCTGCGCTGGCATAGTTGTACTGAACTCGATGGGGTCTAATTTGAAGGGGGGTGGGATAAATTTTGATGAACAAATATTTTGCGTGTGTTCTATTTACCGATTCCTGGTACTTTTTACATAGAATGTGTCTTTGAAATGATACTTCTTGTGTTTAACAGCAAAGAAAAGGAAAAGACTGTTGTCGAATTGTTTAGTTGATAAGAATTTCTGCTTGCCCCCTCCCAATGTAGGTTGCAAGTGCAAGAAGACTTTATTACTGTTAAATGCAATTAAATATAGCATATTATATATAGCAATTATATATAGCATTAAATATAGCAAAAAAAAAAAAAAAGAAAAAAACTATTATTAAATACTTTTAACCCTTTAGCGGGCGGTGTCCTCAAGAAAAGACACCTAATTTTAAGAGTACTGGCATCAAGAATATTTAATTAAAATTTTCCTTGTATAAGGTACGAGAAAACAAGTAGGTTTTTATTTTCTAATAAATTCGTTTGTAAATTCTGGTGTCAATCCATCGTTTCATCATTTTACAAACAGAATTAGTCTGCGCCGGAAAGTGTTAAATAGTTAAATAATATTCTTTTAAGTTTTATTCGATATAAAGTTATACATAATAGTGATACTTTATTCACTTCTTCTCTTCATGTGAATCAGTAAAGTATGCAAATAATAAATATATAACGTTATATATATATCGCTGCAAATAAAAGAAAAAATTGCAAAAATAAAAAGATTTTTTTGCCATTGATAACGATAACATTTGGGAGCGGGGGGGGGGGGGGGATTCGAGAGATGATATAACGTGTAAGTGGGGTCGTAAGTGGGGGAGGGGTAAAAAATTACCAAAAAATTGATAACGTTATATATGTACAGCCTCTAATGCGCTATATATTACAACCTCAATGACTCATACCGTGAAATCTGTGATTGCATCACCAAACTTGAACGATATATTGTTTGTATTCTACAAGTTCAAATTCCAACTGAGATTCGGAAAAGAAAAATGCCTAATAATGTAATGGCTCATGGAAAAGAATTTTAATAGCCATTTCCTAAAATTTGGTTTCTGCATCACACTAATTTTTACCTTAACTTTAGACTAACATAATTTTATTTCTTTAACATTCAATTGAAGTTCTTTTCATCGTACATTGATTAATTTATTATGATTTATTTAGTTAGACAAAAATAAAAGTATTTTTTAATACTTATATTTATTGTACATATTTTTCTGGAGTGAGTATAATGAAATAAATAAAAATGATATTTCTTTGAGCAAAGCATATTTTACAGAAAAAAACTACTATTCAGTAAGTTTTTATCGTTAAATAAAAAGCATTATCTTTCATGGTAGTATTAATGATTATAATATGTATGATAATGAATTTTTTTAATACTTTGTCTTCGACAAAAATCTTAAAACAGAGAAGTTCTTTATCTCCCGATATCACATTTATTTTTAATCAGAATTTGGAAATTTCCAGACTTCCCTTTATTTAAAAATATTAACTGCTTCTCTTTCACCCTGCTTTGTTAATTTAAATTTTCAAATAGATCCAAATTTTAATTTTTTTTTCTACAAAAATTCTCTTATTAAAGTTTTTATGTGAAAGAAGTTTTCATTAACGCAACAGGAGAAAAAAATATGCATTGAAGTTATATCAAATTTATTTTATTTCCATCCTTTATTTAATATATTGTTTCGTACTTTTATATTGAAACTTAATGAAAAATTGTTTTATTTTTTCCCGCTTGAAATTTATGAATCATTATTTTGAGTTAAAATGAGAAAAGTTTTTCTAAAATTATAATTAAATTCGCAATTTTTAAATTATCAAATTGTTTTCAAAAATACATTTCCAAATACTGGAGACTCGAGCTTCATAAGGAATTTTTCCAGTAAATGAACTACTTTATGGAAGCTTAAAAAAGGTTATACTATAATTATTTTTGAGGAAATATTTATCAAAATTTCTTGAATCGTCGATCTTTTGCTTTTTATTTTTTAAATAAATTATATTGTTAAAAAATGAATAATATAAAAAATCTTAGCCTCCGTTTTAATTCCAGTTTAAATAATAAATTATTAGATTAATTATTTTAAATTATTATTATTAACACTACTTTAACTTAGGGTTGGGTTGATTTTTGACGGCCAATTATCTACACGAGGGATATAGGCCCGGGTGGAGTGCCCTCCGTGGGGGTCTTTCTAAGGGAACCTAATCCGTATTAACGCATGGAAGATCCACGGCTCGAAGAAAACCACGAAAACTCCGAACGATTAAGCCGACGGGAGCGATTGGGATCGAACCCAGCACCTACCCGTCTACCAGCTTCGAGAGCAGAACCTCTCGGCCACTGGTGGGGCACTTTAACTTAGGTTTTTTATTTTTTTAAGAGCATGTGCAGATTTTTCTTCCGTCCAAAGTTTTAAATGTTTTAAGTAAATGTGTATAAACAGGGATCTATCCAGGCGAAAATTTGGGAACTATTTAAGGTCCCTTTATTATCCATTCAATAAAACAGGTCCCTTCATAAAATTTCTCTTAATAAAAAAGGCCCTTTCACAAAAATACATTACATAAAAACATACTATTCATTGAATATTAGATATATATAATTTCTACCGTTTTGTTTAAAAATACGCAATTGGCTAACAAAACAAGTTCAGAAGGAAGGAAAACTTTAGAAAAAGGACTTAAGGGGGTCCGGGACACATTTTAAAATAATTTTTATTTATTGAGTTAAAATTCTGAATTTTTTTGTGATGGTTAACCTTATCATTTGTAAACAAAATCACATTATGAAACTTCTCAGAATTTTTTTTAAAAAATTAAATGTAAAATTTATTAAAAAGTGGGGTAATTTAAAATCGTTATAACTCCAAATATTATTTATAGAATTTCAATTTTTTTTTCATTTAAATAAACAGAAATATGTAAGTTTTAATTTTGATTCAGCATTTTAAAAAATATTAATTTATAAAAAAATTAAAAATATTTAACGAAAAAATTTCAAAAAAAGTGGTGCAACTTTTTTTCTTAAAATCATATTTTCAAAAGTAAATATTTTTTTCAAATATGCTAAATCAAACTTAAAGTAAAATAATTGAAAAATATATGTTCCAAGTTTGAACCCTGTATCTTTAACGGTTCTCGAGTTATAAGAATGTAAATATGAGAAATAGTGAAAAAAACCTATCATGAAGAAAAACGCATTTTTACAAGAAGTCTTTTCCATGACAGCCATTGCTTGAAAGCTAGATTTTGAAAACAAACCAAAACGAAAAAAAAATAATATTTTTTGTTCTAATTCAGATAGAAACATGATTTAAATGTCATTTTAAGCAGGAAAAAACAGAGAAATGTTTTATGAAATAAAATGTTTTTGCAAAATTTGAAGATTTTTGTGTCCCGGACCCCCTTAAAGAAGTTATTATTAATAGACATTTAATTCGGATTTGAATAACTGGATTTCATATGTTATTACAAATGTTATTTTTCACAAATATATACTAAATTTCTCAAAAATAACTTTTATTGTTCACAAAACGGGCTCCAAGAAAAATCCTCTATCGACACCTGATAAAATAAATGGTCTGAAATGAATGTCTATTTTGCACTTATTTAGTCAGTGTCTAATTGTTCAAAAAACACTTATCTGTATCACGCTATTTATGAACTATAATGTGTCTAATGATTATCTTTAATAAAAGAAATTATACATTCCGACTAAATGAAAATGTAAGGCCAAATAACAAATCTGTTGTAACAGATTATGAGAATGAAAAGGATAAATATTAAATATTCTTAAGGAATGTTCGATACCTTTCATTTTGCAAAAAGGGAGAAAAATATTAATTTTCCGATTTTTTACTTCAAATGGATTTAGACTCCATTGTGTATTCGGACAAAGTTTCGTAAGGGATCAAAATGATAAATATTAAATATCTTTAAATAATACTTGGTAGCCTTCATTTTACAAAAGGGAACAATAATATGAATTTTCCAAAATTTTTACTTAAAATGAATTTATACTTCATAGTATAATCTGGCGAAGTTTCGTAAAGGATCAAAAGGATAAATATTAAATGTTCTTAAGGAATGCTCGGTACCCTTTATTTTGCAAAAGGGAAGAATAATATGAATTTTCCAATTTTTTACTTAAAATGGATTTAGGCTCCATAGTGTATTCGAAGTTTTGTAAAGGATCAAAAGGATAAATATTAAATATTCTTAAGGAATGCTCGGTACCCTTCATTTTACAAAAGAAAACAATAATATGAATTTTCCAATTTTTTACTTGAAATGGATGTAGACTCCATAGTGTATTCGGACGAAGTTTTGTAAAGGATCAAAATGATAAATATTAAATATCTTTAAATAATGCTTGGTTCCCTTCATTTTGCAAAAGGGAACAATAATATGAATTTTCCAATTTTTTACTTAAAATGAATTTAGACTTCATAGTATAATCTGGCGAAGTTTCGTAAAGATCAAAAGGATAAATATTAAATATCCTTAAATAATGTTCGGTAACAATGCCCATTTTATGAAAAGGAACAAAAATATAAATTATCCAATTTTTTACTTAAAATGAATTTAGACTCCATAGTATAATCTACTGAAGTTTCGTATAGATTTAAAATGATAAATATTAAATATTCTTAAGGAATGCTCAGTACCCTTCATTTTGCAAAAAGGAACAAAAATATGATTTTTCCAATTTTTTTACTTAAAATTAATTTAGACGAAGTTTCGAAAATATTCGACAAATTAAAAATAAGCAAAGGCTTTTTGTTGATCCCTTAAATTGATTCCGAGTTGCAAATTTTTTTTCAGTAAACCAGTTTGATCAAAATACTAAAACTTCAAGATACGAGGGTTTATCAATAAGTTTTTGCCCTCACATAGAAATAATTGAGTGAAATTTATGAAATTGCTATATTGTATTAGTCATTTTCTATATAGTCACCTTGCACAGTAGCGCATTTCTGCAAACGGTATTTCAAAGAGAGGGGAGAGGATGTAATCCAGGAGGCGCGATAGTAGACCCAAAAGGTGTCATTTCTCTAGCTTTTGCCAAACCCCACATGTGACATTGTTGGAGAGACCTGTGACTACTTATTCATGCTATGCACCCAGTGATATTCTCTCCCCAAATTTGCCCACCGAGGGGCATGAATGATGCCCACAAAATTTAGAAAAGTGTCCCCCGGAGGTCAAATTTGATGTGAGGTGCTCGGGAGGTGCATAGCATGAATAAGTGGTCATAAGTCTTTCCAACAATATGTCACATGTGGAAGTCGGTAAAAGTTAGAAAAATGCTCCCCTTTGGGTCGACTATCGTGCCTCCTGGAATACATCCTTCCCCCTCGTTTTGAAACACCGGTTGCATAAATATGTTACTGTGCACACTGACTATATAGAAAAGGACTCATAAAATATAGCAATTACATAAATTTCACTCAATTATTTCTATGTGAGGGCAAAAACTTATTGATGTACCCGCGTATAATTTCCAATTGATTCGATTTGTTAATGAGCTATTCTTATGGTGCATTTCTTAAAATTAAGGATTGGATTTTTCGTAATATAGATAGTTTATTTTGAAAAAGTGAACATGTTAAACAACAGTCGTGTTTACTGTACTTTTTACATGCGTGTATGTCATGACATTTTATGTTTTCTTAAGTCAGTAAACTTTTTGGGAATCTGAACATTACAGCTGTAGAGCACACTTGTTTGAAAAGAATGAAATAAAATTGTTGCAAAAAGTTCAAAATTGTGAGAGAAATGTGGTTTTAAAATTCTTTTATTTATTTATTTATTTATTTATTTTCAAATTTTGCAATTTTTTCTCTATTAAATTATTCTCATCCTCATGATATTTTAATAACAATGTCAAAAAGGTGTTATAAAATAGTTCAAATAAATAATAAATCAAATAAAGGAAAATAGTTCAAATTGTGCTGAATCCCCTAAGTGGAACCATTTATAATAATAAACATGTAGATGTTAACTAAGATAATATTTCAACTCTTGTGACATTCTTCTTGGAAGTTGTTACCGAATTCCATACGTGTAGATTACCATATAGGTATACCTATAGATATCGTAAGAATTGCATTTTTTCTTGGTTAAACCATTCTAATACATAAAATAGTTTAATAACATGTCAAAAAAGTGTTATAAAATAGGGAAATAAAAAAAAACTGTTCAAAGGGTACACAGTTTTTTAAGTGGAAAAATTTCTAATGATAAATATGTAGGTGTTAGCTAAGAATAATTTTTTTTTTTTTCAACTCATATGATATTATTTTTGAAAGTTGTTATAGAAGTACATACATATATTGCCATGAGAACTTTTTCTTGGTTAAATCATTTTCATCCACAAAACAATTTAATAACATGTTAAAAATGTGTTTTAAAATAGTCAAATAAAGAAAAATAGTTCAAATTGTGCTGAATCCCCTTAAATGGAATCCTTTATAACGATAAAAATATAGATGTTAACTAAGGATAATTTTTTTTTAACACTTGTGTTATTATTCTTTCAATCAACGTTATTATCATTAACTATATCAACGTTATGGTACATATAATCAACGTCTTTAATTCACGTTATTTGTTGCAGAAATACATATACATTATACATGCACTGAAAGCTTGAATACCACTTTTTTCAATGAAAAATCTTCTTTTTAGATTTTGCTTACAAATTTTGCAGAAACCTACCCGAAAGATAATTTTTTTAACTAAATCTTAGCGCGAAATATTTTCTCCAGAAACACTGGTAAAAACGGACCTATCTCAGGGGACCAGAGAGAGAGCCCTGATTATGTAGAACAGAGTGATGTTTTATCCTTGTAATATCAAAAGTTTCAAGTATTAGGCTCTGGTGGGAATTTTACTTCTAGATACAGTACATAAGATTATTTCAATCCCCGTTTAAAATAGTTTTGAAAAAGAAAGATTTTTGACATTTTACAGTATTTTTTACACTGCTTTACATTTAAGAACTGAAAAAAGTACTATATTATTCAAACATCTAATACAATGATGGAGATTCAATCATTTGAAATCATTTGCTAAGATAATTGAATCAAATTAGAGTGGGAAATCAAATTTTGAAGTGTATCATTTCATCAGTTACTTAGAGGGTCAAAAAGTAACTAAGCGTTTCAGTAAAAATATAAACTAAGAATAACAATAAGAACAACAATAATAATAATAATTATTATTATTATTATTATTATTTTAATCTGATCCCGCGTAACATTATTTTCTGTAACTTTAACTGTATACCAGAATATCATTGACCTCATTACTGAATATTAAGAATGAAAATATAAACGGAGCGTGATTAGCCCATGTACTATTTTCAAACTCCCTAAAAAATCTTTTAAAGGATGCGGTGCTTTAACAATTGCTTGCCTTTAGTTTTTTCACGTTATTAAATATTACGGCTAAAACAAAATTATAAAGTGGCATAAGCCAGACATTTATTTTTTTCATACAGCCAAATTTTGAACGAGAGACGGTTATATTTTTTTTATGAAGAATTAACAATCAGAATTTCTATTTTAAGCTTTTGCACTCCACGGTGGTAGAGGGTTTCTGGTTAAACTTACAGGGCTGTCACAATCGACTATTTTTTTATTTTTTCCGCTCCACTATTAAAAAAAAAAAAAAGATTTTGTAGTTTTTCTTGCAAATGTTCTCGAACGGTATGTCAATAATTTTTGTTTTGAGAAAGTGGTATGAGGTAAAATTTAAAAAAAAATGTCGCCTGTGGCGGCCCTGAACTTAGTAAGTCACCGTATAGGTGTCAGTGGAGTGTAAAGGGTTAATAAAGGAAGAATTAAGCTATTAATAAATATTTCAGAAAAATATTTATTGATATTAAAACATTTATCTTATTGCATGAGTTTAGCAATGAATTCTTCTGCTTATTTGCCCTTTTAAATAGAATCATAAACACATTTAACAGCTGCCCACAATCTTGGCTGACGATTAAGGCGCTGGCCGCTAGTCGATATACGCTAAATTCTAGAGATGCGTCGTGCGCGAACAAACTAGTTCAAATAAAGTATTTTGCAAACGAAAATGGGTCGAACCAGATACGCTTAAGATAAACGTCATTTCTATGTGTCTGTCTCTCGTTCCTTCATTGATTGTAGTTGCAATGCTGTAGATAAAATAAAAATTCGAAAGATGCTAAATTCTAGAGATGTGACATACGCGAACTAACTAGTTCAAATGAACTGTTTCGCAAACGGAAATGGTTTGAACCGGATACGGCTAAAATGAACGACGTGTCTCTGTCCCGAACGACGTTTCGATGTATCTGTATCCATTTCTCTCACTGATTCTGATTGTGATTCTGTAGATAATGTGACCAAATGTGATGCCGAGAGATGCTAAATTCAATGCTGAATTCTTATTTGGCTGGTCGAGATAGTCTGGTATACAGTTCAACATATAGGTCTTGGTTTGTTTAACCAAATGGGCAGAAAGAAAAACCTGTAGTTCAAGGAAGCAATATAAAAGAAAAATTTTATGTATATTCTGAATTTATTCCTTAATTATAAATTTGTACACTGTCAAAAATTCTGTGGTGGATTGAACCAGCTATTGGTACTGTAGTAGCTGCAACCATTTGATGGGGAAATCTCCTATCACAATTTGGAGCTATTTTTTCAATTGCAGCTACAAATGTTGGGGTGAGATTTTACCATCTTATAATGCAGCTACTACAGTACGAAAAGTTGGTTCAACCCACTACAATTTTTTTAACAGTGGGGTTACTGACTTTTTCTTCGCTATTTTGTAATTAGATTCACTTAATTTATAATGAAAGGCGTAGCTATTATGTTTATTGCATGTGTATGTAATCTGGTGACCAAAGCATTAAAGGGTTTTATAAAATTTTATAATTTATCCTGATGCAAGTAGAAGATGGAACACGGGCAGTTTAGTATCCAAAACTGATTTTATCTAGAATGATACAATTTTACTTAACAACAGTAAGCAGGGGTCGATCCAGCAAAATTTGGGGCCTATTAGGGCCCAATCCAAAAAACAAAAATCTGTTTAATAAAACAGGCCCCTTCACAAAAATGAATTTAATAAAATGGGCCATTTCACAAAAATAAATTTAATAAAATGGGCCCCTTCACAAAATTCCTTTCCATAAAATCTGCTACTATTTATTTTTATTTTATTAGGTTTTAAAATATGCAAACCACTTCACCAGAAACGAAAACATTAGCAAAAGGATTTAAAGAAGTTTTTGTTAATAAGTGCTTAGTTCGAATTTCAATAATTGGATTTCAACTTTCATTACAAAATGTCATTTTTCACAAAAATAACTTTTGCTTTTCACAAAATGGGCCCCCAAAAAAACAAATCTGCATCGACCCCTGATAAGGTTACTTTTCAGGCAATTATAAATTAGAAAGAAAATATCTGCGAAAAAGGTACGAACTTGTTAGAACATTTTAAGTTAAAAATCGTCTAATAATTTTCATTTGCCCATTGTAAAGGCGTGTAGAACGTCTGCTTTACTTATATTACTTTTTGATCTTCTTATCGAAAAATCGAAATGAGATTGATTGTTTGTGCAAAATACAAACTATATATGTATATATTCCCTTTGATTTAGTGTTTTGATTATTTGGGAACCACTGTTTCGTTCCGTGGCATCAAAAATCAAAAATAGCGCTGAGTCGTTGTGTGTATTTGTCGTTTCAGTTCGAAAAGGGCGGGACCTTGAACGAGCTGGTAGCACTCTGCTTCCCCAACCACCAGGCGAACGAAGAAGACAAAAGTGACCAAGACCTCGTCGTCGATATATCAAATGAGGTCAGAATTTCCCACATTATTCTTAATCCTTCTTTAATTTGAATATCATCTGATTTATGATTTGTTGCTGAACGCATTGCCATATTCATCATATTGCCCTTCGCTGTCTGATTATTTGCTAATAAGCCACTGAACGTGATGTCATGTATAGCCATATGATTTCCTTTGGTGGTTTTGCTAATAAACCGCCACATGATCAAAATCGTATAAAAGTCATAATTTCTGCTTTTGCACAACACCGGAAAAATTCTAACATTAAATTTAAGTAGATTCACTCTTTTTACGTTTATTCGGCTAATGTTATTATGCATTGTAGCACTTTTTTTTTCTTAACTTTATTCAAGGTTTTCCAGAATTGTATCCGATAAAAACCTAAAATAGGAAAAAGAAAAAGACATCCATAATGTAAGATTACATGTTTTGAAATTAAGTACTTTTCAAAGAAAATTAGTTTTACTTTTTTTAATATATGATATAAAAAAAACTTCTTAAAAACACCATTTTTTTAGTATATATATAAAATTTTGGAGGACAACTTTATTGAAATCTAAATACTACAAACCTGATTGCTCTTTTTTGCTATCCTATCCATCCATATATGTAAAGAAGTTTTACACAAAAAATGAGCTTTTAAAATAGATTTTTTTTTTCATGAGTTGTTAGGGCTAATTTTAACTTAATGAAGTCACTGTTATGCGATATTGAGAATTCTGTATATTTGAAATTTCTCAATTTTAACACTTTATTATTATATATATATATAAATGTATATTTTTGTGTAGAGAATCTTTTGTAAAATTCTATTGGCATGCATTTGTCTAAATAATTTTCTGGCATTACATACTTTGTGCAGTTTGCGTGGACAAAGATATTTGACTAAATTAATTTTTTTTGGTTGATATTATATTGTTTTCCATACGTTAATTTAAGAAAGTGCTTTTCTAAAGGAATTGATTTTTTATGCAACTTTATTTTAGGTTCTAATCTACGATTTCGAAAATCCTTTTTACTGCTTTAAGTGCATGGCCTTAATGTGTAATATTTTTTTCTTAAATATTTTAAAATACAAAATTAAGTATTGCTGAAAATATTCACACTAATTGTAATCTTATACTAAACTTAATTACATTCTGGACGCTTAATGTATGTCATCCGAATTGGAATGGAGTTGTAATCTTATTGAAGGGAAAAACTCAATGATGAGTTCCATGAAATGGAATTGATAATTAAAATATTATAAAAAATAATAATTAAAATACAAATCAGTTACTTCAGTTTTCAGAGTAATTAATATTTTGATGAAAAAATATTTAAAAAAATATATATTTAGGAATTTCTTCATATCTTTTATTTAATTATATTAATCAACATGATAATTTTTTATATCACTTAAATCTAAATAAAAAAATTCACAATATTCGTAGTCTATTTGAATTGACACAGCTGCAGAAATATTGTTGATTATTATTTTTCTTCATCTCCTTTTGAAAATCTTTTTTTAAATTCAGATATTTTGAAATTTTTTTCAACTAAATTTTTAATATATTATTACTTTTTTCTTTTTTTTTTATTAAATACTTAAAACGGATTGAAATAAACAAATTCTAATCCAATTCAATCAGAAATATTTCAAATTAGATTAAAAATCTTTTAATAAGTGACTTTTTTTAATTTGTCATATGTAAATTTCATTATTGCTTCGGGAAAAAAAAAAGTATCGAAAGTTTTTAGGCACTTTCAATTAAAGAAGTTTTATTCTGAATTCTAAAATTTATAAAAAAATATTTTTAAGATTGCAAATTGAAAACAGTGGTTCCCAATAAATATTCATGATTCTTAAAAAGGTTTATCATTTGTTTACTTAAAGGATATATAATATGGCACTGTTCAGTCTTTTATATTATAAAATGTATATAGTTTTTAATAAACTAATTTACTTTAACTGTGTGTTCTATTGCATTTTGTCCTTTTTTAGGAACCTCTATCACCGCCAAACGGGGAAATGTCTCCTCGTGAAAATGGTACCGAAAGGGGACCCAAAAGAGAAAGGCCACTAAGTCGTAGTGGATCATCGTCCTCCAGAAGTACACCATCATCTGCTAAACACAAAGACCATGTAGTAAGTTCAGTATGCTTTTAGAGTGACGAATTTACCCCTTCACTATAACAGCTAGATGAAAACACATAAAATGTGACCGGATTTTAATTAACAAAGCGATATAAGTAAGCGTCCTATCTTAAATGGGAGAAGTAACCGCAAGATTAAAAGCAAGGTCACATCAATCAAGGTCATCCGCCACGTAGCGGATGGAGTGTTAACTACAGGTAGATACCTAACTGTTTTCTTACTGACACCACTAAAATTGTAAAGTTTTTTTCACCTTGATTAATAACTGAAGTGTTACTGATAAGGCGAAGAAAACTTCGTGGTATCAAGTGCGTCTGGATGCCCGTCTCGCTATGCCATTATTTTGCTATAAATGTGGCAAACAAACTCATTTCCATGCGTGACTGAAAATTTAGAAAATACGCGCCACACTAAAAGCCCGCTTAGGTGAATTATCACTCCGTCCACAAGGTGGCGCAATTGTGTTAATTTACGCCTGATTCCAGCATTAAGTTTGTTCGCTTACTTATAACGCTTTGTTAATTAGTGCTTCCTATTAAATGTTTATACGAGTATACCTATGGTACGTATTATAAGGGGTAAAGATTTTGGATGCGTATGATACCGCCAAGGCGGTTATACGCCTTATGCGAACATATAGCATATACGACTCAGCGTATATACGGAACTTACCCCAGAGGTTAAACATATAAATGGTTTTCGTTCATTGCGTGAAAAAAAAAAAAAAGCTGCTTTTCTCTTGCTAGTCTACGGATCAGAGAGATTTACAAATACTCGCGAGAATCCTGCATTCATAATGGCATGTAACAATCATAATGGCAAATTTAACAAATATAAAACAATTTAAACTGTTTCAGCAAATTTATATAACATTTTATCACTTAATTTAATGAAAATTAGAAGAAACATAAATTAAAGTATTTACAGGGAAAAAAACAAGTATGTAGGAAACATGTTATGCAAATTGCTACTGTAACACCAGCAATTTCTATCTTTCTCGCCGTTCAGTGGCATAAGATTGGTGAGGTCTACTGTTATTAAAAGCAAATACGTATATTTGAAATATGCTCTTAACCCACGTATCCGGATGCGTTTAAACGTATATTTTAAGGTATGTGTATGTCATACCGACGTATTATGCGTATATATTTATATCTGTTAAACGTACAACTGAAATACGTATCCCGTCGGAAGCAATAATTTTAATTAACGTTAGTTGTTGATTTAAAAGCTGGTTTAGTCTAAAATGTGTTGCAATTGTAAATTCGCCAAATTAGCCAAATAACGTACATTGCTATTTTGACTTTTAAAATGATTCCAGATTTTTCTATAGTTCGACAATTAACTTCCATCTTGCCAACAATTTGGAACATATGTATGTATAAATACTCGCAAATATTAGTGTAAATAAATATATACTATTCGACTCAAATTTTGGTAAGTAATTGAGCTTTAGCTTTTTATCAGGACACCTTGCTTGGTTAAACCAGTAAGTAAATATAATCTGCCATCGATTGTTACATTTCTCCTATTTTTTTGTTTAACATCATGACATCATCATCATCATCATACGTCATGACTGTCATATGATCGTCATTTGAAGACTGCACTTTCAAGTCACTATGAACGTCATATTGTGACGACTCTCCAGATTACATCACGATGAAGTCACTTGGAAACTCTCATTGGAACTCCTTTGGGTACTCCACTATGAACTATGATCGTTGCTTTGTGAAAAATCATAAGGTGACTTCATTGCGATGTCATTGGGGACTAGTCACAAAACAACTGTCATGATGATTTCACAGTGGAGTCTCGAAATGATGGTCACATGAGAATCAACTGATAATTTTATTGTAACCTCACTTGATGATTTATAACAAAGCAATGGTCTCGGTTACTTAACAGTAGAGTCACCAAATGACGATCAATTGAGGGTAATAATGAGACAAATAAAAGAAATACCATATTGGTTCACAGCAATGATTGTGATTTTTTTATACGACAGTAACATTACATCGACTGGCTGTAATATTACAGTAGTACCTATTTCCTACACTTGTCGTTTATATCAATTTCTTTTGACCACTCACAATTAACTGTTGTGTTCGAAAATTAAAATTTTTGTTTGTCTCTTGATTTGCAAACACCACTATCCGAAATCAGTCTTCTTGATTTTCAATAATGACTCTCTTTTCCCTTTGTAAGTTTTTTAAGGCACTTTTTCATATCTCATCCCACCAAAGATCTGTCCAGACCAAGTTAATTATATGCCAGAACGTATGTTCTGTTGTATAATTAACTTTTGAAATTGTATTTTTTAATTCTTTGTTTTTCATTTCACACTGAATCTAGAATTTTCTCTTTTGTTAGTTATGTTTTCAACAAACAGTGGAAATTTTTGAATTTATAATAGCTTATATTACTATAAGTTTTAAATACATAACAATTTCTTAAAAGAGGGAAATGCAGCTGAAAAAACACATGTCAAATATATTAATAATTAAATAAAAAATATTTTAATTGCAGAGAATATATTAGTTTCCTGAATTTAATTTTAATGAACAAATATAGTTGCATCATTGTTATACATTTTATTATTAATACAATTGTTAATGCTGATAATATGGTGATAATAATGTGAGTGCTAGGAACGCAAGGTCGTCTCATATTCATAAAATAATTACTGTGTTTTTTTTTTCTTGACGTAATTAAATGGCTGATTTCGACTTTAAAAGAAAAAACTTTTGCAGATATATTATACTAGAACTAAAAAGTAAGCTTTGTGTATGAATTGTATTCTGAATAATATCACGTTAACTAAGAACCGAGAAAAAAGTCCTACCTGAATTTATTATCTGTTGTCATTAAATGTTTATAAAAGATTACAGTCGGTTTAAACATTCCAAAACTTAGTACTGTCAGTTCTGTTTAAGTCTACATTTTTCCCCCATCGTGGTCGAAAAACGTGCTCTGAACTTTGGCCAAATATTTACCATAATCCTAATAAATGTCACAATATATCCGTATAAAGATATCATTCTTACATGTCTGCCTCCATGTAATCCATACTGGCGAATACGAAACAAGATCCCTATGATATGCACCATTGCATTTCTGGTGTGACAGTGCTGACAACTGTCATCATGAGTTTTCACATCACAAAGCTTAACTCACACGATGTTGCCAGTTTCAACGTTTTCTCGTGTTCCCAAAAAGTATCTCATTTCTTCTGCTTATGAACGTATACTACTCAGCTCTTACGTGTCTTCTCGCGTTCATCTTAATCCTTGAGATTGGAATGCTTTTGTCTGAAGATGATATCTCATCACATGAGCAAGTTTTGATTTTGATTTTTTCTTCGCGCATTTTCTTTTTATACCTTCTTTCTGTTTTCTGTTCTTGGCATTCGCTTGGAATAGCAAATAACGTCTATATACAGATTTTCTTTTCTTTCTGGCAAAAAAGATTGATGACATGACTTGATAATTAAAACATTATTACTGAAACAAAGCGATGCTGCCGATAGTATCGCAGAAAAGTCTAGTTATATACTAGCGGCCAAAAGGTTAAGCAACAAACACAAAATGCTAATTTATGAACAAAATATTAATTTTGAGTACTAACGAGAAAGAGATATAAACATCAGGTGTAGCAAATAGATGATATCCCTGCGGCACAGCCAGTCAATGTGACATCATTTTGACATTACGTATTGTTGCAAGTATCATAGTTACTATTGTAGGCCAAAATATAATATTTTTCATTATTCTACTTATTTTTCTCAAGTGATCAGGATTTGCTGACTAAACTGAAAATCACTGTGACTTTTGCTTCTTGACGAGTCATCAGGTGACGTTACAATTATGTCATCTTGCGACTCTCATGTGACCGTATTTTGCAGGCTCCATTGTGAAGTCATAGGTGATTCTGAAGTAAATGACTTTTGGATACTCTCTCTAATGTGAAGTCGAAGCTAATAAGCGCCGCTTTGTGGCATGTCACCTGATTTTATTTTCTATCACTTGCGGGCTAACTACAAAAGAACTCTCATGTTGTCTTCACAATTGTGTTCCCAAACGGTCACATGCGAGTCAAAATGTGACATCATTATAAACTACTTGGTGCTCATCGCAAAGCAACAGTCACGGCGACATCTCAGTGGAGTGACCAAATGACGGTCGCTTCAGGGTAATAAAGACACGGGTGTAAGATATCTCATTTTAGTTCACTATAGTGAAGGGAGTGTGACACTTGTGACTGTTTGCGACATCAAGGGGATGTCACTTCAACTGACTCTGCTCATAGAATAGTACCTATTTGCTACATTTGTCGTTTATATCATTTTATTTGGAGCTCACAACTCATAATTAACTTTTGTGTGCGTTTATTACTTAACTTTTGGACACAAGTGCATTTTTTTTCTGTTTAGCCTATAATTTTGTTCCACACAAAAGTTCATATCTTTCACCCATTTCTACAAAGTTATTTGCTATACTTGAATTTATAAAAATAATCACAAAGTAATTATAACTACAAATATTTTTCTCTTAAAAAACTAGCTGTTTCCAGGGTAAAGTGCAAGTCTCTGGAAGTATTGGTTAAAAATTTAATGGCAGTTGTTCTTTTTCTTTTGATTTTTTGTTTAGTTTAATTTTTCTTCATTGAATAATAATTTGTGCCATAGTACTAATGAACGATACATTTAGTGCATGTTAACGTTTAGACATTCAAACTTAACCAATCTCACACAAAGTTCTCGCTACAAATAGTACAGATTTTGGAAAATATTGGCTTTTAAAGAATAGCCATTACCAAATAGCTCTGTCTATCTATGCTCTATATTTGTTTTATGTTAAAGTTTCTGTAGAATATATATATATATATTGAAAATGTTGTAATTAGTGAATAATATTACTTTTTTGACGATGTTATTTAAATTTTAAAGATACCCAGCATATTATTGTGTTACCCAGTATGTTTCATATGTGCTGCATTTCTGAATTTAAAATAATATAATATTAAAAGTTGCTTTAGAAAATATTTAAGATTCTCTGTGCTGATAGTCAAATCTATTTTCTTCTCGGATCTGAAGCTTATTTAACTGCACTTTATAACTTTATTATTCAAGTTTAAAATGCAGTAGACTCCCTCAAATCCGCAACCCTAAAATCCGCAAACGCCTAAAATCTGCACATCCTCATAGATGTAAACAATGAAACTTTCATTTCAAATGTATGGCCAAAATTACAGGTTTTTTCTATTTTTATATCATTCTATATGTATTTTAAACGTAATTTCCATTAAGATGACTGAACTCATGAAGGAAGTAAAAATTTATTTCTCAAAAAGTTTAAGATATTGCTGATGTCTTTGGTAATCTCAACCTTTTTAACAAATATACTTATTTATTAATCAAGCTTTTTTGGTTATTAAATCTGGTTAAACCTGAAGTAAAACTTCCTTATTTTACAATTTTGGTGTGAATTAGTAGAATACCTTTATGAGGCAAGTTGCATTGAAAAATTCAAGAAAAATATATCTTTATGGTGCATATTTAATTATACATTATTAATTATTTTCTTGACATTTGCTTATAATAATCTAATTATTTTTAAAATCATCTTAATTTTTATTATTTTAGTTTCTTACTTAATTATTTTAATATTCTGTTATATTGTAAGCATTCATTATAATTTCGATTGTATTATAACATTTAAATTATGTTTTAAAAAATGTAAACATATCAATGACTATAAATCCACAAAATTCTAAAATCCGCACAACCTGTGGTCCCTAGCAGTGTGGATTTGAGGTAGTCTACTGTATGTGCTGTTTTTATCATCCTGTCGACATAACCTTGCTTCTGTTAAATTTGAAATTAAATCCCTAAACAGCATTAATATTTAAATTTTATTTAAATTTTGTCGTAAAAAAATAATAAACTTCAATATAATTGATAGAAAATGTTTATTTGTATTTTTCTCTTTACAGAATGAAAAACCTCCTACACCTGTCTCAAAACCCGTGACTCCCACAAGTTCGGGTTCAACGACGCCCAGTTCCAGTGGTATCAAGCCTCATCCAAAACATGCTTTAGGTAGCCTGTATTCATTAAATTTTATGAAAATAGCTATGAAAATCTGCCACTCATTTTTAAATACCGTATATACTCGGATATAAGTCGATCCCCTAATTCGTAAGCAAAATTTTGAAAAAAAAAATGAATTTTCATGTATAAGTCGAATCACATTTATGGTATTATGTTGGAAAAGGGTTTGTATTCGAGGGGAAAAAAAAAAAAAAAAAAAGATACATTTTCATTAAATTAGTAAACATTTTTTTTTTTTTTTTTTTTTTTTTTTTTTTTTACGTTTCTAATCAGACATTTTTTTTTTTTAATTCAACATTTTAAAAGTGTGTAATTATGTAAAACTGAAGAAGTTTAAACTATTTTAAAACCTATTCGCATCAATTTAATGATACTTAAAAAGAAGAAAACTTTCAAAAATCTATTCAAGCCTTATTTACAAGGGTATATTTTAGCAACTTCTTAGGTTGCTAAAATATAGTACTTCTTTGTATTGTAGGACTTTTAGGAGAGATAGCTAGAAGCACTCCCAAGTTGAAATCTTTTTAAAAAGGGGATTAAAATGTTGAAAGGGATGCGCCTGTATTGAAGGAAATTCCATCGGAAGAGAAAAGGGTTGCAGAACAATTACAGGGACATTCTTGTTGAGCTTTTTTGTCAATGACGGAAATGACCATTGTCCGCTTTTATATCTCTCTCCAACCTAGACCCATATGTGAGTATTTAAAAAACTTGATCATTCGCCGATTACCTGCGAAATTTATTTATTTATTTTTACCTAACTCGTGTATAAGTCGACCCCCCATTTTCAACTCCCAAATTTTGTCTAAAATTCTTCGACTTATTCAAGAGCATATACGATACTTTTTTTTTTTTTATTGAAATTTTTTTAAAGGTGTCTTATTTTAACTGATAAGTGCGGAAATAAACATCCGCTGTATTTTTTAAAAAATGTGATATTTTTTATTTAAAACATACAAATTTAAAATAATAATAATAATAATTCATTTAAGGTATCATTTTAAACCTTTAGTTGAAATAGTGTTAAGGGAAAATATAAAGTAAAACTCTTTTTATCATTTATCTTTGGAACATCTGTGGAAAATTTCTATGCGTTTGTTTCATTGCACGTACTTACATTTTTTAATGAAAACTTTTGAGAATGATGAACTTTAATGAAATATTTTTCTGTATATCCCCCCCCCCCCCCCACACACACACACATACATACGCATTTTGAAAAATTTGTGAATTACAGTCTTCAAATGTAGGAAAAAACTGAGACAATAACACAATAGAAAAATATATAAACCTCCTTTATTTTTTAAATAAAAATGCATGTATCTACTACATGTTTAGCACAAGCAAGTAAATTGTTTGGAAATTCGTCATAAAAACTTATAATAACAATTTTTATTCAAAAATAAATAAATAATTGAATAAATAAATTTTTCTGGTAAAGAATTAAAAAAAAAAAAAAAAATAGTAATAAGGTTTAAGATGTGACTTGCAGTCTTGTCACCTCCGACTGTTGTTTTATTTAGAAATTCCGAATTCTCAACAGAAAATGTTAATAGTAATGGAACAATGGAACAATGTGAGCAGTGTCTTCGGAGTCCCTAGTTGCGTTGCACTGCACCTCCGGGCTATAAATATTGCGTGTTTCAATGCATTGGGAGCCATAGAAAAAAAAATAAAGTTTAAACGCGGCTGGTGGCCACAAATAAAAAATAAAAGAAGAGAAGAAAAAACAATTAAAAAAATTGTTAGTGTATCAATAAGAGAGAGAAAAAAAAGTTCCATATGATCCAAATAAAATGTCCATGACAGTCGAAAAAGCTACCAAAGGAAGCCCCAGCATAAAAAAAAGACTATTCAGAGACCATACATTAGTTTAACACAATAAATGCAAAGCAAAGTTCAAAAGTATAGAAAAAATTGAAATATTTACATATTTACAGAAAAAAGTGATTAAAGTTTATCAGTTAATGCACAATAAAGAATAAAAAACGCTAATAAAAACATCATTGAGGAGAGTTCAGACTAACAGGACTGAAAAAAGCACAAAAAGTATAGAGGAACAAGGGGAAAAGAGGACGGCGCCCGCCCAGTCTGGTAACTCGATGAAAATAGGTGATACAAGGAGACCATGTTAATGAAATTAAAGCAAAATAAGGTAAGACATATTAAAAACTTGATAAACAATAGCAAAAAGCAGTTTTTTTTTTTTTTTTTTTTTTTTTTAACACACAAAAGACAGAAAGACAAGGAAAAAGAAAGAATGAAGTTATTCTTCATTTAAGTTGAGAAGGTTAGCAAGTTTGTCGAATATAGTTAATAGTAATTTATTCGATAAATGAAATTAAAAAAATTTTCTATTCAAAATTTTCTGGTGTGAATTCAGAATTTTTAAATAAAAAAATTACTAGATTTGGCAATTGTGGTTTGAATCCCGCTGACGCAAGTTATTTATACTTGAACATAGCTGCCAACTTTTACGCACTTTTCTTACTGATAAAATTTAATAGCAAACTTAGGCGTGTTCAATCGCCGAAATTTACGATTATAGGGTGACCGCGCCAGTAGTTGATACCCCTCCAGTAGTTGATCAATTTTTTTAAATATTGCGCCATTTCAGGCGAAAATGAGTTTTACACGTGGCACTAAACATAATATTTTTGTTTGAATGTTGGAGCTCCTGTTGTCACATTTTTGTCTGCTGTAAGAGAAGCAAGTTTATGAATTTATTTATTTATTTATTTATTTATTTATTTTTTTTAGAAAATGTAAAAATTTAGGTTTTTGATTAGTTGGAGACAATTACGGTAAGTTAAAATAATCCGCTCCCATCTTGCTTATTTCAAATAATAGCTTTATATGAATTATTGTTAATCACAGCTTAAGCATGATATTTTAAAGATTAATTTTTGAATTTTCGACTGATTTCTTTGATAGATAAACTACTGGGAAAATGGCAGCTAAAGAAACTATTTGCTTTTGTTGTTATTTAATTTCAGCAGATTTCATTTTTGCCCATTATAGGACATTCATTAAGGGTTGTAGCAATTATGTTAGTTTACTTCTAAATTTTAAAAGGAAGGAAATATCATAAAAACCCCGCACCACCGACCTTAATCAACTACTGGCTCGGTCACCCTATAAACCCAAAATTTCTACTTTATTTTAGTGGTAGCAAAAAAAGCATAAAAATTGGCAACTATGCTCTAGGAAGAGTCAGTAGAAAATTTTAGTCTGAAACTTGAGCCTTTACATTTTTGCTGTGGTATATTTCAATCTTTTTATTTGCGTTTTATTATCATCTGTCTTTTTTTTTTCTTTGTGTGTGTGTGTGTGTGTGTGTGTGTGTGTGTGTGTGTGTTTTCCGCAGTCCTAAGTTACATTTAAACACCCTGCAGAATCTGAACGTACTTGAACTGTTAAAAGTTTCTGACCCTTAAAAATTCTCGATTTACTCCTTTGATTTGACAATGATTGCTCTCTGTTCTTACAATAACAGCTGTTGATAAATAGCTGTGGGTGGCTATTCTAATTAATCTCGATTCCTCCTCTTACAGGTCCTCCTTATCCCTATGGCCTTCACGGTGCTGCAGCGCTTGCTGGAGAACTGGGCTCGGCCGCAGCCTTTCCTCAGGCTGTTCTTCATAATAACATCTCACCAGCACTCAATTCCTATTCGAGGTCACTGGTAAGTTTTTATTACTGCAAATACTCTTTAATGGCATGAAACTGTGGCTGAATTTAACGAAAAATATAGGTTATGGCTTCACACATAATGATAGACCACCAACAGTGGAGGAGCTTTTTAAATGCATTTCAAGTAATGGAATAATTCCGCTTCTATTAACCCCTTAACTGCCGACGAAGTCTTACGCGATCTCCAGGGCCTTACTTAAATCGCGTATTTCTGCAATTAAAGGAGGTGTATATTAGTTTTCTGAAATAACAGTAAGAAAATGCATATATTATTCTGTAATGTATGTAGGAAATATTAATCGTTACTTTCATAGTATTCATTTCTTTCTGTCCTGTATTACTCGTCTGTGACTGTAACCGCATTCTTATTGTTTCATTTTCATTCTTATTTAATATTTTTTGGCAACGATGAAAGAGAGCAAAACGTCATGTGATGTAACAGTTGTGTAGTGGTAGTCGAGTCTGTTCTAGGCAGCGGAAAGCTGCGATTGTGATATTGCGATTCTGGTATTTTAATTTATTTTACTTGTGTTTTATTTGTCATAAAATGTTGTCTTTGTCAATTAAAATGACTCAGAAATTATCCATCCCCTACACATGCCGACCCACATGTAATGGCTCAGGTGGTGAAAATTGCCTCGCTATAATTGGAATTCGCCATCTCTTTAACAGATGCATGTATTTTCTACAGCCGTATATATACGTCCGGTGCAGTTAAGGGGTTAATATCTAATCTATACTTTCTCTGTTTAACATTTACGAATGGAAACAGAAGAAAAAACGTAATAGTATTTAATTTTTTGTAAAAAGAAAAAAAAATTATAATATATTGATGAAGCTACAATGATTTGATATTATTCGCTAGGAAATTTAATCAAATATTTAGAAGGGTTTCATTTCTTCGATTAATGTAAAAACGTATTTTTTACAAATTTAATCAAATAAAATGCAGGTTATGTAATTTTACCTTCTGTTATGTTCAAGAATATCAACCATTAAATGGCTGAATATTAACGAAGAAGCATATGAAAGGAGTATAATTAGTCTGTGTACTAATTCTCATTTCAAATATAGTTGAAACTTACTTTCAAAAGAAAAACATTTACGCGCCTTTTTGTTGTTGTTGTTGTTTGTTTGTTTGTGTGTTTGCTTTTACGTTATCAAACCTTGTAGTTTTTTAAAAAAATTGTAAAAAAAGTGCAATGCAACGTTTTATTCAGCCGCAGCCTTTCCCTAGGCTGTTCTTCATAATAATATCTCAACAATGCTCAATTCTTATTCGAGGTTACTGGAAAGTTTTGTTGCTTAAATACCGTTTTAATGGCATGAAAATTGTAGCTAAATTTAACAAAAAATATAGATTATGCCTCCGTACACAATGATTGATAATAAAATTTTAAGACCACCAACAGTGTAGCAGCTTTCAAATGCATTTCAAATAATAGGGAATTCCGCTTCAATTAGAATAAAATAACGATAGAAGTATTCGTTGTATCATCTTATTAGGATAAGTAAAATTATGTTTTATATCATTTCGTATTTCTATCATTATTTTATGGGTTTATAGCTGTTAACCTTCCATTTTTTTATGAATAAACTAAAACCAGAAGTTTTAGAAAATAAAAATAAGTATTAAAAACCACGAAAAAGAAAGCAACAATTCGTTAAATAATTTTACGGATTCAAATTATACTTATTTGACTTGAGAAAAATCGGAAGGTTTGCAGCTATGCCGAATAGATTTGGATTTTACTTTTCTTTTTTAATAAAATATGATTCACTTTCACTGTTAGTAGAATATAACAAGTAGAATTATGTTCAACTATCATCTAGCGAGGGAAGGCAGTATAACGAGTCAAGTGTAGGCTACGATTGCAAATGTAATTCAAGACTCAAAGTGTGGGTTTCATAATTCAGTTTTTTGTATTTTTGAAAAGTGATACGAAAAGCGGAACCACAATTTTGCATTTTAAAAATTCCTTTAAAATTGTCTGTACATTATATATACTTTTGGAAAATAATATGTTAACTTTGTGTAGTTGAAATTACTTTTTTCTGTATTTGAGTCGTCCGAAATAACAATGAAAAGAAAAAATATAATGTTTTATGTATTCAAAAAACGGTAGGAATTTGCTTTCGTTTAAAATTCACTAGTTTGAGAACTAGTTCGTGGAAATAATGATGCAGAAAGGAAAGGCAAAATTGGCCTCTTGTTTTCTTTTTGTGAACGAGCACTTATCTTAATTCCGCACCGCTATCTACATTCTATCAACATTTATGCATAATTTAATCTCGCTAACAAAATTAAAAAAGAAAAAGAAATAAAAAAGAACACTTTTAACCCGTTTGGGTCTGGCGTTTAATAATAGGACTTGGCTTTATACGTTCATTATTAGATTGTCTCAACAAGTATTTTTGTTACTATATGCATGTACTAATGATATTATACGTCTACACATTTTGTATTATCATTTCCATTATAATAATACTATTATTATCATAATGGAATAACATAATGGATAATATAACATTAATAATTTAAAAAAATGTTTAAATTATTTTACACCATAGCTAATTTTTTTATTTCAAACACGTATGTCGTTCTTTACATTTAAAAATACTTGTTACAACCAATAATTTTTGATTAAAAAAATACCGGACGTAGTTATGTATATTTAATCTTTTTGTAAAACGTCATTTTCCAACTGTATAAAAATTTCTTCCTTATCTGATTGTTATATTAACCGCTTCCCTGATTATCCCGAGTTATCTCGGGTTCGTGGTTCATGCATATTGCCATTAATTATTATCCTGAGAAAACTCGGGCGTACACGACTGCCACTGGCTACTATTTTTATATTGTATTCACACCACAATTTTTAAAAAATAAATTTTGTAGAATATTTCTGTTGCACATGTTGTCAAGGTATACGTGACAGATTTTTGTTCTGGAAAAGTGGTGCGAGTAACAATTAAAAAGTAATCGCCTGTCCGGATAGTAAACTGACGCTAAAACTAAATGCTTCAACACCTTAAAAAATAAAAAATTTACATAAAACCTGTATATTAATTATTTTTTTTTCATTTCCTTATATTTAAAAGTAAAATAAAAAAATATGATGATTTTTTGAAATTTTTTTCCAAAAAAATTGGTAAGGAAAACTGTTAACTGTACACAAAATAACTATATTCGTTAGGTTTCAGTAAATGAGATGTTCATAAAATTTCACCAAGCCTCAACTTTTGCCATTTGAATAAATACTTTTAATTTTTTTAACCTAAAAATAATTCTCCCCCTCCCCCCCCCAAAAAAAGGGGGGTAGGCGAAAAGACTAGAATTAAAAATATAATCCTAAATCAAATTTTAATGCTGCATTAGAAGATTAATAGCGTCTAAATGCCACGCCGATTTACTAGATCAAATGTCTTTAGATTACATCTGAGTAACAAAAACAGATAGAAAGTGAGCAGTTAATTGAGAACATTTCACCGCCTGGTTAATTCATTTTGCGCAGGAATACAGAAAGATAAAGATCTGCAGATCTAAATCGCTGTAAGACTCTTTAAGAACAATGCATATAGAAATAGAAAAAAGGTTTAGTTTTGAAATGACTTTCGTTCATCGACTGCTGATTTATTCTCCAAAACGGCTAATTTAAAATGTTATACCATTCTCGCGAGTAAAACACAATTCATTTGACGGTATGGAAACATATACCGTATATTACGGCGTATAATTCGCGCTTACGATTTTAGATTGTACTTTTCTATTCTTATGTATATTCGTTGTATTACGCACATCACCCCCTCTTTATAGGGTTTCGGTTCATCTGACGAAACCCTATTCGTCCCACTCCTCTGTCTGTCCACCACAGAGTTTGTTTTCAGAAACTGTGTAAGTTAGAGACTTGAAATTTTGCATGCTTATAGCTAAATACATCCGATCACGCGTCAAGTCATAAAATTTTGAAAAGTCTTGTACTATTTTAATTTAATTAATTAACTAATTTAATGACATCGGACTATTTTTGCGATTTAGATCTTAAAACAGAACCGTAGTTTCAGTCATTTTTACGCAGGTTCGATAGCTCCGTGCTACAGCGGCTGACTGCTAATCAAAAGGTTCGTGGTTCGATACTACGTGTCGGAGCTTGAATATTTTTGAAAAAAAAAGTAGATTTACAGAACTTTTGTAATTTTCGCTCCATTTTAACATCAAAAGCTGTTGTATTTTTTTTTTTTTTTTTTGAGAAATTTCGAAATTTTAAATTGACAACATTCCATTGTCCAATGGATTTAATTAAAAGAACTTTATGTATTTTTTTGCCATTTTAAGGGTTTTGTTTTTTAGCTAAAATTAAATCATGGAATTAATTATGCTTTTCAGATATACAAGCATATGTTGTTACAATTCTCTGAAAAGCAGTTCCTGATTTTTTTTTAATTTGATTAAAACATTATCTTCCAATTGTAATAATTTTCAAATTAAATTTAATGGTGGTAGCATATCTGTTATTATTGAAAAGTATTAAGGATTTAATAATTGCAAATTAACGATTTGGATTTATTAATTAAAGGATAAAGTGTTTTGAAAGGGATATTAAACGAAACCCTCTATGTAATCTCCGATTACTCTTACCCATTTGTTCTTTCTTTCTTTTTTTAGTTTAGAAACTTTCACGAGATTTGGAGTATGAAAATGAAATAAAAAGTATCAAAAAGTATAAGCTCGAACATAGAGAAAATAAGCAAATGCTAAGTGAGGACATACGCTACTGCCTAGCCTATCTGCTTGAATCCGCATAAAGTGTTTGGAATAGTACTCTCGATCATTCTAACAATCACATCTTTTTCTCTTGTTCATTATAGAAATCTCAATTCTTATGTTTAATTTTTAAGCTGGTCTGGATTACGTCTTTCGTTTCAAAATGATTTTTTTCACAAAAATGCAATAAGTTTCACAAAGATGACTTTTACTTTTCACAAAATAAACCCGAAGAGAAAAAAAAAAAAAATCTGCTGCGATCCCTGAATAATAAAGTATATGACTTAATTGCGATGGATAATATGTTAAACTAAAATTCGCTTTCGTCATATAATAATTATCTTTTTCAGAAAAATCATTGATTATTAATATTGCTTACAATTATAGGTGGGGTTTGAGCATCCATCAATGAGAACACCTGGTTTTGGAAGCATTCCCGGTGGAAAACCGTAAGTTAAACTCTTTTAATAATGGATAAAGCCATTTTTAAATGCCAGATTCATTCAATAAATAACCGAAAAAATGCATAGAAATTTTAAAGTACTGCAACAAGAAGGTTAATAAAGCGTATCTTTATTAATAAATAATGATATGATTTTTAATACAGATTTTCTGGTTATTCCAGTATTTTGGATGGTTTTCATATACGACTTTTTTGTTGCTGTTGTTTATTTATTGAATGAGTCTTGTATGTTAATGTCTCTATATTCATCTGAAATGAAAAATGGAAAAAAATTATAACAGTTAAAATAATTTGTAAAACGCATTAGTTCCGTGTTGCCAGTGGGCTACTTTTTTTAATTCAGATTTCTTCACTGGACAATTTTTTTAAATGGTAGAATATCCCTCGTTTTCGGCTGAATTATTATGTCATTAAATAAGGAGAATTTTACCTTTTCAAAAAAGTGGTGCCTATCAAGAAATATGTTTTTTTTTTTTTTTTTTTTTTTTTTTTTTTTTTTTTTTTAAGTAGCTCACTGTCAAAACTGCATTAGTTACGAAATTCAAGTGAAAACTTTTGTTTGTTTATGTTTTTTTCTTTATTATTTATTGAATGAGCCTTGAATGCGAAGGCCTCTTTGATCACCTGCAATGAAAAGTACAGAAAATTTTCATAACATTTAAAATGATTGTAAAACACACTAGTTATGCAATTCAATTAAAGCCTTTTTCCAGAGTATTTCAAACAACGAAACATGTATAACAAGAAGTTGTATCATATTTGTGTAAATTAAAGACTTAAGTAGTTGTACTTCTTTATTACATTAGCTAATACACCCTTACATTATTAAATTAGGTATATATTCGGGATAGCGTTATAACACTTACCAGTTTAACTGAAATATAACACTAATTTAACTTTTATTTGTCTGTCTATACGTCCTCTCTCGAAATGTCGTGTAAAAGATTTCAAAGAGGTTGCAATTTTAATATAATATCAAATATTATAATATTTCTCAGAAGAAAATTATCTTTGTAGGCTGGTATATTTTTATTTTAGGTAATTTTATTTTTTCGAAGTATAATATTTTGGGACATATTTATGTCTGTAAAACTTTAAGTTGATAATGAGCACTTAACGTAAAATTTCACGATAAACACGAAGTTAAGATATATTCAGAGTTGCCAAGTCTCCGGCTTTTTTGCACACCACTACTATCTTAGAGAAAGTGTTGTTCTTTTAAATCTCCCAAATGTTCCAATTAAATAAAAGAATATTTTCCGTATTAAAATACTGGTATCCAAAAAGCCGGAAACTTAGCAGCACTGTACAGTGTATATTGCAATGGTCACTTATTTTTTTCATTCTTATTTCATTGTATTCATGCCTTTCAGCTTTTGTGAAATATTTACATTTTGTAGGGTTTTGTTACCTAGAAAGAAATTAAAGCAATGGTTTTAACGCAAAGCGCTTGTTAAAAGTTGCAAAGTGCCCATGTGGATGACTAAACATGCATCTTCTTACTTGATTTTTTTAGCTTCATTTTTATACTTTTAACTTTTCTACGTTCCGCAAGTTGCGTTAACTAAGCATGTGCAGAAAGTTGCAAACTTTGATATAAATGAATGTTTTGAATGATTTAAAATGCATGAATCGTTTTTGTTTAATTTACTTCATGTTTTAATTTGTACAAATGTCTCTTACCGCATTTCATGTTCTGTAAAAAAAAACTACTGGAACGTTTCCTAATAGAGAAGCAAAGTTTACATAAATGAAATGGTAATTCTGAAATGGTAAATTTCCCTTGTTTTCGCCTTGATTAATATGTCATTAAATAAGGCGAATTTTACTATTTTAAAAAAGTGGTGCCAATGAAGAAATCTGAATTTAAAAAAAGTAGCCCACTGGCAACACTGCACTAGGATTCCGAAATTAACAAAAACGTCTTTTTCAAAATTCACAAACAAGATGGTTTTCTTAATTCACAAACATCTTCACAAATCTCCAATGGTTATGGTTTTCAGGAATTTCTTGATTGGTACTTCTTCTCCAAATGATTTCTGAAGATAAGATAAAATTTCTTGAATTGTAGGTAATTTGGAGTTTATGTAGAATTTTTTCCAATTTTCTTCTGCTACATCGGGAAATGTTTCTTTAACGATTTATAATGTGCATCTAGTACTTTTTTTCGGCAAGTTAAACCATTAATGTACCTTTATCCATACATAATGAAAATACAAACTTTATTTTTATTGAATCAGGGCATATTCCTTCCATGTGAATGCTGATGGACAGATGCAGCCCGTGCCTTTCCCCCCTGATGCCTTGATTGGGCCAGGCATACCTAGGCATGCGCGACAAATCAACACTCTCAGCCATGGGGAAGTCGTTTGTGCCGTCACTATTTCTAATCCTACTAAATATGTCTACACGGGTGGCAAAGTAAGATTTTCCCTTTTTTATTATTTATATTTAAAATACATCACAAACTTTTAATTAAAAACTTATTGATTTGTAATTCCTTTATGTTATGGAATATTTCTTGCAGATTTGTGCTAAAAAAATTCAATGCCTCGTTTTTTGTAAAGATAAGATGTAATTTTTTTTTGATTGAATAAAACCTAATGTTTTTTTCCTTGGTGAATATTACATATACATATTTTTTGGGACATTTTCTACATTTTTCGCTGTGAAAAACAACCAAGATGATACATTTATGACTAGTGCGAATTATCGCATTTTGTTTGTGTACATATACGATCATGTGCATTTTTTCAATTGCATTATTTCGTTTACACTATAGATAAATAAAAGTAAATAAATGATATGCCAAAAGTATATTCAAGATTCTGTCCAGTGTAAATGTAATGCATGGTGTTTGAATTTGAAGTTGCTTCAATATTCTCCTGATATTGATAATGGAAAACATTGGTGTTTTTCAATTATTTCAGCAAATAGAGACTATTTTAGATCGATATGAGCAGCCAATTAAAAAAAAAACTGCTGTAATACGCAAATCAAGCTAAAACGAATAAAAAAAACTGTTGCAATACACACATCAAGCTAAAACAGATCCAAAAAAGTTCATTTCGTTTCTTTGCAGTCAATCACACCCCAATAGGACTGTGACTCAAATTAGACCAATATGTGAAAAGACCATAAGACTTTTACTGTTGACATTATAATCAAATGCCGAGGAAAATAAGTTTTATCCATGGGACTAGGGCTCCTACAATACAGGCTGAATCGTCAAGCATTTTGTTTTCCACTTTGACCAATGAGCGATTGTTGCCCACGCTGCGCTGCCAATCGTTCTTCCCCTACCGGCAATTAAATGGCGGCGTAAGTCAGCCCGGATTATAGGAGCCTTACATGGAACTAGGAAGTCGATATGTCCCTCTTTGTGACGCGTTACAACATACTAAAATTTAGCTCACAGTGGTTTTACAGTTGGTTCGTGAAGTAATTCACACCTGAGAGTTATAATGTGGTAAAATAAAGAAGTCACTTTTTACTTAATGTTGTGACAGTGATCATTTATGATCATTGTGACTTCGCAGTGACGCCACAAAAACAGGATGTGCTATTAAACTAATTATTTATGCTTTGTGAGCAAACATCTTAAACCTGAATTTTTGACTTAACAAATGTGTTGTCTTTTAATCTGTTTCTTCTTCATCTTCTTTTTTTCTTCATTGTCGGTTCATTCTAAATCCAACGAACGTGGCATGTTCAAAGAAACCATTATATTCACCCATCAACAAATCTATCTTGAAGTTACAAGTAGGCAAGAATATATCAAGCACCTTCTTTCATGCTTCATGAAGAATTAGCTCACAGTTGAGTTTCTTTTTCTTTTCCTTCCTTCGTGATCCATCTATCTTTCCTCGAAGAAATAAACAAGTGAGTGTGTTTTTAAAGAGACAAATCAAAACTTAAGATCTTTTAAAGTTACCCACCTTAACACGCTATATAAAACTTAGTTCAGCTGCTTGTTAGAGACATTCCACCGCGACGAGTTTTTACAGCCTTACTCATCTCCCATGTTTTAAGTTTATACAAGTGCCGAAGCCAAACAACATCTTCTTCAACCCAGCGTTGATGTACACACTCCAAGAAAATCCATTATGCCAGTTTCTCTAACGCTTATGTGCTATAAAAAGCACGGAAGTTGAAATGCAATACTTGGAGACGAGATATCCATCTATTAGGGACACCACACGAAGAGTTGTAGAGCTATTTCTGGATCTTCACTTCACGTTAGTTAGCTAATTCCAAGGAAGAGGCTTCAGCCAAGAACTATTTGTCTGCAGTCTAAATGCGGCCCTTTTAGAAACACTCCGACAAAATTAACATGTTTATACAGGTGACATGAAATACGTGTGACAATCACTTTTTTTTTTAAAGGAGTCCTTACTGGCATGAGGTGAACTATTACCAGTATTTTTTCGATTAGTGTTCATCAAGCCGCTTATATATTTGTATGCTTAAGAAAATAGTTTTCTCTCGAAAACACATTTCAAGACGAGGAAAAAAATTTTTAAGTTATACAGTAACAAATTAGTTCATCCAACTTGCAATTTTTTTAGGAATTAATTTCTCCCACACATTGTAATAATAAAGTAGCTATTGTAATAATAAAGTAGCAATAAAGTAGCTATTTTGTCTAAAACAAAGAGTACGGAGATTATTTATATCCTTCAGTTTCCTATATTCGTGAATATTTGAACAAAATAACTTTTCGAATAAAAACATAAAATGTTTCTTTAAAGAGCTGTTTAGGATATTAATCCTTTATTTTTACAAGGTGTTTTTCTAAGAAAGGACGGTAATGGATTGAAGAAGGAGTACTAAAAGTGGTTTGCATGTGATACAATAACTTCTGTCAATAAATTAATACATCCCGATTTCATTGTGCCGTACAGCCCAGAAACAACGCATGTTTTCTAACAAAAATAAAAGTAAAAAACACCATCAAAATTTTCCATGCAATAAAATATCCCCAGGTTGCTGTACACTGTAAAAAAATCTGCAAAATTACTAAAATGTTTCTAGGAAACTGTGACTATTTTGTCTAAAACAAAGAGTACGGAGATTATTTATATCCTTCAGTTTCCTATATTCGTGAATATTTGAACAAAATAACTTTTCGAATAAAAACATAAAATGTTTCTTTAAAGAGCTGTTTAGGATATTAATCCTTTATTTTTACAAGGTGTTTTTCAAAGAAAGGACGGTAATGGATTGAAGAAGGAGTACTAAAAATGGTTTGTATGTGATACAATAACTTCTGTCAATAAATTAATGCATCCCGATTTCATTGTGCCGTACAGCCCAGAAACAACGCGTGTTTTCTAACAAAAATAAGAGTAAAAAACACCATCAAAATTTTCCATGCAAAATACCCATGCAATAAAGTATCCCCATGTTTCAAAATTACTAAAATGTTTCTAGGAAACTGGGATTCCTAGAACTTTTTACGTAACGGCAACAACAAAAATTCATGTAACAGATACTTTTGCACCGTAAATCAAAAAAATGTGTAAGGATACTAAGGATTTTTTAGGAAACTGGGATGCCTAGAACTTTGTATGTAACTGCAACCCGGGTTACAGATAAAATTTTAGTAAGATTACTGTAATTTTAATAGATTCTTTTGTAAAGCTACATGTTTCTGTAACTTTACTAAAACTAGTTTTGTAGATTTACATCTTTTTTTTTGTACGGTGTCCAGATAAAATTTTAGTAAGCATACAGTTTTCTGTAACTTTGCATCTGTAGAATTACAGATTTTTTTTCTTTTTTTACAGTGTTTACATGTGATATCGAACGAAAGTATTATAAAAGTCATGTGACATCAGATAAAAACTGATTTATTAATTACTGAAGTTGCTTTTTTTATTTATTTTTTTTAATTTAAAAGCTACAAATCTAAAATTAACTCTTTCTAAATAGGTATACTACTAAGCAGTTATATTTCACTTGTTACATTTTCAATCATGGATTTCATACTAATGCTTACTTTTCAACAATCTGTGGATCAACTTGAACTGTAAACTGTTAATGTCATAAGGAATTAGAAAATTATATCATTTACTGTTTAGTACTTGAATTAAATTTTAAAATGAGAATAAGTTGTTAGAGTGTAATGACAAATTTCTAAATAAATTTTATTAATTACAAATTTTTAGAAACGTGTTTAGGTAATGCCAAATTTGTCAGACAAGATTTTTTAATGAAACATTCAAAACAAGAAGAAACTAAGTAGTTTCATTTGTTTTCTTCAATGTTTTTACTATTAAAAAGAGAAATATAATATATTTTTTAGAAAAAATATTAACGAATATATATTTATTTATTTATTTACATAAAGGACTTTATTAATAAAAACAAAAAGCCCTCTCTATAAAAGACGATGCATTTTTCATAGAGTTATAAATGTAATGCATCAATAAAAGCAATTGGACATAAAAACTTACAACTTCATCATTTAAACATCAACACTCATCTGTAGCATCTCTTGAGTTCTTCACACGAAAATACTAGATTCTAACCCTCCCACATTTGCCCCCAAAAATGTATATACTCTCCTGGTTGCTCCACGAGCCCTGACACTCAAGAAGAGGTTTCGAAATTTACAGAAGATATTTTGCCGTCAAGAATACATCTTCATGATGCACTCCCTCAAAAGCAAAAGTGTCATTTAGAGAATTCTAAAGAAGCCTCTATTCATATCTTTTGTTAGGACCTCCTTCAGATCTGCTCAAGTTCATTCCTCGGCCTCTCCAAAACATAGCTTTTTCTTCCGTAACCTCTTATTTACTCATTGCCGTTTTTTCTTTCTTTCTTTCTTTCTTTCGACTGCAAACTTGGAAGTGCTTAAACACTTTTTTAAATGATTATTAAAGACGCAACTCGTAAATGTTTTTTAAAAAAGGTTTGGCTTTGTAAGCTTTCGCGAGGAAGCAAGTTTACGAGTCGAGAAATAAATGAAAATGGCTTAAGTAGTAAAAAGAAGGATGTTGCATACTTGGAATAGTGTACGTGGTTCAAGAATTTTATAAAAATCAAGCAGTGGTTTCTGAATGAAAGAGTAACACAACATCATGTAAAAACTCGCAAAATCTGCTTAGTTTGGCAATTGAATAGCTTAGCGTTCTTAAGGTATTTTTAACGCAAGTTCTTCGAGTAATCCTTAAGAAGTAATTTTGTTGCTGCACCACTTAAAATTTCATAAAATATCTCGAAGAAAAATATCATGATTAAATTTCAGCGCAGGTTTATCTCGCTTTAATGCTTTTCCTAAAGGAAATGATTTTTTTCCGTTCTTTTATAAAATAAGAGAGACTTAAGAAATTCTTATTACATAAACTAACAATTCTTATTATAATTGCATAATACCGAAAATGATTACGTACTTGCAACTCAATATTAAGCTACCAAATTTAAGTATGCTCAAGAGATACGAAAAACTACTTTTTAATTAGATTAAGAAGTCAAAGTTATGAATAATAAACTCAAATTGAATTTTTACTGAAATTGCGAAAAAAGAAAAAATTCTTAATTTTAATACAGAAAATAGAACCTTAAAATTCTGTTTTGTATCTTAAAGAAAAATGAAAGAAAAATCACAGTTTTTATCTATTTTATAAAAAAGTTTCCAACAATGCACCTATATTAGTGATTTTATTCTTTTCTTTGTTTAATTGTTCGTGATAACAAACTCGTCACTATTTCTTTTGCATAGGTATCTCTTAATGACATTAATTTATAATTTTGAGAATTATTGCGCAAAAGCAAAAACAGAGAAGATTCTAAGAGATCTTCTTTGAGAGATTATCTTAAGAAAAACTCCATATCTACCTTAATATATTAACAGTTTATTTATTTATTATTATTATTTTTTTTAAGTAAGGTTATTTTATATAAAGACAGTTCAGATATAAACGGTCCACAAGCCATATGTATTCAGTCTTTTATCAATGCGAATATAACCCAAACCAATAACAATCTTTAAGATCATTGTAAAATTCTATATAACAACTACATATGTATGATAAGATAGTTAAAACTAAGGATGAGCCTAAAGTTGATAAAACTAGGTGATAACTGGAGGTGGAAAACTAAGGTTTACGTACACTATTTTTTAAAAAGATGGAAGTTATTGTCCTTACAAGCTTTCTTCAATTTTATTACAATCCATATTTTGTTGTTGAATTCAGAACGAACGAATAGGTTCACTTTGTAACATGTTGTCAGAAACATGTTTAATTGAACAAGTAAAAGTTTAAAATTTGTTTTTATGCATTTTACATTATTTACGGAATGTTTCAGAAAAGGATACTCGAATTGTAAACTTTTCAATAGATTATTCACTACAACCATTATAAAAATGAATTAAGTGATATCTTTGTTAGAAAACTCAGCAGATCGAAAAATAAAAACTGAGCAAACTCTGGTCCAGCTTTACATACTAGTCTGTACACTCGTGTTTGTTGAAAGAGCTCAGCGCCATCCACTGACGAAAATTCTACTATTTTTTAAACAATTGAATTGTTAATAATTTATTACATTTTTAGGTGCGTTCGTAATTATATAAATACGTAGCACCTATAGTCGTCGTTCAGTCCGTCCGTCTGTCCGTCCGTCTGTCTGTCCGCATGTAACAGAGCAAAAACTACCCAACCGAATGGTCTGAAATTTCAAATATATGATTGTTGCAAAATTTTGTCGAGCCATTTCAAATTTTATGAAAATCGGATGTATAGTTTAATTACAGGGACAGTCAAAAGTTTTTCTTTACATTACGGCCAATGGGAAAAATTATTGCAAGTGCATTTTAATGATATTACAGTCTTCCGAATGATCTGAAATTTTAAAGATATAACTGTTGCAAAATTTTGTCGAGCCCTTTCAAATTTAAGAAAATCGGATGTATAGTTTAATTACAGGGACAGTCAAAAGTTTTTCCTTACATTACGGCCAATGGGAAAAATTATTGCAAGTGCATTTTAATGATATTAGAGCCTTCCGAATGATCTGAAATTTTAAAGATATAACTGTTGCAAAATTTTGTCGAGCCCTTTCAAATTTTAGGAAAATCGGATGTATAGTTTAATTACAGGGACAGTCAAAAGTTTTTCTTTACATTACGGCCAATCGGAAAAATTATTGCAAGTGCATTTTAATGATATGAGAGCCTTCCGAATGATCTGAAATTTTAAAGATATAACTGTTGCAAAATTTTGTCGAGCCCTTTCAAATTTTAGAAAAATCGGATGTATAGTTTAATTACAGGGACAGTCAAAAGTTTTTCTTTACATTACGGCCAATGGGAAAAATTATTGCAAGTGGATTTTAATGATATTAGAGCCTTCCGAATGATCTGAAATTTTAAAGATATAACTGTTGCAAAATTTTGTCGAGCCCTTTCAAATTTTAGGAAAATCGGATGCATAGTTTAATTACAGGGACAGTCAAAAGTTTTTCTTTACATTACGGCCAATGAGAAAAATTATTGCAAGTGCATTTTAATGATATTACAGCCTTCCGAATGGTCTGAAATTTTAAAGATATAATTGTTGCAAAATTTTGTTGAGCTATTTCAAATTTTAGGAAAATCGTATGTATAGTTTAATTACAGGGACAGTCAAAAGTGTCTCGTTACATTACGGGGAATGGGAAAAAAATATTGGAAGTGCATTTTAATGATGTATCAGACTATGCGCTTTATGAAGTGCAAAAAATTATACATTCAGTACAATATGGGGTGCAAAAAATAATTATAAAACTAGTTATAGTACGAACGCACCTCATTTGCCACGTTTGACGAGCAATTTCCAACTTGTTTAAATTGCCCTTTTTGGGATGTGGCTTTTTATTGTTGTTACTACTGTATATATTGCTTTCGGAGTTAAATAAAAGATATTAGATAAAATATATTCTGAAACTGTTCAACCATTAACAATGAGAAAGCCTTTTCTTTAAAAAAAAGTTTTTAAATGTCTTGGATAAATAATCTAAAGAACTAACATGATAATTAAATACAGGCTGTTCCAAAATTCGACCGACAAATTAAGAATGATGATAGAAGACATCAAGAGGATGAAAAATTGCCATAGAACACGGGACCTTAAACCACGTATTTAGTCACAAATATAGGGTGTTTCATCCTAACTGAACTTGCGTTGACGGTAATAATTTTGAGAAAAATCAAAACATTACAATGAAAATGCAGCGATATGTACCTTTTTTTTTTTTTTTTGTGAGAAATGTTGTAGCATCACGAAAAGTTCTGGAAAAACATGTTGCTCAAGCAATCGATGATACCGTATGAACTGGCAATCGCAGTCCAAAATGTAGAGCGTCCAGTACATACTGGTGGCGCACATAATGGACACGTCTACCACTTTTTTCGATATTATCACATTTACAACAAAGGTGAGAATTCTATTAAAAGTTTTATTATAATATACTTCAGTTTTCTGAAAGTTATTGCCGTCAACACAAATTTAATTAGGCCCTGTATTTTTGATTAAATACGTGGTTTGCGATGCCATGTTCTATGGTAATTTTTCATCCTCTTGATTCTTTATATCACCCCTCTTAATTTATCGGTCGAATTTTGGAACACCCTGTATTAACGAATTAAAATGGATATTAATGTTTAATTTCAATGTTTCTCTTATCAATAAGACTGGTGGACTTCGTTGTATTTCCTTTAAATATTTTACATGCATTAAGGGATTGGTGAATTTAAATAAAGAATTTGAAAATACATTAAGATGCGGAAAAGTGTATCATTATCATGAAACGAATTTCCCTTTCTTGTTGCAATTTCATGAAACGAATTTCCCTTTCTTGTTGCAATTTCAATGTTTCTCTTATCAAGAAGACTGGTGGTCTTCATTGTATTTCCTTTAAATATTTTACATGCATTAAGGGATTGGGAATTTGAAAATACATTAAGATGTGGAAAAGTATATCATGATCATGACATGAATTTGTTTTTCTTTTTACTAGTTCAATAAGAGTTTATATTTGGAGGGGCTTCGCTGAAATTTCATTCTTATTTTCAATTATAACTATTTTTAGCATAAATTTACTGGTATCTTTTGTTTTAGGGTTGTGTGAAAGTCTGGGACATTAGCCAACCTGGAAGTAAAACAGCAGTTTCCGAATTAGTATGTCTGGTAAGTAAATCACTGCAATTTTATAGGAAAGCGATCAATAAGTCATTTCTAAAATTATGGTTAGCATAAAATATTAAAATTCATTCCATAAAGTATCATTCTAAAACTGTGCATATCGCTGTGTAATATATTGCCTCGGAAATTCATTGATTTTAAAACTCTATGTAACATAAATCATTTCTCGATGATGTTAAAAAAAAAACGGCGATATGCAAAAAACAACAAATCCACAAGCTTACAAATTTTTTAATTTAGAACAATTAAGAAATTATTTTTTATGAATATAAAAATGTACTTATAACCAAAGAGCGGTGTGTTTATATAATTTTCCCATATGATTAGTGTGGGATACCTGCTTAAGAACTTTAAAACATTTTATTTTAATTTCTCTTGGTTGACAGTTTTTTGCATGTCGTCGTCGATTATCCCCATCTGTCGAAACTGATAATTCAATATATATATACTGTTTTTTTTTCAGCAAAGGGAAAACTACATTAGATCATGTAAGCTTTTACCAGATGGCAGGACGTTAATTGTTGGTGGTGAAGCAAGCACGATATGTATATGGGACCTGGGTACGGTAAGTAAGCTTTTATATATTCTCTTTCTTTTTAGGATACATACTCCAAAAATTATCTATGAAAATAACTTGATGGATAAATGCATTTTAGTTCCTCAGGTAGCTCATAGGTCAAAAGTTCAAACATCTTCACTTCAAAAATCCAACGATAGTAACCTTTTAAGGTATTATTTTTCACCGTTTTAATGTTAGGGTTATTATCATTAATAAGAAAAGAATTTTCATTCTCAACATTATCATTATTTCAAGCAGAGCATTCACATGCACAATCATTTCGCACGTTTTCACTCCTTCTTGTGAATCCTGGTGCCGGTTCCTGACTCAGTTAAATTTTCTTATATTAAATATTAGCCCAATTGGACTTGCTTATTCTTCGATTGTTATATTGGTCTGTTCTGGGCGAGATTCATAATAAAAACTTCTCTGCAGGGTCACAAGAAATATCTTGTTCCAGCTTATAATTATTTTAATAACTACCGAAATCAAAATCAGTTTGCTAATAGACAGAGTTTATATCTATGACTTACTGATAAACTGTATATCCTAAGTAGCCCTTTTGTCTTTATGTAGAAAGGAAATCTTTTGAAAAAAAATTCAGCAACGGACCGCAACTTATTCCTTAAAAAGTAAGTTTTTCTGTTTAAAGTGATCACGCAGAATAATGTATCTGGCTTGTGTCTATGGAATACAGGGGTATCTTTTTTCTTGGGCTCTTGAAGACCAGTATATGTGATTTGCACTATTTCAATGCTCTTTCTTTCTGCGTGCTGCAACGGAATCTTGTTGGAGAGTCCAATTATCATATCCTTAGTGCTCTTGGGAGCAGATAATCAAAATGTTCTCCAAGATGTTCTAAAGATGGGTTTGGTAGTTGATTTTGACGGATAGTTCACAAAAGTAAACAGAGTTATACCATTTCAGCAGATTCCATTCAAAACCATAACTGACTGGAGATTTTGCTGTCTTTCTGTTATAGCTGATGGACTATGAGCTGTTTACTTCGAATTCGATTATGTTCATATCGACGATTGTGATACGACGGGTCTGTACGATTGCGGAAACTTGCAACGTCTTTTTGCACCAGAGCATAATCGGCTTGCTTCATTTGTACTATCAATTTTCGAGTCGTGTCTTTTTGTTAATCATTGTAAGTTTCCGGAAATATTTGTAAGAATGGCATCCATGGAAATCTTTCACAATTTGTCGAACCGCCTCCCGATTGATGTTCAACTCGTTCAGTACTATTCTTTTATTAACATGCGTCTAATCCTCTGGAATGCGTCCAATCATCTTGGAATGTGTTCAATCTTCTTTATTTTCACTTTGCGTTTTTTGGGAACTCTGACTGTTCGTTTTTACTACGATTTGGTCCATCCGTATTGTGACCAAGCAAGTGATGCCTTTCAGTGGTCCTTTAGTGGAATCTTTTAGTGGCATACAAACGTTCAACACTTTCATTGCCTTATGCCTTCATCATGTAATGCGGAAGTCCCATTTTTTTTAACTGACCATTGCTACAAAACTTAAACAACCACTGAAGACCGATATTTATTTCTCATGGAAAGGTAATACAGTTTTAGTGATGGAGTTCAGTAGTTTATTTTATTTCATCTTGGACCTTTGTCCAGGTTCTTTCTTGTCAGCCCATATTTAAGTTAGTTTTCACGAGTGAGTTACTCATGCAATTTATTTCAATTAAATTGCTTCAATAAGCAAAATGAAAGCTCTCATTCCTTTGACTGACTTGTATGGGAAATTACAAACCAACTTTCAAAAAGTGCACTTTATTAGCAGAGTGACTTTGTACTTCGAAGCGAAATTCTAGAAGCCGATTGTAACCAAATTTTTGTAATGTGGTATATTCACACAAATGTCCATAAGACACCGAATAGTTCCATTTATCAAGATTACGGGTGTTCTCAAATCCAAAAGGGCAACTTTCTGACATAAGTTTTAATTTATTTTTGTTCAGAAATGTATGAAACTAGCAGGTGTTGTTCAGAAACTGTGAAATCGAGCTATTTTTTTTTCGTTTATTTTGCAAATGCAATAGATCTTTCAGAAAATAGTGTCAAAGTTGACGTTTTGAACCGAAGTTTTCGAAGAAAGCAGAAAAACCAGTCCGTGAAGGGCGAAAATCGTGTTTGTTACGTGATCAAATTAGCTTATAACTCAATAGGTAATTTATTGATCAAAAAATGGAAAAAACAGTTCAATTCCAATTCGCTTCCATGGCCAGGCTTTCCAATTTTATATTTTTTCCCTAAAAAATGAATTTGTAAATATGTCAAAATGTTTTGCACTTGTTGAGCGGAGCAGTTAAGAACAGCCTTAATTTCGGTGAAACTAATAACTAAATTTAAACAAGCTCATAACTAGCATAAAATTGTCAAAACGTTCAAATCGTCTTCAAATCCAATTCAGTGTTCGCTGTGAAACAGAAATATATCTACACACACAAACATGCAAGGATATAGTGGTGGGTATACGGTGGTATGCGCCGTATATCTTCTGTGCAACTCCGTATACCCTCTTTAGCTATGGCGTCTGTTGTATACCACATAGCCTCAGGGTTTTTTTACGACTACAACACTGGGGTGTAGTGGTGGGTATACGGTGGTATACGCCGTATACCTTCAGGATAGCTCCGTATACCCTCTGTAGCTATGGCATATGCTCTATTGTAACCTCTGTCTATAGCGCATACCCTCTGGGGTTTTTACGACTACAACACTGCATACATGTGTGTGTGTATGTGTGCATGGATGGATAGAGAGAAAAATGATTATATTCTTTTTCTAAAGTACCTAAGTAAACAAATTCTAAAAAAAAAAAAAAAAATAGTTTTCCTTCCTCTCCTTTTACATCACGTAAAAGTAGTGCATGTATTTTTCTCTAAAAATGTTAACTATTAAAAAAAAAAAAAAAAAAAAAAAAAAAAAAAAAAAAAAAATATCATGTAACAAATCAAGTGTCTAAACCAACCAATTACTGCAAAAACAACGATTTGAAAGCATTTGAAAAATTCTTCAACTATAGATACTTACGAATTTATCCTAAAGTACAATTTTTTTCTTTTTCATTAATTCAATACGCATAAGTAAAAATATTTAGTTTGCTTAAATAAATCAAAGGAAACATGACATTTTTTAATATGCACGAATGTAAATAAGAATCAATTTATTGTATTTCCATTTCCTGGAAGTCGATTGAAAAACTAAACAGCCAATAAATATTGACTCATTTTTTTGGCTACCTTTGATAAAATTTATCTATTTGATTATTAAATAATAAACGCTCCGATGATGTTAAGAAAATATTTAATTTTTTTTTACTAACTACTGAGTTCAGAAACTCAAACGTACAGATCATCAACTGAATAATTAAGCGTTAAATTAAAAGAGAGTCAAGCATGACCGCAAGAATATTGAAGTATGGGAAATTTTAAAAAAAGTACTAGAAAAAAATAAGAGAAATAGAAAAAGCTGTGAAACTGATTACCTTAAGAAATGCAAACTGCCTCCTGGGAAAACGATTCCAACTTCTTCTTTCCGTTTTCCCTTTAATTTTTTCTTATAAACCATCATCTTAATTATCACTAATAAAAACCTGGCGATTATTTGATTAATTACAGTTTATCCGCTGCCGCATTTATGCTCCATTACGCACGCGCACCAGATTTTGGCGCGCATAGAAAACTTCGTGGGAAAAAAAAACCCTTCCTTAAAAAAAAGAAAGGAGAAAAAATATTTGAACGAAGTAACGAAAGAAAAAATGCTGAAATAATGCTCGACAAAGTGTAAACGCTTAATTAAATAAAAAGGGACTCTTTAATGAAGGGGGTGGGTTAAAAAAAGAGGAGGCATAACGAAGTTGCATTTCTGGAGAGTGTTTTTTCCCCTTTCTTTCCCGGATTAATTGCTTTAATTAGAGTAAAAGGGTGTTTTTAATCCTACGATTAAAATGCTCATTAGCTGACTAATGGGAAGCAATAGATTCGAGATTTCGCTATATTCTGTTCTCAAAGGGGCCAACTACCAAATTAGTTAATGACCCAATTGTTAATGAACTTAATGAACGAAGCAAGAAAATGATACACTGAAATGAGACCCTGTTGTTAAGATTTTGTGGTGTTATGGCTGAGGTTTTGCGCCAACACTTTGTTAATTGGTGTACCAACATCGCTTCTTTAATTAATAGCGTATTACTTTTTTTTATTATTGTTTGTATCCAAACACATACAAATTAAATGGTATTATGTGATAGCTTAAGTGTTTGTAAAGTATTTCTTTATGGCTATTTTTTTAATTTACGATTGTTTGTTATGCAGAATGTGGTATGTTCATTAGTAATATTATGAATAAATAATAGTGGGGAAATGATAGTGTAAATTGAGAATTTTTTATGCTCTTTTAGTATTTTTTATTACTTTTTATATGAGATTGATTTCATTTACCTTTTTTATGTTCTTTTTTTAATCATTTTGCCTGTACTTTTTGCTATTTTTACAAACGAATAACTATCTGTACCATATTGTTTTTTCATCTGCTATGTCTGCAGTTTTTGATATTTCATACCAACTTTTTAGATTTACATAAAAATTTTGCAGGGGGTTTTTTTATGTGCTAATCTACTTTATTTGAGTTGGGTTAAATTATGGAAGGTTTTTTTTTTTACAATATTTTTTATCTATATATATATATATATATATATATATATATATTTTTTTTTTTTTTTTTTTTCATTAGAGGAAAAAAAAAAGAGAAAAAAAAAAGAAAAAAAAATATCACTAATTTAGATTTGTTGCGATAAAAATTGAAAATTCAATATATAATTTCTACATCATATTTTGAATGCTTTGTGATTTTATATCATAAGTAATGCCGATAAAATATCAACTGAACATTTTATCTTACACTCAGCACTATCAGTACACCATTAACACAGTGTTATTAAATTTTATTAAAAATTAATACACTTAATTTGCCTCAGCTTTCTCACAAAACATAATACTCTGTGACAGGAATAAACTTAATTTTTAATTTAAAAAAATTTTACTGTTTGCATATAAGTGAAATTCAGCTGTAGATGTCCAATACTGAATACAGAAGAAATTTTTGTACAATTATCAAACGATCCGAACACAAAAAATATTTAATTGATGTATTGATAGAACAGGGTTTGCTTACAATGTTTTAACTTTAGTTTGATTGCATTCAAACTTCAGTATAATGATGATTAATAAACCAATAAATTTGCTCGTTGAGCGAGTTATTAACATAACTTAGTTTAATACAAATAAAATAATAAAATAAGTGCAAATTATATTAAATCACTAAAAGCAGCTGAATGGTGATCCAAGGACCTTAGATTATCAAAAACGTAATTTGCGGAAATCACGCTTTCCTTTCTTTCTTTCCTTTCTTTTATTATTATTATTATCGTCATTATTTCTTTGGCAATTACTATTTCTTTAGTAACTACTATTTCTTTACTATTTAAGGTTATCACTGATAACCATATATACTAAAGAACCACTGATAACTTATCAGTGGCGTAGTCAATTGGAGGATCTATATAATCTTTCCCCAAAACCTCCGAAATATAAAAGATTTTTCAATACTTTTTTTTTATGAAACTTTTAAATAATCATTATTATTTGTTTATATAAGGTCGCCTCAGAACAACAGTAAGGCATCTAGTAATAATAAAATGAAGCGTCTGACTTACTGCTATGAATAATTGTACACTGCAAAAAAAATCTGTAATCTTTACAGAAAATTATTGTACTTTTTACAGAAAAAAACTGTTTTGAAGAAAAACAGTTTTTTTTTTTTTTTTTTTTTTTTTTTTTTTTTTTTTTTGTAAAAGAAAACTGAATTTCGTAAGTTTTGCAGAAAAAAATCTATATCTTTTACAGAAAAAAACTGTTTTAATGAAAAATTACAGCTTTTTTTTCTGTAAATTAAACGGTTTTCAACTGGCGCCAAAATTGACAGTTTTTTCCTGCCAATTTGACAGATTTTTTTACAGTGTATTTGCATCTAGTGGGACAACTTCTGAAAGACAAAGTTATGTTTAATACTATATCTCAGATGTGTTTTATAAAAATTCCCTACTATTCCACTATATGCAGATACGGTTTTTCATAGCAGTAAATCAGACATTTCATTTTCGATTATTACTAGATGCCCTACTGTTTCTCTGGGGCGGGCGACGATATCTTTATATATAAATTCCTTATTTCAACAAAGCTTCTTACACAACCAAAATTTTAGCTTTTTGTTTTCTGGGCTATGGAAGTTTGACTTTTTTATTCTTTAGCACAGGTATTAGTCACTCTACCTAAGAGCATCACTATAAAAATTACCTGCTGCAACCATATCAATTTTGAAACTCTTTTTTCCTCTCAAATGAAATCAAACAAACATTCAGGAGCATAACATTCTAAAAAAATTTAATCGCTCCGAATTTTTGTGGACAAAATTACAAGTTGAACACATTTGATTAATCAAATCACTCGAGTTGTGTTTTTTCTAAGCTGGGTCAAAAAGTCTCCAGCCGAGGATTCGAACTAGCCGCGATCTAACCGCGAATTTATGAAGAAAAGTAACTCGAGCACCGCCGAATAGTCCACTACCTAAATTCTGAGCAGTCGGGGTCGAAGCAACTCGAGGACTTCAATGAAACGAGAACTCGGAAATTTTGCATTCAAATTCTCCTATCACTACTAAAAATAACTCTCACCCTCATCCAAACTTCTCGGGAAAAAAAATACTGTTGGCGATTTATAGTCGCTTAAGAGGCTACCTCACTTACGCGAAAACACTCGCTCGCTAATGTTAATCCTATGGAAGAAATTTTTAAAAATTTCTCGTTCGCATATCAATATTTTAAAATGATTTTTTTGCATTTGACTGCTGAGGTCGACCTTTACAAAGACCCCTTTTTCCTTTTTCGATTTTTTAGAGGGTTTTTTTTTAATTATTATTATTTGTTTTGTTTTGTTTAGTAGGATACTTTCACTTTTGAAACCGATTCCGAAAGTCAAAGGATTCTAATAAAAAAAAAAAGAAAAAAAAACTTCTAAACGAAATCGAAAAAGTAGAAAACGTTCTTTGTAGAGATCGACCTCAGCTATCCAATGCAAAAAGAAAACATTTACAAATATATTGAAATGCGGACGAGATATTTTAAAACATTTCTTCCATAGGATTAACATTAGCGAGCGGGTGTTTTCGCGTGAGTGAAGTAGCCCCTTAACAGATTTTGCTCATTAATATAAAGAAGCTACTTTTCAGTATGTTCTCAGTTTTGGCGATAAGCTGACATTTTTTAAAATAGTTTTGCCGGCTGTCAAATATTTTGCTACTCATATCCAAGTATTTTGCGTTATAACCAAGTTATATGCTATGTATTTCTATATCACAGCCACCATTTGGCATGGAACTATTCGTTAAAAGTCGTTTATCCTCTTTCGATCTCGTTACAGATGAGTTCGGCTATAATTCAGAATTATGTTGCAATTTCCTTGAGTATTTATTTTGAACGCTGTTGGGAAAATAGACGATATTAGGTAAGATTATTAGTGAATTTTTCAAAACAAAATAGATTTTGCATGGAAAATACATTTTGAAATCATTGTGATCATACGGTTCAGACACTAAAACGCTCGAATTTTTTTTTTTTTTTTTTTTTTTTTTTTTCTTCAAGACGTTTTTACTAAATTATTTTATTTACCTCTAGTAGCGCCTTCCCAAACAGAAATTTTCGGTTGTAATTTAATAATTTTTTACATGTTTTAATTTTTTTTACTCTTAGAGAAATATAGCCGAATGCATTTAATTTCATACTGAGATTAAATTTAGGTTTTTTATTTAAAGAACTATCAAATTAAACTGAAAATTCCGAGAATTTAAACTTCATTAAATTTTTTAACATTATTTTTTCCCCTAAACAAATCAAAATTTAATTATGTTTATTTCTAACCATATCCTTTTAATTTTAGAAAACCTTTTTGCAGCACGGCAAGCTTTATGTTTGCGTGCATTTACAGATATTTATAAACATAATTAAAACACAAAATCTAAACGAATTTTTCTTTCTCTTCTGCAATCTTATTACGTAAGTACTAATATAAATTAATCAGTTCTCCAATTTTTTTTTAATCTAATGGCTTGATTTCCATTTTGTCATTAATTGAAAAATCAATTTTTATTGAGTTCTTTTTTTTTTCTTTTAATTTACTTAACAGGTGATGTGAATTTTAGTCTTTTAATTTTTTCTTCTTTTCCCCGGTTGTTTTAATCATTAACACTCAAATAATATTTTTTCCTATTTACCAGTAAAGCTTTTAGCTTACAAACTTTAATCAAGTGTAATAAACTGCTGACGTATCTCTAAAACACAAAACGATGGAAATTTATCTTTCGTTCAACGAATTTAATTTCCAATAATGCACTTAATGAATCGTAATTACGCAGGAAGAAAAGAATGGGATTTTCAAATAATTATGAAATTCCATTACTGTTTTTAATTTCAATTTCCGATTTAACACAGTGTTATTCGGAGATAATGTGTTTCTATGAATTGTAAAGTTAAAATAAGTTTATTAGGCTGATTGTAATTAAGTAATCTTACACAAGAACCTTAATGTTAATTTAGGTAATATATCCGGAAATGTAAAATTGTTGTTTTGTAATAAGGCTAATAAACTACTACTCAATATTTCTTAATTATATTGTATATAACTGAATAATAATAATTAGAGTTAAAAAGACTGTAAACTTTCTAAAACAAATTAATTGTTTCAGGGTCATCGCTAAGATTTTATTGAGGGGGGAGAGGACCTAAAATTGCCAAGTCAAATTTCAGTATTTGCCAACTCATTGAGAAGCAAAAATAAGCAGTTCTCGACTTTTGCCAACAAGTTCTATAATTTTGACATGTTACCACAATTAGTAAATGCAATAACGATCTTATTTGTAAAAAGCTTAATAATATTCCTAATTATATTTGTAACTTTTGCCAAGTCTATGAGAAATAGAATGTGTGTTATAGTTTTTTATTCAAGGTTTTAACAAATTTGGTAACAAAATTTGTAAATTTGTGAAAGTGTATAAGAAATTCGTGATCGTTTGGTAGGGGAGGCCCCTTCCCTTAGCGAGGCCCCTGAATTGTTTCAGATGTTTCTCGAAAGTATGAGGTCATCAACGATGAAATTTGTAGGGGGAAAAAGGCATAGTTGATAACTTGCAAGTATAAGGAATTATTTTATTCAAACTTCAACAATAATTCATAGGCATTCTGAGATGGGCCATACTCAACGGTGACCTTTAATTCGTCATTATAGACCCTTCTGGGCGACCGCGGGGCTCATTTGTGAAGTCAAAGTTACCTGTACGAAATTTGGCGAACCAATTTGATACTGTCTGCTGCGTAGTAACACTAGAGCCAGATACACTATTAACGTTTCGCGCAGCCAAACTGAACAAATGTTTCGAATAATATTAAAATAAAATCAAAGGAATTTACATATTATTTATTAATTTATTTTTAATTAATTAAAATTTTCAGCTATATGTATTAAACTGGTTTCATGTGGGTAATACATTCAACTTGGCATACATAACTTGGTGCCCAAGGTCATGAAATTTTGAGGGCCCCCACTCTCATTTACTTGCTACTTGGATATCACTGTACGCCTCTAAAGCCGAGTGTACATCACAACTTGCCAACTGTTGTACATAATTTAGATGATTATTATCTTCAAAAATATATATTTATTAAATGTATCCGATTTGGGTATAAATATTATATCATAGCATAAAAGACATTTTTTAATGAAAGTGTATTTGTGGGTCCTTGAAAGTCCTGTGCCCAAGACCTGGGTTTTGCAGGCCTATGCGAAATCTGGCCTTGGCAATACATTTACATTCCATAGTCTGTTTTCTTACAAAGTAGAATTTTGTAATTAGTCCAAGACCTTGTTGATGATAATTTCTTGCGAATTGAAAATGATGTGTACACGACAAAGAAATTGGAATCAATTACAAAATTTAATTAATATTGTTGTTTTATTCTTAATGGAAGCATTTACAGAAATTCCGACTATTTTCATAATTTTTTACCATATTGTTGCATTCGTACGTTCAAAAAAAAAAAAAAAAAAAAAAAAGTCAAATTAAAGAGTCAAATTATCTTTTGAAATTACCTTGCACTAAATAATTTGTTTTTAACTATCAAGGATTATTTAAACTTTAATGAATGATATCATAAGCAGATGAAAAGCCCATTGCTTCAAATCCGTACTCATCACGGAATGCGGAGAAATTATTTAAAATACAATATTCGAATCTGTAATGTTTAGCTACGCTATAAAACAGACTCAATAGTTCTAAATTATCATGTATTAAAACACTATTCCAGCAACCCTTTAGATATAAAAGCATTCCATCAATTTCGTTAGTGTCATAGCTTCATTTTTACCGTGTGTATATGTAAAGACAATAATTAGTCTTATCATGTGTTATTGCTATACAACGAAAACTTTAAACAATGTCATTTTTTTTTCATATTAAATGCATGCTTAAATTAAATAATTTCTACGACATACAGCTGTATATGACTGTTTCTTTAAGTAATGAGCTTTTTTTTTTCTTTTCTGGTGAACAATGAATTTTCCTGTATCATTATGCACCTTCTAATGATAAGACCACCATAAAGGAAAAGTGGATTTTTTTTCTTTCTGAAACGAACTTAAAAACTTCATGGCTCTTAATAAAAATATAGAAAAAGAGTAATTTTCTAACGTGCTTGTGTTAAGTTTTTATAAAAAGAAGAACTTTCTTGTATTTTTTTACTTTCTTTCCCCCTCTCATTTTGGTAATTGCACTTATTTAAAATCGCAAACACTTGTAAAAGCTTAAAAAAAAAAAAAAAAAAAGGAAAACGAAGAACGAACTGTAAAAAAGTAAAAGAAAACTGAAAGACATTTAAAGAAGTATTCTCGACTACAGTTTAATTGTCTTGTACATCTGGAAAACTTTTTAATTTAAGCTTGTAAAACAAAGTACGTTTCTCAGAGGTCAAAACACACTCAGTAAATGAGTTTTAAACTCGCTTAGTTAATCAAATTTCATTCTGCCATTTAATTATATTCCTAATTAAACTTGCAGTAACAGTATGTTTTTGTAAAAATTTTGCTAAACGGATGGATTTAATTTTTGAGTTTCGCACGCGAGAGTACGGTATGAACTAACTGCATATTGTTTTAGCGGGGAAAATGAGAAAGTTGTTTGGAGTAATTTTTAGAACTTGATTAACACATAAAACTTATGCTTATAAAGAATTTACTAAATAAATGTTTAATTTTTTTTTCATGTAATTAATTTAGAGAATCTTTTATGATTTCATAGATACCATTAAATCGTACACTGAAAAAAAGAAAAAAATCTCCCAAATTGACAAAAAAAAAAACTGTCAAATTTGATGCCAGTGGAAAACCGTTTAATTTAAGGAAAATATCTGTAATTTTTTACAGAAAACAGATTTCTTTTGTGAAAAATATAGATTTTTTTCTAAAAATTACAAAATTCATATTTTTTAAAGAAAAAAACTGTTTTTACTTTAAAATAATCTTTTTCTGTAAAAAATACAGTTTTTATCTGTAAGAATTACAGTTTTTTTACAGTGTGTTATATTTTTTTAAATGAAAAAAAAAATGGTGTTTTTTATATGTTAAATTATAAAGGAATTTTTCCTTAAATACAGTAGTCTTCTATTTCCATTATATCTCACCTTATTATATTACTTATTCGGATATATAGTTCTTTTTTTTTTCTTGTCTACTTAAGGTCGTTCTCAAATCCAAAAAGGAAACTTTATGACATAGGTTTTAATTTATTTTTGTTCGGAAATGCATGAAACTAACAGGTGTTGTTGTTCAGAAACTATATAATCGAACTGTTTTTGTTTTGTTGTTGTTATTGTTGTTTTTCTTTTTTGGTTTTTTTTTTTTTTTTTTTTTTTTTTTTTTTTGCAAACGCAATAGATCTTTCAGAAAATAATCTCAAAGTTGGGCGTTTTGAAACGAATTTCCGCACGAAAGAAGATTACTTCTCAAGTAAAAGTGAAAAAGTCTTTGTTACGTGATCAAAATCGTTTATAACTCAATAGGTAATTTATTGATCAAAAAAAAGGAAAACACAGTTCAATTCCAATTAGCTTTCATAGTCAGGCCTTCCAATTTTATATCTTTCCGTTAAAAAATGAATTTGTAAATGTGTTAAAACGTTTTGCGCTCGTTGAGCTGAGCAGTTGAGAACAGCCTTAAGAAAAGATAGCTATAACCTTAACCTCACCTTTTAAGTAACACATTATTTATTTCGGTTAAAATAAATTTAACTTTATTTACCTATGTTAATGAAATTGTAGTATGTTTATAAAATAAGATATGCGTTTTTCAGACAAATTTAAAACATTTACTTGTAATTTATCATCTTCTTTAATCTTTATAATGCCTTACGTTATATCGTGCTTTTTTCTCGTCTCTCAGTAAACACGATAAAGTGAGTGGTTACCGTTCTTTTTATAAAATTAAGTAATTTACAAGTTAACAAACTTACAGAACAAATAAGAAGTCGCAATGCCTATTAAAACTAACAACTTGTTTCTCAGATGTCAGCCATGATTCTGAAAGTATACAAAGAGCGTGATCCCGACTGTCTTAGGGCGAAGACTAGACACACATTCTCTCTCTGAAAAAGATATTTTACCACTATTAAATGATACATGTTTTGTTGTTATTAATTAATAAATCTACAGTATTTAGATCAAATGCTTTGATATAGGTTTTACTGGGTTCATATTATAAAAATGCAAAAGATCGTCAAAAATTAACAGTTACAGACATACATGCTATTGATAGTAATCAGAAGTTGAAAAAATGACAGAAAGAATTCATGAATATCCACATTTCTAACAGTAATATTACTAATACTAATAATAATAGAAATCTGGGTGTTAAATTAGAATTTAGGAATTTAATCAGTTTATTTTACACCTATTAAATGATATATGAGTAAATCTACAGTATTTAAAACAAATACTTTTATATAGGTTGTAAAAGAATCCATATCATAAAAATACAACAAAAACTACTGAACGATGATCAGAAACTATCAGCTACATACATAAATGCTACTGATAGAAATCAGAAATGGAAAAATCAACAGAAAAAATCCATGAATATTCAGATTTTTAATAGAGGTAATAATAATAATATGGGTATCAAATTAGAATTTAGGAGTTTAGTCAACAATCAAGCTCTATCTGTCGTACAAAGACATGCGCAGAAAATATTAAGAAAATGAAAATGAAAACCTCAAGCATAGAAATATTACATTTACATCAGAATATGGATAATATATTTGTCACATTACAATTCTACAATGATTCCTCGCCTAGGGTCGTCTAGGTTAGATAGATCCCTCCTTTCAAGATTATTTCTGCTTGTAAATCCAATGGGTTAGGGGTCTAGGAAGGTGAATTAGAATTTAGGTGTTTAGTCAGCAATCAAGCTCTGTCTGTCGTACAAAGACATGCGCAGAAAATATTAAGAAAATGAAAATGAAAACCTCAAGCATAGAAATATTACATTTACATCAGAATATTGATAATATATTTGTCACATTACAATTCTATGATGATTCCTCGCCTAGGGTCGTCTAGGTTAGATAGATCCCTCCTTTCAAGATTATTTCTGCTTGTAAATCCAATGGGTTAGGGGTCTAGGAAGGTGAATTAGAATTTAGGGGTTTAGTCAGCAATCAAGCTCTATCTGTCGTACAAAGACATGCGCAGAAAATATTTAAAAAATGAAAATGAAAACCTCAAGCATAGAAATATTACATTTACATCAGAATATGGATAATATATTTGTCACATTACAATTCTACGATGATTCCTCGCCTACGGTCGTCTAGGGTAGATAGATCCCTCCTTTCAAGATTATTTCTGCTTGTAAATTCAATGGGTTAGGGGTCTAGGAAGGTGTTCTCTATACCTTCTTTTCAGTTACATTAGAAATAGAATGATATTATTACCAATACAATCGTATTCTACCATAATACAATTGAAGGGTTTACAACCATAGTAGACCAAATCCATTATTTAAAAAAATGAGATAGTCCATTTAGAAGGTACATAAAATCTGTTTTATCCATTCCCACAGTAAACCAAGGGTGTGAACAGATGACATATATGAGAAAGTATGTGAAAACAGACTTGGTGCAGAGTGGGAGTGGATAAGACAGATTTTATGCACCTTTTAAATGGACTATCTCCTTTTTTTTTTTTTTTTTTTCAAAATGGACTTGGTCTATTATGGTTGTGAACCCCTCAATTATAGGACTAGTGCTTTAAAGTACAGAGTGTCCATAAACGACCCTACTTTAAAGTTGTCTAATTATGGGAATTTGTTTAAGCTAAAAAATATATAAATAAAAATAGTTTAAAATGTCGCCACCAGAGGGCGATTTGTAATAAATTACATATTTAGCATTAAGATAGTTTAGAAAATTTATTTACAAGATGTTCATAATTAATCGACCCTATTTTGAAGTTGCCTATGGACAAAACTATTGTTCAGAATGTTGTGAAATTTTTTGGAGGACATAATAAAAGTATGAGAATATGTTTGAGGGAGAAAAAGAATTAGGAGGCCGTTTTTTAACGAATTACACATTTAGCATACATTTACGATAGTTTAACTAATTTTGTTATAACCAAACATGTTCTGCATGACTTTCATCATTTTCAGATGCCATCTGAAATCGTAAGATAGCATGTTCCACAGTTGACCTCAGTTTGTTCAGGGAAAAGCTAGGAAAATGTCGTGAAATGTTGTCTTTAGAGTAAAGTTAAGTTAATAAATAAAGTTTCTAAACTATCGTAATGCTAAATGTGCAATTTATTAAAAAACACCCTCTGGTGGCGAAATTTTGAACTACTTTTATTTACATTTTTATTTAGCTTAAACAAATTCCCATCCCTTTATTATGTCTTTCACAAAATTTCACAACTTTATGAACAATAGTTTTGTCTGTGGACAACTTTAAAGTAGGCTCGTTTAATTATGGACACCCTGTATTTTCTAAGGAATTTCCAAAATTTCAGTCGTTGCCAGGTTGTTTTACAAAGTTGATATTAGTATAACATGGTATCCTGTTCTGTTTGCTTTGTGTATTAGATACTAATACAACGGGGTCAAATAACTTTGTTTATTAAATATTGGACTACTATTTGGTACTTTTATGTCCTCTTGCTGAAACTGTTTTGAGTTCTTCATTTCATGAACCCCTCAATTATAGGACTGGTGCTTTAAAGTATTTTCTAAGGAATTTCCAAAATTTCAGCCGTTGCCAGGTGGTTTTACAAAGTTGATATTAGTATAACATGGTATCCTGTTCTGTCTGCTTTGTGTATTAGATGCTAATACAACGGGGTCAAATAACTTTGTTTATTAAATATTGGACTACTATTTTGGTACTTTTATGTCATCTTGCTGAAACTGTTTTGAGTTCTTCATTTCATGAACCCCTCAATTATAGGACTGGTGCTTTAAAGTATTTTCTAAGGAATTTCCAAAATTTCAATTATTGCCTTGTGGTTTTACAAAGTTGATATTATTATAACTTGGCATGATGTTCTGTTTGCTTTGTAGGGGAGACCGGGGATAGTTGGCTACAGGGGTAAGTAGGCGCAGTCCTCATAAATCGCCTGTTTGTGGATAGATTGCGCAACCAGTCACAGAGTACCTTTCTTTTTGCTTTTTACGATCCTCATTGTAGTTTTGCAGCGTTACCTACGTGGAGTGGACATTTATTACAATTTTTCTGTTTTTTGCACTCAAAAGTAATTTTTTGTTGCTTCATTATTTTTCTTATTTCTAATACTTATCTTAATAATTGCGATTTAACTTGTGCAGTTTTTCTTAGTGTATGATTAACTGTACCTACCCCATATGTGATTTACTTGGATTATTTATGCTTAGAGGATTACGTGTCCCTTTTGTGAAGAAATTTATTATGGGGCTAGTAGGCGCATTGAACACGGGGCAAGTTGGCTCGGTGTTTGGTGTGTGCTGGTAGCTTGAAAAACAGCAAACAACGAGAAAAGTGGTTGCAATGCAAGATTTTGAGCACACGAGGCTTTCCCAAACGGAGACACTCGATTTTTTATTTGTGACAACTGTAACTGTGCTGATGATATAGAGTAGGATAGAAGTTACTCAATGTTAATGTTTTATTCATTATTTTTATGTCTGCATAATTTAGAATTTACATTGTACGGCTATAACGCCTTTGTTTAAACTTACTGGTAATAATGAAATTAATTTTGCTTAACTACGTGTCTTATTTGAGCTTCATTTAAATTTTTATAAAGCGTGTGCCAACTTACACCATAGGTATACGGCAACTTGCCCCGTGACGGGGTAGGCGCACAATTTTCCTTTTACTTTAGGCTTCCGCTAAACATAAACTACAAAAGCTCCAAACTCAGAACTCCGGGTATTTATAGCCCAATGCCTGTTCTTTAAATATACAGTTAAAGTTTCATAAAAAATTTAAACAAAAAATCAATAAAAATAAATAACTAAAAACTGCGCCTACTACCCTCGGTCTTCCCTATATTAGGTGCTAATAAAACGGGTCAAATAACTTTGTTTATTAAATATTGGACTACTATTTGGTGCTTTTATGTCATCTTGCTGAAAGTGTTTTGAGTTCTTCATTTCATGAACCCCTCAATTATAGGACTGGTGCTTTAAAGTATTTTCTAACGAATTTCCAAAATTTCAATCGTTACCTGGATGGTTTTACAAAGATGATATTATTATAACTTGGCACCCCTGTTCTGTTTGCTTTGTATATTAAATGCGAATAACACGGGTCAAATAACTTAGTTAATTAAATAATTGACTTGACTATTATTTGGTGCTTTTATGTCATCTCGCTGAAGCTGTTTTGAGTTCTTCATTTCATTGTTTCAAATCTTCATTTGCATACTGTAACTCCAACTGCAATTTCTCATCATCTCTATAACTCTTGATTTAGCTGATCCTTTCTCTGATGTTTCTCTTGATTAAAGACGGGTGACTCAAATTCAAATTGCCAATTGTTAAAAATCTAACTTTTGATGAAATGACTTTTCTGAAAGTGAACAATGTCTATTCAGTTGAAAGAATTCTCCATTCTGGTTAAGAGCTCTCAGATGACCTGACCATTTTGAGACCCGGAAAGAAAGGTCTTCCTTTCCCAATTAACGCAAAGGTCTTCGGCGGTATTTGATAAAAGAATCGATTTTCGCTGTCTTCTAAATTCATTTGAAGAATTCAACTCCATTCTTGCTTTGTTGTCCTCTATTTTAAATTGAATAAATTGCTTTGGCTATTCCAAAAATTCTTGATTGTCTCATACACTTTACAAATAGTGTTTATACACAGATAAGTAAAGACAATCTCTAATTGATAACAAAAAAAAAATGCTTTATGGAGTAAACATAAATACGCAAGCTATCGTAAAATTTTATGGTAAATATTTTTATTAGTATTTGGTCATAGAATTTCAACTTCATCCTTGCTTTTTTGTCTTTCGTTTTTAATTGACTAAATTTCTATGGCTGTTCTAAATACTCTTGTTTGTCTCATAAACTTTACAAATGGTGTCTATCCCTTTAAGCCCTAACCCACACAATTGTGGGGGTGATACTAAAGTAAAAGAGAATGACTATTTCCTGTTTTTGTGAGATTTAAAACCAAATCTGCACATTTATATGAGTTAATTGTCTTCAGATGTTTTGATAAGACACCACTAGGGGGCACTAACTAAAATACAGGGATAGATTTTCTGCTTTTAAAAAGACTATATCATCTGACAGCAATAGACAAAAAGTATGTACTGTCGTAATTTCTTTTAAATATGATTTTTAATGTTTGCTTAGATTTAATTTTTCTTTTCATATACTTTATTCATGATTTTAATTGTTTTTGTCTTTGATAAATTTAATTAGGCTTTACAAACGTTGAAAAACAAATGACGCACACAATTGTGCGGGTCCGGGTTTTACCGTTTCCAAAATGGGTACAATTCCTAATATATAAAATTTTTATTTTTAAGTGATTTTTTTTAAACTTATGTTTTTAGCAATTTATTTTTTATTAATTACATTTTTAAACCGGATTAATTTAAAATAGGTTTGTACTATTCATGATTTCTATTTAAAATTGATAGTATCTATTTATATAAAATCCAAGTCTCTGTGTGTCCCTCACGATTCCGGTAGGACCGCCTCATTGAAATGAGCAATTGTTGAAAAATACTAATGCAGGGTTACCACAGTAGCGTCCAATGTTAGCCAACTTGGCGATAGCTGGCTAATTTGGCGAAATTCTCATTTAAAACCATTATTCTTTCATAAAAGAGGTCACTGAAATTTAATTTAAACTCCGCTCTTTTAAAATATTTTTTCAAAATCTATGGGTGAGAATTTAAAGTACATCTTTACATCTTCCTCCCGATGCTACTAATAAAATAACCGCCAATAGACGACGCTGTACTGTGTGAGCTCCTAACTGCGCGATTTTAATGTGCTTTAGGTACTTTTCCAGTATAGGTGCCTTGGCGAAAAAGGAAATTTGGCAACATATTTTCCAGGAACCTATCCATTGTTTCATTTTATATACATACGCATTTTTTTTCGATATTAATACGATTTATTTAACATTAAAAAGCCGTTTCTCTAATTTTTTACAGAAACAGATGTAATTTGTACATAAAAAACATCAATAATATACATATAAAATAAATATATAACACAAACAAAAACGCTCATCAAGTTTGTTTTCATAGCTGTTTATATGATTTGACAAAAAGTCTCGATACTTTTCCGTTATACGGATACGATGCCAAAATGTATGCTAATGTGCCAATTATTTCAAAATGCTAAAAGATATTTGTAATTTTATGCCAGCAGTTTAATATGAGTTTTATTTTATTACTTTATTTTATAACAGTTATTTGTTCACTTATTTTAAGTATATATTTGTGATTTAATGAAATAGTTCGTAAAAGTCTGTAATTTTCAAATGTTATATTTTTCAAATGCTCACTTTACTATCGACAATGTTTTTTCTTTTATTTTTCAAATGTTTCAATTCTCGTGATTTTCATTTTGCGCCAGTTATTACGCTTGGCGTAAGTGTGGTGTCAGTATAACGGAAAAGTACCCAAATCTCACTTTCTGATGCCCGAATTACACCAAGCTTTTTTTAAAAAACGCCAAAGCCCCTACAGTGGAAAAGTACCAAACTGTCTATTATTTAGCGCTATCTGTGTCATAGTTTGTATTATATGCAAGGGGGGGGGGGGGGGAGCGAAGTGTTTAAACATTAAATATTAACGTTTCGGCACAGATGTCATATACGCCCCATATTGGCGCGATTTTTTTCTTACGCCAATGTCATATACACAACGGGTACTTAACTGGCGCCAAAGTGTCGTTATTTTGCTTGATATGGTAACCCGGATGTTGTTGTTTATGCTGTTGATGTTTTCGCCAAATTGGCGTCGGAAAAAAATCGCGCCAATATGGGTCGTATATGCCATCTGTGCCAAAATGTATATAAAGCAGTATAAGACTAAAAAAATAAGAATAAAATAAATGCAAAATAAGACTAAACAAGAAAGAAAAATCATGCGTTAAGCATAAAATATGAAACACTTTCCAACACATCCTGAATGCTTTAACAAAACTTCGTTATTTAAAGAAATAAGGTAAATAAGATAACTAAGTAAACATTTTAGAAAACACATAAAAAATTTTAAAAATTGATTTCAGCAGTTACCGTCCTTAGCCAATAGTGCCGTTATTACATGCCACTATTTAGCTAAAATTTAATTTAAACAACTCTTAAAACTACTGAAATCACATTTCCAGATATTATCATCCATAGACGGTTATGTATCCAATTCTTTGCGTGACCCTGCATATCATTTTATCTATTTTCTACAAACATTTCTTAGTAAACTAAATGCAGTTCAGCGTAAAAATGTATAACTACTTTAAAAACCACCTTTAAGCAATTTACTCTCATATTCAGTAACCCTTACGAATTCTTTTGTGTAGCCCTGCATATGAACCTGCATTTAACATACAGTATAGTATGCATAAATGTAGTGAAACATAAAAGCACATATCATAATTAAAAATGCATTTCCAGCAATCATCGCTTATGTACAATTCTTCGGAGAAAAGTTTCTTGGCGAGAAAGAAGTTTTCTAACGTATTTTCTGACAACCTACTAACTGCTTCATACTCACAAGCAAATTTTTATATATGTATACAATTTATTTAGGTAAAGATGTCATATTCGCCCCATATTGGCGCGATTTTTTTCGGTTGCCAATTTGGCGAAAACATCAACACCATAAACAACATAATCCGGGTTACCACATCAAGCAAAATAACGACACTTTGACGCAAGTTAAGTACGTGTTGCCTATATGATATTGGCGACAGAAAAAAATCGCGCCAATATGGGGCGAATATGACATCTGTTCCTTTGTTTAATATATAAAAAGCTATTTACCCATTTTTATAAAGAAACGGAAGTAATTTTTGCACAGATGTCATATACGCATCGGCGTTGGCGTGATTTTTCTCTGACACCAATTTGGGTTCCAGTTCTTTCGAATACCAGTTATATATTTTTTAATTATTTGCTATCATTTTGAAGAGGAAATAACTATACATAAATAAAAGTTTTATTAATAACTGTAGAACAAAACAGTTTATATAATAATAAAAAAAAAAGTAAATAAACAATTTATTAATAAATAAAAAACAATAGCCGGGTTACCATAGCAGGCAAAATAACACCATTTTAACGCCAATTAGGGATCCCGGTGCATATCTGAAATCTGTGCCGTAATTTGTATATAAAAAAATATTATATATATTTAAAAACGATTTTTCTATGTATATAAGTGCATATATAAGCAAAAACAAAAGTTCATTAGATTTGTTTTCACAGCTGTTTATATATTTTGGCAACACATCTCATTTTCTAATGCCCGAATTGCGCCAAGCTTTTTTTTTAAAATGCGCTATAGTAGAAAAGTACCTAAATAAATAATGGTACTTTTCGGTTAGCCGGGCGCCAGTGTTATATTTACATACATATATACATATATATGCACATATATGTACATATATATATGTACACACACACACATAAATATAGGCATACATATGTATATATGTGTGTACATATATGAGTATATATATGTATATATGTATATAAATATAACACTGGCTCCCGGCTAACTGAAAAGTACCTAAATAATTAATAGAAATAACCAATTATACAAACTAAAACTTTTTATGATACAGATGTCATATTCGCCCCATATTGGCGCGATTTTTTTGGATTGCCAATTTGGCGAAAACATCAACAGCATAAGCAACATAATCCGGTTACCACATCAAGCAAAATAACGACACTTTGGCGCCAGTTAAGTATCCGTTGCGTATATGACATTGGCGTCAGAAAAAAATCGCGCCAATATGGGGCGAATATGACATCTGTGTCCTTTTTATTTCGAGATCAAAGCATTGTTTTTAATTTCGATTAAAAATACATATATCCTTGGATAACTTCAGTTGAAATATCTCATTCCATAAAACTAAACAAAAACAAGTGATTCATTCATCCTGAAATGTAAAAAATATTAAATCATTGAGGTAATCATTCACAAAGTAAGTTCTCCAACAATCAATGGACAATATTCTTATGACGTCATAGTAGGTAAAATGGTGGCGGTATCGTTTGTTTATGGTTTGAATTCACAAAGATTTAATTTTGCAATGTCTCTTAGTTACATTATTTTATTGTCATATTTATGAGCTCAGAACAAAAGCATATTTTTTCAATATTTAGTTATTAAAGACGGAAAAAAATTATAAATGCATGATTTGAAAAATTTAAATAATTTTCTTTCTTAATATTAAAAAATAACATCGGGAAGTAACAGCGGGTTTAAATTAAATAAGTTTAACTGTTTAATTCTGTTGTAATATTCAAAATAACTTTATTTATTAGATTTCGGTAAATAACATCAGGGACCGATTAAAATTTGAAGTTAGAGGAATTACAATGTCATTTCAGGACCTTTATTTTGGAGAAGCTTTTCTAAATTTCACATATACATGGAAACTCTTCAATGTTACAAATATTATTCCTAGGATTGACACGACATGAGAACAGCCTGCAATTTTACACAAGTTTTTGAAAACTACTTTTTATCAGAAATTTTATTAAAAACTGGTTACTTTTTGGGGTACTTTTCGGTTAGCCGGGCGCCAGTGTTTTATATACATATTTATATACATACATATATCTAAATATACATATATTTACATATACAAATATTGTATATATACACACATATATATATGTAAATATATATGTATATTTACATATATGTATGTATATAAATATGTATATAAAACACTGGCGCCCGGCTAACCGAAAAGTACCCTTTTTTGTTATAGTGGCCCACACTATTAGGATTATGACAAGTTGCAGCCAATTTCGCCAACGTCGTAACAAAGATCGTGAAGCACACACATATAATAACATATAATACCATTTCATGAAATCGTATACGATAATTTAATTGTTTTTACCTTACTTCAAGTGTGTAATTTATTTATTTTTAAGGCTTAACAATCCAAATTGTCCAATACATGAATTTAAAAAAAAATGTAAACAAAGATTGAATAGACATGACCGCAAAAAGCCTCAAATGTGCACAAAACTGGGAACCAAACTGTGCAGATTAGAGGTCTTCTACTGCACACAGTTTTTCATAAATGTGTTTCGTTCTTAAAATGTGTTATTTTCATCTCTCACTACGGAACAAGCGAGGAAACTCATATTCTTGCATATGAGTTGCATATATCTTTATATCTAAATTTCCGTCATTTTTGACGGGCTACCTTTCTAGTTAGATATATAATATGCACATGTAACGAACGGTATGTTTCTGCTCTGAGCTATAGATGTCATATATGATTTATAAGTTTTATATGAGTTATATGCATATCACGAGATAGATTTTTAAGTTTGATAAATTCATCTCATTTTGTCGACACAGCAAGTAAGTCACAAGGAATAAATAATAAATTATGGAAAGTTCAGCAAATGCTCGACAGATTCCGTAGTGTCTGCTTGAATTTACCAGGAGATCAGGGAAAATTTTCCATAGATGAGCAGACGATTCCTTTTTTTAGGACGTAAAGCAGTATATAAAAAACAAACCACACTCTGTTGTAAAAGTGTCACCTGGGATAGTTATAAATTTTGTAGTTTACCAGTGGGAAAGTACAGACCTAGTCCACAAGGATCTGGGCTTAGGACCTGCTGTAGTTCTTACTCTGGTTCAGACCTAGTTTTATGTACTTCGATCGGTATTTCAACAAAATACCGCTGCTGGAAAAACTAAAAAAAGAAATTTGAAGGATCAGGCACAATTCAAACGGAGTGAAAGGCATACCATTTGTCAACGGCTCTTAAGAGGGGTGCGAGCATTGAGCACATCTCAGAAAATGAAATTGTATTGGTCTGTCCAAAAAAAAAAAAAATTGTTTCAAACGTTTTCATTGTAGCTGATGAAAATTATCTCAATAAACAACAACTTTTTTTGCTTAAACTTTTATTTTTAGATATTTGCACGCGTAATCCCAAACTACACAGTTGTGTAGATACAGCCCCCAAAAACGGCTGCATTAAGCCCGAACCCACAGAATTGTGTGGGTTCTCCCTTGACATAACCTGACATGGGGTAATTTTTTTAATATTTTTTTTCAATCAAATACGGTTCGGTAAGGGGAAACCACCCAAACTGTAAATTTCTACCAAATAATCTCCCGGTCTTAAAGGGCTATATAAAGATAAAGACAATCTCTAATTGATTTTTAAAAAATGTTTTATGATGTAAACAAAAATATATAAACTATGGTAAAATTTTCTTGTATTTTTTTTTTTTATTCGGTTTTAGTATTTAAACATCATTTTTTTCTTTGTTGTCTTTCATTTTAAATTGAATAAGATACTATGGATATTTCGAAAATTCTTGATTGATTGTCTCATAAGCTTCACACATAGTACTTATGCGCAGATAAATACACAAACTGTCTTAAAATTTTAATGTAATTTTTTCTTCTATTCGGTTTTAGTATTTCAACTTCATTATTGCTTTGTTCTCTTTTTTAAATTAAATAAATTACTTTGGCTATTCCAAAAATTCTTGTTTGCCCAATAAAATTTACACAATTATATATATATATATATATATAAAGGAAAATATAACTTAATACTTAGTTCACTTTAATAGTGTTCATACACAAATAAGAACTGTAAATTTAAATACAGAATCTGCCCTGAAATTTTGCTGTTAAATTTTCTTAGAATTCAGCTTTACTTACTACCTGACACCAAGGAAAAACCTTACCATTAAAATTTTAGGATTGACTTTTAGATACTAATAATAAATAAGATATTTCTCTTTAATAATATTTTTAAAGTGTATGAAAAATTAAAGCTTGTTAAAAGTGTCATATAAAGATAGTATAACAATGATGAAATTATTATAACGTTTAATTTAGCAAATTCGCGAATTCAGGCAAAGACTTATATAATTTAATGACCTTCTTCTTTGTTGATACACGTTGCTCAAAAACTAAAAACTGTACAAATGAATAACTGGCGGTATCTATGAAATAGGTAGGATGCTACCAAAATTTAAATATATAGTTGGAAAAAAAATTAATATATTCCTATGCGTGTTGAGAAAATAAGAACTAAGTTTAGTGACACCAAATTTTTAAATTAAAGTTTGTTACGTGTGTGATAAGAAGTTGATATGACACTGATAAATTTATTATAACGTTTAATTTGACGAATTTGGGCGAGGAAAATTAACCGCCGTGGTGAGCGGCCTCTTTCCGTCCGCGGTCCTTTAAGCTTTTTTTCTCTTATTCAGACTCTTTTGCGGAAGCCAGATTCATAGGTCCCAGCAACGTCCCGAGTATAAGAGACTCTAGCGCAGTGGTTCCCAACGTGAGGCTTACGCCACACCGGGGGGCAATTTGACCAATTTTGAGAGGGGACAATTAAAAATTTCTTACTTATTCATTCACTATAAGTTTCTTTTGTCTTTTTGGGATAAGTAGTGTTGTAGGCTAAAAATAAATTGAATACAAGCAAGATTTAATAAATCAGTTTTTTATTGAATTTTTAAAATGTTCTGTATCGAAATTTAAAAATAGATTTAATACCAGAATAATTATGCGAATAATGTTTGAAAGTATTTTGATATCTTTTAAAGTATTAAAACTCGCTATAATTTTTTTGTTGGTGAATCTGGTGGTTATCCATATAAAGAAAAGTCAGTGTCCAACGCTTTTCCGCCAACTCTTAATAAGCTACAAGAATGCATTATAAAATGTATGAATTTATCAGTTTTAACGTTAAATGTAAGTGTTTATTTAAGTTACTTGGGAAGATGAAAATGCAGACCGTATAACACTTTTCTTTAACATTTAGTTAAATTAGGAAAGTACAACATAACTCGTTTTGGAATGTAGGCAAAGATGTATAATCTCATTGCATTTATAAAATTATGTTAAAACACATTTGTGGTAGAAGATTCACCTCTTTGATAAGTTAAAAAATATGAAATGAATAGATTTTATTAAGGCTCTATTACACTTCCACCGTGTGAATAGAGTTCATTTTTAAAAAATGAGACATAATTTACATATTAGGGTGGGGGGGGGGACATAGTGACTTCACGGATGCTTTGGTGGGGCGTGGCCAATAGAAGGTTGGGAACCACTGCTCTAGCATAAGCCAGGTTGAAAAAAAATCAAAATTAAAACCGCACAAATTTAAAAGGGAATTTACTGGGAAGAGAGGGCTCGGCGCTCTACTGCTAATGTCAGACGAACGTCTTTTTGCGCGCTTTTTTTCCCTACATAATCATCCCTACACAATGCTAGCGGTATTGTGTAGGGATGATATGTAGGGAGAAAGTGTGCAAAGAGACGTTCGTCTGGCATTAGCCTAAAGCTAACGAACGACCGCTGCTGCGTCGTTCAATGATCACATTTTTTATTTGCCGATGCACCATCGCACAAGAATAAAATCTGTACAAATGAATAACTAATGGCATCTATGAACTATGAAATAGGATTCTGCCAAAATTTAAAAGTATAGTTAAAAAATTAATGCATTCCTACACGTGTTGACAAAAATAAGAGCTGAGTTTAATGACACCAAATTTTTAAATTAAAATTTGTTAAAAGTGTGATAAGAAGATGATATAGCACTGATGAATTTATTATAACGTTTAATTTGACGAATTTGGGCAAGGAAAATTTTAATATAATGATCACAGAGTTTTTTTCATGGATGATCGCACAAGAATAAAATCTGTACAAAGGAATAATTAGTGGCATATGAAATAGGATTCTATCAAAATTTAAAAGTATATACAGTAAAGCCTCCCTAAAGCGACCTCGTTCCTTTCCAATAAAAGTGGTCGCTCCGAGAGGTGGTCTCTTAATAGAGGTCATGTTTAAATCTAGATTTTAATTGTTGAAAAATGGTAACAATTAATGTTACTAAAATTTATTTTGCACATTAGGAAAATACATGAAAATTTAAGCATCAAAATAAAAGTTAGTTATGTAAGTTAATTACTGCAGAGTTTAAAAAAAAATGAATACATTGACGTTTGCTTTGATTTTACAGTTTTATCTTTTATAACTTTTATTTCAGAGTCCTTTCGAAGTTCAGTAAATAAATGATTTTTTTTTTTTTTTTTTGAACGAGAACAAATAATGACGATTTCATTAATTTATCTATTTCTTTGAGTTTCCTGACAGATTAGGGCGGGGGAGTTTATTGACCGTCATCCTTAATTTGTCATCAGAGTTAAATTCACTGCCTAATAAGGCACAAAGGGGTTTAAACACTTAAAAGTTACTGGAATAAATAAAAATTTTAAACCTAGTTTAGAAGCTTTATGAATAATGCGCTCTTCGGAATTATCATTCTAATAAAAGCTTCTTCAAGCGACCAGGAAAAAACGGAATTTGTTTCATTTTCTTCAAAGAAATGGGTCACTCATGGAGGAAGTTCAACTGGGGTGATCTCTGAATAGAGGTAAAATTAGTATTGAACCTATTCCTCTCCATGAAACAATAATCTTCAGGGAGGTGGTCGCACAGAGAGGTTTCACTGTAGTTTTAAAAAAAGGTAAGCTTGATGACATTAAGTTCACTGACATCAAATTTTAAAAATTAAAGTTTGTTAAAGTGTTATATGAAGATGGTAGAACACTGATGAATTTTTATAACGTTTAATTTACGAATTTGGAAAGATAAATTATAATTTAACCCTTACCGGCGCGGAGTAATTCTGTTTATAAACTGGTGAAATAATGGACTGACACCACAATTTATAAACGAATTTATTAGAAAATATGAACTTGCTTATTTTCATGTACATTATAATAGGAAAAGTTTAGTTAAATATTCCTGGTGCCGTTTGTCAGTTTTGGAATTAAAATTAGGTGTCCTTTTTTAAAGACACCGCGCCGGAAAGGGTTAATGATCACAGTTTTTATTTGTAGATGCAATATCGTTCAAGAATAAAACCTGTACAAATGAAAAAATAGTGGCATCTGTGAAATAGGATTCTACCGAAATTTAAAAGTACAGTTTAAAAAAATAATGTAGTCCTAAGCTTGTTGGCAAAATAAGAACTAAGTTTAATGACACCAATTTTTTAACTTAAAATTTGTTAATGGTGTTTTATGAATATTATGTAACACAGATGAACTGATTATAAAGTTTAATTTGACGAATTTCGGCAAGGAAAATTATAACTTATGATCACACTTTTTCTTTGCCGATACACTATCGCACAAGAATAAAATCTATACCAAAGGAATAACTTGTAGCCTTTATGAAATAGGATTCGACCAAAATTTAAAAGTATTAGTTAAAAAATTATTGTATTCCTAAGCTTGTTTGGCAAAAATAAGAGCTAAGTTCAATAACACCAAATTTTTAAATTAAAGTTTGTTAAAAGTGTGACAAGAATATGAAATAATACTGATGAATTCAATAATATTATAATTTCATGAATTTTGGCAAGAAAAATTATAATTTAATGATCACAGTTTTTATTTGCCGGTACACCGTCGCACAAGAATAAAATCTGTACCGAAAGAATAACTGATGACATCTATGAAATAGGAATCTGCCAAAATTTAAAAGTATAGTTAAAAAAATTAATGTATTCTTAAGCGTGTTGTAAAAAATAATATATAAATTTAACCATTTGTATTACCGCGTTGCATATCTGTAACATACCCAAAAGTCAGTGTTACTTATACAATGGACTTTAGAAGACGATTTTATTTATTGTTGATATCGTCTAACACAGCAGTTAATATAAATTTTTCATGGAATTAACTGACTGCGATACCGAGTTAACTTCTCATGACAACGTTTTGTTCATCATTTGAACATTTTCCATCGTTGTTTCTAAAATGAACTTCGTAAATTTTATAAAATTAAAAAACTAGAGACGTCCAAAAACAATTTTTTTTTTACAATGGTAAGTTCGTATACTTTACAATTTTGCATTAGAAAATTAACAAAATATGTGACAAGTGTGCAATTTTCTGTAAACTTTAAAACATACTTGTAATTACTTAAGAGGTGATACAAAAATATAAAGATATTTAATATATCCCTGAGATCTTTCAAGATGACTGACTAGAATAGAAAACATATTTAAAAACAAAACAAAATACTGCACATGCGCAAGCGAAGTTCAATTCATTGCTCTTCAGAGGGGTGAAAAGATCAGTTCATATTTTCAGGAACTCTTGAAATACCTAGATATTATACCAAATCGTATTTTCTGTTTATTGCAGAAGTGCAAAAAATGTCCTTTAGTCAATAATTTTTCATTTTTATGTTCTAAATTTTTGTTATTATTTTTACACGCTTAAAATGGTGTATTCTAACATCTGAGCAAATATTTTTCAAATCGGAGTTGTAGAGTCACAAAGGGTTAATAACACCTATTTTTTCTTATCCTTTCAGCCGACACCTCGCATCAAAGCAGAGTTGACCTCCAATGCTCCAGCTTGTTATGCTTTGGCCATCAGCCCCGATTCCAAAGTGTGCTTCAGTTGTTGTAGTGACGGCAACATTGCTGTCTGGGACCTTCACAACCAGAATCTAGTCAGGTAATTTTTACCACTATTAATAAGATTTCCAGATAATTTGCTTTTTCATTTTTTTATGATGTTAATTATGTAACAGATAATATTTTATTGTAAAAAAAGTCAGTGAAAATAAAATGAACTCGTAGAAATAATTAAATATGTGCATGTGTATGTATACCGCATGTCCTAAAATGGACTGACTGATTTTAAATTTCAATAATTTGCAAATGGTGACAGTTATTAAGAAATTCTTCCATAAGGTTTATTTAAGGTGTCAGGAGATTTTTTACTGGGATTCTCGATTTTAGTTTAAAATAACAGAGATAGATGGCACTGCCAGCAATAGGTGATAAATCGGGGTCCGATTTTTGGCCTCTCTTTTCTCTCAGTGTTAATGCGAAAGAAGGAGGTTAAATATATGGAGTGAGACCCTAAGAACAAAATTGCATTGGCGACTGAGAACCATCCCATATATTTAACTTCCTTCTTTCGCATCAACACTGAGAGAAGAGAGAGGCCAAAAAGGTCCGGATTTAGTTCATGTTTCTTGCAGCGCCATCTATCGCTGCTATTTTAAACTAAAATCGAGAATCGCAGTAGAAAAACTTCTAACATCTTGCATAATCCTCCTGCAAGATTTTTTTTCATAGCTGTTGCCATATGCAAGTTATTGAATTCTAAAATCAGTCGGTCCATTTTTGGACACCCGGTATATTTATGTAAATAATAAATTTCATTCTTATAAAAAAGATACTTAAAACAAAAAAAAAAAAAAACTTAGTTCTACTTCTTCTTACAAATCAAATTTCATAAATAATATTCGAATTATTTTGAAAAAGAGAAAAATGTTTTTAAAAAGACGGAAATTGGAAAATATAGAAATTATGTACGAAATATCCTAGAACTCAATTTTATATTCTACTAGTTAACTGTAAAAATAATAAACTGATGTACCAAATGTTAGGCGTGTTTTATAGCTAATCCTTGACCAAGTCTTTGATGTCTTTGCCAGTAACAACCAATACAAAATTAACAGCTTCACAATAAAAAGATGGTGATTTTCAACAACAATTTTCATCGTGTGTTCTTCTTTATAGTCTTTGATTTCTAAAGTAATTTTTACATAACAATCTTATGTGTATGGAGGATAATTTTGTTTTGAATTTTAAATGCTGTTTAAAACGTTTTAGGCAATTCCAAGGTCACACAGATGGCGCTAGTTGCATAGACATTTCAAGTGATGGCACAAAATTATGGACAGGTGGCTTAGACAATACTGTTAGATCTTGGGATCTCAGAGAGGTTGGTATAACTTTTTTTTTATATATTTTTTGCCATATCACTAAAATTATTTTAATATTAAAAACTATTCCATAATCTTTGACTTTGAATTCATAAACTGACTAAAATATCATGTTCAGTAGGCAGTTATATAATATTTTTGAAGTATTCACTTATAATATTAACAAGTCATTACTGTTGCACTTATTTGTCTCAAATTTATTTTCAGGGTCGGCAACTACAGCAGCACGATTTTACCTCGCAAATATTTTCACTAGGCTACTGTCCAACTGGAGAATGGCTTGCCGTCGGGTACGTATATTACAACTTCCATTTTTATTAGAATTCAAACATACTGCTTCTAAATGCGGAAATAGGGCAAAAGTAAATGTATTAAAGCTCACATAAAAATATATACGTCAAGAAGTAAAATTCAGATTTACTCCTTCTCCGAAGCTGGGAAGACCTGGAAAGCTTCTTAAATATGTATAAAGAAGTGCAGCACAATAAAATATAATTCCCAAAATGCCCTATATATATAGGGGAGACCGGGGCTACTTGGGTACAAGGGTAAGTAGGCGCAGTCCCCATAAATCGCCTGTTTGTGGATAGATTGTGCAACCAGTCACAAGTACATTTCTTCTTGCGTTTTACAATCCACATTGTAGTTTTGCAGCGTTACCTACGTGCAGTGGACATTGATTACGATTTTTCTGTTTTTTGCGCTCATAAGTAATTTTTTGTTGCTTCATTCTTTTCTAATTTCTAATACTTATCTTAATAATTGCGATTTAACTTGTGCAATTTTTCTTAGTGTATGATTAACTGTACCTATCTCATATGTGATTTACTTGGATTATTTATGCCTAGATGGTTACGTGCCCCTTTTGTGAAGAAATTTATTATGGGGCTAGTAGGCGCATTGAACACGGAGCAAGTTGGTTCGGTGTCTGGTGTATGCTGGTAGCTTGAAAAACAGCAAACACCGAAAAAAATGGTGCACACGGGGCTTGCCCAAACGGAGACACTCGTTTTTTTTATTTGTGACAACTGTAACTCTGATGATGATATCGAGTAGGATAGAAGTTACTCAATGTTAATGTTTTATTCATTATTTTTATGTCTGTATGATTTAGAATTTACATTGTACGGCGATAACGCCTTTAATTAAACCTACTGGTAATAAGGAAATTGATTTCTCTTAACTGCGTGTCTTATTTAAATTTTTATAAAGCGTGTGCCAACTTACCCCATAGGTGTAGACAACTTGCCCCGTGACGGGGTAAGTTGGCGCTCAATTTTCCTTTTACTTTAGACTTCCGCTAAAAATAAATTACAAAGGCTACAAACTCGAAACTCCGGGTATTTATAGCCCAATGCCTGTTCTTTAAAAGTACAGTTATAGTTTCATAAAAAACTTAAACAAAAAATTAATAAAAATCAATAACTAAAAACTGCGCCTACTAGCCCCGGTCTCCCCTATATATATATCCATTAAAAACATTTACAAATTATCCCAAAGAAACATAGTAAAAAAGAAAAAAGAATTAAAGGAATAAAACGGAAATTAGTAGAACCAGGGTAGAATCCTCAGGTCCCAAATACCTAGGTACTACAAATAAAGTGTGTTGTTTCATCTTCGTATTAGCTATTAAAAAAAGCTAAATAATACGAATTTAGGTCTACCAACACACAATAAAACCAGAAAAAAAATGGAAAAACAGTTATATGAAAAAATAAATAGGGATGTAAATACACTGAAAAAAAAATATTACTACATTTAGATCCTCTGTAATCAGCAATGAGGTATAATAAAAACAAATATATATGTAACCATTATATAATATTACAATTCATCATCTTTTTTAAAAATAAAAATAAAAATAAATAAATTGAGTATCAATACATTACATTGACAAATAAAGCTGGATCAACTATTATTAATTTAACTAATCATTAATGAATTTTTTAATAAAATTATATCCTAATCACCAATATATGAAGTATTAAAAATTAAAACATTCAAAATTGGCGAAAGGAAAAACAACAGGATGTCGAATTCATAAAAAGAACAAGTAAATTATGAAATATATGAAGGAAATCGTAAATATTTGAAATATTTTCGAAAACTATTTGTAACTAAATCAATTTAACCACTGAAAAAAGACCTGAAATAATGTCAGCACCAACAAATCCGTGCACGAAACGTATGATCTCAAAATTGAAAGTTCATTAATTGAAAAAGAAAAACTACATATATATAATTGTTACTGTTGTTTTATACACAAATTACTTCTGCTTGCACATAAAAATAGATAAATAGCTTCTTTATATCAAATAAATTGCATTAATTTAAAAAAAAAAATGTGCTTGTGTATATGAAACAGGTAATAGGTTTCCTGAAAATATGCATGAAAAGTTTTCTTCGCTCGCTAAAGCTATTTTTTCTGTCTCACCAAGCTCCCTATAACAGAAAAGTACCTAATTTTAATGTCATATTTTGCATAACATTGTTTTCTCCTTTTCAGTATGGAGAGCAGCAATGTAGAGGTCCTTCACTGCAGTAAGCCGGACAAATACCAGCTACACCTTCACGAAAGCTGTGTCTTGTCCCTCAAATTCGCTTCCTGTGGGAAATGGTTTGTGTCCACGGGTAAAGACAACCTCCTCAATGCCTGGAGGACTCCCTATGGAGCATCTATCTTCCAAGTATGGCTTTCAGATTATATATCCCATTATAGTATTTTTGGTGTGAGTTTTAATTTTAAAGATATCTCTTCTAAATTTATAGAAATAGTTTTTAAATTGTAATCTCAGTGGCGTAGTGGGCAGAGCGTCTGGTTGCCACGCAAGAGGTCCAGAGTTCGGCTCCAGGATGGGAAAGGTTCATCCCTTTGGGGTCGATCAAATGAATATCAAGGTTGATTGGTAACTAAACACTGTGTTCCCGGTTTAGCCTGATCGCCTGATCGAGGCATATGCTGTATAACACCTCAAGCCCCATGGGCAAGAAAACAGTGTTTAACACTGTAGGCCCTGATCCTTAATGAATCGTAACGTTGCAGGTTTAGTTTTTTAATTATTGAAAAGGGTTTTAAATTTAAAAATCGGGCCTGGTTTCTGTCCAAACCCACAAGTCCTGGATCTTTAGCGCCGGAATTTCGAAGACCCTAAATCGACTTAGCCCCATTTAAAAATTATCTTAGTAGGTTATAATATAATGGTTGTTTGCAAACTGTATGGATTTAATAAACATTAAAGGTAGTTATAATTCTGTTAACAACAAAAAAATGTCATGAAATTGTAAATACTTAGCAATAAACACATACAATACTACCCAATTGGTAAGTAGCTGAGAGTGCGGTCTCAAAATTCCTTATATGCTTTGAACCCAAAAAATGTCTGAATCTCTGTTAAAAATGTATTCTAAAATTCCAACTTTTTGGAATTAGATTTATCAGCGTTTCATTCTGTAATATATTATATATTCTGTTACATTCTGTTACTATCCTGCTACTCTTTACATATCCCCGTCGATTAACCCTGTCGATTTTCGATAAAAACTCGAACTAAACTCTTATTACTGGATATGAATTTTTTTAACCTATAGCAAAATTAATATAACACGGAAATAAGGGCAAACGAAATTCCATAATTGCGAACAGCTTTTTTTTTTTTTTTTTTTTTTTAATAACTGCAAACATAAAATCTAGCTATCATATTTTTTTGATAATGTGAAGATGAAAGAAAATAATAAACATTATAATAGATAAAATATTTTTAATTAAACGTTACTTTTAAGAATATTTTTTACTTATTTTCAACTGCAAATGGAATGATAAAACTATCAAATTGATGAATTATCTTGTGAATGCACCAATAAAAGTGAAAAAAAACCCCGCAAGTATTAGTTACGTTATTGTAATTTTTAATTTAATTAAAATTATAATCATAATTATCAAATATCATTTATCATTAATCAATTATCATTTGATCGTTTATCATCCCAGTTATTTTTCTTGATTCAAATGAAGAAATTTTCGTCAATTGTTCAGACTTCTTAAACCTGCTGTTCTCCTTGGGTCTATATGACCCAAAATGAAATTTAAATGCTCATAACTTTTTTAATAAAAATTGTTTTTACTCAAAATTTATGGCTGAAGATATCAGGTATATAACAGCAAACTCGCCATATTTTGAACAAAAACAATTTTTAGTAAAAAAGTTAAAAACAATTAAATTTCATTTCGGGTCATATAAACCCAAGGAGAATAGCAAGGTTAAACACGTTCTTTGCAATCTGTCATGATCACTGGGCTAACAGTGAACATTTATTATTATTTATTTTAATTTCATTTTTAAATATTTGAAAAAAAATCATTAACCATCTTGTTTGATACATCTTTTAAATGATTTGAGATAAAAAGGATGAATAAATGTCCTCGAAATTCAAGGATACTCTCATATTTGGGGGCCGTTATTGACGCAGTTCCCACACTTTTCATTCGATTTTTATTTTTATAGAAACGCGTTTTTAAGAAGGTGATAAATTTGAGGGAAAAAACAATATAAATGTATAGAAATAAATAAAATAAAGATTAAAAAGTTATAAATTTTAAAGTATGATACTTTAAAAAAGTCTCCTTATAAAAGTTGGTCACCTTACAGGAAAAATTTGAAATAATCCAATGATTACTGATTCATATTTGGTTCAAATAACCATATAAAGATTTTCAATCTTTTACATCAATTAATTTTTTTATTTATTCTTTACAAGCAAAAGTATTTTTTTCAATAACTTTATACCGGCATTTCTCACACACAATTCTAATAGCCAAACATTATTAAGCTAATATTATATGTTCGGGTTATATCTTGGACAGTATTTTCTGTATCTTGGACAATATTAGTGTAAAATATTGCCCAAATATTGGAATATCTATATTTTGTCAAGTTTGAAATTAGCGAGAAATATTTCGTCATTACATTGTTATCATTTTCAGTATAAAGCCAATATTTATTATCGTAAATATTTCCAATGCAAGGACAATATTTAGCCAGTATTTGTATCCCATTGAAAGTATATTTAGTTAATGAAATATTGTGTTCCAGTGTAACTAATGCCAGTTATAACTAACACCAGGAAATATTTTACTTTTTCTTCCTACCATTCGTTCATTTAAACTTTCTTTAAAATATTCTTTCATATTATATTTATTATTTCATATTATATTTAGCATTTAAATAAAAATTTAATTTAGAAAGATAACGTAATGATGTTAAATCAAAAATTAATTTTAAAAAAATTAATCCATCGCTAATTATTATTAACATAAAACTACAAAATAAAGCCGACAGATCTAATTTTAAACAACTAGTATTATTGACTCCTTACAACATAATTTTTTCCCCTAAAGCAAAGTGTACAATTATCCATCGAAAACAAAAAGAGAAAATGCTCTAAACAGCTGCTGTTACTGAAGAGAATTCATGTCTTGTTTTAAATAATTTATGGCTAATAAAACAGCTTATTATAGCCGCACATGCTTATTATTGGTAATATTAACATAATTATAAATGTTGCTACAAACACTTGATAATCTTGCGTATTACTTGAGATAAATGAAGTGAACGGAGTAAAGGGAGATTGAACAAAGATAAAATAAACTGGTTCATTTTTTTTTTTTTCAATTTTATTATGTCTGCGTAGTGGTAATTATACAAGAAATGAAAATCCTTTTACAATTTAATCAAATTAAGGTTAATTGTTATAATGTTAAAATATTTAAAAGAAAACTTTTAAGGTATCGGTCTACATTCGAAGAACTTTTTTTGAAAAACTTTCCAAAAGAACATTGTATTCACATTTTTTTTTTTTTTTTTTTTTTTTTTTTTTAATAAAAGACAATTATTTACCTTTAAAATTATATATATATATATAACCATTAAAGAAACATTACCGACCACCAACAAAAATTGTGATATCATGAATGAAATGACAATTACATATATATATACCTATGAATTTACAAAAATGTTAAATATGTATAGAAATAAACTGTATATAAAAAATCACTTCAAAACATCAAAGTACCGTCGAAGCAGCAGCAAGACTCAAATGCTTTCATAGTAGATGCACGTCTTTTTTGCGCCTGGCGAAGAAAGACTCAGATCTTTCGAAAGGCCTAGCACAATTAAAAGTTTTTGATGGTGTTTTAAGACGTTCTTTTGTTCTTATTCATTCACACCAGTTTCAACTTAATTTCTTTCAATTAATGTAACATTTTACAACAGTAACATTTGCAAAAAAGTTACTTAAAACATGTTTTAAGAGATTTGGTTGTATAAAAGGCTATTTCTAAGTAATTGGGGCTATTTTCGGAACAAAAGAGGCCTGGCACAAAGTAGACCCGAAATACCAGTTTTCATTTATGAAAACGTAAACATTTTCTGCCAAAATAAAAAGTTAAAGGAAAAATTATGATCACACATGGGTTATAGGTTACTAAAAGTAATATTTTGATACTTACTTTATTTGTAGCTCTTATCAAGATTGTTTCACAATAGAAAGTTTGGAGAGTGTGAATGTGTTTCGTGTCTAGATTTTAAATCTAGACACGAAAGCAGTTGTTTACAAACACATTCAGTTTTGCCATTAAAAAAATTTTTAATTACCCCTAAACTATTCAAATACCCTATAGTAGGGTATAAATTATTTTTCAAGGGCGAAAACTCCAAATTATTTTGCATTGTTTGTTCAATACAAAGAATAAAATCTTTTTTTATGGGCTTGACCAAAGTAGCCCCGATCGGCGGTACTCATTAATTGCTGTAAGTGATAAACATAAATTCTTAAACGGCAAAATTCCTTTATTTATTTACATTTCGACATGTTTCATTGCATCAGACGACAACATTCTCAAGAAAATAAAATGATAAAAAAAAAATTTTCACAAAAGTTCAAATTGAATGAATTTTATTGAATGAATTCAATTGAATGAATTGAATTCCATAAATCTATGAATGATGAATCAATGAATGAATTTAATTTAATTGAATGAACCAATCTGAATTCAAAAATTCAAATTGGTTTTTCAATTTGAATTTTTGCCGAAAATATTTTTATCATTTTATTTTCTTGAGAATGTTTAAATGACTGCTTATGATTTTATTCATTTCACACTATTGTTAACAATTGCTTCTTTTCATGGTTGTCATTAGACAGTCTTGAAATAATTAACAGGGCTTCAAAGACACTCGTAATTAGAAAGATTATCGGCTCTAAATAGAATCAATGTCAGTCACCATTTGAAATTCTTACATTGTACGAAACACTTGCAAAGACTCTTTGCTTAAAAGCAAATTTAAAAGCGAAATGTCTCTAAGTTTTATGCAAGAGTAAAAGCAATAAATTTTTTTAAAAATACTATAAATACCCATTTCTCTTAATAATCAATCCAGGAAATCGGTTTCCAAACTACAGATACCAAAATCAGTTAAAACAATTATTAATACCAGTAACATATTAAACTTTGAAAATTATTGCATAAAGTTTTATTCTTTAAAATACCTCTTATTTATTAAACATATTTATAGAAAATCAAGAGTATATTAAAAGACAATTACATTTTCTAAAAAGAATTATTACCTAATATGTTCGTATTAATGGTCGATAAGGTAAAAAGACTTATTTTTAAAAGACTGCTTACAATTTCATTCATTTCACTGTAAATTGAAATGTCTGAAATTCAGACACATAAGTGTCTGAAACGGAGTGTTCAATTTTCAGACATTTTAAAGTGTCTAAATTTTTAAGACGCTTGTATGTGTCTAAATTTAAGACACTTCAAATGTCTGAAATGCATCCATGTTTGACCACCTTTAATTTCTCTGCAAAAGCAGCCATTTTTTCGGAAAGCCTTATACACAGAAAAAAAAATCCTTCAAAATATAAAAATTGTACCGCCAATCAAGACGCCAGTACAATTTACGTATTTTAATGAAAATTTTCTTCAATTTCTGGAAAAATTTATTTATTTATTTATTTATTGGAAAATTTCTGTATTTAAAAAAAAAAAAAAAAAAGAGAGAAGGGTACACATGTATTTCAATACAGTCTTGCACATTTTACATGATTAACTACTTTTACTCAATTTACAACAACATTGTATTTAACATATACCTTAACAGCATTGCACCTATCCGTCGCGGGATACGAACTCGCAACCTTGTGGTCTGTAGACTATGCGATAATCCCTCTCGGCCACGATTTCACAGCCAGGAAGTTCAAATATTGTTAGTTACTTGTGACTCACAATTTATTTTACAGAAACGGTAAATATTTTGTCTATCTGCTTATAATTTTGAAAGATTTCACACATCTTCTCTCTAGAATTTTGAATATTTTGCTTTTCCTGCAATGTAAGATTAGCAGAAGGTTTATCTACTTCTACCGAAGAAATTTTCAGCAGACGTTATTTTTGAAATATTAAAATATTTAAAATGTTTTAACAGTGCATATGTATATATATTACATATATATTTAATTAATATCTATATATATTTAATTCGGGCTTGTCCCGTTTCAGTTGTGTGTTTGGGGGGGGGGGGGGAGGGCGGAGGAGCGTAATTCAACGCCCATTAAAAATAAAATCAATTTTTCATAAAAAAAAAATGCATATATTTTTGCCCAAAGCCTGTGTTTAATGTTAATGCGAAGGTATGTGTATATAAAAGTGTGTGAAGAAATATAGTGTTCTATTTTTTGATTTTTCTTTCTTTCTTTCTTTTTTCAGATCGGTTGAATATATGGCAATTTTTTTTTAATTGGACTCATTAATCCCTATATATTCCATATTCCATATGGCATATATTCTGAACAAAATTTCTCAGTTATAAATATTGTATATAATTTTTCTTCAAAAATAATAAAAACCTGTGTTTTATAGTTGCGCAAATAATTTTTATCTTCCTTTTTTTCGATCGAAATACAGGTTAAAAGTTTTCGATGAGACTAATTTTCTTACGGTGAAATGAGATCATTCCTGAATTAAATCAATACTCAATGATTAGCTAAAATGTTATGTAGTAAAAAATTTCAGAAATATTCTATATAATTCCAAAATAATAGTTATAACGAACTTAAATAACTTCTCAAAACACCATCAAACACTTAAATGCGCAAATTAATAGTAATAAGTTCGATATTTCTTATTCAATATATTGAATAAGAAATGTATAGATGGCGCCACAGTTTTGAGATATATTCCAGTTATTTTTCTTTTGCGAAAATTTAGTAATTAAACTTGATATTTTCTTTAAATTTCAGAGGGAAATAGAATCAGCATACACTTTGGATACCACACAGATTCAGTGGTGCATCCAGAATTGCGATTTGGAGGGGACTAGCATATTTTAGAGGCAGTGTTATAGTTGTAAAAAAAAATGCAAGCGTCGTAAACTGGAAAGTTTTGGTTGGTGTAATTCTGAATGCTTTTAAAATGTTAAATAATGAAATACTGTACTGTACTAATATATACTTTTGTTTTTGCGATTTTTTTTGTGTGTTTCCGTATTTGGATAATTTTAAAGTGTGTTTGCAATCAAACAATTTAAAGTTTTATTATTAAATTATCAAAATATTATAAAGGTTAAAGTGTGCAAAAAGTTGCACTGGATCTTAAATTTATAATTAAGTAAATAGTTTTTTTTTCTAAAGTAAATCTTAAAAACATCAATTAATTAGTTTACTTAAGTATAATTAAGTAATTAATGTTTATAATTAAGTAAATTTTAAACATGCTATAATTTCGAATTTCATAATAAAATTTAAAAAAGAGAAAAAAAAAATGTGCGACAAAATTAATATCTTTTTAAAAATTCCGATTTTTTAAGGATCTATTAAAAAATAATTATATTCTTTCATAATTAAAAAAAAATAATATCTAGTCTAATCTGGGAGAGGCTTCAGCCCCCTTAACTCCCCCAGTAGGTGTGCCAATGCACTAGTTTCAATATAAATAAATAAATCATGTTTAATATACGTGAGTTTAGAAAATTCTGATTGCGAAATATGTGGATTTGTCCTTGAAAGATTATATTATACCTTTTAAATGGAGAAATATGCAAAAAATGGAAAATTTTCTGGAATTTACGGAAGTAAATTTATATTAAAATACGTAAATTGGCGTCCCAATTGGCAATATAATTTCCATATTGTAATGGTTATTTTTTACAGTGTATAAAGCTTACAAAAAACAGTGAACAATTGATTGCCTATAGCAAAACTTGCAGGGTGATCAAAAATGGATGCGATTCAGATGTTTTAAACGTCTTAAATTCAGACATATACACGTGTCTTAAAAATTAAGACACTTTAAAATGTCTGAAAATTGAACACTCCAGTTTCAGACACTTATGTGTCTGAATTTCAGACATTTCAGTTTACAGTGTTTATACCATGATCATATAGTTAGACACTTAAGTGTCTTAATTTCAGGCACCTATGATGTCTGAAATTCCATATTCAGACACTTAAGTGTCTGAATTACTCTTTCAGTCACATATGTGTCTGAATTTAAGACGCCCTTATTTGCAGTGTTCACACTACTTTTAACAATTGTTTCTTTTTTTGGTTGTCATTAGACAGTCTTAAAATAATTAACAGAGCTTCAAAGACACTTGTAATTAGAAAGATTATCGGTTCTAAACAGAATTAATTTCAGTCACCATTTGAAATTCTTACATTGTACGAAATAGTTGCAAAATCCAAGAGTAAAAGCACTAAATTTTTTTTAAAAAAAAAAGACCATAAAAACTCATTTCTCTTAATATAATAACATAAGTAACATATTAAATTTTGAAGCAAAGTTCTACGATTTAAAATACTTCTTGTTTATAAATCATTATATTTAGAGAAAAGCAAGAGTATATTTAAAAAAAAAAGAAATTGCATTTTCTAAAAAGAATTATTCCCTAATATAGTCCTAATAATGGTCGATAAGGTAAAAAGACTTAATTTTAAATGACTGCTTACAATTTTATTCATTTCACACTACTTTTAACAATTGTTTCTTTTTTTGGTTGTCATTAGACAGCCTTGAAATAATTAACAGGGCTTCAAAGGCACTCGTAATTAGAAAGATTATCGGCTGTAAATAGAATTAATGTCAGTCACCATTTGAAATTCTTACATTGTACGAAATACTTGCAAAATGCAAGAGTAAAAACACTAAAACTTTTTTTTTTTTTAAAAGACCATAAAAACCCATTTCTCTTAATATAATAATATAAGTAAAATATTAAATTTTGAAGCAAAGTTCTACGACTTAAAATACTTCTTTATAAATCACTATATTTATAGAAAAGAAAGAGTATATTAAAAAACAACTACATTTTCTAAAAAGAATTATTCCCTAATATGGTCCTAATATTGGTCGATAAGGTGAAAAGACTTAATTTTAAATGACTGCTTACAATTTCATTCATTTCACACTACTTTTAACAATTGTTTCTTTTCTTGGTTGTCATTAGACAGCCTTGAAATGATTAACAGGGCTTCAAAGACACTCGTAATTAGAAAGATTATCGGCTCTAAATAGAATTAATGTCAGTCACCATTTGAAATTCTTACATTGTACGAAATACTTGCAAAATGCAAGAGTAAAAGCACTAATTTTTTTTTTTTAAATAAGACCATAAAAACCCATTTCTCTTAATATAATAATATAAGTAACATATTAAATTTTGAAGCAAAGTTCTACGATTTTAAATACGTCTTCTTTATAAATCACTATATTTATAGAAAAGCAAGAGTATATTTTAAAAAAATTACATTTTCTAAAAAGAATTATTCCCTAATATAGTCCTAATAATGGTCGATAAGGTAAAAAGACTTAATTTTAAATGACTGCTTACAATTTCATTCATTTCACACTACTTTTAACAATTCTTTTTTTTTTTTGGTTGTCATTAGACAGCCTTGAAATAATTAACAGGGCTTAAAAGACACTCGTAATTAGAAAGATTATCGGCTCTAAATAGAATTAATGTCAGTCACCATTTGAAATTCTTACATTGTACGAAATACTTGCAAAATGCAAGAGTAAAAGCACTAAAAAAATTTTTTTAAATAAGACCATAAAAACCCATTTCTCTTAATATAGTAATATAAGTAACATATTAAATTTTGAAGCAAAGTTCTACGATTTTAAATACTTCTTCTTTATAAATCACTATATTTATAGAAAAGGAAGAGTATATTTTAAAAAAATTACATTTTCTAAAAAGAATTATTCCCTAATATAGTCCTAATAATGGTCGATAAGGTAAAAAGACTTAATTTTAAATGACTGCTTACAATTTCTTTCATTTCACACTACTTTTAACAATTGTTTCTTTTTTTTTGGTTGTCATTAGACAGCCTTGAAATAATTAACAGGGCTTAAAAGACACTCGTAATTAGAAAGATTATCGGCTCTAAATAGAATTAATGTCAGTCACCATTTGAAATTCTTACATTGTACGAAATACTTGCAAAGGCTACTTACTTAAAAGCATATTTAAAAGAGAAATGTCTCTAAGTTTTATGCAAGAGTAAAAGCACTAAAAATTAAAAAAAAAGACTATAAAAACCCATTTCTCTTAATAATCAATCCAGGAAATTGGTTTTGGGGAAAACCTTGAAAGCGTTAATGAAGGTCCTCGCTAATGAAATCTTGTTCTTAAGCGAAACAGTTAAACGAAAAGCAGAAAGCCTTTTGTGCTTTCTTAATATAGTTTTAAATTAAAAACTCCCTTCTTTCTTTCTTAGCTTACCCCCCAACCCCCTATACCATCAGTAAATTCATTCCAAAATCTTTAATCAAAGAAATTCGTGGAGTCTTTTAATTTGTATCCGACACATACAAAATGTTTGAATGGTAAATTTGCAGGCAAGTAATTTTCACATAAGTACGTAAAAAATATTCCAGAAGGAAAAAATAATAAAAAATAATAAAGAATCTTCCTCTTCCCCTTCTCCTTCTGCCCTTTTTCTGAAAAATAAACTTATTAAATTAACGCGCAAAACATAAAATTCGCGATAAAAATTTAACTTTGAAATTAATTAGACAATTTCGCCAACCTTATTTCTGGTACGAAAAAGAATATTTTTCGTCTTTTTATTTAAGCGAGTCCAGATTAGAAGGTAGACTCTGTAAATTAAGTCGAACGCAGAGCTTTGCGGGGGAGAGGGGTTCCAAAGGGGGGGGGGGCAGAAGGAGCTCAAAAGAAAATGAGTTAGTATGTTGATTAAATGCGAAGCTGTGTGTGTGATTAGAAAAAAGTACCTTCCAAATTAAAGACAGCACCTAAGATAGAGTAGAGAACGGAAAAAAAAATGGGAAAAAATGACTGGTGCTTTATTTTCCATGCATATATGGCAGCAATTTTTAATATTAATGAAAAGATTTTTCTTTCCATTTTTTTTTTCATTATTCATTCAGGTCTGGAATGAGAGGGGGGGGGGGGGAGTGAACGAAAAGAACTTTTTGTTCATTAGCGAGGCTACTCCTAAGTGCATTATCTTTGATCAGTTTTAATTGGGCGACCGGAGGAAACAAATCCTTTTTCCACATTAATTGGCGAACATTGTCTTCACTGGAATAACCTTGATTAATTCTGCCCGAGTTTTTCAATTAGCCGTTCTTTAAAAGGCATGCGACAAAGTTTCGAATCAAGTATGGCAACAGTGAAGCAAGTCTACTGTTTTCATTACGAAGTGCTGGGTTCGTTTGGCTTGCATTTGTTTTATGGTAATTTAGTCTACTAAACGCAGGTAATTAGCAGTTAAAGTGTTAATTGATTAAAATTATCAGTTTTTATTAATTGGTATTTCACTGTTGCTTTTATTTTCGTTAATGAACGCAAAATTCTTCAAGAATTGGATACGTTTTGTTGGGTTTGGGTGGTTTCCAAAAAGCTGTATCGCGATGTAAGTGTGTTGTGAATGAAAGTTATTGAAAATTGTACTTAAAATTGAATGCAAGTGATAATTACTAAAAGTTAATTACCTATTTGTTTATGTATTCTAAATAGCATGGTATTCAAGCATTATTATTTATAATTATATGTTTTTCTCTGTAAATGTCAACATTTTGATTAAACTAATGGTATCTCTCATTTGTTATTTTTTTTTTATTATCATTATTTAAAGAAAAATGTTTAAATTAAAGCTTTTAACAACTTATCTTGGTATTTAAAAGCAAATATCTCCACTTGATTTTTTTTTTAATTATCTGGGTGGAAGAATTTTCGAGAATTAAATAACAAATGGTAAAAGATGGCAAATCATTTTTTATTTTATTTTGTTTTGGTTAAAAATTGGTTTTTAATTATAATGATATTTAATTTTTTTCCCTTAAAAGTAAATATTAACTTTTGTAATTCTAATTTGACGGTAAAAGAAGCAGAAGAAATTCAAAACATCAAGAACTCACTTAAATTTTATCCAGCATCATCACAAATTCACATTTCAGTTTCCGTAACCATTTTTGTTTGCTTTACAGAATTACAGAAATATAGTACTCTTTTATGATATATTGACTGTTTAAGATCAAGAACACTAAAGTATTTAGACATTTATATACAAATAAATAAATAACAGTTTTTTCCCCATCACTGCTAAGTAAAATTGTTTTAATCTCAATCAATTATTTTAATCTAAATTATTTTTTTCAGTTTTTTTGTTCTGGGTAATTATTTATTATGAGTAATATTTGGCCAGTTTAAAAATCTCCAAAAGAAATCAACTGTACAGCTATGCATAAAAAGCTATATATCGAAAGTTTTTCTTTGTTTCGCTGTTATTTCGTGCTCTATAGTTCAAATTAAAATACGAAAGTTTGATATGGTCATTATATTGAAATAAACTTCTTATAAAGCTTATGAATATATTTGTAGTTAGCAGGGCTTTTCGTTTTTCAAAGACAATCAGATAATTTGAGGTCTCTTTCACTTTGCCTTAGATTAAATTACAAAACAGGACAACATTTTAAATTTCAGTTATTTGTCGTCAACTTCTAAAACGCACCTGGAATTGGCCCTTCCATTAACTCATCAATGGTGTTTAATAACATTCTTACTCTAGGCAAAGGAGAAAGCCCAATTTAAATCATCCAATAAACAATAGGAAAGGGGAGTGAGAATGGGACAGTTTTCATTTTTTGTTTAAATTATTCAATATATTCTTCTCGGCTTTGGATACAGTTATACATTAATAAAATTTAGTGTTGTATAAATGTGTAGTTTTGTCCCATTCCTCCCATAAATACGAGAGTAGTGGAACATGTACATCTAAAGGGAAGGAAAAATATAAGGAATTTTCATTTTAACTAATATTATATTTTCACAGATCTAAACTAAATAAAAAGCACAGCTTTGCTTATTTTAATCATGTGTTCTGTAGAATTTGCGGCTGAAACGTTAAAAGCACGTGTTGTTGAAAAATCTGGTTTTTATTGAAGTTTTTTTTTTTTTTTTTTTTTTTTTTGTTTTTTTTTAAGCTTTTCGTCTTTAATTTACAAAATAACATTAAGGTTTGGCAGTTTCGAATAGATTTATCATCTGATACACTATATTGGTCAACTCTAAAAAATATTGCCATTATATTAATGTTCAGACTTTTCAATAAAAATTTTTGTCAATCAGCAAAAGCGTTAAAGACATATTTACATTTCTTTGCAATAATTTTTTCTTCATATCCTACAAACAAAATAATCCTTACTGCTACTTGTGTGTAAAAATATTTATATTTCTTATACATAGCGTTATTTAATAAAGAAACGCGAGAGAGATTTTAATATTTTTAGCAGATATTATAATATAGAAACCATACTAAATATCTTTTACTAACTATCATTTTCCAGTTTTCCACCTGTATGTTGACATATGTAAAAAAAATATGCATTTATTTTTTACCATTACACTTCAAAAAAATTACGTATATTTCCTCGCAAGTGTTTCAATCTGCTTGATATATTGCCTCATAAAATATGTTAAATGATACAACATAGCCTAGATATTCTTGCGTAGGAATTACTTTTAAAAAATAAGGAGAGAAGAGAAAGACTAGAAAAAGAAAGGGAAAGTGAAAGTCTGATGTTTCATAAAATTTTACCGATATTAGAATATAGAAACAATATCAAATACTTTTTATTAACTTTCATTTTTCAGTTGTACGCCTATATGTTGACATATATAGAAAAATGGCATTCATTTTTTAACATTATGCATTGTAAAAATTATGTATTTCCTTGCAACTATTTTAATCTGCTTGATATTTTGTTGCATAAAAATATGTATGTAGTCTCATGAAAATGTGTTAATTGACACAATACAGCCTAGATATTCCTTGTGTAGGAATTATTTGAAAAAGAGAAAGAGAGAGAGAAAAGAAAGTAACAATGGAAAAAGAAAAAGAAAATGAGAATCTGACGTGTCATTACATTTTACAAATATTAGAATATATTGAAACAATACTTAATACCTTTTAATTTTCAAGTACCCGCCTATATATCGACATATGTAGAAATATAGGCATTCATTTTTTAACATAACGCCTCATAAAAATTATGTTTTTCCTTGCAAGCATTTCCTCTGCTTTATCTGTTAAAAATCTGTTAATTGACACAACATAGCCTAGATAATGCTTATGTAGAAATTGAGAAAGAAAGAACAGTAAAAAGAAAAAGAAGAAGAAAATCTGACGTATCATTATATGTTACAAATATCAGATCATAAAAACAATGCTAAACATCCTTAATTAACTTTTATTCTTCCGATGCCCACCTATATGTTGACATACATAGAAAAATAGGCATTCATTTTTTAACATTGCGTCTAGTAAAAATTATGTATTTCCTTACAAGTATTTCAGTCTGCTTGATCTCTTGTCTCATAAAAATATGTATCTTACCTCATAAAAATATGTTAATTGACAAAACACAGCGTTGATATTATGTGTGGAGGAATTACATTTAAAAAAGAAGAGAGAGATAATCTGACGTATCATTATATTTTACAAATATTAAAACAGAAAAAAAAAACCTAAACACCCTTTATTAACTTTTATTTTACTGGTGCCCACCTGTATGTAGAAAAATAGGCATTCGTTTTTTAACATTGCGTGTAATAAAAACTATGTATTTCCTTACAAGCATTTCAGTCTCCTTGATATCGTGTCTCATAAAAATATATATCTTACCTCCATAAAAATATGTTAATTGACACAAAATAGCCTTGATATAACTTGTGGAGAAATTACTTTTTTTTTTTTTTTTTTTTTTTTTTTTTTAAAGAAAAAAAAGAAAAAGAAAATCTGACGTATCATTATATTTTACAAATATTAGAACAGAAAACAATACTAAACATCCTTTATTAACTTTTATTTTCCCGGTGCCCACCTGTATGTAGAAAAATAGGCATTCGTTTTTAAAATTGCGTCTCTTAAAAATTATGTATTTCCTTACAAGTATTTCTATCTGCTTGATATCTTGTGTCATAAAAATATATATCTTACCTCATAAAAATCTATTAATTGACACAACACAGCGTTGACATTACTTGTGTAGGAATTGCATTACAAAAAAGAAAAGAAAGAAAGAGAAAATCTGACGTATCATTATATTTTACAAATATTGGAACAGAAAAACAATACTAAACACCCTTTATTAACTTTTATTTTTCCGGTGCCCACCTGTATGTAGAAAAATAGGCATTCATTTTTTAACATTGCGACTAATAAAAATTATGTATTTCCTTACAAGTATTTCAGTCTGCTTCATATCTTGTGTCATAAAAATATATATCTTACCTCGTAAAACTCTGTTAATTGACACAACACAGCGTTGATATTGCTTGTGGAGGAATTACATTAAAAAAAATAAGAAAAGAAAGAAAGGGGAAATCTGACGTATCATTATATTTTACAAATATTAGAACAGAAAAACAATACTAAACACCCTTTATTAACTTTTATTTTTCCGGTGCCCACCTGTATGTTGACACATACAGAAAAAAGGCATTCATTTTTTAAAAATTCTTTCTAATAAAAATTACGCATTTCCTTACATGTATTTCAGTCTGCTTGATATCTTGTCTCATAAAAATATATATCTTACCTCATAAAAATCTGTTAATTGACACAAGACAGCCTTGCTATTACTTATGGAGGAATTACATTACAAAAAAGAAAAGAAAGGAAAGGCACAGAAAATCTGATGTATCATTATATTTTACAAAAATTAGAATTTAAAAACAATGCTAAACACCCCTTTTTAACTTTTATTTTTTAGCTGCCCACCTATATGTTGACACATACAGAAAAATAGGCATTCATTTTTAACATTACGTCTAATAAAAAATACGTATTTCCTTAGAAGTATTTCAGTCTGCTTGATATCTTGTCTCATAAAAATATATATCTTACCTCATAAAAATCTGTTAATTGACGCAATACAGCGTTGATATTACTTGTGGAGGAATTACATTAAAAAAAGAAAACAAAGAAACAGAAAATATGACGTATCATTATACCTTGCAAATATTAGAACTTAAAAACAATGCTAAACAAACTTTATTAACTTTTATTTTTTAGCTGCCCACCTATATGTTGACATATATGGAAAAATAGGCATTCATTTTTTTAAATTGCCTCTAATAAAAATTATGTATTTCCTTACAAGTATTTCTGTCTTTTTGATATCTCGTCCCATAAAAATATACATCTTATCTCATAAAAATCTGTTAATTGACAGAACGCAGCGTTGATATTACTTGTGGAGGGATTACATTAAAAAAAAAAAAAGAAAGAGAAAATCTGAGGTATCATTATATTTTACAAATATTAGAGCAGAAAAACAATTCTAAACACCCTTTATTAACTTTTATTTTTTAGGTGCCCACTTACATGTTGACATATTTAGAAAAATAGGCATTAATTTTTAGGTGCGTTCGTAATTATATAAATACGTAGCACCTATAGTCGTCGTTCAGTCCGTCTGTCCGCATATAACAGAACAAAAACTTCCCAACCGAATTATCTGAAATTTTAAATATATAATTGTTGCAATATTTTGTCGGGTCATTTCAAATTTCATGGAAATTTGATGTACAGTTTAATTACAGGGACAGTCAAATTTTTTTGTTATATTACGGCCAATGGGAAAAAATTATTCCACGTGCATTTTAATGATGTTGCAATCTTTCGAACAGAATGAAATTGATATGCACTTATTGAAGTGCACGAAAATATACATTCAGTACAATATACGATGCAAAAAATATTTATAAAACTAGCTATAGTACGAATGCACCTCATTTGACGTGCAATTTTCAACTTGTTTAAAATTGCGTCTAATAAAAATTATGTATTTCCTTACAATTATTTCTGTCTTTTTGATATCTTGTCTCATAAAAATATGTATCTTACCTCATAAAAATCTCTTAATTGACACAACACAGCGTTGATGTTACTTGTGGAGGAATTACATCAAAAAAAGAAACAGAAGAAAGAGAAAGAGAAAATCTGGCGTGTCACGTTTAAAATATCTTATCTGTGGATTTATTTCTCATTTTTCAGTCTGCTCAGAAATACCCGACTAATCTTTCATCAAGCCAGTTTGGCACGGTTCATCAAGACAGTGTGTCATCATATTTGAGTGATCTGTACTATCTTTTCAAAGATAAATGCTCCTCATAAAAACACAAAAATACTAAACCACATAAGTTTTCCTTTCTTTCTTTCTTTCTTTCCTTTTCTTTTTTCGTTTGCTCAATGGTTCGAAAATTATCTTGCATCATAAATTTATCAAGTTAATATGTTAAATCAAAGTTAAATCAACAAACACACTACTGGAGTTTGTGCCAGATGTTGTTGAACAAGATAGTTGGAGCGTTGATGTTAAAAAAATATCTTAAATTAGCGAATAAAAAAATGGACATTAGCATTTCAAGAAAGCAACATTTTAAAAAACGTTCATTTTTTCTAAGTTTTAATTTTGAAGTCTTTACGTACCACCCACGTCATCTTGACATGTAGAATTGCAAAAACATACCAATTTCGCGGTGTTAGACTAAATTTAGTGAGGCTTCAAACTTAGAGGAATCATTTGGCTTCGAATCGTCTTACTTTGCCAAAATACGGCGCCAAGCGATTCAGAAGATTTCTTCTTGCAACTTTGCATATGTTTTACACGAAAAATCCAGTCACGCCGAAATAAGTCATTGTAAATTTTGTAGTAACTTCTACGATTTTGTCTTGCCACTATTTCCGAGAGGCAATATTAGGCTTTTTTTATTGCAAGTTTCCTTAATTAAATAAGGGAAGAGTTACTATTTAAAAATAGTTTTTTGTTTTTTTTTAATACATTCTTTTATAATTATTCAATGTTTATCTTGAAAGTCACGCCAAATTTCATGACTCCAATTTATGAATTTATCAAAAAATTTCCGATGCAATATGTTAATTTTGCGTAGGCACTGAATCCGAGTACGGGAAATTCCTTACTTTTCCTTTTTACTCCTAAACTACGTATTCGATTTTTTTAATTTTTTGATCCCCGTCTAATCAAAATTTAATTCATATGAAACTTTTAATTGACAAAAATGGTTTTTAAAACATTATTAACTTATTTTATATTATTTAATTTGCTGCTCCTTATTGTTTAAAATATTACATTGTCACAGTCAGTTGGCCTTTGTGGCTAGCATGATTTGGTGCATAATTAAATACATTATTGTCACAACTCAACACAGTTATAACCATAAAAATATATTTGGTGATTTATCACCTGTTGCAGGCTAACAGAAAACTGTCTTAAAATTAAGTTATTAATTTGTAATTAAGTTCTAAAGATATTGAAATGTTGTATCGTCATCGAAAACTCATCTCTGTATATATATATATATTTTTTTTTTATATATAATTCTAGCATATCGGAAATTGAGTTAAAAATTGGTTACAAAATCCCATCTTAACATTATAAAAACTAAGTTGTGTTATATAAAAAAAAAAAAAAAAAAAATCGTTATTGTTTATATTTATGTCTAAAAGCAGAGATTTCCCGTTTTGAATAGTGGAAAATTTCCATCTTGAAAACGAGGAAATTACAAAACAGAAAGGGTCTAGCCGGATAAGCATAGCGAAATGGCCCCCACGGCCGATGTTTGAAATAACATGTGTGGTAATAAGGCTATAGAGTGTTTTTAGCCTCTAAGCTTGAATTGTTCTTGAGATAACCGGCGAAGTATTCGCCGGCGCTACTATTTTTCAAATACGTTTTTCTCAAAAAGTACACCAGTTAAAAAAATGAAACCAAAGCCAATTATTGAAGAATATATTAGTTCACATTATATATATATATTTTCACATTTGTACACAAATTTTAACATAAAAAAATAAACAAAAATATTTTTCAAAAAAATTATTAATGTAGTAATTTTATATTTACACCAACCAAAAAATTACAGAATACTGCTCAAAGTATGTACTGTTAAGAAAAAAAAATTCGTTAAAATCGAAGATGCGCTTTTTGAGTTACAGCAAAAATAATGCTAGCAACTTGCTAAAATATACCTAAATTTCCCTGTTTGTATTTGCAGAAATACGCTACTATCTATGCATTGGTCTATTCGTGACATTTCCACTCAGGCAGGATGCGCAGTGCGCCAAAATAAGAGAATGTTTCCATACATGCCACTTCCCTATAGGTTTATTTCGTGTTTGTAAACGGTCTGTTATTTTGGCGTACTGTGAATTCTTCTCGCGTAATGATATCAAGTCGATGGTCTAGTCGATTGCGCAGGTGAAGCTGAATAGAGGCTGTGTAAATATATAAGGTTATCAACTTTTTGGCAATTACGGACCCCCTTCTAACCTTCCGATATCATACGTTATCATTTCCTCGAATCCCCCTCCTCCTAATAATATTGTTATCAGTGCCTAAAAATTCTTTTTATTTTTACATTTTTTTTTTGTCTTCTTTTTTCTTTTTATACGTTTGAAATGATACACAGATACGGTTGTACATTTTTTATTCGCATATTAAACTGATTTAAATAAATAGAAGAAATTCATAAAATATCACTGGTATATACAAAATAACTTTATATCAAATAACATTTTAAAGAAATATTATTTTAAAAATTTTAATAGTAGTTCTTTGTTACATAATGCATTGAACAGTAATATTTTCTTCTTGCACCTCGCCCTTGCACGGGGCTAAACAGAACTTCTTGTAAACAAAACAGGTAGACAACATTCTTGCCCATCTTTAACTAGCAAAAATAACAAGCATCATTTCTAATCTGGTTTATCTAACAACGAATTAGATACGCATATGGCAGGAGAATATTAATGGTGAATGTTGGGTTATTCCATATTTTGGAGTGAAATGTTTTACAATCATTCAATGGTTTTAATAATAATTTTGTATTTTCATAAAAAAAGAAGAAAATAGACTTAAAAAATTTAAGATAACAGATGTAAAGAAAAGATACGAAAAAAGTAAATTTTGGTTTGATCAAAAATGATAACGATATCAAATGACAAAGTCCCCTCCCCATACAGGTATATTTCGATGTCAAGTGCCAGACCCCTCCCACACGCGCACTCCCCCATTAAAGTGGTACGTTACATAAGTACACTGTACAGCCCCATAGCCTTCTTCTAGTGAAAATCATGATAGGCAAATGTTACCATTTTGTTTGTCAGTTCTTGATATTATTACGCGAGAAGGATGCGCAGTGCGAAATAACATAATATTTACAAACACGAAACAAACCTATAGGGAAGTGGTATGCATGGAACCATTCTATTATTTTGGCGAACTGCGCATCCTGACCGGGTGGAAATGTCACGAATCGACCAATGCATTGATAGCAGCGTATTTCTGCAAATACAAACAGGGAAAGTTAGGAATATTTTAGCAAGTTGCGAGCATTATCTTTTAACGAATTTTTTTTTCTTAAAAGTAAATACTTTGAGCATTATTTTGTATTTTTTTTTTGTTGGTGTAAATATAAAATTACTACATTAATCATTTTTTTTTAAATATTTTTGTTTATTTTTTTATCTTAAAATTTGTGTAAAAATGTGAAAAAAATATATAATATGAACTAATATATTCTTCAATAATTGGCATTGGTTTCATTTTTTTAGCTTTTGTACTTTTTGAGAAAAACGTATTTAAAAAATAGTACTGCCGGTGCATACTTCGCCGATTATCTCAAGGACAGTTCAAGGTCAGGGACTAAAAACCCTCTATATTGTATTCTCATGGTGAGCTCTATTACCATACGTGTTATTTCAAACATCGGCCATGGAGGCCATTTCGCTATGCTTATCCGGCTAGACCCTTTTGTGAAAAAACAGAGAATAGACAGCAACTTTGCTGCTAGCACATTTCCCATTTTTTTCACGGAATTTCTTTTTACGGTGTACCCCGTGTTTTGCCCTACCCCAGTTTTCAAAATTTAAAATCATTAAAACCCCTTTCTTTTGAAAAATTATCCGCTATATTTGTTACTCTGTAGTGGCAATAAGTAATAGAATCATATATATATATGTCCTATATATGCCGTATATGTCATATATACATATTATTTAAGTGTTGTATGTCGTATAATACTTTCTATAAGTCTTACACACATGTAATATAATAGTACGTCATAAAAGTCTTATACATACCGTATAATACCGGGTGTCCTAAAATGGACTGACTGATTTTAAAATTCAATAATTTGCAAACGGTGACAGCTGTCAAAGAAATTCTTCCAGGAGTGTAGTGTATGATGTCAGGAGTCTTTTTTTACTGTGATTCCCGGTTTTAGTTCCAATTACCAGCGATAGATGGAGCTGTGTGCAATGGATGTCCAGTTAAGACAGAAGCAGAAATCACTCAGGCATGGTGCCAACGAAGGAGGTTAAACATATGGAGTGGATTATATTTTTAACATTTTGCTTTTAGGTCCCGATTCTGAACTTAGTCTGTGTGATTCTGTATAACGTTATTTTTGAATACGAATCCGACAACAACGATATCACAAATTATACCGACTGAGTTAAAAATCGGGGCCTAAAAACAAGATTATATATGCGAATGAGATCCACTCCCTACATTTGACCACCATTATTCGACAATTCCTGTGTGATTTCTATATCTGCTTCGATTGAGTATACTGCTTGCAACGCCATCTGTCGATCATATTTGAAACTAAAACCGGGAATCACTGAAAAATAAATAAATAAATAAAACTCCTGACATCATACATTACTCTTCTGCAAGAATTTCTTTAGCAGCTGTCACCGTTTGTAAGTTATTGAAATTTAAAATCCGTCAGCCCATTTTAGGACGCCTGGTACATATATATATGCGTCATATATGACGGATACATAATGTATACGCAAACCATATATATAAACTTAATGTATGTATAATGTATATTACTAAGTCATATAACCCATATATGAATAAGTAATATGACTTACACAACTTGCCGATACATCTCGGTCGCTTGGCGATTCATTTTGGAGTCCGCTATAGCAAGGAAGTACCAAAGGAAACTATACACGATACGAAGACTATTTTTAAAATGCACAGTAATACTGTGTACCTTAACATCATATTCATAATTCGTGATAGGCAATTCAGGATTGACCCATATTTACAAAAGTTAGAGCTTATAAAGTTAAAATAAATAAAGTAAATGCGTAATAATAAGTACGTATATATAAATTAAAAAACATATGCTATATACAAACAAATTATATAACCTCCTTTGGAATTTTCTTTTTAGCGCTTTCCTACATTAGTTAAAAAATATTTATAAATCCGGTTTGTCGAAACTTCCATAAATACACTCGGGTTATTACGTAATTGATATGTGTTATTGAGGTTTACTATGGCATGTTCGGTATTAAAAATGAAGTGCGTAGCATTTATAGTTCGTTTACAGGGCTACTCAAAAAGAATTCCGTTACAGTGGCCTCTATGGGGAAAAATCATTTGCGGTGTATTTTAATGATGTAACAAGGTTGCAAACATATTAAAATTGATACATACACTGAGATGCACTACAAGATTCTTACTATATGGAATGTGGTGTGCATAACATTCATTGTTTATTTACACGGACACACAAAAGATTTCGGTCACTGTACTGTCTGTGGACAACAATTGCTGGAAGTGCGTTTTCAGTTGTTCTTCGCGGTTTTAAATGGAACTATTTTTTTGCGTACTACTTGATGTATATAAATTCTATACAAGGCTGTACAAAAGATCTCCAGTTATTCATACCGTTTATTGACAGAAATTGCTGAAGAGGAATTTTCAACCTTTTCCTAACTTAACCCTTTATCTACTGACGGTACTTATGAGTACTATTAAGGCTGTTCTCAGATCTAAAAGAGCAAATTTATGGCATAAGTTTTAATTTATTTTTGTTCGGAAATGCATGAAACTAACAGGTGTTATTGTTCAGAACTATGTAACCGAACTGTTTTTTCCGTTTTGTTACAAACGCAATAGATCTTTCAGGAAACGGTGTCAAAATGGGCGTTTTGAACCGAGTTTCCGCGCGAAAGCAGAATAACCACTCAAGAAAGGACGAAAAAGGTCTTTGTCATGTGATCAAAATCGCTTATAACTCAATAGGTAATTTATTGATAAAGAAATGGAAAACATAGTTCGATTTTAAATCGCTTCCCTAGTCAGGTCTTCCAATTTTATGTCTTTCCGTTAAAAAATTAATTTGTAAATGTGTCAAAACGTTTTGCGCTTGTTGAGCAGAGCAGTTGAGAACAGCCTTAAAATAACTTGTTATAAAATTTATTTAATACATCGATTAGTAGTAATACAGTTTAGAGTGGGTTATAGATGCATTACTTTATCTTATTCTAAAAGCATTATTGGTTACGGAAAACAAAAATATTTTTAAAAGGATGATTTACGGTCGATTAACGCTTGTAAGATGGAACAAAGCAGTTTTATATAGGTATGACAAGTACAAAACTTAAAACTAGAATCAAACAACATATACACTATATGGCCAAAGGTGACCGGTCACTTGCGTTTTTAGATGTTTTGTTAAATATCTAGAAAAATACATGAGGAATTAACCTGAAACTGCAGATGTGTAAACAGTATAGTATAGGTCATATATTTCCGCGAAGATTTTTTTCCTGAAATCTCATAGGGGACCGTCAACAAATTGAAAAAGAACTAATATCTTTTGGATAACCCTGTAAAAACTAATCTAGCAAAAGCGTTCAAACACGAGATTATTAATAAGTGGCTTATTGTAATCTACTGTGTTCATTTTTATGAGAATAGCACGTATACTCGTAGAGAAATTAAGGTTTTTATAAAAACAGCCCCAAATTTCGCCAAGTTTTTGCTTATTATTTACAGAGTAGTTCTTAATATAAAAAAAAGTTATTTTCTGAAAATATGACAAACAATATTGTACACAACACTTTGCAATCAGAATTAAAAAATAATAAAAATTGGATGAAAATGAGCAGGCTTACTAAAAAATGTTTCACTGCGCATGCGCGAATGCAATCAAAATATAATGTGCATAATGTATTAGCTAAGTATTATAGAGCAACTTTTGTGAAAGTCTCAAAATCATAGCTTGAAAATTCTGAAAATAATCGTCGATAGAATAAGCTAGAAATCCGTTGTTCCTAAAAACAAGCAAAAATCAGGGGTTGTATCCAAATATATTAGTACGTGCAATATTGTGTACGCTATCTTAGCACTGATCAACAGATATTTGATACAACCCCTGATCTTTTTGCTTGTTTTGGGGAACAACGGATTTCGAGCTTATTCTATCGACGATTATTTTCAGAATTTTCAAGCTATGATTTTGAGATTTTCACAAAAGTTGCTTTATAATACTTAGCTAATACATTATGCACATTATATTTTGATTGCATTCACGCATGCGCAGTGAAACATTTTTGTAGTAAACCTGTTCATTTTTCATCCAATTTTTATTATTTTTTAATTCTGATCGCAAAGTATTGTGTACAATATTGTTTGTCATATTTTCTGAAAAAAAACTTTTTTTTATATTAAAAACTCTGCAAATTATAAACAAAAAACTTCGCGAAATTTGGGGCTGTTTTTATAAAAACCTCAATTTCTCTACGAGTATATATGCTATCCTCATAAAAATGAACACAGTATATTACAATAAACCACCTACTAATAATCTCGTGTTCGAACGCTTTTGCTACATTAATTTTTAGAGGGTTATCCAAAAGATATTCGTTCTTTTTCAATTTGTTGACGGTCCCCTAGGAGGTTTCAGGTTAATTCCTCATGTATTTTTCTAAATATTTAACAAAATGTCTAAAATCGCAAGTGACCGGTCACCTTTGGCCATATAGTGTAGCAGACATCAAATACAACAGAAGAACCACAGCTTTGGCCAGATTATGCAGCGAAGAACCTTTCAGATCGATTTTAAAAATAGAAAGTTAATTTATACGTCAAGATTTTATTTACCATCCATAATCCGAGAATCAATAGCGATATTTTTACGCACCAAAAATATTTGCAATGATTCAGTGTCCTTTGATTTACCTAAAATTTGGAAAGAGATGCTACACTGTAAAAAAAACGACATTTTTACGGTACAAAGTACTGTTCATCTCGTGCACAAACTCGATCACAAGTGAATGTGCTGTATCTTTCTTTGGTTTCCTGACTATATTAACATGGAAAATACAGTAGTTGCGTTACTAACATTATTAACAAACGTAACATGCGTTATTAACAACACAATGTGCTGGCAATTTGGACGCCAGCAGTTTGGGCTGTAAAAAATGCGCCCAAATTGCCAGCACATTGTGCTGTTAATTTTACGCAACTACTGTATTTTCCATGTTAATATAGTCAGGAAACCAAAGAAAGATACAGCACATTCAATGTGATCGAGTTTGTTCTGGCAAATCTACAGTGGTTTTTTTACAGTGTATGTAATTTTAGTAATAATAGTAAAAATTAATCCACGCTCGCAAATAGCCAAGATAATGTTATTTTTATTTTACGTTTTGCAGTGTTTTTCATTATGCATGTTGTCTCGTGACATTGTTTACCATGTTATTGTTTTGTTAAATTATATGAAAATTAATCCACGCTCGCAAATAGCTAGTTTAATTTTAATTTAATTTTGTGTTTGCAATGTATTTCATTATGCATCATGTCTCGTGACATTGTTTACTATGTTTATTGTTTTTAAATTATCTGAAAATATTTTCTTTCGTGAATGATTTTGAAAATGTCGCCATTTGAGCGACGAAACGATCGTCAATCTTAATAAAGATATTTTATCACTTTTTATAGCATTATTTTACTTAATCTCTTTATAAGTGATTATTATACATGTCCAATACTTTCAATTGGGGGTCAGTTGGGGGTGGGGGGGGGGGGATTTTTCAATTAGAGGATATTTCTATATTTCAGTTGTAAGAACATTATATTTGTACATTTCCTAATTCTACAGAAAAATATTTCAAATGGAAGATTTGAGTAGGGTTATAAATATTGCACAAAATCCCTATAACTTCAAATTTAATTAATCCTTCTAAATCCTTCATTCCTGGGGCCGTTCAAGTATTACGTAAGCATATTTTTAGTCATTTTGTACCCCTCCCTCTCCTTGTAAGGAAAAATAAGCAAATACTAGACCCCCCCCCCCCCCTTCGCTTACGTAAGATTTTATGACATTCAAACATCAACACTATTTGCCATAAAAAATTACAGTTAACGATAAATTACATTATTAATCCAGCAAATTTACATAAACAGACACATAGGGGTTGTGGTATTGAAGGGGGAAAAATCGATTTAATAATATATTATATATTGTTACTTATGGCATTAAACAATTCATAGAATACAAAATAGTTTTTATATATTATTATTTATCGCACTGAACAACAACAAAAAATAAAACTTTAAGAAATACAACTGGCCCTAACTTATTTAGGCACATAACTAAATATTTTAACAAGAATCATAGGAATATTATGTGTTTGGCGTTCACATTTCTAGTCTGGTGTTCAAGATCTTTGAATCCTTGTTTCTGCATTGTCTATTATTATTAAGTTTTCAATGTAGTGGTAGGCTAGAATGATCCTCGTTTCCAGTCCTTGTTTACTCCGTATCTGTTTTCTCAAGTCGTTCAACATCCGCAGAACGCTCATCTAAATCATGCTCTTTTGCTTTTTGTTGTTAAACTATAGTTGCTTCGTTATCTAATGCTTACGTAAGAATTTTCGTGACCCCCCTCTCCCCTTGTCAGCAAAAATAAGCACACACTGGACCCCCCCCCCTCCCCCACTTACTGCTTACATAATATTTGAACGACCCCCTTTCTAAAATACTTCTAAAATTTATTAAATGATTATGTAAATCTTCTAACGTAGTTTCAAAAATTCACGAAAAATGCTTTAGAAGATAAAATTTTCATGAATTCATAATTCAGTACATAAAAAGTTAACTAATTTTATCATGATACGTAGCATATGTACAAATCCATTGATCATATGCAGAGCTTTAAAAAAGAATTATCTTTTTTTTTTTTTTCTACTTTTGATGGCAGTTGTTGTAATTGAGTTTTCATAAATGTGTTAAGCATTTTCAAAATTGTTTACGTAGAAATAATAATACTACAGTGGAACCCGGTTAAGACGCTCACGGTTAATACGCGATTCCGCTTAATACGCGGATTTTTTCCGATCCCTCGAACTTCGCCCATAAGAATAATGTAAAAAAATCACGTTTAATACGCGAACGGTTATGACGCGATCCCGCTTAATACGCGAACAATTTTCGGCTCTTTGAGGGAAAAAAATCACGCTTAAGACGCGAATTCATTGATCAAGATGCAAATTCCTTCTCTCTTCTCGAGTGTTACCGATTTAGAGGATTTTTATTATTCAAATAAAAAACAATGTTTCCGAATAATATTTAATTTATTAACAACAGATTAATTAAGGCGAAAATTACTAATCGGAAATAGTGGTAGATATTTGAATAAATCAAAAACCCGCTAAATTAGCAAAACTGCAATTCTTCTTTGATCCCACTCCTGGCATTCTTTGTCTTTTGCTTCGTGTATGTTTTTACTGTAGTAGAGAGAGATAGACGAATTTAGGTTACTCAGATATGTCATAAAAAGGATTATATTAGATTTGTTCATACGTGTTGTCAGAAATGTTTAAAATGTACGTTATTACAAGTACTAAATATGATTTTAAAAAGTGGGTTGTGCTTCAAAGATTTAATATTATTTTCCTTTCTGTTAAAAAAATGAGTCTAGTAGGAAAATTATTTTTGGTTGCAACGCATTAATCGACAATAAAGTTATGTTGGAATCTATATTTATTTTCCGTTGTTATTCCAGTTTGTCCTATAAAAACAAACAATGTGGATTTAACAAAGTGAAATACAATTAAATTTCAATCTGAATATATGTCAAAAATACAATTTTCGACCGTAGATGTATAAATGAAATCTCTGAAGTTCATTTAGGTGATTAAATGTGTAAATAAGCCCAATTGATGCAACATTATAGAAATCACGTTTAATACGCGATCCCGCTTAATACGCAACTTTTGACCACTCCCTTCAAACGCGTCTTAACCGGGTTCCGCTGTAGTTCCAAATACTAATAGAAATACTAATACTTTCATTGAAATACTAATTTCAAAATGATTTACATATCTTTCATTTTTTAAATAGTGAAATTTTGTTACAGTGTTCTGAAAGTATTGGAAATTGTTTCATAATCTACCCTTGACACATCATTTTTCGTTCTTTATTCTTACTTCCCTATTGGAAGTAGTTTAAAAATCATGCAATTCATGAATGTTGCGTAATTGATGCAAGTTAAATCATTTTAAATGAATTTCATAGTATCAAAAGAAAAAAAATCACCTGTAATTCCTCTTATTTTGCTGACATTAAATTCTGAAAATATTTGTTTTTTGAACAAACAACTTAAATTAGTAAATACATTCCTCAGAATTTTAAGTTACTTCAAATTTATCCATGAATTATGTCTGAAACTGTAGTTTTAAATGTCCATTAAACTCCGATAATTTTGCAAATAAAATTTAAACTACGTCTTTGTTTTTTTAATTTTGCTAAATTAAAATGAATCTAAACTTAAATAAAAAGATAACAAAGGATACATACTCCTCTTACGATTTAAGACAAAAATAAACTGTACAATGTTATGAACTCGATATTTTTGAACTCTTTAAAATTTTTAAATCCGATCATCTTCTCCTGATATTTTTATTAATATATACCTTACGCCACTTTCACTTGGATTGAATATCATAATAAATAGGGGGAGGCAGTTTTTCAATAAGACAGCCGAATACCAGCCTCTTAATAACTCCGAGAAAGGGGAAAAAGTAGCTCCAGTTACTGATTTTATATTTTTTTTGCGAAAGTGAAAATATTCAGTGGCTATAATATGTAATGTCTTTTATTTAACCAAAAGGAAAATTCTTTTGCAGAGGATTATCAAAGAATTAAATAAGGAGGAGACTTTTTTATTCTTATTCTTCTTTTTTTCGTTACATTTTCTTTTTTGTGCCCTTCGTGGTTTATTCTTATTTCCTTTTTGGTTTTGCGAGATATCTTTGAAAGTTTACACCGCGATTATGGAGAAAAGATGAAAAAAGAAAATACTTTTAAGAAAGAATGTATTTCTAAATACTTCATAAAACCAAAATATGCGTATTTAAACAGATTTTTTTTTTTCATTCTCCTTTTTTTTTTTTTTATTGAAGACGGGAGCTTCAAATGTCTTTTGTTGATTAGTATCAATATAATGCGGAATCTTGAACTTTATACTTTTATTGCTTTTGTATTTGAGAACAGAAAAATTGTAGAGAATATTTCTCTCTGATTTTTTTTTAACGTCTTAAACTATTTTTTCATTACTTAATAATTTCATTTGAAATATTTTCTGCTTTACGTAAAAACATATTTTGTGTATCTTTTCTGTTTAAAACATCTTCTTATTAATTGAAAGGACACATGTGGTTCTCGTTTTAACAAATTAGATTGATAGAATTTTTGAAAATTAATATTTTTTTTACAGCTTCTTTGAAAAGGTATTTTGTTCACAAAAAGAGTATGTTTTTGGTTAAATCGGCTTTATGGCAAGTGGCTTTCAAATAAATTGTTTATTGCGAATTGTATAAATTATGTTTACAGAGTTTTTATGGAAGAAAAATATGTATTGTAGAATTGGTTTTTTGTCGTTTAATTTTTATTGAAATCTCTTACATTTCACAAAATCTTATCAGTTTTAAAAATGCGATTTTAATTTAAAAGAATCAGGCATAATTTTTTTGCGCTTAAATGCTGAACAAAATCTTTTTTTTATCATTTGAATCTCTTTGTTTAAAATCTGTAATATTTTTTTTTTCTTTTCAAAGCAAAAACCAGTACGAAACAATAATAACAGGCTTTGCATTTTTAGTTGCATTTTGTGTTTTAACGAATATTGCATACAGAATAGATGCATCTTCAATAGAGGGCCTTTTTTTTACTTGTGTTGTAAAATACCATCTCAAGAAAAAAAACACAAGCAATGAAAATAAATTAATCACAGCGACTTGTACAATAGGCATCTGCTGCTGCTTAGTTATGGGCTGTTTTTATAAAGCACTTCCTAACTTAAAATTTCAATAATTAATTATTTATAATAACCACCACAAAGTATTTTTATGTAAAAAATACCAATTATGTATTCAAATAAAGTTTTGAAATTTATTAAAAGCGATACTTTTGTATTGGCCTGTGCAAGAGGTTATTGGCCGAAGAAATCACCAAAGATTTTGTCACTTACAGCAGCATTTTTTATTCTGATTATTTCAATGCTTAAACACTTAGTTCTGTTACATATTGGTTAAATTTGTATTTTATTTAATTGTTGATAAATAGTTAATTTCCTTATGGAATATTAGCTGGAAACAAATTCTGAATTATTTATATTGTTTTAAGTGAAAAGATGTTAATCTTCTGTAATTTAGCTTCTAAGATACCATCTCAAGAAAAAACACAAGTAATGAGCACATGTTATAGATAGATTATTAAAAAATTCATAATTATTTTCAGAGCTAAAAAGTATCAGTGTTTTGAGATATAGTTTTCAAGCAAATTGCATTTGAAAATACATTTTTCCTTTATTCGACCGTACAAAAAGTTAAATTATGCGATGTTTAGAAGTAATTATATAAAGCGGGAAATGGATTGCTTAGATTGTTGCCACCGTCTATATCACATCAGCATTGCTCACGAGTATGACTTTGCTTTGTAATATAGATGTAATCGGTGGTACGTTTATCCGGTAACTTATAAATTTGGTATGTAGAAAATTCAAAACATAAATCACATTTTTATCTATGCCTAAGTCGTCTCAAACCACGTCTAAAATTACATCAACGGCCTATTTTTTTTAAAATTTCTATTGAATTTTGCAATTGAAATGCAAAAATAAATGTAACTATTTTGAAATTTGTAGTTAATTTGGTCATCCTTACAGTCTAAAAGAGCATAGCGCCATCTCTTTGTGAACGTTTTAACTATTTTTAAAACCACTGTATACAAATTTAAAAGCTACCTCAGAAATGAAATAGGCGAGTTATTTTTGAGGTAGCTTTTAAATTTCTTTTGACACCCTCCTAGCAAAAAAAAAAAAATGGCCGCCTTTTATACCTGTATAAATCATGCCATACATGTTTGCTCTGATTCTCACTCACATAAGGCTGAAATTCAATATCTTAAAACCATTGCGATTGACAGAGGTTACAATCCTTCTGTTATTGATACTGCTTTATTTAAGGCTCCTGTCCCTGCCGGCGAAGGCACCCCTGAGCTAATGCAAATCTTATGGGGAGGAATTTTTCTAATATCTCCTTTGCATTTCGACATTTCAAAAATTTTCTTTTTGCATTGGATAGCCAAGATCTATCTATACATCAAACCTTTTTTACTTTTTCGATTTTGGTCGCAGGTATTTTTTGGAATAACACTTTCATTTTCAGAACCGGTTTTGAAAGTGAAAGTAACTTTGTAAAAAATACCTGCGATCAAAATCAAAAAAGTAAAAAGGGTGCGATGTAGAGACAGACCTCGACTATCCAAGGCAAAAAAAATTATTTAAAAATGTCGAAATGCAAATAAGATATTAGATAAATCCCTACCCATAGGATTAGCATTAGCTCGTGAGTGTGTTCGTCAACAGGGACAGGAGCCTTAAACCACAGCATCCTCGTTCCTCAAACTCACCTCAGTCTTCTTCTGTTTCTAATATTAGCATTGTGTTACCTTACTTTCCCATTACTAAAATTCGTAGGCAATATGATTTCAAAATAATTTTCACCCCTACCAATAAACTTACCCTCTCCAAACTCAAAAATCCTATTGAGTTATCTAACTCGTGGGGTATCTATAATGCCAAACCCTTGACCACCTTAACGTACTCTGCGTACGTCCTCTCATTTCAAAAATCAACGACCATGACGTACGTCGTTCAATACATGGTGATGGTTGCATATTTAAACCGGATTGGCCTGTGATATGCAACTGATATAACAGGGCACTGCTCGAAGGTGAGTTTTATGACATATATTTTAAACAGCATAGCCTGGCACATAGCCCTTCACCGGCGAAATTAAGCCTGGATGTCAAGGGGTTAATTACCAGAGCGGTCTTTCCTATATTGGACAAATCAAACGCGGCTTAAAATTTCGTATTAAAGAACACCAACAATTATATTAAAAAACAAGAAACCAACAAATCTGCAATTACGAAACATTGCTGGGAGATGAACTACACTTTTGACTTCAATTCGGCTAAAATAATCTTTAAACCCACTTCTGTACATGAACTTAACTTTCTTGAAGCATTTCATATCTATAAAAAGTATGAAAATATTGTTAATTGTGAATTCGCTATTCCCTCATTATCAGATTGTTGGAAATATTATATAAAACTTTTTTTTTCTTTAAATTTCTTTCGGCGTTCTTTCACATTTTCAGTTCCATTCCCTATACTATTTTCCTAATAGCTGTCACCAGCAATTTCCTGTTTTCCAATTGGTCAATAAACCTATCACCTGAATCCGCTTCTCTGCTATATATTTGACTAAATTTCCGCCATTCTTTGCACTGAGTGCGGTACACATTGCTGTCGAAACTAGTATAAGTTCTGGCGCTTTTAACGTTGTTTTTCTACTTATTGCATCAAGTATCATCTTACTAATCAAAGATGAAATATCTTTGTATTTATTATAGTTAATGAGTTACTGAAATTAAAACTTAGGAAGTCAATCATGAATTGACTGTATGACGGCTTTTAAACATCTGTTTATTTTCCTTGTAAAAAGTGGGATTCATCCAGAAAAAGAAAAAAAATCATGTTTTCCAGTATTTATAGAAATTACAAGAAGAACAGTGTAAATTCCATCCTTGGAGCCTATTAATGATTTCCGTGGCTTTTATTCTCTACCTTTATATCTCGTGTTGATATCTCGTACTCACTGCAGCACAAACGTTTTTATACAATAGCATTTTTTTTTTTTAATCTTTTCTGAAGAAATGCTACAGTTTCTTCACTCTTTGGTGTCTTTGGTTAGATTCTTGCAGATTTAGACAGCGCAACGCCATCTATTGATGAAGACTTGAACTACGAAGGATTTCTGTGGCACATGGCTACTTTTATTCTAGCTATGTATGTTTCCCTTTATATCTCGTTTTGATAATTCGTATTCACTGTAACATAAACGTTTTTGTAGCATAGAATTTTTTTACAATCTTTAGAAATGTTAGTCTCTTTGTTTACTCTTTGGTGTCTTTGGTTAGATTCTTGCACGTTTAGACAGCGCAACGCCATCTAATGAGGAAAACTTGAACTATGAATGATTTCTGTGACACATGGGTATTTCTACGTATGTATTCCTTTATATCCCGTTTTGATAACTCGTACTCACTGCAGCAGAAACGTTTTTGTAGCATAGCATTTTTTTTTTAATATTTTCTGAAGAAATGCTAATCTGTTTACTCTTTGGTGTTTTGGTCAGATTATTGGAGGTTTAGACAGCACAACGCCATCTATTGATGAAAACTTGAACTATAAATGATTTCTGTGGCACATGGCTACTTTTACTCCAGCTATGTATTTTTTCCTTTATATCCCGTTTTGATAACTCGTACTCACTGTAGCACAAACGTTTTTGTAGCATAGCATTTTTTTTAGAATCTTGAGAAATGCTACAGCCTCTTTGTTTACCCTTTGGTGTCTTTGATTAGATTCTTGCAGGTTTAGACAGCGCAACGCCATTTGTTGATGAAAACTTGAACTATGAATGATTTCTGTGGCACATGGATACTTGTATTCCAGCTATGTAGTTTTCCTTTATATCTCGTTTGATAACTCGTACTTTCTGCAGTACAAACGTTTTTGTAGCATAGCATTTTTTAGACTCTTTTCTGAAGAAATGCTAGTCTGTTTACTCTTTGGTGTCTTTGGTCAGACTATTGGGGTTTTAGACAGCGAACGTCATCTATTGATGAAAACGTGAACTATTTTTAAATTACTATGAACGCCTTATTGTTATACAAAATGTAATAAGATTTTATAAGTTTCTGATTTATATACATTTTTCTTCTTTTACTTTGCAGTCTAAAGAATCTTCATCTGTGCTGAGCTGCGACATCTCGTCCGACGACAAATATATTGTGACTGGTTCAGGCGATAAAAAAGCCACTGTCTATGAAGTCATCTACTGAAAACTTTTTCCCTTTTTGACCTCACTGCATTCTGGACGTTATTCACTATGTCCATCGTTCATCTTCCTCCTCGTATGATAACGCCCCCACTGCATCAAGACTCATCAGTTTTCCAGTCTTCAGTGTTATAGTTTGTTTTCTTCGACTGTACCATGGAAAGTGGCTGTTAAGCATGGTTTGTACATAAACAAAAACAAAAAAAAAGATGATAGATATTGTTGAAATGACTGACGAAGTTTTCTCACCGCAGAAACTATTTGTATGCATTTTTTTGTAAAATGAAGTCAATTTTAGAACAAACTTGCACAGGCAAGGAGAACACTGTGTTTGAACAATTGCAGCTGACTTAACCTGAACTAGAAATGGTATGTTTGCACGGTGCGGTTCTGTTAAAAGGTTTTGGGTGCTCAAGTGCAATATTTTGAAATAGTTTTAATTCAAGTATGAGTCAAGAATTATTATCCCTTTTATTTTTAAAACAAAGCAGCAATCATCAACAATTCGATACTTTAGTTTTAAAAGAAATTATGAATATTTATTGTGAAGAAAATGGTAAATTATGTTTCTTTTCAAATTATATTAAACAACTGAAAGACTGGTAATAATTTCATTTTATTAACTTCATCCAAGTTTAACGTGCCATGTATTTTCTTTAAACATTTGTGATTCATTAAATCTCTTGGTATAAAAACAGTTGAATATCGTAAAATAAATAAAAGAGAATGTAAATTATTGTGTAAATTTTCACGACATTTTGTTACTTTCGTCATTCATTTTGTCAAAAAATAATTGCCAAACTGGTGCGTAAATCTTTGCAATATTTTTCCTTTCAAGCATGGTAAAAATTATGGAATTAAATTCTTCGCCTGAAACCTTTTAACAGCCATTTAACCGTGACAATAAACTCATACATGTAAAGCATGTGATTGGTGCGTCCGTTGTAACGTATGACGTTAATTAGAACACAAGATGGCGACAGTAGCTGTTGTGATTGTGATGTGTTCTCTTACTTTTTGAAATCGTTCTTCAACCCATAGAAAATGTTTTCTCCAAAACAAGAATCGAGGATGCCTTCTCAAGTTCCATGCGCACTCGTAACTAACTACTCTGACAACTATTCATCAGTTATATAACTACTACTTCTTAGAGCCACCATATCCTAATTATTCATGTTCCATAACTGTCGCTTCCGGCTCAAAAGCGACAAAACTAAAGGACAAAAAGCATGAGAAGGTCTGAATCACTGTTTTTCTGTTTCAAATTCTTACCCTTCAGAACTGAATTATGAGGTTATTAATCATTAAACTGTGGAGTATCGTTTACATGTTTCTCATGTAAGTGTTATTTCGTTTCTAAGTTTTTATTAGTTCCGGCTTTAACTCATTTCGAGGTCCAAGGTTAGCATAGATGATGTTTCTTCCAACAGAGGGAAAGGTGTCCAGACCAGGATTCGAACTTGGGTACCTTGACATGGTTCAGTCATGTCCAACAAATTAAAGTGAATTATGTCAACCAGGTATCGTCCGGGTAGCTCAGTAGGGAGAGCGTTGGCAAGGCAAGCCAAAGTACCCAGGTTCGAGTCCTGGCTTGGACATTTTTCGCTCTGTTGCAATAAACATCAACTATTACGCCAATCGTGAAAATAACTTATACAGTTGAAAAATTTTCTTCTCTTCATTATGATAATTTCGATGTGATTTAATGATAGAGTGTTACATGTACACGATATACATAAATTTTCAATTCCGTTTGTAATTTGTTTTCCAAAAAATTTCGATTCCATGGATATTGCAATTTTTTTTTGTTAAGAACATTAACTTAACCACTATGACACGGCATGTTTAAATTAATTGAGATTTTGTAAAAAAATTTGTCGAAATTAGACCAGATAAAAATTTCAGTACTTATTATTCTTTATCTCAGTATTGGTATACAGAAGTTAATTTTAGGTAGTACAATCTTTTCACACGGCCTCTTGAAAAACATATAAATGATACTTCACTTATTACAAGCAACGAAAAATAGAGAAAAGAATCAGTTTACTGAGTTTTCGTAATGAAATTCGATAATGAACTTTTGGAAATTTGAAGATATTTATTTGTTAATTGTTGAAAGTCTGGCGATCGTTTGAAATTTTGTTATCTGCGTTACGAAAACACATGAACTATTCTATTCTTTAACAAATATTCTATAAGATTACAGCTATATGTTTTTGTGCAAGCATGTGTAAATGTAACTTCTTCATCAGAAATTCATGAGATTGGAATTAACAAGGTAGTGATTTTTGTATAGCGTTTCCTGGTTTATTCTTTCATATTCATTCTCGATTTTATACAGTTCCGCCTTCTGAAAGTTGATGCTATGTGCTTCTCAGATGTCTGCTTTCCTTTAAATAGTTTTGAGTATCGTCTTCCATTTTCTCCTTAATATAATTTATTTTATCTCTGATTTCCTTTTTCGACATTTATTTAATTTTCTCGTGCATGTGTGAAAGGAAAGGAAAAGTTATAAGAAGGAAAAAATAAAAATAAATAAAAGTGTATTTTTACTTAATATTACACTCTTTTTTTATATATTTAAATTTTATTTTCTACTTTTTATTCTTAAAAAATGTTCATTGCTGCAGTTTCACAGCAAGTTGGCATATATTGGAGAGCGCGGTTTGGCGCATAATCAACTCATTGTTGTTGAAACGCGTATGCAGTTAAAACCATAAAGAAAATTTGACCTGCGCCCGGCCAGCAGAGAAATGCCTTAAAACTATTTCATTAATTTTTAATTAAATTTTAAAAATATTAAAATGATGTGTTATCATCTGAAACACGATTGTATACATATATATATATAGACTGACGGAAAACAAAATTCCAACACCAAGAAAGACTTGTGTTAGATAAACGAAATTTGGTAGGCGTGTTTATACATCTGAAAGATGACATTGATTGAAATTTCGCGCATAAGTGTGGCACTAGTAGCGCCACTCAGAACTTGCAGATCAGGTTTACTTTAAATGCATGCTGTAAAGTTCGTGGGCGTTATTTAGCTTCGAAATGTGACTTATTGAGTTGATGTTAGCCAAGAATACCTTTAACAAGACGAAGAAGCCACTGTCAACAGCTCACCGAGTTGGAACGAGGTCTTATAATCGGGCTACGAGAAAGTGGATTTTCTTTCCGCGATATTCCAGAAAGACTTGGCTGGAATGTATCCACTGTGCATGATTGTTAGAAGCAGTAGTCAAGGGATGGTACTGCCTCAAGAATACCGGGTTCCAGGCGGCCACGTGGCACTCCTAAGAGGGAAGCTCGCCGTATTCAGCGTACGACTGTGGCGCATCGTGCTGCGTCTACGGCAGAAATTCGAGCTGCAGGTCGTACCACAGTGACACAATGAACTGTTAGAAATCGGTTACTTCAAGGACATCTCCGAGCCAGGTGCCCTGTAGCGTGCATTGTACTGACTCCAAGCCATTGCCGTTTGCGAAGCCATTTGTGTCAAGCCAGAGCTCATTGGTGGGCGGAGTGGAGATCTGTTTTCTTTCTTTTTCATCAGAAAACACAACAGATCTCCACTCCGTCCTCCAATGAGCTCTGGCTTGACACCAATGGCGTCGCAAACGGCATTGGCTTGGAGTCAGTAGAATGCACGCTACAGGGTGCCTGGCTCGGAGATGCCCTTGAACTAACCGATTTCTAACAGTTCGTTGTGTCACTGTGGTACCAACTGCAGCTCGAATTTCTGCCGCAGACGCAGTACAATGCGCTACAGTCATACGCCGAATACGGCGATCTTCCCTCTCAGGAGAGCCACGTGGCCGCCTGGAACCCGGTCTTCTTGAGGCAGTATCATCTCTTGACTACTTCTTCTAACAATCATGCACAGTGGATACATTCCAGCCAAGTCTTTCTGGAATATCGCAGAAGGAAAATCCACCTTCTCGTAGCCCGAATATGCGACCTCGTTCCAACTCGGTGAGCTGTTGACAGTGGCTTCTTCGCCTTGTTAAAGACATTCTTGGCTAACATCAACTCAATAAGTCACATTTCGAAGCTAAATAACGCCCACGAACTTTACAGCATGCATTTAAAGTAAACCTGATCTGCAAGTTCTGGGTGGCGCTACTAGCGCCACACTTATGCGCAAAGCGCGAAATTTCAATCGATGTCATCTTTCAGATGTATAAACACGCCTACCAAATTTCGTTTATCTAACACAAGTCTTTCTTGGTGTTGGGATTTTTTTTCCGTCAGTGTATATATATATATATATATATATATATTTATAATTTTAGCACATCTGAAATTGAGGGAAAAACAAAATTCCTTTTTATATACATTAACCAAGTTAAGTTAAAATAAAAGCGTGTAAATAGCATGAAATACTTTTTATTTATTTATACATTTGTTTTTTATTATACTTTTAATCAATATCTTCTTTTAGTAATAATTTTTCATTAAAATACTAAAACCAAAAGTAATTACCCAATGTAAATGACGTTCTTGGTTAAGTATAGCTTTCTGTACTTGTATTTTAATATTCACTATAATAGTCTGAAAAAAAAAAAAAAAAAAAAAAAAAAGTACTGCCAGTTTTCCGGTAGGGAATCGGAAAAATAGTTGCCCTTATCGTACCGGAATAATTTCCAACCCAGCTCGGAATAAAGTCCGTAAAAATAAGGAAATAGTCAGTAAAACGGTATTTTACGGATTTTATTCCGAGCTGGGTTGGAAATTATTCCGGTACGATAAGGGCAACTATTTTCCGATTCCTACCGGAAAACTGGTATAATTTTTTTTCAGTGTGTACTTAAATTCTAGTCGAAAATTAAGCATGTTTTTATGGTAAGCTAAATCTCGTTATACAAATTTATATTTATTAAATAGACCTTCAAGGACTTGAAATTTTTAATATCGCAATTCTTAAATTATACTTAACAAAAAAAGTTTGAAATTTTAAAAAATATCTTATTTTTTTTTATATTTATAAACAAATAATATACATACATATATTTTGCCCAATAGTTTGTCCAAGTATATTGTTTAAAACAGTTTTTTTTCCTTGTGAAACAGCATTTAATAAAATTTTGATGAATGACTCAAAGTTAAAAAAAAAAAAAATAAGAATAAATACTGGTAAGTAAATAAATAAATATTTGTTAGGGATATCATAACAATAAACATAACTGAGTAATAGATAGCGATGTGAAACTATATGTTTTATTTTATTGTTAATCTAGACTTCTTTTGTATGGCTAGATTTTTACTTTATTTAATGCACTGTTTTATAAATTAAACATGCAATTTAAATAATGAACGTTCAATTAATTCGAATATCTTTATATTTTCTCTATATTTGGTATTAAAATTTTATCTAGTTTGACATTTGTTTTTAAATTTGAGAACTCTTTTTTTCCATCATTTGTGAAAAGTTTTCTTTACAAAATATTTATAATAAAACAACTTAAAAAACTTTTACCAAAATGTGAGTGGATTAAACAAATTCCGTTTAAAAAGTTTTTACCAAACCAAAACTTTTAAATCAACATGCATTCATGTGTTCAAAAATTCTTTCTCTAAAATTCATTTAGATTAAAATATCTCTAACAATTAACACCTTGTTGTCATTGTATTATTACATTGAATGTAATATTGTATCTGTGATAGATTATTACGATATATAACTTTGTGTGCTTGTAAAATATGTGTGCTAAATATTTTTTAAAATGCTTTCCAAACTGTACTAACCTTAAAAATTCAGTTCTGAACGGCTTTACAAGTTGTTTTATTTATTGGACTTTTTTTTTTTTTTTTTTTTTTTTTTTTTTTTTGCAATCTGACATCCAAAAGTTTTGCTTTCTTTTTTTATTTAATTTCTACAAACAGCGGATGGTGCGGATTGAACTAATTAATCCAAGAATGGTAGACAAGAAAACTGCATGTCTTCGCCTGCTGAAACTTTTTCTGTTTTGTTTTCCAATTTAACTTTATAATCACTCGGAAAATACAAGGTACATATGTTGCTGGTTAGTGTGACTGCATTAGCTGGAAATGTGTCTCGATTTTTCCAGTCTGACTGCGTGGTTTCTGTGACAGCTGAGACCATGTTCTTCATGTGACAGTTCATCTTATCTGACCATCCAACTTGAAGGAGCGTCACTTCCTTTTTTTCTAAGTGCGTGTTGTTGTCTTCACTGACGTAAAACAAAATAGAAACATATTTTTCATGCGGTTATGCATTTTATCTTATGGTTTGTCGTGCATGAGTTTTACAAAATAGGGATTCAGTTTTAACGACTTGATAACTAATCCAAATCTTATAGAAGTCGTTCATATTTAATCTAGAAATGTAATTATGTGTTTTAATCCATAATATATGTATTCCCTCATATTCCATGCGGCAATGTTATCTGTACAAGAAATTATTGAAATTGAAATGGCTTTTAAGGGGCTATACATATATAACGTTATTACTTTAGGGGGGAGGAGGGGAGGTCTGAAATTTGATATCGTAAGATATATCTAGGGGGAGGGGTACATTGACTTTCGATATCGTTATCATTTTTTATTCCGCCCCCTCTCGATTTTTTATTCTTTTGGTAAATTTTTCTTTACATCCAAAACAGTCTGTTATCTATTTTTATGAAAATACAAAGTTATTAGTAAAACAAACCATTAAATGATTATACAATTATTTCATTCTAAAATATGGAATATCCCAACGTTTGAAATTTCTATTCTTCTGCCATATGCGCATATAATCCACTGTTGGAGAAACCAGGTACGAAGTATGTTTGAAATGACAGTTGTGTTCATTAGTAAAATAAAGAGAAAAAAACATTTTTTTAAGAAGTGCAAAATAACAATATTACTATTCAATGCATTATATAACAAAAAGCTATAATTAAACAGTTTTTAAAAATAACTTTCTCTTTTAAATTTTAATTGATATAAAGTTATGTTATATATAATAGTGATATTTTAGTAATATTTTATTGAATTCTTCTTTGAATCAGTAAAGTATGGGAATAACAAATGTATAACCATACCTGTATATCACTGCAAACGTATAAAAAGAAAACGAAAGAAAAAAATCGCAAAACTAAAAAGAATTTTCAGACACTGATAATGATATCATTAAAAGCGGGGGTCCAGGAATGATAACGTAAGAGGGGAAGGGGGGATATAAAATTATCATAAAGTTGATAACGTTATATATGTACAGCCCTTAACATCTCTTTCCTAGGAGTATTCTTTATACCTATACATGTGTTAAAATAAAAAACTGAAAAATCAGTTCATCTATTTTATTAATTCATAAGGTGTTTCTCTAAACAGAGATCGTCCCAAATGAGTGCAGAGAGATCATATTTGTTAGTGACTTTTCAGTTAGAAGTTACTTTTTAGAGAATGTTGAAATACCTAACAATGCTTGTAAGGGAAAAAAATACATTTGTTCTTTCTCGTTAAAATCATATAAGCAGCCCTGGTTCCTCATGCTATCTTTATTTTTTCAATGATGAAGAAAAAGAAAGAAAGCTAAAGTTCCTGCATATACCGGATACCCTAAAACGGACCGACTAATTTTAAAATTCAATAACTTGCAAACGGTGACAAATGTTAAAGAAATTCTTCCAGGGGAGTATAACATATGATGTCAGGAGTTTTATTTACTGTGTGTTTGGTTTTAATTTAAAATATGATAGATGGCGTAGAATGCGATAGATGGCGTTGCAAGCAGTAGACACTCAATCGAAGCAGAAATAGAAATCACCCAGCAATGATGCGAATAGAGGTCAAACGTGTGGAGTGAGTCTCATTCGCCGATATAATCTTATTTTTAGGAACTCATTCAGAATCATTTGGATATATTTGGTGTCAGATTCGGATTCAAAAATAGTATTGTACAGAATCATACAGACTAAGTTCAGAATCGGGTTCCTGAGAACAGAATTGTATCGACGAATACTACCCACTCCATACGTTTGACTTCCTTCGTTGGTACCATGGCTGAGTGATTTCTGCTTCTGCCTCAATTGAACGGTTATTGCTCGCAGCGCTATCTGTCGTTGGTGATTGGAACTAAAACAAATAATACTGTTAAAAAAAAAAAAAAAAAAAAAAAAAAAAAAAAAAAACATTTAACATCATACTCTTGCAAGAATTTCTTTAGCAGCTGTCACCGTTTGCAAATTATTGAATTTTAAAACCAGACAGTCCATTTTAGGACATCCTGTATATTTTATAAGAATTCTCATGTTCCTCTGTTTAAGTTCGCACTTCTATTTTTTTTTCCTTAAGAAACTGGAAATTATCGCGGATAAATTTGTGCTCGAAAACGGATTTAAGCTACAGAAATGTAAATTTACCCATTTCAAAAATTGGCACTGTGAAATAAACAAAATACATTAGTAGTATAATAATTTCTGAATAAAACATATCGAGTTTATTATTTTCTTTATAATATTTATAAATGGAAAACTTTTAACCTTTTTAAAACATTTCGATTTTGTTTATATAATTCCTATTCACCAAACAATATCTAGAAATTTACAAGATAGGTGGCATTGCTGTTATGGGAACGTCCACTGTTACTCATGTGACCATTCGAGTGTTTTTTTACAAATAATTCCAATTATTTTATTATAAAATATAATTAAGATAAAAAGTGACTTATCCAGTGAAATGCGACTGTGCTCCACTCATTTAATATATAGCTAATTTGAAATAAAAAGCATTTTGCTTGTCTATATAAGAAATCAAAATTTTGTTACTCTTGTGACCAGAGTGTCACAAGAGTAACAAAATTTTGATTTAATATATAAACAAATAAAATGCTTTTTGTTGCCAATTAAATATATTTTACGCGAGTGGAACACAATGATATTTAATTGGTTACATCAATTTTTATCTTAAATATATTTTATAATAAAATAATTGCAAGTATTTATGAAAAATTGCTCTAATTGTCACAAGAATAACGAACGGAAGTTCCCTTATTCTCTGTATTCTAAAAAGTACAAAATAAGCAAGTCTAATTAAATCATTCTTAACATAGGTAATTATAATGTTTAATTCTAAAAAAAAGAAAAAAAATCTCAACAAAACATAAATATATATAGTCAAACTTTCTGTAATCATAAACCATTTTAACAAATGAAAAATTGACCATAAAAACGAAATCATTTATGATACCAAACAACTGATTGTCCAAAATGCTGTATATTAAAGTGAAATAATTGAAAATTTAATAGGGAAAATTACAAAAGGATATAAGGAACATGAATAAAAATTTAAACTTATATTGGGGAAACTCTCGTCAGGGGCATTATTTTCGAATATAAGTAAAACACAGTTAATTTCTGATTGAGAATGGCAAGGTTATATTTTACTATAAAATGATAAAACAAATATGAATCTTGCATAATTTTGTATTTTAAGTTAAGATTATTTTATGAAGAATTTTATTATCTTGGAATTTTCATGCATGATACTTTCTGGGAATTCAGAAAACAAATATCAGTTCCACCTTTTTCTATATATTTTAAGTGAGGGGATGTTGAAATATATTCCACGTATTTTGTTTTGCCAGTTTTTGCAATGATTAGTAAGGAATACGAAAAATTTGAGAACTTAAGTTTTAAGAATAAAAGAGGTTATAAAGTATTTTGATATTTGGCGGTTTCTTATTGACAAAAAAACTTTAGAATATTAAGCTATTCGGTATTGATGATAAAGGAATTTACGTATAATTAAGTAATTAGTCGAAAAAGTGCGCCAAATGTGAAGATTTCCTTAACTACTGTGAACGATATTATATATCTCACAACTATCTAATCGAAATTATCTTGATAATCACTTCACAATCGCTTATCATTATTATTATTGCACTTCGTTCCTAACGCAAGCTGATGACACTATACAAATTACGCGTTTTTTTTTTGTTTTTTTTCAGAAAAGTAAATATTATTTTTTTAATTATAAAAGAGCACAACGATATTCTCTATTTCAGAGAATCCTAACAAATTTTTGCGTTCCTATGTAATTCACATAATGCTATTTATTACATTTATATTACAATTTTCTCTTGACAAGCAAGCACTGAACATTTTATTCCTCAGAATCCAGGCATTTAAACTACTGGATTCTGCTTATGCTGTTCCTAAAGCATCCTGTCATGATATATTTGCAGAAATGAATTGCATGCCCTTTACTTGCATACAGTTTTTTCGTGACTAATGCAAGTATTATTAACTAAGCTACTCATAGCTCAGACGGATAATGTTCCTAACAAACTATGTGTAACTTTTCACAGTTAACTAATTTTGTCATTGTTTTTTTTTTCTGTGAATAATTAATTATGTCTGTTATTCACTATGAGAGTCTCTCTTTTGTAAAACTCATTATGCACATTCCTCCATAATGAACGACATCAACTGAGCAGAATATTGAATAATTACTGAGATTTTCGTGTTAAAACTTCAGCTACGTGAATACTGCGACTATGATTGTTATCTTCTTGCTTATTTGATGTATGATGGTGCATTGAAAATTCATTTTGACTACAACTGTTATCTTCTTGTTTATTTGATGTACGATGGTTTACAGATTCATTTTAAAATGTTAAAATTTTCTTAATAACATCTGTTTTTTTCTTGTTTTTTTTTTTTTTTTTTTTAATTTCAGTTACTGAAATATATACCATAGGGTGAAACCCCTGACACCTAACCCGTAACTGACACTTTACCAAAAATCTAAATAAAATAAATATTTTCTTGTAAAATTCTGCAGAATAATGCTATCTGCGTGTAACTTATTCGTCTTAACTCTTATAAACTATATATAAAAATCACTTCAAAACATCAAAGTACTCATTAACCCCTTCGGGTCGGGAACCTTTTACAAAATTTTTAATCTTTTGTCACCGTTTTTTAAAAACAGAAATTTGTGTCTTCTTGAATCGAGAAAATGCGCTGATTAAAAATAAGGCAAATTTTACAGTAAAAATTTACTGGTGAGGAAAAACAAGGATTCTGAACGCTTCAAGCGGCACGTATACGTGTCGCTCGTCCCCAAGGGGTTAATTTCTATAAGTGATAAACATGTTTATCACTTATAGCAATTAATGAGTACTTTAACTCTTATAACTTATATTTCAGTTATTGGATTTTCAAAATAGGGATGGTGTTAGTTACTGGATCACATTTATGAAAAAAATAAATTTTTAGTTATACTTTTACTAAGACCGTTATCTTTTTACTTATTTAATGTATGATGGTTTAGAGTCATTGTAAAATCTCAAAATTTTCTTAATAACATCTGTTTTTATTTTTTGATATTTAATATTCAGGGGGCGAAATTTCACGTACTGAAATATATACCATATAGGGTGAAATCCCAGTTATTGACAACTAACCCGTAACTAGTGTTGCTGGGTGCACTGTGTAAATCAGAGCTCCAAATGCTCTGATGAACTATTTTCTTACAGTTTATTTTGCAATCTTTAATCGAAGATAAATCTGTCATTAGATAAGATGAAGAAAATTACTTTAAAATACTGGTTTCTAGAGCATTTGGAACCCGGATTTACGCAGTACACCTGGTAACGCTATCCCTACCTGACACTTCAGCAAAACTCTAACTAAAATAAGAATTTTCTTGTAAAATATTTCAACATAATGCTATCTGTGTGTAACTTACTTGTCTTAACTGTTATAACTTATATTACAGTTATTGTTTTTTCAAAATAGGGATTATGTCAGTTACTGGACCATATTTATGCAAAAAAATAAATTTTTAGTAATAAAAAGTATATTTTTTCAAAATTTTGTCGACAATAATCTTTTAGTGTATCTCTAGTATATTTTCAAAAAAAAAAAAGGGGGGGGAATAAGAATAAAATAGATTTAAGACTTTGTAATGGTGCTTTGAACAAGAAACAATCCTTAAGGTGTCAGTTACTAAGGTTTTCACCCTACAGACAAAATTATTGACCTGAAACTATTTATAAGTATTTGTCTTTAAAATTACCAAACTTATCAAGTTTTTTTTTTTTTTTTTTTTAAGTTTTACATTATAAACTATACATATTGAATAATAGTCCAAAAGCTAGCTTTTTTAATAATGGAATTAATTACCAGAAGTTGTTTTCATTTAGAAATAGTCAAGCATAATTAAGGCTCTGCTAAAATCAATATATGGTAAAATAAAGTTAAGTCTTGATATTTAATTATTTAAACAAATAATATTTCTTTATATAAAAAAGTATCAATTGTTTATATTAATTGAAATCAGAAATAGATAAAAGCTATGAAATTTTGGTTCTACTTGATTATCCGGTCGACCAGAAAACTATCGCCAAACTATAAGATTAAATGCCAATAATGGATGGTCGTATATGTCACATTCACTTGGCATTAAACACGATACACGTGTTTCTTACGTTATCAAGTGATTTTAATTCGACTTTTTATTTGTATTTTTATTAATGTTTTACTAATTTATTTGTTCTTTCGTTAATTAAAATAAAAAAATATGTCAATTTGTACAATTTGGCGATTAGTTTAGCGATTTGTATAATTTGGCGAAATTGGTCGACGGGATAATCAAGTAGTACCTAAAAAAGTATCAATTGTTTGTTTCTATGAATTGAAAAACAGAAATAGGTAAAAGCTATGAAACTTTTACTGTTATGTCTTACTACTACTACAAAATGTCAGCAATCAACTAATTTTTACCAAAATATTTATTATTGCACAATGTATCTAAGTTCCTGCTCTGCTGAAACAGCTCAGTACAATCTTCAGTCTCTGCTCAGTGTGAGTTAACGTTCAAATCTAGTTCCTTTACCATAACTCACTTCAGATCAATGTCAAAAATTGAGCATAGATAAAAAAAAAAAAAAAAAAAAATCATGAAACTCTTGGAAAATAGTTCCTGTTTTCCTTCTCACGATGCACAAAAGCAATTTTATTCCTATAACCAGAGCTGTTGCCACTAAAGGAATACTAAAATAAGATAAAAAACTAAAAATGCTATCGCGTTTGTTCCTTTGTTTGTGTTTGCGTCGCGACTGTTTATACTTCGATGGCCGTTCCCTGTGTCTGAACGAGTGCACTTGGTGCTTTCTCATTCCTCCTGTTGTCTTGCAAGTTGAACTGTCGAACTTTGAATGCACAAAAAAAAAATGCCAATATTCTAAATATAGTATTCTTATAGGCAGCAGCATAACTTTGAAAGTAAAGGCAGAACCGCAAAAGGGTTTGCCTTTTTTGTATAAAAATAAATTTAAAATGAAAGTGACCCTGCAGCGTTTTTGAGCATCACCTATGGGTAAAAGATATTGTGCTACTGGCTATGAGATTACAAAAATAGATTACCTGTAATACCTCTTCAATGTGTCACATATCTTAACTATTTTGAATTATACTTCGGAAGATAAACAAATAAAAATACAATTGTTTTGCAATTGAAAAATTAATAACTTTTTTTATTCAAATGTAGCTATATTGATTTTATCACTTTAACATCTTGAAAGGCGGTGGAATTTATTTTATCCTACTTAATTTGAATCAAGATTTGCACCAGAGTTTTTCAGTAAAATTTTACTTTTATAACTTTGATGGGGGAAAAAAATCGCTGTAAAATTGAATTTCCTTATTTTCAAATACAATTATTCAAAAATTCTGGGGTGAGTTCAACATTAAAGAAACACGATTACTTTCATTTGAAAGGGTTAACACTAAAAGTTAAAGAATAGAAAAATAAAAATATTAGTGATAGCAATTTTAATAAAATAACTCAATCCCCTCACAATCACCACCATCACCGCCACCAGAAAAAAAAGAGAGAGGGAGGAAAATTAGCTAGCACCTCAATTAACGTCAAGTCTTAACGTAATACATAGAAAATGCGTATCTATAATGATCCAAATGTACCCAGATGGTGAACAAAATTTTGTTTATTAGTAACGATAAAATATTCTTTAATTCATTAAAATATCAAAATTACTCTATATAAATTAATATATATAATGCTATCTTAGCTCAGCCCAATATATATCTATTCCCCTGCTCAATACGCGAAACTTTCTGACTCATTTTTAAACGCAAATGCATGACACTTTCAGGCATGATTATTCAATCGATTTATAATCGAATTTTTTTTTCATTTTTCGATAGATGGATCCCATCTGGAGTTATAAGCGATTATTGTCTCACGACATCAGTATTTTTCCCCTTTTCCCCCGCGTCTACGGCTGGAAATTCTGTTCAAAACACCAACTTTTACGGCATTTTCTGAGAGATCTTCCACCTTTATCAAAAAATAGGGAAGGTGGGGGGGGGGGGGGGAGTTCGATAATAAAGTTTCTGAATCTGGCATCTGCCAATTTATTAACAAAAATGATTTTAAAACACTGTCAGAAAATAACGCATTTCGATTTGAAAACAGCCTTCAGAATTTTTATCAAGATTTAATATTTTAAAATTCTGTTTGAACCAACAAGAAAGTTTAATTTTACACCAAAATATATAATTTAGCAGCGAAAATCCTTATAGCAATTTCAAGGGAAGAGTTCTATATTAATATTAAAATTGCCATAAATTAACAAGTAAATGAACGAATAAACGAATAAAACTACCTCATATGTGACATAAATTAAAAAAACATACCTCAAAATATATTGGCATTTTTTTTTTTTTCTTTTGGAGCACGACAGTATACAATGCCAAAATGTTTTCCCGCTGTATTATCCCCCAAACTGAGGGATTAAAATATTATGCCGCACATTTTTGCAATGAAATCTTTTAGCATAATGCATACTCCCAATTTTTCAAGGAGTTTCCGTATGTTCAATTTATTTATTTGCATTTGTTTGTGTATAATTGCGTAAAGCATTTTAAATCACGTTAATCTTATTTGTTGATTTAAAATTTTCTAAACAATTGACAAAATCAGGGCTCTCTAAATAAGTTTTTTAATCCGCTTTTGCATTCAGAAATAATTCCGAAAAAATGTTCTTGAATTAAAAATTTTTTTAAACATTTTGCTGAGTGAAAAAATTCATAGGAAATTTATAATTAAAAATTAATTTAGAGCAACCAAAATATTCTCTCCGGCAATTCAATTTAAAAAAAAATAGTTCGCAACATTTCGCTTGTTATTTAAACAAAATTGTACTATTGTAAAATTTATTCCTCCAAATACAAAAAAAGAAAAAAAGTATTATTTCATATTTTTACGCGAAAATTAATTTATGCATTAATTTTTAGAAAAATAATTAATTTATTCAACAAACTCCACCTTTGTTGGGCGTGTCCAAATCTAATCAAGGGTGTTTTTTTTTTTTTTTTGTTTTTTTTTTTTGTAACGCATTCCTTCTGTTTTAAAAATTTATATTCCGATGTGCTTATATTGAAACAGAGGAGATGTTCGCGAAGAATTCTTCTTAATTGTTATACATTAATTCATTTATGTTGATCATGTTAATCTTAAAGGAGGAAAATAAATAATTTTGCTGAAGAAATTTAAATTACCGAAATTCAGCCTCTTTATACAAAACATACGGGGAGATTTATCAGAGGCGGGAAAAATATTTCACCACAACGAATTTCTACATAAAATATTGAAGCATTTAAAAAAAAAAATAGTTTGAAAGCAGTTCATACATAAGGTATTTTTATTTAGTTTTTTTTTTTTTATTTAATTTTGAAAAAAAAAAAAGTATGATTTATTTTTGTAAAAATGAGAAAATTGTAAGCTGTTTTATGAGTCAAATAATTTATTGTGCAATAAGAATTGTTAAATTATATCGCGAAATTGTAAATTGCATTGTGTATTTATTGTATTTTATTGGAAAAGCGGACACTATTTGTTGTATTGGGGGTGTGCTTTGTGGAAAGTTGAAACTGTTGATCCTCATGATTTGTGTGTAATTGTTCATCTCATTTCTAACCCATCCTAAAAATGAGGATAAATACGTTTTTGTATTATAAAAATATCCTAAAAATATGTAAATGAAGAATATGACAAAAAAATAGCATTAAAAGTATCAAAAAATGTATGTCTTTGTGTCATTATTGAATGTCATTGCTAACATTATTCGGTACAGTAGACCGCCGATTATCGGAACTCCAATTAACCGAACTTCCAATTATCCGAACAGCCTATTTCACTCAAAACATATTTTTTAACCGAACTTCCATTTATCCAAACTGCCTTATTCCTCTCAATTTTTTTTTATTTTATTTTATTTTATTTTATTTTTTTTTTTGTAATGATGATGAGATTGTGGATGAGATTTAAGATGAAAACGAATGCTCTGAAAATGATCCAGGTCCATCACAAAACGAAAGAAACAGCTATGAAATGGCTCGAACGGCAGAAGAACTGTGATCCTATTGAACTAACGTATTTAAGAAGAATTCGAGGTATGGCAGCATTGGAAAGAACGTCTTCTTTGAAACAAGCAACAATCGAAAGCTCTTTTGCTTAAGTTATAATCTCTGGAGTTCAGAAAATGATAAAAAGAGAAACAGAGAATTTTAAACGATAAAAAAGTAAACAAAAAAAACACAGTTTTTAAACACGCTAGCACTAGCTGGTGCTGCCAGTCTTAAGCCTGGATAAAGTGTGAAGGTTTTAGTATAGTCAGGAATATCCCTTAAATTGTCTGTCCATTTATTCGAACTTTTGCTTATCCGAAATAGGTTCGGTTCCGACTTGTTCGGATAATCGGCGATCTACTGTACTTCATTTTTATACAAGTTTTGGCGCAATTGAGAAAACGGCGAGATCGAATTTGGCGAGTAAATGGAAATTTTTTTAAACGTTTTCTGGTAGAGATGAACATAATGGGTTACTTTGATATTCAAAGGAATCATTTGGGAATCCGTAAAAGCATAGTTGCCATTTTAACCCATATTGGACCACACCAATTAAATATTTTTGAAAATTTTTAAAACTTCGATTATGTTATTAATATGGTGTAATTAAGTAGATACTAGCAAAATTTTGAAAAAAAAGTTTTTTTAAGTAATTAGCTGTCCTATAAACAGGACATATTAGTAGGACGCATAGTAAGGACATATAAAATGCATACATAAACTAATTTTATGTGCAAATATTTTATTTTACTTTAAAGTACTGTTTATGTTGTACAAAAATACTCTATGATTTCTCCAATAAAAATATAATAATAACGTTAAAATTCTAGATTATAATATCACAATTTTTAAAGGATTTTTTAAATAGAATTTTTTCAAATAAATTTTAATTGATTACTTGTTTTTTTTTTTTTATGTTATGCTTTTATGTGTTTTAAAGACGTCATAATAGAATGCATCCAGAAAATTCTTACCGATTATATTTTTAAAATGTTTTATTAGCTGTCCTATTTATAGGACAGCGGTCCAATATTGGTTAAACAGTGTGTGCAATGCTAAAAAACTTTCCAGTTGGAGACAACTTTACGCCCAGGCTAAAACTGAGGCGTCCAATGTATGTGGCCGTTAGAAGAAAAAACATAGAAATGTATAGTGAAACCTCTCTGTGCGACCATCTCCATTAAGCGACCACCTCCCTGAAACGACCATTTTTTCATGGAACGAAATTTATTCCCATAGGCTCAATACTAATTTTACCTCCATTCAGAGACCATCCCAGTTGAACTTCCTCCATGAGCAACCCATTCCTTTGAAGAAAATGAAACAAATTCCGTTTTTTCCTGGTCGTTTGAAGAAGTTTTTATTAGAAAAACATTTCCTGAGAGCGCATTATTCATCAAACTACTAAACTAAGTTTAGATTTTTTTTTATTATTCCGGTAATTTTTAAGTTTTTAAACCCCTTTGTGCCTCTTTAGGCAATGAATTCAACTCTGATGACAAGTTAAGAATGTCAGCCAATAAACTCCCCTGCCCTATTCTGTCAGGAAACTCTCAAAGAAATAGATAAATTAATGAAATCGTCATTATTTGTTCCCGTCCAAAAAAAATTGTATTTATTTACTGAACTTCGAAAGAATTTGGAAATAAAAGTTAAAACTGTAAAATCAAAGCAAACATCAATGTATTCATTTTTTAAACTCTGCAGTAATTAATTTATGTAGTTAACTTTTGTTTTCATACCTAAATTTTGATATTTTTTCCTAATGTGAAAAATAAATTTTAGTAACGTTAATTGTTACCTTTTTTCAACAATTAAAACCTAGATTTAAACATGACCTCCATTAAGAGACCACCTCTCGGAGCGACCAGTTTTTATTGGAACAGAACGTGGTCTCTTTAGGGGTTTTACTGTAGTTAAATAACTACTGTAAGAAGAAAAAGGTCGATGAAAGAAAAGCAAGTAATTTCCAATTACCCAAACTTTGAATACTGCAGAATAATAAAAGACCTTTTTAGATAAGACGATTAATTTAAGAAAATCGAGAACAAAAAAAATTAATTTGTACTAAAAAAAACCAAGCTGGAAATTGTACGTGAAACGTGGCAAATGAGGTGAGTTCGTACTATAACTAGTTTTATAAATATTCAGATCTTGGTGCGATAGCTGTTGCACTCTTTTGCAAAAATGAATACAAAATTTATTACGATTATATATATATTAAATTCAGTAATACGGAAATAGTATGACGCCATCTTAAATAGGACGGCATCACCATGGCAACCAAGAATCATTACCCATCATGAGATATCATTGAATTAATTACCTATGATAGGATTTAATAGAATGGAGAAAACTTTCATTAATATCTTTTTAAGCTTTGATTCAATTTTCCTAATATTTGAAATGACTCGACAAAATTCTGTGACGATTCTATAAATTGAATTTCAAACCATTCAGTTGAGTAGTTTTGCGCTGTTATATATCGACGGACAGACAAATGGCGACTATAGGTGCTACGCATTTATATAATTACGAACGCACCTAAATGTAGTTAGATAACTACTGTAGGAAGGAAAAGTCAATGAAAGAAAAGCAGGTAATTTCCAATTGGTCGAAATCAGTAGGCTCCCCAAACTTTCAATACTGCAGAATAATGAAAGCCGTTTTTACATAAGAATATTATTTTAAGAAAATAGAGTATAAAAAAATTAATTTGGACTAAAAAAAGGAAAAATTTGAGCACTAGTTAAGCTCGTGATGGGTTATCGGGAATCTCGCAAAAAGGTGACTTGAAAAGCTACAGAAAATTTTTAAAAAGCACTTTTCAGTGACACAAATTCACATAATTAATTATCAATTAATTATTCAAATTTCCCTATAAGACTAAAGAAAGTTTATGACTTGATACTTGATAGTATCAGATTTTGAATGTGCCATCAGCTCGCTGCAGACAAGAAATTTAAAAAGAGGATCATTTTATTCGGGGTGACCCGTTGAGTTAGCTAAGAATCTCTCTATTCTAAAAAAAAGTAACTACCGCTGTCACCGCCGCCGCCGGTTTTGAATTTTTTGTGACCGGAGGTCTTTCTTCGTTAATATTAAGAAAAATAATGCATACAAAAATATGAAAATCGGTAGTATTATACAGAAATGTTTGATAAATACACTGATGCAGACAGTTTTCAAATCGAAGAATTATTTTAAGATATATTTAATGCGAAGTTGGAGAATAAGTTGGAGTAAAGAGGCTGAGTCTGGGGGAGTTGGCTTGGTTTTTCGTATCAGCATCGGGGGGATTTTTTTAATTTTCTTATCCGAGGTTTTTGTGTGTAGCAGCGGTTTTGGTATAGCTTTTCCGAAATGGGCGATTTTAATAGAAATTTAGAGAATCTTTTGTAATTAGAGTGGTGCTATAATCCGTAGTTGTAACACTTATTGCTAACATAGGGCGGCTTTTAGATTACAATTCTTATACAGTTGATTAAATCCACATCCTACACATTTAGGATTTCCGTGACAATCATGGCAACGAGATAGATCTACTGGCAACGATAACATCGGGATGTTTTATGTATCTCTTTTTTTTCCAAAATTTCTATTTTAAACGGAGTAAAAAGAATACGAAGGCTGTTAGCTACGCTTTTGCGCATGCTCGAATCGTTCATTCGACTATCAAAATAACTATTTATATCCATCACAATTTTCTAGCAACCTGAGATTTTAAAATGTTAATAACATTTTAAAATTTCATCAGATAGTTATATCTTTGCGAAATAACTATCAATGTATTAAACGCTTAAACAATAGTTCAATAGTTACAACACTTAATGCATGCATTGAGAAGGAACTTATTAAAAATATCCATAAATATATCCATATAACACAGTAATACAACATATATGACACATGACTACATAAATGACTCATATAGTATAAGAAATTATTTCATTGGTCACCTTTTCATTTTCACGGCTATTAAAAATATCCATAAATATATCCATATAACACAGTAATACAACATATAGGACACATGGCTACATAAATGACTCATATAGTATAAGAAATTATTTTATTGGTCACCTTTTCATTTTCACGGCTATTAACACATATTCAACAAATCGCACTTTTTTTAAGACTATTGTTTTATAATACTGAAGTACCCATTATTCAAATAATATTACACTCCTTAGAAATAAGGAGTATAATTGTTAACGTAAATATAAGATACATATATTTACTTTGTGCGTATCGCATTGAAAGAAGGTCAAATCAGGATTCTGTTAACACATTACCGATGGGCAATTTTTATCAAATCTGAATTTTTAAACAGTTGAAGATCCTCTTTGTTCTGAAAGTCTTTTGTAAATTGGTGTTCTAGATAGGTTTTCCAAATTTATGCATCGGCAAATATCTTCAATGCACGAATTTAATATAAAACGTCTTACAATCTAAAAAAATATGGAAAACATGATATAAATGCATTTTTTGTAAGGTAGCATCCATACTCGTAGCCAATGATGTTTTTTAAATGAAAACGTGAATTCTCGTTTCCTTTCGTGAATGTGTTAAGAATCAGTCATTTTTTGACCATATTGCTATGTGAAGGATGTCTTCAGGAAGGACTTTTGAAGGGAAAGTGACGCGAATTATCGTTCTGACACAATAGTCGTTGAGCCGGAAGCCGAAATTAGTGCTTTTGGTTTCATCTATGAGGACTTGGTGATAAATACCTGTTTGGATTCACAATGTTCCAAGGTGTTCATTTTATGATGGTACTGTGAAATTTGCGGTAGTTTATAGACGACATATTGAAAAGATGGGCGCCATCGATCACACATGGATACGTTTGATCTTTTTTTTTTTTTTTTTTTTTTTTTTCTTTGCCATTATCACGTAATTAACGTGATTTCAATGAAAAAATGGAAAGAATACATATTGTTGTACATAAAACGTTGCACAAATTATATGTATATTAAGATTTTATTTTAACATTATGTTTATAATTTTATTTAACATTATGCGTATTAACATTTCAATTGGATAATTAGTTTAAAAGGCATTTGAGATGAAAGGAAGCGTAAATCTTGCTCTGCATTCTAATGCATATTATTTTCATGTGGATAAGGCACACAACAATGCAAGAAATAATCAATACTGGTGAAAATATTCTACTCAGTCTCTTAAGAATTAATAAATAACAGAAATCTTAGTCTTCTTCACTGCTATCATCATCGGTTGGCATTCCTTTGTTCAAATCACTTCCATCGTCACAGTTGGAATAGTTCTGTATTCTGCACATCTGAGGTTATTAAAAAGACACACACAATATGGCATGACACATGTTCTTGGACAAGAACATGACATCAGTTCCAAAACAGCTTCAGGAGCAGGAGGACTGTCAGTCCACTGGACCTCTAGATAAGCTCTTCCTTACCTCCCTGTTTGTTCCATAAATCCAACCATGTTCATCTGGGGATGGAAAAATCAGGATCAGTCAGTAGGCACTTCTTCCAAACAAGACCCTGATAATTAGCTCTCATTATCTGTAGGTAGAGTGTATTACTACAAAGCAAAAGGTGATGCGACGCCACATACCTCTTTTTTGCAGAAAAAGTTGTATAGCGTAATTCATTGATACCTGAGAATTTGTCTTTTCCGTAACAGAGCGGGTAAGCATACGACTCAAGCTGTTTCTTTGTTTCCTCTGATACATTTAGCTTGAGTAACAAGGGCATTTTAGCATCTCGGAATTCAGCATTCTGAATCCTTAGTTTGCAGGCAGCACATTTTCCCTTGCCTGCAAAAGCACTTACTGTATAGCACACTGACAGTTAATGCATTCAAGGTAACAGATTGCATACCTATTTACATAGAATTCAATGTATCTCACTCATGTTATATGTAATTTAATCCACATTATATAACTATTAGCCCTTCGTAGTTTTTCAAATCATTCTAAAACAAGCAGTGTGATAATTTCCACATCAGTAGAGGTAATAATAATCTTTTTAAATCCAGATACCAATAACATAAAAGTCACGTATCCGCCTCTTCTTGGAAGCTATCCATTTAAAGATTCTATTTATTTCATGAATTTATAGCATTTTTCTCCGCAGGTAACGTATATCACTCGTGTATTCAATTGCTTCAGATAGTGCTCATTTTGCCATTTTGAAATGAAAAGTATAAGTTCTTTCATGTTCTCCTCATTACATAAAAACTGTTTCCATTTTCGTACTGGGTGATCAGAAGTTATATACTTTTTTAACATCACCAACAGCTCGCTTTTTCGTTCATCATTTTTTATTGACACTTGCCTGTACAACACCTATTCTTTAAGATAATGTAGATTCTTGTATTTTTTAGAAAAGAGATTGTTTGCTACTTGTCCAAAGGTTTATAGCTTCTACAGTAGTTTTTGAACAAAGCACATTCCATCAATGATGTTAACAACACCATCGTTTGGAATTCTTTCAGAAGTAGCAGTCTTTTGTGATACATTCCATCAGTTTTGATTTGCAATTTTTCGCATTGGACCATCAGGTGTTGCTAAGGTCCATGGAAGCGGCCCTAGATAGCAGGAAAAGACAGTTCTCATATCCAAATCTCTTTGCTCAGCAATGATCGCTATCTGAGCAAACAGATTTCTTTCTGCCTTGACAACAAACTTTGATTTATTAAACTTTACACTCTGTTTCTTCTTCAAATCATAAAATGTCTTTAGCTCCTTTTTCTTTAGAGATTTGAAAAACTCTTCTATCTTTGAGTCTTCAGACAGATATTCTCTCTTGAAAGTTTGGTAAGCCTCTTTGGTAAACCTCCTTTTGTAAAACCTCTAGAATTTTGGCAGACATCTACCAGATAACTAAACAACACTATTTCACATTTTTAACTGTATGTTTTATATACTATAGAAGCAAATTGGATGTAATTTTTTACACAAACATAGACAGTATTGTATATGACGTACATTACATTATTTTGGTATGGTATGTTTTCTGGAGAAGGTTATACCTTATACCATAAATATTAAGCAAACTGTTTTAAATCAAAATTAATTTATAAATGTTTAGTTTTGAGTTGTGTATTTTATCCTTCATACTCTACACAAAAAAGGGTGTTTAAACTTTGAAAATTCCAAAGAATTATTTATCCTATAAAATTGCATACAATTTATAACAGTGGGCCCCAAACTTTCTTTCTTTGGAGACAACTGGTAGTTTTATTGACCTACGCCGCCCCTCCCTTCTCTCTCTGCGCTTCTAAAAAAATGGAGCATCATATCCAGACCATCTGCTTTTCTTCCACATTGTTACATAATATCTGCACTCGAATAGTAAAAAAAAAGTATATTCGTCACTGAGATCTGACGAACTGGGCATTCTCATGCTGACTGGATTATTTCGTTTATTCCAAAATCCTTGAACAAACGATTGCTCATCATCGGAGCTGAATGGCGAGGCTATCATAGATTATTAGATTCGATAACGGATGTGGCAGCGATACCGTTGAACAAGTATAACGAAAGGGCAGCTGAAGTCACTGTGGAAAAAAATACTGTGGATCCACAGTAATTTCTTGCCCATCTTTACGATGACTACTGTTCGTAAGAATGAACGATTGGTTAACGTCACCATTATGATTCCTGCAATGATCGCTATAGCAAAAATGTAGCTGGTGGATTGGTTGAAGAAAGAGTTTGTTTGTAAACATGCCTTTTCCTTATAGACTGCAGTCGATAACTCGATGACTAAGGGCCAGGCCAATTAACAGATTAAGGCTCCAGGGGTCGCTGAACAGTAGTCGACGAAACTGGATGTGATTCTACCGAATTCCACATTTTTCTAGGTGCACCGGATGAAATCGATGAAGTCAAGTCACGATTCATCATGTAGCCCGCTTCCTTTTTGACAGTAGAAAGTCATGATTAATGTTAATTATTTGACGTTTCTGTTGAGCGCATGCGTCGTAGTATGCTTTTTTTTTGTTCCTGTTTCGATAACGAAATAGCCAATCTTTTTCTTTTGGAAACATTATTAAAGCACAGTAACTGCAGGAACTCGCGTAGCACTATTCGTTTTCATTTTTTCGGCAACCTAGCTCTTGATACCAGGGAGATACTAGCTTGCCTTTCAACACATTTGTGATTGAACACAACACATTTGTGATTTGTTCATAGACTTTACCAGAATCACAGCATGATCACTTACGCCACTATTCTCATATGACTTTGCTGGTACCACAGTTTGATTTTTATGTTGAGCATGAAAATTTTCCCGACGCTGCAAATTGTCTTTTGGCCTACCTGAAGAAGAACTAATAGACTCATGAGATCGGGGAATTTGAGGAATACCACTCGATATTTCAGAGCCTATTCTCTCTAAACCTATACACACTCACCTGATCCAGATTAACCGTCATTCTTCCCCCGTAAACATCCATCGGCATATTATTTTAAGACACTTCCAACATCCTATAACTCTGCTGTTTTCCTTGGGCCTATATGAAACGAAATGAAATTTAATTGCTCGCAACTTTTTTTTTACTTAAAATATTAGGTATATAACAACAAATTCGTTACAAGTTGAGCAAAATCAATTTTTAGTAAAAAAGTTATGAGCAATTAAAATTCATTTGGTTCGTATAGACAGAAGAAGAACAGAAGAGCTAAACATACCGACAAAGTTTGAATCAACTTCGCTACCCTTTCCGCCGCCTAGAACTCAATCAGTGTTTTTCTAATAAAACAAAATCCGCATCTTAATCTCAAACTTTCTCCTACGCATGTTATAATACAAAGCTTGCCGCTTCCGTGTCTTATCAATCTAAATTTGCGCCTCCTTTACTAACTTATCTACATCCTGACACATAAACTCACTTTCCACACCAGACACCATCACTAACCTCTGAAAATGCATAATATTTTTTCTACCTAGAAAAAACACGGTAGCGCTTTACCTGTCGACACGTAAACAACTGTGCATTAGGGTGGAACTAAAAAACGAAGTTTCGAATTTTATATTCTAATAGTGATTATTTTTTTCCTTTTTAATTCCATAAAAAGAATATATTTTTCTTTTAATTTTAAAATGATATTTTCCGGTTCCTCAAAGCGCCTGATTTTTCATAAAAAACGAAAAAAAGCCAATAATTGCATGAAAAGTTTTGTACGCTTATTGTTAAATTTATATTTTACAAATTAAATTAATTAAGTGTTAATGTCCTGTAATAAAGAGAATAATTTAGTTTGAGTGCCTGAAAAAAGTTAGCCCCACTTTATTTGACTTTTGTAGAAGCCAGTGTCGTGGGCGTCGGCTTTCACTGTCTCTGATTTATTTCGCCGCGACGCATAACAAGTTAGTCCAATTTAACGTGTGTTAACAGTTTCTTTAATTATTTTTCAATAAACATTCGGTGTCAAAAGTGACAAAGTCTGTTAACGTACCTAAATCTAGGCAATTGTTGAAGTGTCCTGTATTTCGTGAACCAAAACAATTAACATTAGACTGTCATCTTTCACGAACATATGAAGATGTTATGAAACATTATTTTTGGGTTCAAGTTAACTTAAAATCTGACAGCTGGAATCTGGTACACGCTATTTCTAAAATATCTAAAGCTGCTGATGATACAATTAAAAGTGTATTGCTTAGACCTTCAATTCCAACGATTTCTGATACACAAATCATAAAAAATGATTAGAGACTAGCGCGAGAAATGTCAAAATTTGAAGAAAAATATTAAGATTAGAAAGAATAATCCTACATCCAATATAAAATTGCAGTATGTTAGGTTTTCCTGCAAAAAACATTTCTTTGTGTAAAAGCACTAAATATTATCGTGTATCAAAACAAGAACGTCACTTTCTCAAAGACCAAAGAGAGATGTGGTGATCAGTGGCGTGGCGTTCGGTCATCGCTGGATGCGGCGATGACCAAGCAATATTTTAAAACTCTTAATAAGCTTTTAAAACTCTACGATCCAGTTTTAGCAGAACATTTGGAGTTCATGTATAAGTGAAGGTAAGATTTAAAGTTTCTTTTTTGAACATTCAACCATTGAATTTTAGAGTTAATAATTTTTCACCACAAACTTAAATAATTGCGATGACCACCGAAAATTTTCACGCCACGCCACTGGTGGTGATGGCAATAGGGTCAATAGATATAAAAACTACAAAAAAAATGTGTAGCAAGACTGGAAAAGGAAATATCAAGGAAAAAAGTTATTTTAAAACAAAAAAAGGATGTTTTGATTGAATGATCGTCAATTGTATAAAATAGTTCGAAAAGAAATAGTTCAATCGGTTATTTTTCTAAACCTGAATTTGATAATCAACAAGGTGAAAGATCCGGAGTATTAGACAGAACTGCAAATATTATTGCAAATGGCACCTTTGAAGATATACGTATTTCTAAAGATAATAAAGAAAAGGTAACTGAAAGAAGGACTTGAAGACGACAAAGAGAAAAGAAAAGGAAGAATTTGAAAGAACGGAAAAGACGAAATGAGTTAATTTTAGAAGGTTAGTATTTTGATGGCAGAAAGGATAACGCTATGATAACTGAAGCAGAGGGAAAAAAGTATAAAGAATCATTAAAGACGAACATCTGGTCTCAGTTCAAAAACCACGATAAAAATTTATTGTTCATATTTCATTGACATCTTCTTCTTATATTAATATAGCCACTGCAATTTTGGTGTATTTTCAAAATAATAATACAGACATTTCAAGTTTGAAAGTTATTGGGTGAAACAGAAACGCCTTTAATGCAGGATGCTAATCTGGAGTTGTTAAAACATCGGAAGCAATACCCTAAAAACTTTATAATGGATAATTTGATTATTACATGCAAATGAACTTTTTTCTTAGATACTTATTTCAACATCTTGCTGGAAAAACTATGGGTACAAAAGGATTTTCTGGACCAGTAGGGAAGCAACTTGAAAAAATGCGAACATATTGAAATTATAGACTATAAAAACATTGATCCTATCTTGACAGACTGATCAGATGAAGAACTTAAAAAAAGTACAAACAGGGGATACACCTGAATTTTAGATTTTCCTTGTCATACTCAAACAGTGGAAACGTGTGTCAAAATTGTCCTGCGATCTGCGTCAACAGTCTTTAAATATTAAGCAAAAGATGGCTTAATCTTGGGAAAGTTGAATTCCCACAATGTAATGACAAAGTTTGCCTAAAAAGACAGTAGGTTGAATATCCAATTGAATTAATCCATAACAAAGGGAGGTAAGGAGAGTTGAAGTCAATATTTAACCACCTCCTCGTGGTGACTTCTGGATAGTATTTGCAAAATAAAAGTAGATATGAGCTAACAGCTACGTTGTTTACTTTAAGTTACTTTATACTGAAATTTCAAAACTTTGACCTCCTTGAGGAACCGGAAAACAACTTAATTTAAAAAAACCTTTTCAGCCAAATGTTTAGACATCCAAAAAGGAAAAAAGTTTTCACTATTACACATTAAAACAAAAAAGTTTTTTTTTTACCCTATACTTAAGTTCCACCCTACTGTGCATAGTGCTGTAGTAATTTCAAGTCCTTATTAATGATTGGTAGCTCTGGGACAAGAAATCAAACTTATAAACTAAGCCAATTTTATTTCTAGGTTAAATGATCTCAGTGTAATTATACAAGAATATCGAAAACACGTTTCGATGTCAATTTCAATCTGAAGGTCCAATGAAATTACGGAGTTCTACTTATTCAAGAAACAGGATGTCTCTTCCAGGAATGGAGATTGCCAGCTTGCCGCTGTCTGCAAAATCCACCACACTTCTTCGACTCTAGAACTCTTCTCTCTTCCTCACGTTTTCCCTCTGCATCCTCTCTCCCCGGAGAAAAAGGTGTTGCGGGCGCGTTCACTCTTACGGCACTTCCAATTGCTGCGAGGTGCCTTAGTATTGATTGGAGTTCTTTGTTGTCTTTAAGATGCCAGTGATGCCACCGGACGTCTCTTGCGCGACTGAAACTTCAGCCAGAGAGGGTCCACCGGAGGATAAAGCCATCTATAAAGGATGTACCGTGACGAATTTTTAGTGTGAAGAGGCATATAAAAAAATAATTTGTGATGCCTGCTCATTGTCCATGCAAGTCACATTGTTCTCTCCCCGTAAGAAACTGTAGTCCGTTGTAAAATCTAAATTCGGTCACAGTTCTGTCAAATTAATCACTAATTACTTGAAGACTTTACAGCGCATATGCAAGGTGCTGAAGAAACTGATCCCAATTCGAATGATGGCAACCAATGAAGGAATAAATCATTTGACTTAATGTTCTGTTTACTCGTTCTGCCAGATTAGACTGAGGACGATAGGGTACAGTAAAGACGTAGGAAATCTCCAGCTTTACACAAAGAGCCTTAAAAATATCCCATACAAAACAAGGTCCATTATCACTAATTAACATGAATGACACACCAAATTTAGGGACGAAATTATAGAAAAGACATTAGGGATTGCTTTTGCAGAAACCTTCCTGGGGGGGGGGGGGGCAAACTCTAACATTTTATTGAAATAATTAACGATAACTAATATATATCTAAGTTTATCAGGATTAAATAAAGGATACGGACAAATTAAATCCAACCCTAAACATTCCAGATGATACATTACTTTAATAGGAATAAAATTGCCAGCTGGATTTAATTTTTGTAATTCAACCTTTGTCATGTGCTGCATCTGGAGGCATAGTGGCATATACTGCTTCCCGCATTTTAGGGAGGTGGCAGGAATCACAAATTCGAGCATACGTTTTTCGAATACCTAAGTGTCCTGCTAGGAGGTTATCATGAAACTCTTTCAAAAAAGCCGTACAAAGATTAGTCGGAATAAAACTTTTAGTTCTTCTAGTGAATTAAGAGTTTTTGAATAAAAAAGAAGGCCATCTATTAACTTATACGATTTGGACCATTTCTGAGACATACGCACATTTACATTTTGACCATCATCCTGATTCTCTAAATGACTATACAAACTACCAAACTCAATGTCATTCTTTTGCTCATTAATTAACTGTTCCCTTGACATCAGCACCAACGATGATAAAACACAAAATTTTTAATCCTCAATCACCTGTACACATTCTTGCGGATTTGGAGACAATGCATCTGCTATCATGTTCTCTTTACCAGTCCTATGTTCAATACCCACTATATTCTGCCAATTTAAGACTCACCTTATCATACGAGAGGATAACCCGTTCCATTAGTGTACTTCGTCAACGCTGAATGATCTGTAAAATCCTTCACCGGTAACTCCGTGAAAAACAACGAAATTTATTTACATCCCAACCCACAGCCAAACAGTCCCTTTCAGTAATCATATAATTTCGCTTAGCCGCATTCAAAATCCTCGACGCACGTGCTTTCGGTCTACCTTTCTGAGCCAACACTGCAGCTACACCCACAGAACTAGCATCATAGTGGCTCTCAAATTCCAAAGAATAATTAGGTTAGGCCTACACGTGAGAGGACACTAAGGGGCATCCCACACTAAGGCGACACATAAGACATGTCGCTTGAATTCACTGGAAAAACTGATTTAAAACAGGTTTGAAACAACTTCGTTCTTTGTTTTGACGGGTTTATGCGCTACATGTTTCGGCTTCATGTCACTTGTCGTCTCAGTGTGGGATGCCCCTAACTTTCAGTAATTCAAAAGACCTCTCAACCGCTGCTGACCATAGAAACTTTACCCTTTACCTTTTTAATGCATACAAAGGCTCGCTCAACTATGAAAAATGCGGAATAAATATCGAAAACCATGTAAACATTCCTAAAAATGTCGTACCTGCTTACAATTCTTAGGGGGATGGGGGAATAATGTAAAAACTTCGCTTAGTAAAAGAAAAAAGGATAATCATTTTGAACATACCAAATTGGGTCTCTGAAGACCAGGTATCAGAAAAACTCGCACGAATCCTAGGGGTAACGAATACAATGAAGATGTTCTCAAAATGATGAAGCCAATGCCAGCTAAGAATGAAAAGAAACACATTGCAGTTACTCTCCCGAAACTTCTAGCGGACCACCTCCTTAAAAAGGCGGTCTGTCTGGAATTCAAAGAATGCCCAGTCAAATACTTCGTAACAATTCAGAGATGTCATCGATGCCTCGATTTTGATAATGTTGCCACGCAATGCGGAAATACACAGGGGGGGGGGGGGTTCCATCTGGGCAAAGGAGCACAGTTACAAGGATTGTAATTCGAAACGAAAAGAATGTGTCATGTGTATTTTAAAAACAGTGCCAACAGAAGATGGCTGAGAGCTCAGAAACCAACAGACCATTCGGTCCATTCTGGACATCGCTGGGTGTACCATACACTATTACAAATTAGATAATTAGAACTTCAGGAGGGTAAGAAGCAGCTAACAACAGGCTTGCAGGTGATAGAGGGTTTAATCTCAATTCAGAGCTATGGGGGCAAGCCACAAATGTCTAGGACCACTCAGGAAGAATATGACAGGTATCAGCGCAGTGGTGAACAAAGAAGAAATTATCATGTTTAATGCAGCCATATATAATCACAAAAATACGCAATCACAAAATGCAACACAAAACAAAGACTAGACGTTATAAAAGCCTTTCAGATCAATCTTCACAACAGCAGCCACGCCACAGAAGAATTAGGGGGATACATAGGGGCCGAGGGAATACATGTTGCTATGTTGCAAGACTTCTATCAGAATAAGAAGAAAGGAGAAATGGCAGGTATAAACCCAAAGCACTGGTTAATAACAAAAACAAAAACAAACAGATCAGCTATCACAACAAAGTTAGGAACAAACCTCATTTCGTTATCTGAACAGGAATTTGTATCTGCCATAATTATTGAAAACAATAAACACTTACAATAATCAACACATACGCTCCCCCCCCCCTCAGCTGACTTTTCAGCGGTACTAACAGAAATTGGGAATACTCTGAAGATAGCAAAGGGGGGAATCTTGCTAGTGCGGGGGGGGGGCTCAATGCACACTCACAAGTAGGACTGCGGAGTCGGTGTCGGGCCCATTTTTGAGCAAAAGATTCGGAGTCGGATCTGCTAAAATTCCCGGAGTCGGAGTCGTCCATTTTACAAGCAGATCTGCATTGTCGGAGTCGGAGTCGGCCCATTTTTGAGCGAAAGAGTCGGAGTCGGATCTGTTAAAATTCCCGGAGTCGGAGTCGTCCGTTTTTCCCACCGACTCCGCAGCCCTGCTCACAAGCATAGGGATATAACGAAATCGACGACAGGGGACATAAACTCATATACTTCATCCTCCTGAATTCACTGTTTGTTTAGAACCCACCAGGTGACCCCGCTTCTTTCTGCACAATGAGAAATGAAAGAGATTTTAAGGGGTGGCCGGACTTAACGATAGCAACACTTAAACTAGGGGACAGAATTAAAGACTGGGAAGTCAGAGATGACGAATCCCATACTAATCACAAATTCATAAAATTCAAAATTCAACATGACAATACCAGCCACCATAGAAACAGATTACAAACAAAACACGGAAAACGTGCAAAATTGACAAAAACATAAGAAAATTGGAAACAAATACATCAAAGTGTTAAAAAAATATATCGAAAATAGATCAATTAGATAACATCAGACTAGTCATCTAACACAACTAAACATCAGATAAATTAGATAACTCAGACTTCAAAATGAAATTACAACCGTAGCATTTAACTAATATAAAAAAAGATATCAACACCTCATATAACAGCCCCACTATGGTGGGCAGATGAAATTAAAACAAGAAATAGAGTTCAATACTTCAGGAGGAGATATCAAAAGCAAAAAGACGAAAAATTGAAATCAAAACAACATATAAAATACAAAAAAAAAAAAAAAAGAGCAAACCTAAAAAAATTGGTTCAATAAACAAAACTCAAAACCTGGAAAAGATTCTATGAGGATGCAACAAACACATTCGGCTCCCAATATAAACTAATCTCTGGCAAAGACTCCAAAAAACAAAGTTCTCCAAGACTTGAAAATATCTTATACCAGACAAAAAAAAAACAGTAGCAATAAAAGAAACTCTTAAAATCACTTCCTAAATAGCCTGTTTCTTACCGACCAGTCTATAGGACATAAACTAATACCAGTATCTTCTAGATTTAATGACTCACCCCCCCCCCCCCCGGAGATAACTAAACAGGAATTAAACAGAGTAATCGGAAATATAAAACAGAACAAGGCACCAGGTACGATTACATAGATTATAACGTAATTAAAAGAATACACAATGCAGTGCCACAACTTTTACTAACACTATTCAACACATGCCTCAACTTTAACTACACTGCTCAAAAAAATTAGAGGAGCAAGCAAAAAAATGAAGATAACAGTGCGAGACAGCCATGCACGGGCATAAAATTGAGAGTAACATGTGTATCAATGCGCAATACAGAGAAAAAGACCCAAAATAATTTACAAGAGACCTTTAATTCTTTGAAACGATGAGTAGAACGTGAAAAAATGGTTTAGGGTAACAATTTGGTTACATGTAAATGACAAAATAAGGTACTATTTAGGAATGATGTCAGGTATTTTATATGGCGTGTGGTCCCTTCGAATAGAAAAAACTGTCGCATACATATTTTCCATGGATTCGGTGAAATTATCGATAAGTTTTCAGGGAGGAATGTCCCACTCCTCAAGAATAGAATAGTTCACATTACGTTAATTTACGGGAGAACAATGAAAGTAGCTGTAGAACACACAAACAGAAAAAGCATTGATAAAGGTAGCGATATCTGTCCTACAGCAACAGCAAAAACCTGTTCGTGACGTCACCTTGCACAGCTCTATTGCAAGCTTCAAGTCTCAGACAATAAAAGGAGGCCACAGTCTCGCTGTATTGCGCCATCCTAGTGTTTCCCACACATGCTAGATCGGATTCAGGTCAGGAGAACATGTCGGCTATTCCATATGCTGTATTGTTTCAACTTTAAGTATGTTCTCCACAAGACAAGCTGTGTGCGGTCTGGCATTATCATACATGAAAAAAAAGAAATGGAAAAAACATTGACCCACGCTGCTCCAATATGGAGCACAACTTGAATAGGTCCAACAAGGAAGTTTTATCTAGCTGCTAAAGACACTTTGCATTGGCTATAGTCAGGGCTTACAGGACAGCCTCTACAGCGGCACTTCAAGTTCTTTCAGACCTGATTCTAATTCACCTTCAAGTGCAATACGAAGCAGCTTAAGGCAAAGTCTCAAGATACGCAAAACAATAAACATACATAACGTTATTATCTATCACACGGATTACGTCAAAAATATCAACATTTGACGCAAACACCCAGCAGAAACAGTAGAAACAAGGTTAGGAAACAATGTAAGAGACGTAGCCATATACACGGACGGTTCGAAATTGGAATCAGACGCTACGGGATCGGCTTTCGTAGCATACAAAAATGAACAAAAAATCAAGACATGGTCAATGGCACTAAGAAAGTGCAACACTGTCTTCCAAGCCGAACTACTGGCCATACTGCAAGCATCAGAACCACAGGGCAAGATTACAGCATGCGCTCGGACTGCATGTCAGCCATATACAAGCATTAAATAAACCATTTAACGTAAATGAAATAATAGATACAATACAACAAATAATAAAAAATTCAAATAATAAATTTAAAATCAGCTGCGTCAAAGCTCACGTAGACATCCAGGAAACGAGGAGGCTGATATATTGGCCAAACACGCAGCACTAAACCCGAACAATCAATCCCTTATCATATAGAAAAACCAATAACAATACTAAAGGGAATACTTCAAGAGCTAACAACTAAGCAATGGCAGTTCAAGTGGGCTACGGGGACATAGGCAGGCTGACTCACAGGTAGTTCCTAAAGTTCATATGCACAGATTAGTAAGCTGCAAACTACTTTCTCAAATCTACATTGGCCATGGCGCTTATTCCAGCATACCTACACACATTTTCATTGGTGGAAACGCCAGATTGCGAGTTCGGGCTAATAGGAACTTCCAAACATTCCCCCGCAGCCTTTCCACACATACAAGCACTCCATATGCTCCAGCTCCTTCAACAAAACATCAAAAAGCAAGCAACTTTAACACAATCAGCAAGCTCAAAACAAACACCCGCAACCAAAAGGCAAAGCAGTGATCAGATGGCTTATAGATAATATAGACCTAATTTCACCCTAACTTAAGGGTGTTCTCAAATCCAAAAGGGCAACTTTCTGACATAAGTTTTAATTTATTTTTGTTCGAAAATACATGAAACTAGCTGATGTTGTTGTTAATAAACTATGTAATGGAGCTGTTTTTTCAATTTTTTTGCACACGCAGTAGATCTTTCAGAAAATAATGTCAAAGCGGGAGTTTTGAACCGAATTCCCGCGCGAAAGAAGAAACAGATTTAAGAGCGGGCGAAAATCGTGTTTGCCACGTGATCAAATTCCTTATAACTCAATGGGTAATTGATTGATCAAAAAATGGAAAAAACAGTTCAATTCCAAATCGCCTCCATGGCCAATTTTATATCTTTCCTTTAAAAAATGAATTTGTAAATGTGTCAAAACGTTAAGGGCTTGTTGAGCCGAGCAGTTGAGAACAGCCTTAAGGCAAAACTAAACAAGCCCTTCCCTCCACCCACACACCCTTATCCCAGCAGCATTAGCAATCTAGCGCAGAGCATAGCGAAAAATTAAAAAGCAATAAATAGAACTCTCTATTACTCAACTCCCCCCCCCTTCCCCACAAAAAAAGAGGCATTGAAAGAACTTTACTTTTTTCTGCAAAACAAGAAGGGGCATTAAAAGAATTTTACTTTTTCTGCACCAAAAAACCACCGTGTGCACAAAATTTTTTTAAAAATATAAATAGCCAGCATCTTGGTGCACCATAAAAATCGATTTAATTGAGCTGTATCAGAGTGGTAGTCTTTTAGAGATGAACTGGTGGCCTACGAGCTTATTCATGAGTACAAACAAAGTGATAACAGCCATCATAACAAATTAAACTGATGAACTGATAGCCCTCGAGCTTAAAATCACTGAAAAAAGTCAACAAATAAAAATGTAAACGCTATCTTATGTGTAAACAGACATCTCTAAAAAGAATAGACGAACTAAATGCCAGCCAACAGGCTCCACCCTATAGCGCACTAAGAAAACAAGAACCCACGAGTAAACACGGTATTAGTGAAAATAATAACTACACACGAAGGAGACTACAACAACCAAGATATATGACACCAACTACCAAAATATGTGAAAATAATACACAAGTGATCACATGAAAATGTTAACTAGACCAGATTGTGACTACAGAAGAAAACACAGCAACCAAGATACATGGCAACTATCACCATAATTTGTATTTAACCATGACAAGAGAACCCGTTATCAATAAAAGTGAAAGAAAAACTTAAGTGAGAACAAACTAAGAAACGTGACCAAAAATCAAACGGCAGTGGTGAACTTTAGGCCAACATCAAAGGCTGGCAACAAGACAAATCGGCATATACGGCAGTGGTTAGCAGAGCGCCGTCCGTGCTCGTAGCCGAAAGGTCGTCTGATGAAAAACTGAATCCAACCGAAACTTGCCTGTAATTAAAAAATTCGTGTGCTTAAAGCGTTGTTTTATCTTCCTATAATGTTTAAATATACATGTTTTATTTTCTTTGGAACATTTAAAAAATAACGATGTTTCCACGTAATATGTAGTTAATACTTCTGATAAGAGCTAGTATGTTAACGCAATAACTTTGAAATTGGTGAGTATAAATCGATCGTTGAGTTAATTATTTTCTGTTAGCAAAACTGCCGTCATAAGAACACAATCTCTTAAAACTTAAAATGTAATTCATTTATCGAAAAAAAAACTGTTCGATTAAATTGAATAAGCATGCCTTCAAGTGTCTTACTTTTAAAAATGAGTTAGAAAGTTCAGTGTACTTGAGTGCTGGAAAATTATTGTTATTATTATTTTAGAACAGCCTCGGTCGTGGAATTTTCGAAGAAAGAATTTGGCGTCCGATTTACTTACCAAGTGCGTTTAGTTATGCGTTGCAAAAGCGATTTTCTGCAGTTGTGAAGAATTTGTGAATATTTTTCGACGGAATTTCGTGCCGAGGTTTGTATACAAGAGGCGAAAATAGGCCCAAAGGTGGCGCTGTGATAATGAATTTAGTTCTTTAAGGGAGTCCGGGACACAAAAATCTTCAAATTTTGCAAAATAATTTTATTTCATTAAAAATTTTTCTGTTTTTTCGTGCTTAAAATGACATTTAAATCGTGTTTCTATCTGAATTGGAACAAAAAATATCAGTTTTTTTGTTTTGGTTTGTTTTCAAAATCTAGCTTTCAAGCAATGACTGTCATGGAAACGACTTCTTGTAAAAGTGTGTTTTTCTTCATGATAGGTTTTTTCACCATCTCGTGTATTTAAATTCTTATAACTCTAGACCCGTTAAAGATAAACGGTTCAAACTTGGAACATATCTTTTTCCGTTATTTTACTTTAATTTTGATTCAGCATATTTGAAAAAAAATATTTACTTTTGAAAAAAAATTTTTTTTAAGTTGCACCACTTTTTTCAAATTTTTTCGTTGAATATTTTTAATTTTTTTTATAAATTAATATTTTTAAAAAGGCTGAATCAAAATTAAAACTTACATATTTCTGTTTATTTAAATGAAAAAAAATTGAAATTCTATGAATAATATTTCGAGTTATAACGATTTTAAATTACCCCGCTTTTTTAATAAATTTTTAACATGGGATTTTGTTTACAAATGATAAGGTTAACCATCACAAAAAAATTCAGAATTTTAACTCAATAAATAAAAATTATTTTAAAATGTGTCCCGGAACCCCTTTTAGTTTCCTTTTTCTTTCGATGATCGCCTAAAACCTCAGTTACATGTTATTAATCGGGGCTCGATTTTACCGTAAAGTACAGCATGCCTTTTCTTACAATCAAATTTCAAAGATATTAATCTAAAAAAAATTGATTTTGCGGTTCTATCCCGATTATATTTATATTAACCCCTTAGCGACCAGCGTTCCATACTCAATTAACAGTCTCGTAGTTATTTTCTCATTTTAATCGCAAAAGTTTTGCGATTAAAAAAAGTCGAAAACTGCTATTCAAAAATACTGGTAGGAAAAATCAAGGATTGGATGCCTCTATACATCACATATAAGAGAGGCTCATCGGGTAGGGGTTTAACTTACAAGAAGCACCAAATGATCTTATAAGTAGAAGGAAAAGCCGGTTCTGCCCCAGCAGGAGCCAAGAGCAGGGAGCAGGGAGCAAGGATGATTGACAGGTGGGAGGAGTCGAATGATTGACAGGTGAGGGGAGATAAGAAAGTGATAGACAGGTGGGCGGAGTCGAGATAGACTGGCGCCCGCGCGTCATGCTATAGTAGAGGGGTTAAAACAAAGAAGCGATAATGAAAAGTGTACTGTAAGAAAGGGGTTAGAACAAAGGATAATGTTAATGAATCAATTAAAGTATAATGAATTAATAAAAGTCTACTGTAAGAGAGGAATTAAACAAAGGAAAATGTTAATGAGGATGATTAATGAAGGAAAGTCTACTGTTAGAGAAAGGTAGAACAAAGGAATGATTAGAAAAGATCGCATGCAATTAAAAAAATACTTACCACGGAGCAGCGTCGAGACACGTCCTACCTGTATGACATCCACCGGGCTAATGAACGAAGAAGCGTGCAACAACCGGTTTCATCTAGATAAGGAGCTTGCTTCTGATTGGACGAGAGACGAACCTAGGGGGTAGCACCATCGATTCCGGCGACACCAGCGCCCTCTCTTGAGAGGATGATTCACTTAACCTGCGATGTCGTCATCCTATTTTAAACTGAATAAAAAAGGTTAATACATTTTATGAGTTTAACGAAAGAAGTTTTTGTCATTTGCTAATTTTCGAATCATTATTTTTTATTTAGGCCTTGCTAATAAAGCTTTAATAATTAATTCATTTTTAATTAGTCATTGCTAATAAAACTTTTTGAGAGAATCACCTGACTTGTGTTAGGAGCAGACGGTGGAGGAGGGTTCCACTCTGTCTACTTACCTGAGGGGATGAACCAGAATGTTATGTACCCTTCTCTCATTGGTTAAGAAGATCACATGACTTATGTAAAGAACAGGAGGTGGACGCCATTGTGTCTGCATTCTTGCATTCCTTCACGCCTTCTGTCAATCAACTGACGCCATCGAGACGGTACATGTTTCGAAAGGGTTACTTCTTGCAGGTGGTGGACGCCATTGTGTCTGCATTCTTGCATTCCATCACGCCTCCTGTCAATCAACTGGCGCCATCGTGACGGTGCATGCTTCGATATGTTCGCTTTCACAGGTGAAGGGTGTTACACTCTGTTTAGATATTGCTATAGGATGTCGTCATACTATTTTAAAAGTAGGTGATGAGTTGAGTTTTTTATTACTGAATGTAATGGAACTTTTATTTTTTAACTGTCTAATCAACGAAAAAAAAACTTTTTTTTTCATTATTAAATTGGAAATATTGTTTAAAACTGTAACTATCACTGTTTTTTAACCTTTTTCAGCTACCGTTCTTAATTATTCATTCAGTTTGCTTCGGACTTTCGTTGGGTGTGGACCTGCTACCGTTGTGGATGTTTGAAAATTGTGTTTAACGGAAATATGTATAAAAGACCTATTCAGGAAGATATGACTTCATCAATTAAGTATCAACGTTTGGAAAATCCTGATGAACATTCAGTTTTTCGTTTTAACGAGTCTAATTTTGCTAACAAAGACTTAACCAGTGAAAAACAAAAGATGGATTCTTCAACTCCTATGTTTATTAGTTTTGGTGAAGATACGACATCATTCCCTGATTCCTGCTATGAACCGACTTCTGCACAAGAATATTTGAATTCTTTTCTTCAAACTTTAGAACCTTCGAGAAACTCGACGTTGAAAGATTCTACTCTTCAAAACCCTATCCAAAACATTTTCACAGGTAGCGAGAATCATATGCCTGTGGATAATAATAATAAAAGTGGAAACTCGAGAAATTTGACTGTGTTTCATAAAGAACTTAGTGAAAACATCTATTTAAGTTTAAAGTTGAACAATCGACAATATTTCGTACATATTCGTGAATTTAAACATGATATGTTCACCGACGAAGAAATTGCATCTAAAAATGGTGTTTATATGGATATTCAAAGCTGGTATGAATTTCAACATAAAATAATTGCATTTAATATGAGATATAAAAGCGCATCATTTGTTGCGAATAACATGATTCTCGTGTTGAATCAAAATTCTATGATGCGTATTAAAAGTTTGAAGAATTATTTTCAAATTTACTTGAATGAACATCAACTCAGAAAATTAAAAGAAAATATCTTCAACTTGAATAATGCACTTTTGAAACATATGTATTCAAAACAAATACCCTTTCTTTTAAAACAGAAATGTAATGTGAGAAAACTCTCTGTGGAAAAGGAATTGGTTCTTCAATCAAAACTTAAAACATGTATCGAGAACAATATGTTAACAATTATTAACCGATTGTATGAATGTATGGGATGTGTTTTGCGACAAGCAAGTCAAAGTCTACACTCCTGTTTTGCATTTAATAACAGAGAAAAATTTAACCAATTGGGTGAAGCTTTGTTAATGCTTATCGATTTTGATTTTATAATTTCTACGTTTTTAAACGAAGTGGAATGTGTTAGTGAAAAGTTTTTGAATAATATTCATGTGGAAACTATATTTACTGAACTGTTTAAACATGATTAGACTATACTGCACAGAAAATGAAATAAAACTATCTTACCAAAAGAGTTGTCTTCGCATATCCTCCACAGTGTTAGTCCACAGGTGAAATAGCTGTCTTTCTTTCTTGCATCAGAACAGGTTGAAACAGTATGCTTTCATGTGATTGGATGAGAAATAGTCATGTGATCTCTGACGTTAATCCTCGATAAGAAACAGTATAAAAGAAGCACACAGTGATTATTTTCTTTAGTTATCGACCTGTTTACTTGCTCGCTTTGCTGTGTGTTTCAATTTATCTGACGTTGCCTACTTTCCTGAAAATGAATTCATCTGAAAACAACTCGGAACTTTTTTCGAATTTTTGTTCATTATTTCCAGAGTGTGGTATTTATACTCCTGCGTATTGGCATTTAGGCGAATGGGTAGCAATTGACATTCAACTGAGAAGAAAAACCTGTGAGTTGTACATTCATATTGGTAAATCTGTGGAATTAGCGAACAGTGGTGGCGAACTATTTCCTACAAAAGAAGCACTCAAGATATCCTGTTCAACTTTCTGCGAGTTTGCCGAGAAAATTAGTAAGTTTAATTTTTTTTCTAAAAAAGATACATTCATATGCAACAACGATTTAATAACCTTTTATGTGAATAGCGATTCATGTGTTCTGCAAAAACTTTCCAAATCAGAACAACCAGGATTTTGTTTAAAGTCTAAATTTTTAGTGTTAAGCAAAGCTCAATTTGAAAAACTTCAGAAAAATTGTTCTGAAATGGTAGAATATTTGATAAAAGTTTTTTTTAACAAAGTTTATACCTCTTTCTGTTTTAAAAAAGATGAAAAGGTTGAAAAAATGTTCTTTTACACATTTCACTGATGAAGAAGCTGTAGGTTATTTTTTAACCTGTTTTGATCATGAGTTGGAAAGATCAGTTCGTCGAACATTTGACTGTTCTGCCTGTGCAAAAAGACGAGTTAAAAAATCGACCCAATCATGTGGATTATACAATTTATGTCAACAATATAATTTGTATAGCGAAAGTGCATTATTGAATTTCAATGTGGACGAATTCATTCAAAACCTGTTTCAGAAATGTTCATGTCGTTATACTCCTACATTTTTTGATAGAATGACTATAGACTTTTTTAATAATCATTTGTGTAATGTTTTTGAATAACTAAAGAAACTTTGAAATTTGGGTTCAAGAAAGAAAACAATTTTCGTTTTTTAGAAAAGTTTAACAAAACCGTGCTTACCTATTATTTTTTCCAAGTTCATCTTTCCTTCGTTTTCACTCCTGTGTTGAATTGCAAATGACGCTTCCGAGTTGCGCACGCATCGAACCTGTTAGATGTTTTCAAACAGATGGCGCACCTGTTGCATGATGTCACTTCCCCTTAGATGTGATGAACCAATCAGAGTGATTTTCCTATTCCTGTCATATCCGGTTTTGCACACGGTCCTTGCAAGATAAAAATCCTCTATAAAAGAAGCATGCACAGTATTCTCGTCACTGTTTTCTTTGAGTTGCCTCGCTGTTCACTATTACCTTGCTGATCTCCTGTCTTCGCGTGCTGCCTTGCTGATCTCCTACCTTCCGTGTTGCCTTGCTGATCTCCTGTCTTCGCGTGCTGCCTTGCTGATCTCCTACTTTCCGTGTTGCCTTGCTGATCTCCTGTCTTCGTGTTGCCTTGCTAATCTCCTATCTTCCGTGTTGCCTTACTGATATCCTACCTTCCGTGTTGCCTCGTTCTTTGCTGTTGCTATCCTATTTCATCACATCTAATTTCTGTTTGAAAGCTTACTTGGAACTTTAATTTGTGAAAATGGCTATCACTGTTTTCGATGAAAATGAACTCAATGTGCACTTCATTCGTGATTTTATTGAAGAAAACTCAGCAGATCATATATTTTGTGAACTTGATGCCTTGCCCTTTTATACTCCTACGTTAAAACTTCGAGGTGAACAAATCAAGTTAAAAAGGAAGGTTTTAGCTTTCGGTGATTCTGAATTGTCTTACTCTTTTAGTGGAACCACCATTTCTGCATTAGAATGGACACCTGCGATGATAGAGTTAAGAGATCGAGTGGAAAAGCAATGTGGATGTTCGTTTAACTTTGTGCTTTTGAATCGCTATCCGAATGGAAGCAGTTACCTTCTTCACCATAAGACTAATGTGAATGCTTTGTATGATTCTTCCCCAATTGTCGAATTGTGTTTTGGAGCAAAGCGAACTCTAGAATTTAAAAAACCCCAGTGTGATGAGATTCGCATTGGTATGGATCATGATTCTCTAATCTGCATGTTTAAGCCTACAAATGAACTGTTTTTTCGTCAACTTTTACCAGAACCTGAGATACAAAAACCTACAATAACTTTAACTTTTCTAAAAATGGTTTCAAAGTCTACTGCTTTCAAGAAACAAAGACTTGATTTTTTCCCTGTTTCATCAGATAATGTGTCTTCACCAATGTCTGAAGAAATGCATACTAAAGAGGGTTCGACTGAACAAACCTCTTCCCAACAACTGATTCTAGAAAAACCTTCACGAAAACCTAGATGATCAATCTTCTTTAACTATGTATCATCAAGACTGGTTTGATAGACATTTCCAAAATTTAGAAGATTGTGATCCACTTCTTGCTGAATTTAATCTATGTCAGAGTACATTTCTTCAAATTCGATTGGAAAATCAAGATTCTCTGCGAATTCATATTAGAAATTTTAAAGAAATGAAGAATGGAGATAGATATCCAACAAAACAAGGTGTTGTAATGACTGCTCCTACATGGGACAATTTTAGTAGGAAATTACCATATTTCAGTTTTTACTCAACTGATGATTCTTTTGTATCAAATAATCAGCTTCTTATGATGTATCTCAACGAAGATTATTGTTACCTTCAACAACTGTTTAATTTAAAAAATTCAGGTTTTTACTTGAAAAATTCTGGCATTCGTCTAAGTATAGATCAAATTTTGAAACTGACTGAATTAGTTCCTCAAATTACCGAAACGATGATTGATATTCTTTTAACTCGTGTGATACCAAATGCTGTTTTCAAAAAGTTACCTGTTTGTCTAAACCATATGGATTTTGATAGTGCTAAGTCACATTTCTTATTCTGTTTAGAACAAGAACTTGGGTCTTCGGCATGTAAAATCTTTCAGTGCATCGGTTGTAAATATAGATGCAACTCACAGATTAAGCACAATTGTATGATGATAGACACTAAGGAAAAGTTTTTAATGTATAAAGATTCTGCTTTGATGAATCTAAACACATTCGAACTAGTGAAGAACATTTGTCGAAATTGTACTTGTCAATTTACAAAGACATTTTTCAAATGTTTCGATAGTCAATTCTTTGATGTATATTTTGAAAATATGTTTGAATGAAAAAACCTTGTTTTGTACATTCTACCTAAATAAACATTTTTGTTTTCTGTAAATGAATCTCTCTTTATTTTGTCTTTGAAAAATTTATTTGAAACTAAAACAATTTTTTAATTTTAAATAAAACAATTTATTTCTTAGCAGAGAAAATTTTAGTGAAATCATGTTTTGTTTTAATTAGCAGATTAGGTTATACTTTGCAAAGAAAAGAAAAAAAAAACTTTGCAAAATAACTTTAAGTGTTTTAATTAGCAGATTACGATATACTTTGAAAGAAAAACTTTGCAAAATAACTTTAAGTGTTTCAATTAACAGATTAGGTTATACTTTGAAAAAATACTTCAAGAAGTCTAACGAAAAAAATTTTAAAGTGATTTGAATATATTTGTTTAATTCATTAAACTTAGAACAAAGTCTCATTATTTGTCTTTTCAACATAAATACTATTAACAAAAAAAACTTAACACTACTTACCACAGAGCATCGTCTTTACACGTCCGTTCCCATCTGCATCCACAGAACAAATGACACATGATTCAGCATAAAACCGGTTATGACGTCACGCCCGAAGTCGACGCGAGCGCCCTCTACCCTCTCATACTTGTCTGTGATTGGTTAAGAGAATCACATGACTTGTGAAAGGAGCAGATGTTAGAGGTGGGCGCCACTCTGTCTGCATTCCTTTCATTCCCCCCCGTCCCCTGTCAATCATCTGGCGCCAGTCAGTCGCTGTATGCTTCGACATGCTCGCTTCTTGCAGATGGTGGCGCCACTCTGTCTGCATTCCTGACATTCCACCACGCCTCCTGTCAATCAACTGGCGCCAGGTTGTCTACAGGTATTGCCGTACGATGTCATCATCCTCGTTTGCGATGGGGGCAGGCAGCACAGTCGATGACGTCATACCTACAAGCTCGCTTCTGATTGGTTGATAGCGGTCACGTGATCTCTTATCAGTAACCTTCATCTACGGGTGTAGACCCCGCACACATCATTCGTGTCTTGGATTTCGTAGGTGAAGGTCGTCTGTTTCGTAGCTCCCGTTTACCGGACATTTGGCTTTAAGCTCTGCGGCATCTATCCCTACTATTTTCGGCATCCTGCTGAGTAAAATCACCGTCGAAATACTTATACGTTTCACCTAGTGCGTTTTAGGTGCTCATAGTATTTTTGATTAATTGTGATACATGTTTATCACCTCTTTTTAAAAACAGTGCCTGCCAATTAGCTAATTTGCTTTGCAACACCATTTTATTGCTAACCAATAGAAACGATTAGAAGATCTTTGAAGAAAATGTCTTTTGAAAAGGAATCCTCGTTTAAAAATGTAAGTATGTTTTCATTATCTTTTTTTATTGTTTCGTTGAATTAAGTATGTTTCTAACCAAACGATGCGAAAGATTCATACCGTTTTCTAAACATTCTTTCAATGATAAAATATTCATTTATTACCCCCTGTTTCAAATATTTTAATTGATCTAGGATCGAATAAAAAATTGTGTTTAAAACCCTATTGGAATACACAAGTATTCTTTGAAAAATTATAATTTTAAATGCTCAACACAAATTTTTGCACTAATAGAAAATATAATGTTGTACTATTTAAACCTTCACTATTTTCTGTAAGAGTTAAAACCTTTCACTATTTCTGTTTCAATCAAACCTTTGAAAAGAAAGTATTAAAATAGACTCATCGTATACGTATTGAGTTTAAAACCTATTTTGAATACACAAGTATTCTTTGAAAATTATGACTTTTAATGTTCAACACATATTTTTACACTAAAGAAAATATAAGGTTGTACTGTTAAAACCTTCACTATTTTCAGTATGGGTTAAAACCTTTCACTATTTCTGTTTCAATCAAACCTTTTAAAAGAAAGTATTAAAAAAGACTCAAAGTACGTACTGAGTTTAAATCCTATTTTAAATACACAAGTATTCTTTGAATACACAAGTATTCTTTGAAAATTATAACTTTTAATGCTAAACACATATATTTTTGCATTAATAGAAAATATAATGTTGAACTGATTAAACATGTACTATTTTCTATATAGGTTAAACCTTTGAAACTATTCTTTAAAAGAAAGTATTAAAATAGTTAGTTTAAACTGTTTCATTTATTAAAGAGTCTGTTAATAATAATGAAGCATGTTATTGTTTAAACATTCTTTTAATAATTAGATAAAATACAATTGTTAATAGATTATTTTGTTCAAATACCCCCCCCCCCCAATCTCTATTTCCCTTTTCTTTGCAATAATTTTAAACGTGGAAAGGAATTTCCACCTGTGAGAGGGAGATGGTTAACTGCATTTCACTAACAACGTTGTCTCCATCTTATCAACGCGATATTTCCCGAGTCTGCAAAACGCGATAAACATCTTCGATTTCATCAGTGAAGAAAATTTCTAAAAAGGGTGATATTGTGATAACTGTTTCACGACTCTAAGCAAGGCAGTGAAACCACTTCGTTGCAATATATATATGATGAAATAAAGGTCTAGAACAGTGACGTTATTTTACTGAATTCTTGTTGGTCGAATTTTCGACTAATCATAGAGTCACTATATGATGTCACTTCTTAAACAAACAGTATAAATAAGCAATTCTAAGGGAAAAAAACCTTACTCTGTTACATTTTTAAGTGCTGTTATTTATGGAAACTGTTACTCATCTGTGATGGATAATTTTCAAAAAGTAAGTTTTTTTAAACACTATATCTATATTTCAAGATATTACTAAATTTCAAATGTTGTTTTACCTATTTTCAAGTTATCTTTGCTATTTTTTTTCTTTTATATTAAATTAAAGTAAATATATGTTTTTTTCTTTTACAATCAATTATTTATTAGTTTATTAAAGTTGGAAAAATTAACGCATGCTATTTTTTCTTGTTATACGAAAGTAGTTAAAAAAATATATTATATGTTTTCTTTTTCGAAAATGACTAGAGATTATTTTCCGTTTACTGTTAAAGTATTTGTAAGTGTAATACAATTATTGGAAGTAGTTTACAAATTTACGTATGCTATTTTCTTGTTATATAAAAGTAGTTAAAAAATATATTGGATGTTTGCGTTTACTAAGAAATGAATAGTTATTTTCTGTATGTTATAAATTTAATAACGCGTAATTTTTTTTTTTTTTTTTTTTTTTTTTTTTTTTACACGGAAATTTTATTTTAGTATTCAAAGTTTTTCTTATACAATAATTATTGAAAGTAGTTAAAATGAATTGGATGATTTCTTTTTTACGAAAAAAATTATTTTCCGTTCACTGTTAAAGTCTTTGTAAGTGTAGTATAGAAAAAATTTTATTGCTTTTTCACTGTTAAATTAATTGTGTAGGCTAGTTAAAAAATTTTAATTGAAAATGTATTTCATGTTTTCTTTTTCGAAAAATGAATAGATGTTATTTTTGTTCACTGTTAGAGTATTTATAAGTGTAATACAATTACTGAAACTAGTTTACAAATTTACGCATGCTATTTTTCTTGTTATACGAATGTAGTTAAAATATATTGGATGTTTGCGTTTACTAAGATATCAATAGATGTTATTTTCTGTATGTTATAAATTAAATAACGCGTAAAGATTTTTTTTTTTTTTTTTTTTTTTTTTTTTTTACACGGAAATTTTATTTTAGTATTCAAAGTTTTTCTTATACAATAATTATTGAAAGTAGTTAAAATGAATTGGATGATTTCTTTTTTACGAAAAAAAATTATTTTCCGTTCACTGTTAAAGTATTTGTAAGTGTAGTATAGAAAAAAATGTTATTGCTTTTTCACTGTTAAATTAATTGTGTAGGCTAGTTAAAAAATTTTAATTGAAAATGTATTTCATGTTTTCTTTTTCGAAAAAATGAATAGATGTTATTTTCCGTTTACTGTTAAAGTATTTGTAAGTGTAATACAATTATTGAAAGTAGTTTGCAAATTTACGTATGCTATTTTTCTTGTTATACGAATGTAGTTAAAAAATATATTGGAAGTTTGCGTTTACTAAGAAATGAATAGATGTTATTTTCTGTATGTTATAAATTTAATAACGCGTAAAGATTTTTTTTTTTTTTTTTTTTTTTTTTTTTTTTTTTTTTTACACGGAAATTTTATTTTAGTATTCAAAGTTTTTCTTATACAATAATTATTTATTAATGTAATGATGTTAACAAATTTACGTATGCTATTTTTTCTTGTTATACGAAAGTAGTTAAAATATAACGAATGTTTTTTTTTTTGTTTTCGAAGAAATGTTATTTTTTTCTTTTCGTTACTAAACTAATTTATAAGTGTAGTCTAAAAAAATGTTATTAATTTTTTTTTACTAAGAAATGAATAGATGTTATTTTTCTTTTCGTTACTAAACTAATTTGTAAGTGTAGTCTAAAAAAAAAAATGTTACTAATTTTTTTTTTTTTTTTACTAAGAAATGAATAGATGTTATTTTTTTCTTTTCATTACTAAACTAATTTGTAAGTGTAGTCTAAAAAAATGTTATTAATTTTTTTCTTTTCTATACTAAACTAATTTGTAAGTGTAGTTAAAAAATGTTATTAATTTTTTTCTTTTCTATACTAAACTAATTTGTAAGTGTAGTCTAAAAAAATGTTATTAATTTTTTTCTTTTCTATACTAAACTAATTTGTAAGTGTAGTCTAAAAAATGTTATTTCTTTTTTTCACTGTTAAATGAATTATAGACTATTCAAAAATTTTGAATGCATGTTATTGAAAACATATAGTTTGTGAGATTTTTCTAAAAAGATTAAACACTTATTAAAAGTATTCGATTACATGTTTAACAGTTTTTAAAACAATACACTAAGAATTATCCTATGTTTGATTGCAAATATTTTTTCTTTTTTAGTTTGTGGAAGATCTCGGTTTAACAACGAATGTATGGGAGCGCATGACTGCAATTGATGAATTAACAGATCCAGAACCTTCTCAGCAAAGTTCTTCTAGGATGCAAGATCCTAGCAGCGAAGTTGATTCTTCATCAGTAAAGGTAAACTTTGAAACATTCTTTATTATTTTGGGGGATTGTTTGATTTTAACATAAGAACTAATGTTAGTTAAACTTTTCAAAAAATGATACATTATTCGAAATTAGGTTGTGAAGTATAATACTAGTTTGGGTGCAAAGTGTATAATTTAAAAAAAAAAAAATCTTTTTTTCTCGTTAAAGTAAATTTGTGATGCGTTTAGTAAAACTTTTAATGTAGACAGACATAGTTTTCTAAGTTCTCTTTTTTTTCGTGAAAGTCTATTACAAGTTGCGTGTTTTTGAAACAGAATTTTTCTGTTTTTAGGATTCTTTATCATGCGAAACCTGCGGTAAAAGCTTTACTGTGAAAAGAAATTTGACTCGACATCAGAAGATTTGTGGAAACACAGATTCAAAAACCTTTTCTTGCACCTATTGCCCAAAAACCTTTTCAAGGAAAGAACATTTAGATAATCATTTGAAAACACACGAGAAGAATCCTGACGAAAATTTATCTACTCCTACTAGTTTAAGCTGCTCTGTTTGCTCTAAAACCTTTTCGAAGCAAGCAAATTTGAAGAGGCATATGATTTCGCATAACGAAGAAAAGAAATCTTTTAAGTGTCCCTTATGCGCTATCGAGTTCACAAGAGCAGATAATCTAACAGTACATTTGAGAGGTCATGAAAGTTTAAATTACCCCTGTACCACCTGTCACGTGAAATTTAATTCAAAATTTAATTTGAATCAACACATGCAATCCCAACACATCAGCCTATCCCACGAAAATAGAAAAAGGAAAGTTAGTACGAAAAATTCATCTTCCAAAAAGCAAAAGACCTATACCGAAGCTTTGAATGTCTTTTCTTCAACATTTTTAACACCTGATGAAGATGAGAAATTTGACGTGGACGTTTTGGTGGAAAAACGTGGAGCAGACCTTCGTCAAATCATTGAAGAAAAACTGGATACACATCGAAGCGTCAAATGGCATATCCTAGCAAAATGTCTGTTCGAAAGGAAGACTCCAGAAGACGAACTTCAAGCTATTTCCACCTACTTTAGAAGTTCGAATTATACTGAATTAACTATTGATACAATAAATGAGCATATTTATGAAGCATTTGAGAAAATTAAAAAATTAATAGATGAATTTATAAATTTGGGATCAGGTTGGATTTTCCAACGGATCCAACATATAGAAATTAAAATAGCAGATTATCATCCTCTAGCACCCAGCAGCCATATTAAATCCCCAGAATTTATACAAAAGAAACGTGCCGTTCTCAATATAGTAAATTACAACGATTCTAAATGTTTGGTGTGGTGTTTGATCGCACATCAATTAAAGTTAAATAGATCTCAACATCCTGAACGTCTAGCCCATTACACACCTCTTGAACATACCGTCAAAATGGCAAAGATACCCTACCCAGTCCCTGTGAAAAGCATTCCGATAGTTGAAAATTTGAACAATTTGAGAATCAACGTATTTGCATTGGATGACCAAGAAGTGTATCCTTTATATGTATCACCCAAAGAAGATCCTGATGTCATTAACCTATTAGTCTTAGAAAAGGATGAGCAGTTTCACTACACGCTGATTAGAAGCTTTTCAAGATTATTAGGTGATGTCACAAAACGTGGTCATGCAACTTATTACTGTTACCGATGTTTACACCGATTTTGTAGACAAGATTTACTAATATCTCACACCGAATTTTGCAAGCAGCATACTGCTCAAAGGATCAACTTACCAGAAGATGGCAAACATATTCTATCTTTTACGGGGACTCATCTGCAACATCCAATCCCCTACAATGTGTATGCAGACTTTGAAAGTATTTTAAAACCTTTAACTCCAGCTTCTCAAACTTCACATTGTGAAAAAATTTCAAAACATGAAGCATGTAGTTTTGCTTTTGTTATTATTGATGCTGACGGAAAACCTTTCAAGGACAGATTCACATTGTATCGAGGAGAAAATGCTGCAGAAGAGTTTCTGAAGAAGCTAATAACAGAGACAGAAGACATTCGAGAAGAACTGAAGAGTGTAAAGCCAATGAAACTTTCCCCACAACAAGAAATAGATTTTCAAACAGCTACCACTGCCATATTTGCAAAAGGGAACTCTTCAAGAAAAGAACGAGAGACCATGATCATGTGACAGGTGTGTACAGAGGGGCTGCTCACAAAGGATGTAATTTAAACTATAAGCAAACTCGAAACATTCCTGTCGTCTTCCACAATTTACGACACTATGATGCCCATCACATTATGATGACTATTGGAAAATTTAAAGAATATTCGATAGAAGTGATTGCATCCACATTAGAAACCTATATAGGCTTTCGTATGGTGAAAGAGAACTGTCCCATCCATCTAAATTTTATTGACAGTTTGCAACATCTTTCAGCATCACTGGAAAAATTAGCAAGCAACCTGCATAATGATCAATTTAAAATCTTGAATCATTATTTTAAAAATCAGGATATATCCCTGCTCACACGAAAAGGGGTATATCCTTATGATTACGTAACCGATGTCAATAAATTTAATGAAACTGTTCTCCCACCTGCCTCTGCATTCATCAACACATTAACGGATGAACCTATTAGCGAAAGCGATTACCAACATGCACAAAACGTCTGGAAATCCTTCAATCTCCAAACTTTAGGAGATTATCATGACCTATATTTGAAGACGGATGTCTTATTGCTCGCAGACGCCTTTGAAAGCTATCGCAAACTGTGTCAGCAGTTCTATGATATCGACAGCGCCCATATGTATACGTTACCAAATCTGGCATGGCAAGCTTGCCTGAAGAGATCGAACATCCACTTGGAACTATTAACGGATATCGACATGCTATTGATGTTTGAAAATGGGATTCGGGGAGGTATCAGCATGATTAGTCAACGCTATGCCAAAGCAAACATCCCCAACACGCCTGCACATAATCCAGATCAAGCTCCCAGTTACATTATGTACTGGGATGCCAATAACTTGTATGGGTGGGCTATGTCTGAGTACCTCCCCCATGGTTCCTTTCAATGGGAAGACCCGAAACAGTTTTCAGCAAGTAGCATATTAGAGTTGGCAGACGATTCCTCTACAGGATATATTTTCGAGGTGGATCTGGAATATCCTAAAGAACTCCATGCCTTGCACAACGAGTATCCTCTCGCACCAGAAAGAATCACTGTCGAAGAAGATATGTTGTCACCCTTCGCGAAGAAGATGTTAGGTAATAAAAAATTCAAGGGCACGCCAAAAGTAATCCCGAACCTTCAAGATAAGAAAAATTATATCGTTCACTATAGAACATTGAAGTTTTACATCCAATCAGGAATGAAACTAACAGAAATTCATCGTGTAATTCAATTTCAGCAAAGTCCGTGGTTAAGGCAGTATATCGCTTTTAACACCGATAAACAAAAACTGGCGAAATCTGCTTTTGAAAAAGATTTCTTTAAACTCCTGAACAATGCTGTATATGGAAAAACGTTAGAAAACCTTCGAAAGCGTCGAAATGTGGAATTGTGCAATACCGAGAAAAGGGCGAAAAAATTAGTCGCTTCACCTGCGTTTAAAACCTTCAAAATCTTCTCTGAAGATCTTGTTGCGGTGGAGCGCACTAAATTATCGTTATTAATTAATCGTCCTATGTATGTTGGTTTCTGCATTTTGGAGCTTTCGAAGCTTCTAATGTATCAATTCCATTATGGTTTTGTGAAGGAAACATATAAGCATAATGCCAATTTGCTTTTCACCGATACGGATTCCCTATGTTATGAGATCTATACGAAGGATATTATTGCGGATATGGAGAAGAAAAAGGATTTATTCGATTTTTCTGATTATCCGCAGTCGCATCCTTTGTTTTCGACTGATAACAAAAAAGTATTAGGGAAATTCACAGATGAACTTAGCGGTGAATTAGCGTTGGAGTTTGTCGGGTTAAAGGCGAAAATGTACTCCCTGAAATCCGAAACAGAAGAAAAAAACGAGCGAAGGGTGTCACAACACATATCGTCCGAAAAAAAATGAAACATGAAGATTATGTAAAGTGTCTTCAAGAACTCAAGACCAACACAGTCACACAAGTTCGAATTGGGCAAGAGAACCACCAGTTGTATACAATGCAACAAAACAAGGTTGGTTTGAGCCCATTCGATGATAAACGATATATCCTGGAAGACGGAATCACAAGTCTCGCATATGGGCACTGCGATATCGTCAACATGTAAATAGTTTCTCATCTTATGGACAATGTGCGTGATTTTTTCCATTGCCTAAGAAAATTTGTATATATTTTTTCAACTTTTGGACAATGTGCACCGTTTCCATTGCAAAAGAAAATTTTTGTATATATTTTTTTATCAAGTTTATTGTGTACAGTGAAGATTTACTTTATGATTCAACTTTTGGACAATGTGTACCGTTTCCATTGCAAAAAAAATTTTTGCATATATTTTATCAAATTTATTGTATACAGTGAAGAATTTTGTATATATTTTATCAAGTTTTATTGTACAGAGAAGATATATTTTATTATTCAACTTATGGACAATGTGCATGATTTCCATTGCCTAAGAAAATGTGTATATATTTATTTTGTTTCATCGAGAATTTGTAAATAGGTTAGAGCGCGGTGGGACACAAAGGAGACTTACGTCCGCGACGTGTGTCCTGGGAAACAATATGTAAGCTTAGTTCACTTAAAATGAACAACTCATTGTGAACTAAGTTTATATTTTGGCTAAAAGTCTCCAATGATAATGATTAAACAAAAAAATCGTTATCATTTCCCTCATTCGGCTTTTAAAAACATGTTTCGGAAATTAGCAAATGACAAAAACTTCTTTCGTTAAACTCATAAAATGTATTAACCTTTTTTATTCAGTTTAAAATAGGATGACGACATCGCAGGTAAGTTAATCATCCTCTCAAGAGAGGGAGTTGGTGTCGCCGGAATCGATGGTGCTGCCCCCTAGGTTCGTCTCTCGTCCAATCAGAAGCAAGCTCCTTATCTAGATGAAACCGGTTGTTGCACGCTTCTTCGTTCATTAGCCCGGTGGATGTCATACAGGTAGGACGTGTCTCGACGCTGCTCCGTGGTAAGTATTTTTTTAATTGCATGCGATCTTTTCTAATCATTCCTAATCATTCCTTTGTTCTACCTTTCTCTAACAGTAGACTTTCCTTCATTAATCATCCTCATTAACATTTTCCTTTGTTTAATTCCTCTCTTACAGTAGACTTTTATTAATTCATTATACTTTAATTGATTCATTAACATTATCCTTTGTTCTAACCCCTTTCTTACAGTACACTTTTCATTATCGCTTCTTTGTTTTAACCCCTCTACTATAGCATGACGCGCGGGCGCCAGTCTGTCTCGACTCCGCCCACCTGTCTATCACTTTCTTATCTCCCCTCACCTGTCAATCATTCGACTCCTCCCACCTGTCAATCATCCTTGCTCCCTGCTCTTGGCTCCTGCTGGGGCAGAACCGGCTTTTTCCTTCTACTCTTATATTATATTATAATACCAGCAAAAATTGTCTGTGTATGTGTGTGTGCGTATGTAAATTTTATCTTAAAAACGGCTCAAACGATTTTGACTAAATTTTGTATTTTACCATTTTCGGACATGAGAAAACCATTGGGCTAGGTCATGTGTTCGAGAAAATTCGATTAGTGGGTCATTTTGGGTCATAATGTGTCAGGGTCAAGCTAATTATATCTAAAAAAACGGCTCAATCGATTTTGACTAAATTTTATATCCAACCGTTTTTGGTTTCGAGAAAACTATTGGGTTAGAAATTTCAATTATTGGGTCATTTTTGGGTCACTTCGGGTCAAGCTAATTTTATCTAAAAAACGGCTCTAACGATTTTGACAAAATTTTGTAATCTACTGTTCTGGATTACGAGAAGACCAATGGGCTAAGTCGCATGTTAGAGAAAATTCAAGTAGTGGGTCATTTTTGGGTCATTGTGGTCAAGCTAGTTTATCTAGAAAACAGCTCTAACGATTTTGACGAAATTTTGCTTTCTATCGTTTTCGGGCACGAGAATACCATTGAGCTAGGTAGCATGTTCAAGAAAATTCAATTAGTGGGTCATAATGGATCAGGGTCAAGCTAATTATATCTAAAAAACGGCTCAAGACATTGACACAATTTTGTAACATACCGTTTCTGGGCATGAGATGACCATTGGGTTAAGTCACATGTTCGAGAAAATTCGATTAGTGGGTCATTTTGGGTCACAATGGGTCAGGATCAAGCTAATTTAATCTAAAAAAATGCTCAAAACATTTTGACCAAATTTTGTAATATACCGTTTCTGGACATGAGATGACCATTGGGTTGAGTCCCATGTTCGGGAAAATTTGATTAGTGGGTCATTTTTGGATCACCGTGGGTCAAGCTAATTGTATCTAAAAAACGAATCAAACGATTTTGACAAAATTTTGTATTATACCGTTTCTGGGCATGAAAAGAGAATTGGATTAAGTCACATGTTCGAGAAAATTCGATTAGTGGGTCATTTTGGGTCACAATGGGTCAGGGTCAAGCTAATTGTATCTAAAAAACGGCTTAAACGTTTTTGACTAAATTTTGTATTCTATCGTTTTCGGGGTCGAGAAGACCATTGGGCTAGGTCGCATGTTCAAGAAAATTCAATAAGTGGGTCATTTTGGGTCACAATGGGTAGAGTCAAGCTAATTGTATTTAAAAAGTTCAAAACATTTTGACAAAATTTTGCATAATACCGTTTCCGGGCATGATAAGACCATTGGGCAGGGTCGCATGTTCAAGAAAATTCAATCAGTGGGTCCTAACGGATCAAGATCAAGCTAACTGTATCTAAACGGCTCAAACGATTTTGACAAAACTTTGTATTGCACCGTTTCTGGGCAAGATAAAACTTTTAGGCTGGGTCGCATGCTCAAGAAATTTCTATTAGTGGGTCATTTTGATGATACTGGGTCGGGATCAAGCTAACTGTATCTCAAAAAGGTTCAAACGATTTTGACAAAATTTTTTATTATACCGTTTCACAGCACGAAAAGACCATTGGAATAGGTCTCATGTTCGATAAATTTCGCTTAGTGGGTCATTTTTGAATCAACGTGGGTTAAGCTTACTTTATCTAGAAAACGACTAACGATTTTCACTAAATTTTGTATCCATCGTTTTCAGGTTCGAGAAGAGCATTTTGTTAGGTCGCATGTTCGAAAAAATTCGATTAGTGGGTCATTTTGGGTCACTATGGCTCAGGGTCAAGCAAATGGCATCTAAAACAGCAAGAATGATTCAGTGGGAATAATATATCGAGATAAACACAAAGCTAATTTTGACCGAGCTTAGCTCGGTCATTCCTGCTAATTATTAATTTAATCTTAACCGTTTGTATTACCGCGTTGCATATCTGCAACATACCGAAAAGTCAATGTTACTTATACAGTCGGCTTTAAAAGACGATTTTATTTGTTGCTGCTATCTTCAAACACAGCAGTTTAATGTAAATTGTGCATAGAATTAACAGACACTGATACCGAGTTAATTTTCCACGCCAAGGTTTTATCATTTGAGCAGTTTCGCATCGTTATTGCTAAAATAAACTTCGTACTTTTTTTTATTTATTATTATTAAAAAGGCTGAAGACTTCAAAAAAATATTTTTTTTTACAAAGCTAAGTTCGTATGCCTTACAATTTTGTATTAGAAAATAGACAATATTTATGAGCAGTGTGTTATTTTCTGTTTATTGCAGATGTGAAAAAAGTGCCTTTTGGTCAAGAATTTTCCCATTTTTATGTTCTAAAATTTTTTTAAATTATTTTTTACATGTTTAAAACGATGTATTCTAACATCTCAGTAAATATTTTTCAAATCGGAGTTATTAAGTCAAAAGGATTAACAGGAATTATATCTACGGGCATTTGCAAGGTTCCCAGCAAAACATGACTGGCAAATTCCCTGACCAAATCTGGGGACGATCGTTTGATGAATTTCATGAATCTTTTTCCCCCGAGACTATTTAATGAATTTTGCGGCATTTATTTTTTTCTCAATGACTTTTTAGAAAATATTTATAAAATCCCTGACTTTTCCTGTATATTTTGAAATTTCCATGACTACTTTGAAATTCCCCGACTTTCCATGAGGCTGGGAATCCTGCATTTGTGACCCCCCCCCCTTTTTTTTGGTTGCTGAACATACAACTTTTTGTAGTTCGTCGTCTAGTGGTAACTGGTAACGGCTGAAATATGTACACATTGTCCGAAATCAACACACAAACCTCAGAACAGTATTTTCCGTTAGAGAAATCCTCTAAGCATAGAATTAAAACTCCAACAGAAATTCTTCCGCAATGAAATGCTTGCTAATGCATCTCCCCGATTCCCTTACTATAGTAAAATAGCCAGAATTTCTATCTTTGAGAAGGTTTGAATCATTGCTGATGAATAATTTTGTCGTTCATAAATATTGCATTTCTTTCTCTGATTTTATAAATGTGATTTGCAATAACCAGTATTATAGCAGAGGGTATACGATATAAGCAGGGGTATACTACGCATGAATGTCATGCCTACAGTATACGCTATAGCTTTATTTGAGAAACAGAGGGTATAGGGGGCTTTTTAAAAAATTCCAGAAGGTATAAAGCGTATACGCTCCGCTACACCTCTTGTAATAACCAATGTAAACTAAAACACATAGCCAAATAGACAGTGAGCTTGAACACGTTTCAATGCTTCATAAATGATCACTTTTATAGGGAAATTGAAAAAAAAATTAGAGAGGGAGCACTAAAGTAGTGTTGACTCTAGAAAAAAAGGGCCGCCGGGCGGGAATTTTTCAAAAAGGGAACACTATTCTAAAAAAAGGGAACATTATTCTAAAAAAGGGTACATTTTTTCAAAAAGGGAACACTATTCTAAAAAAAGGGCCTATTTTTTTTCAAAAAGGGCACACTTGTACCTTGTTCACTAAAAATATTTTGAACAGTCTGTTTAGAGTCCCTAGAATTTGCGATTTTTTCGAGGGATCAACTGAATTGCCACGAGGCACATAGAAAATGTTAAAAAGGGCAGCCTGGCGCATCGAAAGGGTTTAAAAGAGCCGCCGGGCGCAAAAAAGAAATAAAAAGGGCCGCCGGGAGCTGCGCCCTGCTAAAGCGGCTTAGAGTCAACACTATAAAGTGAGGGTACTGCTAATAATAATAATAATCATTTTACACTGAAAGGGTTACTTTTTATGAAGCCTTGAGACAATTTGACGCTTTTTTTCTTTAGCTCTTTTCCACTTTCTTATTTGCATTTTAATTATCGTAACCCAAGAGTTTTTCTACTGTTCTTATTCATTCTTCGTATGTCCGAGAAGAATTGTCACCTCTAAATAAACCAGCCCTTTCATTAGGTCAGTGCCCCTATAAGGGTTGAATCATGACAATATACGCTCTCAAAGAAGAAAAAAAAAAAAAAAATCCCATTCTCAACCATATGTAACCATCCAAATAAAAGAAGTCAACTTTATTAATCTCTATATTATTTTAACTATATTTTATATATTTATATAATTATATTGATAATATATCATAATTTAATATGATATTAATTTATTAATTATGAAATTTATCCACGCTCGCAAAAAGCTAATTTTTATTTTATGTTAGCAATGTTTTTCATTATACATCATGTTGCGTGACATTGTTTACTATGTTATTGTTTTTAAATTATGTGGAAATATTTTCTATTGTGAATGATTTTGAAAATGTCGCCGTTTGTGAGATGAAACGATCTTCGATCTTAATAAAGATATTTTATCACTTTTTATAGCATTATTTAGCTTAATCTGTTTATGATTATTATACATGTTGCTATACACGTTGTTATTTATTAATCTTATTTTTTAAGATAACACATTTCCTTGTTTTGTTACTATAGATTCAAATCTTTTTCATTGGTATATCCTATTTTGTTTCCATAATCTAACTTCCAACTATATATTGATCAAAGATATTCTCAAATTATTATTATTATTATTTGGAGGATGCATTTAAGGTTTTAATTTGAATAACTAATAATCTTGAAATTATTGCATCATAGAAACTTCTCTTTTCAAGTAGTGCAGAATTAATCTTTTATTGCATTTTTTTTTTCTAGTTTTTATGAATAAAATAAACAATAAAAAAGATACCATCTGAATGGTTTAAAAAAATGTAAAGCATGTTTAAAAATTTTATTTCAAATTTTCAATTAAAATTTTATTGTTTATTTCAACAATAACACAAAATACACTATTTGAAGCAGATCAACAGGTATAATACAGAACCTATAATTACCTGATATTTTACTTTGCAATTGCAATAAAGGATTAAACTGAGGTGATGAAGCTATGCAGGATTTAATTATTTAAAAGAGTGCCTTTATATGAAAGACACCAGATATGTATATTCAATCAATGATACTTTGCACTTATCCATGGTCTCTCATAAAAAATATTTAATAATCTATTTTAAATCTACTAATTGTAGTTTTTATTTATCTAAAGAGTAGCTAGAGCATTAATTTATGCTTTGGTAGTGCAAAATTTTAAGAGTTATATTTTTGTTTTGTCATAACATGTAACAAAATAAACTTTCGAACTCTTTAACATAGCAGATAAATATCGATAAAGCGAAAATCAGACTTATAAACGAAAAAAAAAAGTACTGTTTGTTGGTGTAACTAAGGCATATCACATACTGAACAGACAAGCAACAAAAAAAGCGTAATTCAAGAGACATTTCAACCTGATAACAAAGAAGAAACTGGTTTGAACGCTACAATTTGTCTTCTGTCTCACGCTTTTGTCTGCTTGTCTGTTTAGTATGTGATCTGCCTAAAGCTTCATTTACTAATCTAGCCAAGGGTCAATGGAGGATTTTTTTCTTGGGCTCCATTTTGTAAAAAGTAAAAAATATTTTTTGCGATTTTTTTTTTTTTCGTGAATTTAATATTTTTGTGAAAAATACAGTTTATAACAAAAGATGAAATCCAGTTACTCAAATTTGAACAAAGTATGAATTATCCTCCTGCTAAAGTTTTGCTTTATGGTAGTTTACAAAATGCTCATTTTAAAATCTAACAAAATAAAAATATTTAATGAAAAGTTTCTTTTTATGAAATGGAATTTTATGAAGGGGTCTGTTTCATTAATTGGATTTTTGTGAAGAGGTCTGTTACATTAAATGGATTTTTTGTGAAGAGATCTGTTACATTAAATGGATTTTTTGTGAAAGGGTCCGAAACAGACCCAAATTTTGCCTGGATCGACACCTGCTAGTGAACATACAAAACAAGATTTTAATAATTTAAACAAAAATTGTCTTGGGTGCAAATAAAAATTAATTGACCCATAAAGGAACATAATATGGAACTTAAATTGTATCTGTTTTGATGTATTTAGGACTAAAGAAACAGTAAGGCACATAAAGAAAGCATTGAAGTATTTATTACAAAATAGCACAACACACAGCATCTCGATCTTACATTTTTTCAAATTTCTTATACAATATTTGCCCTACTTATGAAACAGTTGCATAATGTGTGTGTGGTTGTGATTTGATGATGATGATGGTACAGCAAACAACAGTCATCTAAGAGGAAACAAGTATTATCAAAATGTGGAAAGTGAAATTGCATCTTTTGTTCCCTTGCACAAAGTATCAACATTGTTCTTATTAAAAGCTTAAAGAAATAGCATCTATTTATAACAGTCTTTACAAGGAGAAGTTCTTCAGATCTTTGGAAATAATAACAGGCTGGCTCACAACTAACATTCTTTTACTTTAGTTCCAGTGAGAAGAAGACTCAAAAGCAGACATTTTTCTTTCACCATTTTAAACAATTTTCACCATTAAAAAAACAGGGTAGAAATACAAAAGATTGTTTTAATTTTGTATGAATGTAAATGTGCTACTAAACCAAATTTAAAAGCAAAGCTTACTGAAATGGATTCATATATGCAATTGATACAAAATAATCATGATGTTATGTACTATTTTATTGTATGCAACACTAAGAAATTAAATTAATAAAATGATTTAAATATTAATTTAAAAAATTTCAGTTTTCATTGGTTTTTAAAAACTGGCAGAGGAAGAAAAGGGAAATTTTTTCAGCAAAAGAATAGCAATAAAAATATTAGCATTGAAAAGAATTATGATCTTGAAGAAATCCAGTTAAAGAATTAACCCTTTCCGGCGCAGATAAATTCTATTCGCAAAATGAGAAAATATTGACTGACTCCGGAAATTGCAAACGATTTCTTTTAGAAAATAAAAACTCCTTAAATTAAGCTTTCACTGTAAAATCAAAATTTTGTTAAATATTCTTGGTGCCATTTGCAAGGTTGGAATTAAAATTAGGTGTGTCCAGACTGGACACACTGCGTCGGAAAGGGTTAAGCATTTTATAGCTATCTTACTAATATTTCACAAAATTAAACAGAATATTAATTCATAAATGTGTGAATCTATTCTCAATTTAGACATCTTTAAAAATTTATCATAGATTTTCATTGGACTAATTTGATTAAATACTATCAGAACAGAGTCACAGATCTACTGAAGGCAAGGCCAAACCTAGGGGGGGGGGAATCAGTGGGGCATATGTCTAGATACTAAAGGTTTAATTTGTCATTCAATACAACAACAAAATGAAATTTGGTAAAAAAAAATCATTTATTTGGACAATACAAAGTAAAAATGTATTTTTTAATGGTTGTTTTGAAGATAACTGGTTATTCCATAAGGGGGGTACCTAGGGGTGCCAAAATAATACTTTATTAACAAATTCCATCATTTAAGATCAATGCACTGTCCCAATTAAGTTCAAAACTGGTTCAGCATTCTGGACGTTACCATAAGGACAAGTTCTGCATGTTTCTTGTTTTTGTCTGTCCCTGTAAACAAACTATAACAGTTACATACTTGACTAATGAACTCATTCAAGAAACTAGGAGTTCAATTTACTGCCCCAATTAGGTTAGAATTGGTTCAGTGTTTCGGATGTTACCATGTTGGCAAGTTTGTATTCTATATACACAGACACACATATATATAAACAAAGTGATTGCAACAAGACAATTTTTAAAGAAATCAACCTAAACAACTTAAGATTAATATACTTTCTAACAATTAATTCATATTTAAAATAAAAAATAAAAGCAATGGATTGAAAACTTCTGTTTATAAATTTTGGAAATGAGAGGGGGGAAAGGAACCTAAATTCATGTTTGCCCCAATGGGGGGGGGGGGGGGGAAATCCTAGTTTTGGCCTTGAAAAGAAGTAAAAAACAAAGTATTTTTAAATAACTCTCGCATTTTAAAACTTTAATTTTAAAACAGATTATTATTTTCTTTTACAGATAATTTTGTACCTTTAAATCAAGTTCAATGCATCTATTTATTTATTTTGCTTGAATAGCAAATAACCCTAAAGTTATAGAAATTTTCAATAAAAATGTCTAATTGTACTTCTTAAGACATGTAAAAACCAGAATTCGATAAATCAATCTAAGACTAATCCAAACTGGACCCCTGAGATTTTGGACAAAATTCAACAATTCTTTCCCTCTTCTTCCTCAAATATATAAGTTGTCCAGAGCAACTATGCTTTAATTCAATGTCATTTTTATTAATAAATAAAAGATAAGAAGCTAATATTTTATTGTTACTTTACTCATAACCAAAAAATCAGTAAAGCTAAGCTTTTATACAAATTAAAAATCAAAATATTTTTTTTTTATGAATTTATATGATTTTAGGTAAAATAGACTCTGAATTGCTCTAAAATGATTTTCAATATCATTTTACCTGATCATATATTTTGAATTAAAGATACATTGGAATATGTCAGGTAAAATGAGAAAGATAGTTTTATTTTTAATTTTTCTGTATTTGTTTGTAAAAGTAAAAAAAAAAAAAAATTAAAGCAATAAAATCAGAAAATATAATTCTTGTAATCAAGCAATTATCTGTATAACATCACTAATTCTGCAATTGATTCGAAATCTATTAAACTTCAAAATAATGTAGTTAAAAAATATTTTCCTGGGAAATAGAAATAAAGTATCTAGATTAAAGTGGATTGTTATCTAGGTTAAAATAAAATATAAAATTTCAATATTATTGATTTGTTATAAACACCAGGACATGTTTAAAAGGATTCAAAGATTACAATAATTTAAAACATGTAAGGGAAAAAATGCCAGAACCATATCTAGCAGGAATGATTTTCATTTTCTTGAAAAAGAATTCTTGCAAAAACTTTTGCAGGAAATAATAACAACAGTTAATTGATAAAATTACAAAAGAAAACCTTTTTTGAAATGAGGAAAAAATTGCACTTTACTAGTAATAAAGTGTGTTTAAAAAAAAAAAAAAATACCATTTCTGCTTAACAACAAATTGAGAAAAAAGTAGAAATCTTTAAAAGTTTAAGTTTTTGGTTTCAATATAATTTTCAAATCATTGAATTTTGCACAATCATTCACTACTTATAACTTCAAAATCAAAAATCATAACAGTCATCTTAAGTTTTATAAAAACCTCGCATATTAAAAATAAATAAATAAAATAACACATTAAAAACACAAAATGTACAATATATTGCTATATTTAGAACGTCTGTTACATAAACTTAATAAAACCACAAAATTAATATATTTGATGAGCTTGGACATCACATTTATTTTATTTCATTTATAAATTTACCAAATAGTTCAAAAACAATATCTTATACTGCATGGGTTTATAAAATTCAAAAATAATTTGATTTTGTCATTCATTACTTACTGACATTGCTAATATATTTTCATGTTGTAAAGTGATATTATTCTGAATATAAAACTTTGAATACTAGTTTAAAACATGTTTTTAAAAGAGTTTTTATTTCTCATTCATACAATTAAGAAATGTATATATTATTTATATGTTACTTTCTTCATTCAGTATTTTTATTCAATGTGTCACTAATGGTACATTTTTATATATACATTTAGATAATTATTCTATATATTTACACATATATAATTTAAATCGAGTAAAATTTATATTTCTAACAATATTACTTTTAGCATCCCAATTTTGGTTCTGGCTTAAATGTAAGGAATAACTTGACTATAAAGATAATTTATAGCTTAGAATTAAACTGCTTTTTGAACAAAAATAATTCAGTAAAGTGATTCAAGGTCATCGTTCAATTTAAAAATAAAACTTACATGTTAACTGCAAAAGCAAAGGAGATCTTCTGCAGGTTAAAACAAGTTAGTGATGCAATCTTATCAGAATTTCAATATAAAATTTGTCCTTATTAACTTTAAAAATTTACACTTTCTAAAACTGTCATAAAAATAATATGCCTTTATTTACTGGAATTTTATCTGCACACAACAAAAAGCTGGTATTTGGAAAAATCTTTCAACATCTTTAAAATCTAGATTTTTTATAAAAATTTAGCAATTCTCATGAATATGTTCTTATTTTCACTTGTAACAAATAGAAACAAACCTGAGTTTTACTACAACCAATATATCACACTTATTATGAATAACTAGCAACCATCGTTTAAAAAAAATAAATTACCTCAATTTCAGAAGAATAGTGTGTCATCATATTGTAAAATTAACATTAATAAAAGGAGTTACAGCAGAAGGAAGCAACAAACTAATTACTTTAAAGCAAAAAAATTTTTATTGTGATTTGTGGCATTTAATAAACAATTTTAATAGATTATATTAAAATATTTCACTTCACATATAGGAAACTAGGGCTTTAGAATATCCATAAAAGTTCAAATGTCATGTACTAGGAAAATTCAACAATAACAACAAAAAGTCTTGTAACAAAAGTGGACCACTGTGAAGTTCTAAAATGAAATTTCTAGGTGAAAACTCCAACAACTCGCAGGCTGAAGAACTGTACATTATCTGCAGGTTGTGGACACACATCTTGAACAAGCTGCCAATATCGTAAATCTCTACACATCCTTACAATTTATACCCATGAAACGACTGGCTTCCAGTTCCAGAGTATTTTTTTCTGAACAATTTACAGCCCTAAGGTTCATTTCTACACTGCCTAAGTCAGGATCACACAATACATTTCCACACAGAGCTCACATATAGAATCCAACAACATTTGTTTCCTCAATTTTCAGTTCGAGTTAAATGCCGGCAAATGAATGCGTGGAAATTTTTGTCACGACTTGGTTCCACTTTGCATACTGTAGGAATGTGTCCATCGAGATCATCAAGATGAGGAATGGTAGTTTAATAGATAACTTCGTACACTGTGGCTTTTTTGTCGCCTGAACCAGTCACAATGTATTTGTCATCGGATGAGATATCGCAGCTAAGAACAGAAGATGATTCTTTGGACTGAAAAAAAAAAAAAAAAAAAAAAAAGAAAAAAAATTATAAGAATTTAAAATTTCACAACATATTAAAATACAGTACAGAACCATTTATCCAGAATGGTTACGGTCAGATGTATTCTGGATAACTGGTTGGGTATTAAACCAATATCTATTTGATGATATTTGTAGAATATATGTGGCTCTGATGGTGTTTTGATCTCAAATTCATTTTTATACTATTCAGAAAGAATCAGGTCCAAACAAGATTAGACATTAATCAAAGTTTAAAAGAAGGAAATTTATAGAAATACACTGGAAACTTAAATTCTCCTTTTTCCTATGCATAAAAATCAAAATGCCCAATATTAAACTAAATATGCTTCCATTTCAAATCTTAGTTGTTGGAATCAAGTTATATTATGCATGTTGTAATGTTTAAAGTAATGTACATATCAAACTGGGATTGGCATGGCTCATTTTTCTGAAATAAGCCAATTGAAAATATCATTCTGGATAACTGGTTTTCCAGTTAACTGGTTTCCGGATAAATGGTTCCATATTGTACTTCCAGTTTATCTGATCAAACAGAACCCTTCTTCCTATGTGGTATTTATTTCACTGCAAATACCAGGATCTATTTAGAAAAAATGTCGGTCTTTTAAGAGAAGGATCAATCTCTCTGGACTTAAATTTACGTTATTTTTAAGATTTTTTTCAGTTACAAAGAAAAGAAGTATCTCTTTTGAACTTTTTACATTATATTTATTGACATTTCACTTAATTATTTTTGTGTAAAAAAAAATAAAAAATAAATAAATAAAATGTCTTGTGTGACTGTAGTTGAGTGCCATGGATTGCCAATTGGGTGACCATTTTTCTCTGGTCAAAAGCATCTCAAACACATTTGGCCATCATATTATGAAAGGAAGTGGAATCAGAAGAATAATTATATTTTATTGTTGCCACTTAGAAATAAATGCAGCAGAAAATTCTCAAGGGGGAAAAAAAGGAGGAACTTTGGAGATTCAAACTTTGTGTGCAGAGGGCAGGGGCAACAGTGATAAGAAGCAAAAATTTTAGAGGGGGGTGTAATTTAGATAAGTCATTTATTGTTATAATAAAGTTAAAAAAAATAGACTATAAACATTCAAATACAATATAAACAACAGAATAATGCATAATATGGGGTTTTTTTTTTTATATATATACAAAAACATACTAAGCATTTAGAAAACGATTGAATTTCTTTTACTGCTTTCTATAGCAAAACACTTAGGGTATCTCAAAAATTAAATTTTTCTTATTGTCTTCATTATAAAAAAAAAAAAAAAATTAATAATAATATAATAAATAAATAAAAATAAATAAATAGGGGTACAAATGAAAATCCTCATTATATGATAAATTGTAAAGAAAGTGGCAAGTTCTATTTTATATTTAAAATGGTGATTGTTAAATAAATTATGATTGATTCATAGTATTAGTACGCCAGATTCACAACAGTTTAATTTTCTGCAGGTTCAGGCATGATGCACAGCACAAAGCTTTCGATTACTAATGTCTAATTTTAAAGATGCAGAAAATTAATATTTCCTTGCATTGACTTCCTTGCAAGGATGTCATAGTTAAAAATTGAATAATATCCAAGACCTTGTGAAAATTACATTTCATAAAAAATAGCTCAGAGGCACATGTAGTTGATACTTCTCTGACAAGCAAGTTAATTCCATATAAGTTTCACAGAAGGGAAAAGAAAAATATTTTAAATACTGATACCAAAAAATATTTTAAATACTGATATCAAAATGCAAATCAAATTTTCAAAGTACATAAAAACCAACAGTGCCAGCAAAACGAAATCCAGAGAAGGGAAAGATTTTGGACAGAAGTACCTGTGATACGCAGCCCTCACATTTTTAAAAATGGAAAATATAAACACAATCAATATAAAAAGCAACACAGTAATTTAATAATTAAGAAATATTAAATATTCAAAACAAATTTCAACCATTTTTCAAAATAGCAAATTGAAACAGAAATTTCCTTTTTTTCTCATCAGGGGAGACTGTCACAGTAAACCTCTGTTTAAAATAAATTCTAAACACATGACCATAAAATGGAAAGCAGGACTAAAAAATTACTACCATCAGAAATCAAAGTGGCAGAGCCCCCCCCCCCCCCTTTCCGAAAGAAAAATTCTTAGTTCCTCTTTCTTTTAATATTTAATTATTTTAAGTTACTTGGAAAGAATAAATTATATCATTCGAGAAAAGAAAATTTTATTTTCCAAAATTCTGGGCGGGGCAATGGTCCCCCCCCCCCTCACTCTTGCTATCACCCATGGTTTAAAGTACTAAAAAACTAACCCATTTGGGACCTGCATCAATTACGTGAACTTTATTCAGTTAGCAATTTTATTATTTATTTATTTATTTATTTATTTTTTTTTTTTTGTAAACAAATAAATTTACTTTAATAATCGCAAAATGTCAATAAAATACGGCAAATACAGTAGAAGATCTTTATAATGCAATTCTATATAACACACAATTTTTCAGATGTAAACAATAAAATTTGCAGTTAAGAAGCACCTGCATTTTCATATTGTAAAATATTGCTACTTTCTAGAGAACTAAATTTGGTACATTTTAACTCTATATCCTTAATTCAGAACTTTTTAATAAAAAATTGCTATTATTATAATAAACATTTTAAAAAATGAGTAATATATTCAATGATTTGGTTCAGGTATGTTTGGACCTTGTTTATAATATAAATTTAACACTATGCAAAAATTTATAACCTGGATAACTCCTGGTAACAAGGATATTCTAATGTATTTTGATGTGTTTCAGACATGTTTGGCTATGTTTACAAAGTAAATTTAATGCTGTGTGAAATGTGATGCCTATAATGCAAGTTTCTGTGTAACGCACAATCTTGTATTTTCTGGTTTGTGTTATAAAGATCTTCTAATGTATTACACTTCTTTTTTACTGGTATAAAAAACAAGTTCTATGTGGACCTTTTAAAGATGCATGTACCCAGGTCCCAAAGGGGCTCAAGAACTAAACAAAAATATATATATATAATAATAATAATAATAATAACACAAAAATATATACCTGGAAGATACTGGCTCCATAGGGTGTGCGCCAGGCATTTAGGAGGTTGTCTTTACCAGTTGATACAAACCACTTTCCACAGGAAGCGAACTTTAAAGAAAGAACACAACTCTCATGGAGATGAAGTTGATATTTGTCAGGTTTCGTACAATGTAGTACTTCTACATTACTGCTTTCCATTCTATAGGAAGAAAGAAAAAAAATAGTTTTTAATATTCTCAATCAATACAAAATTAGAGAGTAAAGGACAATTTCATGGAAATTTTATTCGGTTAATCTCAAAACATATTTATCTACTTACCCAACTGCTAACCACTCTCCAGTAGGACAATAACCTAATGAGAAAATTTGTGAACTAAAATCATGTTGTTGTAGTTGTCTTCCCTGAAATATAAAAAAAAGGGACCATTAGGAACATAAAAACACATTAATAACAGTAAAAATATATCATGGGCATACTCAGGATATTAGGTGGTGTACACACACCACCTAATATCTTGTGTGTGTGTGTAAGAGGGGGGGGGGGGGGGCAATGGTACCTAATTGGTACATTCTTTTAGTACTTCAAGTTATATTTTACGATTTTCAAAGATTTAGGAGGGGTGCACAACATGCTCATGTAAACTATAGCCACTTTCAAAAATTCTCAACTGTCTCAACATAAATTTCTGTTTGTAATGAATTTCTTACCGAAAACAACTATAGGAATAATTAAACAAAAAAATTATTCACTAATTTAAAATAAAGAGAATTTAAAGCAATTATTCATTGTTGAATTAAAACATTTAAAATTCTTTCATTATTTATTTCTTATGCTTCACAACAAAAATTTAGTCTAACTGTATCACAATCAAAACTTAGTGCTTTAGAAAAATTATTATAATATCAATATTCAGGGTAGCAATGGAAAATATTATAAGATTTGAATACATCGAAATTACAAATGAGGGGGAAAGATTAAATAAAGACACATAAATTTAGATACAAATTCTCCTTCATGACAACGTAAAACATGACTTCAGTTATATTCATATGAATTTTTTTTTGCATTGAATTACAAAGCAGACATATATATAATTTTATATGGCTGTTTAATATATTTTGTTCAAAGTTCCCCAAATTATCCTCCAAGCAAAATTCATGCAGATTCATTCAAAATTCAATTCTTGGGAGGGGGGGGGGGGGGGTGTCACTTGTCAAACTGACCTAAATGCCTTTTTTAGACCAAGGCAGAAATTATTCATGCTGCAACTTCAATATTTGAGCTACAGCAAAGCATGGTAAATTTATACAGCCAACCTGATCACTAGCAAGCTCAAAAATTTTAACACATACAAGAATTTCCTCAACATTTCAACACATTTCTTAAATGAAGAATAGATGTAACATACAGTAGCCTTCCTCTTAACCGGCCTCCTCTTTAACCGGTTGATTTCCCCCCCAATATCAGGCAAAATTTAAAAAGGAAAATTTCAGTTCTCATTTCTTTATGGTTAATTAACTCAAATTTACATAATGTTGAATAATTTCAACTTCTTATAACGGTATGCAACAAGATTTTCAACAATTTAATTTGTATTAAATATTGTTATTAGTGGTAATTTTTATTTCAATTCAGTTAATTACGACTAGTATTAATTTCACAAAATATTGAAAATATGTACTTTTTAAAAAGTACACAAATTAAAAAACTAAATTAAAATAAAACTATGCATTTAATTGAATATGCAGTTACTTATTTCATTTTTGTTACTTCTCCAGTTTAACTGTTTTTTTGCTTAACTGGCTAACCCTCGGTCCCGTTTAGGCTGGTTAAGAGGGAGGCTACTGTATTTCAGTAGTAATGAATCTAACAAATTATTACTCAAATAATAATAATAATAACAATATATTTTAAATACACTGAAATATCCAAGTGATTATGCAATGTAACAAATGATGCATTGAGAACCAGAGTGAACAAACCTCACAAGCTGTGTGTAATCTTGAAAAAAATGCTTACCAAAATTTGTACAAGTTTTTGTCAAACTCTTTTAGGCCAGTTCTGCCAGTCTCAGAGGACACCAAAATTCTTCAACAAGTTAACAGTTCCAAAATGAACCGATCCACTCTTGCACTGGCATTATGCTGGACCACCTGTTAAACTGACTCTTATCACTTGACTAGTTCATAAACTAATAAAATTCATAATACAGCCAATAGATGGCGTGACATACAATACTTTGAACACTTCAAACTCATTTTTCACAAAGATGTGGGATAGCCCACTCTGGTTCTGATGATTGGTTGGTTGATTCTTGACGGCCAATTATCTGTACGAGGGATATAGTCCCAGGGGAGTGCCCTTCGTGGGGGTCTTTCTAAGGGAACCTAACCCGTATTTACGAATGGAAATCCATGGCTCGAAGAAAACCACGAAAACTCCAAACGATTAGGCCGACGGGCGCAATTGGGTTCGAACCCAGCCCCTCCCGTCTACCAGCTTCAAGAGCAGAAACTCTCAGCCAATGGTGGGGTCACACTCTGGTTCTGAATGCCTCAAATAAAAGTACGCTTAAACATTCAGATTCCATTAAATAATGTTGAACTAAAATATTACCTCACGCAAATCCCAAGAACGAACAGTATTATCCAGTCCACCAGTCCATAATTTTGTTCCGTCGCTGGATATGTCAATACAACTGGCACCATCAGTATGGCCTTGGAACTGCCTGTAATGCGAAAACAATTAAATTGCGAAAAAGACTAAATTAATTTACTATTAAAAAATCTATCAATTTAAAGACATGCTTTGCTAAGAAAATTAAGTAAATTAATAATGAAAACCTTGTTTTACTGGCAGAGTAAAATGCTTATTTCATTTAAGGGGAGCTATTACAATTGAGCTCACATTACAATTTAAAAATATAAAACAGTCTAATAGTTACAGTTTACACTTCCAAAAATACAGTATAATTCAAGTATATTGCAGGAAATACTGTGATGAGCTAACAAGCTTATGCGTAATGGTAAATCATTTTGGAAACCACACATATTTTGTATAGCTATTTCAGAATTAAACATTTTGTTCTAGTTCTGAATATAAAAAGCAAGATTGCTTTTTTCTTTCTTCAAAAAAAAAAAAAAAAAAAAAAAAGTCAAATATTTTTTAAACCAGAAATTTTACTTAATAAATAAAATTAAATACATACTATTCAGAGACATAATTTATTAAATAAATTTTCTGGATCAGGCTGATTAAAAAAAAAAGAAGGTCGGCAGAGACAGTTAAAAGACATTTGTTATTTTTTCTGATTAACAAATATGGGTACATATATTTCAGTCAGCAGCACTAAATAAAAGGAATTTAAAATAGATTGTATTCAAGTTTAATAAAAATTGAGGGATTTAGTATTCTGGTGATTTTTTTCTTTTGAAAAAAAAAAAACTAAAAAGTTATATTTATAAAAATGTTAAAGTAAATAAAAAACATATATTGCAGAACTATATTAATATACCATTAAAGTACTTTTTACAAATAAGAATAAACCAATGTAACAAATAAAAATAGCAATAATAAATAATGAAATATACAAAAATTAATAAATGGTTACATTACTCAGATGAGATTGAATTACAAAATAAATATTTATTTTAGACTTTTTATTTATTATTTTATTATTTATTTAGTTAATTTTTTTTCTGTTCTTACTCGATATATATCATATACTGAATATCATATCATAATACTCAATCTCAAATATTATTATTATTTTTTTAATTTCATTTCAGAAAGCTGTAACCAGTTCAAATTTCAAACTTCTAAAAGCTAAGCAAAAGCAGAAAGAATTGTTTCATCCGTATGTGAAGTAACTCCTCTTCCTTGGAGGCTATACAAAAATCTGTTCTTGTACACCCCCCCCCCCCCCCAAATATATGTGAACTTGGGAAATTTGAGCTTAGAGTTGGGAAATTATAGATTTTTAAAACACTTTTTTTTTTTTTTTTTTTTTTTTTTATAAATTTTTATTGCTCTGCTCACTATTTTTCTGAGTTCTGTAATAGTAAAATAGTTAAACTATCAAAAGAAATACAAAAAGCAGCCTGACTCAATTTCTCATTATTTTTCTCTATGCTACGAAAATATCATACATCTACCAGACCTGAATTTCTCTATTGTTGTCCATCAACGATGTCTCTAATACATTTCCTCCAAAACTTGGTTCCTTTCTCAAAAACCTAAAAATATGAGGGTATTTTCATGTGAAGTACGATTATAACTCGTACACAACTGAAGACAAAAACTTTCATTAAATGAACCAATAATTATAATTTTTATGATTTTAGTTTCAGCATTTTTCCCTGGAAAGTTTTTTTTTTTTTTTTTGGCGGGGGGCATTATTATCATTAAACACACATTGAACATATCATTTTAGTTGGAAAATAGAGCAATTTGTTTAATGTTGGGAAATTTTTGAATTATAAGTTGGGAAAATTTTGAACTCTCTCCCCCTCCCCCCGAAAATTTTTTTGTAGCTCCGCCCCCCAAAAAAGTGCGTATAAATTTTATAACTTGGGTAGTTTAAAATAATTTCATTTGTTCTTACCTGACTAGTGTTTGATTATGTAGGTCCCATACTGCAATATTTCCATCACTACAGCAGCTAAAGCACACTTTGGAATCTGGGCTAATAGCTAAAGCATAACAAGCTGGTGCACTTGAAGTAAGTTCTGCTTTGATTCTAGGAGTAGGCTAAAAAAGGGTAAAATACAATTTTAAACACTGATAAGAAAAACCTTAATTAAAAAAGCAGGTTAGCCAATTACATTAAAAAATACTAAAATTTTAATTTGAAAATTTAAATTGAATTTCTTTTAAAAAATACAGTGAAACCTCTCTGTGCGACCACCTCCCTGAACGACCATTTTTTCATGGAACGAAATCTATTCCTATAGGCTCAATACTAATTTTACCTCCATTCAGAGACCATCCCAGTTGAACTCCCTCCATAAGAAAAACCTTAATTAAAAAAGCAGGTTAGCCAATTACATTAAAAAATACTAAAATTTCAATTTGAAAATTTAAATTGAATTTCGTTTATAAAATACAGTGAAACCTCTATGTGCAACCACCTCCATTAAGCGACCACCTCCCTGAACGACCATTTTTTTCATGGAACGAAATCTATTCCTATAAGCTCAATACTAATTTTACCTCTATTCAGAGACCATCCCAGTTGAACTCCCTCCATGAGCGACCCATTTCTTTGAAGAAAATGAAACAAATTCCGTTTTTTTCTGGTTGCTTCAAGAAGGTTTTATTAGAAAAATATTTCGGAGAGCGCATTATTCATCAAACTTCTAAACTAAGTTTACATTTTTTTAAATTCCAGTAACTTTTAAGTGTTTAAACCCCTTTGTGCCTTTTTAGGCAATGAATTTAACTCTGATGACAAATTAAGAATGATGGTCAATAAACTCCCCTGCCTTATTCTGTCAGAAAACTCTCAAAGAAATAGATGACGAAATCGTCATTATTTGTTCTCGTCCAAAAAAATAGCATTTATTTACTGAACTTCGAAAGGACTTTGAAATAAAAGTTATAAAAGATAAAACCGTAAAATCAAAGCAAACGTCTATGTATTCATTTTTTAAACTTTTCTGTAATTAACTTGTGTAATTAACTTTTGTTTTGATACTTACATTTTTATATATTTTCCCAATGTGAAAAAAAATTTTAGTAACATTGTTTCCTTTTTTCAACAATTAAAATCTAGATTTAAACATGACCTCCATTAAGAGACCACCTCTCGGAGCGACCAACTTTTATTGGAACGGAGGGTGGTCGCTTTAGGGAGGTTTTACTGTATATGGAAAATCTTTAAAGCTTTCACCCCATAATAAATGTTGTATGCCCACCCCCATCTCCAATTCTGCATATGGTCTGTAATTTTGGATATCAATATTTCTGGGTGGTAATATTTGTCCTACTTAATCGCAGAATTTCTGTGATTAAATAGGGAAAAAATTACCATTCGGAAATAGTAGTGGCGCCCAAAGTAAACGGTCATAAGGGATGTTTGTCCTGAAGGGATGACATAATTGCAGAAGCACCAGCAGTCTGATGGGTCAACTGGGTCCTGTAATCCCCCCCCCCCCCCAAAAAAAAAAATATGCATTTTTCGTAGAATTGGTATATTCAATCTATTTTGACCTCGTACCAATTATAATCAATATTTTTTACTTTTTGAGAGAGATAACATTAAAATTAAAAATATACAATTTATTTGAATATGTAGTATTTACCAGGTGCCCCAAAAATGACCGATGGATTTTAAAATTCAATAGCTTGCAAATGGTGACAGATATTAAAAAAATTCTTGCAGGAGTGTTATGCAAGATGTCAGGGGCTTTCATGTTGCGATTCTCAGTTTTAGTTACAAAAAGCATCGATAGATGACGCTGTAAGCAATAAACGCTAAATCCAGGCTCGATTTTTCGGCCTCTTTCTTCTGCCATGCGAAAGAAGGAGATTAAAATGCATTGAATGGATTCCGAAGTACCGTATTTTATAGAAGAAACGCCGCGGCGTTTACGAATTTAAAAGTTAATTTTTTTTTTCCTAGTGCGGCGTTTACGATTTTTTTTAAATACCAACTGAGTTTCCTTAATTTAAAAATTCATAAAAATGTTTAAAAATGGATTTAAATATTTTAAATAAAACTTCAGACATCTTAAGATATTTATTGAATTTTAAAATCCATCAGTCACTTTTGGGATACCCAGTATATATTCATATCTGTATTCTAAGGCACAGATTTTTTTTTTTTTTTTTTTTTTTTTTTTTTTTTTTTACGATATAGAAAAGGGAGCTCTTAATGAATGCCAAGCGCCGGGCTTATCTTTGGTTCCATTAGGTTTTGAGTACCAACCTAAAGACTAACCTTTAAGATGTAGACGAAAATCTTTAAAATCTGTGAAAAAGTTTTAATCATTAATAGAAAGGGAGAATCTCACAGCTCCTGCAAGAGGCATTTCCATATCATAAACTTTACATCTAACAGGTACAGGTAATAATAATAATAATAAAAATTAAAACAGGAACCCTTTTGTTTATTTTATCATCAAATAGGTGTAGCGAAAAACGAAATTAGTAGTTCAATTGGAAATTATGTCTTCTTTAAAGCCCATGTCAAGTGCAAACTGTAATAATCTTACCAAAAGAAAAGCTAGACCAAATACATTCTTAGAAAAAAATTATAATACACCACACTTCATATCGAAGTTAGACCCAAGAATTCAGTCCACAATTTGCCTTTAAGGGTGTTCTCAAATCCAAAAGGGCAACTTTCTGACATAATAGTAGGAGAGCTGTTGAACATTTTTGAGTAGGTATTTGAGGCACCCTGAAAATTTGTGCAACACTTCTTTTGTAATGCCTGAATACAAAATCGAATGTCTGGCTGAAGGATCGTGGCCCCAAAACTGTGCCAGACACGTGTCAAGTGCCATTTGGCACTTGACACGTGTCTGGCACAGTTTTTGTGCCGACTAAAGTGTCTGTCATTTTCAAAATATTTTTTTCTAAGCATAAATATTATTCTGCCTCAATCTCAGCGTGCCTCAAATACCTTTTTTGGGTAGTCAAAAAATGGCACTTGACACGTGTCTGGCACAGTTTTTGGGCCGACTAAATTGTCTGTCGTTTTGAAAATATTTTTTTCTAAGTATAAATATTATTCTGTCTCAATCTCAGCGTGCCTCAAATACCTTTTTTTTTGGGTAGTCAAAAAATGGCACTTGACACGTGTCTGGCACAGTTTTTGGGCCACGACCCTTCAGCCAGACATTCGATTTTGTATTCAGCCATTACAAAAGAAGTGTTGCACAAATTTTCAGGGTGCCTCAAATACCTTCCCAAAAATGTTTAACAGCTCTTGGACTATAAGTTTCAATTTATTTTTGCTCGCAAATGCATGAAATGCGCAAATGCATGCTGGTGTTGTTCACAAACTATGCCATCGAGCTGTTTTTTCCATTTTTTTTTTTTTTTTTTTTTTTACAAACACAATAGATCTTTCAGAAAAGAGTGTCAAAGTGGACGTTTTGAACCGAATTTCCGCGCGAAGGAAGAAAGAGCACTCCAGAGCGGGGGAAAATCGTGTTTGTCATGTGATCCAATTCGCTTATAACTCAATAGGTAATGGATTGATCAAAAATGGAGAAAACAATTCAATTCCAAATCGCTTCCATGGCCAGGCTTTCCAATTTTATACCTTTCCGTTAAAAAATGAATTTGCAAATGTGTCAAAACGTTTTGCGCTTGTTGAGCAGAGCAGTTAAGAACAGCCTTAACCTAATTATGAGATACATTTATAAAAATAAAAGTGAAAAAAATTGTTTGATTACAAATCATTTCAACAATCATGACTGCAAGTATCACGATTTTGCGTTTAAAAGTGAGTCAGAAAATATGCCAGAAAGTTTAGGGTAAAAACATTGCCTTAGTGAAATTTCTTCTGGAACCTTGGATTTAACCAAAAATAACAACAGCAGCAAAAAATCTCTAAATAATGAGAACTTCTAATTTAACATTCTTTTCCCCCAAGACTAATCTTGTTTCAAAATTCAAATTGATTTCAACCTACTAAAGAAGTTCCTTTTCAAAAAAATTTTTCACTTTTGCTGCCAATCATTGCACCATTAAAAATTTCCGCATAGGAAGAACATTCATGGATCTGTTTCGCTTTTAACAGTACTAATCTCAAATGAAAGAACCATTCATTTCAAAGGGAAATAATTAAAGCTTTAAAAATCAATTCAATGTGGGCTGAGATGCTTGGCAGAATCTACCCAAAAATATGTTTCAAGCATTTCAAAAACTTAAGAATTTTACAAAAAACTTTTTTTTTCAAAAATGTGTTGAAGTCTAAATTACGGATTAGCTTAATAACTGCAGTGAAAAATAAAGCTAAGCTTCCTTTACGACTTTGTGAAAATTAGTATACATAACAAATATGTATTTATTTTTAATTGTGTTCAAATCAAAATTATGGATTACTTTAATACTGCGGTTTCAAAAATTAAAATTTGAAAGGCAAACTTCCTTCACTTTTTTGTGAAAAACTCAATTAGTATACATAATATATATATATACATATATATTTTTTTTCTTTTTTCAAATTTGTATTCAAATCTAAATTATGGATTACTTTAATACTCTGGTTTCTGAAATTAAATTTTGAAAGGTAAGAAGATTTCTTTATTGCTTTGTGAAAAATTCGATTAGTAGGCATAATATATATATATATATTTCAAAATTGTGTTCAAATCTGAATTATAGATTACTTTAATACTCTGGTTTCTAAAATTAAATTTTGAAAGGTCAGCTTACTTTACTACTTTGTGAAAAGCTCAATTAGCATACATAAAAAATATTAAAACCTTTTATCATCACTTTACAAATATAATAATTTTCTACTTTAAAAAAGGTGGAATTTTCTATTTAAAAAAAGATATCTGACTGAATATCTAATGAAATTTCTCTATCCCAAATTATTTTGGTAGAACCGTGAGATTTGTTAAAGGAACGTTCAACAGTACATACACAAATGTAAAAAATGGCTAGATCAATGAAATGCATATAGTATATATTTTTACTCACAGCGGCTAAATCCCATATTGATATAGTACTTGCTTCGCCTCCAACAATTAGTGTACGACCATCTGGCAATAATTTACAAGACCTAATATAGTTGTCTCGTTGCTGTAATAGACAAGAAGGAAATGGTTACTTAACAAATAAAATGTTACTTTTACAATTAATAAGAAAGAAATACAAGATTCATGAAAACATAAGACATATTCAATGTTTTAGATATTTCAAAAAATTATAGAAACTCGACTATATTTTTTAACAACAGTTTGAACATACACTAAATATAAAATGATATTTAAATCAACTTTCATGATCTTTTATTTTTAAAAAGAGCTACAAATAGCTTGACAAACTCCTCGTTTGCAAAATCCCGTATTAACCTATTCGGGAGCATGCGTGCATATATGCACCCTCAGAATTTGTTTTAGGCACCAGTAAAAAAGAAAAGTAATATTTGCTTTCTTTAATTAGAGCATTTTCGTGATTGTTTAAGTAAAGGTAATGTAAGTAGTTTTGTAGTAGTAATTGTTAAGATTAAAAAAAGCGGTGCCAACCGAATAAAATTTGTCTAAAAGCCACCAGTCCCGAAGGGCTTAATCTATGGTAACTTAAATAAATGATTATCCATTACCTAATATAATTATCAAAATAAGATTTCCTCCATTCGAATAAAGACATCAGATGTTGACAAGGTGAGTTTTTAGAAACTGCCTAGTTAAACTTTAGTATTTAATGGGGGGGGGGGGGGCTACAAATTTGAAAATTTCATCTTAAACATACTTAAATTTTAAGGAGACAATTTTTAACAAATAAAAATGCGCCTCTTCGGCATCTGACATCTAGTTTCTGAAGGTGAAAAATGTATTTCGATAATTATATTAGATAATGGGGATTTAATTAGATAATCACACACTTAAATTTCCCCACAGGTTAACATGGGATTTTGGGATTGGTTATTTTAATGCAGTAGCTCCTTAAAAACAGTCAATTTGTAACGTTCAACTAAATAATTTTAAAAAAGGAAGGAAAGCAAAAATTTATATCAAGAATAACATGCTAGATTAGCTAAACAACCAGGGGTTGATGCAAGGATTTTTTTTTTTTGGAGGGGGTAGGGGGGGGGCATTTTGTGAAAAATAAAAGTTACTTTTGTGAAATTTATTATATTTTTGTGAAATTTATTATACTTTTGTGAAAAGTAACTTATAGTAATGAAATATGAAATTCAGTTACTGAAATTCGAACCAAACATTTATTAATAATAAGTTTTTAAGTCCTTCTGCTAAAGTTTAACTTTCTGGTGAACTTGTTTTCTTTGCAATTTACACATTTTAAAACCTAACAATATAAAAATAATTAATGAAGAGTATGTTTTTGTGGAATAGAATTTTATGAAGGGACTTGCTTTACTAAAAGGAATTTTGTGAAGGGACCTGTTTTATTAAAAGGAATTTTGTGAAGGGACCTGTTTTATTGAATGGATTTTTGTGAAGGAGTCCTAGATGGGCCGCAAATAACATACAGTAAAGTAAAAGACCATACAAATGTGAAGGGAAAAATATACTGTAAAATATAAAATATGAAAAAACGTGAATACTTACTAAACAATCTAACTGAGACACTGGACTTTTTGTACCTGGTTGACTTATATCCCACACTTTAACACAACCCTGAATAAAATAAAAAATAAATTTACAAAGTATTACTGTTTCAATAATTCACGTCTTAATACACGTGAGTAACATTCACATAAGACAGCTTTAAGCTAATTACATTAGTTAGGGAGAAGTAAAAACTTACTTTTCCACCAGTATACACATATTTTGTGGGATTTGAAATTGTAACAGCACAGACGACTTCCCCGTGGCTTAAAGTGTTTATTTGTCGAGCATGCCTAGGAATCCCAGAGCCTACTAAGGCATCTGGGGGGAATGGTACTGGCTGCATTTGGCCATCAGCACTGACATGGAAAGAGTACGCCCTGCAACAAAAATACAAATATGCTTACATTTTTCTTTCTCTTACATAATAGAAAAATTAACAAATTTGATGCAAACTACAATTTTATATTTAATTATGTATTTTTAATAACTAGAGAAATTAAAAAAAAAAAAAAAAAACGGTCGGAATTCAGTAGCGTGAATTCAACAAACTGGTGCTCAACCAGTTTTCAAAGCCTGGTCTTGGCACACTGCTAAAAAATTAATCTGGAGGGAGTAAAGCCATGTACTTGGAGGGGTGTTGAAGTCACATGGCTTACCTTTATCAGCTAACTGGACATAATTTAAGAACCCCCCCCCCCCCCTTCCCATCTCCGACTCAAAAGCAGGATTTAACATATTAGTGTCTATGTTGAGAACAGATAAGTAGGGGTGATTCTGAGTAAAAAAAAAAAAAAAAATCTGGAATTCATAACAAACTTTCTGAAAGATTATAGCAGAGGAGGGAGGGGGAAAACTCCCTCCCAGAGCTAATTATTTTTGTTGCATGTCGTGTTAACTCTGTTTTCGGTTCGGGTCGACTTCAGCCTGAGTGTATATTCCTACAAGTTGGGTTCGGTTAACCAGATTCTTCAAAAGTTAGTTCAGTATATTACTCCAGATTAAAAACTATACATATAATAATAAACATAGATGTTTGTATCTGTGCTGTTTAGAAAAAAAAAAATGGCGCCTTATCCGTTTGGCAAATTATCGAAGTTTTAGTGTATTTGGCTGACTGCCTTAATGTACGAAATATTAAATTTTCTAATGCGTAGACAACATAACCCCACCCCAAAAAATAAATAAAAAAATAAAAATAAATAAATGAAATAAAATAAAAAAATAAAAATCATTAGAATTAATTTGTGTTTCGACTAGAAATATAAATCTAGAAAAAGTAGATCATTTACTCTTATAAACACTTCTTCAGAAATCCGGAAAAATAAACTTTTCCGCGATTGAAATGCATGAAGGGGGAAAAAAAGAAGAGCCATTTCCGATTATATTTATAAGTAACTGGTGATAATAATGAGAAGATCGAATATACCAAAATTATCGATCTACGTGTTTATGAGACGCACTTTATGCAAAATCCCCGAAAAAGAACACAAGCAGAAAACCACTGCCTAAGAACAAAAGGGGACTGAATCGTTTCTTCTCGAACGCGCTGCTAAGTTTACTTAACGTTTGCCTTCGCTTCGATTATAAACTAATTGCTACTGCCTGCCAAGAATAAAACTAAAGAGCTAAGTGAATTAATTGAAAATGCTAATCCTCGTTAAGGGCATTAAAGGGGGGAGGTATGTTTAACGCCTCCAGGCGCTTAGAAAACGTTCTATCTGAACTCTTTTCCTCTTTTACCGCGTCAGGAACTCTTAATCAGCAAGTGCAGATAGGCAGAAGTTCATTAAAAGCGGCTCATTTGAACGATGACACAAAAGAAGTGGCGTTCCGTGCGGTATTCTGCTCAACCGAGCAGCGAATTCGGTTACTTTTAGACGCTAACAGCTGCCGAACGAAGAAAGGAAGGGAAAACAAACAAAACTTCCGATCATTATTTCTTTTTAACTAGTATTGCAGATCACGGATTTTTATCCGGCGGCAAGCATGCTGAGAAATGCGAGATAACAGGATTTTTCCCAATTAAAGAAAAACAAAATATTAAATTACGCAATAGACAAGATTTTTGTTAAAATAAATAGCTATAAAAATTAAATTCCTACATTCAGGGGCGGCGCAACAATCGGGCAAACGGACCCGCGCCGATTGGGGTCTTGTTAGGGGGCCTCTAGTGTCTATACAATTCGGAATAACGTTTCCTCTATATGAAATGATACTTTTGCTCTATATTTGTTTTCGTTCTTCGTGAGAAAAACAGTGAGTATTATGAAAGTAACCGTGAACACAAAAAATAAATATTTTTCAAATTAAAGAAAAACAAAATATTAAATTACGCAATAGACAAGATTATGTGTTAAAATAAATGGGCGGCGCAACCATCGGGCAAACAGCGCCCACGCCGATTGGGGGTCTTGTTAGGGGCCGCGAGTGTCTATACAATTCGAAATAACGTTTTCTCTATATGAAATAATGATACCTTTGCTCTAGATTTGTTTTCGTTCTTCGTTCTATGTTTCTTCGTGAGATAAAAAGGTGAATATTATTAAAGTAATCGTGAACACAAAAGAATAAATAAATTTTCAAATTAAAGAAAAACAAAATATTAAATTGCGCAAGACAAAATTTATTTTTAAAATAAATAATTATAACAATTAAATCGGGCCCCGCGCCGATTGAGGGCTTGTTAGGGGCAGGCCCTGATCATGACTAATCGGGGCCCTGGGCAAAGGTAAATTAGGGGGCCCCATTCGAATCGTTGTAACATTATTCAAATATAACTGGTGGCCAGTCATATGTGTAATGCGGAAACAATATTTTCACACCTTGTATTTTAAATAGAAGAAAATTCTTAGTTCCGTCAACTCTAAATTAAGTACCTTAATTAATAAAAATACTCTTTTTTTTTGTTTTTTCTTAGTACAAAACTAAACACTTTTACTTTAGCAACTTGTTACATTACTTTAAGATGAGTTTAATAACTTCAACTTATAGAAGAGTTGGAATTAAAAAATAAAGTAAATATTTTATAATTTAATATATGGATTTGGGGGCCCCTGGGCAAAGTCCCGATTTGCCCATGCGATAATAAGGGCCTGGTTAGGGGCCGCAAGTGTCTATACAATTCGAAATAACGTTTTCTTTTCCTCTATATGAAATAATGATACTTTTGCTCTAGATTTGTTTTCGTTCTTCGTTTCTTCGTGAGAAAAACAGTGAGTATTATGAAAGTAACCGTGAACGCAAAAAATAAATATTTTTCAAATAAAAGAAAAACAAGATATTAAATTACGCAATAGACAAGATTTGTGTTTAAATAAATAATTATAAAAATTAAAATTCCTACATTCAGGGCCGGCGCAACTATCAGACAAACAGGCCCCGCTCAGACTGGGCTCAGTTAGGGGCCCCGAGTACCTATACAATTCGAAATAACAAATAACGTTCCCTCTATATAAAATAATACTTTTGCTTCAGATTTATTTAAACGTTTCCTCGTGAGAAAAAAAGTGAGTATTATGAAAGTAACAGTGAACACAAAAATAAATATTTAAAATATTAGGATTTTGAAAAATTAAAAATAATCATGTACATTAAATGTGAAAGTAATAGTATTTATCATAAATTTTATTACTATATTATAAACATTAGATATTCTATGATACCTACAATTTAAAAATAAATTATATCAGGACAGGATTGCAATATACGTTGGGCCCCACTAAATACTTTGTCAGGGCCCCGCGCGACGTTACGCCGGCCCTGCCTACATTTAGCGGGGGTGGACTGGTACATTCGCCGGAAAATGATAAAGTCCCCACATGCTAGATTCCATTCGGACGATATTTTCAAAAATCTGCTTCAAAAAGTCTTAAAATATTTCCCTGGTCTTTCTTTCTCAAAAGTTCTGTGGTCACCAACAAAGGAAAACGGCGGTGATAAACTGGCGGCGGATCTCCTCCGCTGACCTGTAGCCGAATTCAGAAAGCTGACCACATGAAAGAGAGCGACTGATGACATCAAAGGTTCGTCAACTCAATCTGATCGCATCTTGGTCGACCACCAAATTCCTTTCCACACGCACTCTATCTAAAATTATACTGCATGCCTCCCCCTTTCGAAGCTGCGATAAACCCCTCAAGGAGAAAAAGTGTTGAATTCAAAATGCCCTCATTATAAAACATATTTCAAAGACAAAAGAATTCGTTCATCAATCAAACCTCAATGTCTCCCTTTCCGACATTAAATCATAAGTACCATTAACTTGACTTGTTATAAAATTTATTGAATACATCGAGTAGTAATAATACAGTTTAGAATGAGTTATAGATGCATTACTTTATCTTGTTCCAAAAGCATTATGGGTTACACAAAACAAAAATATTTTTAAAGGGATTATTTCTTTTGCCTTTGCATCTTTTCAGCTTTCTTGGCGTTGAGGGAGGGGGGTGGGGGCGATTTCTCAATTCGGGAATATTGCTATATTTTTATTGTGAGAACATTATATTTGTACATTTCCTAATTCTACGAAATACTAAGAAAAATATTTAAAATAAAAGATTTGAGTGTACTTGTAAGTATTGCACAAAATCCTTATAAATTCAAACTTCATTAATCCTTTAATCCATCTAAAATTTATTAAATAATTATGTAAATCTTCTAATGTAGTTTAAAAAATTCACGAAAAATGCTTTAGAAGATAAAATTTTCATGAATTCATAATTCAGTACATAAAAGGTTAAACAGTACTTCTAAGCGAAATAACAGACGAAATATTTTGTACTTCATTTTTACACTTTAAGAATTAATAACTTAGTGAAGCCGCGACAACATGTGAATAAGATTCAACATGTAGTAAATAGATTTAAAAAATTTAGTATCTATTTTAGAAATATTTTGTCAAGTAGACCGCTAGAAGAAAAAAACCTCCGTAAGAAAAGCATACCGAAAAAAGAAAAGAAAATTTAATTCTCTGGTGAGAAACTTGATAAATACGAATGCATTCACATGGTCTTACTCGGTTAAATAACCAAATACATATTAAAAGATAAACTTACGGTTTTCCACCTGATATGGCACCAAATGCAGGACCTCGCATAGACGGATGTGGATCATATCCCACCTAAACAAGGGAAGAATATTTCTCATCACACAAAAGCACACTTTTAAAAAATATTAAAATTTGGTATTTTAATTACAAAAATATTAAAAAATTAAAAAATGTATATATATCCAGCTTTTAAAAATATTAAAAGCCGGTTACAATGTTACTATTAACCAGTTTAAATTTGTTTTAAGCTTATCTTAATTTAAGATACGAGGACGTGAGTTTCAAAATTCACCTTATCTAGAAAATCAAATTTTGGGAAATCGCGAAAAACATTCGACTCCGTCCATTTGTTTTCCTTTTAAACTAAGATTTTACAATGGCAGAAACACAGGATACAGAGTTTTCCTCCAGGCAGTTTCGGGCGGGGGGGGGGGGGGGGGTGATGTGGGCTGCATCTCATCTGTCCTTTGATTTACAAAATAGCACCCATGAGTGCAAGAAGTCTATCATAGCAAAGACTGATAACGTTTATGAGTATTGGGTTATAATTAAAGGGAATGAGCTAGAAGATTTCAATGTCTTGCACTATAGCTAAAATTTGATCTTTTACAAGGGGAAAAAAAGTGATTCAAAGTTTTTGCTTATAAAATTTCTATTATTTTAATCAATAAAAAGTATTATAATTTACTATTACCGTATTTTATGGAAGAAACGCCGCACTCCTCAAATTGGCCTGAATAAGCTTAAAAATATCGTAATCGCCGCACCCGTTGTAAACGCCGCATCCGTCGGAACGCTAGCTTTGTCGACAGCGTCCCATTGACCTAACTTTAGTCAAAGTTTTCTGAGCAGTGTAGGATGCCTCGTTTTTAATATCTTAAGATGCCTGAAATTTTATTTAAAATATTTAAATACGATTTTAAATATTTTTATGAATTTTTAAATTAAGGAAACTCAGTTGGTATTTTTAAAAAATCGTAAACGCCGCACTTGGAAAAAATTCACTTTTAAACTCGTAAACGCCGCGGCGTTTCTTCTATAAAATACGGTACTCAAAAATTCTCCCAGACTGAAGACTTGCACTCATGATAACACCCCTCTTGTCCCTCATTCAAAAAATTAACAACCTCTTTGCCCCTCATCCAAAAAATTTGCACACTTCTTGCCTCAGTAAAAAAAAATGTGCCCCTTCTCCTTTTTGCATAAAAAAAAAAAAAAAAAAAAAAAAAAAAAAAAAAATTGCTTGCATAGTAAAAACTGACTCAATGTTGTCTTAAAAGGCTTTAAAAAAAAATGCCTTTAAGAAACCGATAAGTGTTCAATAATCTGAAAAGTGCCCTAAAACAATCGAAAAGTACCCTAAAGAATTCAAAAAGAGCCCTTACGAATCCAAAACATGCTCTTTAGAATTACGAAAGTGCCCTTTCTCACAGGCAACAAACACCCTGCCCTTTTTTAAACATACGGGAAACCTGCAGGATAAAAATAGTTTTTTTTTTTAACAGATTGTGTTTTTTCACCGCAGGTTTACCAATAGAACAGATTGATAGATAAAACACGATTTTTTAAATTTTGCATAAGGCGTCTTTTGAAACACATGTCCTATTATGTAAACGTACTATATATGATAAAAAAAAACTAACACTTTAAATTCAGACAATTTAATGCACAATAATAAATAAAGAAAAAATACAAAGACTGAAGGCGTTTTGCACAAACTTAAGCTGCGTTTTTCTTGAGGACTGGTACACAAGATTAGTTAGTTCACTCTTAGATGCAATTTAAAGCTTTGTTCCTTCAGGGTACCATGTTCCATCAGAGCACGGTTTTGCTATGACTATAACTTCGAATTTAATTATTTTGACATGGCTCCTTCCGCAAGTTGTTTTAAATTTCATCTTTCATGACTTGAATGTTTTTTACTGTACTGATGAGGTACTAATATTTGTCCGAAAGGTCTACAGGCTTTTTAATGTGTACTTTATTAAATTGTCTGGATTTAACGTTTTTGTTTTCATATTCTTAAGTTATGGCTGTAATTTAGAACAATGCTAATAACCGGGTACTTACCAGAGTCCGCGAGTAGTTGTTGAGTGCTGCTGGAGACATATTACCATGAAGAACTCCCTGAGAGAATGCTGCTGCACTAGAACTTAGGTCTGCCGGAAGGGCAGGGTGCGCACCAGCTGGGCCATGCAGAGGATAAGGATAAGTAGGGCCTGATAAAAAAAGAAGAAAATTGATGACGTAAAACAGTGAAATGCATAGTTAAATTAGATGATAAATTATTTAAAGCAATCTGCTTCCCTACAGATCAATGACAATATTTTTAAGGACCTTAATTAACAACAAAGCAAAATTAAACTCAGAAGAAATAAATTCTACAACATCTCCATAACTCTCTTCCGAACTTCGATATGAAATCTACATTTGGAAGCGAAAATTAGAGTTTTTTTTAACTAGATGATACAAAGATCCATTATTTGACGTAACGATAAATACAGGGTATCCAATTACATCGTTGAAAAATGCATTTAAAAAAATATATCGGAGAGCGGTTTATACGAGGATGTATCAATAAGTTTTTGCCCTCACATACAAAAATTGAGTTAAATTTATGAAACTATTACATTGTATTAGTCCTTTTCTATATAGTCAGTGTGCACAGTAACACATTTGTCCAACCGGTATTTCAAAGAGAGGGGGGGGTGGGGTGGGGATGTATTCCAGGAGGCGCGATAGTACATCCAAAGGGGGGGCATTATCCTAACTTTTACCGACCCCCACATGTGACATATTGTTGGAAAGACATGTAACGACGTATTCATACTATGCACCTCCCTCCCCCCCTCCCCAAATTTTCCCTCCGGTGAGGCACTTTTCTAAATTTTGCGGACATCATACATGCCCCGGGGGGATTTTGGGGGGAGGGGGGGCACGGCATGAATAAGTGGTCACAGGCCTTTCCAACAATAGGTCACATGTGGGGGGTCGGCAAAAATTAGAAAAATGACCCCTTTGGGTCTACCATCGCGCCTCCTGGAATACATCCTCCCCCTCTCTTTAAAATACCGTTTGCAGAAATGTGTTACTGTGCACGGCGACTATATAGAAAAGGACTAGTACAATGTATCAATTTCATAAATTTCACTCAATTATCTCTTTATGAGGGCAAAAACATTGATACACCCTCGTATTACGAGACTTGTAAAAGTGTGTTTTTGGTGAAAAAGGTCAAAAAATAGTTACATTTTCTTCTTTTTTATTTTTCACAAATATTCAGACTACTTGACGTCTTAGGCAGGTCGCACACTGAGACGATAGCTAGAAAAGGAAGAGCGACATAGGAGAAAAAACAGACTGAAACAAAGAAGACAGCTGTTTCAAATCTGTTTTTTTTTCCCGAAATCGTGCAACATGTTACATTTATCGCCTCAGTGTGCAACCTGTCTTATGCTAAATTATGGTTCATTATTTGGCGTACTGATAAATACAAAGTATCCAATTACATCGTTGCAAAATGCATTTAAAAGAAATATATCGGGGAGCAGTTTATATTACAAGACTTGTTAAAGTGTGTTTTTGATGGGAAAAATCAAAAGTAGTTCCATTTTCTTATGTTTTTTATTTTTCACAAATATTACGACTACTTGATGTTTTAGGCAGGTCGCACACTGAGACGATGGGAAGAAAATGTAATGCGACATAGGAGAAAAAACAGGTTGAAACAGAGGAGACAGCCGTTTCAAACCTGTTTTTTCTCCGAAATAGTGCAACATGTTTGCACGAGTCGCCCCAGTGTGCGGCCTGCCTTATGGTGAAAACCACACTCCGATATACGGTACTCTATTTTTAATGAATTTTTTTTACGGGCTCATTGGACTCAACTATTTACTTATATTTGCTACAAGAATTCCGACTGTTTGACAAGTCTACTAGTGTAAACTACAATCTGGTATGATAACCTTAATTTTTTAGGAATATTTAAAATCTGAACGGTCACCCTCGCAGAGAAAGTAGAAAAAGGTTCTTTTTCAATTAATAGTATGCAAAATCCGTTTCACAATTCAGATTGATAATTCAAAGAAGACCCCATTGTTTTGATTAGTTCTTATTCATTAATTACGCTTTTTAAATAGTATGATCTCTTTATCGACGCTCTGAAAATTAAAATGAATCTTCAAAACAAAAAATTGATCAAATCTTCAATATTTAATGTTAATTACAAAATGTACTACAATAAACTCTGTCTAAGGCGGAATCGATCGGGCCGAGAAAATTTTCCGTAGTAGACAATATTCCGCCTTAGACAAATTTTACTCTATCTCTATGGATTCGCAGGGGCTTGAAAATCTTTCCGAGTTAGACAGATTTCAGTTTTACACAGAGTCCGCCTTACCCAGAGTTTAATGTTCTTACCTTCAAAATTAACAGTCTGAAAGGAAATGCAGATTGCTTAAAACAAAAAAAAAAAAAAAAAGAAAATAAGTTCCATGCAATTAAAATAGATAAAACAGTAAAACCACACTAAATTCATCAAATTTAAACATACCCAAAGGGGGTGCTTTAGGAAGAGATTTGATTCCACTAGAACCCGGCGTGCTACCACCAGAACTAGTAGGAGTTATTGATTTGGGAACTGGTGTAGTTGATTTTTCATTCTGAAAAAATCGAATATTCTCATAAGTCTTGAATTCCATCATGATTATACAAAGAAAAAAAAATAATAAAAGTAATAAATGCGAAAAGTAATAATAAAAGTAATAAATGCGAAAAAAACAAACCCACCACCAAGAAAAAGAACTTACCTTTCAGATTTTTCTATACATTTTTAAAGCACGGCGTCAACCCTTATTAAAAAACTCAATGCCTACGAAATGATATCACCAATTACGCGAATTCATAAAAATATTTAATGGGAAAAGACTAAGCCCTTATAATTTAATGTCCACCCCCCAGTGATTAATTATCTTCATATAATATATTAGGTTCATTTAACAAGGGTTGACTGATATACTAAACATGTGCACGGCAAATTTTACTAGCAGTTAATGTTTTTGCTCAACTTTAACTGCAGTTGTTTATAACTTACATCTTTGTGTTTCGATGATGGAGTGCTAGCATTGGACGAGATACTACTATGAGGGCTGTGTGGGCCATGTTCTTTTTTCACTACTTTGTCGGTACCATTTTCACGAGGACTAGGGGCTCCATTAGGTGGACCTACGGAGTCCTAGAAAATAATCATGACAGTGATTATTATGTTAGTACTTAGTGCAACATGTCTTCTAGTTTTCGATATAGGGGAAAAAGGAAGGGGGGTATTTTCACAGGAAAAAATGTATCAAGATTGAGAAATTGATGCAATACAAGGTGGCCATAATTAAACTATCAGTACTCAGAGTGTTCTGTAGCACGATCTAATTGAAAGAATGACGCCAAATTTTGTAAGACGATTAAACAAGACGGGGCACGAAGGATTCCGCGAAAAAAAAAAAGTTCCAAATGTCACCACTAGGGGAATATGTGGCGCACTGTAGCAGAAAAGAGAATTTTAAAAACGCAGAATCAATACTGAAATAAAATTACCTTTTATTTAGCACATTTACCGATTTTCGTATTGATTCTGCATTTTTTAAAAACTCTTTTCTGTTATATAGCGCCACATATTCTCTAGCGGTGACTTTTGAAACTATTTTTTTTCCGCTGAATCCTTCGTCCCCGGTTTTGTTTAATCTTCTTACTAAATTTGGCGCCATTCTCTCAAATAGATCGCACTACAGAACACTCTGAGTATTGTCAGTTTGATTATGGCCACCTTGTATTAATTTTTTAAAAAAGTTCCCTTAAAGTGACAAAGTAAGCCTAACGTAACTGGACTAATGCTTTACAACATGCAAATAATAATAAAAAAAATGTTTAAACTTAATTTTATTTTTGTAATAAGTTAGTACAAGAAAGTTTAATTTTCACAAATAAAGCATAAGTTCGGAGTAGAAAAAATACTAATAATAAATAAGAATATTTCGTATGTTAATGAATATGAATAGAGTTTTGTTAATAATTAGTATATTAAAAGTGTTAATTCAGAATAGAAGTTAAATAACTGCAGGTTCATTTATTGCTGACTACTAAGATGTTTTTATATGTCAAATGATTATTTTTACTATAAACATATATTTTGGCCTTAAGACTCCTGTCCCTGCAGGCGAAGACACTCGCGAGCTAATGTTAAACCTATGGGAAGGTATTTTTCTAATATCTCGTTTGCATTTCGACATTTTTAAATAATTTTTTCTGCATTGAATAGCTGTGGTCCATATCTCTATATTGCTCCTTTTTTTGCTTTTTTCATTTTGGTTCCAGACATTTTTTTTAGAATCACACATTTTAGAATCACACCGGTTTCGAAAGTGAAAGTAACTTTATAAAAAATATCTGCAACTAAAATTGAAAAGGTAAAAAAAGAAGCTATGTAGAAATGGACCTCAGCTATCAAATGCATAATAAATAAATAAATAAAAACGTCGAAATGTAAACGATATGTTGGAAAATAACCTCCCCATAGGTTTAGCATTAGCTCGTGAGTGTCTTCGCCTGCAGGGACAGGAGCTTTAACTGGATGCATTTGAGAGCACTGTATTGCAATTATGTGATAGCTCTCTCCAATCACATCGCTGTCCAAGTAAGCGCTGTAAAGTAAGTAAAAAAATTGCAACATGTAAAATGCATTCAAGTCACAACTCGTAAATACTTATTTAGTAGCATAAATAAGCATTATAAACCTTAAATGCAATTAAAATTGGTTTATTCAAATGCATATACGCTCATTGCATCTCTCACGTGCACAACTTTTCACAAAGTACAGTTAACTCTATTATGATGATTGAAAAATAAGAGTGATCAATTTTAATAAGAGAAAGGTTAAAAAAAAAAAAAAATTATACTAAAGCGAATATTCTCCGCTGAAAAAAAGCATCAAACTTGCATATATTAAAAAGTGCAAACAATATATGCATATTTTTTCTCCCTTAGGATCTGGAAATCAGTGAAAAACAATGTTACCAGTAATTTTATTTATACAATAGTTTATCACAAAAATTATGATTAAAAATATATAAAATATCCAATATCGTAAAACTTTATTAAAATTTTATTTTTTCTCATAAAAAAATGAATAAAGTGGAAGATGTAATTTCATTAAATAAAAACAGCATGTAAAAATTTTATCAACATTTAATCCTTTTTGTGTTAACTTTTAAAACAGAGGAAAAAACACAGCTTTTTTAACAATAAATCCCAGCTTTAATTGCATGAATATTAAAACCAAAAAAGAGCATCAAATTATACAAAAATTACTTGAATTTTTGTTACGACTTATTTTAATTTCTTTCTTTTATAAAAATATTCTAACAAAAATGCTACATCCCCTCCTCCCCCATTTATTAACATAAAAATAAAATACATAATTAGGACCCAGGTTGCATAAACAACAGTTTTATTTAAATGTACTCCATTGCGAATAGGCTTTAATAATAAAAAAAAAGCAACACTTTAGTTTTTATAAACAAAATTATTCAGATTTTAAAAATAATTTGTTTCTATTTTGTTAGAACTCAACTTTGCTAAAAACACGAAGGATAAAACATGCAGAACCATTTTTATAATGCAAAATTACAAGCTTTGAAAGCTTTATTAATTGAATATAAAATAATTTACCTCATTTGCAACATCTACTACCAGCTCTTGATCACTTTTTTCACCATCGCTGTCCTAAAAATAAAAAATAGTTACGCTTTAATTTAGATGCTCTTTTTACAAAAATCTACAGTTACATATTTTAATGACAATGAAAATAATTTTGAAATCAAAACAAGGTACACAACGAAAAGGACTAATTAAATAAAAGTATATTTTTTCCTCTCCTCCCGACATCATCTTTATTAAGCGAAAAGCAAATTAGACTTCTTGTTATAACAAAACTGACGCAGTGTTCTTCAACAATTAAACCGGGGAACCAGAAAAAAAAAATATAAGCCACGTGAAGAAAAAAAATATTTACTTGGTGATTATGCATAAAGAATATCATGACAAACCCAACACTGAACTAAAAGAGGGTGGAAAAAAAGTGGCTTAATTCTGTTAAATTGGTGCATTTTTAATTAAACAGCTACCCCTTTTTTAATTACCTGAGAAAAATTGGAAATCCCTTCTAATTTATCTCAACAAAGATACTTTGCAGCAGCCTAATTACTTCGAGTGAACATTTAAGAAGGTGGATAAACAATAGAAACATCTGGCGGGAACTAATCAAACAAACTCGGGACAATGCTACAATTTAGGCTATTTCTTTAACAGATGCAAGAGCAGATAATAATTAAATTATCAAATGAAATGTTTTATTGAACATTTTTTTCTAATGTAATTAAGCTCCTTAATAAAGATTTTAATTAGAGACACTTTTTGCTTCTTTTGTTAGGAGGTGCTAAAAAAGGCAGAAAAACTGAAATGGAGGAGAAAATAAAATAAACTCCATCTCTTTTACCAAGCATAACGAAAATAAGATGAAAAAAAAAATCCGAGGAAAGAAAGTTAAAACAGTGCCACTAATTCCTGGCACAAAAATAAGAGAAAACAGAAAAATGATTCTTATTCACTACTCTTTATAGGATGACACACACATAAAAAAATAATATAATTATTATTTCAATTTAATTAATTAAGACAATGAATGTTTCTCTCAGAGTTTAATTTTGTGAACAATAATTGTACTTTTTTTATGAGAATTGAATTTTCTCCTTTTTTTTCTTAACCCTCTAATTAATAGTCAGTTCTGATATTGACAAAAATAATTTTCTGCTTCTTTTTCCCCCCCCTTACCAGCCATTTCTTAAATAAACATTCGACTTAGTAAGATTTAAATATAGATTTTACATACATTTTTATAAAAAGCTACAAATTGAATCTGTTTTGTGTTTTGTTAAATGATTTTAACGCTTGACCTCTTTAGACCAGGTGTACACAAATATGGACCTCCTTTCCCCTTCATAAAAAATAAACTGTCTGTTTTTCTTCTTCTTTTTTACATCTTACCTTACTTCTATACAGCTGAATGTTTTTTGCTTTGAAATAAAACTAGTAAATAGCAACACTGATGTTTATTTGCTTTTAAAATAAATATTTCCATCTGAGTTTGCAAAATGCCTGCAAGGCAATGTGACCAAGAAAGTTAAGCATTTTTCATAATATAGTTGAAGATCTTTATAACAACGCAATTCTGTGTAATGCAGTTTCTCCACATAAGGCTGTTCTCAACTCTAAAAGGGCAACTTTGACAATGCATCAAAGTAGCAGGTGCTGTTCAGAAACTATGCAATCAAACTGTTTTTTTTTTTCCGTTTTGTTGCAAACGCAATAGATTTTTCAGAAAATAGTGTCAAATTGGTCGTTTTGAACCGAATTTCCGCGCGAAAGAACAGCCACTCAAGAAAGGGCGAAAAAGTCTTTGTCACATGATCAAAAACGCTTATAACTTAATAGGTAATTTATTGATCAAAAAATGGAAAACACAGTTCGACTTTAAATCGCTTCCATGGCCAGGCCTTCCCAATTTCATAATCTTATCGTTAAAAAAGGAATTCGTAAATGTGTCAAAACTTTTTGCGGTTGTTGAGCAGAACATTTGAGTACAGCCTTAACGCACAACTTCTCAGATGTAAACAATGAATTTTGCAGTTAAGAAGCACCTGAATTTCCACATTGTAAAAAATTGCTATTCTTTAGAGTACTAAATTTGATACACTAGAGTTCAACTTTACCTCCTTAATTCAGAGCTTTTTAATGAAAAAAATTGCTACCATACAAATTTTTGAAAATGAGTAATACAATAAATAAAAGATTTGGTACAGGCATATTTGGAAAATGTTTACAAAGTAAATTTAACAATGTGTCGAGTGATGTATATTATGCAAAAAATTACAATATGCACAACTCCTGGTAACAAGATATGCTATATAAAAGATACCCTATTATTGATACGTTTCAGACATATTTGGATATGTTTACACGGAATGTTTAATGATGTGTGAAATGTGTTTTATATAACGCACGACTTCACATTTTTAGGTTTGCGTTATAAAGATCTAATTTATAACTAAACCCTTCAACTTTAACCTTAAATAAAAGAATGGTGGCTAAAATTTTAAACTTAATTAGCTCGAAACACTGTTTTCCCATGCTAAACTTTGAAACAGAACGTAAATTTTTCTTATTTCTTAAATTAAATAAAGAAATTAAATTCTCTACAAACTCTACTGGAAAAAAAATATAAATAAAAACGATTTTTTGTCAAGTTCTAACAAAAGTATGATCAGTATTTATAAATTTTGAATTTCTTATTGCAATTTTTAATTGTTTAGCCCCCCCCCCCCCCCCAGGTATAATCAAGAAACATAATAAACACAGGGCTGCCACAGGCGACTATTTTTTTTGTTGTTGTTGTGTTTTGTTTCGCACCACTTTTTCAAAACAAAAATCTTTTACAAACGCTTTGACAACATTTGCAAGATAAATATACTTCAAAATACATTTTTTTAAATAGTAGTGCGGGCAGAATATAAAAAGAGTCGTATGTGGCATCCCTGTAAAGATAAGAAGTGATTCAAATATAGAAGCAGGACTTCAAAACCGTAGCAAAGCTAGTTTTGCAATATTAATTTTATTGTACAATTTTAAAACTTTTGATTTTTCTTTTTACAATTTAACAAATATATATTTTTATTTTTACGAAACATATATAAATAAATGCAAAAAGAGGTACCGTATTTTATGGAAGAAACGCCGCACTCCTTAAATTGGCCTGAATAAGCTTTAAAATATCGTAATCGCCGCACCTGTGTCGTTACTCCTACTTTTGTTGTTACCTTCCCGTTGTAAACGCCGCATCCGTCGGAACGCTACTTTTGTCCACAGCGTCACATTGACCTAACAAAAAGTTGACCTATCAAAGTTTTTTGGGTAGTGTAGGATGCCTCGTTTTTATTATCTTAAGATGTCTGAAGTTTTATTTAAAATATTTAAATCCGATTTTAAATATTTTTATGAATTTTTAAATTAAGGAAACTCAGTTGGTATTTAAAAAAAATCGTAAGCGCCGCACTAGGGAAAAAATTATCTTTTAAACTCGTAAACGCCGTGGCGTTTCTTCCATAAAATACGGTAATAGTCTAAATTTCAGGCTGCCTAATCCATTGATCCAACTTTAGTCAGTTTTCGTTACTTCAAGCCTCAGCCTCTCTGGTCTCCTCAAGGGGGGGGGGGGGGGGGGGTCAAGTCAAGATTCTCAAAAGAAAATAAAAATCCTTGCTAATAAAACTCTACAAAGTTAAATAAATTAAATAAAGCAAGCTGCGTATTCCTACGATGATTCCATCAGCATTTTTGTGTTGTACTATCAGATGTTTCCCGCCCGTAACTAAAATTTTTATCTCAGAATGGATTTTTTTCATAATTTTTCATGTTCTTTGGCGGCTCTGAAACCCAAAAGGAGTAAATTTCTCACTTTTTTTAAAATTCATTTTTGTTCGGAAACTCATAAAATTGGAAGATGCTCTTATTCAAAGAATATGTAATCGGAAGACGTTTTCTATTTTTTGGTAAAGGCAGAAGATTTTTCAGAAAATAATGACAAAATGGCCGTTTTGAACAGAATTTCCAGACGTGACATCGAGCGAAAAAGAGAAAAACTGGTCGTCAAGTGACCACAACGGCTTATAACGCAAATAAGCAATTCATTTATCTAAAAAATGGAAGTCGGGCTTGCCAATTTTATGCCTTTACGCTTAAAAATGAATCAGAAAATATGTCAGGAAGTTTCGCGTTGTTAAGCAGGGGACCGCCTTATAAAAGCATATATCTAAACTTCCGTGCAATGTATATGCATGAAATTTTGTAGAGATTTTAGGTTATGTTTTTAATAAATTGCCCCTAGGATTTTAAATTTCACGTGAAATTTTGAAATTATATTCCTCGAAGTAAAAATCGCTCTCAAAAGCCCACCTTTTTACTTTTAAATTCTGTAAGTAATATTTTTATAAATCCTTTACGCAAATTAACAAGAAACCTTTTATGCACAGAATAGAGAAAAGAGCAATGAATTCAAGCAAATGGTTGTATCAAAATGTAAATAAATTTTTAATTAAATAAAATAAATTTCCAATTATTTATTTATTTATTTTGAAAAACAATTTTTATAGAAAGACATTTCATAAAAAAAAATTAACAAATGCCTACCATGAAAATAAATTTGTTAACCCTAGACAGCCTTGATAAAAATTTATAAAAGTAAAATTCAACTTTATATAAATATTCTCTTCATTTAAAATCAATTAGAATTTGTCATTACTTTCTTAAAAATTCAACACCATATTTCAGAATCTTGAGATTATGCATGACAATGAGAAAAACCGAATTTTTAATGCTTAAGATTATACATTAATTTTTATTGAGTGGATTTAAAATATTTTCTAGATCACATACTACAGTAGATTATCAATTATCCGACATCCCTACTTCATGTTTTTACTAAAATTGGACTTATCAATGCTTAATGTGACAAAAGTAAAAAAATGCAGCTGCAGAATATGGTTGGTAAATTTTATTGTTTTTATTCTGTTTATTATTAATTATATTTTCGTGTTTGTCCATTCATAAAATGTCACTTAGGAGTTATTAAAAGTCCTCCCTTTCCTAAGAAGAAATAATCCGAAATAGCCTTAGGCATATCACATACTGAACAGACAAGCGACGAAAAGGCTGCAAATAGACGCGTGTTTTGCCATCCTTCTCCAGTTTTCGTGGAAAATCTTTTATTCTGGACGGTTCTGCTGTTTATTCACAAAAGAATGAGGGGAATCAACAATGGATCAGGAGATAAGGAGCGCGACTCTATTTGAAGGAATTGGTTCCTCTTTTGCAGGACATCAGTCCCTTTCCTTTTAAAGTCATTAAAAATCAAAGACACCGCGTGACCACAACAAACGATGCCGACACTGATAACAGTTAGGCTGCGTACAGACGCGAGTTTTGCCTTCATTCTCCATCTCCAGTTTTCGAGGAGAATCTTTAATTCTGAATGGTTCTGCGGTTTATTCACAAAAGAATGAGGGGAATCAACGATGGGTCAGGAGATAAGGAGCTCGACTCTACTTGACGGAAAGGTTCCTCTTTTGCAGGACATCAGTCCCTTTCTTGCTAAAGTCATTAAAAATCAAAAAGACCGCGTGGCCATAACAGCGACGCCGACACTGATAACAGTTAGAAGGATGGTGCGTTCGCAGCTTTAGAAGGATGGTGCGTTCGCAGCTTTAGAAGGATGGTGCGTTCGCAGCTTTAGAAGGATGGTGCGTTCGCAGCCTTAGAAGGATAATGCGTTCGCAGCCTAAGGCTGCAAACAGACGGTTGTTTTGCCATCCTTCTCCGATTTTCATGGAAATCTTTTGTTCAGGACTCTTCTGCGGTTTATTTACAAAAGAATGAGGGGAATCAACAATGGGTCAGGAGATAGGAGCTCAACCCTACTTGAAGGAAAGGTTCCTCTTTTGCAGGAGGTCAGCCTTAGGCTGCGTACGCACCATCCTTCTAACTATTATCAGTGTCGGCATCGATTGTTGTGGCCACGCGGTGTTTTTGATTTTTAATGACTTTAGTAGGAAATGGACTGATGTCCAGCAAAAGAGTAATCTTTCCTTCAAGTAGAGTCGAGCTCCTTATCTCCTGACGCATTGTTCATTCCCCTCATTCTTTTGTGAATAAACCGCAGATGGGTTCAGAAGAAAAGATTTCCATGAAAACAGGAGAAGTCTAGCAAAACACACGTCTGTGTGCAGCTTTAGGGAAGAGACATTTCACCCTGATAACAAAGAAGAAACCGGTTTGAACGCGACAATTTGCCTTGTGTCGCACGTTTTTGGTCTGCTTATCTGTTCAGTGTGTGATCTGCCTTAATCACGTAAGTGTCGAATAATCCAGAATCTACTGAGTATAAATTAAGGTTATAACTATTTTAAATTGAGGACGAGAATTTCAAAACTCACCTTATCCAATTATGAACAAAAAAAAAAAAAAAAAATAGTTTTTATCTACTCATCTGTTTAGTTAGTAAACCTGTACAGAAAAAACACTACAATCTGCAACAAAGCCAGTTTTATAACGTACTTTTGGCATTGTAAAATATTGGTTTACTTTCAAAACTCACTTTATATGCTATATACAAAACTTGGGTCTAGCAAATTTATCTTTGCTGGATAAGATGAGTTTTGAAACTCACGACCTCAATTGAAGGAAGGAAATACAATGAAATGAACTTACTGAAATGCAACGAAATGAACTTACTATACTAAGTTTTTCATCTTTTTTCCGCTTTTTCATTTCATGCTCATCAGGTGATCGAGCTCGGAACTTTTCCCTGTCGTTAGGAGATATGGAATTTCTCTATGGGGAAAAAAAAATACTAAATTAAAAATCTGAAAATACTTACTATAGCAACTTAGTATTGACATTATAAATTACGAAGTAAAATACAAGAAAAATATTAAAATCTATAAAACGAAATAAAGCTGAAATAAAGGTTCATTTATTGTTAAGAGATTGTCCATTGATTTTTTTCATTGTGGCATGTGAGCACTTATACCCCCTCCCTGCAAAAACAGGATTGGATTAATCTCTACTAAGGGGGTGGGGGGGGGATAATTATAATTTAAAAAATAAACATATAAGAGAAACGTTCTATATAATTTTCTTTCTCACCGGAAAAAAGGGGGCGCATCACATTTCTAAAGTAAACCTGATTCTTTATCTCAGACATACAATTCTCCATACAATTAAAAAACTGAAAATAGTATTTTCGTAACTTGTTGGTACAACGTATTGACATTAGAAATTATAAGATAAAGTACCAGAGAAATATTAAAATCTATAAAACGAAATAAAGGTTCATTTGTCTTTAAGAGATTGTCCACTTATTTTTTCATTGAGACATGTGACAACTTATACCCCCCTCCCCAGCAAATACAGGATTGGATATTGGATCCATCCCTACTAGGGGGATGGGGGAGGGATAATTAAAATTAAAAAAAGAAACATCCAAGGGAAGCGTTTTATATAATTTTCTTTCCCATCAAAAAAAAAGGGGGGGGGCTGGAACATCAAATTTTGAAAATAAAACTCATCCTTTATCTCAGAGAACCCATATTATTAACAATCCCCTTTGAAAAAAGACACCTAGGTTCAAAGCACCCCCTTTTTTTCGAGATCATACCATTCACAGAACATACCCACAGCGTCCATTGCTAATTTGCATGACGGTCCTTTCATTTCAAAGGAGGCAGTGATCCACCAAAAAGGAGAGGGTTACAAACAGAAGGTCCACTGGAGCATGTCTAAAGCGATTAGACCGCCGAAAAGGGGGAGGTAGGCCGCGACAGCTGCCGACCTTTTATATCGAGCAACCGGAAAGCACATTGAATGAACACGGTTCAGATATCAATTTTCAAGTCAGGGGAGAGAGCCATAATTATGTAGGTAATGCTATGCTAAGTGAGCTAATACCACTCTAATTCGATAAGTGAATAAATAACATAAAATAAAAAAGCTGAAAACTAAATAAAATTGATGTATCACGTATCGAATTTCATTAGCCTGTATCGAATTTAGAGTTTTTTATATTATCAAATTACACAATTTTTTTTCGGCATTAAATTATTTTAAAGCAAACATTATGTCGTTTGTTCTGGAAGTAAATTTTAAATGTCTCACTTTTTTTTAAAGATACGGTCTTAAAAAATGGCCAATATGTCTGGTCTCTTTTAATAACATTTTTATCATTATGTACGAGATACATAATTAAAAAGTCCAACTGAGAATTTAGCTAAATAATATTTCTTGATGAACCTATTTAAATCAATTTCATTTTTATAATGTAAGCTTCAAACAAAATTATTTTCAATTGGATTTTTTACAATTGTTTTGAAGCAAAAAATGTATACAGAATTTTAAAGAGATTATCCGATAAATTCAATTAATATTAAAATTTAAAAAATATATATCGCAATTTAAAATGATTTTTTTTTAATATCTTAAAACAATTAATTCAAATTATTAAATCAAAATTAAAATAAAAATCAAAGGCCCAAAATTATTTATCAAAATTTAGGGCCCCTCCACAAAATTCCTTTTAATAAAACAAGTCCTTTCACAAATTTACCTCAAAAATGTAACATACACCAGAAGATAAGCAAAACTCTCCTAAAAGAAAAAGTGTAGCAGAATTTATTTCTTCATACTATTTTTGATAAATTATCAATCCACAACATCGATTTTCAGGTTTAACCAACCATTCTCTCGAGTGAAGTAGATTTCCTGGGTAGTGATCAATTTAGAGTTGTATATTTTGGTTAAATTGGATAAGAATTACATATCAGTTACACGAAATAAGTAATTTAGGATTTTTATTATCCGTCATAAGTTTCATAAGACAAAATGTCTTTTAGCGATTGCCAGAAATAAATTTTAGAAATACGAAAATTGAAAGGAGGGGGAAAAAATGTCGAAACAAAGCAAATAGCCATAAAAAATTAGCTCTCTGAAAAAATATTCCGATGGAAATTAACTCAAATTCATGTCATAACTAAAGAATTACCGGAAAAACTTATACGGTCATTTTTTAAAGAACACATGCAAACATGAAACGAACTATATCAAAACATAAAATATTTTGTAAAAAGAAAGTATAAAGGCCAAAATTTTTGGTTGGCTATACATTTATTACGAAAGACTGTATAATCTTTATAATGGCACTGCTTAGCAAATAAACCATTTCTGAATGAACATTTAGGTATCATTGAGTAATATGTACCGTAATCCCCCCCCCCCCCAACCATACTCAATTTCTCTTTACATAAGGGTAAATTACATCTTTGAGATGTTGCCTTAAATAATGTCTTTAAACGTCAATTCCTGTACTTCTATTCATTGATCTACTGTCTTCCCTCTATTTCAAATGAAAATCAAATGTCAAAGTAATTGCTTAAAAGGCGCAAAGGCTAACATAGTGAAAAAGATTCCATACCGGAACTCGAACCCGGGCCATCAGTATAGCGAATTGACGTTCTACCGACTAAACCACACGGAACGATACCCAGCCTGGAAAATTTCTCACTATTATATGTTGGCAAGGCTACAAAACGCAGCACAAGATGGAATAATTATTGTGAGCCACCGACCTGAGGTGAACACGAAACTTAATTAAATCCAGCATCGATAGAATAATAATGGAATTAATATTCCATTATTAATAATATTCCAATTAATAATGGAATCTTTTTCACTATGTTGGTCTTTGCGCCTTTTAAGCAATTACTTTGAAATTTGATTTTCATTTGAAATATTGTATTCAAGGCGAATGTTTCTCTCTGGAATAATTTCCATGTATTAATATAGTTTCTATCGATGCTGGATTTAATTAAGTTTCGTGTTCGCCCCAGGTCGGTGGCTCACGATAATTATTCCATCTTGTGCTGCATTTGTAGCCTTGCCAACATATAATAGTGAGAAATTTTCCAGGCTGGGTACCATTCCATGTGGATTAGTCGGTAGAACGTCAGTGCACTATATTGATGGCCCGGGTTCGAGTCCCGGTATGGAATCTTTTTCCCTATGTTGCCCTTTGAGCCTTTTAAGCAATTACTTTGAAATTTGATTTTCATTTGAAATATTGTATTCACGGCGAATGTTTCTCTCTGGAATAATTTCCATGTATTAATGTCTTCTCTCTATCAAAATTTAGACCATTTATATAAATATTAATCTATCAGGTGTCGATCCAGGCAAAATTTAGAGTCTATTTAGGGCCCCTTCACAAAAGTCTTTTTTAATAAAACAGGTCCCTTCACAAAATTCCAATTAATAAAACAGGTCCCTTCATAAAATTCCTTTTAATAAAAAAGGTCCTTTCACAAAATTCCATTACATTAAAACACAACTCTTCCATTATTATTTTTTTTTTTCCATTTTGTTGTTTAGGTTTTAAGTTGTGTAATTTACAAACAAAACAAGCTCACAAGAAAGAAAACTTCAGAAGAAGGACTTAGAAGAAGGACTGGAAGAAGCTATTAATAAATGTTTGGTTCGAATTTGATGAACCATGATTGGTTCATCTTTCGTTAGGAAATGCAATTTTTCACAAAAATAATAAATTTCGCAAAAGTAACTTTCACTTTTCAGAAAATGGTCCAGAATGAAAAAACTCTGCATCAAACACTGTCTATTGAAGAAAAGTCTGTACCTCCCGTTGCTTAGTAATGACGATATACGCGACTTGGAGACGTAGCGATCCATTGTCGGTGATATTAATTTAAGCACATTGCCATTCAACAATGTTTTCCTTATAAAATCTGTTTTCTTTGTACAATCCAACCACCATTCAAACTTAACCCTTTTTTTCCGAACACGAAGGTTTCTAAGCTGAAGCCTGCTAACATCTCAATCGGATCTCGACGGAAATGATGACTGTTTACAAAGGAAATCCTATCTCAGAACAAAATAAATTAAAAAAACAAACAGATGTTCAAGAAGTATACAAGAAACTAAATTTATTTGGCTACCCCCCCCCCCCCCCACCAAAGAGCAGGCAATTCAAGCTATCTTTCACACCCACATCCTTCCTTGACGTAGCATTTCTCACGCCCTATATCGCCCCTTGAAAAATGAAAGGTTACTTCTCTATGGGTGGCAGACTACAGCCCAAAAGAGGGGGTGGGAGAAGGAATAAAATCCCCCTTAAAAGGGGGGAAAAAAGAACGTTTCCGGGCGTGTGCCCTCCGGAGGGGAATACTCGAGTGACGCAGACGATATCTGTCATCAAATCTCCCTCTACCCTCCTGCCAACTGTTGCTCCACACTCGAGTAGGCTCCCTCGTTTATGGTAAACATAAACGTTACACTATCGTTTTCTAAAGGATAAAGAAGGGACAGCCGACTCCATTCTAAAACAAAGAGGGTTTTTAAGCGCACTTCCGGGGGCGGGGGAAGGCATCATAACGAAAATACAAGGGCAGCATAGTTGAGTTATGTGGTGTACTGTTACACAAATAGCAATTTTTAGAAGTAGGATGTAATTTAATACAGATTAACTGAATTAAGTAAAAAGACTATACAGAGACAAGAAGCGATGGACGGATAACATAGTTTCCCCTACAATTAGAAAAATTAAGATAAGTTGAAACAATATAAAATAAAGTTATTGAGTCGGCACAGTTTCCTGAAATTCTCGACAAAATGAGTTTAATTTTCAAACTTTCATATTTTATTTCTTTGGTCTCTGTAAACAGGTAAAAACAAATGCTATTGTATAATGGACATTGACATTTTTTACATATTTTTACATAGAGCATGTAAAACTTAATGTCAAACCTCATAGTCCAAGAGCCGACAGTATAAAAAACTATGTTATCAAGTACACGAAAAAAACCTTTATTTTATGGGAGTGTAGAAGTATGGGAATCTAATGATCCATGTCTGCCGGAAGTAAAGTGGTGCATAAGCCAAAATTTAATACCACCAGTGGTTGACTCGTAGGTTTATTATTGTGTTTTTTATCCCACAACTATCATCCATGTTTTCATACCTTTGTTTGAAGGACAAATACAATGATAAACCTACGAGACAATCACTGTTGGTATTAATTTTTGGCTTATGCACCACTTCACTTCTGGAAGACATGGATCATTATAGCCCCCTACTTCTACTCTTCCATAAAATAAAGGTTTTTTTCTTGTGCTTGATAACATAGGCTTTTGTGCTGTCGGCTCTTGAACCATCATAAAAAAATATTACAATTAATGGGAATCAACTCCAAGTACCTTTAAAATCCCAAGTTACATACATGGTCACATAAATAAGGTTCCAATATAAAAGAGTAAAAAATGCTATAACATAATGGATATTTGCACGAAAATATACCAATATCTGTCTACGATTCGCAGAATTCAATAGTAAAATATCGAGCAGGATGTTATTTTACTGAAAAAAAAATACCCAGTTATCAAATAATCGTAATTGACGAAATACCTAACAGCACAAACAAAAAGTGAAAACATTGGCAGCCATGAACACAAATTTTCATCTACGCAATTAATATTGCCTATGAATTTATTTCAACGAAAGCAAGCATCATTTTTATTAATTTGTGCATACGAAGGCGACTTAATGAACATTTGCCTATATATATATCCAGGGAAGAAAAATTCATTTAACGAAGATTACACTTCGTTTTCGAAACTCTCCACTGATAAATTCCGTTTTCCTAAAGCCCAATAATCGTTTCTTTTGAAAAGAAAAATCGATGTTACCGAATCGAAACCCTTTTCAACAAAACTATTCCAGCCACTTAATCAGCAAACATATACATATACGAACAGCGCGCACCCAATTGGAAATGGAGAAAAAAATATACACTTGGAGAAAGCGAAGCGTGCGGTGTAAACAAAGATTAATAGTCATTAGTGGCGCGCGGTGCAATGAAGGAAAAGCTGTTATTAGTCTGTTTGACAAGCGCACCGAAGTATTGATCTCAGCAGGGTGGAAAAACAGCGGTAAGGGTAAATAATAAGAATTGCTAAGTCGATATCGATTAGCGGAATCGATAAACCAGTGATGTCGGGTTTATTGTTATTGCTGTTTGGCAAAGTGTAATGCCTAAACGATTTCGATTGAAGTGAATGAAAGGATAGTAAGTGTGTCGCATTTACAACTCGAAAGAAAAGCTATTCCAGTTTTTATTTAATTTTTTATATTAAATATAAATGTGTCTATACGAAGAAGAAAAAAGAACGGATAGTCATTAGTAACATACTAAAGTCTTTATTTTATTTATTTATTTATTTTGTTGTTGTTTAAGCACTACTTTAGAATTTGCAGAAATTTTTATCAAATACTATACACAAAAGTTACACACATTCTAATTTAGAAATGAAATAACATTGCCTATAAGAGAATTTTTTTTTTTTTTTTTTTTTTTTTTTACGAAGTATTTAATGATCCGAAACAATTTTAGGAGCAATTTTTTCATATACACTTTGACAAAATGTGCAACAGAAATATACTACAAAATGTATTTTTTTTTAAATAATGGTGCGAACAGAAAATAAAAATAGTCGCCTGTGGCAGCCCTGCTTCCGGGTCAGGTTTTTTTAAGGTACATAATCTGTGGTCCTACTTTTAAGTTCGTTATTTTGAAGAGAAAAGTAATTTGCACGGAAATTTTAAATTTGACTTACCATGTGTAATTTAATGGATATGTGGTATTTTAAATTTTTTAAAAATATGTTAAAAACGTATTCAAAATCATAGCTTAAATATCGCCCATAATATATTTTCGAGCTTAAACGAGGTTCGAACACAAACCCTCTAACGAATGCCCGAATCTTCTTGATTAAAGCACTCACCCAAGATATTTTGCATAAAAAAATAAAATAAATTGCAATAATCTACTTTCCGCTAGAAGGACTTGGCGTAAGGTAACCTCATTAAAATGCCTCACGTCATTTTTCTCCATAGATCATAATGTAACTGAATTCTTTGTGTATCCATTTTCAAATCAATAACACACTGTTCAATGAAGATCGAATTAGTTCAGCATTTCGGACGTTATCGTAACAAGTTATGACGATTTTGAAAGAAATCAACCTAAAAGATTTTTTTTTCTCTTGTTACGGCTGATAGATGCTTGATATTTACTTTTATTTTCACATTAGTATGATTTAGTTGTAATGCGTATTTTTTCATTTTTAACATATCTAAAACAATAAACCATTCCGCAATTTTTATACTGAAGCTTTTTCATAACTTTTCTTTTTTAAGTACCATGGTAACAAACTCGAGATCTTGTATAAAAAAGGAATTTTTTCATTAAAAATTATAGGGATTTTCACAATTTGTCTAAATATCATAAATATAATTTCTGATGTCAACATGCAAATGCTGTCATGATGTCAACATGCAAATGTTTCATGTCGTCAACAAATATATAAACATGCAAAACGCACAACGATGTAGTGTAGCTAAACAATAGCTAAAGAACATTTTTTTTTTTAAATATCTAGCTTATCGTGTAATTGAAATAACCAATAACATTGTTAATCCAAAAGGGCAACTTTCTGACATAAGTTTTAATTTATTTTTGTTCGAAAATGCATGAAACTAACTGGTGTTGTTGTTCAGAAACTATGTAATTGAACTGTTTTTTCCATTTTTTTGCAAACGCAATAGATCTTTTAAACAATAGGGACAAAGGGGAGCGTTTTGAATCGAATTTCCGCGCGAAGGAAGAAAGAGCATTCAAGAAAGGTCGAAAAACGTGTTTGTCCCGTGATCGAAATCGCTTATAACTCAATTGGGAATTGATGGATCAAAAAATGGAAAAAACAGTTCAATTGCGAATCGCTTCCATGGCCAGGCTTTCCAATTTTATACCCTTTCGTTAAAAAATGAATTTGTAAATGTGTCAAAATGTTTTGCGCTTGTTGAGCAGAGCAGTTAAGAACAGCCTTAAAACAAAGTTGTTTAATAATAATTCTAAAACACCCTATTTAAACTATAGAAGTAAAGAAAAGCGAACATTTCAATAAGTAATCCCAGCCAATAGGAGCACGCCAACCCTGAAAATTGTATTAGTACGGGAAACTGCAATTTCAATAAAGCTTCCAAAAACAGCAACAGCGTGATCTTTACATATTGCAGTCGAATACATTAATTGCACAATATAGATTCATCTTTAAATTTGGCAGCATATTCTAGAGGATTTTCAATACATAAGCCGAGCGAATTAACATGCAGAAAAGGATAGTAAATATTTAAAACGCAACAGCTCGGGCGCTCTTCACCTACATTAATCCACCGCTGACCACGGTCCAAATACCAAACTACTCAATTTCGAATTCCACTTCCGAATTACAGAAACTACAATTCAAACCCGTTATCGTAGCAGTCGGAGGGGGATCATCGATTAATCGCAGGGGCGCAAATCGATAGAGAGCAAGCGGACGAAGGCAGTAGCGCGGATGATGATTCTAGCAAGGGCGTGCTTTAACACACTTAGCAAGCTTTTGCTCGGAATCTTTAGACACGGAATCCAGTCATTAGCGGGAGAGACGGTAAAAGGAGTAATCTCGGGAAAAGGGGTTGAAGTGAAGGGGCGGGTAGAAATGTTCTAGAATACCTCCTCCCCCTTGAGAAGAGGGAATAGCATTCCATTATTTCCATTCCGAAAGAGAAAGACACCGTTTTTGGATTTGCCACGCAAACTGGATTATAAGGGAGGAAAAGAGCAGTTCGGGATGGAGCCACAGTAATCGCTTTTGCGGGGCGGTCAGATGAATATTTTACTCAAATGGGCCTCCAGCGTTTTGATTTTCGGAGATTTTTGCTTTCAGATTGAAGGGGGTCGAATCTACATATACAAAATGATTCGAGAGGTCAACTCGTTCAAACAGGAAATGCATCCACGAGGGAAAAATGCACTTACAGAAATTAGGAACTATACCTGCCCTATAAATAAGTAGAAGTTTTTGAGGGTTACAATAAATCGTCTATAGCAGGTATATGCAACTTTATTAAGACCAAGGAACACAGTTTCACTGCAACTGTTGAGAAACTCCAAAATTTATGAAGGAAAAAGGTAACTTGATACGAGACACTGCATTGATTTTAGAAGTGTTCACATTTGCTACGACTTAAAAACATACAGCGAAAGGTCGTAAAAGGTCCTAGTCTGTGCATAAACTTCTGACTTATAGGAATCATTTTTTATTTATTTTTCCTTTAAGGCGGACTTTCGACTACAAAGTATGTCTTCGTAATTTATACCTTTTCGATTGCCATGAATTTTACCAAATTAAATTTCTCTTTAGGATAGGTGAAAGATAATTAGTGAATAAACGCACATAATTAAATAAGTGCACATTAAACCTATGATTGATCGTCAAATATTCAGTTCAATAGTTATAAATCCTGCTGTTGACATCATGAAGACAAACCAGTACAAATAAAGAAAAAAGAAGTACAAAGTAGACTCAAAGCGAAATCAATGACCTCGCAGTCTGCAGCTTGCAACGGCACTAACTTTCAAATTGGATAATTTTTAATCTAGAAAAACAATATTTTGATAAATTCATTTATTTCAGATTATCTCGAATATTATCAATACCTCACTTTCAAATTGAAATAAAGCTAAAAAATACGTACACACGTGCGTTACCTACAGAACTACTTTCCCAACAACAACTCTTTAAACACAGAGGCGAAATTTTTCACTTTTCGCAACAACACGCTATTTCAAATTTCAACCGATAAAAATAAAATTGCATGGCATTTTATGAGACAAATAAGGATCTATTGCGATGATATTGTTATCAAGAGGGGTGCCGGGTGCAAGAAATCGATTCAAATGAAGATTGAAAAAGTTTGAGTGTTATGTGTAACCAAATGGAGAGGGACTATTTCTCTTCCATTGTGGCTAAAAAATTATCTTTTACGATTACAGAAAGGGATTAAAAGTCAGTGCTTTTATTTAAATATAGTACCGTACTATTATAAATATATACCGTAATTTATTACCGTTTAAAAATCTCTCTAAAAATAAGTCAGACCTGAGACTGAAGGTCTTCGCACCCATGATGCTTAATCATTGTAAATAAATCTAGATTCGGGAGAGAGAAAAAAAAAAGGGGGGGGGGAATTATTACTGTAACCAGACATGAAAGTAGGAAATAAGAAAAAAAAAAAAAGTGGATTTTTTCCCCTTTATACAACAGGGGCAAACTTATAAAATTTACACATGATTTTTATTTTCTCTTTGTAACTTAGAAAGTATTTAAAAAAAAATAATAATAATAAACTAACAATAAATGTATAGATTCATTTAATTAAAGAAAATTGAAGACAGTTTGAAAAGGTATGAATCCAAATATATCTTACGAACTATGAAGTACAGAGATTAATTTTTCAAAATAAATATTATTTTGAATGGTTTGACTTAAAGATTTTACCCTTGTAAAATGCTTTCCCTATGCTTAATATATGCACGTCAAATTGATCTTATTGCTGCAAAAATACATCCCTGAAATTATCCAAAAGTGTTGTATAAATAGAAAAAAAAATATTGTACTCCAAAAAGAACCTTATGGAAACTTCCTTTCCCTTTTAAGACACTTTAAAGAACTTCATTTACATGACTTTCAGATGCCTAAAAATAAAAGCTCGCCTTTGATTTTATAGCTCTTCTGCTTAGCAATATCAAACTAAGAATTTGAGTAAACAAAATGTCTGATTATTAAATTCCCCCCCCCCCCCAACCACAATATGCTTCCAATATTTTCTTTGCATTTTTGCATCAATCCAGAGAATGTCCGAAATTGCTTTTAAAAAGGTGGAATTCCTACTTTAGGAGGAACTCTTTCATGCCTGTAATAGATTTTGTCATTGTTTTCCTACCATATACAAAATAAGTTGTGTTACATTAATTTGAAATTATACGTATAGCAATATACGTAGCTGCCAACCTTCCACTAATCTTCCGTACTGTCTAGATTAATTTTACCCAGGTTAACCACATTTCGAACCAGAAAATTTATTTCATGAATGCTTATTTATTGAATTCCAGGTTTCTACGAGGAAAATATTTAATTTCATTTCTTAAAAAAAAATTCTGTTTCGAAACGTATTAAACCAGGGTGAAATTAACGCAAGTATTACGGAAGATTAGTCTGAGGTTGGCACCTATGAATACATAATCCTTTAAAAATGCAATATAAAAACAGGGAATTTCAATAAGCTCTCTCTACTAAGATAGTCATCGTTATTTTTAAATACTCAGAAAAAAAGAAAAAAAAGAAAAGAAAGAAATAATCGTAGACACAAAAAACTATCATCAAATACCTAAAATTACTAAAGCAAACACACACACACACACAAAAAAAAAAAAAAAAAAAGAGAGAGAGAAACAGAACAGAGAGAAATGTAGCGGTGCTTATTAATTGTCCCCCTAAACTCTCCAAGAGAGTAAAAGCCATTCAAAAAGGAGCGTCGGGAGATTCTCAGAGCTAAAAATTGGTCATAACACTGAATTAATATCCAAAGTACCGTAATTCTGGAGTCGTTCTGCCGCTTTTAAAGCTCAACGATCAGTAAAAGTCCCAAATTTCCAACAAAGTTAAAATTAGCAATGTCGGCAGCGCGAATATTAAAGGAGATTACTTTCATTTAAGAATCGTTAATTGGAAAATTATTACCAGAACCCTGAAAATTACTAATAGATAGTTTAATCGCAATTATGAAAAGGATGTCGGTTTAACAAGACTGTAAATTTATAAGAGGGGGTTAATTTCACTTGCATAGTTCCATTTGAAACGAATTTTTAAAGAATTACTCTTTTTACATTATTATAATAAACATTTTCTAAAATTAAGTTTAGAATCTTTATATTACACACACAAACCGATTGGGTTGATGAAAAGAACATGCACTAAATACACGCGAAAGCGGAATGAAAATTACGAACTTGCTTCTACGCCCCCTCCTTTTGAGAAATCTAAAAGGGAAAAAGGAAACCAATGCTTATCTGGCAGTAGTCAACGTGTTATAAAAAAGTTTCGAAAACGAATTCATATAGAATTAAATCTCGTATTCTATTCATATTGCAGTTTCAGACAAATTTTAGGGGAAAAGCTATATGTAAATGATTTTTCTTGATTTATAGAGGCACATTTTACGAGGATGCTTTCATCTTCGGAACCGGTTCCGAAAATGAAAGTGTCCTAGTAAAAAATATCTATGGAAGCAACTGCCCCCATTTGCAAGCACACATCTTCTCTCCTTCCAAACTAATATTACAGCAACCCCCCCCCCCTTCCCCCACAGTTTCAGCAGTTCCCACAATCCAAATTTTGTTCATCTCACTACAACTCATGCACATCACCTATACCACCCAACAGAAACAAACGTCAACTGCCTCTACAAGAAGGGAATAGACTCCCTCCCCTCGTCATGTAAATGCCAGTGTGAATTATTCATAGGCCATCTGGCGGCATCGGCACAATGGTCTGCACACAGCACGTGGTCAATCAATTACCTATTGAACCTGTCACCCGATCAATTACGTATTGAACACTCCCCCCCCCCCTCCCATACCAGCTGACTATTTAGGGGCGGCAACATAAATATGTATCTCCCGAATATTTTGGAAAAGGAAATAAAAAAAGTGACGGTTATGTTATCAAAAGTGAAAAAACCTATTTGGTAACCGCGGTGATATCATTCTCCTCCTCCCATTTCAAAGCTTTATTTTATTCATATCATTTTCCCGTAGAAACAAATGGAATTTCGGATGTTTACAAAAATAGTCGCCTTAAATGGAGTTATCACCAACACCGAGCATGATGATGGAATAGTAATCAATATGAAGTTTGTTTTGAAGGTTGGAGTACGATCTGGTCATTATTTTTCATCGTGAATATAATCATAGTATGTAATGCAACAAAATCAGTAGCGGCTCGTGGCTGGCTTTATAGGGAGCCACACGCGTGGGGGTCGTTCAAGTATTACGTAAGCAGTAAGGGGGAGGGGGGGGGTCCAGTGCAGAGGCGTAGTCGTAAAAAAAGAAGGTATACGTCCTAGGGTATACGCTCAAGGCAGAGGGTATACCCTAGTGTATATATACTATAGCTTTCTTGAGAAACAGAGGGTATACAGTTTTCCTTAAAAAATCCAGAGGGTATCCGCCGTATGCCCTCGTATACCCCCCACTACATCCCTGGTCCAGTGCCTGCTTATTTTTGCTGACAAGGGGGAGAGGGGTCACGAGAATTCTTACTTAAGCACTGTGTTGAATTCAGACGCTTTTCTCCGGAGGGGGGAGGGATTTCTGTGGCTCCGGGGAGGATGCCTCCCCCCCGGGCCACCCCCTGAATTCAACACTGCGTAAGCATTAGACAACGAAGCAACTATAGTTTAACAACAAAAAGCAAAAGAGCATGATTTGGACAAGCGTTCTGCGGATGTTGAACGACTTGAGAAAAAAGATATGGAGTAAACATGGACTGGAAACGAGGAACATTCCAGCCCACCACTACATTGAAACCGTAATAATAGACAATGAAGAAACACTGATTCATTGCCAGACTTGGACACCAGACATAGAAATTTGTACGCCAAACACACAATATTCCTACGATTCTTGTTAAAAATTTTAGTTACTATGTTATGTGCCAAAATAAGTTAGGGCCTGTTGTATTTCTTAAAGTTCTTTTTGTTTTGTTGTTGTTCAATGCGATAAATAATATATTAAAAACTACTTTGTATTCTACGAGTTGTGTAATGCAATAAGTAACTACTATATATTAAACCGATTTTGTTTTCCTTCCCTTCGATACCACAACTCCTATATGTCTAAGTAAATTTGCTGGATTAATAATATAATTTATCGCTAAATGTAATTTTTTATGGCAAACAATGTCGATGTTAGAATGTCATAAAATCTTAAGTAAGCAAAGGGGGGGGAAGGGGGGGTCCTAGTATTTGTTTATTTTTCCTTACAAAAAAATGGTGGGGGGGAGGGGCACTAAATGACTAAAAATATGCTTACGTAATACTTAAACGGCCCCATGGCTCCAACTTTTAATCTTTTTTTGTTACCACTATATTTTAATAGAAATCTTAGCTTTAGTTAATAGCAGAAATTCTGAAATTAAATATGGAGAAGATTTCTATTTAAAAAACACCGGCAACAAAAAAGCGTAAAAGTTGAAGTCATGCATGTAGCGATCTAAAAGAAATAAATAAAAAATAGTATCGAAGCCCCCCCCCCCTCCCCCCGTTTTCCAAGCTAATAAAAATAGTAAAAATTGTAAACATAGCAGCGAATATTGTACCATATGCGTCAAACGACATTTATTAACCCCTTGCCTGTGGAATATATATTTGAGAAAAACGTGTCAAAAATGGGGAAAAATTTTTTTTTTCTCTTTAATTTTGTTCGTTATTATCATCAAAATGTTATAGATTTTTTTTTTCTTTTTTTTTTTTTTTTTTTTTTTTTTTTTTTTTTTGAGAAAAGAAAAACGAAATAACTACTGTATTCAATATTTTCATATATATGAGAAGTGTTAATAGATTACAGTATTTTTTTCTCAGATTATAGCAAAATAAATCAAAGTATATAATTTTCAAGATACAGTCAAACCTCGTTAACATTAACCTCAAGGAGAATTAAATTTTTGTTCATGCTATCACTATAACAAAAAATATTGAGAAAAATACATATAGGGGAGACTGGGGAATAATGGGATATAGGAGCTAACAAGACAGCAGGGTTTTCTCGTAAAATATAACGGTGAAAATTTATCAGTAAATGTCATTTCCTGCGTTACACAAGAACATGCATTGAACAACTTTTTCTCATTAGCTATTTACAAAGCAAGAAGCGAGATATATTTAAGCATCGAGATTTTTTTAATATTAATAATAAATATTTGTTTTGTTCAACTATTAAATCAGTTTTTAATAATAATATATTTTATTATGAAGCTTTTATACAATGTTTTAATTTTACTCGTTTACTTTTAATCATTATTTCGTACCAAAGATAAACAGTTAATTTACAATAAGCTCAAATGCAGTGGTAAAGGTTACAAGGACAAATTTACATGTCACACAGGGTCTAATGGGAGAAACTTTGTTTTAGACATCCAACTAGAACTAGACAGTCGAACTAGTCTAATCGAACTAGACAGTTCTATTTTAATAATTACACAATTAGTTATATATTTTTTATCCATTAATAGGAAACTGTTAGAAGTAATTGTGTAAAAAATAGTTCTATTGTCTAGGGAAAATGAAGCTTTCACACTTTTCTAGGAATTTCTGTTGACGTCAAGCGTCAAAATCTCTCATGGGAGCATCGAGAATTGTTCATATTAAGCGAAAGTTCACGTTAAACGTGTTCATCTTAAAAAGAGAATCCTACTATCCTATTACTAGAATCCGTATTCATTTTGACGGGGACAGTAGGAATTGTTCATGTTAAAAGTAATTCACGTTAAGCGTGTTCGCGTTAACGAGGTTCGACAGTAAATATAATAAACTAATACAACAATATTATTATTTATATCAACTGTTATCAATTCCATGCACCTTCGATTCCTTTGAATTTCACAAATCCTTTACAGTATGATACATACGAAAACATGGCACGGCATACAAGCCTAAATCACAGTCTTTACAACTAACTCGAGTCTCCTCGTATCCTCTTTCCCTTTTCACGAGTTTCTGTTAAAACTTACATATAATTTATCGAAGAAACATCAGTTGATAGTTATACAGAAGACGAAAAAATAATAAAGTTAACGCCGCACCCGTCATAAACACCGCGGCGTTTCTTTCGGAAATCACGGTAACTGTTTTAAGAAAAACTAGAAATCTATTTAACATTTGTATTAAAAAAAAAAGAAGAAAAAAGATCCAAAATATATAGAATCTGACAAAGTAGTACACCAAAGACATTTTAAATTGCTTTCAACTGGGTCTTCTTAGCAAAGGGAAAAAAAAAAAGCGATTAAGCTATGAACCAGTAAAGTCATTAGCACAAAATTATTGCTATTAATAAATAATTCAAACTAAAGTAAGGGGAGGAAGGGAAGACAGACAACTTTCCTTATTCCCTACAAGGAACAAAAACTTTATGCAAAAACCAGTTAACAAAATTAAGTTTTAACAGCCATTCAACATAAAATCACAAATCAAAATCTTCATCGCGTAACACATTAACTAAACACATTGGAACTTCGCGTCACGTATTATAAATGCTTTGAAGGAGGGGGGGGGGGGGGTCAGGGGAATACACTTTGTCAAATGTCAGTGATTTGTCACTTCTCTCGCCCTCAAGGATTTCCTTCATTCTCCCAGTATCATCCTGGAGGGGATGTTTAAATAACAACACCAACAAGATCTCCCAGCGACAAATAATTCCAATCCTAGAAGACGGGGGGGAATGTATAATGGAGGGGTAAAAAATAAAGGCTCCGCCTCAAAAATTGGGAGTCGAAAATCCTGTTACGGTAGTTAATGATTCAACACCTTGCAGCCACAGCCATTCATTTTGTTTCCCAGGCCCTTTAGACCACGTGGTTTGCAGGGGGGGTTGTAAAGGAGATGTACCACGTGGTACAGAACGTTCCTGATTGGTCAGAGGATTAACGGACTCGTACATGAAATGGTGGTGAATCGCCCATCCGTTGCAAACAAAAGATGACACCAGATGGTTCAGTATAACCATTAAATATTGGTATTCTGTATCTTCCCCCCCTTTGGGTAGGTACTTCATAAATATGAATCTTCGTAGAAAGAACCCATGGATTACTCCACCAAGCTGCAAAATATATATTATGAAAACATTTCTTTTATACAGTATAAAAGAGCTATGGATCCGCAACCTGTTATGGATCGCACAGTTTAATAACAAATTTTATAAACTCGTGGTATTTATTTTATGTTTTTAATCCTACCATGTAACGACACGAATGGGATATGGAACGAATGGAAATTGGAATTAATACGAATGGGACAAATGATGACACTAAGTACTTTTATTAATTCAAAAGATGGAAAAAAAAATCACTGTATATTGAGAATTTTTTTTTCAACTTTAAAATTAATACAACTCTAACTGTGAAAATCCTCTTTTGTATGCGAGGGACGCGAAAGTTGCTTGCCTGTCAATAAAAACAATTTTATAAAAGGATATTTCTTAAACCATACTTTAAAGTTGTAATTTACGCCTTTTAGCAATTAAAATTAGTATTACCACTTTTCCTTTTTATAACAAAAACATAGCACAGTAGAACGCCGATTATCCGAACAAGTCGGGACCGACCTTCGTTCGGATAAACAAAAGTTCGGATAAATGGACAAACAATTAAAGGAATGTTTCTGACTTTACTAAGACCTTCGCACTTTATGGTTTAGTGCTGGTGCGTTAATTTTTTTTTTTTTTTTTTTTTTTTTGTGTGTGTGTGTGTGTGTGTGTGTGTGTGTGTGTGTGTGGTTCTTTACTTTATCACTTAAAATTTTCTTTTTCTCTCTTTATCATTTTCTGTACTCCAGAGATTAAAATTTAAGGAACTGTAAGTTCGGTTAAATAATATTGAGAGAAATAGGCTGTTCGAATAATTAGAAGTTCGGTTAATTGGAGTTCCGATAATCGGCGCTTTACTGTATAGCGAGGAATCCCTATCCTGTCCTTAAATTGCATTATTTATTAAATAACTTTTAGAAACAGTAGGATTTATTTCGTGTTTTATCTGACAGATAACAAACTTGCTAAATGATGTCGGCAAGTGTTTTAAGAAAAAAAAAAAAAAAAAACCCGAAAAATTTCCTTACTGTATATTACTGTACATTGCTGTATGTTACTGTTAAATAACATCAACATTTGAACCGATACCGCTCAAATAAACGTTGAAAATTTCCGAAGGAAGAAAGTATATTTTTGGATGTAGATAATTTCGGTCCGGCCAAATTTTAGGTCAATCTCTAACAAATTATGCAGCTTTACACGAGGTTCGTATGTATACATACATCATATAAGGTGAAACAAGGGTGGTGGTGGTGTGTGTGTGTGTGTGTGGGGGGGGTGATCCTTATTATTTTAAAACATTAAAATATGAATAGCTTAACCGGTAACAAATTTTGTGATTGTTACCGATTGTTCTAATAATTAACACAGTTTTATTTCATTGCATTTTCAAGTGCATCATATTGTCACTAAGTGGCATTGAATCTCAAAAAGGTTTTTATTGAAAGGAAAAGAATCATACCCTTAAAATTTCATCGGACATCGAAACAGGGGAAAAACACATCAATTTTGGAAAAATGATACCTTATGTGTAAGCATTAGTTTTATGCTTGGAATAAGAAATATATTCTTCCTATATCTATGGTTTTATGAGACACACTGACGCAATCGCTAAATTAATTTCTCATACATTTTACTATTCTTACACGAGTAAAAGATGGCAAACATTTTAGAGGAGAAACCACTAAACCAGCAATCAAACAAAAGGTAAAAATATAATCTATATTAATAGCATAATTTGCTTAGAGGGCGTAGTGCGATTATGGCTCTGCAAGATCGGGAAATGACAGAAAATCCACGCCAATGCCTTTGACGATTCAAAAAAGGATGATTAAATCCAAATCGTAATGAACCACTATCCTCCAAAAGAAATACCGTGTTTACTAGCGTAATAGTCGAACTTTTTTTTGCCATTTTTTCATTGTAAAAGTGTAGGTAGGACTATTATGCGGGGAAATCTACAACACAATATTGTACACTCTAATACTAAAACATTATTGGTATAATGTTTTAGTAATAATAATAATGACCATTGGATATGTCAATGGGAGTGATAGAACACATGAATCCATTATGAATACTAGCTCTGGGAAGAGTACAGCTGACAATTTTCTATTTTCTAGATGAAGGTCAAATACGCAACTGCGGCTTTTATGCGAATAAATTATTTTGACGATTTATTCTGCTTCAAAACGGGGGTGCGACTATTATGAGAGGGCGACTATTACGCGAGTAAACACGGTAATAATAATAATAATAATAAAAAACAAGAAAAAAAAATCAGAATACGAACTGTGGAGGGCAAGTCATTAGATAGAAAATCTGGAATTATGAAATGGAATAGACCTGTGAGATGAAGGGGACGAGGGGTGGACTGTTCATAATGCCACAGTGTAATTTCTTTCATATTAGTTTGTTGTCACGCGAAAATAACATGCACTGTCCTCCAAAATGGTTTATTTTTTGGCGATTTATTTTATATTAGCTCTTCACAACTTTCAGCACATTAGACCTTCTATCTGTCTAAAATAATCCAAATGTTGTTGATTTTGTGATACTGACAATAATAGTTGAACAATTAGTCATTCTCAAATATTTCATTAAAGTTACTGATACTATTCAATTGATACTGACTAGGGAACGTTCCCAGGTGCAAGTTGTGGATTTGGACGAGAGTGGTATCAAAAGAAAGGTCTCGTCGTGTACATTAAAAAGTCCAATGGAACTACCCGTCCGAATCCAACCGTTTTCGAGATATCCTCACTTGAAATGTGAATAAGTAAATAAATAAATTGGCAGGAAGGCATATAAATTGTTCGCAAGTTAAAAGTTTCTTTGCATTGTTTTAATCCTCTACCAATACCTTTTCCCGAGCTACGAGCAAAATCCTTTACACCCACACATTTGCCGAAAAATTTGCATAAAACAAGGTGCTGGAAATAGCAAAAACTCTCCGAATGCAGCCGCACGCGAAAACTTCGTAGAATGCGAAGTGCCTGTTTAAAAAAGGGGAAATAACCGGCAATATGTGGGTGTAAAGGATTTTACTCGTAGTTCGGGAAAAGGTACTGGTAGAGGATTAAAACAATGCAAAGAAACTTTTAACTTGCGAACAATTTATATGCCTGCCTGCCAATTTATTTATTTACTTATTCACACTTCAAGTGAGGATATCTCGAAAACGGTTGGATTCGGACGGGTAGTTCCATTGGACTTTTTAATGTACATGACGAGACCTTTGTTTTGATACCACTCTCGTCCAAATTCACAACTTGCACCTGGGAACGTTCCCTAGTGAGTCCTAGGTGTTCAATTTATCCGAAAATGACTACTTGAGTCCTTTCCGAAATTATTTAATCAATTATTTTTAACCTAATTTGGCAGTTGGGATTTCAGTCATTCGAAGGCAAAGAAATTCAAAATAAAAGAAAAAGAAATCCACAGAACTTGGGAGGACATAGAAATAGGGCAAACATATCTATTTAAAAAATGATACCTTAGGTGTGGGCATTAATTTTGCGAGACATGCAAGAGCAATCGACACATTAATTGCCCGTACATTTCACGATTCTTATTCGTGTAAAAGGTGACGAAGAAACCACTAAACCAGTAATCAAATACAAGGTAAAAATATTCTGTAAAAGAGCGAGTATATATTCATCTAGAGGGCGTAGTGCGAAAATGGTTCTGCAAGGGGATGGGACTAGGGAATGGCAGAAAATCAAGCTAATGCCTCTGACGATGCAAAAGGAGGATTAAATCCAAATCGTGATGAACCGCCAACCCCAGAAGAAATAAAGGAAGAAAAAATCAGAATCCGAAGTGCGGAGAACAAGCTATTAAATAGCAAATCTGGAATTATGGAATGGAGTCGACCCCTGAGATGAAGGGGGAGAAACTGTCTATGTATCCCCCATCCGTGAGGTTTTACGAGGCAAGCTAGATAACGAATCCAACTCACGAAGCGAGCCATCAGTTCCGCTCGGCCGCTCCCCTCTCCAATGAGTTAATGACACGCCGCCACTTCTATCGTCTGTTCTATCCCCCCTCCGCTCAACTCACGGCCAAATGATTCTCCCGGGTGCATCTCCCTCCCCTCCAGAAGTGTTCATCTTCTTTCCCTCCTGGTGAGAGGGAGCCGTTAAAAATTGTCTCCTGCTAACAACTTCCTTCGGACGGATTGCACTGGTCTAATGAGGATCAAAAGGTGGCGAAGCCGCAAATTGGAGGAAGGAGGGCTCTAAGCCAGGAGGTCGTAATTTTTCTTTTACTAGTCTTCGATTTCCTGGAGATCGGATCTTGAGATACGGATTGAAAACAAAGTGAAGTGGGAAAAAAAAAATTCTCTCAGAACCTGTCACACACCGTCTTCGACACGCAACAGGGAAGATTGAGACAGATTCACCACAGCAGTAGTTTCAATCCGATAAGATCAAAACGAGATAGCGCAAGCGACAAAGTAATAGAGAAATTGGAAAACGATGATGGTTTGGGCTCTTAAACAACAATAAAGTTAATCAAACAATGGAACAGCGGCAATTACGGAAATTTGTATAAACAATTTACGATAAAGATAAATGATTTTCTCGAGGGAAAGAGGAAGCGATATGGACGAGCGATACATACGGTGAATGATTATAACTATTATGAATAGCATTATAAACGCTCGGTACTGAATCATAATCGATAAAAAATATATACAATGGTCATCATATAAGTGCATAATCAAATGAGGTAGACTTAACATTCTACGTAAACTGAATATATGATATAATACATTGTTTAATGGACGGAATTAAGTGGTAAACAAATTTGTTTTAATTAAATCCTCATGCTTTGAATACGATTTCTTTGTGCGATGATATAATAATGAAAATCACGATCACCAGCGTATAAACGCGCTGTATTTAGCGTGAAAATAATGCACAAAAATGCATCTTAAAGACACCCCGCAATAGAATAGCTCAAGAAATATCTTAACTGCAATGAAAAGTTCTAAAATGATTTAGAGGTTATTTTCCAATAAAGATTTTTTTTTCTTCTTTAAGGCTGTGGGGGCGATAATTTTAACGCATTGAAAATTTTGTGGAAATAATTTCGGATTCCAAAGACGCTTTTCTAAGCGTCAATGGTCAAAGCAAACAATGATCATTTTTAAGCTAGCCATTTTCATGTAAAATCAACCTTATACTTACACTACACATAATCACTACAAAATTTTCTTTACTTGATACGTAGAATTATAAACAGCCATTATCTTTCGATATTCAATACTGGGCTTTTCTTATCTCATTCTAAGAAAGTGCAGCAACCGTAAAATTAGTAAATTTCTAAAATCTTCAACCTGCTAGAGAGAAAACTTTATCAGTTTCTTTAAGTAACTTGAGACAATTTCCTCGGGGGCGCCCTAATCTGTTGCAAATCCCAGTCCCGCATAACATCTGGCTTCGTTGCTCCAACGCTGTAGATATTTATCGTTTGGTCTATCACGACCAACATTCTAGACCAAGAAGTTCGATCTCCCCACAAAAACTACACAAAGCGGGACCCACAAGGGGGCGTGACGAAACCTCTGAAGCGAATCTCGGCTGAAAAACGCTTCAGAGTGATTTCCATCTCTCCCCTTCACATTTCATGAAGGGGGAGAGGGGGGTGAATGAAGAGTACAAATTTCTGTGGAGGGGAATATACAGTAGTATATACTTCCAGTGGCTCTCTGAAATATCTGTCATGGCTTTTTCCCTTTAACAGTAGAGTACAATAGCTTTTAACCACCATGCGAGCAAGATGAAAACCAAGGCAGGTGGTAAGAATTTCCAGGGGTAAAATGGTCACTTCCCTTTAAAAACTCTTCAAGTTTTTTTCCTCCCCTCTCTTCTGCTTTTGATACTCAAAAGCATCCACCCTCGCCATGTCTTCTACGAGACCTCTCTTGGACCCTTTTCAGGCCCGACAAAGTGGAAAAATTTAGAAAAAGGAATCCTGTGGCGATCTGGGTGTTTCTTTTTTAAATATTCCCACGAATAAACGTGGGTCTCTCAAAATAGGAGATGAAAATAAATACAATGCTATGCTTCATATAGTGAAGTAAAAGCTTTAAAAAAAGGTTCAACTCCCAAATGCCATACTTATGTCCGGGGGATGCCTTCATGAGTTTCTAGGTATCAACGGCCCATTGATAATTTGTCACGAGTGTTAGGCGGGAAGAAAAAAAAATCCACTACAGGAAAAAAAAATTGTATTATTGAATTCCGCACTTTCATTCGCAAAACCTAAAACGTGACTGTGTGATCATAGCAATGATAATGCACAAGTAAAATTTACTTCTACTACCCACTGTTAATGCAATAAACAATGGCTAATACTGTATATCTGAAGTGAAACAGATGGAGTACCAGTAAGTGGAAAATGAATTAAGAAGATAAAGAAAGATGAATGCATAGGGGGGGGGGGGGGGGGAGAAAGAAAAAGGATGGAAAACAAGAAAGAGTGGAAATATATCGTAGCAAGAAAATGTTTTAAAAGATGCTGAATATCGGGGAGAGACTCATGCAAATAAGAAAGTGGAAAATTATTGAACACTCAGAAGACTTATCATTACATAGGCCATATTATTTTATAAAATATTAACAAGACAAAACAATTTTTCTAATAATCATATAACAATATATGTGAATATGGGGAAAATATGTCGCTTATTTGTATACGTTTCACTGATGAAGCATTATTTACAACCCTATTTACACACAATTATCACACAGAATTTCAGAATTTTTATCGATTAAATAAAATTCAGTTATTCTTAAATACATAAAACAACGATAAAACGACACTTTAAATTTAAAAATAAAATCATTCCATTTGTTGTATAGCAGAATGAATTTCAGTGACATAACATTCAGTGACATACATTATTATATTCGATAATATATTTTGATATCTTATTATATTTGGTATGACTTGGGATCCAGATACAGCAATAATAAAATTATATAACATTAATGATTAACATTTTGTGACAAGTATGTTTGTTTGTTTTTTTGTTTTTTTTTTTTTGGGGGGGGGGGGGGAGGGATACGCAGAGATGTGTCTATGAACTAATATCCCAGTTTGCCCTTTGAAGTGATTTAATGAACACTTAAAAGAGTACAGACATGGTGACATTATGGAGGGGAGAAAGGGCTACCTAAAACCACATTCTCTACGCAATGAAAGGAGGTACTGCAAGAAACACCACAGAGAAAGTGAGCAAGCAAACCAAAAGGCATCAAATTATTTTCACCATTGACTGTATAAACAGCAAGACAAACTAGATCTTGGAGATGACTTGCGTCTATACCTTAAATTACTGCTCGAGAAATATGCAAAACGCAATCATTAAAAAATCTTTCAACCTGTAAATCTTACATTAATTGCAAGTTGCGCTTATTCAATTTGCTAGTTTGTATCAATTTTTCTATTCAACTTTTTTTGTTGTTGTTGTTTGGCATGTAGAGAAAGAAAAAGGGAAAAGGTATGCGCCAGGTGCACGTAAATAAATCTTCAAGGGGGTACCGCGAGGCACAACGTTTAAGAATCACTATTCTGAAGAAACACATTGCTAAAGATGACCGACGCCTAATAACACCTTCCTTCTCTTTTTGCCCTGTAAAGTGATTTAATGGACAATAAAAAGAGTACAGGCATTGCGAAATTATGGAGGGGAGAAATGGGAAAGTTACCTAAAACCACATTTCCTACTCAATGAAAGGAGATACTGCAAGAAACACCACAGAGAAAGTGAGGAAACACACCAAAAAGAATCAAGCAGAAACTTACCTCTGCGGCAAGGAGGGCTTTCGCTCTAATGTTGAGAAGAGCAGAGGCCATTTCCTGGAAATAACAATATAAGGGATATCTTAGGAAACAATAGCATCCGCAAAGAAATGGGAAATTGAGATGGGAGAGATGTTGGTCTCCGATGGGAGAAATGCCAACGAATCTCAACATACATAACGTAAAAACATCACAAAGAAAAAAAAAATCACAGTTTCTGTTCTCAGAAAAAAACTACACAGTTAATATTTTCTGCCGTGCACTGACGGCTACTTTATTTATAAAAAGTAAAACCAAGAAAGACAATAAATCATAGAAGTCACAAAACGGGACAAAAAAAGAGACTGGGACGAAGGTTAGATTTTACAAGAGGAGATATGAATGAACTGTCCCCTTGATTTTTCAGGTGAAAAAAGTTGGAGAACTCCAACAATCTTTTTTTTTTTTTTTTTTTTTTTTTTCCCTGGTTACTAAATCAAATTTTTATGTTACGAATAAATAATTTGATATAAGTAAAACAAATGTTCATTTGGTAAAAGCAAACTTTTTAAACTCGTTTGAAACTTTCTTTCAACTTGTCGCAGATACTTTTAAAGTGATCAACCAAATTTCTTTAAACTTTTATCAGTCTGTTACAGCATTGATATATCTAACATTTCAATGAAAAAAAATTTTATGGTAATAACATTTTTAGACCTTCACACGAGGAAAAGGCGGGGTCAATTTCTACACTGCAAAGACTTCCGGTTAACTGGTTTAGGTAAGGGCTAAAGATTTCACTGCAAGAAATCCAGTGTATAAGCTGGGCGAATATATGAAACCATGACTTTATAATTTACAAAAAGTATCAGAGCATAACACTTCTAAATAAGTCTAAAATTTGGTATATTCTCATATAATGAAAAACAATGATCGATACTTTGACCCCCGCCCCCCTCCCCCGTTCATCAAGATATTTAAGCCTACAGATGTGCTTACAAAATCACCTAACCTGTAGATAGTTGAATTTAGATAGTTCTTATCTCCGGTAATAATCGCTAAAATATCGAATCAAGTTTCACTCTTTTTTAAGAGCCCAAATTAAAAAGTTTTCTTTCTTTTCTTTTTTTCATTTTTTGGCTTGTGAAAAAATATAGAAGTGTATATTGCAGAAATATTTTGCGATTTAGACAGCAAAAAACATTATTTAAAAATATACAGAAAAAAATATATCAATTTTTCGCTGAAAATTTTGAAAAATTGGAAATGCATTTTCAAGGACATAGGTTTAGGACATAGGAAAATAAATTTTTATTTCTGACTAATAACGAGCTTTAACTGAGGCACAACAAATATTAATTCAGAGTTCCCAGCAAAACATGTCTGGCAATTTCCCTGACTAAATCTTTAAAAAATTCCATGACCAAACAGGCATACAGCGAAATTCGCTATTTATTTCCGCAATCCTTTGACAAAATTAGCGATTTTTTTTTGCTGTCGCTGGATGAATTTCGCGATGTTTTTTAGAGATAATTCGACAAACTTCGCGTCATTTTTCATTTTTTCCCCCCAGACATTTTAGAAGATATTTGTAAATTCAATGACTTTTCCTATATATTTTTTAATTTCCCTGGCTTCTTTGATATTCCCTGATTTTCCATGTCGCTGAGAACCCTGTAATAGGGGGTGGGGGTGCTGGTGCACGATGCAATTTCTCAGGTGAAGTCCGATGAACGTGACACGCACTTTCCCTGCGAGCATTAGAAAAAGATTCAAATCTGTTTAAAACAACAAATTCAATTTCATAGACTGGGTGGGGGAAAGGAGAAGAATCCACAAAAGAGAAATTTATTCAATGCGTTAGAAAGCTACCGCTAAAATTTACCATTAATCAAAGCGAGCTATTCCATAGCGACTATAAAATATAACTAATGATCTGTTACAATCCGCAGCTTGCAGGAAAAGAGGGTATATAGTTATTGTTTCAAAAAAAAGGACTGTTTTCATAGCCCGTAATAACCGAATTCACTACCCGCTGGTCATTAGGGGGCGCACCTAAAGTCATTTGGCAGATTGAGTATTTTCCAATAATGGTAGTTCCTAGAGACAGTTCTTCAACACATCATTCGTATGCTGCTTTTCTTTTTAACAGAACTAACAGACAGCCAATTATGATGATGATAAGCTATATCAGGGTGTGGCCTTCATAATTCAAGCTAGTATGAATTATTGGAATACTTGCAGCTTTCACCTGGTATGCGGGAACACGTGTAATAAACGCTATCAAAAAGCGTGTAAGAGCATAATACTATGACAGTACTTGGGAGCGATAAGATGTCGAATAAATACACAGCTGAAAATTTTCAATTTGTTATAATAAAATCCATTAAAAGAGTTTTCAATGTTTTATTTTTATGACGTAATGAGAGAGAATAAGGAAGTGAAACACTCCGCACAATAGTAATAACATATGTACTTGATTTGAAAAAAAATATGAAATCTTCAAAATCGAAAGAGATATAAAAAATAAAATCCATTTTGAAGAAATTTACCAGTAAAATTAAAATAAAATGATGATTAAAATAAAATGAAATCTAAAGAATAGTAAATATATTTTTTAATTAAATGTAATATCAAATTTAGAGAAATTCTGTAAATACTTATACTTTTCTTTTTTTTTACTTATAAGAAATTTATAGAGTTTTAGATATTTATTTATCTTAATTAAATAAGAAAAGCTCGTAAAAGTCATGCTTGAAATAGAATTGCATTAGACAGGGGATTGGGGGGGGGGGGGGATTTTTGAATGGATACGCTCTTTAACACATTTTACTGTAAAAGTATGAACCTAAAAGTTTAAAATGATAAAAATAAAGCTTAACAGATAAAACTATTTTCATTCAAAATTATAACGAAATATTACCACCTTCGACAAATATTGGTAGAGTGGAGAAAAGAAACTTCTTCGGAAAAACGAAAAGTATTCGTACAATTATGTTTTCACATTATCACCGCCTTAAAAATCGCCTGCTCAGCAAACAACCGAGAAAATCGATTTAATAATAGTCTTTGTCTGCACAGAACTGTGGAAAAAGAAAGACTTGAATATACATAACGGAATGCCCTTTTAAACAAATCAACGTGAAAGTCAACAACCAGGGTCAGATAACCGTTAAAGTAAAGAAAACACATTTTGGAAGTCGCTCGATAACGCAGTGCATTTTCCAAAATAATGGATTTTCTGCACATAAAGCTCGCTGCAACAGCAAAATACTACGAATTCATAAATCAAAACCCCCTCCCTCTGAATTGGAAAGTCAATTGGAAATCGGGATTCGGAATATAAAAGAGCGCGAGCTTTATCAGAAAGTTAGAGAAAGCAATTAATTGCCGCTGAATCGAAGAAGAGCGGAGGAAGCGGAGCCATGGAGAAGCAAGCTTCCCAGCCGCTATTAGCTATGGTCGGCAACTCTTTATCTCCCGGCTGCTCTCCTAATTACAATTAAACTTTGGTTTCCCTTTGTAATCAGGCTGCAGCCTCTATTTGCTTGGAGGCAGAGGGGATTCACGCATGCACCCCCCCCCCCCCCAAACAGGAGCATCCCTGGAAGCGCCAGAAAAGGAGGGGGCTGTGTGTGCTCCCGAAGCTAGGAGACGTCGCCGGCGATGATGATGATGAGAAGTGTTTCGGAGCAATCTTAACCCACTTCGGTAAATAAAACAAGGCGGAGGCTCCAAGCAGCAGGACAGAGGGAGCGTAAACTAATTGAATATTTTAATTTAGAGGGCAATAAGATTGAATAGAGATCAAAAAGACTACAGCCCAACAGCTGGGGCTCGTGAGCAACCAATCAGAATCCGATAACGGTAAAACTTCGCCAAAAGTTTCGCCAACGTAAGAATATATAGGAAAAAATGATTATGTAGCAATATCATTTGGTGTTTGGGTATAAGTATATACATTTTTATTTTCAATTAATTTTAAAATTTAACCACTTTTTTTTCTAAATAATAAAATAATTTGTAATAAAAAATAAAACAAAAATAATTATTATTATTCAAAAGTGACTTAAAATATTTAAAGACTATGCGAAAAAGGAACAACGAATTTTTCGCCAGGAGGCTCTGGCCCTCTGAACCCCCCGTTATAGTCGATTTTTAATTTGGTTTTTCTTTTTACATTCATGTGCTTTAAAATTATCTTAACCCTTTCGAGGGCGGTGTCCTTAAAAAAGGACACCTAATTTTAATTCCAAAACTGACAAACAACACAAAGAATATTTAATTAAAAATTTCCTTTTATAATGTAAGTGAAAATAAGCAAGTTTATATTTTCTAATAAATTCGCTTTTAAATTCTGGTGTCAGTCCATTATTTCATCAGTTCATAAACAGAATTACTTCGCGCCGGAAAGGGTTAAACTGGTACTTCAGGACTGCAGACACTCCCCCCCCACCCCTAGGCCTTCGGTGAAAAAATAAATTACTGTTTATTTCTTATTAAGAAATTACCCATCTATTTGAAAACTGCAGATATAATTTTTTTTTTTTAGCATTTGACATTTTAATTGTTTTTCTGTTGACACGTCTTGCACGTGGGTCACTGATAAGGATGAAGGGGGAAAAAACCCTTTGACAACAGAAAGTTCCATTTCGGAACACGGAACGGAATATTTTGTTTATAAACGCTTTGGCGGAGCATCTCCTCTGGATTACTGTGATTGGCTGCTCGTGAGCCGAGCTTCCCATCTGCTAACGTCTAGTACCAAAAGAGTGCTCCGGCGGTAAACATTCATTCCCTGGCTCTATCAGCTGAGCTCTTAAAGACTAATCGCATCAGATCAGACAGATTCAAAGAATCCTGGAGAGAGAAATCTTACGACTTAAGCATAGTTCCTATCCGGGAGGACAGGTGATTGGGATAATGCTATCCTAAGCGCTTTAACTATTAATGATCCAAACTTGCAGCTTTGAAGGGTAGTAAATACGGCCGATTCTGATGCAGCCTTATTTGTATTATGACAAAAATGACAACACATTTGGAAATAAGAAGTGAATATATTCATTAATTTTAGAGAAGAGTTGAGAAATTATAATCTCGCCATCTGCAATGGTGACGAAAAATACGGCCAAAATAAAATTTTATTTTTTAAGTATTGAATTATAAAAAAAATTCTCAAATTTTCACAAACATATTTAATATTAAAAAGGTACTCAGATTACACAGCTGGTACCAAATAGGCCCTTACCTTCCATTAAAAATATTTCGAGGTAAACCACAAAAATGATACAGCTATTTTCATTAATTAGTAAAAAGTCTGTTACATTTAGGTACAAGGATACCGCCAAAACTAAATAGGATTTTAATTTAATATTTTTTCAAGGTTTTCGAAATTATTTTAAAACGGCAAAAGGGAAAATTCAAACAATATAGCTAGCTAAAACTAAAACATGTAAATCCATGAAAAGGGTGGGATAAATTGTCCAAAGTAAAATAGGAAAGGGGGGGGGGGGTGGAACGCCAGATTATTCATCAAAATCGCATTTTATTTGATTATTGTTCACCCAGAACGTAAAAAAAAAAAAAAAACTCTAAAGTGTGTTTTTTTTTTTTTTTTTTTTTGGGGGGGGGGGGGGGGGGAAGCAACAAAGTAATTTTCATTTAGTTTCACCAAAATTTCTCCAACTAACTTTAAATGCAGGTAATAATATGAAATGCTATCAGTTTATTTTGTTATATATTTATTTTTACGCCCATGGGGATTTTTTTTTTTTTTTAATTAAAACGAAATCACACGTTCGAAACTCAGTGGAATAGATAATATGAAAATTAAACAATTGAAATGAAATCAGAGATGTAAAAATAAATTGGAAAGATAATCCAAAAGAGCTACATATATAGGCTGCAACATTGCGAAGAAAAGTGTTTTACAAAAATACCGTAGAAAAATATGCAAAATCCGTAGATTCCATAAGTGGGGAAAAGTAAAATACATAATTTCTTAATACTGGGAGGGGGGGGGGGATCTATACAATCATAAGCATTATTAGCATAGAAAGGAAAACTGATAAAGTAAAAGACAGAATAATACAAAAATAACGATTAAAGATAAGGACTATGGGGGAGAAACTTCCGACTTGTAGATAGATGGACAGTGGTTTTCCCCGCGCCAAAAGTATCCACAGGGAGAAACTGGTTTCACAGTAAAAACTTGGATGAAGTCGTAGGCTGGTGTCAGCACATGCACAAAAATTACTGATGACTCACGAATTACATTTCTACAGAGCACGCAACAGGATCAGGAAAAATATTTTTCAAAATTATCCTAAGAAAAGGACTCAGATTGCGAAATCCAGAAATTTTATAATTCATAAAAAGGAATGGAAATAAAATGGTACGAAACTACGTACAATACAAAATAACGATTAAAGATAAGGATTCCGGGCAGAATCTTCCGACTTGTAGGTAGACCGACTGTGTTTTTCCCTGCTCCAAAAGTATCCACAGGGAGAAACTGGTTTTACAGTAAAAATTTGATGAAGTCGTAGGCTGGTGTCGGCACAAGCACAAAAATTACCGATGACTCACGAATTACAATTCTACAGAGCACGCAACAGGATCAGGAAAAATATTTTTCAAAATTACCCTAGGAAAAGCACTCAGATTGCAAAATCCAGGAATTTTATAATTCATAAAAAGAAATAGAAATAAAATGGTATGAAACCAGTGGTGTAGTCGTAAAAAAAAAAAAAAAAAATCAGAGGGTATACGCTCAAGGCAGAGGGTATAACCCTAGTGAATATATACAGGGTGTATCTAAACTCTTGGGCAAAACTTTAAGGGGTGATAGTACACATCAAGACAAACCATATTGAATAGGAAAGTAAGGGTCCCAAATGTCTTCCGAAGGAGATAGGCGCCATTAAAGTTTCGGGTACAAAATTTCAAACGATTTTATAATGATTTGAAATTATAATCAAAAACGGAAAAAATTCGTCGATTCATTTGCAGATTTTTCCTAAAACTATTCTTTATGTCGGTATTTTCTTGAAAATAAATTTTAAAGATAAAGTTTTTAAAAAGTCGATAGAGGGCGCTTTAGACTTTGGAGTTACGAGGAACTATTTTTTACCGTTATTTTTTGTATCTCATTAAATGCTAAAAAAAACGATCTTTGTTCAGGATCATCTTTGTTCAGTTTTCTTGAACTGTGTTCAGGAAAATAAATTTTAAAGATAAAGTTTTAAAAAAGTCGATAGAGGGCGCTTTAGACTTTGGAGTTACGAGGAACTGTTTTTTACCGTTATTTTTTGTATCTCATTAAATGCTAAAAAAAACGATCTTTGTTCAGGATCATCTTTGTTCAGTTTTCTTGAACTGTGTTCAGGAGTTGAAATTTGAACCCGCCTCCTGAACACAGTTCGGTTTGCGCTACTTAACCACTTCCCAACGATTCATATTTTGAGCTCAAAATTTAAGTTTACGTCTAAGCTTTTGAAAGCATTTAATGAGATACAAAAAATAACGGTAAAAAATAGTTGTTCGTTACTCCAAAATCTAGAGCGCCCTCTATCAGCATTTTTTGAAATTTATCTTTAAAATTTATTTTCAAGAAAATACTGACATAAAGAACAGTTTTAGTGGAAACCGCAAACGAATCGAACAATTTTTCCGTTTTTTTTTTTTTTTTTTTTTTTTTTTTTTTTTTTTTTTTTTTTTTTAATAATCATTTGAAATTATAGACCCTAAACTTTAATGGTGCCTATCTCCTTCGGAAGACGTTTGGGACCCTTAGTTTCCTATTTAATATTGTTTGTCTTGATGTGCACTATCACCCATTAAAGTTTTGCCCAAGAGTTTAGATACACCCTGTACAATAGCTTTCTTGAAAAACAGAGGGTATACGGTGTTCCTTAAAAAAATCCAGAGGGTATACGGCGTATACCCCCACTACATCCCTGTATGAAACTACAGTACAAAATAACGATTCAAGATAAGGACTCCGGGAAGAAACTTCCGACTTGTAGATAGACTAACTGTGTTTTTCCCTGCGCCAAAAGTATCCACAGGGAGAAACTGGTTTTACAGTGAAAACTTGAATGAAGTCGTAGGCTGGTGTCGGCACAAGCACAAAAGTTAGTGATGACTCACGAATTACATTTATACAGAGCACGGCAATAGGATCAGGAAAAATATTTTTCTAAAATCGCCCTAAAAAGGACTCAGATTGCAAAATCCAAAAATTTTATAATTCATAAAAAGGAATAGAAATAAAATGGTATGAAACTACAATACAAAATAACGATTAAAGATAAGGGCACCGGGAAGAATCTTCAGACTTGCAGATAGACTGACTGTGTTTTTCCATGCGCCAAAATTATCCACAGGCAGAAACTGGTTTTACAGTGAAAACTTGAATGAAAACGTGGCACGAGCACAAAAATTACCGATGACTCACGAATTGCATTTTTACTGAGCACACAACAGGATCAGGAAAAATATTTTTCAATATTACCATAGAAAAAGGATTGCAAAATCCACAAATTTTATAATTCATAAAAAGGAATAAAAATTAAATGTATGATAATACTTTCTGAATATGTGACGCTGGAAAAAAAAACCTGAATAAAAATTGAATCATAACCACTATATCCCCCAAAGAAAGGAATTTTTATGACAAGGATTTTATAAGGTCATTTGTGGAATAAGTTTTGTAAAAGTGTGTGTTATGGTGCAGAATGATTTACATTGTAATATTTATGTTCAAAATCTCCTGCTTTGAAGAGATTTATTTCGATAATTGAATAAATAAAAATTTACAAGCCGTTTTCGTTATTAAGCGGGCGATTAAGAAATTAATCTTAATATTGTTTTATACACAACTGTGAAAAAACTATGTTTTTAACATGTTAACGAAAAAAACTTAAAACTCATGCAACTAATCCCTGCATTTTCCCCGAAAATTAATGTTTGGAGTTTTCAATGTCAATGGGGGGAGGGGGGGGGGTAATTTTAACTCCTGGTTTTCCAATGATTTTCATAGATAAAGAGTAAGGAAACGCCGAAGATAAAATTAGTTTTCTTAATAAAAATTTGTTCAATGCCATTTTTAGAAGAAGAAAAAAATACTACAGAACTTTACACAAGAATGTTTATCGAAGTTTATAAGTAATTGCAAAGATTTTTTAAATTTTAACAACGACAATTCTACTTACTACTAAAATATAAAGTTTTATCAGAATCATATAAATGCATAAAAACCTGAAAATATGAACATATTAAAAATATCAAATCATCCGAAAGTAAAGAAAAATTAGTTAAGATTTAACGAGGGAATAAAATAAGAATCTTAAGTACACCGCGATGTAAAATGATTTAATAAGTAAAACATTTCCATACACCCACTAATACGAAATCCAATAACATTAACACACATCGTAAAATTTAAAATTTGAACTAGAAATAAAAAGAAGCCCACTTCAAAATTCAATGAACTTATTAAAGTGAAAGGAAGTAACAGTCGGGGCATATTTAAAAATTTACGATACCTACGTTGTGTGAGAAACAATTACTCAAAAACACTTTATCTCACAATGTAGTGTTCTTAAAACCATTACAGGGGTTGTGATAGGTTAGCAGATGGAAGCGGCAAAACGTCCAATGCACTTCTTATTACTTCATCAGTGTCAACAATGGAGCTACTTAGCAATTTAATCTACAGCTAAAAGATGACGCATGCCCTATGTGATGGGGAGGGGAGGAGTATTCCATCTGGATAAGGGAGTACTCACCCCTAACTTAATGATAGTGTCTTTGCCCCCCCCTCCCCCAACAACCAATGAGAAAATCAATGCTCTCAGGTGGTAGTACTCCCAGAGGGGGACTACCGGCAAAATGCAATAGAACTCATTTGGTAGGAGGCCCTGGCTTTGGAGAGAAAATCGAATTAAGGGGGAAAGATGGGAAAGTGGGGAAATAAGTTCGAGGATGTACTTCTATTTCTATAATATCCACGAGTAGGAAAGGAACTGAAGAGCACTTAGAAGTCGGATGATGGAGGGACTGTTCAGGAAATCAACTCCAAACGTGGATTTAGGAATGCGCATCATTTCCACTACAAGTAGGATATCCAAGTCCAGAAACAATGTTTCTGCAGCACTCTCCCGGAAATCTATAAACATGCAAAGGTTAATTCGACTGAAGATGAAACAGGTTACGGAAATATTAGGATACGAGAGAGAGAAGTACAGGTTTATCGAGAAAGGCAGCAATCAAATATTATCGTTGCAGTAAAAGTTTAATAAATCCGTTGCAGAATATTTAGGAAGCACAATTTAAATTCAGATCTCATCAAATCAGGAATGAAGGGGGGCAAGGAAACTGTCAATTTTGTTCTACACAAATGATAAATAATTGAACTTCGCAACAAATTATTTATGGAGAAAATTGTTGATAGGTTTTTGATTTATATAATTCCTATTAAAGAAATATTTTTACTAACTTTATATGAAACTTTTAAATTTTTATTCTTTGTGACATCACGTTAGATATGTCACGAATTTTTATTTGTAAAAAAATGCTGCATCTTAACAGACTCCGGGCAAGTAAGAACAACATGAATCAAGACCTTTAAAATCTTCTACACTTTTTTAACCTATCGAATGCCCAACTTTCCACCCTTAATTAAGTACTGCATTTTTCAGAAGAAAAATACGGGGGAAAAAAATACTCATTTTAATGAACACGCAGTTCATAAAGATGTAGATGATAAGACATGAAATCATTCTTGAATCTTTGAAGGGGAGAGGGGGGAGGGGGAGAAAAACTGAAAAAGAAAAAAACTAAGGCTAGAAAATTAATGAATTTGATTCACTATTAAATTAGGTCTAGATTTAATAAAATAGCATTTGACGATAAGTGAATGTATTCAATTATTAACGTTTAATAGTCATTATTACATTTCTTGACTAGCTTTTCAATACTAGCGGGAAGGAACTAAATTTAAAATTAGGCAAACTGTCAGAACAAATGAAGCAAATTTCTATAAAGCAGAGCAAAAAGTAAAAATATATTCAATTTACATTAGTGGGAAGTTAATAAAAATAAGCAAATCCATACTCTAAATGTTGCTTCACAAAGAATCCGAATGCAAAGCTTTAATTCAGTACAATGTTAAAGCATAATAGCTATGAATTCTGTGGCAAATTCACTTATTTTTTAACTTGTTCGAATTACATGATATCCCGAATTATAATGAAACATATTAATTAAATCTTAACAACAACAACAACAAAAAAAAAAAATTACCAAACCAAAACAGCCAGAACGATTCCTTGGGATGCTTAGAGCAACTCTTTCAGCGAATAAGCGCAAAAAAATAAGAAGGGAGGGGGATAACGTTCAAACCCAAGCAAAATTTCAAGCAACCAACATCAAACAAAAATTGAAAACTTCAAACTCAGGTAGCAAAGCGATTGCGAACAGGATCTTAAGTAACTCACTTGCCAGGGTATCATTCAAAAAAGCATTTTTTACCCTTCTCTTCTCTTGGGGGCACAGGGCGCACTTGAAGTGGCGAGGGAAAAGAGGGGGGCGCGGAGAAAAGAGAGGGAAGAGAAAGTGTGCTTTTCGCAATCAATGCCTCCGATTCTTTATTCGTGGTGAAAGGCAAGAGATTTTCTTCGCACTTCACAAAAGGATGATAGAGTAGAAAAGGGGGCGTCGACGAATCAACACAATATGCAACACCCGGTGAAAAATGAAGAGATGAGTGATGTTTGTGCAGTGGGCCATGTGGCGCAATTAATGATATTCACAGCCGTAAATGCGCGCCGGGATAACTAAGAGGTGTGGCTTTGGTACTGGATGGGATACTATGCTTAATACGCATGGAATCGGACGAAAATATGCAAAACACGGAAGAGCGGACCTTTTGACCTTAAACACAAGAACTACATCCAGAAGAAGAAGAAAAAAAAAATCTGCTTTATAGAAATGAAAAATATTTGGAATTTTCTAAATAGGAAAAGTTAGCATTCACTTTTCTAATTTTGAAATACAAAACTCTTCGGAAGGGAAAGAAATAAGCATGAGCAACATGTTTGCAGAAATTAGTAGTACATAAATTTTTAATGAAATTTTAATTAACTTTTCAAATTTAGGCAATATTTAGTCAAATTTTAGTAAAGAATTAGGTTTATGCCAAACCTTCTATAACGGAATCTATTCAATATTTCACTTTTTTTTTTTTTCAACAATACATCAGCAAACCACTAACCTGTGTTATGAAGTAAAAGATTTGCAATACCTCTTAAATTTATTAACATATACCAAAAAAAGAGTTCGAAAGTTGAAACAAAACAAAACAAAGAAAATTAGAAAAATGATTATTATATTAAGTTTATATATTTTAATTAGAAAAGGGGAAGGGAAGAGAAAAAATGAAGATACACTACAGCTCAAAAGCTGCAAGTATTCCTTATTTAAATATAGAAATTTTATAAAAGCCACGAAGATAAGAGCAATGATCAGTTTCTTTAGGTAGATTTCATTTTAGTAAATTACAAAAACACAAACGATAACGAATTACGTACAGTCTTATCTTAGCAATTTTAAATCCAGTACGGTGAGAAATGATAATCAAACGGTACGAAGACTTGAATATGTATTCACATAAATAAGTTAATAAAATCCGTTACTCTTGATGCTCGATCCTTATAAGTAAAGCGTAGAAAACTCTTCTATTTTTTTCGAGAATTTTCTTAACCCGGGAGAACTCGCTAGTGAGAATGCCCAATTGCTTTTCTTTTACTTTACATTCATATAATATCAACTTTTTTTGATTGGCTTAGTACTTTTATTCACAAAATAAGTAAAATAATTGAAAAAAATTTGAAATTTTAATTAAAATGAAAAATGATTTAAATAAGAGTCTTAAAAAATGTACGACTGTGAGAGAAAATCTCATGCAGCGAGTTCTCCCGGGTTAATGTTTACGGCAAATAAATAACAGTAGAGACAATTCTTACCAACTAGTGACAGTTTATCAGTTTATAACACAAGTGGTGAAAAATCCTATAGAGCAAATGGAATTTTGTGAAGGAAACTAAAGCGAAATTAATAATGTCTCGTTTCAAAATACAATATTTCTTGCTATTTTCGAATGATGAACACATATTGCAACAAAGGAGGGTCAATTTAAGAGGACGTGTAGAAGGGGGGGGGGGCGCGTTAACGCAGAGGTTATTTATTGACAGGAAAATTTATTTTGTTACCAGAAGTCCCCAACAAGTAAAATATGAGAAATCCCAAAACTAATATGTTTCTCCATAAAAACCAAAAAAAATCTTTTAAAGGATGCAGTTTTACTTTTACGCAAATCTATAACTTTTTGTGCCAATATTAAATAGGCATAATAGTACTTTAATACCGTGCAACACTATAGAATATTCGCTGCACCAGACTCTCTTCATTTCCTATACGTGAATTTATCATTCATTTAGAAGATTTTTATTATTGTTATTATTTTCCTAAATAAATCCCCAAATGTACAGACATGAAATAAGGGATACTTTGTCAGACTCCCAAAGCTTCAATATATAAATTATATGAGTTTTAAATAACAAATCATGTAAACAAAATTACAGTTATATACATAAAATGAATTTTATTGCAATAGAAAAATTAAAATAAAATAGGCGAACATTAACTTTAAATACAAATTTAGATGACCAATATAATACTTACCGATAATAAAACACAACATTTAATTTATTTACATATCATTATCTACCAATTTGACATTTCAACAACACTTTAATAAATTTCAGTTTCCTATCGTGAATTGTTCGATTGCAAATCGCAAATTTTCAGTTGCTTTTACAATAATTAGATTTAAAAAATAAAATAAAAAATAAAGCATGATTGATAATAAAGAAGAAAAGATGCGCCAAATTTTTTTAGGATAAAAAATAATATAAAGTCAAATTTTTTTAGGATAAAAAATAATATAAAGTCAAATTTTTTTAGGATAAAAACTAGTATAAATTCAGCTAAATACATTTGTTTTTGGAGGGGGGAGGGGGAATTTATTAATAGCTGTTTATTGGGTACTTTTTTGTTATAAAGGCCTTGATTAGGTAGAGAAAATTACCTTGGCAAGAGAAGGAAATTTTTCAATACACATTTCCTGGCAACCTATTCACCGTTTTACACACACAAGTATAAAAAGCTCACCAGGAATGTTTATATCGTTTGGCAACAAATCCCGCTTACTAAAGCTCAAATTGAGACAAGCTTTAAGTCAACTATAACATACAAGTACCTATTATTAACAGAGATCTAATCTAAGCCATATACTAAAATAAGTAAAAAGTAAAAAAATAAAATAAAAATTCACACACACCATCATTTAACATAAATAATTTATTTGCCTCTCAGCTAAGCAATTCTCACTAAATATTTTTTTTCTTTAATACTATATAAGGAATGAGGCTAAATACGCGATCAAACAATTTATCTTAACACAATTTGTTGTTATTAACTCGTTTTACTTGTATTTAAATGTAACAAACATCCACAATCAATTTAAAATCCTAACGGATGCAAATGCAATAAAGATATGTCTCAAGGACTGGAAAAATATTTATAGCAACTGAAACAGAAAGCGCGCGGGGGGGGGGGGAGGGGAAGGTAATTATAATAAATTAAAAAAAAATTCCGGTAGCAAAATGATGCCGATAATAATTTTTCATACACAAGAATCATCTACGTTTCCAAAATATTACTGGTTAGTTGAGCTGGTTACTTCACATCCGATAAAATCTTGACTTTTTTGATAAAAAAAATATAATAGACAAATTAAACACAATAACAAAACACAAGAATTGTGTATATATATAAATTAAATCCAAAGTACATTTATGACTTTTAACAAGTACAATCAAGCCCCATAGAGAGAAGAGGGGGTGGGGGTGGAGAGCTATTACCTACAAAAGATAAAAATGACACCTGACAGAAATTTCACCTACAAATAACACTGTATCATTTTATGAAACATTCCCCAGTATAAAAGATACAGCTGAGAGAGGGGAATGGAAACCGGAGGAAAAAAAAAAAAGAGTAAAAATTTACAGAAAAAATATGGGGGGAGAGTAAAGGAATAAAAAAGAAATCTAACAGATCTGCTCACAGATAGAGAGAAAAAAAAAAGGGGAGGGGGTAGCGGCATATTGGGCGCAAAGACACATCCATACATCCATTCAAAAGGGAAGGCAAAGGTAAAGGGGAAGAAAAAAATAAATAATAATCCACTTAGGGGGTGGGGCAAAGGAGGATGAAAAGTGTAAGAGGCTACTTACGTGTCTGTCTTCAGAGCTATGAGCTGCAGAGCCGTATCGATCCAACCGTTGCCATGGGAACCACAACAATGCAGGGTAGGCGAAAAAAAAAATAATCCAGCAGGGAGGATGAAGAGCACAAAAAAGTGGAGAAAAAATAGGAGAGAGAGGGAAAGTTAGTGGTTATCAGAAAAGCGGATGTTCGCCTTACCCACTGCAATCTCGGGAATAAGATGGAAAAGGGGGTGCTTTTTTCACCCCCTTCGGGGAAAAAAATCTGAAGGGGTAAAGGGGAAAGAAGTATTTCCCTCGCGAAAATCCCTAGATAGCGAGATCGGACTGTTTTTAAGATGGATGCTTGAATTTTTGGTTATGATTTTATTATAGTCAATGTCAGAGTGGGAGAAAGTATTGTGTTGTACCGCCCAAGGCGCAGACCGCCTCCACCCAAATTACATAAATAATGCTAAGCTCAAGTCTAGAGAGAGAGAAAAAAAAAAAGGAATTTCCAGAAAAGTAATATACGTCTTTTACTGTCAAAATTGTCATTTTTGGAAGATTTGTATTCTGCGTTTCGTCAGTCACGTGCAACTATTACACCATTTTCTGTTATTAATTGAAGGAGAGTTCTTTTGTTGGTGCCATTTAATGCGACCAACATAATGCCCCAGTAAGTGATCTTTTTGCCCAGAATGTATTAAAGCTACGTTACTAATAAAACTATTAAACTAAGAAATTTTGATTTTGCAGTTAAATCAGAAACTGCATATGTTCTTTCGTAAATAAAACTTTCTTTATAAGGATATTTACTAAAAAGTGTTTTTTAAATAACTTTCGATGTTCTCTTTCTAAACCAAGTAATTTTGTATATAAAGTCAAACTTCCTTCTTTCTAAAGAAAATTATCGCGTGATTTCTTTAATAACCAAAAACGTCGTCAAACAAAATGTAAGTATAACTGCAAACTTTCGACGACAAATTTTGAGAGTCTTTTTGTATGTAAATTAATTTTGGAATTTGTGTGTAGAACTTGAATAGAAATGAATAAATATTCAGAGTTTACATATGAACACAAGATCGTGCTATTCTCGCATTGTTTTCAAAAATCCCATTCAGCGTAAATAAATAGATAAATAAGTGAATTCAAAATATTCTCGTAACTGCCAACTCACCGTTTTAAATTCAACTAAAGCAAGTAATTTCATTGACACGTTAGGCGCCATGTCAGTCACTGGTGACTGACAATGACCTTTAATTTTAGAACGCGTCATTTACCGATGACTGACAGTCTAAAATATGACATAAAACTAAAACAATATATATTGTTTTAAGTAATTACTGAAAATTTATTTAAAATTTACTTGCCTAATATTTATTACAGGATTATACATTCTTAAAAATTACTTAAAACATTCTAAATTTTTCAGCTTCAGTGTCAGTCACCTTGTTAATAAATAATTACTTTAAAAAAAAGAAATACTTCATTATTTTTTTTTCTGGTTCTAATTATTGCTACTTGGCTTAGAAAAGAAAAAGAAAACAACGGAAGGTTGGCAGCTTTGTAAGTTTTGGATGAAAAATCTCTTTTTTTCCCCCTCTCTGTGCAAACATACACAAACAACTAGGCACATTGCAAACGAAATCCCTCTATGTCGGAATACACAAACATCCCTGAAAATATATGCGCACGCACTGTTAAAATACCCAACAATTCCTCCCGATTCCTCTCATGTTCCCCCATTTTCAGGGAAATTTGATCCACCTTCAAATACAACATTCTATCCGTCCCAAACTCTGGATTGAAGAAGGGGGATCGGCTGTCACTTCAATCTCTACACCACCCTTCAAAAACGGAAAAAAGCGGAAACGAAAAAGAAATAAATTGGTCTTTCACCGTCGTTCTCAATGACAATCTGAGAGGGATACAGTGAGGGGGAAACGAACACGGGGAAAAGATGCGGCCCGCAAGGGGGGAAGAGAGGGGAGAAAATTGCGTGTTTAAAAAGATGGAGTTGCGTGTTATTTCAGAAAATGTAATGTTTAAAAAAAAAATGGCGAATGGTGATAGCCGTATGAAAGGGGGTTATTAAAATGGGTTTCAAATATTTTTCCATAACAATATTATCCGTAGATTGCAGCGAGTAAAGTGAACAACAATCAATTACATAAATAATGAAATATTAACAATATAAAACACATAAAATCAATAATTTGCAGGAGTGAAAAAATAGCTACATTAAATATTCTAACCTCTTAGCATTTTTTTAATTTCTTCTTAAAAGGTCCTCGACGATCGCAAAATCCAGTGTTAAAGCTTTTCGGGAAATTTAAAAAGAGGACTACTCATTATCCAATACAGTTCTAAAACTCAATTTTCTCCCCCGCCCCTCCAGGAGAAAAAAAAAAGAAAAGAAAGAAAAGAAAAAGAAAAGACATCTGATACAAACGTGGAAGTTTTTCAAAAGTATCTTAATAAATATTCAAAAGACAATAAATTAAAAAGATTACTTAAAATTTTCGAAATTGCCTTTTCATTTTTCGAAAGTTTAATTTTTTTAAAAAAGGAGGGGGGCATTTCATAGCAACACGCAAGGTTTTTTTTTTTTATTTAATTATCTCCTTAAATTTTAAATAATTGTTGAAAGACAACAAATAATAAAAAAATACTTAATAAAATTTTCGAAATTCAATTTTTATTTAAATAAACAAACGCAAAAACGACATCTGGCACCAACGTGGAAGTTTATCAAAAGTATAAATCTCCTTCAATTTTAAATAATTTTTTACAATGAAAATAAATTAAAAAATTACTCGGTAAAATTTTCGAAATTGATTGCATTTCCTAAAATAATAATTTTTGAAATATTCGGAAGTCAACTTTCTGGTGGTGAAAATTACATTTTGATAATTATATTAGGTTATGAACAATCATTTTTTTTTCTTTGTAGATTAACATGGGATTTTGCGATCTGCGAAAGAAAAATTAAAATCGTTTTCAGAAGAAGAATTTTTAAAAAGAGAATAAAGTATTTAATGCTTCATTAATTTGTATTGTTCCATCAGTTTACATTAGATTAATATATTATTCTAAAACAATGCCTTTAAAAAAAATAATAAAGACAAGGCTGTATAACTATTTAAAATTTTCAGAAATTTTTAAGAAGTAAAAATCTTGTAGATAATTCAACTAGGAATTGGGCGTTAAGGGATTTCCATTTTATGAATAAATACTTAGAACATATCTCAATTTTCAAAATAACTTCTAAAAGTTAATTTATTTCACTTCTGCAACAAAATTCTCACATGAAAAAGAAGTCATAGTCATTATATTAAAGTTAATTTATGTTTTTAAAATGAACAATCAAAATAAAAGATAAAAACAAATATAAGTTAAACTACAGAAACAGTAAAATAGCTAAGGCGACAGTGGGCTCTAAAAACTAAATTTTTAAAGGATTCGTTTCGAATTTGATAGAATGTTTAAAAACAAGTTAAAACACTTATGCACAAAATATTTAAAATCAAAATTATACTTTTTTTTTTTCCCCAAAAAAGGCTTTATTATGAAATTTATTTCCATGTGGAAATAAATTTCAAAAAACTGTTTAAATATATAGTTTGTTTATAAACATAAAAGGTTATATCTCTGCGTAGAAGAGTCAGAATTGAAAAATTCGGTACTTTTCGGTTAGCCGGGCGCCAGTGTTATACACACACACACACACATATATATACATACACATATATATATATATATATATATATATATATATATATCTCCATATATATATATATTATATATATATATCCATATATATATATTATATATATATATATTATATATATATATATCCATATATATATATATATATATTATATATTATATATATATATATATATATATATGCATATGTTGTATATATACACACATATACATATATATATAAATACATATATACATATATGTATGTATATGCAACACTGGCGCCCGGTTAACCAAAAAGTACCAAAAATTTTTTTTTTCTAAAAAAAATTTAAATTAAATTGAAAAATTCTTAATATAGTTTGTTTATAAACATAAAAGGTTATATCTCTTGCGAAGAAGAGCCAGGATTGAAAAACTCTTTTTGCATGAGATAAATCTGAGCATTTAGTTTCACAATTAAAAAAATTGCCGAATTTTGCGATTTTTAAAGTCCACTGTCCCCTTAACCTTTAACTGATGCGACTAAAATTTGTCACACAACTGATGTGATCCGGTCTCTCAGACCCCTCGAATAAAATGAATTTAAAAAAATAACCCAAATGGTTGAATTTACTTAAATTTTGTCCTAACAATATCACTGTACTTCTCTTAGGAGCATGTGAATTAAATTGCATGAAAAAAGTATTTTATTCATATTATTTAACTTCCGTACAGAAAAGTAAAAAGCTGTAAAAGTGTTTACAGCTGGGAGTCGCGGGGTCTGGGAGACCGCGTGACATCAGTTAAAGGTTAATATAACATATGGAAAATAAACAAAGTATTACCAACATAAATAGCTAATTTTTCCAAAGATTTAAGGGACCGCTTGACCACATCTGAAACTTCATGTTAGTGTATGAAGAAATTAATTGGTGTTTATTCATTTCCTAATATAATTATCGAAATACGGTTTTCAACATCAGGAAGTAGGCGACCGTTGCCGATGCAGTGAGTTTTTCTGGTGGTCAAAATAGCCTTAGGTAATGAATAACTAATTAAATCTTCCCGTACATTAACGTGAGATTTTGAGATCAGCTGGGGGAGGAAAAAAAAAAAACTATCGATGAAGCGTTTGTAAAACCTATGGGAGATCTTTTCAAATGTCTCGTTTGCATTTTAATGCTTTATTTATTTTACCGTATTTTATGAGAGATATTTATTTATCGTATTTTATGAAAGAAACGCCGCACTCCTCAAAATGGGTCTGAATAAGCTTTAAAATATCGTAATCGCCGCACTTGTGTCGTTACCCCTACTTTTGTCGACAGTGTCTGACTGATATAACTTTAATCAAAGTATTCTGAACTGTGTAAGACGCCTTATTTTTAATAACTTAAGACTCTAAATTTATTTAAAGATATTTAAAACAGGTTTTAAATATTTGTATGTAATTTTTAAGTTAAGGAGACGTCAATTGGTACTAAAACCATCCAGAGCGCGGGACGCGGACCCGTCACCTTAGGCGCTCAACGTTTTTTTAAGTGATCGGCGCAACTTAGCCCGTTTTTTTACGTCGCATCCACTTTAGTCCTTTTTTAGCGTCTATTCGAAGCCCTCAAAATCCGAGTCGTCAGTATCTGAGTGAAAGTGTTGTAAATATTCTTTGGTCCACCTGTATGGTTCAGTATCGGTATCATCATTGGAAATGTCGCAGTTTTCACGATCGGCAAAGTCAGAAAGTTCCGCGTTGTTGAGCAGGGGACTTGAGAACAGTCTTAAGGAATTTTTACTTTATCCCAATTTTACGCACACGAAAGAAAAAAAAAATCGTAAACGCCGCACATGGGTGTAAACGCAGCACTTGACAAAAAATTAACTCTTTCAAACTCGTAAATGCCACGGCGTTTCTTTCATAAAATACGGTATTTATTTTTTGCATAGAATCAAAGTGAAAGTATCTTCTAAAAAAACCTCCGAAAAAATAATAATAATAATAAAATAAATAAAAAGGGGTCCGTTTAGAGATGGACCGCAGCTATCCCATTCAAAAAAATTATTAAGCAAGAAATTGAAAAAGAACTCTCCAAAAGGTTTAACACTAGTTTGCGAATGTTTTCGCGTGACTGGAGAAGCCTCATTATTGCTTCTGAATTATGAATTTTGGCAGATTCATTTAATATTACACTTTGAAAACATGCTTCACGTGGCTTATTTTTTCTACATATGTTGTTTTATATTGACCAAAGTTTGGAAATGAAATTTTAGAGATGAAAGAATTTAGCAAAATCGACCACGTGCCCGTTAAATGGGGGGAAATGATGCTAATTAAGATAAATGTTATTAGAGATATATATTCCTAGAATATTTTTCAAAGAAAAATAAACTTCTTTTAATCTAGCGGGAAAAAAATAGTCAAATACATACATTAAAAATTATCAGTTCCACTGAAATTTTAAGAAGCTCATAAATATATCTAAAAAATTCATGACTGACCCTAAAAGGAAAACGAAATTCCGAAAAATGAGCGTCTGCATATTCTGCCAGGAGTTTTAAAAAGTGTCCTATTCTACATAAACCTTGGTCTCATCAATTCGTCGAAATTCAATAAAACCAGAATAATACTTATAACCCTAGTCCAAAGCAACCATCATCGAAATTCTACCGAATCACAATAAAAGGCACGATCAACTGAAAGTAATTAAATACCCATTTAATGAACAACCTATTTTTAAAACAATTATCCTATTTACAATAACCCAAAATTTTAATAAATTTACACTGAAAGAATCTTCATTACACCCATTACAAAAATGCCTCTATACATTAAACACGACATGAGCTCTAAAATTTTACCACATTAAAAATCATTACTTAAATCCAGTTTTATGAGACAAATACTCTTTTAGCAGAAACCCTCATAACACAGAAATTTCACCAAAACCACTCCAATTTCCTTAAATGAAACCCTTTTATAACACACACAAAACCTACTATATATCGTCTGCTTTGGTTGGGGCGGGGTGCAGAGAGGACAATGCACGGCAAAGCTCATGTGGGGCAGAGGGGGCAACCAAAAATACGAGATTGAAATCGGATTAATCGCCCGCCGCGCGCTCCACTCATTAATCTCAAGTAAGTGGGCCATTACTGGGGCCGATAATTAGTCCCTGCGGAGGAATACAGTCACGTGACTTCATCCACCCCGCAGCATAATGGCGGCAAATTATAAGCCTCGCACCGAGATTAAATTTTCTCTCCCTTTCGTTCGCTCTCTCTCCAGTCCTTTTTGTATGTACCGAAACCGTCAGGCCATAAAGGGGCTGTATAAAATATTCAGGGATTGAACAACTATATAAATAAGTCTGATGGGGTGAAGCGAATGTGACCCCGAAGTATCAGAGCGAATGCAAGACAATTACGGAAGGCAGCTCTTAAAGATGATTGAATTTGTTTTCTTCATGACTGAAGTAAACTAAACTACACCGGATGCATGCCGGAGGAGATAAATTTCAAATTATTCGTGGAACGTTAGTAAGGCAAATTTTAATGCAGTTAGAGATTTTTATACTCTTCTGCGGATGATGCTGGATGCTATATTTGGAACTTTTGTATTTTCTCCATATAGCAAGAATTTTGCCAAATATTTTTTCATTTTCTGAATTTTACATAATTTTTGGTAAAATTTCACAAAATCACAATCATGAAGAATTTTTTTAATCTAAATTAATAGTAATAACGACAACAAGTCTGAAATAGTTTTGAATAAAATACTATTATATTAATTACAGCATAAATGTTATGTTGGCAATTTGAGAAAAAAAATTATTCAACTGCATTTATTCACTAAAAAATATTCTTCAAAATAATGCAACAAAAAGCCCTACAAAAGCAAATTAAATTTTTCAATGTACCATCCTTAAAGTCCTATAAATTGTAAAAATTATTGTGCTGATTAGATAGGTTGATTTAAGCAAAAATTGGGTCTCACTTTTGGGGCCCTCTTCCAAAATAATAAATAGGGGCTCCTTTAGAAAATTCCATTTACCGTATTTTATGAAAGAAACGCCGCGGCGTTTACGAGTTTAAAAGTAAATTTTTTTCCAAGTGCGGCGTTTACGATTTTTTTTTACTACCAACTGAGTCTCCTTAATTTAAAAATTCATAAAAATATTTAAAATCGGATTTAAATATTTTAAATAAAACTTCAGACATCTTAAGATATTAAAAATGAGGCATCCTACACTGCTCAGAAAACTTTGATTACAGCTAGCTAATGTGACGCTGTCGAGAAAAGTAGCGTTCCGACGGATGCGGCGTTTACAACGGGTGCGGCGATTACGATATTTTAAAGCTTATTCATGCCAATTTGAGGAGTGCGGCGTTTCTTCCATAAAATACGGTAATAAAAAGAGACTCTTTAGAAAGCTCATGTAATAAAAGCGGACAATGGTCATTTCCCTGACAAAAATGGCTCAACAATAATATCTCTGTAATTGTTCTGCACTCATTTTCTTCTGGGATAGAATTCCTTTCAATACAGGGGCATTCTTTTCAACATTTAAATCCCCTTTTTAGAAAAAATTCAATTTGAGAATGCTTCTAGATATCTCTTCTAAAAGTCCTACATTACAAATATTATATTTCAGTACTACTATATTTTAGCAGTCTAAAATTTTTTTTAATATTCTAAATAAGGCGTGAATAGATTTTTGAAAGGTGTTTTTTCTTTTTAAGTATCATTGAATTGATGTGAATAGGTAGGTATCAAAATAGTTTAAGCTTCTTCGGTTTTACAATATTTACAGTTTTAAAAAGCTGAATTTTTTTTAAAAAGTTATTAGAAATGTAGAAAAAATATTTTACTAATTTAATGAATATTTATTAATTTCTTTTTTTAAATCCTTGATTACAAATCATTTTTCAACATACTACCAGAAATGTGGCTCGACTTAAACACGAAAATTCAATTTTTTTTTTCAAAATTTTGTTTAAGAATTGGGAAAGGGGGGGGGGGAGGGTTAACTTATACACGAGTCGACTTATACACGAGTATATACGTTATTTCCTTCTTTAAGATTTCTACGTGCATCAGAGAGAACGCACAGACTTTTATGAAACCTTCTTCCACAGAAAGAGAGAGTACTTATGCTAGTTATAGTGAACTACCACCAGAAGAAAAAAAAACTGAAAGCCTAACCCAGGGATACGTCAACAATTTTCATCTTATAATAGGACCCTTTATAAATTTTTCTTCAGGTCCTTCCACACTTTTTTTTTTTTTTTTAAATAGAGCTTTCGCAAAACATTCCTACCTCCAAACTGAACCTTTTACAAATTTAATCACTTAAAAATAAAACCTGACCTATTAGAAAACAGCTGAACTCATGAAAAAACATATCACTTAACCTTTTTCATACATAAAGGATAGATACACAGAAACCTTTCACAAAACTATGACTAGAATTCCCCCAAATATAAGAAAAACTATTCAAAACTTCACAAAAACAGGGTCCCGTGAGAAAAGTGTAGACAGACCCCTGTAAACTCTCCCTAACAAACACAAACTCAAATTATTTATCACACTTTTTTCCCTTTTACCACAGTATTTGGCATGAAAACAAATGAAGCAGAAAATAAACTTGAACACAATTTAGAATCCAAAGGCACTTCAGGCAAAATCAATTTAGAAAGTTATATAAGGAGCTAGTAAAATAACGATAATATGCATTTTTCTTCCCTGAAATACTTAAACCGGAGAACTACAATGACGTTCTGAGCTTTAGATAAAAGAAACAAAAAGAGAAGCCCATTTCAGAAAAATTAAAAACAAACTCGATGCTTGTTTTGCATGCACGACACATCCCTACGGGATACTAACGATCAATCAGGATCCATCTTGCTGCAGACAGGTCTTTCAAAAGTTATATCTTTTTAACCAGAAATCGGTTGCAAAGATAACTCCACAATTATGAAAGACTGACGAATTAATTATTTCGTCAATAATAACACAGTTTAGACGGCTAAAGTTATATTGTAGTTTTAAATTGTATTTAAATTTATCTTGGTAGAGGAAAAGACAGAACAATAAAGAGGGAAAAAAGAAGACATGTTGGACACACAGATTATTTAACCCTCTAAGCACGTAGCAGTATTTGAATACAAAATCCATAAAAATAATAGTCATGCAAAACTGTTATGAGAATACCTTACATATTTATCTTATGCAGTGGGGGAAAAAATGAACAGTATTTTTTTTTTTTTTTTTTTTTCAGCTGCCTTTGAATTCAGAAATTACATGAAGGAAAAAAAAAAAAAAAAAAAAAAAAAAAAAGACTGTCCAAACGCTTAAAGCGGTATTCGAACACGCTCAACAACTCAACATGTTCTGACGCATTTTCAGACTCATTTTAAAAAGTAAAATTGTGAAACTTGCTGACGCGCTTTTTAAAGAGATTTATAAGCGACCTGTGTTTTTATTTTTCGTTCAATTAATTAGAACTTTATTTATAAACAATTATTTTCTCAAGTACGACCATTATTTTCGCTTCCAGCACTCTCGCTTCGGGAAATTGTGTTCAAAATGCCCACTTTGACAGCATTTTAAAAAATATATTTTGCCTTTATCAAAAAATAGATCCATACGGGACATTATATAGTTTCTGAATAAAAGAGCCTACCAATCGGATGCGTTTGAGGGGAAAAATGGAATTTATAAATGAGTCAGAAAACAAGCAGTTCTGATTTGAGTATACCCTTAAAGTGATAAAATTCAAAGAACGTATCTAACTATATTAATTTTCCAGTTACTATAATAATGATTCATTAAGGGAGCTAAAATCTTTTAAGGTCTACTTTGCAAATGTCATCAGTTTAAAATCTGCAAGAAGCAACGTATGTATGTACATAGAGGAAATTAATTTATTCTTGTAAATACTTTAGTCTTTTATCTTAATTATCTGTCTGGTTAAAACTTCCACTAGCTAATATTACCGACCTAAATGTTTCATTCTTCATCCAATTATAACACGTCCCATAAAAAATGATTTCGTATCCAACAAAGGTTAATTAAAGATTTAAATTTAAGTTACAGTCAAACTCGTTTATAGCGAACTTGGAGGTCACGATAATTCAATTTTAACGAGGAAAAAGAAATTAAATAGTTTGTATAATATAAAAAAGCGTTCAGAAAATTCTGTTTTAATGAGGAAAACTGTTATAAAAAGCGAAACATTTTGAAAAAACATGCTTCTAATTTTCTTTAATTTCCACAAACAAAGTGTGTTAAACTCAAGTGCGATCAATATTTTTAATGAAATATAGTTTGAAACATCTTTAAGAAATGAGCTTTTAGTCACTCATTCCTGATAAATAATTTAGCTTCTTTTAGCAAAATAAATAATTTCAAGAAAAATACATTATGTGAAAAAAAAAAATTAATAATATCCTATTATTTACCTTTAACTATTACATAAATAGTAATTTTATTTTATTTTATTTTATTTTTTTAATTCTACTTATAGATTCAGAATTTTAAAATTATAAAAATAAATGCCAATCCCTGCAAGAGTGACCGAATCAGTAATTAATACAGATTCAGGCAGAAACGAGATCGTTTTTTGGCACCTTAATAAAATTCAATTTCACAAAAAGATTTTCCTAGCACAAAATTACATTCCATAAAAAACTTTGTTGAAAATATTTAATTTTCAAACAAAACAAGCTCACAGAAAGGAAAATTTTAGCAGGAGTAGTTAAAAATTTAATACATTCTAATTTTATTTGATTAATTGGTCTCGATCTTTCATTACGAAATCTTATTTTTCATAAAAATTTTATTTTTTACAAGGAGGAAAAAAAAAACTTGACTTCAGATTAATTATTTAATTGTACTTTTCCTTACTTCCTTTAATTTCATTACTACAAGATCAACAGTGGGGAAATTCTGAATTAATATGCAAATACTGTTGTCTCGTTATAAACGAGTTCGACTGTAACAATTCAAATGTAAACAACATCACAATATCTATAGGGAATTTCACATGCCAAGTATTTTTTACCCAAGTAAGAATGAAAACACATTAAGGAATCACCGACGCCTAATCATTTAATTGAAATTCTTATTTTCTTACAAGAACCTAAACTTTTATTACCGCAAGATGTTGTTCATACGTTCTCATTATAAATGAGTTGGACTCTACCTGCCCAAACGTAAACACAAAATATCCGTAGGGAATTTCACAGTGGAAATATTCTTACACAAGTTAGAGTGATAATGGTGAAACCAAATAAATGACTCACCGGAACTTGATCGTTTTTCATCCCTGTGATCTTTGAGAGCGCCCACAGAGGATACCGCAGCTGCTGATAGGTGCGCGGCGGGTCCAGCAGCGGCCAGCGAGCTAGAGAGGGCTAGTAACCCCGCCGCACTGCTAGGGGGGAGGGTGGGTGGCTGTAGCCCCGCCATGGCCGCCGCCGCGTGAGGCATCATGGGGAGAGGAGGCGCGTGAGCGTGAGGAGGCAGCTGCTGGGCATGCATCTGTTGCTGGGAAAAAATAAAATTAAATTAATAACCACTGAAATGCATAGATAGTGACATAATAAAATTTTGTATACTCAATTCATTTAAAATAACAATAATGATAATAAACTAGTGCAAAACATACTTTTAAAAGTCCCGTAATTCATGGAAGACACGGCGCGACGTTTACGATAATTTCCGTATACTCTGAACAGTTATATATACTAACTGAAGATAACAAATAAATTCGTTAACATCTTAGAGCTGGATTATAGTTCAATTAATGACATTTGCCGCACTATTTTACAGTGTGCGGTGCGATGTGCACAATTGCTACAATTTATTAAGCATATTCTGACAAGTGCGGTCTTTATTCCATAAATCACGACACAACATTTTAAAATTATCATGAATGCATAAAAAAAAAATCTTCTCATCTCGAAAGGATAAAAATCTTCTATCACCAGGTATGTGCAACCAAAACAAGACTGGAAGAAAGTTACATTTCCTGCCAGGGCAATAAAAGATAGCTGCAAAATTATAAATTTGGTATTTAAGCTACTAATTAAAAACAACACGGGCAGTTTATCGCTTTTTAAAACTAAAGCATCCGATTCATGTTGCCTTATTGTTAATGCCACCGCAATGTGATACAAGGATTTTTCCTCATCCATGATTTGAAAAAACAGCAAACCTTGTAACTTCATAAAACAAAAAATAATCTCAGAAATAATAACGTAAACTTAATCATGTTTGTATCGTACTTCTGAAATCATGAGAATAGTTGTTATTCGTACACATAGTCAGATCATGACTGACAGTTACGTACAAAAAAACACACACACGAGTTTAAAAAGCTGTAAATTGAATCGTGTAATTAATTAAATGATCTGATTCAATAGATTTTTTTTTTTCTGACAACAGGCGGAGGGGAGAGGGTGATGCGCTTATTACACCTTCAAAATTAATTAAAATTCCTACAAGAACGAAAAATTTTAGACGCAAATAAAAAGAATGAGTTATGTCTAACATTTCCCCCCAAACGATTTTCTGAAACCGCAAAAACCACTAGAATTATACTGTCTTAAATTAATGAACAAAATCACAAAAATTTAGGCCCAAAAAACACCAGAATACTGCAGAAAATCCGCAAGAATTGAAATCACTAATAACTCTTAGGCAACAAATTAACACGAAGCAAAAATAAATTAAGAAGCAAAATCCATAACAAAAATGCAATATCGACTTGAAAACCCCGTTCTTTTAAGAGTTACTAAAATAAAATTATGAATACCTCTCTCCAAATTAAAAATCGGGAATTTTTAATTCCGCAAAACGGAGCAATAAATCAGCTATTACAAGTGCCGACAAGGGAAAAAAAAAAATTCAAAATACGAGAATGTCACATTCATTCATTCGTTTCCTTTTTAAAATACAACAAAAAAATAAATATATATCGATAAAGCTTAATTCATCCGCTGCATATTTGCTTTGCAAATGAGCGAGAGCAACATGGGTCGTAACATCCGTTGGATTAACGGGGAAAAAAGGGGTAATCAACACAAAGCACACTTACAGCAACAAAACTCAAAACACACAGGACGAAAATCGGATAAAAATAAATCGTAAAAAGAAAAAAGAAGAAAATGGGGGAGAGAAGGGTTTGTCACGTGACACCGCTGACGTCACAGCTCCCGTGTCAACCTCTTTAATCCTGTCTTTCGTTTCATTTTCGTTTATTTTTTCCGTCTTTTTTCACTCTCTCCGACCGCAATAATGATTAATTACGGTTTTCACGCCCGGTACTATGTGCGCCCGGAGGTCACGTGATATTCGGCGGAAAGTAATTATGACTTGGCGCGTTTGTTTTTCTTTCTTTTTTTTATTCTTTCTTCTTCTTTTCATTTGAGTGGCAGTAGGTTTTCACTTAATTTTGTTGGGGGAGTTTTTATCGTTCGACATTTGCGTTGTCAAGCGTTAAATGTCGACGACAAACAGTGACAAGTGGAAAAGGAATACTCCAAGCGGTATGCGGAAAATGAGATTTATCGGATTAATCTCTTTTGTCTGTTTGAGAAAGGGGGGTGGAGGAATGATACGGAAAAATGTTTGTTTCTTCAGGAGAAGTTTACTTGAACAATCTCGTATTTCACTTAAAAAACATAAAAATGTTTAATGATCTTTCATTTTACAATGTTCTGACTAACAATCAAACATGAATTTTAAGTTCATAAATTTGAAAATGATATTTGAAAATAAATAAATAAATAAAATATGTTGACTTCAGGCATGAAAGTGGGAAATACGAAAAAAGGTGGAATTTTTTTCCATCTATACAATAGGGCTAAACTCGTATAATTTAGACACATTTTAACAGTTATTCATACAATAAAATGAAATATAACTGTACATATGACTGTTCTTTTTGTAACTTAGAAAGTATTAAAAGAAAAAAATAAACTAACAATAATTGTATAGACTCATTAAATCAATAAAAAAAAAGAAAAGAAAACATTTTGCTAAATGTTTAATGATCTTTCATTTTACAACGTTCTGACTAACAATCAAACATGAATTTTAAGTTCATAAATTTGAAAATGATATTTGAAAATAAATAAATAAAATATTATGTTGACTTTAGGCATGAAAGTGGGAAATACGAAAAAAGGTGGAATTTTTTTCCATCTATACAATAGGGCTGAACTCGTATAATTTAGACACATTTTAACAGTTATTCATACAATAAAATGAAATATAACTGTACATATGACTGTTTTTTTTTGTAACTTAGAAAGTATTAAAAGAAAAAAAATAAACTAACAATAATTGTATAGACTCATTAAATCAATAAAGGAAAAGAAAACAGTTTGCTAAATGTATAAATTCACCCAAATATATCTGAAGAACGTATGTGAAGTACAGAGATTAATTTTTCAAAATAAATGTATTATTTTGAATGATTTGACTTAATGGCCATGATGCCCCTGTTAAATATATGCACATCGAATTGATCTTTGCTCCAGAAATACATTTCGAAAAACGCATCACTGAAATTACCTAAAAGTGTTGTATAAATAGAACAAAATATTCTATTTCAAAGATAACCTTATGGAAACTTCATTTCCCTAGATAAAGAACTTAATTTACATGACTTTCAGATGCTTATAATAAAAGCTTGCCTTTGATATGATAGTACAGCAATTCATGACTTTCAGATAGATGCTTATAATAAAAGCTCGCCTTTGATTTGTTGGTACTACAACAATTCAGAACCAAGCTCTACAACAATTCAGAAACAAGCTCCAAGTATTTGAATATACAAAATGTGCGATTATTAAATTGTCTAGAACTCCGCCTCCATATGCTTCTAATATTTTCTTTGCATTTTTGCACCAATCCAGATAATGTCCAAAACTGCCCTAGAAAAGGTGGAATTCCTCCTTTAGGAGGAACTCTTTCATGCCTGTGACTTCCGAGTGTTAACACTGTGTGCACAGTGAAAGCAGTTTTACAGGTATGATAAAAGACCATATGTTTTACATATAACTGAGCCGCTTTTTACATTATAGGTCGTTAGATAAAATATGTTGGCTTTGGTACAGGTCAGCCAGTGGAAGAAGTTTTAGGAGCTGTGCATATATAACGTTATCATTTTAGGGGGGGGAGGGAGGTCTGACATATGATATCGTAAGATATCGCTAGGGGGAGGGGGGATTTGTCTTTTGATATCGTTAACAATTTTTATCAAACCAATTTTTTTTTTTTTTTTTGGGGGGGGGGTAACTTGGTCTTTTCATCAAAATAGTATGTTATTCTTTTTTAGTCTTATTTATTTTCATGAGAATAAAGTTATTATTAAAATCTTTAAATGATTATAAATTTATTTAATTCCAAAATATGGAATACCCCAACGTTTGGCATTCCTATTCTTCTGTCATTTGTGTATGCATATATATTCCTATAATCCGCTGTTCGAGAAACCATATGAGAAGTATGTTTGAAATGATACTTGTGTTTACTAGTAAATAAAAGAGAAATATTGTCTACCTGTTTTGTTGACAAGAAGTTCTGTTTGCCACCCTCACTCCCCCTTCCGTGAGTGTACAAGTGCAAGAAGACGTTATTACTGTATAATGCATTATGTAGCAAAAAACTATTTTAAAATTCTTTTAAATACTATTTCTTGTACGTGTTATTTGATATAAAGATATTTCATGTATAAAATGATATTTTATTGACTTCTTTTCATTTTGAATCAATGAAGTATCCGAAGAATAAATGTAACCATATTTGTATATAACTCCAAACAAAAGAACACCCCCCCCCCCCCCCAAAAAAAAAAAAAAAAAAAAAAAAAATCAAAAGAATTTTTAGACATTGATAACGATGTCATTAAGTGGGGTGAGAGAGGGGGGGGGGGGTGTTCGAGGGTTGATAATGTATGATATCGTAAGGGGGGGGGGGGATCCAAAATTGCCAAAAACTCGATAACGTTATATAAGTACAGCCCCTTAAAGGAACGATAAAATATATCTAAATATATTTTTAAAAGATATAAATATTTGACTGATAATTTAATCTCTGACTATTTTCGGTCATTAGATGAAACATATTGACTTCGGAATTTTAATACTGCATACCCAGTGAAAGTAGTTTTACAGGAATGATAAAAGACCCAGATATTTTACTTCTAACTGAACTGTTATCCACTTGAAATACAGGAATTTTTTAATGATCGTTTTATGATTGATTTATTGTTTACAATGTTTTGTCTAAAAATCAAAAATATTAATTTCAAGTTTATGCATTTGAAAATAAATAAATAAAATATAAATGCGGCAACGGAAGGGAATAATACAATTATGTAAGAATAAAAGAAGCAAATAAAAACACGTACATTTTCTAAAATATTTACCTGGATAAAATAAATAGCTCAGAAATGGGTTAATTAATATCGCATAAAAAAAAAGAACCCAGAGAACAAAAGAATTAACAATAAAAAGTAATAAATACACAGATGAGATGTTAGCTTGTGGATTTTTTTTAAATTATTCAACTGACAAAAATTAAAAATATACAGTAAATTTAGATTTAAAAACATTCGATATTTGTTTTAAATACACAATAATTGAAACGAAAGTTGTGCTCACGTTTCATGCTCATTTTGAACGACAAAGTACTTGCTCAATAGCATCATAATTTTTCCTGCATTGTTACTTCAGATGAGAAGTTTAAAAAATAATTTACTTCTTCATATATTTCCGTTTATTTTATAAAATTATTAAGCATTAATTCTAAAGGGGAAAAAGTATTATTGTACCCTTTTCCTCAAAATATTTTTTTAAAGCGACAATAAAAGATGCCTTCAAAATATTATGTTGATTTCAGAGTTTTACTATTACATGCACAGTGAAATGAGTTTTACAGGAATGATGAAAGATCAAATGTTTTACGTATAACTGAGCTGCCTTTCACAATTGTTGGTCGATGGATAAAATATGTTGGCTTTGGTGATTTGGTGCAGGTCAGCAAGTGAAAGTAGTCTTACAGGAATGATAAAAATATCTAAATATATTTTTAAAAAGGTCTAAATATTTTGCTTCTAATTGAATCGCTTTTCATTACTTTTGGTCATTAAATGAAACATATTTGACTTCGGAGTTTTAATACTGCACACACAGTCAAAGTAGTTTTACACGAATGATAAAAAGACGCAAATGTTTTATTTATAACAGAATTGTTTTTCACAATTATTGGTCGTAATATAAAATATGCTGGCTTTGGTGTTTTGGCACTGGTTAGCCAGTGTAAGTTTTACAGGAACCATAAAAAATATCTAAATATATTTTTTAAATGTGTAACTATTTTATTATAATTGAACCCCTTTTCACTAATTTTGGTCATTAAATGAAACACATTTGACTTCGACGATTTAATACGGCATACACAGTGACAGTAGTTTTACAGGAATGATAATATTCAAATATTTTACTTCTGACTGAATTGTTATCCACTTAAAACAAGAAAATTTTAATGATATATTATTTTACAGTGTTTTGTCTTAAAAATTAAACATATTAATTTCAAGTTTATGTATTTAAAAATGCGATTTGAAAATAAATAAATAAAATATAAATGCGACAACGAATGATAATAAAATTATGCAATAAAAGAAGCAAACAAACACGTACATTTTTTTAAATATTTACACGTATAAATTAAATAGCTAAGAAACCGATGATTAATACCGCACTTTTTTTTTTTTTTTTTTTTTTTTTTTAAAGAAAAGAAGAATTAATAATAAAAAGTAAATACACAGCTAAAATGTTAGCTTTGGAATTTAAAATTATTCACATAGCAAAATTTGATATACGTATGCAGTAACTTTAGATATAGAAACACTAGTAATAATTTTCTTAATTCGTTTTAAATAAATAATTAAAATAAAAGTTAAGGAAAGACGTTTCATGTTCTTTTTTAATGATGAAGTATTTGCTCGATAGCTTCAAAAGTTTTCCTGCATTGTTACTTAAGTTTAAAATTCATTTACTTCTTCACATATTTTCGTTTATTTTATGAAATTATCAGAAGTATTAATTCTAAAGACCTCGGCATTTTCTTGAAATATATATATATATATATATATATAATGAAAAGAAAAGACGTCTTCAAAATATTATGTTGATTTCCGAGTTTTAAGACTGGTACACAGTGAAACTAGTTTTACAGGAATGATAAAAGATCAAATGTTTTCTGCTTTCTACCATTGTTGGTCGATAGACAAAATATGTTGGCTTTGGTGTTTTGGGAAATGTTGGCCAGTGAAAGTAATTTTACATGAACGATATAAAAATATCTAAATATATTTTTAAAAGGTCCAAATATTTTATTTATAACTGAATCGCTTTTCACTACTTTTGGTAATTAAATGAAACATATTGACTTCAGAGTTTTAATACTGTATACACAGTGAAAGTAGTTTAATAGGAATGATAAAACGATCGAAATATTTTACTTATAATTGTATTGCTTTTTACAACTGTTGGTCGATAGATAAAATATGTTGGCTTTGGTGTTTTGGCACAGGTCAGCAAGTAAAAATAGTTTCACAGGAACGATAAAAATGTCTAAATATATTTTTAAAAGGTCTAAATATTTTATTTATAATTGAATCTCTACTTTTGGTCATTAAATGAAACATATTTGACTTCGGAGTTTTAATACTGCATACACAGTCAAAGTAGTTTTACAGGAATGATAAAAAGACGCAAACATTTTATTTATAACTGAACTACTTTTCACAATTATTGGTCGTTATATAAAATATGTTGGCTTTGGTGTTTTGGCACTGGTTAGCCAGTGAAAGCAATTTTATAGGAACGATAAAAAATATCTAAATATATTTTTAAAAGATCTAAATATTTTACTGATAATTGAATCGCTTTTCACTACTTTCACCAATAGATGAAACATGTTGACTTTTAACAATGATGCGACAGAGAAACTAAGTTTTACAGATATGATAAAAAAAAATCTAATTGGTACATTATTTAAGATTAAAAAAACTTTTCAATATTGTTAGTCATCAGATGAAGCATGTTAGCTTTCGTGTTTTGACATTCCTCAAGTACATTTTATAATGAATGATAAAAGAGCAAAATTGTTTTTCAAAAACTACCATTACTAAATGCGAAAAAGCATTGTTTCTTAATCAAGCTCTTGCTTTTTTTAAGGTTTACGAAATTACAAAAACTTCTTCAGAGTTTTCCATGATTTCAAAAACGCTTCTTTTATCCTTAGAAGCCAATACATTTCTGATCTATAAACAAATCTTTCTTCTACAAAAGTTTATTTTTCTTCCCGTAATGTTTTCCGAGTAGATATCCCCCCCCCCCCCCCCCCGCAAGAGTATCAAAAATAATATTTAATTTAATGTTAATCTTATTAATTTAAATGTTGACGCTGTTATTTTATCATGCTTGTTAAACATGAAAATGCTTACTTGAAAATTGATAGCTTCTTTAAATGCTATCTTTAAGGGTGTTTTCAAATCGAAAAGGGCAACTTTCTGACATAAGTTTTAATTTATTTTTGTTCGAAAAGGCATGAAACTAGCTGGTGTTCAGAAATTATGTAATTGAGCTGTTTTTACCATTTTTTTTTTTTTTTTTTTTGCAAACGCAATAGATCTTTTAAAAAATAAGGTAAAAGTAGGCGGTTTGAACCGAATTTCCGCGCGAAGGGAGAAAGAGCACTCAAGAGCGGGCGAAAAACGGGTTTGTCACGTGATCGAATTCGCTTATAACTCAATAGGTAATTGATTGATCAAAAAATGGAAAAAACAGTTCCATTCCAAATCGCTTCCATGGCCAGGCTTTCCAATTTTATATCTTTCCGTTAAAAAATGAATTTGTAAATATGTCAAAACGTTTTTCGCTTGTTGAGCAGAGCAGTTAAGGAATAACCTTAAAAGGGGTTCAGAAGCTTCTGAAAGATAAAGGAACGCTTTTCAGGAATTACGGGTAACTCGAGAGGGGTTATATTTTCGCAAATCGTGAGACAGAAAAATTATTTAGAAACTTACTTTTTTTTTAATTCTCTTAATAGTGTAGTTATGAAATACACTGCTCGACTCCGGCAGAGAAACAAGTTTTACAACAAAATCGCTTTTGGCCAGGAAGCTAATCATTAGGATTTCATGAAATGTGGTATGGGCTCATCATAAAACTTTTCATAACTTAGTTTAAAGCAAATTAAGAAATTTTTTAGCACTAAGATAACCGATAAAAGTTGTATATGAATTGACTAATAATACAATAAAAAAATAAAATTTACCTTATTCCAATCCAAACTGCTTATTTTCTGATTTATTTCTAAATTCATTTTTGCTCTCAAACGCATCAAACAGCCAAATTCTCTTATTTAGAAACTACATAATGTGCCGTACTTGTCGATTTTTTGATAAATGCAGAAAATATTGCAAAAAATGCTGTCAAATTTGGCGTTTTGAACCGAGTTTTCCGAAATGGGAGATCTGGGAATGAAAAAAAATGATCATACTCAGAAAATAATTGTCTAAAAATCAAATTCTAATTAACTGAGTTTAAAATGAAATCACACGGCCTTCTCACATCTTACACATCTCTTCAAAAATCCCCTTAGCAAGTTTCACGTTTTTCCTTTTAAAAATGAAGTCTGAAAATGTCTCGGAAAATTTCGAGCTGTTAGGGGCGGAAAAATATTTTTTCGAATAAACCCTTAAAGAAATGTTCTCACAAATTTTCCGTTTATAGAATTAAGCAGTTGACAGTTGTAAAAAAATTGCTTTAGAGGAAACGTGCTTTTTTTTTTTTTTTTTTTTTTGATTGGCGAAAGCTGCTTGTACTATACTGAAATATAAAACGAATTTGATATATTTACTCAAAAAAAAAAAAAAAAAAAAAAAAAAAAAAAAAAAAAAAAGAGAGAGAGAGAGAGAAATAGACTAATTAATTTGTTTTTCTTTTTGCTAAAAATAATATTTATTGATGATTGTGAGGTAAAACGAAATATATAAATTACAGATTCTGCACGTCTTAAACTGCCAAAGAATAGAAAAATTATAGCCGAGGAAATTGTTTTCTGCACTACGCATAATTATTAAAAATATTATTAACACTTAAAATAACATTATGGATGAAATTTAGCCTCGTGATATTAAAATGATTACTTTTTCATTCTTTTCACGTGCTTAGGTTATGGTCAGTATATGAGTTTTAATTTAATAAATACTCAAACAGACAACACAACTTTTTTAAACTCTGAATGCCAGAATGAAAGATTCAAATTTCTTAGAGATGATTCCAGAAAAAAAAAAAAAAATTAAACAAGCGCAAAACGTTTTCACATATTCACAAATTCATTTTTTAACGGAAAAATATAAAATTGAAAAGCCTGACCATGAAAGGAATTTGGAGTCAAAATGTGTTTTCCACATTTTTTATAAATAAATTACCTATTAAGTTATAGGCGATTTTGATCACGTGACAAACACGTTCTTCACCCTTTCTTGGGAGGTTATTCTACTTTCGCGCAGAAATTCGGTTCAAAACGCCCACTTTGACACTATTTTCTAAAAAATCTATTGCGTTTGCAAAGAAACGGGAAAAACTGCTCGATTACGTAGTTTCTGAACAACAACACCTGCTAGTTTCGAGCATTTCCGAACAAAAATAAATTAAAATTTATGTCATAAAGTCGCCCTCTTGGATTTGTGAGCAGCCACATTATACAAATGTTAACAACAAACAGAAAATAATCCGACTACGGTAAACACAACTTTTCCGAGCAGTTTATTTCGATAATAGAATGCATCACAATCAAAAGGAACAAAGAAAATTGCTCATACCAGAAATGAAAGGGGGGTAATGGAGAAAGAAAGACATTGTTTATTTCTGACCCAAACTACATCAAACCAGGCAATTAAGGAAAAACAGAACACGAATATTTATTCTCGGAGAGTAAGAAAGACTAGCTTCTGGCCAAAGAAGTCCCATTATCACAGAAAGATACATCACAAAAATTTCGAACTACGCAAAGCAGTCTATCCATTTTCGTCCACAATCAGTGGTGAGAGCTTTTCTAGTGCTGCAACATCTCAGCTAAGTATTTCTCTCCCTTCAAACATGTTGAGTAAAAATACACTCCAAAACTCCTCGAAAAAGAAACCGACAAGTTTATTATAGCGGCTCATATAACCCGCTTTTCTAAAACGAGGAAAGGCTAGAAGTAAACAGAAGTTCTCTTCGGGGGCACTTGTGGGGGAGTTGAGTGGCGGACTGCTTCTGGAAATAAGCCAATAATTGAAGTGCTGAGCGGAAAAGATGAGTTTTTTCCGCAGCATTTTTATTACTTATAAACTTCAGAAAACGTTGGCCGCGAGAAAAAGTTTCGAGATCAGATTCAATCTTGAAACACATTTAAAAAAGTTTTAAAGAATCCAGCAAACGGGGAAGGGGAGTTCACCCTTCCCTCCCCTCGAGATAGTCGAGGATTTTATTTTTCTTCCTGCAGATGTATACATTTACTAATAGCGAGATGTTTTGGTGAATTTAAAGAGGTAAAATAAGTCAATTGAGTTGGTATTTTATTGGACCTTATTCAGTCGATTGAAAGAATGGAGAATTCCCGAACTATTTATGTAGAAGATATTTTTTTCTTTTCTCTTTTCCTATTCGAACTCTTTAATGATAGCCAAAACTATTTCTAAGTGCACTTTAAAATGTTTTAGAAAGCTAATAGTTGCTAAATCCCAGAAATACGATGAAAACTGGATAAATTTTTTCGGGAAGAACATTTACCCAGATTCGCTCGATCGTATTAGTAATGACTTGCTATTTTTCAATGTGTAATTGCTAGTTTTTGCAAGCTTGAAAAAGAAAATAAGAAAAGAAAATGCAATAAAACGAAAATTATCAGAACATTTTAAAACTTTTTTTATGCGCATGTCACTCCAAGTAAACAGAATTTGTTTTAATTTGATACGAAGCATTAAAATGAAATCTCAGAATAAGAAATATTAATGCAAAATAGAATAAAACTTTTTATTATTATTTTAAGAAATTTACTTTAAATAAAGAAAACTTATTTTTCAAAAGTTGTAAATGATGAATGAAATAATTATAAGTACAGTATAACTTTAAAAATCCGGCAACATTGGGACCGAGACTATACCAGATTTTTGAAGGAATGTCAAAAGTAGTACTATATTCTAGGTGCCTTTGGCCATAATTTACTTCATTATTAAATGATGATTATGTAAGAAAATTAGAAAATTAAATATAAAAATAAACTTACATTAATTGATATTTTCTATGTTACGGGAAAAAAAAAAAATTCTAATAAAGAGTGAAATTTTTTCTTCTCGTGTAATTTCGGAAACATTGATGTCAATTTTTTTTTTTTTTTTTTTTTTTTTTTTTAAAGAAAGGTCTATCATTTTTTTTTTCAAGTTTTCTGGTACATTGATTTAGAAATACTCTGGTATCAAAGAAGATTGATCTCTGAATACAAGTAAAGGTTCATTGCACTATTTAAAAAAAGGGCAGGATGTATTTTGCCAATTTTAGAACGGACAGGATGCTGCGCCTTTAAATAACAGCCTACAGGGAACACTATCCACAACTTCCTCTGCCTGCATATTCTTCTCTCAAAAGGTATACACCGACACAAATTTTCTTTTCCTTTTTAAACAATAAATCAACGAAATGTTTGTAAATAAAGAGAAAATATATTAAACCATCATAATGTAATCACTCATGTTCAAAGAAAGCCACAGAAACAAAGATTAAGTCTACTTAACAAACTGACAAGAAGCCTTTTTATGACGAATGCGCAATAAAATTGGAAAAGTCACTAGACGTCTTAATCGCGTCTTTCGCTTTATCTAGAAAGAAGAAAAAAAAAAAAAAGAGAGAGAGAGAGAAAAGACGTAGTTTGTACAATAAGCTGCAAGAAAAGAGAGGACATTACGTTGACACAGCTCTGTCAACAATCCAAGTTCAAGAGATAAGCTAGTTTCAGACAAAAATCGCTCCTCTAGCAGACACCTCATATAAAAGCTCGAGAAATAATAGAGAAGATTTCTATTTGGACAGAGCGCCACGCTTGGAAGACATTTCGGTCGGGAGCAGAAACAAATCTTAACAAACCTGCAATTGTCAAATCTCGTTAACTCGTGATTTTTATTTCTCATTGTTTCGATTTCCTCCCCCTACCTTTATGAATTTCACACTTACATCATTAAGGCTGTTGTTTACAACTGCTCTGCTCAACAAGCCTAAAACGTTTTTGACACATTAACAAATTCATTTTTTAACGGAAAGACAAAATTGGAAGGCCTGACTATGGAAGCGATTTGGAATCGAGGTGTGGTTTCTATTTTTTGATAAATAAATTACCTATCTTGTTATGAGCAATTTTAATCAAGTTACAAACACGTTTTTCACCCTTTCTTGAATGATTCTTCTTCCGCGCGGAAATTCGGTTTAAAACGCCCACTTTGACGCTATTTTCTGAAAGATAGAGTCTGAAAAAACGGAAAAGACATTTTTATTACATAGTTCCTGAATAACAACACCTGTTAGTTTCATGCATTTCCGAACAAAAATAAAAGAAAACTTATGTCACAAAGTTGCCCTTTTGGATTTGAGAACAGCCTTAAAAGAGAATACAAAAAAAAAACAGTATTCAAATGTGCGAATTAGTTTAAGGCTGTACTCAAATTCACTGTTCAACAACGCGAAAATTTGACGCATATTTTAACTCATTTTTAAACGTAAAGGCATAAAATTGGCAGGTCTGACTATTGAAGTGATTTGGAATCGAAGTGAGTTTTCCATTTTTTGATAAATTACTTATCGGGTTATAAACAATTTTGATCACGTGGCGACCAGTTTTTCTTCTTTATCGCGTTGGAAACTCGGCTCAACCAAAAAATGGAAAACGTTTTTCGATTACATAGTTTCTGAATAACAACAGCTGCCAATTTCATGGGTTTCTGAACAAAAATGAATTATAAAATGTGTCAGAAAATAGACCCTTTGAATTTTAGAACAGCCTTAAGGAATAGTAGAGACTACCTCTATTTGGGCATAGAGACACGCTTGGTAGATATTTCGGTCGGGAACAGAAACAAATCTTAACAAACCTGCAATTGTTAAATCTCGTTAATTGTTGATTTTTACTGCTCATTACTTCGAATACCTCCCCCCCCCCCCCCATTTATGAATTTACACTTACATAATTAAAAGAAAATATAAAAAGAACGGTATTTAACTGTGCGAATTGGTTTAAGGTACAAGTTGACAACAAAAGAAAATCCAATTTGACGAAAAGAATAAACACACTTTTGATTAAGAGATGCCTCTTGTAAAATCTTATTAAGTTAAGACGTTTAAACACACAGCAAACTCACGCTGAATAATTGTAGGGAATGACCCTAATTATTTTTTTTGCATCTCGTTACTTCATTTACAAGAGTTGTCTGGAAATTATCTCTAAATATAAAGTGAAATAGCGGGGGGGGGGGGGGGAGAGACCAAAAAATTAATCGCATTTTACTTTTTACCAGTGCCTTTATTTCACAACAACAAATACGAGTAGTAAATTGCTTTTTCTTTTTTTTTTTTAGAAAATTATATATTACAAGTAAAATGCCATAACTTCCCTTAGAAAAAAAAAAATACATAAATCAATAAAAATAGACCGGAACTGGAAAACCATTAAATAAGGATTTGAGACAACCTGAGAACAAATATTTTTCAAAAAGAAAGGTATTTTATGCAAAGTGTTGCTATAAATATAAAAGATGATAATGATGGCCTTTTATTTTTACAAAATTGCCAGACTGCAATACATAATCAAATATTTTATCTATTTCCTAAGTATTTAAAAAAAGTAAATGAAAAAAAAATAAAACAACCAAAAGGAAAAGATTATTCAAATGCTTAAGAGATCATTTTTTGAAGATAGAATAGGCTTTCTACTACATCACAGGAAACAGAAAACGCGGAGCCAGACTTTCTGGCAGTAACACGAAAATGAAGGAGAAACAACTTTTACAGGAATGAAGACTGGCGAAATAAGTATTGCAGCAAACTAAAAATCTACATTAAAATTTGTACACATTTTTTCTTCTAACTTCCTCTTTTGGCATTCTTTCTTTAAAATTTATATTGAAAGTTTCGTAATTACTTAAAAAAAAAGTACAAAAGCATGGGTTATTCAAATTAAGTACTTTGCATCTCTGAAGACAGTCAAGATTCGCCTGTTACACATCTCATGAGACGACGGAAGGGGCAGCCAGACTTTCTGGCAGTAACACGAAAGAGAAGGAGAAACAACTTTTACAGGAATAAAGAGCAGCGAAAGAGTATTGCAACAAACTGAAAATCGGTATATTAATTTTTTACACAAATATCTTTACTAACTTCCTCCTGTTGCGCTCTTTCTTTAAAACTAAAATTAAGAAATATTTTCTTAATAAAACCCAAAGAACCTATTTAAAACAAAAAGAAAAGTTATTCAAAATCAGTATAGCGCATCTCTGAAGAGAGTCAGGATTCGCTCTTTCGCAACTCGCAGGAGATGACAGGAAAGGTGTAGCCAGACCTTTCTGGCAGTAACACGAAAGAGAAGGAGAAACAACTTTTACAGGAATAAAGACTGGCGAAATAAGTATTGCAGCAAACTAAAAATCTATATTAAAATTTGTACACATTTTTTCTTCTAACTTCCTCTTTTGGCATTCTTTCTTTAAAATTCATATTGAAAGTTTCGTAATTACTTAAAAAAAATACAAAAGCATGGTTATACAAATTAAGTACTTTGCATCTCTGAAGACTCGCCTGTTACACATCTCATGAAACGACGGAAAAGGGGCAGCCAGACTTTCTGGCAGTAACACAAAAGTGAAAGAGAAACAACTTTTACAGGAATAAAGAACAGCGAAAGAGTATTGCAACAAACTGAAAATCGGTATATTAATTTTTTACACAAATATCTTTACTAACTTCCTCTTGTTGCGCTCTTTCTTTAAAACTAAAATTAAGAAATATTTTCTTAATAAAACCCAAAGAACTTATTTAAAACAAAAAGAAAGGTTATTCAAATTCAGCACAGCGCATCTCTGAATACAGTCAGGATTCGCTCTTGCACAACTCGTAGGAGATGACAGGAAAGGTGTAGCCAGACTTTCTGGCAGTAACACGAAAGAGAAGGAGAAACAACTTTTACAGGAATAAAGAATGGCAAAAAAGTATTGCAGCAAACTGAAAATCTGTATTTTTTACACAAATTTCTTTACTGACTTTTTCCTGTTGCGTTATTTAAATTCAGAACTGCACATCTCTGAAGATAAGCAGGATTCGCTTATAACCTCTTCAGACCCGAGGTACACAAATGTGCACCTCTATTCTTTTCCTAATAAAAACTAAACTGTTTGATTTTGTTACATTTTGACTTCACTTTTAAGTAACTAAACGTATTTATCTTTGAGACAAATTCAATCAATGGCAGTATTGATGCTTATTTCCTCATAAAATAAATGTTATTTTTATCTGAGTTTGCAAAATGCCTTCAAGACAGTCAGTACAAAATTTCACAATTATTTAGCTTAAACGCTTTACAGTAAAAAAAACTGAGGATTTGCAGATCATTCACTTGCTTAAAGCCCTTAAATTTTTTATTGCATGAATTTAGGTTATTGATCATTAAATTGATATTTTAAGGAGGATAGTCATTTTAGATCCCTATTTGTGAACCTAAATGACCCGTCCCCTAAAGTACCCATTTCAGAAAAATGGATTCTTCCGTCATCTAGGGTGTCTTTTTGTTTGTGCAAAAGCAATGAACGCGCATTTGTACTGTTATTTTACGTTCAGGTCTGAAGAGGTTATACAACTCGTAGGAGACGACAGTTTTCCAGCAGTAACACGATAGTGAAACGGAAACAACTTTTACAGGGATAATGAAAAGCAAAAACGCATTTCGACAAACTGGGAAATGTATATTTTTTACACAAATTTTCCTACGAATTCTTCTTCTTTCTTAAAAAATTCCAGGACACCTGAAGATGCCGGGATTCGCTCTGACACAACTCGTAGGAGACGACAGAAAAGGGAGAATCACACTTTCTGGCAGCAATACGAAAGTGAAGGAGAAACAACTTTTACAGGAATAAAGAATGGCGAAAGAGTATTGCAAACTGAAAATCTGTATTTTCTCACAAATTTCTTTACTAACTTTTTCCTGTTGCGTTCTTTTTTTAAATACAGATTAAAAGGTTTGCAATTACTTTAGAAAACCAAAAGCAAGGTTATTTAAATTTAGGATTGCTCATCTCTGAAGATAGTCAGGATTAGCTCTTACACAGCTCGTAGGCTGGTTGGTTGATTTTTGACGGCCGATTATCTACACTAGGGATATAGGCCCGAGGGGGGAGTGCCCTTCGTGGGAGTTTTTCTAAGGGAACCTAATCCGTATTTACGCATGAAAATCCATGGCTTGAAGAAAACCACGAAAACTCCGAACGATTAGGCCGACGAGCGCGATTGGGATCGAACCCAGCACCTCCCGTCTACCAGCTTCGAGAGCAGAACCTCTCAGCCACTGGTGGGACTCCACAGCTCGTAGGAGAGGACAAAAAATGAGAAGCTGCTTTCCGAATTCAGAATATATAGTCTCTTTGAAAACATAGTACTGACCAGGGTTCGAAATGGAAAAATGGACGAACCGAAACGCTATTTCAAAATCATTGTCGACCAATATTTTTAAGTACAGTGAAGTCCCGATTATCCGAGTCCCGCTGAACCGAGTTATTTTTCTTCTGATGGACTGATGGCTTCCAGAAGAAAATAATCCATTCCAAAAGTATAAGTTCGATTGAAAAAAATATTTAATACTTTGAGCAGAAAGAAAAGACTACACCTGCAATTTTCGTGACACTAATAGAATCATATAGCTGCCAATTTGTACGGTTTTGTTACCTCTAAAACTGAATAACAATTTTTGCCATATTTAATCGTTGACTATTGTTAGATTACAGCGATTGAATTAGGCAAAATATACTGGTACGTTTTAGAGGTAAGAAAAAAAATCTTAGAAATTGGTAGCTATGCAGTAGCGTAATACTACAGCAAAAAAGAAAAAAAAATGCAGCAAAAATGACATTCAACAAACAAAAAACTATCAAGGTCTTTTTCACATAAACAATTTCATTCACCGTATTTCTTAAAAGCAACCGAAATGTAAATCAAAAAAATGTTCCTAGTACTATAAAAATGAATGAATTAAGGCCCATATTAACTCGGATAATCGGGACTTTAGCAAATTTATATTTAACCGTAGAAAAACCAGTTTTAAAAAATACATTCAAGATTCTAAATAATTGGAAAAAATCGTTGCAGAGAGCATAGTAAGCTATATGTATGAAACTGTAAGAATACCTTTTAATAATTCCACGAACCGGAACAATATTTTCCATACTTTCACGAACCGGAACAATATTTGTCACAATTTCACGAACCGGAACAATATTTGTCACAATTTTACGAACCGGAACATCGTTCCGGTTTGCTCCGGTACATTTCGAGACCTGTTACTGACAGATTCGATTCATTTCGGACATTACAAAAAAACCTCCAGAAGAAAAAAAAAGAGAGATGAGTAAGCTTTTCCAGCAAAAACATAATACTGAAGGAGAAACAACTTTTACAGGGAATTCAAAAACGTTACAAATACACTTTTAAAAATCCCAAGGCAAAATTTATTAATAGATTTTCTTTTATTATCTTGTATCGGTAACAAAACTCTTTATTGTAGATTATTTTCAAGATGATCTCGGAAACAATCGAAAATGAATTTGTGGTCTAACGGGTCAAAAATATATAAATACAATTCTATCACGATGTATCAATTTTCTCTGCAACATTTTTAATACAACTGTATCATTGCTAAAAACATTAAAACCTCAAAAATACCACAAAAGTTATAAAATAGGAAGTTTAATTTTCTTTTGCTTCTTTCCTGTTTAATCTAACAAAATCCGACAACAGACATGACGAATTCAGCTATATGAAGAATCTATCAACAGCGTTATTCTTTTTATATAACACCGGCCCCTCTAAACAAGCAGGGGGAAAGGAGGGAATAGATAAGCCGGCTTTTTGGAATATTGTGTAACTCCCTGCGGACCTGATAGAGGGCTAAATTCAATATTTGCACATCTGTTTGCCTCTTGTCCACATCTCCCATCAGCTCCAATCGCCAACAAAATGTATAAGTGGGTTAACGTATCCCGTATACTTAGAAATACGGAAAGAAATGCATTTGCTGGAAGGTAAATTTTAAGCATTATTACCTATTGGCGATGAAAATAGTTGATATATTTATTATATATTTCCTTTTGTATTTTATTAGTCAAGCAAGCCAAACATATTTTATTAAATAAATGAACTTTAGTTCTAAAAGTCAAACGATTACGCTGAAACGATACAGCAAAATTTTCTTTCAGATATAAAAGGGGGGGGGGGGGGAGGGATGTGCAAAAAATTTTTCATCTATACAATGGCATCAAACTTTTATAATTTAGAAGCTTTTTAACTATCGTTTATACAATAAAAGGAAATACATGTACGTATGATTGTTATTTTCATTTCGAAATTTAGAAAGTATTAAAAACAAATTTAAATTAACAATAAATGTGTAGGATCATTGAATCAAAAAGGAAAATTGAAGACAATTAGTTAAAGCTGTAAAAAACCAAGTACATCTGATGAAGTTATGTCAAGTACAGAGATAAATTTTTCCCACCCTAAATATTGATCTTTGCTCCAGAATATAATCTCCAAAAATAATTACCCCCAAAAAGTGGCATTTATAGGATAAAATATTCTATTCCAAAAAGAACTTCACAAAAACATCCTTTCCTTTAAATTTTAAGAACAATTTCACCTAGACACTTTAAAACAACTTCATTTATACAGAGGCTTATAAATATAAGCTCACGTTTGATTTGACGGCTTTTTTGCACAGAAACAAAATTCTAAAATTGAGACCTTCAGAGGCTCCGTAGCAGAAACTGTGCAACACGGCAGCAGCGCTCAAGATTAATTTTAGACCTTGCAGATTAATCTACGAGCTTAAAAAAAATACTGGAATTCAAAAATTCACTAAAAATTTACTTTGTTTTAAGAGTTAGTGTTTATTTTATTTTATTTATTTATTTATTTTATTTTATTTTTTTTTATTTTTTTTTTTTTTTTGTAAAATGCAATTTTTGCTTATTTTATGAGTTACTACTATAAGTATTTATGACAGTAGCTTGGTTCAGCATTTTTGGGTCGCAGATAAATTTTGGTTTGCTGCAGATGGACACCAAAAATTCTGCTACTGGCTTCAGAGGTACCCACCCAGAAGCAGAATTTTCGGTGTCCATCTGCAGCGAACCAAAATTTATCTGCGACACAACATTGCTGAACCAAGCTACTATCATAAATATTTATAGTAACTTATAAAATAAGTAAAAATTGCATTTTACAAAGAAAACGTAATAAGAAATATAAGTAAATTTTTTATGCCAATGTTTATTTTTAAGCTTGCAGATTAATCTGCAGGGTCTAAAATAATCTGCAGCGCAGCTGCCGTACTGCACAGTTTCTGCTATGGGGGGTACCCATACGCACCAAATTTTAATAATAGTAAAAAGGCATTTTTTTTAATAGATACTCTTTTATACATCAACATTTTAAGTATAAAACTTACCCCAATAATAGCGTTTAACTCTGTCATGGTGACTTGCTTCGCCCTTTCCACGGCAGAGGCAACTTGTTGTTGGTGCTGCAAATAAAAATGGAGAAAAAAATTTCAGATTTTACATTTATTCAATTTAGTACCTGTATATTTATTCCTAATAATAATGACGGTAATAATAAAAAAAAATAACTCACGTCTTGAGATAGGAACGGTATGATTTGTGCGATAATGGCGTTTAACCTTTTGGCAATTTCTGTCTGCAAAGAAATAAAAAATAAAAATTGTCATTCTTCTTTATTTAAATTAATTAAAAACAAAATTTGTTTTTAGTAACTAATGCGTGGCAGAGTGTAAAACAACAAAAATACATTGTGATTTTTTATAGCATTTAAAAAAAATAAGATATATTTTTTAAGTATTTTGAATCAAATGCTGGGAGAATCTATAAATATCGCATCAACACAAACAGCAGTGAATACTGCATAGTAATAATATTGCATAGGTAAGTAAATGTAACAATATTTTTGAATAAATTAACCCTCCGTCTGCCGCATGTGTATCTCCGTGATACAAGCCGACATTTTGCTCTTGTAAGCTTCGGAACCTGCGGCCCTTTCTACTTTTCCCCACCAGTATTAATTTTTCACGCGCGGGTAGTTGCTTTCAAACCGTCTAATGCATTAAAAACTTACAAAAGGAAAACTGACTTGTATCACATTTGTATACGACTAACGCAGGTTTAAGTATTCACGGGGAAGCTACTTCTGTGCAACTGTAGTATTTAACAAGGCTTTTAAATACGAACTAATATAAACAATCCATTTACTGAAATCGAGTTTGAAGCTACAAATATAAATTTAACTTTTTCGAGCTTTGCATCCTAATTATAGAACATGTATTTACACTTACTATAATTTTGTTTTTACAATTGCTTTTGTTTTTATCTGCATGTAGTTCATGATAGTGAATGTCTTTGCATTTATACTATCATCACGTCATTTATGTTTCAACAGTTCGAAATGAACAAATTTCCCTGCTCAACAACGCGAAACCAACTCATTTTTGAACGTAAAAGCTTTAAAATTGGCAATCCTGACTATTATGTGTCTTAAAACAAATCCTTTGGAGTTGAGAACAGCGCTCTAGACACAGTTTCTGAGACTTAATTCAAACGCGTATTTCATTCTTAATTAAAAAATTTATTTTATTGTCCGAACCAATAATTTTCGATAAAAAACGGGAATATACTGGAAAGTTATCTTTTGTTCAATCCTATTGTAATAACGACATTTTCCAAAATTCTCCCGTAGCATATTAACCCCTTAACGGTCGCTTAATATTTGGAAAAACCATCAAAAAAGTACCTATTTTTTTTTTATTACAGAAATTGAATAATTATAAAGTTTCTATATAAAATATGCAATTACTTTTTTTTTTTTTTTTTTTTTTTAAGGCGAAAATAAAAAAGATGTTATAAAACAAATTCACATTTGTGGAAAAGCCATCATGCAAGAATTCTGTGTTTTAATGTTTGTTTTACACCATACAAATTAATGCGAATAAGACCTTTATTTTTTCACATCTTAGATCTTTATTTATCATCATCAAACAAATTTTTAGAAATAATATACATTAAATTTTGATTATTAATAATTTTTTTTTTGTGATATATTTCGAAACACGCAATACAAAGTCCGACATCACAATCAACACCAAAAACGAAACGCTAATATTCAAAGACTTCAGATAGAAATCCCAGTTAAATTTTTCTGGTTTCAGAAGTTTTTTCCAGCAATAAATCTCCAGCCCGGAAATATGACGGGCACGAAAAATAACGAACGACACCTCAACCCCTGATATTGACGGAAGCGAGAATTAAGGGGTTAATAATGTGTAAAAATAAAACAACTATTTTTTAGATTTCAATGACACATTGATTAAATTTCAGTGAACTTTAATTTTTCACACTTTGATAGCTACTTTTATTTATTTATTTTTTTTTTTATCTAAAAATTAATTTTCCCGAAAATTCAATAATAATCAGACTCAAAAGAGTTAAATAAATGGAAGTGCCTTGAAACAAGAAATTATAACATCACAAACAGAACAAGTCAAAACATTTTGCAATGTTTTATTGAACACGTGATACCGTTGCCCCACTTGCTTTTTTGCTATAATAATTCGTCATAAAACAAGAAATGTTAGCCTCGCACACAGAACAAACTAAAATATTTCAATATTTTACTGAGTACATGATACCGTTTGTTAACACCCTATAAATAAAATTACGTCGTTTCCACTTGCTTGTCAGGTGCTTTCGTAATTATATAAATACGTAGCCCTTATAGTCATCGCCTGGTCCCTCCATCTGTCTGCATATAACAACACTAAATCTACCCAACGGAATGGTTTGAAATTTAATATATATAATCGTCGCAGAATTTTGTCGAGTCATTTCAAATTTTATGAAAAACGAATCAAAACTTAAGAAGATATTAATAAAAGTTTCCTTCATTCTATTAAATACTATCATACGTAATAAATTCAATGATATCCCATGATAGGTAATGATTCTAGGTTGCCATGGGGATTAACGTCCTATTTAATATGGAGTCCTACTACTTCCGTATTACTGAATTCAATATATTAATTGTAATAAATTTTGTATTCATACATTTTTGCATTAAGAGTGCAACAGTTACTGCACCAAGAACTGAATATTTATTAACCCTTAAATACCGGGTGTTGTCTTTCGGCAACATACCTAATTTAGGCTCTAAAATACTATTAGAATAATATTGCAGCTATAATGCCTAATGTTGCCAATAAAATACATTCTGAAAATATTAAAACGATTTTCAACATGTAGATGGCAACACTTGTGCTGTTTAAGAATAAAGATAGATTTATTTTTTCAGTTGTTGCTACTTGTTCTTTTTGTTTTGTTTGGAAGCTTGAGAAATACCCTACTTTGTTTTGCAGTAAGCAAGTAAAATTTATTTCTTATTATAGTTTCTAAAATTCTTGTTTGTTTAATATTATAGAATTTTATCAAGGAAAATTATTTTTTCAATTAAAAACCAGTATTGCCGATTAGTAACAAACTGTTTTTTAGCCGTAAACCATACTTAAAACAAAATATGATTTTTTAAAAGTATTTTTCCCGTGATTTATTTAAAAAATGAAAGCCGAAAAACATTATTACAATGATTTTTGAAAAGTCAGGCATTTAAGGGTTAAACTAGCTATAGTACGAACGAACGCACCTCATTTGCCACGTTTGACGTAGAATTTCAGACTTGTTCATTACAATAATCTGACTGGAAAGAGTAAAATAGAGGAAGGTCTTGGAACAAGAAATGTAGCATCACAAACAAAAATATTTCGCAATGTTTTACTGAACACATGATACCTACTGTTGTTACCAGCCTATAAATAAAATTAGCCATCACCTGTTTTTTTGCCACCTGCGCAAAGAAAACGACCGAAAAACGCACACGCGGCGATATATAATAGTGAGCAAATAAATTAATAATAATAATAATAAAATCAAAAGCAGATAATTTAATAACGGAACTACACACGAGAAACACACTTCTCAATTACTCTTATCCTCTTACAAGGATAAAGAATCGGCAAATTGCAGATTAAAGTTTAGCATTTGTAAAAAGATATTTTCAATTATCTTGTGAACTGTCGCATTTCTCCTCCTCGCCTTTGGAGTAAAATTTATCGGCTAGAGAAGATTTAACCACTCAAACGCATCTTTTTTATGTTAGTTTTATTTTAACCTCATATCCGTCCATTCAGTTATTTATAACCATTACCGCCGCTGGTGAGTGCTTAAGCAATTCGAGCATATCGGACATAGATAAAAACACGAAAATTGGGGATGATGCGGCTCATAAAAGTGAAAGGAAGAGAAGTCACCGGCGGTCATGCTTCGGCAGTCAGGAATACCGCCGATAGGAGTTATTTTGTAGAAGGAAAAAAAAAATTATATTCCGATAAATTCAGTTGTATAGTATAAAATAGAAGCACATTAATTACAAAACCTATAATTAGTTTTCGGTACCTCGAAAATAGGGATGCAGCGAATAGTGATTTTTGGTCGAATACCGAATATTCGGCATTCATGTAATCGAATACCGAATATTCAACATACATGAATACCGAATATTCAGCTAGCCGAATAGTAACTGTTAGGCAGAATTCCGAATACTCGGCTCCCCGAATTCAAAGTTTATTTCAAAGTTTAAAGATATTAAAAAGTTAAATTTTGAACCAATTTTAAATAATATTTAACCTTTTCAGGGGCAAGGTACTTGTATTTATAAAATGTTGAAATAATTGAATGACACCAGTATTTACACGAAAATTTATTTGTAAACAAATAAAAGAACATTTTTGCGTGCCTAATAAGAGTGAAATTTTTATTGAAAAATTCCGGTGCCAATTAGGGATTAAAATTAGGCGATGCCATAACAGCGTCACCGCCTTTCCATATTGATAAACAAGACCTTTTTACAAGTAAACTTAAAATACTCACACACACAATTTCTGCACTTCTTGTCATGATATCAGATTTCACAGAAATAAAAGAAACTCTATTGAAAATATAGTTATAATATCTTCATTGTTGTTAAAGTAACAAATGAAAATCAAAGTTTGGCCTGAAATGAGATGCGAGACACTATTTTTGACTGAATAAGTGGATTGCGATACTGTGAGTGTCATGATGTCTATTATCACCTCTGAAAATTTTTCCATTTTCTTTAGAAATATTCTTTTTGCGAAAAAGCAAACGACAGATTATTTTACAAGACATTGTTCAGCAACTTGCATTTGTACATAATTTCTTCTAATTATTCTTAATATCTTTATAAATTGACAAGTTAAAAGTAGAAGTTGTGTAAGGTTTTTAAAAATATTTTAAGTATTCGGCCAAACCGAATAGTTTGATATTCTGCCAAGCCGAATATTCAGCAGACCGAGTATTTTGATATTCGGCCTGACCAAATATTCTGTAGTATGCCCGAATACAGAATAGATACCGAATTTTTGACAAGGGTACCCTTGATTAATTTTAGGGGGGGGGGGGGAGAAAAATCTCAACTTCCTCCAAAGCCATCATACATTTTTGTAAACATATATAAGGTACTTTGCGTTTTTTCGCGATCTTTTGACGAAATTTGCATTTTTTTTCGCGATCCTTTGACGAAATTTGCTTTTTTCTCAACGATTCTTTGACGAAATTCGAGCCTTCCCGTGATCTTTGAATGAAGTTTGCGTTTTTTCCGAGATTCTTTCACGAAATTCGCGTTTTTGCGATCCTTTGACGAAATTCGCTTTTTTCCCCCGATTCCTTGACGAAATTTGCGTTTTTTTTTTTTTTTTTTTTTTTCGAGATCATTTGAGTTAAGGAGAATGCCCGATACCTGCAAATAATTTTTAAATTATCAAGCATAGAGAAGACATTAAATATTACTCAAAATATTGACATTGTCCCATTTATTGAACCCTTATGCATACATTTGATTTAAAACAAAGTATTCTATAAAAATTTGAGAAAACGCTATACAAATTGACATTTAAAAAGCAAATTCTATATCCAAAATTCTTGAAATACAATAACACAAGGGTAAGGTTTGAGTTCGAATTTGTACCTTCCACGGGAAGTTAAATTTTTAGCAGTTGATAATTGAGAAGGGAAGATAAAAAAGACTTTGTATTTAAAAAGTGCAAAAGACTTCATACAATAAACTGTGCAAAAATTTATTTTACTTTCGCAATTTTTAATTTCAAAAGTCATAAGAATTGTGCCTAATGGATAAAACAACACTGACATTAAAATACATATTAAAATTCGTTTAAAAAGCAATATTTTACCATAAAATTAACATATTTTGAAATTATTCTACTGTGTCAAAATTAATATGGTAAGTAATGAGAGAGATAAAATTTATATCAGCTATTTTATAATCAGAATTATATATAGTAAATAAGTTTACCACACAAAACAAAAGACAAAATAAATAAAAGAGTGTTGTACTTCTTCCTCCACGTCTCTTTCTACCTGAAAATTTTTTTCAGGATTAATTGGAAAATATGCAGCATTCACTTTTCAATCTGATATTATTTATTATTAAATAATAGTTGAAACATATGAACTAAAATTGTTTCAAAATTCTTATCGATTTAAACACAGATTTACTATAAGAAAATCTCCATATTTCTTACGTCTTAAGCTTTCTTTCTTTTTTTTCAATCAGAAAGTATTTGAATAAAATTGAAGCTCTCCTTCCTAATACAAAGAGCAATAGCATATATAAAGAAGAAAATGCAATTTTATTATAAACTACAGTGTTTTCAAATGAACGGTTACAGATAAGCTATCGATATCTTATCCAATATTCTGAAGCATCAAATTTATAAGATAAGCAGAAGACGCTGGTAGTTGTCAATAATAAACTGATTCACCTTAAGCGAAACAAAAATGCTTGAAAAATAGACGCGTAAATTTAAAATTCCGTCAATTTAATAAGATTTATATTTAGATACGGTACAGTGCATTTGAAAAAGGATAAAACAAGAGCCAATCGGCTGAAGCGATACGGAAAAAAAAAATACATATAATATCGCTCTTTAAGTCTGGACGATTTGCTGTGACTTACGAATTACAGTTATCGAATTAGGTAGTAGATACTCAACGACACATGTTTAAATCTGGAATAAGCTCCTTACAAGATAAATTTCCAATAGTGTTAATAGTGATTACAACAAATCATGTTCTATTTCATTTGCAAGAAAGAAAGAAAATTTATGGCTAAGTAATTCCAGTTGTTAACATTTACTGGTTCAATGAACAAAGAACCAAGAGTAATTTAAAACAGCAGCAATTATCGTAGAGCTAAATATTTTAAACAAGTTGATTTGACAGACTTAAACACGTCAACCAAGGCATGACAAAGTGAAACACGCACAAGCATTAAATGCAACAGAATGCACGGTACTAAAACAAGAGAAATGATCAGCTACTAGTGTTATTTGGGTTTTACTAATAAAATAGTAAAATATCACCAGAAAATAACAGTCGGCAATAATATCATCGTTATTAAACGAAAAGATTTATAATTCCATTTTATATTGACAATTTATTAATAATCCTGAAGTATACGACGACAGGTGAATTTGTTTACTGTAATTTTTGTTCTACATCAAAATTGAATACGGCTTTGTTAAAAAAATATTTCAAATTAACAAAATTTTATTGAGTGGATAGTAACGGGGTTCATAAAAATTATGTATTTAAAAAACGATATTTTAAAAATAGTCAACTTATTGATGATAATATTTTCAGACATAATATAAATTAGAAACTAAAAAAAATATTGCACTTAAGGAGGGGTCCTCAACTGTTATCAGGAGTTGTTTTTTGTGGAATTGTGTCAGATTTATCATTTGATTTCTTTTTGGTATAGTTGAGATACTTGAAGATTTCTGCAAAGAGTTGGGTTTCAGTAGTAACACGTTTATCGCTTTCTTTGGGTAGTTTAACGTTTCTGTTTTCAAGTCTATAGGGCTTTTTTAATGCAACCTCTGTAGGCGGCTGGATGTGCTAGCCCACAATTCGCGCCCTTAGGCGGGGTGCGACCCTTAAAAGGGCAGTCATGACTTCAGGTTTCTACGTGGAAATTATCTAATTTAATCTCTTAAAAAAAAAAAAAAAAAAAAAAAAAAAAATCTGGTTAGAAACAGATTAAACCTGGTTAAAATTAACCCACATATAAGAACTAAAAAAACTTATTAAAATACCATCAAAAAGTTTTAAATGCGCTAGGCCTTTCGAAAGATCAGAGTCTTTCTTCGTCAGGCGCAAAGAAGACGTGCTTCTACTATGAAAGCAGCAGCAAGACAGACACTATGACAGCAGCAATGGTCCTGCTGCTGCTTTTATAGTGGAAGCACGTCTTCTTTGCGCCTGACGAAGAAAGACTCGGATCTTTCGAGAGGCCTAGCGCATTTAAAAGTTTTTGATGGTGTTTTAAGAACTTCTTTTAGTTCTTATATATTCACACCAGTTTCGACTTATTTTTCTTTAACCCACATATTGTTGAAGATTAATTGAAGGTTGGGCCCTGTGCTGAAACCATAAAATATTTATTGCAAAGATTCAGATATCCTTTTCCCAAAACTCTAAATTAAAAAAAAAACATATATATGTGCATATATATATGTACACCTGATGTATTAGATGATAAAGTAAAGAAAACATCAAACAAAATAAGCATCAAATCAATTTCTACACAGAATACTAGCAACCTTCAGCACTTGCACACTTCTCGAAAACAGAAAATTCCCCATCTTTCCCTGCGTGAAATGCTGTTCACGCACGAAAGGAAATGTCACGCACGGTGCCCCCGGATGATCTCGGCGTGTCACGCGAGAGCAACCAACGTTAACGAGACCCCCTTTTTCCATCCCCTCCCCCATTTTAGACTAGCGTGAAAAAAGGTCTACGGTATTCATAGGCGAATCGAGTAAAGTTTAGTAATTTGGAACAAATAGTGAGGGTTATCAGTTTCGACAATTTTTTTCTCCCCTCGAACTTTGAAGTATAAAATTATTTCTACCAGCTTAGATTTAAAATGTTGACCAATTTTTTTTTAGCTTAAGGGTGTATTCGAAAAAATTTCTCTACCCTCAACAGCTCGAAATTTTTTGAAAACAATTTCAGACTCATTTTTAAAAGTAAAAACATGAATGAAACTTGCTGAGGTGATTTTTGAAGATATGTATGAGAGGTCGTGTGATTTCATTTTTCGCTCTATTAATTAGAATTTGAGTTTTAAACAATTATTTTCTCGGTATGACCATTTTTTTTTCCCCATTCCCAGACCTCCCGCTTCGGAAAATTTGGTTTTAAAACGCCAACTTTAACAGAATTTTTTACAATATTTTCTGCATTTATCAAAAAATCGAGAAGCACGGCACATTATGTAGTTTCTTAATAAGAGAATTTCCCAGTTTGATGCGTTTGAGAGCAAAAATGAATTTAAAAATGAATCAGAAAATAAGCAGTTTGGATTGGAATGATCGGAATACACCCTTAAATTAAAAAAAAATAATAATAACAACCATATTGGGCACATAGCTAACCACAAAACTTTAAACCTTTATAACTCAACAACTCCCATTTGAAAAATATTTCACTCAGATAAAATAATATAGAACATACACTCTCAGAAATAAAACTCTCACTTTTGACGATTCAGAAATCCTTGAGTTGTATTTCGTCGTTTTTGACGGTCATTTCCTATCAACATCACGTGACTTTTAACGAAAGGTAAACTCTCAAATATTTGGCGAAAGTTTTGCCTCAATCACGGTCAGACTCAATGCATTTTAAGGAAACAGTTGATGTACCTCCTCAAATCCTGCGATTTTAGCAAGCAGATATTTGCTTGTTTATATTTATTATATGTATTATATTTATTAGTCCTATTTCCTGTGTTCTTCAAAACCATTCAAAAAGAAAATTTGGTCAATAAAATTTCAAACTTCCAGGATATCTTTTTATTTTTAATTTATTTAAGAAGTATATTCTGTTTTCAATCAAATTAAAAAAAAACGTAATTGATCCCTCTCCCCTTTATAAACTGTAAACTGTTAAAATCTTATCCCTCTAATCCCAAGTGATAAAATCTCACGCAATATGCACTTAACAATTCGTTATTTGTGAGCAACAAATTAACTAGACCATATTCTAAACATTCATTGAGCAAAGAAAATTTATTTCACTAATAAATTATTTAATCAAGCCACATTATAATTATTCATTGACCATGAGAAAACCATAATAATAAATTAACCTTACTTAAAACTTTCAGAAATTATAGCAGCACCGATAAAATTACAATCTACCTCATAAAAACAAACACGCAGCACATTACGTCAATCTAAAAGCAAATCTTTACAAGTCTCCAATAGCCAGGTTGGAAGAGCAACGGTCTCCCACGCCAAAGGCCGCGTGTTCGAATCACCCCGAGGGAAACGAGAAGTGAATTTTTTCTTCCCCCTGTCACTAAGGAGCTTCCAAACTGTTCGATAGATGGCGCCACCAGCCAACTTTTGACGAAATTTATATCGTCAAGCAAGTGAAGAAAGTAATTTCATCAATTTGACGAAATATTTGCTTGGAGCATTTCCCAGGAAACGGCTTCGTTAAAAACAAAGAAAATTTCGTGGAATCTGAGTATTTATTCCTGAGTGCGTAAATATATATATATTGACTAAAAGGTGCCTTTTTCACAACTGCAATAAACAGAAAATTACATACTTTTCACAAATAGTGTCAATTGTCTAATACAAAATTAAAGTATACGAGCTTTTCTTTGTAAAAAAATCTATTTTTGAACATCTCCAGGCTTTTTAATTTTACAAAATTTACAAAGTTCATTTTAGCAATAAGTTTGCAAAACTGCCCAAAGGATAAATAAAAATTTGGCATAAAAAATTAAAGCTGTATCGCCGTCTGTGGAGAATTCTGTTAATTTACAGTAACTGCTGTGTTGGGAGATAGCAGCAATAAATAAAATCTTTTAAAGCCAACAGTAAAAGTAACACTGAGATGCAAATGCTTCAGATATAAACCAATGCAAAATGAAAAGACAATAAGAGGGGAAATTAGTCCAAGCAATATTTATACATTATACAGACGACTGAAATATTCAGTAATTGCCAGCTAATGTTACATTTACAATTCTCTTTAAATTCATCAAAATATCGGATAGTAATACGATGTAAAACAAAGAAAAAACCATTGTATGTTAGTACACTGTTAATAATTTTGTAGTGTGTTGAACAAACTTTTGGTGCTGCAGTAGCTGCAACCATAAGGTGATAAAATCGCACTCGAAGATTTGGAACTCCGGTTGAACCTTCCAAGTGTTGGTTCAAGATTTCACCATTTTATGGTTGCAGCTCTTGGAGCACCAAAAATTGGTTCAATGTATCACAAAAATCTATTATAAAATCAAGACGTTAAAAATTATTTGTACAACAGGTTATATCAGGGCAACACTTTGTAATTTTAAACAGATTAAAAGACAAATAATTTTCTTTATGCAGTTTAAACTTAAATGGCGTTTCGACTTATAAAATTTTACAACACAATATTTAATGTTTTATAAACCAAAGCCAGTCTAATAATAATAATATATATCCTCTTATTTTTGTCGAAAACAAAAAGTCTTATAACAGTGTGATACAATGATTTGGCACAAAAGCAATTAAAAGTAAGGAAAGGGAGACAAAATAACATATTATCGGTTAAATATTTGTCTTACATTATACATTTATGTCACAACTTCTCTAAATTATCTTCAAACATTTCAGCATAGTTAAATGATAAAGTTATCGTATTTGTTATCTGATATTATTGCATCAAATCAGTTTAAACAAACATTTAAGGCTAGCTCGCGTAACTATGTCGATATTGCAAAGTCAAACAAATGATACCAAGTGAAAAAACGGGAAAACCAACCTTATAAAAACTAGCTGTTTTGTAATAGAAGTGCAAAGATTATTCGGCTTCCGCCGAATATCATATTCGATCTAGGCCCCAATCCGAACAAAGTGTTGAGACAAAAAAGGAGTTTATTTCGCGGCCGAAAACTGAATATTCGGCCAAATCACTATTTGTTGCATCTTTATTTTGTAGATAATTCATTTACAAGATAAAAAATCATTCGTTCTGGCCAAAGCCACTGACTTATATTTATATACATGAACACTGGTATGCAATTTTAGAATGATTTTGCCAAAGTAAAGTCCATGACTTTTGCCACCGTATTTGGTATGACCGCAGCTTAATTTTAAGGCAGAATGAGACAGAGGAGGGGAAGGACATATCCAGCCCTCAAATCCAAGAAATAAGATGTCTAATGTATTAATTTTTTAGTAATGTGCATTTGCACAAAACAAACTGCTGTTTAACCCCTTGAGGGGCGGTGGTATTTCTATGAAACCACTTAATTTTAATTCCGAAATCAAACAATGGCACCAGAATTTTGCTAAAATAATTTTCGGTTTATTATATATGCGAAATATAGCTTTTCCTTATTTACAAATAAACTTGTTTTCAAATTCCGGTGTCATTCATTAATTTCAACACTTTAGCAATGGAATTGCTTTGCCCCTGAAAGGGTTAATAGTTTTAGGTCCAGCAGGTTATAATCCCCAAGAATAGCGCCTTGATTCGATGACAGACGCATAAATAATGTAATATCGCATTACAGCATATTAACCCAGGTTACGCCCATTATTTAAAGATGAGGTATAAACAAAATAAAGAGACAACTATATTAATCGTCGCATTCAGTTATGTTTTTGAAAAGGGGAAGGATTTTCATCCAAACTAGTACTTTGCCTAATCATTTACTTCCTGAAGGTACATTTTTCCCACAATAGCTTACATGCATTACAGCTTATGATTTTAGGCAGAACAAATGAGAATCCAGACCTCAAATTCAAGGAATTCATATCACATGCCACCAACCTTCACTTAACTTAAGTGAATTGAAGTGAAGAGAGGTGGGTGAGTTAGCGGTGGCTCCTCATAGTTATAGGATGTCTGGGAGGCATCTGAATGGATTGGCTTTGTTTTGAAGAATCGAGTAAGAGTGGTTTCAAATGAAAATCAAATTTCAAATTAATTATACTTAAAAGGCGCAAAGGCCAACCTAGTGAAAAATATTCCATGCCGGGACTCGAACCCGGGCCATCAGTATAGCGCAGTGACATTCTACCGACTACACCACATGGAACGATACCCAGATTGGAACTTCTCAGTATTACAGGTTGAAAAAGCTACAAAAGCAGCACAAGGTGGAATATTTTCAGTGAGCCACCGACAAGGGGCAAACACGAAACATAAAACCGTGACCCCCCATGTCGGTGGCTCACGGAAAATATTCCATCTTATGCTGCATTTGTAGCCTTGGCAACCTGTAATAGTGAGAAGTTCCAGTCTGGGTATCGTTTCATGTGGTTTAACCGGTAGAATGTCAGTGTGCTATACTGATGGCCCGGGTTCGAGTCCCATCATGGAATCTTTTGCACTAGGTTGGCCTTTGCGCCTTTTAAGCATTTAATTTGAAATTTGATTTTCATTTGAAATATTGTATGCAAGGCGAATGTTTTCTCTCTGGAAAAATTTACATGTATTAATACTAAGAGTGGTTTGTATCAAAATATAATTCTATTCAAAATAGTCACGAAGAGTGAGTGTAAGTAATTTTGTACATAGCGGTTAGTGTTTCAATAAACTTTGTATTTCAGATTACAAACTGGGTCTATTTCATCGGCAGTCTTGATATTACACATCTCTTATAAGATTTCCAATGTAGTAATTTTTGATTAATATGCACTTCCACAAAACAAACAGGCTGTTCAACAGTTTTATGTCCAGCAGGTTATAATCTCGAAGAATCCCGCCTTCACTGGATGATAGATACATAAATAACATATACTATAGGATCACAGCATATAGACTCAGCCCACGTGAATTATTTAAGGATGAGGTTGGTATAAACAAAATAAACATACAACTATATCAATCGCAAAAATATTCAAATAAAGATGCATTCAGTTATGCTTTTGAAAAGCTGAAGGATTTTCATCCAAACTACTACTATTTTGACTAATCATTTACTTCCTAAAGGTACATTTTCCCCACAATAGCTTACATGCATTACAGCTTATGATTTCAGGCAGAACAAATTAGAATTGAAGGTAGTCATTTGTTCAAGCAGATAGTGTGCAGCTATTCGGCATCATGTGGTATTCAAAACAAAGCATCTCGGGATAAATTTAATAAAGCTATTTCCCCATCTATTTTCTGATACATCAATTTGAAATAACGGTTATAGAGTGGAAAGTGCGCATAAGCCGACGATTTGAACATCCGAAATATCGGATGATTATCTCAGACATTACATGAGTACTGAATCTGGTATCTTTTAGGGGGGAAAAATCACTTTACGGCATCTCTTTTTCAGCTCATCGTGCAAAGGATCTGGCTTTAAATCCAAGTCGAAATAATAAATATGCAGTCTTTGCAATCAGGCACGAAAGCGAGAAGGAAAAAAGGTGAAAAATCTTTCCTATCTATAGAATGGCGCTAACTTTTATAATTTAGACACATTTTAACAGTTGTTTAAAGAATAAAATGAAATATAACTGTATATATGGTTTTTATTTTATTTTCATAACTTAGAAAATATTAAAAACAAATTTAAACAATTAAATGAAAAGTGTTGCATAAATAGGACAAAACATTCTATTCCAAAAAGAACCTTATGATAATTTCCTTAAGGTCTAAAAATTTTTTCACTTTGGAAAAAAAGACACTTTAAACTTTATTTACATGACTTTCATATGTTTATAATACAAGCTTCCCTTTGATTTGATAGCTCTTTTGTACAGCAATTCAGAAAAAACCTCCAAGGATTTGAGTAGACAAAATGTCCGATTATTAAATTTTTGAGAACCCCCTCCCCAACCTTATATGCTTCCAATATTTTCTTTGCATTTTGCATAAACCCAGAGAAAGACCAAAATTGTTTTTAAAAAGGTGGAACTTCTCCTTTAGGAGGAACTCTTTCATGCCTGTGCAATATATCCTTGAGATAGCAGTTCTCTTCTTGATGGCTAGTTTGAGTATTCAAAGAGAAACCAATGGAATAGAGCAAAATGAATAAAAATATAATTAGATCATAAAATATCCATTTAATTTTGTGAATTAGCTGAAGTATGATTATCAAAGCACATTTTTTTTAAAAACCCCATTAGGGGCAAAGTAAATTCTGTTGCTAAAATGTTGAAAGGATTGAATGACACCAGAATTTACGAACAAATTTGAGAATAAGTAGACTTTTCTTCCCGTAAATTATATTATATATAAATATATATAAAAAACCAATTTTATTCCAATGTTCTGATGCCACTGTGGAATTAGAAGCTGTATAAAGAATATCCCACTGCCCTTCAAGGAAATTAACACATTCCCAGCCGATGTTTGAGAAAACGTGCCATTTTATTATATATATATTATATTATCTCTCTCATGAAAATCAATGTTTAGATAAAATATATATGTATATATTTATATGTGCAAAACTGAAATTTTGTTAGTTCTATTTTTCTTTCAGTGGCATTTCTTAATATAAAAAAAGAAAGTGAAAGTATAGTTTTTGACTTTTTTACAAAAAATGTAGGGATTCAGAAAATTTTCATAAATAATTAAAATTTTCATTTTCATTTTATACATCTTTTAGAAAGAATTAGGAGATAAGGATATAGTAAGTGATCCCTTTGTTTTACTGTTCTATCAATATCCGATTACATCTAATTTTATGATAACGGCTGCTGATGAAGAGGTTTTGTTACTTATCATAAAATATTACGAAATAAAAATAAAGGGTTATTGAAAAAAAAAAATGTCAAACTGGTAGTATGACAGATTAAGTTTAATCTTTAATTTCTAGAAAATGCACTAAAGCACAAACAAATATCTTAACAAAAATTATAATCTAATAAAATAACTTTTAGATCTATCTAATATCTTTCTCTCACATAGATGTAACAGGCATGGTTATCTTTTTAAAAAGCATCGTAGTTACTCAACATTCAAGCAAAAATAATTTAGAAAAATCGCACGACTTATTCGTTCAAGAGATAAAATTTTCTTTCTCAAATCACTTATCGCTTAGAAAAGTCATTAAGAATTCCAAATTTATGAAAAATTTGTTTTTACCACACAGAAATCAAAACACACACACACACATTTCACGAGCATAATCACTGTCAAAACCACGCCCAAGAGAGCTCCTGTATCTACAAAAGGGACTACCTCAAGCTCCAGGGAGTTCTGCATATACCTCTTTAACCACCCCCCAAACGATTTCCTACGCGTGGGTGGCACAAAAGCACCGCTCTTCCGTTGTTCATTATGGTGGTGACCCCTGAGGTGAGATAACGATGACGTCATAGATGAGGGCTGATAGAAAGGCTGGTGTAAATTGGACATGAATTTTCATTACTCGTAGCGCAGGAGAATGAATACCATGCACATACATCCGGTAGGGAGGAGAAGGGGTGGACGAATTATCTGGGTTCATTCTATTGTCCAACGACATTCCCCTTTCTTCCCCCCCAAATTACTAGTCTTCGTCATTTACATGCACGATTGCCAAGAGAATTCAGATCCTTGTAACACTGCAAATTTCAATAGCGAATTCGCGATTATGTGCTTAAGGAATCGGGAAGATAACTATAGCGATGATGTTAAAATGTTAGAGAATAGCTACCGCAACTCGCTACTGATCGCACGGCATCAATTATGTTATTTAATATTTTAGATAAAGGTGGAAATAGAAAACAAATCGGGGATGACTGTGGAATAGAATTACGTAATGACAAGACAAAAGGTTTCATTAATATTCATTTAACTGTACACAAGCACAATCTTACCAAAATTGTGTTTTTGTTTTGATAGTGCCAAGTTCCTTTTTTGCTTGAAAGAATTAAAACAAACAAAGGCCTACAGTCAGAGGTAGATCCAATAGTTTATTAAAATTGGGGAAGAGAATCATATAACTTAATAAACAATTTAAAAATATATAATATGTATTTTCATTTAAAAATTGCATTGTTTCACTTCTTAAGGAAAGAGGGGTAATGGATTAAAACCCCTGTAACCACTCCTTTGCCCATAGTTTAAAATGATTCGAACGATGCATCTTTGGACAGACTAAGTGCACAAACCACTCAAGAAATGACACGATAAAGATTGCAGCAAGCAGAAATAAATATCTTAACCAGGGATATGTTTAGGAAAATTTTAGGTCCTTTAAAGGACCCTTCACAAAATAATTTCTTAAAACATGACCCTTCACAAATTTCTTTATCCCCAAACAGGACCCTTTACAAAACATTTTATATCAAAACAGGACCCTTCACAAAATTATTTGTCTTTTAAGTAAACCTTTCACAGGATTTTTTCACCTTCAAATTGAACTTTTCACAAATTTAGTCATTTAAAAATAAAATATGGCATGTAAGTAAGCAGTTGAGCTTACCGAACAGCATATTACTTAGCTTTTTATATATGAAGGATAGAACATGAAGACATCGATAATTTAAGATTCACAAAATTATGACTAGAATTTTCACAAGTATAAGGAAAACTTCACAACTTCACAAAAACAGGACCCTGTGAGAAAAGTCTGGACAGACCCCTGTTAACTGTAATTGAAAAAGGGCTGCGAAAGTTCACAGAAAGCGAAAGCAATTGACACATTTTATAACTTGCCCTATTGTCTAATTACAACGAAAGAAATGAAAATTCGAAATAAATTTAAATAAAACGTTTAAAAATTATTTTTGGAAATTTCAAAAAATTTCGAATTTTGGAGCATTTTTATTATAAACGCCAAAAAATTAGTCTCCCATTACCTTTTTTGTTATTTGCTAATTGCACTATGTGTAAATTACTTAAAAGATGAAAAAAATACTTTAAAAGATTAAATTACTTAATATCCTTAGTACTTACAGCTATATACATAGCCTTCGTCAGAGAATGCAAAAATACAAGCGTCTTATTTGTATTCTCTGACGAAGGCTATGTATATAGTTAGAAGTACTAACGTTATTAAAGTAATTTAACACCACCTTAAATATTTTTTCATCTTTTAAGTAATTTGCACATGCCGTAATTTTAAGTTTAACTTTTTAAAGATGAATTTAGCTTTCTATTTATTTATTTGCTTTCTGAGTTAGGCAGGGTTCTGTGCAGACTTTTTCCACAGGGTCCTGTTTTTGTGAAATTGTGAAGTTTTTCTTATTTTTGTGAAAATTCTAGTCATAATTTTGTGAATTTTAAATTATCGATGTCTTTATGTTCTATCTTTCATATATAAAAAGCTAAGCAATATGCTCTTTGGTAAGTTCAACTGTTTATTTACAGGCCAGATTTTATTTTTAAATGACTAAATTTGTGAAAAGTTAAATTTGAAGGTGAAAAAAATTCTGTGAATTAAGAGACAAAATTTTGTGAAAGATGCTGTTTTGGGATAAAATGTTTTGTGAAGGGTCCTTTTTGGGGATAAAAATTTTGTGAAGGGTCCTGTTTTAAGATAAATTATTGATCCATAAGGGTCCTTTAAAGGACCTAAAATTTTCCTAAACATATCCCTGCTAGGGCCTGGTGCAGGATAAACTACATTATTCAAAGAGTCCGAGTCAGACTGAATAGAACTGCCAACCAGCGAGGTTTATATATTCCGTCCTCTACCGATATTTATTAAAAAGTAATAATAATAAAAATTTATAAAATTTACTCTTGACATATAAACATATAAGCCAACAAAAGAGTGTAAAAACTAAGTAGATGTGGTAGTCTCGTAAGGCTAAAGTTCAGTTTCTGGAAAGATTAAAAATATCATTTAAAGTATCTATTGGTAATAAAGACACATATTGAAAATTATGTTGCTTATTTTCAATTGCTTTATGCATGTAATTATTTTGTCTAATGTATATGGAAACCAACATGATAATGTATGGTCCGATGGCTTATTTATGTGGAATTTGGATGTTAGAGGGCACAATTTTATAAAATAATGAAATGAAGTTGAAATATGCTTACACAAAGTGGATATACGGTTCTATTAAATTTGAATAAGTAATTTGAAAAAAGCACGTGATTAGTTACAAACAAACTTCTGTGGCGAAGGGGGCGATCGTCAGAAACTTTTGGTAATAAATTGCAAATATAATATTCCCAGTGTGATATCAACATTCCAATTCCATTCATACTGGCTTTTCTCTAGCATTCGTAGAGGTCGATCCAGGCAAAATTTGGGTCCTGTCTAGAGCCCTTTCACAAAGTTTGTCAATAAAAGAGGCTCTTTCACAAAGTTCCTGTCAATAAAAGAGGCTCTTTCACAAAGTTCCTGTCAATAAAAGAGGCTCTTTCACAAAGTTCCTGTCAATAAAAGAGGCTCTTTCACAAAGTTCCTGTCAATAAAAGAGGCTCTTTCACAAAGTTCCTGTCAATAAAAGAGGCTCTTTCACAAAGTTCCTGTCAATAAAACAGGCTCTTTCACAAAGTTCCTGTCAATAAAACAGGCTCTTTCACAAAGTTCCTGTCAATAAAACAGGCTCTTTCACAAAGTTCCTGTCAATAAAACAGACACTTTCACAAAGTTCCTGTCAATAAAACAGACACTTTCACAAAGTTCCTGTCAATAAAACAGGCTCTTTCACAAAGTTCCTGCTAATAAAACAGCCTTCTTCACAAAGTTCCTGTCAATAAAACAGGCTGCTTCACAAAGTTCCTGTCAATAAAAGAGGCTCCTTCACAAAGTTCCTGTCAATAAAACAGGCTCCTTCACAAAGTTTCATTCGATAAAAACACATATTTCATTAAACACATTTCATAACACACATTATTTCTATTAAAATGTTTAATACTTAAACAAAATAAATTCACCATAAAGGAAAACTTTAGTAGAAGGATTTAAAGAAGTTATTATTAATAAACATTTTGTTTGAATTTGAGAAACTGTATTTCATTTTTCGCGACAAGGTGTTATTTTTCACAGAAAAAATATAATTCATAAACTTTTACTTTTCCCAAAATGGGCCCCAAGAGAATATATATATATATATATATATTACTCGAATAAGTTAATGGCAATAACTTTATATTCAGTATCATCATCGAACGGAAACAATAAGATATGTCTAATGACACAAAACACTAAATATGATGTTGGCCAATACGAAAGTGGTAAAATACACCGGGAAAAGGCTTTCCATTACGGAGGAAATTAAAATTTTGCAGCGTTTACACTCGTTTACCACGCAATGGCTGACGTATTCATTTTGCGTAATTCATTTTGAATGAAAAGCTTGTCTAGCGTGCCATAGAGCAGTTTGCCGTTTCGCCAGAACCCTATTATGAAAGGGCATAACATAGGCAATTTATTTATTTATTCTTGGGCAACTGAAAATTTCACGGAGTTCAAGAGAGGTCGATGAAGGCGAAGGGGGCAATATTCTAATTGATCAAACGATGAGTAATACCAACATTTAAACTTCTGCTTATTTATGCTATTTTGCTTATTCTATTCTCTTTACTGCACAATGTTTTCTATATTAGGTAGCTTTTATTATAAAAAGCTACTAATTGCAGCATTTCGCAGGAAAGCTATTCCGAAAAATTTTGGTATATTTTCGCCGATCATGACCCCCCAAGACCGTGAAATCACCCTCCATTCAAATGTTGAGAGTACATATATATATTTTTTTCATTTAATTGTTCGCATTATTTAGCTTTTTTATGGCTAATACGAAGATGAAACCCCACACTTTATTTGTAGTGCCAAGGTATTCAGGGCCTGAGGATTCTGCCTAGGTTCTACACATTTATCTTATATTCCTTTAATTTTATTTTTTAATATGTTTCTTTGTGGTAATTTGTAATTGTTTTTAATGGTTATCAGGGATCTGTCCAGGCTTTTCTCACAGGGTCCTGTTTTTGTGAAAATTCTACTCATAATGTTGTGAATTTTAGATTATCGATGTCTTCATGTTCTATCCTTCATGTATAAAAAGCTAAGTAATAAGCTCTTTGGTGAGTTCAACTGCTTACTTACAGGCCAGATTTTATTTTTAAATGAGTAAATTTGTGAAAAGTTCAATTTGAAAGTGAAAACATTCTATGAAATCTCTATTTAAGAGACAGTAAATAATTTTGTGAAGGGTCCTGTTTTGGGATAAAATGTTTTGTGAAGTGTCCTGCTAGGGGATAAATAATTTTGTGAAGGGTCCTGTTTTAAGATAAATAATTTTGTGAAGGGTCCTTTAGAGGACCTAAAATTTTCCTAAACATATCCCTGGTTATACATATGATCTTTGTCATGCTGTAACTCTCGTATTTACGAACGAATTTGGATCTAACTTTGTGTGTACATAGTACATACCAATGTATCGACCAAGTTCGTTGGCCAGCTTCATCCGCCATCTTGTTTTAAATTAGTGGCCATTTAAAATTAACTCTTTTAATCATTTAAAAATAAAATCTGACGTAAAAAAAAATAGCTGAAGTTATCAAATAACATATTACTTTTTTGTATATGAAGGACAGAACCTGAATATAACGATAATTTCAAATTCACAAGAATTTTCACAAATACATGAAAAAATTCACAATTTCACATTTTCACTACAGGACCCTGTGAGAAAAATCAGCAAAGACCCCCTAGTAATTAAAATTAATCGATTCAGAAATCCCTAGCAGTAATAGGGTTCCAAATGAAATAAAATTTCACTAGTGTATACAGATACAGCTGTCGGTGAGACGGCTAACAGAAATTAAGGGCTGCTAATTCATAAGATACTGTATTTATACTAAAACTTTACATTCAGGATTTTTATAATGAAAATTCACCTATTCCTGTCACCAATGATAATACAGTGTTCCAAACAAACAAAAAACTACAGTACCTTTAGTTAAGCTGAAAGTTATAAAATAAACTGTGAAGATGGGAAAATGCAGCTGTCTGTAAGACCGAAACAGCAGTTAAAGCTCAACGAAACGAATTACAAATGAAGAAATAACCTAAAATTTAAAGATAAAAAAATATCGTGATAACACAAACATTTTAGTCATGTTCATTTTCCACCAAGAAAATTTCAAGAAACTATTATCTTTCAATTCAAATGTCGCATCATTTCACGCTTCAACAAATACCAGAGTAACAATTTTCTACGCCTTTCCTAGAAACAGAAAGAACACCAAAAATAAAGATAACAATGTTTCAACGCAAAATACTTTAACACAGATGATGCTCATTGAACTGTTAACATTTTGCATCTGTTATTTTCTAAAATTAAACAGAACATCTTTATTGACTTATCTTTTTTTCCCTAAATGACCGACTGACGATTCTCAACGTTTTATTTTGATTAGTATTTTTCAAATTTTATTTGGGTTTCACTAATCAAACAACTTTCTGCGTTAATAAATACTCCACAACAGTACAAATCCTATACGGAGTGTTATTACCTCAGCCGTTCTTTTAAAAGCAATATTTTAAGAAGAAACGCCACATGCTTTAGATTTTGTTCTAACAAGGTGTCTACAGAAATTGTAAAAAAGTTTCCCGATTTCCCTGACTATCTTTATCAGACTTCCATGATTTCCATTATTAACAAATACACATACGGTATTTTTTCATGTATGCTGCTTCACCGTATAATACTATCCAGCTTGCTAATATCTCATTTTCGTGAAAAAATAAGAAAAGAACATAAAAATTGCTTAAGGGTGCTGGTCGCTCAGGTTCTGATTTCCCCTCACTAATGTCAAATCTATGGGCATTGGATGCATTCATACATTTAAAATATCTCCTCGAGAAATTAATACTTTTAACTTCTATTCTTTGTGTACACTTCCTAAAAGATGTCTCTTTTTTTCTTAGTTCTCAAAATATTTCTAAAATACAGTAGAGCCTCGATTATCCGAAGTAATTGGGACCAACCGTCTTTCGGAAAATCGAAATTTTCGGATAATCGAGAATGCTTCAATTTTAAGATTAAGGAGAAATATATGCACTATTTATTATTATGGTAACAAGTGCTTAACAAAAATAAAGCAATAGCAAAATAGAAACAAGAATAAATTATCTGAATTTTAATTTTGAAATTAAGTACCTTTTACAAATTTCGCAATTGTTTGAAACAATGTTTTGTTTGTCGCAGTTTCGATTGCCTTTGTTTTGAAGCTCTTTCACGAAGTTTTAATATTATCAATTTACCAGTATCACAGTCTTTCTACTACTCCAGCCATGCCAAACCGTTTGCAAAACATTCAAAAGCTTCAGAATTGCTAATTTGTTCGTTCCACTACGCAGCTTACGGGAACTTGAGTTAAATTCAAAGGAATTCTAAGAAAGGGGATCAAAAATATTTATATGCGCTCGTGGCACGGAAAGGACCGATTGCACACAAGGAGTATGATAATTTAAGAAAAAAAAAAAAAACTTTCAAAATGGATTTTGCACACAAAAAATGTGATAGCTGAAAAAAAAAGCTTTCATATTAGATTTCGGTTAATCGAGAGTTTCGGTTGAAAGAGTTTCGGATAAAAGAGGTTCTACTGTATAGACTTAATTTTATATGAAGTGTTAAACTCATACTCAAAGTTTGCCCACTTTTAACACATAAAATATAAAATTCAGCATAGATTTTAGAAATATTTTGAAAACTAAGAAAAAAAGAGCCATCCTTTATGAAAAGTACACAGAAAAAAGCTGTTAAAAACATGAATTTCCCAAGAAGATATTTTAAATATACGAATGCATCAAAGTACATAGACTTAACATTACGGAGGATAATTCAGTCTGAGTGACCAACACCCTTAATATTCATAAAGTATTGGTTGATGGTTTTATAAATACGTCCTCCAAATTTAGTCCACTAACTTTATATAGTGGACCAATAGCCAGTGGACCAGAAATGCTCCTCATTATCTCAAAAATGTTCGATTGCATATCATCTGACAGGATAACTAACTTCATTAAGCTGTCCTGGTCTGGTTATGCTAATGTAACATTTAAAATTTTCAAAAATGTGTTAATTCCCTTCAATATAAGTGCTATCCACAGAAAATGAGGATATTTGATCACATTAATTTGTGTTAAATATCAAAAACTCATACAACGCGCATCTTTTTAAAAATATTGGGCAGCATGTGAAACAATATACAGTCAAACCTCGATTTCGGGACTGGCAACTTTGTTCGTTAAATCGAGATTATTCGTTAAATCGGGATAATCAAAGGAATTTTTTTATACAACAGCGCAAGCTAAAAAATGGCTGTAAATAAATAGAATATTGCTCACTTACCTTAATAACGATTTTAAACATTTGTTGCTTTACGAAAATACATTCTATAAAAATGCCTTCTTTTTTTTTTATGCACCGCTATAAATCGCAGTCATTTTAATTAAGAAAAAATCTCATTTATTCTAATTTTGTAGATAAATTATAAGATATTTTTTATAATTGTTTGCTTTTTTTCAATTTTGTATTCCAAACTTATTTATAGATTTGTTCCATTTTCGCCGGAACCATAAAAAAATTAGTTAAATCGAGAAATTCGTTAAATCGAGATTCGTTGAATCGGGACTCGACTGTAGCACATAAAATAGACGAATAGGTCTCGTTGGCAAGGTGAAAATGCAGATATTTTGCATATAGACAAATTCCCCTGACTTTTCCAGGTAGATTAACCTAGAGGTCTGCACGGACCGAAATTTCCAGGCCTGGGCCCTGCCCGGAAAGTGAATTTCTGCAAAACATAGATTTTTACGTAGATTGGTTAAAAATTTGTCTCGTTACGAGGCGTTCTGACCAAAAATATTTATCTTAACTCTTTTTCTTGTTTATAATCTTCATTTTTATAGAAATGCCGCAGGGTGCGATATTTATTTATTTTTAATGAATCTCTATTTCTTGTGTGTGTAAATGTTTCAGTTATCATTAATATTGTCAATCCATATTCCATGCATTGAAGTGTTAAATGCTATGCAGGAAAAAGTAGTATGAAAAATGCTATGCAGGAAAAAAAAATGCATTATAGACAAGTTCCCTTCTTAGCAAGTATAAATGTATTATATATTCTTTTCTTACGTATTAGTATATTGTAATTTGGCATGGATCAATACGTTTTTCAGTTTAAAACAGGATTTCGTCATAGGCAGGTTCTTTTTCACATGTTTTACTAGATTTTAATATAGCTATATAATAAGCGTAAAAATCCACTATTCTTTAAAAAGAATAAATTTTAATGTTTAAGTGCAGAATAGTAGCGATTTAAAAATGCATGCATTTTTTGCAAAAATTTTTGGGCCAGGCCTAATTTTACTGACCTTAGAATGGACTAGGCCACGCTGAGACAATTTTCACACGGGCTGGATCAAAACTAGGACTGAAAATTTGGGGCCGTGAAGACTAGGAATGAAACCAGTCTCTGCTCTGTATAGAAAAAATAAGTTAGGCCCGGCCCGAGCCTTCAGAAAAAGTATGGCCCGGGCCCAGCCCGAGTGCCGTGAATGTAAATAGGCCCGAGGCATCTCTAGATAAACCTCCCTGATTTTGCTATGATTCCCTGATTCTGTAAGATACTCTTAATGAGTCTTAGTATCACAACAAGTTCCACATGAAAATATGAATAGAGGTAAATGCTGAAAAACAATTCCTATGTTCTCTAAATCAGGGCTTGCTAACCTTTACTATCGCGAGTGCATCTCGTGCATCTGAATTTTGAAACAACTTCCACACGCATATTTTATTTTTAAAGGAAAATTTTATTCAGCTTCACCCGTGACAATGTCTCTCTTAGGCGGCGCACAATGCATAAAAATACATGTTCCAACATATTATATAGATGAAGAGGGGTGCATATAAATGTATATGACAATTTTCAGGTAATAATAATAATTTTCAAAACTGCTGAAAAAATTAAAATGCAATGTTCTTCAATATTTTCTTTTTCATTTGTTGTGTAACTGTTAGTAAAAGATGTTATAATTAAAATTACACTAATTTTACTTGAAGTGTTAACATCTTACTCAAAGCTGGTACAAATAAAATTATAAATTTAGTATATATTTTAGAAACACTTTGAGAGTTAAAGTGAAAAATATTAATTTCCTGAAGAGATATCTTAAAAATACGAACACATTTAACGTCCATAGGTTTAACATTAGCCAAGGGAATTCGAGATCTCACTGACCAAAACTCTTAAAATAAAATAAAAGATCTTTCAACCTAGGTGTTAGGTAGATTCCAAATCATTAATGCTGCCTTGATAAATTAGTGATTAAAGTTGTGTGATAGGCAGACGATTGCATGCATAGAGCAAAATATTCTAAATGAAAAATAAAGTTAAGTTTATATCTCTGCTCTCACACGACATCGGAATTAGCTCTTTTAAATTCTCGATTTGCCATGACAGGTGGTGTACGTGGAGTGAATTACTAAACAGATATTCTAAAACACATATTCACATTACAATATTAAAAAGCATCCGGCAAAAAAAACAAAAAAACGAACGCGATAAAAGGTCGCGGCTAAACTGCCGTGATGACACGAACTCTGCATTCTTGCATAAATATTCAAACTTTTAACTAGAGCTGCAATAGATTAACACACAAAAAAGAAGAAAAAAAATAACAAGAAGCATACAGACACGCAAGTTTTAATACGACTGGTGTTAAGTATAATACACAAAGGTGAAAATTTCCAAATGCCATCACAAACGAATTCATATTTTGAATTGGGGAAAAAAAAATGAAGGAGAGGGGGGAAAAAAAAAAAAAAAAAAAAAAAAAAAAGGAAGTTCAAGGATGATCGTCATTTTTTATTGCACTCATGGTTTATTTTAAATTCAGTATCAACGTCTATCTACAAACCTTTTTAAATAAGTTTTTTTTTTTTTTCTAATGTTGCAACTGCTTTTGCATGTGCTTCAACTTAAGGCTGTTCTAAAATCCAAAAGGGCAACATCATAACATAAGTTTTAATATATTTTTGTTTGGAAATGCATGAAACTAGCAGGTGTTGTTGAGAAACTTTGTAACAGAACTGTTTTTTCCCGTTTTGTTGCAAATGCAATAGATCTTTCCTAAAATAGTGTCAAAGCAGGCGTTTTGACCCGAATTTTCGCACTAAAGAAGAATAACCACTCAAGGGAGGGCGAAAAAGTCTTTGTCACGTGATCAAAATCACTTATAATTGAATAGGTTATTTATAGAAAAAAGGAAAACACAATTCGATTCCAAATCGCTCCCATAGTCAGCCTTCCATTTTTACATCTTTCCGTTTAAAAAATGAATTTGTAAATGTGTCAAAACATTTTGCGCTTGTTGAGCAGAGCAGTTGAGAACAGCCTTAACCGATTTACGTGAAATTTTGCTCTGACGTTGATGTGACCAATTTGCTTTACATTTTAAAATAACAGGGTGCATCAGACGGTCGGTATCCCAATAAACTGAGCAAGACTTCATAGTTGCAGAATACCAGATTCGTGAGCACATTGTGAAGATTTTGAATCCACGCGTAAATTTAGTTACAAGTTTACGCTTCTTTATTTTCTATTTGTTAATTCTTATCAGTTATAAAAATTTTTATTTATCCCAAATTAAATAATTTTATTAAGTCAATACTGAAATAGGATTCTTAAAACTGCGCTGGGAACCTTAAATCTTTCAAGTTATCCAACAGTAAATTAGAAATACAAAACCAAATTTTAGACTTAAAAAAAAAAAAAAAAAAAAAAAAAAAAAAAAATGGAGAGGTAATTAGAAAAGTTTCACCTTTTGAACTTGCTGAAGCAATATTTTATAAATTGCAGTTACGTCAGGATAAAGTGTCTCAACACAGTGCACGGAAGTTCTTTGACTATTTACGAATAATTACACAAGTTTATGGACAAGGTAAACAACTGTAATTGCATGACACGATGATTCAACTTCGATGACGCAAAGCACAGAAAAAGTTAATGGATACAAAAGCTAATTAAAAACCTCATCCAAAAAAGGAAAAAAACCGTGGACGAATACCCGCGGAAGACCAGCAATTTAATACTTTAACCCTTTATGTACTGAATTGCGAATTCATGAAAATTTTATCTTCTAAAGCTTTTTTCGTGAATTTATTAAAACTACATTAGAAGATTTACATAATCATTTAATAAATTTTAGAAGGATTGAAGGATTAATTAAATTTGAATTTATAGGGATTTTGTGCAATATTGATAACCCCACTCAAATCTTTTATTTTAAATATTTATCTTAGTATTTTGCAGAGAGAGAGATCAAGCAATAAAAGATGCAGAATCAATTTGTATGAATTGAGTAATTTAACTGTATAACAAATGTTCTATTAGTGTGGTAAAATTTCATAATAATGCTATTAACAAAATTAATTACGTAGTCTTTTAATCTTCCTTATTTACATTTTAATCATACGAAATATATGTTTATGGTGTATTAAAATATAAAAAATAAACGAAAATAAAATAAATTTAAATAGCAGTTCTAGGGTAGAGTCCTGCACCGGGTCGGAAAATCAGATTCCACCCGAATCAAGGTTTAGTTCGGGTCAGTTTGGCGGTAATTGACGGTGCGGGTCAGATTGGTCCATTTTGTAAAAAGTAAAAGTTATTTTTGTCAATTTTATAATATTTTTGTGAAAAATAACATTTTGTAACGAAAGTTGAAATTCAGTTACTCAAATTCGAACCAAGAACTTTTTAACAATCCCCTTGCTAAAGTTTTTGTTTTTCGTGACCTGGTTTTATTTACAAATTACACATTTTAAAACAGTTTTTATGAAAAAGAATGTTACGAAGGGGGCGTATTTTATTAAAAGGAATTTTGTGAAGGGACCTGTTTTATTAAGTTCATTTTTGTGAAGAGGCCCATTTTATTAAATTTATTTTTGTGAAGGGGCCTATTTTATTAAATAGATTTTTGTGAAAGGGCCCTAAATAGGCCCCAAATTTTGCCTGGATCGACCCATGAGAAGAAAATCACAAAATTCGGCGGTAATTAGTTGCGAATTTCCTCAATCACGGGGGGGGGGGGGAGATTAAAAAATATATATATATTACTGATTTTCTGTTAAGGGGGCTGGTTACTCAGCATCCGATTCCCCCTCACTAATGTAAAGTCAGTGGGCATTGGATGCATTCGTATATTTAAAATATCTCCTCGGGAAATTAATATTTTTAACTTCTATTCTTGTGTACACTTCCTAAAAGATGTCTCTTTTTTTCTTAGTTCTCAAAATATTTCTAAACTACAGACTAATTTCATAGGAAGTGTTAAAATCTTATTCGCAGTTCGCCCGCTTTTAAACACATAAAATATTAAATTCAGCTTTGATTTTAGAAATATTTTCAAAACCAAGAAAAAAAGAAACGTCCTTTAAGAAGAATATACACAGAAAAAAGATGCTAAAAATATGAATTTCCCGAGAAGATATTTTAACTATACGAATGTATCAAAAGTCCATAGACTTAACATTACGGAGGAGAATTCCGAAGGTGGGTGACCAGACTCCTTAACAGTTCATTTACAGATTCTCAGCAAGGCTTAAATTGTTCAATCTTTTTTCCTCCACAATATGAATGCCAGAATTTATGCGAAATTAATTAATTTTATTCAAATTTATGGGTTAACTCAATTTAGAAAGTTGTGCAATAAAGAAAAATAATATTTATTTACTAAATAAATGTTGTGCACTAAAGAAAAATAACGTTTATTTATAAAATAACAAATTTTCGGATTTCGATTATTACTTGTTTGTTAGTGCATTTTCAAGATGACTACGTGTTTAAAAAAAAAAAAAAAGAGAGAGAGAGAGAGAGAGAGTTACACTGACAGTGTTAATGGAAAGAAAATTCTTAAAACACCTCGTAAAAGTTTAACAAAAACACTTCTCTCAGCAAATTTTTAAGCAAGATTTATGCCCACATAAAAAGTTTGTTGCAAAACTCGACAAATGATCCAAAAATACTATCTATAAGCAACACCGGATACGCTTAACAACACTTTCCTTGGGGTGTTTTTTAAGTAAAGTTTGACAAGTTTTTCCCTGGAAATACCGTTTTCTTTTTAGCTAATCTGAGGAGATACAATTTGCGTCAAAAATCGAATCACAAGGCTTACGTGACATAAATAATTTATCACAAGACGATGAAAATTGTTAGATATTATCTTACAATATCCATGGAAAAATAAGCAACTAACAAAATGATCATGAATTTTAAAGTATTCAAAAACAAAAAGACTTCATGGATGGCATATAATACTATATAATTTTTTATAGATTACACTCGATTAATTTTAACACAGTTATTCTGAACTGTTTCATATAACAGACCAGATGCTCTTATTTATCAAAAGATTTTCTGAGTGAATTGTACCCGCTATATTTGTCCAGGGTAGCTCGGTTGGCAGAGCTTAAGATAAAAGTCCCTGGTTCAAATGTTGGCCCAGATACTTTTTCACTCGGTTGGAAAATCACAATTCAAACGATTTATTTACCAATTACAATAATAATAAGGGCTCTGCCCAGACTTTTTTCCCAGGATCCTGTTTTTGTGAAATTGTGAAGTTTTTCTTAGATTTGTGAAAATTCTAATCATAATTTTGTGACTTTTAAATGAATAAATATGTGAAAGGTTCAATTTGAAGGTGGTAAAATTTTGTAATAGGTTTATTTAAAAGACAAAGAATTTTACGAAGGGTCCTGTTATGGAATAAAAATTTTGTGAAGGGTCCTGTTTTAAGATAAAAATTTTTGTGAAGGGTCCTTTAAGGGGTCTTGGGGCTTTTAACGCTTCAAAATTTTCGAAATTTTTATTTTTTTAGATATTAAACTACTATCTTTTATGAACATTTTGATATAAATTTTTCCTTAAAATTCCCATTAGAACAGAAGTTATGGCTTTTAGAACTATACCCGCTCAATAGCTAAAGCGGCGTTTTCGAAAGTGTGAAATCGTTTTTTTCCAAATGACGTTTTTGGGCATAACGCGCACGAATCTCAAAAACTTCTGAATATTTTTTCATGAAATTTTCAAAACATATGTTTCATGCTAGTCTGTATAAACTGAAAACTAAAAATTCCTTTTGATTGTTCGAAAACATTTTTTTAATGTGATTATACTGTTGAAATTTTCCATCAGCTAAATACAACTTTGTATTAAAAATATAAAAATTCTTCAAATACAAATTTATTTAGGGTCAGGGTCATTTTTACAATCAAAAGTATAAGTAGGGATCAAAAATTTTCTTCTAGTTGCAAAATTTATTTTTTAATCCTCCACGTAAGCTGTTATACGAATTTTCTGCTCGTCAAACGTCTGGGAGTTTCGAGCCTCCTGTAAATACTAATTTTGCTTCTTGCCATTTTTTAAATACATGAAATGAAAGAAGATACTTATATCTTCCATCCCCTCAAAAAAAATTGTTTTAAATCACATACATTTTAAGATATTAAATGTTACAAATGGTCTCCCCCCCCCCCCCCCCCCCGATTTTAAGAGTCTTGAGATCCCATAAAGTATACCTAGAATTTTCCTAAACAAATCCCTGATAATTGTGTTAAAATTAATCAATTTTAATATCCTTTATGGTGGTGTAAGTGAAATAATGTCCGTCCTAAAACAGATTTCATACTCATTTTCCAAGAAAAAATCCCCTGAGAATCCCCTGATATATTTTTTGGGAGGTACAATTTTTCCATGTCAACAATTAACGACATTTTTTAAACCAGTATCGTGACACTCAACTTTTAGAAATAAAATAAAAACAAGATAATCTCAAAAATAAAGTTTATATATCACCTATATAAACAATATGAAAAGAACTTTAAAGGAAAAACATTAATTTGTGTAAAATAGATGAAGTCTGTATGCCTTGTGGGGCTGTCCTTAAAAACTTGGTAGCTTGGCTGCAAGAATTTAATTTCCACTTCGCGATTTTATTACTTCTTCAAAAGCATTATGAATGAATAATATGAAGGCTGCAAGTGTCAATATCAATTTTAAAACATCCTTTAGTTTTTTTAAGTTCCTCTTGAATTGTTATTAAACCTCACGATGTTAGAAGGTGAATCTAGTGAATGAATGGATGTAGACAAGACAGATGTGATATCAAAGCACGCGAACAGCAGCAGTCGCCCTTAATTTCACAGAGTAACCAGTCATTTTGCCAGGTTTTCCAAGGTTTGGCGAATTTTTTGCGTTATCCCCTGAGATTCCCCTGATTTTTACAACCCAAAATTTATCCCCTGATTTTCCCATGAATCCCATATTCCCCTGATGAGTATGAACCCTGTAAAATATTAAACATAAACTAAATTGATGTATTTAATCGACTAAAACAATTCATCTTCATAAAGCAAATATATTTAGCATTCAGTGACAATTGTTTCCTTTTTGCAAGACGGGCGGGGAGAAAAAGATTGTGCAAGATAATCAACAATCTACAAGGTATTTAAAGAGAAAGGAAACTATGAAACTAAGGCTGTAAAAAATAAAAAATAAAAAGTGCGAATGTTAATGAGGAAAGTAGATTAAATATTCACATTTCTCCAACTCCAGTCACGGGAAAAACTGCTACAATTACACTGGAATATTCGGTAATAGGTTAGTGGGGAACAGCTCATTAATTGCCCAGGACCACAAATGGATGCTGGAATGATGATGATGATGATCGATGCGGCAAAGGATCATTTACTTGCGAACGATGACTGATTGTGGATGAAGGATGATGGTGATAGGCTAGGCCGTCCAGTAGCATAAATACTTGTGGAGAGTTTTCTAAACGCGTCGATTACGAAATGATAGTCGCCAAGAAAAAGGAAAAAAGAGGGGGGGGAAAAACGCGATGAGGTGATATAGAGAAAAGTTATATGCCGCCAAGATAAAAACTGATGACATGATAGAGAACAAGTTATTTTTTAATAGATGAACATCAAGAGATTGAATTTCACGGGAGAAAATAAAAAAGATACCAGAAGATCAAATGAATAAAACTTAACAGCAAAACGGTAGGGTAAAAAAACATTTCTTTTAGTTGGAAAAAAAAAATACAACAAATTATTAAAGGCTGAGTAATTATATCCATTTTAAATTACAAATCAGATTAGCCGGTAAAGATTTTATAAGTAATTAAGGCTTTGGAATCCAACACTCTTCTGATATTTTCAAATAAAAGAAACCGACATCAAACTTTCATGGTTTTTTTTTCTTTTTTTTTTTCGGACATTACTGTTAAATTTGTTCACATTGGCTCTAGACTCCAAAAATTGGCAACACAGATCGGGGTACCAAATGTCATAACACTTTTGTAGTAACCAGCAAATTAGCCCATTTAGATGAGGAAATGAAGTAATGTACTTAATATCACTACAAAATTTTAAGTCACAGAAGACTGCTTAACTCTATGCAAATATAAGGAAATTTTAAATGCAACCGATGACTTACTAGGATAATATAATTTAAAAGAAAGATATTTTCCATACATTAGGTGCATGTGAAAATGCAGAATCTCTCTATTCTAAAAAAAAGTAACTCCCGCTGTCACCGCCGCCGCCGCCGCCGCCGCCGGTTTTGAATTTTTTGTGACCGGAGGTCTTTCTTCGTTAATATTAAGAAAAATAATGCATACAAAAATATCAAAATTGGCAGTATTATACAGAAATGTTTGATAAACACGCTGATGTAGACAGTTTTCAAATCGAAGAATTATTTTAAGAGATATTTAATGCTAAAGTTGGACAAAATCGTTCCATTAAAAAAGTTTTATAGGAGCAAAAACTATACATCGGAATTTAATACTTTTTAGATCATTTTATACGTTATAGTTTCCCGGTGTGCAGAATTAATTTATTTTTTTAATTTGACTCATTTTTCGAGGTTTCATTTCTATTTTAAATTCAAATTTTCAGCATTTCGAGAGATATTTTTTACTTATTTCAGAAAATTGTACTAATTTAACCTGTTGCCAAACTGTATAAACAACGGAAACAATAATGTTTGCTTCAAATTAAAAATTTATTTACACGTGACTATTATAAACAGAAAAGAAAAACTTTCAAATTAGAATTAAATAATTACGTATAAAAAGCAGGAACTTATTGAAAATTACTTCATCTATAATTACACGTGAATTTTAACAGAGAAAGGATATTGTAAAGTAATAAATTCATTAACATGCGTTAGAAGTCTTAAATAGGAGAAATTACATCACATTTACGTCACATTACACTTATTACGTAAAATGAACAAAAAATAATATTGCAAAATAGTAGTTTAAATTTAAAAATAGCGCGAGACATTTACTTGATATTTTGAGATGAACTTTTCAACTATTTTTTTTTTTTTTTGGACAGTGCAAATAATATTTCATTTCTAATAAAAGCATTTTCACGTGAATATTAAAAAGGGAAAGAAAAGTTTGGTGAAAATTGTGTCAGATTAAAAACGATATATTTAAAATGTTTTATTTAAAAGGACTTTCTTTTCGCTTTGTTAAAAAATACCGGGAGACAAAGACTCTGTTTACTTAATTCATTTTATATTAGATGATTTTGAAATGCCATTGTATCTTTTAACAGCAGCTGATTTTTCCGTAAAATTCCCCAATCAAAGAGAAATGAATAGAAACCCGTTTATAGGGAGATCGCCTTTGTTTTTTTAATTATAATTCAATCTTCCAAAAAAATTCAATTAAAGCCGATCAAATTAGCGTGCTTTTAGAGACTGCAGTGTTTGAACGGGGGGTTGGCGAGCGTAGCTCGTAGGGGGCCGAGCCCCCTAGTTTAAAAAAAAAAAAAAAAAAAAAACGTGTACCATGTGTAATATGTCATTATTTTAATTCCAGAATTCTGGTGCCAATATGGCCATTCAGAGATTAAAATTAAGTGGTCCAAAAAATGAAACATTGCCTTTCAAGAGGTTGAGTCTGCAGTTAAATTATCTGTTTATGAATTTCAAAATTGCGGGCGATCAGAGGGTCATGTATGCCCCGTTAGCAGTCAAATGGTTTACAAAAAACAGTAGAAACTAAAAATAAACGCGATAAATTAGTTACGAAAGTGTAAAAATAAATTTTTCGTTAACATAAAAAGAGCAAATATCCCCGCATAATAAAATAAAATCCGACACGAAACGGTCGACATGAAGTTCCCCCCTCCCTCCTCTAGGTTCTGTAAATTAATCTCATAATCACTATTAGCAAGAAAATATCAGGATTTCTCTTAACTGTGTTGATCCGGTACAGAGAGTGAAATTTCAGCGACGGACAAGCAGGCCTCGGTCTCAAGGGAGGGAGCGAATATTTGCCAAGCAAGCCACTCCATGAACACACACTCTTTCGGTCAATATTGACCAAGAGAACCTCTCCAAACACACACACATGCCTCCGCTATAGAAGAGTCGGAATACCGTATATTTAAGTTCGAGAATAGAATTGAGTGTTTGCAGGATAGCAAGCATGAGAGTCTTAAGTTTGAATCCACAGGATAAATCAGGATCGTTGGAAATTACGGTATCGCAACAATATCCGTAAGTGGAGAAAAGAATTTTGGAGAATTAAAACAAAATGGATTTTTAGATTAAGTTTTAGATTACTAATTTAATTTATTTTTTCTAAAAGCCGGGGGAGGAGGAGAAATTGAGAAAAAGACATCGAAATATATTATTTGTACATTAAAATTAATTTTTAAAAATAACGGTAAAAATGTATTTGAAGATTTTTAAAAAAAGTAGTTAAAGAAAATACTTTAAAATGTAATAAAAATTATTTTGCTAGGTGTTCAACTGTTTGGTGCGATATGAAGCGTCGTACATAATTTATTCAACATCGTACAATCACGGTTTTGATTACGGTGATTTTTTACACCTATCTCCGTCTGAGTGCAGTTTTGAAGTTAATGAAAAATAATATTTTTTTAAAGATGCAACTAAAGAAAATAGTTAAATACCGGTATTTTAATAGGATCCTGTTTTGATTCTATTCGATATTATCAGCTGGGCACATATTAGATTCCACCTCTATATCAAGTTGTTACATTTTCGTTTCAAATTTAGCATCTTTATAAACCTTAAAGAAGGGAAAGAACATAATAAATCACACCCAAACAAGCTTATCCGTCGAGTTATTTATACTACTAATAGCATCGAACCTGCTAGCAGCTAATAAAAACCACTAATGACAGTGGCATTATCTTTAACTATTATTTATCATCTTACAATAAACTATTATTTCAATGAAAAGCCATTTCGCTCTTTTTCTGTCTGTCTTAAGTTCCCGAGTGTACCAAGAATTAGGTATAGAATAGCAGAAGCAGTAAAAGTGGATTTTTAAAGAGGTAAACACAAAACAGACTTTCCAGCCAATAAACATATTTCAAATTAAACTACAGTCGTACCCGCTTAAACGAATATTGACGGTTCCAGAAATAATATTCGATTAAGCGGGTTATTTGATTCAACGGGGAATCATAACTGTAATATTGAATGCGTAGTAAAAAGGCAAAATAACCATCTACGGTATATTTAATTAACAGCATAATAAATCGTTAATAGAATAACATAAACTAAAATAAATACAAATGCTAATATAACGTAAATACGTAATTAAGTTAATGTCAGTACATGCATTTATATGGTTTACATTAAACTTAATCGAGCTCATTTGAATTGGGTCAAAACTTTACTACTTCTAATTTGCGTTACTTATACTGCCTTAAAAAATCGTTTAAAATGGTTTGTTTAAGTGGAATTTTAAAGGAGTAAATATAGTTATTTTTCGAATGAGTGCAAAATACCACAACTACCATCTCGAGTCTCGAAGTGACGGCATTAAAGCCTGGTTAACAGCCAAGAAGTGATGGTGGGGAGATCAAGGTGGGGAAATCCTTTGACCTGTCCATTATACACCTACCGGCCGAAATCATTGCAGGAGGAACTGAAAATTTGTTTTCAACGTAAAGAAACCGAAAATGACAAAAGGTGGAAGGAAATTCCAGCTGAAACGTGCTTTCCGCGCCTATTTTCAAACATAGGTCATACAGTTGTTAATTGGATTAAGCGGGGACGTACGTAAAAAGGTATGTGGTTTAAGCGGGGGAAATTAACATAGAACCAATGGGAATAAATTCGGTTCCGGAGGATTCTATTCGAATAAGCGGGTATTCGATTATCCGTGACCCGATTAAGTGGGGAGGACTGTATGTCCGATCAACTGACGAAAAACTTACCCCCCCCCCCTCTCTCTCTCTCTCTCTCTCTCTCGAGAAAGGATTTTTGTCAAGAAGTTCTACTTTGAAATTTTACAAAATAAAGTTTTAACGAACAACCACAAAAAAACTTCATAATATACTTATAACTACTTAAAAGGTGACACAAACATATAAAAATATTATTTAATGCAACACTGTGACGACGCTAGTGTTTAAAACAGTGTTTTGACAGCGTTGCATTAAATAATTTTTTCATATGTTTGTGTCACCTTTTAAGTAGTTATAAGTATATCATAAAGTTATTAATAAACAAGATGAAAATTTCCTTCACGACGCTAGTGTTTAAAACAGTGTTTTGACTCTACACAAAAAAACTTTTTGCAGAATGTTTAAGAATCGAAATATATATTTTAAATAAAGTAATTCAATGGAAAATGATAAATCTGTTCCAAAATTCGGACACGACAAAATGCCAAGATAAGTAAGAGAGCATCAAAATTTTAAAATGTCAAGTGCAATTTTCAAATTACTAAAAGAATTTTTCGTGTTCAAAAAATTACAATTGAAAGTTTAGGTTTTACCGATACTGAAAATAATTACACCTACAATATACGTTCACATTAAAATCATAGTTCCAACTTTAAAAGACTAAAGATAACAATATGAAGCTAACAGTAACAAAAGCTTTAAAAAAAAAGAATTATTTATTCGCATTAAAAATTTCTTTGTCACGAATAGAAAGTGGATAGATTTTTCAAATAAGTGAAGAATATACACATGCCAGATCTCAAAAGATAAACTTAAAGACAGAATCGCGGCCAAGATAAGCACATGCACCTTAATTTCTGATTCCATTCCTCCGATAGTACTTTTTGTGAAATTAATCAGATACTGAAATATATTGTCTTGTAAAAATCCTCCACTGATAAAATCAGTTAAGATTACTTCAAAAGAAAAATAAAAAATGTCTTATATTGCAAAAATGAAATAATCAGATGCCAGAAAAATGTTATCGTCTCGAAGAAAATTAGATTTAATATCGGTTGAGATAAAAGGGAAGATAATGAGATTTTTTAATTAAACTCTCTATTTCAATTAATATTTTTAGAAATAAAAATTAATTTTGATTTTGGCTTTATTATCTGCCATTGGTTTTGTTAAAACATCGATTGGTCATAAAAGGAGACGTTTTTGTATGAAGATGCCATGACTACCGAAAATTTTAATGAAAATTAGCTGACCAGCATTCCGACAAACTAAAATTCAAAAGAAGTTGAATTACAAGTATAAGTATCAAGATATTGTAAATCCTAAAAGTAGTATTGAAAAAACATGTATCCCCACTAAACTATTTTGCGGCTGACGAATGAATTTTTCATCTCAAGATTTTTTGACTAGAATTGTCATTTTTAGTTGTTGTTCCACATGGTTATGCTTCAGGAATTTGGGAAAACATTTTTAACCCGGAACTAATGCTAGCGCTCTCAGAGACCACTGCTTTGCTTTTTTTTCTATTCCCACAGTTTAACTTTTAACTTTCAGGTTAACTGAGGAGTTCACAACCATAGCAGACCAAGTCCATTTAACACGTTAAGTGCTACGATGACTGACGCTGATGCTGAAAAATTTACAATGTTTTAAGTAATTTTTAAGAAAGTATAATCCTGTAATAAATAAAACGTAAATAAATTTTAAATAAATTTTCAGTAACTATTTAAATCATAGTTTTATATCATATTTTAGACCGTCAGTCATCGGTGAAAGGGGCGTTCTAAACGAAAATTCAGTGTCCGGTCACCGGTGACTGACGTGGCGCTTAACGTGATAAAATATTAGTTCATTTAGAAGACGCAAAAAATCTGTTTTATTCACTCCCACAGTGAAGCAAGTCTTAAACAGGTACCATATATAAGAAAGTATGTAAAAATAGGCTTTTGGTTCATTGTGGGATCAGAACAAACAGATTTCATGCACCTTCTAAATGGAATTCGTCTACTATGGCTGTGAACCCATCAACTATAGACACTATAGTGAAATTTTGTTTCATTTGGAGCCCTATGACACTTGTGGGGGGCTGGTCACTAAGCTTCGGAATTCTCCTTCGTAATGTTAAGTCTATGGACTTTTGATGCATTCGTGTATTTAAAATATCTTCTCGGGAAATTCGTATTTTTAACATCTTTTTTCTGTGTACTCTTCTTAAAGGATGTATCTTTTTTTCTTAGTTTTTAAAATATTTCTAAAATCTATGCTGAATTTCATATTTTATGCGTTAAAAGCAGGCGAACTGTGAGTAAGATTTTAACACTTCCTATAAAATTAAGTCTGTACTTTAGAAATATTTTGAGAACTAAGGAAAAAAGAGACATCTTTTAGGAAGTGTACACAAAAAATAGAAGTTAAAAATATTCATTTACCGAGGAGATATTTTAAATATACGAATGCATCCAACGCCCATTGACTTTACATTAATGAGGGGAAATCGGAAGCTGGGTGACCAGTCCCCTTAGACTTCCGATTAGGAAACTTTGATTTTACAATTCCCGTACCTACAGTTTATCACAGAAAGACTATCCCATGAGTTAGTGTATTCTTTTATTCACCTTTCGATAAAGCAGTCTCAGAGACCGTTCACAGTAGCAATAATGCAACAATCTATGCAATAATGCGACAGTAGTTAAGGATTAGCCTTTTCAAGGAAAACTAATTGCGTTTCTGTAATGTTGAATTCACACCGGAATTTTCGAAAAATTTTATCTGAAAATATGGAAATACAATTTGACAACTTTTATCACCAAAGTTATAAAAGTAAAATGTAATTAAACGACCCCTCATGGGGCTAATAATACTTCACTTATACTGCTTCCATGAACCATACGAGACGTGATGAATTGCTATACTGTTCATCTTCGCACAGAGACACAGAAAAGTCTCGCTCTACATAAATATAAATCGGTTCTCAGCAAACCATTCATAAAACGGTGGATACTCGTAAACCACAAAATAATTTAACTGCAAAACAACAGTCGCAAGCAAATGGATACAGTGCTCAAATACACATTAACCTGATCCATGATGATAATTACACAAGAAGGGGAATTAAGACCGTTTGCACAAGCTGTTTTATGACGTTTATTTGCCGCGTCTATTTTATTTCGTCTAAGCCCGTTCTCAAACACATTTTTGTTCACAAATACAATACAAAAAGTCAGAACTTAAACAGAGGGAATTCCTTCTTCAAACTTTCCTGCAGTGAAGGAATGTATTTAGAGAGGCCATACTGATCAATATTGACCCAGTGTGTATGTATATGTGTGTCGAGTAGGCTCGCTATACAAATATTCCTCTTCCCTTCGACCGAATATTTTCCCGTGTCCATAACAGATTTCGAGTGGACTGTGCAGCGAAATTGATTTCGAGGATTTATAAGCTTCCCAATGATTAAAAGATTATTCTGCGATAGGAAAGATCGAACAGATTATGTGTTTGTTTTGTTGCTTGGTTGTCGTGAGTTGGGGAGTAGGTAATAATTTGCAACTGATATACGTGTGTGTATATTTAAGAGAATGAGTTTGGAGAGCATAGAACATTAATTAGCATATTAAAAGTTTCAACTAAACAAAATAAGGAACACTATATCGAGTGCTTAATTTCTAACAAGAAAATAATTAAATAAAATACAGAGGCCTAATACTCCGCAGCACTAACCACCGTAGCATAACTCCTCCGGGCCTCAACCCTTCCACATGTGTCTACCCTCAAATCGCCGTTTTTGCGAAATTTTTTTTTACTGTTTATATTCAATAGAGTAAAAACACTGTATTAAACACTAGTGTCGTGAAGGAAATTTTCCCCTTGTTATTAATAAACAATATAACATACATATAACTACTTAAAAGGTGACTCAAACATATAAAATTATTTATTGCAACTCGAGATCTTTCGAACACACACGCGTTCATTTTCAAAGGGAAAAAGATGACTGACTGAATAGAAATACATTTTAAAATTCAAAAACAAAATAGTACGCATGCGCAAGCGGAGTTCAGTCCATTTCTCTGCAGAGGGGTGAAAAGATCAGTTCATATTAAGGATATTGTACCAAATTGCGGGAATATTATAGGAAAGGACATCGTTACAAACATTATCCCTTCTAAGTAAAATTTCAAATGGAATGCATCAAAAAGAAAATATTAAGATAAACTTCGACAAAGCTAAAATGACCATTTCAACGTCTAACCATTACTCTTCCATAATCCGTGAATCCATTGAAATTTAGTAGCTTTTAAGTAGTTATATGTATGTTATATTGTTTCTGTTTATAATTTTAAATTAAAGTTCAACATTTAGGATTCCAAAAATGCCTCACGCTTAGTTCAGCGATAATTAGAAGCAAAGTTATAGCCCAAAATATAAACCTTTATACATAAGTTTCTGTGCTATATTAAAATCTTAACTTGCGTTTTCCTTTGTTTACGTTTACAAGAAACCCCATTTCTTAAAAAGTTAAGATATTGAAATAAAATTTGATCATAAGGTTCTGCACATCTATTGGTATGGTATGAAGCAAAATACAGCTTTTAAGTATTTACATATTAATTTAAGAGCAGTTATTGAAAAATACACATTTTTTAAAAATAGAAAATATTGTTTTGTATCCGAAATTTGGTATATATTAGTAAATTTAAGAGGTATTGCAAATCTTTTGCTTCATAACACGGGTAAGTGGTTTGCTAATATATTGTTGAAAAAAAATAGAAAGTTTGGCATAAACGCAATTCTTTGCTAAAATTTGACTAAATATTGCCTAAATTTGAAAATTAAATAAAATTCCATTAAAAATTTATTTTAATCCATAGTTTTATTCCCCATTTTAACTAAAAACACATGTGTTTAATAAAAAGTTCATATTTTTCAAAAAAAAAAAAAAAAAAGTGCCCCGAAGCACATACCTTAAGGCTGTTCTCCAAAAGGGCAACTTTATGACATAAGTTTTTAATTTATTTTTGTACGGAAATGCATTAAACTAGCAAGCGTTGTTGTTCAGAAACTATGTGATAAAATTGTTTTCTCCGTTTTTTTTTTTTTTTTTTTTTTTTTTTGCAAACGCAATTTTTCAGAAAATAGTGTAAAATATCAGAAAATAGTGGGGGTTTCGAACCGAATTTCCGAGCGAAAGAATAACCACTCGAGAAAATGTGAAAATTTTTTTGTCACGTGATCAAAATCGCTTATAACACAATAGGTAATTTATTTTAAAAAAAAAATGGAAAACACAGTTCGATTTCAAATCGCTTTCAAGGTCAGGTCTTCCAATTTTATATCTTTCCGTTAAAAAATGATTTTGTAAATGTGCAAAAACTTTTTGCGCTTATTGAGCAGAGCAGCTGAGAACAGCCTTAATTTGTATTTCGAACATTTGTAAAACTGAAGCAATTTTTTGTCAGCAAACGAGAAATTTTAAATAGGGTTTTAATGTATGCATAAACATATATAAAAAATCTTATGAAAAATTGCGTCAATGGTAATGAGATTATTATATATACGAAAATTACGGATTGGATATCTAAATATTCACTAAAAAAGTAATATACTACCAGAGCTAAGACTCGGCGCAAATTAATTAATAATTATACTATATACCAGGGTTGGCGAACCATTTCACTGTCGCGTGCTTTTTTTTTTTCTTAATATTTTACGTGCCAACTAAAAAACAAATTTAGTGGATTGAAAAATAATGAATCAAACCTACTTGAAAATTACTTAAGATTTATTCTAAAATGGATAACATACATGAAAGTACTACACTCTAATGATTATAGAAATAATTATATTTTAGAAACTACACTCTAATAATTAGAAATAATTATATTTTAGAAATTAATTAAAAAATAATGTGATTAATTCTGTTCCATCTTGGATGAAAAATAATTAATAATCATGTTCATACTCAGTTAATTTTAAGAGAAATCAAATTAAAATGGATTTATATGACAACTGTCCTCTGTTTGATTTTTGATATTATTCATTTGCGAAAATGATGACTCACTGGTATAAGTAGCAGGAAAAATTATTAAAATGGAAAAAAGGCAGTTTATTTAAATAGTTCTGAAATTAATTTCCAAGTTGCGATAATTTACCATCGGTATTTTTATTAATATATAACAATATTTCCTTTTGATAGCTTTCAAATATTTTCTTTGTTTGATAGATTTTCGAAACCGTATTGAATAAGATTAAAATTCCTCAATTTCCAATTAAGCGAATTTAGGATCGAATCAGATCATCAACGTTCTTGTAATTTGTGTAAAATCACTGTATCCTGATTTCGAGATATAATCAAGGTCGCGCCGTGCCAAAATTATTCTTTCGCGTATAGGTTCGCCGACCCCGCTATATACTAACAATACTAAATTGGAAAATTGATTACCAATGATTGAGACAATACTGACATTATTAACATACACATATTATGGCATAATAAAATACACTGCGATCGCTACGGTCTAAAAAAGTTCAGACTTTACGACGCCATGAGTTTTACCCCAAGTCGAAAGGATTGTAGTATACATTGTTAATTTTTATATTTATTCTATTCATAATAGTTTTTTCAATACTTTTGAAATAGCGTAATGTCATTAAAATACACTGCAAACGATTTTTCCCCACTGACTATAATTTAACGGAATTATTTTGAGTGCGCCAGTAAATGAACTATTAATCCCAAATACTTCATATACAATACCAAACACGCCTTGGTGACCCTAAATAAGGTTTATCAATTGCATAAAAATCCGAGCATATTTACGGGAGTTAGAGTGTGGACAAACGGCCAAACAAACTGAATGCATATACACTTTACAACTATGTTGGAAAGTGTTAAAAAGTAGAGCCGTACCGAGTACTCGGTAAATACTCGGTATTCGGCCTACTCGGCCAATTTGCCGAGTACTCGGTACTCGGTGAAATTTTGGCCGAGTACTCGGCCAATACCGAGTAGTTGTAAGAATTTCATTTTTTAAGTATATAAATTTAAAACTGATTTGTAAAAAGTTATTCGAATATCAATGTATAATATATGCAATAATTCATAAAATTATTTACTCGGTATTTAACAATATGTCTACAAAATATAGAAAAAGTTAAGAACAAAAACTCTTATAAAATAATTCGAGATTAAAATTTAGTTTCACATTTATACAAATAAAAATAAGTTCTTTTTAAATATATAGGAAAACAGAAAATACTATTATTTTGGATAAAGAAACTGAAAATACAATAAATGTAATAAAAAAATTAATAATTAAATTTATTATATTTCAAATTATGGTTCAGAAACACCAAAGGTTCTACATTATCAGTGGACAGGGCATTTCTTTTTCTACTATAAATTTGGCTTGCCTCTGAAAATATACGTTCAGAATAAACAGTGGTTGAAGGTGCACATAAGAATTTTTTTGCAAGGTTGCACATAATCGAAAAAGTTTTTTCCCCCCACCATGCAAATGGAGTGTGTTTTACGCAAGTTTTCTGTTAAGAAAGCCTGTATCTCTTTTTGTACCTCTCTTTTTATTTTTAATCAAAAGAAAATAAGGTACAGTTACAAAATAAATATGAAATGCTTTGTGTTATTCAATGAATAGTTTTGTTACAGTAACCGATAAACATTTTTATTTTTGATAGACAGATTTCAGGTATTGGAATATATTGAAAGGTTGAAGAATGCGTTAATTTTTTATTGGTTAATAATTGTACTTGTTATGTGTCAATTCTCCTTTTTTTGCTACTGTTTCGAATTGCCAGAAATTGTCTTTAAAAGGTGCACAAATAAATTTCAAATTTAATTAGGTAATTTATATATACTTATACTATATATGTATATTATATACATGTACACACAGGTATTATATATGCATGTACATAGGTATATTTATATATATGTACACACATATGTACACCTAAGCTCACATTATGTGCACATCAGTGTTTTTCTTCTTATTACACAACTACTCGGTATTCGGTACTCGGTACTCGGCCGAGTAGTCAGTGGCCGAGTACTCGGTACTCGGCCAAAGTACTACTCGGTACACCACTATTAAAAAGAGTAAAAAAATAGATATAATTTAAAATTCACTTAAATAAAATTCAATAACATGCACCAAACAAATAATATTCTACTTTGAAAAAAGGAAGGTGGGAGGGTAAACACATTGTAAAGTCACCAATTCAGTACTTTCACGGTTCAAGAACATTCTTTTATACTCTATTTTAAAACGGTGGTAAAAAAAAAAAGAAGAAAAATTGCGTATGACGCAACGCTAAAGAATAGCCACTTAAAAATGATAAGCTGAAATTCTTGAGAGTAACAACTTTCAACTCGTCATTCTGCTATCTTTGTCGATTATCGTCAATTCTTTCTATAAAACAAATCTTTAACCCTTACTTGTACACTACTTAACCTTCTTTAGCGCTCGCACACAGCAAAAGAGAAAGTGGGAGGTTATCAGCATTTATATCAAGTGTGGCGGAGAAATATTTAATTTTCAAATCACACAGAGATAGCAAAACATTTCCTTGTTAAAGACCGTTTTATGTGACGTTTTTCCTTTTCTTTTTTTTTTTTTTTTTATTTAATTTAAAATAAATCTGGAGTGAAGACTGACAGACAAATATGTAGTCTAGAAAAATCTATTCTTTTTGAACATCTGTTAAAATTCGTTTCAACAATATCACCTCTACTATACATACGAGGGTGTATCAATAAGATTTTGCCCTCACATAGAAATAATTGAGTGAAAACACATTTCTGCAAACGGTATTTCAAGGAGAGGGGGGAGGATGGATTCCAGGAGGCGCGATAGTAGACCTACAGGGGGGTCATTTTTCTAAATTTTGCCGACGCCCACTCGGGAGGTGAATAGCATGAATGAGGGGTCACAGGCCTTTTCAACAATATGTCACATATGAGGGGGGTCGGTAAAAGTTAGAAAAATGCCCCCTTTTGGATCTACTATCGCGCCTTCTGGAATACATCGCCCCTCCCCCTCTCTTTGAAATACCGGTTGGCACAAATGTGTTACTGTGCACACTGACTATATAGAAAAGGACTTAAATTTCACTCAATTATTTCTATGCGAGAGCAAAAACTTATTGATTTGTGAACCCTTGTAAATTTTAACCCATGCATTGTCAAACTTACGGATCTATCTGGCCAAGAGCTTCAGCGTTTACATGCATTATACAGAAGCTAATAATTAATTTGTAGAGCGAAAATTGTAATTAAACAGGGATGTGTATAGATTTTTTTTCACAGAGTCCTGTTTTTGTAAAATTGTGAAAAGTTTTTTTATATGTGAAAAAACTAGTCATAATTTGGTGAATTTGAAATTATCGTTATATGCAAGTTCCTTTTATTTTAAACAAGATCCTGTATGTCTGAATAAAAAAAGAAACTAAATAGGTTATTTGGCAACTTCAGGGGTTTTGTGAAGATGAGATTTTATTAAAAATGATTAAAATTTGAGAAAAATTCAGTTTGGAGACGAAAAAGCTTTGTGATAAGTATATTTAAGACAAGGAATTTTGTGAAAAGTCCTGTTTTAAAGCAAAAAGTTTTGTGAAGGGACATGTTTTAAGGCAAAACGTTTTGTGAATAATACTATTTTAAGGTGAAAAGATTTGTGAAGGGTCTTTTTAAAGGGGTCAATCCTAAACAGATCCTTGTTAATTAAAAGTAGCAAAGCTTAGATTCGTGAATACATACTACAGCTTTATTAAGGGGGCTGGTCACTCAGCTTCCGATCCCCCCCACCCCACACACTAATGTAAAGTATATGGGCATTTGATGCCTTCGTATATTTAAAATACCTCCTCGGGAAATTAATATTTTTAATTTCTATTTTTTGTGTACACTTCCGTGCCTACATTGGAAAATGACATCAGGTTGAACAGGAAAACATGCACTACCATTCAACAAAACAGACGCTTTATTCAGAGTGCGTCACAACTAACCAACCGTCAATGGCCTTTCACTATACATTTACTGTGAATAAACACGCGAAAATCCAGCACAAAACCACAGATTATTTGACATATACGATTACAGATGAAAGCGTCCAATCATTTTATTAGCCATTTTCATGTCTCCTAAAGCTGACCAGACAGACTGAATGACATTCAAACAGAATTAATAATGTACCACACAACAGTGAAACATATATTACTACACAATATTTTGCAATGTACAAGTGTACCTAAAAGCAAATAAGATGAATCGAAGAATATACGTATAGTAGGAAGCATGTTCCGGGTAGTCTGCCTCAAGATTTTCTATTTCAAGTTAGGCTGGCAATAACGTTTCTCAAAAGCGTCTAAACTCCCATTGGGATTAATATCCCAGACTTCTAACATTTTAATCAAATTCTGACTGAACTATAACATCCATGATTGAACATCCACCCCCTTCAAAAGCATCCTTTTATTCCCCCAGGGCGCTCTGGCGCCAAGAGTTCTCCGCCAAGTGGGCACTCATCGTCCATCTCTGGACATTTCAGCCCCCCCCCCCGGGGGGGGGGGGGTTGGTCAATCGATATATCGCGGGAGGAGAGAAGCGGCGAAATGTTTGTCGGCCATTGATTACCCACTTTAATCAGGTTGTCTTCGTGTCCGCCATGTTACGGTCACTCGCCGCCGCAGAGCAAATATTGGGGAAGGCTGGGGCGCTCCATTAATTAAGCCCCCGTCTGTTTGTGAGCCGCCCCGGGTATTGACACGAGGCTGCTGTTTGGACAAGGGCCGAGACACCTTTCCCCTTCGATAACACGTACCAAATGCTGTGCACATCCCCTCTTTCCTCAACGAAATCTAATGAAAATTCAATCCGGAGGTAGGAGATGGGGTTTTAAAAGGTTCGAAATTGGATGCAGACGAGTTCTGTTTTTACATAAATAATTAAAACGTCGGTCCGAACAAGTCTAATTTGTCCGGCCGAACAGAAGTGGGGAATCTTGATTAAAAGCGGCATCGGGAAAATTGTATTCATTGAAAATTATTCGGGCAGGGTTTCAGGAATGCAGAGCCTTTGCCTCTTGATTGGAAATGAGTGCAGCATGTTCCAGAAGAAAATCAATACCTTGGCCAGTTTTAACGGCCAAATATAATTATCGGAATTAAGTGAAAAGAGACGCCTTTTCCACGATGATCGAAAATTTACCTGCGGAATAAAGGTAGACGGAGTAATAAAATCCGAAGATACGTGACTAAGGATATCATAATTAAACAAGGCAAAGAGAAATTTATCATGCACTATTTATAATTTGAAATAAAACACGAACATTTGTCTTCTGTACTGTCTGTTCTGCGAGCTACATGCATGCATATAAAGACCGTTTACACTAACCAATTTCAATGTTATTTACAGAATGATATTTCATAATATATGAGGGAAAGTCAGCAAGTAGGTCACAAACTGATATGAGAGGTCAGAAATTAGCAGTAAATTGTTTCCTAATATGCTAATAGGTGGCAGCATAATCTAACTATAATATGTTAATTTCAAATTTATGAGACAGAAGAAGATAAGCAGGGTCGTTTAAAAGTTGTTGACGAAGAGCGAAGTGGTCGTCAAGTTGAGATTGCGACAGAAGAATCAGTGCGGAAGGTTGAGGAAATGGTTGCTATGTTGCCTATTGTTGCTCGCATCATGCCAGCTCTAACCATTTCCTCAACCTTCCATACTGATTCTTCTGTCGCAATCTCAACTGGACGACCACTTCGTTCTTCGTCAACAAGTTTTGAACAACCCTGCTCATCTTGTACAACTGCTGTCTCATAAAATTCGAAATTAACTTCTTATAGTTGGATTATGCCTCCACCTATTGGCATATATCGAAATAATTTACTGCTAATTTCCGACCTCTCATATCAGTTTGTGACCTTCTTAGTGACTTTCCTTCGTATAATGATACTTAAGGTACAATCTGTATGCATACAAATAAAATTACGGCTGTTATTCTAAATCATTATAACACGCAAACATTTCATTTTGCTCGCGTTTTCTTCCAAATGATTCATTGCAAGCGCCATAGGAGAGAAAGGATTGTATAACTGATGCGCAGTAATAAAAAATAATGTAAACCATGTGACCACCGACAACATTACTCTAATGAAAACGACACAAAGAATAAAGTACACAAAATATACATTTCTTTGATATGCCTAAAAATAATTCTGATTGTTTACGGTTTTTAAAAGTTTCAGACTAGAATAATTTTTCATTGAATCTTCAAACCCAATTTACATAGACTTAGACCAAATTGGAAAACGAAGTTTAAGACAGAAAACTATTCCGAAGTGATACAAATCATGTTCTTTAACATATCTAAGCATCCAGAGCTTTTAATATTATGTATAAACTGAAACAATTAAAACAATCTCTTTGGTCAATCCTCTAGCAGTCGCGCGCACGCAAATTTTGCGTCAAAAGTGATATTTTTCAAACCGTTGTGAAATACGGCAATGATACTGAAGGCATTTTTAATCCTCAATTCAAATGTTTACCCTTCGAATTAAAGTGGATATTTCAGATTTTGAACGTAGTTTTGTGGATCTTTGATAAATTTCTTTCGCGCATTCGTTGTAGCAGTGGATATAATTAAAGAATATATTACGAGGTCAAAATGGAAAAAGAGTTGTACATTGTAAAGTTTTTTCAGACATAAAAATAAGGGTGAAACATATTAAAAAATATTCTTTGAAAATAGGTCTTTAGGAAAAATTCCAAGTCCTACCACCCTCTTCGTCTTCATTTTTAAGTAATTTTTGTACACTTTTCAGCTGCATGCAGAGTTAAACGCTATAATTTTATTTACTGTAAAAACATGCGAAGATTCTTCTGCCTCTCCTGTGTAATACGGTGAGGTACCTTTTTCGCAACTGAAAGGGAAGAAAATATGGGGAATCTTAGGGAAAATCTTTAAGATACTGATAACAAACTTTGAGAGGCACCCATTTTGATGCTATAGAGTAGAACTCTTTCCTGCTCCTTGAGATCGGTTATCGGTTTATCTGTAGTAGAGCGTGGAGCATTTTACAACACAACTAATTGGTATCTGAGATCAGTTTACGATAAGGATCTGAGGGGAGTGAAGGGGAAGTGATAGGCAGGGGAGCAATAGGGAGTGAAGTGGGGTTGAAATATAGCGATTAATGCTCATAATGTTTTTTTTTTTTCATTTTTTCTTTTAAATCTTTTTACAAATTTAGGGGTTTTCTAACAGTTTTTCTATTTAGACGTTTTTTAATTAAACTTGTCGGGTGAGAGAAAGGTTTGTTTCTTTTGTTTAATAAAGTGTCAGAAAGTTTCGTGTTCTTGAGCGGAGAAAAATACATTTCTCAGGACAGCCTTAAAGGACTTTTCACCTTAAAACCTTATTTAGCTGTGAATAAATATATTTATTATGAAGGACTTTGCTAAAATTGTGTAAACAAGACAACTGGATATAACAATATAAGCTCAATTCCTTTTAAAAATTGAAATAAATAAATGAAAAAAGTAATAACACATCTTACAATGCATGTTAAAAATGTACCAATCTAAACGTTAAATTGTGTTATTTTACAGGGGCGCGCCAATCCAGTGTTATAATATGTGCAGCGAACACAGGCGTCAGGATAGAGGTCTGAAGAGGTCGGAAATTCCGCGCCCGGGCCGGACTCGACTCAGTGAAAAAAGTTCAGTCCGGCCCAGTATAAAAGTTAAAAGTTGGGACGAACTTTTAACTGTTATAAGCCTAGACCGGTTTAAAAGGTTTTTTTAAAGCCCGGACCAGTATAAAAGTTAAAAGTCGGGACGAACTTTTAACTGTTATAAGCCTAGACCGGTTTAAAAGGTTTTTTTAAAGCCCGACCCAGTATAAAAGTTAAAGACTCGACCAGAGCCGAACCCGACAAATACAAAAAAATATTAATGGCACGGACTGATAAAAAAAGCTAAAAGTTCGGTAAGCCAATTACTTTGTGCGAGTTTAAAGTATATAAGCTTTTATTTTCCTCTTTTTACAATGTTCAAACGCACAAATACGTTTCAACGTTGTAAAAAAAAAAAAAAATCTAGCTTATATCTAAAACTTCGGCCCGAATCCTGCCCGGCAGGAAAAACGTTAAAATCTCGGCCCGAACCCGGCTCGACTGAATTTCTACAACAAATCTGGATTTTTCCGTCCATATGGTTAAAAATTGTTTCGTACGATACTTTCACAACAAAAATATTTATTTTAGCTCGTTTAGTGTGATTTAAAAAAAGTAATTGATTTTTGCAAATTTTCCTTCAAAAATAGCATTTTCCCTTGAATAGATCATTTTTTTCTTTTTAAAACCATTTAATAATATGTCAGTGAGATTTTATAAAATAAATTTAAAAAATGTTCAAAGAATATACAGTCCTTAAATGCTAATACTTGAAAAATTATACAATATTATGTCGAAATGAAACGGTGCTGGTCATTTAAAAGATGACAAAAATTATCCAAGATAAGAAATTAATTGTTTTTTATAGATTTGGAATAAATGGTGGATTTCCCTTATGATTTATTAATGTAAACTTTGTCACTATGATTTCTGTATGGGAAATAAGCCAATATTAATCCCTTTTCATAACCACCACCACATTTTGCTTCTTATTTTTTTTATATTCTTCAATTATATTTCTTAATACTAAGATATATTAATGTACTTATAAAGATTTAGATTTTGGCTTTAAAGGTGTTCCCAAATCCAAAAGGGCAACTTTCTGAGATAAGTTTTAATTTATTTTTGTTCAGAAATGCATGAAACTAGCTGGTGTTGTTGTTCAGAAACTGTGTAATTGAGGTATTTCCACCTTTTTTTTTTTTTTTTTTTTTTTTTTGTAAACGCAATAAATTTTTCAGAAAATAGTGTCAAGGTGGGCGTTTTGAACCGAATTTCCGCGTGAATGAAGAAAGAGCACTCAAGAGCGGGCGAACAACGTGTTTGTCACGTGATCAAAATTGCTTATAACTCAATAGGTAATTGATTGATCAAAAAATGAAAAAACTGTTCCATTCCAAATCGCTTCCATGGCCAGGCTTTCTAATTTTATACCTTTCCGTTAAAAAATGAGTTTGTAAATGTGTCAAAACGTTTTGCGCTTGTTGAGCAGAGCAGTTAAGAACAGCCTTAAGGAAAAATTTTGAAGCAAAAGAATGATTTGTGTTCTATGGTAAATAAGCGTGTTATTTGTTAAAACATAATGTATGAAAAATGAGATATCGTATTATTTTGAAAAAAAAAACTTAATTTATTTAAATTTTACAAAAAAATAATAATCTGATTTATTTTATGCTATCTCTAGCGTTTAAGACAAATCCATCCTAGATGATGCAATTGTCTTGGTGCCACTGTATGTTCAAATTCAAATTCGCATTTGCTGAGACCTATTCATGAAATTCTGAAGAGCTTGCAACTCTAGTCTATGTTTACATTCAACTTTTATTAAAGTGTATGGAATACTCAGAGATTTAAAAAAAAAATAATTTTTTTTTTTGTAACTGGGCATAAAACAGCCAAGTTCAACGCATTATTAATAGACTCATAATGATACCAATGTAAATAAATGCATTTTAACTAAACTTTAAGATATTCATTCTTTATATATATGTTACTGTGAAAGACCGAAATTGGAGAATGTCGACTTTCGCCGGTGAATGTCAACGCAACGCATACCAAAAACGTTGGTGAAAGACCGAATATGTTATTATATTCTTGTATATTCGGACCATCACCGGTGAATGTCGACAAACACAGATATGTTCTGGAGGAGGTCGAAAAGAGAAGTGGTGTTTAAGAAATAGGCTACAGTCTGTCGTCAAATTCTTTGTTCTACTGCGAGTCACTTAGCTTTGTCAGTTTTATGCAAGGTTTGATGATGCGCTCAACGTTTTCTTAAATTTTATTTTTTTATTCGATACCCAAATTTATATTGAATGAATACTGCAGAAAATCGTGATTTTTTTTTTTTTTTTTTTTTTTTTTGAAAAATTAATTACATTAATTGAGAGGAAACGAGAAAACACTTGTTTTTTTTTTTGTTTTTTTTTCATGAACAGTACTCTAAGATACTTTCTGAAGTGTTTTCTGCTAAAACTAAGTGCAAGCACACATATTCACAATACCTACTCTTTTCAGATTCGACACTGGTATTTCTCACTATATTTTTCTGGTATGAAATGATGAATATTCTAAATCACTTAAGTTTTGTTACTATTTTCGTATATTAATAAAGTACTCTAATCCTAATAATATTATAAACGTGGAAGTGTGAATATGTTTGGCTAAAGTCAAAATCAAAAACGTTAACTATGTTTTCATGTATTTATTATCCGTTATATTGATTTTTTTCCAATGCTTAAAATTTCCCTTAACTTACTAAAATTTAAATATTTTATTTGCTTGTAATACATAAAATAAAAGTTATAAAAATAAAACCTACTTTCAATCAAATGTAGGAATAGAATATTCTGTTGGGTTTGTAATATTGAGGCATTTCAAAGAAACAAATATGAAAATTGATTTGACATTAAGGTAATAATAGGTACAGCAATGTTAACCTTATTAAAAAATGCACCTGATGCTAAAATGCACTAAGTGATTGTGTTTCTGGATTTTTTATAATCACTACTTCATTCCAATAGTAATATTCTCCTTACAAATTACGAGATTAAAGAATGCGACAAGTACTATTTGGAAATAGCGATTAAAAAAAAATTTAAAAACCCAATTTCCCTGAAAACCAGTATTAGTTATGTTGGCTATATTGTGCTAATATTTTCATTCATCGCTATCAGTGTTTTCAATTTAGCGGAATTCTGAATTCGAAATCTCTACCAGTCATTTTACATAGTATTTTCTCTTTATATGACCGGCGAAAGTCTACCATTAAAAAAAAGCGAAAAGTACTATTAAAAATTTCTGATATATATTTTCAATACAAAAATACGTTTAATTTTAAACACTTATCCCTGTCACTGATACTTGAACTATAATATCAATATTGGCAAAATATTGGATTTACATTGGAAATATTTTTAATAAAATGTCAATATGTTAAATAGTAACTATCTGCTGCTAAATGTCAATATTGTGAAAATATTTACTTTATGTTGGAACCAAAACATTTGTTGCCAATTTACAATTTGCACATATTTGAGCAATGTTGAAAAAATACATTTTGCAATTTTACTATTAATATTTCCTTTATAAAGTAAATATTTTTGCAGTTTGGTTGTAACTTTCATTTTCAAACAAATAAAATGAGTAAATTTTATTAAATTAAGTGAAAATTTTAGACATTGGAATAAAATTAATGTAAATGAACACAAAGGCATTTAATTATTCATTTGGACGCTGACTTCAGCCAAATATTTGCACACGTTTACATTTATAATATTAGAAAAACTAGGATACTATCATTATTACATAGAGATAATAACAAAACTAAGTGTTTCAAAATATTCAAAATTTCATACCAGAAAAATATACTGAGAAGTACCGGTGTCGAATCTGAACCGAGTAGGTTTATTGAATATGCATGCAGCACACCTTTGGATTATAGGCGATTGAAGCGTTTTATGATTTAAAAATTAATGATCGAACTTGAAACACGAAGAAGTAAATGCAAATTTCCGACATATTCAACATTCACCATTAGTGCATGGCGAATGTCGACATTTGCCGGTGTAAGTCAGAAATAAGGATATTCAACAAATATTTCGAACATACACCAAGCAACTATGTGAATGTTGACATTCACCAGTGAAAGTCGACGTTCTCCAGATTTCGGTCTTTCACGGTAACATATACATTTGACATTATACATCATTAGGCCTTCCTTAATGCGAACTTTCATAATTCGAAATGTTAGTTCATTTGAACTTGAGTTTATTCTTTTGAAAATTTAAAACAATATTAAAAACTCGTGTAATTAGAAAGAAGGACAGGAAAATTTAAGAATGAAATAAATTAATTGTTTTCTTATGTAAAAGCACACAAAATATATTTTTTAACCGTATAAAAGACTCTACTCTTTAACCCTTTCAGGGCAAAGTACGGCTGTTTCTAAAATGTTGAAATGATTGAATGACAGCAAGAAATTACGAAGAAATTTATTTGAAAATAAGTAAAAGCTTTCCTTCTCGTACATTATAAATGAAAAATTTTATTTAAAAATGCTTGTGCTATTTTGGCATTTGGGAATAGGCATAAAAATGTACCACCGCCCTTCAAGACAGACGTATATAGACTTATCATTTTTGAGATGGCTGAGATATAGAAAATGTTTCTGGAATCGCAAAAAAAGGGGAAAATTTCATTTTAAACGGGTTTTTACCATAACAGGTAACGCATCTATCATACAATGAAACCTGCTAAGATGGAATCGCATGAGACCGGGAACTGTCGTTTTAGGCAGGTTTTTATCTTAACAAGTATAATTCCATGATTACACCGCATTTTTTAAAACGGAATTTTGAAAATTATGTTCTAAAATGTATCTCAATAAATAGTAAATGAAATCGAAGTAAACAATAAATTTAAAATTATTTAAGGCTGTTCTCAAATCCATATGGTCAACTTTCTGACATAAGTTTTAATAAATTTTTGTTCGGAAACGCATGAAACTAGAAGGTATTGTTATTCAGAAACTATGTCATCGAACTGTTTTTTCCGTTTTCTTGTAAACGCAATAGATCTTTCAGGAAATACTGTCAAAAGTGGCATTTTGAACAGAACTTCCGAATGAAAGAAGAAAATCTAGTCAGTAAGGGGAGCAAAATGCCGTGTCACGTGACCAAAATCGCTTCTAACCCAATAGGTAATGGGTTGATCAAAAAATGGAAAATACAGTTCGATTCCAAACCGCTTCCATGGTCAGGTTTTCAAATTTTCTTTCTTTCCGTCAAAAAATGAATATGTAAATGTGTCAAAACGTTCTCACTATAAGCCTCCCTCCCCACACCTCATTCGCGGGCTTATTTTGGAGTATACGTGCATGGCATTTACAATACTTAGAGTATTGAACAGCGTTTTACATTTTCTCATAAATTGGATACATTTGGAATTGCAGTTCCATGTTGATGACTTTTCTGAGAATGCCACGTGCCAAAAATTTGGTTAAACTGCCCAATATGACAGAATTTTTTTTATTTATTTTTAATCGGAAATTGTGGTTGATAAGAAACTTTTTGTATATTGGGGATTCGGAATCACTCAATTAGATTTATGTTGTATTTTAAATGTAAATAAAACTTATTTCTGATGAAAAAGTTACACAACCTTTTTAATATTTTGTAATGCTGTCGAAATAAAATACACATCACACTGCTGTAACGATCTAAGTAAGAAATCTATAACGTACCAAGTATTTAAGTAAATTTTTAAAAAAGGTTCAAGGCTTTGCAGTTCATATACTGACAAGAAATCTCAATCAATACATTACCTTAAATCCCAGAGTTTCAAGTGATAAATTAATGTTTTTTTTTTTTTTTAATAATTAAAATTAATAATGCCTTTTTAGTCACCACATATCATATTTTACACAATAAAACGCGGTGCAAAGAGAGTCTGTGTATAACGGAAACTTGACTTAAATGGTAAATTTCGTGGTCTCTGCAAAATAACATAAATTACGTATAAAACGGAATATTTTCCAGCTTCCTTTTGAATTTCAACTTAGCCGGTTTCCTTATATTTCGCTAAACTTTTGTAATTAAAAATTTTAATACTATTATTGCATAAAAAATTTCGGAGGTGATGGCTGCAGCCCCATCAATCCACTCTCTGGATACGCCACTGTATCAAGACAAATACATTGTTTTCTTTTGTCTCGATATTATTAGTTTGAAATATGCGTTATATTTTCACGATTTTCTTTACAATGCAAGTTATCAATAATTCTGATTTTGGATAACTATAACATTTTACGCGACTCCATGGAATTCAAATTCAAATTTATTTTCTAAAGTTGTATGAAAAAATTAAACTTCACTTCAAAATATCTAGACAAATTAATTTATATTTTTCTTAATATTTCTTCATTTTCTTGTAATATCTTAAATTCAATCATAAATTTTATCTAAGACAGTAAATTGTGTAAAAAAATTTCATTGTAATTTGTTTTTACTTTAAAATCTGCTAAAACAATTATATAATTTCAGTTATGTCTCTATCTGTCAAGCTTTCCCGCGCGTTCTCATTGATATGCTTCGACTGCAATGAATTTTGTATATTTTTTTAAAGATTTAGTATAATATAGTTTCAATTGAAAATAACTGAAATACACAAAAGAATTCGTATACATTACAATCTACGTTTGGTAATTGTTTGAAGCACATCTTTATTTTCCTTTTTTTACTTTTTTAGAGTACTACTGAAAATGGCATGCATCACATTTACAGTCCATTTGCAGGGACACAAGAAATGCAAAATGTTTGGATTTTAAGCCATACAATTTTTGAATTTTTTTAAATTATTTTTTTCCACTATCAAGCAGGACGGTCATTCTGCCAAGCCAAGCTGAAAAAAATGCTAACCCCGCCAAACAAACAAAAGCCAAGAATAAAACGGCAAGACACCGTAACTGCTTATTCTACTGAAGCCAACTTCTCCATGTTAAATCGACCAAACATGCCAGCGTAAAATTTCCCACATCAAAGGAACTAATCATCGTAGAAAAATAAAACCATAACCAAAAGGAGCTAATGAAAAAGATCTTCAATTTGAGACCAAATGCATCTTCGTAAATTAATTATAAACAGGGATATAGATTTTTTAAAATATCGTCGAGATACTGAAATTTACCGATTTTTTTTTTCTTCGTCACACCTTATGTTTAAATAGAGGTAGAGACTTAAGCAATGGACAGAAAAAAGTAAGGATTGCATTTTTGGACAGATATTTACTCAATCTACGTGCTTTTATAAAATTCAGCTTTAAAAACACAAATTTTCTATTCTTAATTAGCGAAAAACTGTTAATTAATTCTAAAGTTTACAAATTATGCCAAACAGCGATAAACCCGCCAAAACATTTTAAAAATCTTATACTATTCTTTTATATTATCCTTTCCATTGATTTCATCGAAGAAAACTACGGCCGAGATCCAGATAGACTTTTCGCTGTTAGCGAAATGAGTTTGACCAATCAGAAGCCAGCATGTTTGAGAATTTTTACTGTTTCTGGATCCCAGCCTATGTCATAAAAGTTTTGAGTCATTTTCTTAGTGCCATGGATGAAGTACAATGTTTGTAGAAATGTACGCTGGGATCCAGATAGATTTTTCGCTGTTAGCGAAACGAGATTCACCAATCAATAGCCTGCATTTCTAGAAACAGCGAAAAGTTCGCAAAAATGCAGGCTTCTGATTGATGAATCTCGTTTCGCTAACAGCGAAAAATCTATTTAGATTGCGGCTATAGCGAATAGAATACATAGTGTGGAAATCAGCTATCTCTGTAATACTTAAAAAAGCGCTAAAATATTGTATCTTTTAAATATGCAACGATGCTGCTACAATATACATCTCACAGCGACATCTGCAGGATATTTTCTACAACTGCAAGGTATTGCTAGTCTATACAATGTAATACAGTAATACGAAAATCCCGCAGATGTCGCTGCGATCGACACTTGGAATTTTAACAGTATTGTCGCACATTTAAGGGATAAAATTCTTTAGCACTGTTTGGATAGCATAATTCCACACTAGGTATTCTAGATGCTGTACCTTTGCTATACAGTTCAATATTAATGAAGTTGTTGTTTCCATAGTAACAGTACTTTTCTCTATTGCTCACTCTAAAGCACAAATATCGAAATTTAACCAACAGCGCTCAGAAACAACAACATAACAGACAGCGCCTTTATACATAAGAGTGGTGATATATGCACAGGAGGCATGCTCATTTCAAGTTTTTGTCGAAAGTACGGCAATCCACTTTCTTGAATAGAGGATATTCTATCTACGTTATGAACACGTGGTCAAGGCAAGAACGTCTAGCGTAAAGAAGGGAAGGCTCCGTCTACGTAATGTAAATCCCCACTAGCCAATGCAACAGTTCATGGGAGAAAGCAGTAGTAGTTTCCTGTTTCCATTCTTATCAGTTGGAAGTTCTTTGGGAAAATTACCGGTCCACGTGACTTTTTCAGCCTCGAACCCATATTTGGAATATCCTCCATTAGACGATATGCGCATGGACGATCTCTATTAGACTAGGGAAATAATTCAACATGCATTAGCCTGACGATAATGACACGCTCGCAAAGACCTTTAACGATTTGTTTTTATCACTTTTACCAATAAACTTTTATTGGCCGTATGCCGCTACTTCGTTATAGAGACATACTTGTTCCTAATTAGATCCCGGCTTTAATGTATCAAAATACGGAGTTTGCTTTCTGTACTATTCCTGAGCTCAGTTATAGTACAGCGTCTAGGATACCTAGTGTGGAAATATGCTATCCAAAGAGTGCTAAAAAATTTTATCCCTTAAATGTGCGACGATACTGCTAAAATGCCAAGTGTTGATCGCAGCGACATCTGCGGGATTTTCTTATTACTAGTATTACATTGTATAGAGTAGCAATACCTTGCAGTTTTAGAAAACATCCTGCAGATGTCGCTGCGATCTGTATATTGCAGCAGCATCGTTGCATATTTAAGGGATACAATATTTTAGCGCTTTTTTAAGTATTACAGAGATAGCTGATTTCCGCACTATGTATGCTAGTCGCTATAGTTATAGTGTCAAGAAATATAGGCCGGGATCCAGGTACATTTTTGCAAACAGGGAAAAGTTAGAAAAAATTCTGGCTTACTGATTAGTCAATCTCGTTACGATAACAGAGGAAAATCTACCTAGATCACGGTCATAGTGCGGAAACCGGCTATTCCAGTTATGCTTTAAAAAGTGCTAAAAATTGAATCCCATAAATATTGAAAAATACTGAATGACAAATATCGATTGCAGCAACATTTTCTAGATCTTCTCTGAGCGAAACGTTTTCTAAATTGATTTCTTTTGAAATAGTTACATTGGAATTATCATATGTCGCTGCAATCGACATTCGTCGTTCAGCCTCGTTCAACATTTATGGGATACAATTTTTTAGCACCTTTTAATAAGCCGATTTTTAAACTATATCTTCTAGAAACTATAGCTCCGTTATAGCATCTAGATTATATGTTGTAGAAACCGACTATCCCAGCAATACTTAAAAAAACGCGGAAATATTGAATCACTTAAATGTACAACGATGTTGAATTCCAAACAGCTATTTGCATCGACATCAGCAGGATATTTTTTAAAGAAGAAAGAGACACGTGTAATGCACCGCTACAGCGTCTAGAATACATAATGTGGAAATTTGTTATCCAAGAACCACTAAAAAGATGTATCCCTTAAATGTGCTTTGACGCTGAAATCCAGGGAGCTGATCGCAGCGACATCTGCGATATATTTTGAAATTTCAAAGTAAACATCGTATTATTACAGTGGGTTTGACGCCAGCACACAGGTCAGATGTATGTCAATAAAATGTAAAAAAAAATGTTACAGCGTCTAGACCAAATCGTCTTGGAGTTTTGGGAAATATCATGCAGATATCGCTGTGATCGACTCATTGGATTTCGGCATCGTTTGAAATTTAAGAGATCCAATATTTTAGCACTTTTTTAAGTATTACTGGGATAGCCGATTTCCACACTATATATTCTAGACGCTATAGCACCGCAGTATAGCGACTAGAATACATAGTATGGAAATCAGCTATATCTGTAATTCTTAAAGCGCTAAAATATTGTATCCCTTAAATGTGCAACGATGCTGCTGCAATATACAGATCGCAGCGACATCTGCAGGATATTTTCTACAACTGCAAGGTATTGCTAGCCTATACAATGAAATACTAGTAATACGAAAATCCCGCAGATGTCGCTGCGATCTACACTTGGAATTTTAGCAGTATCGTCGCACATTTAAGGGATAAAATTTTTTAGCACTGTTTGGATAGCATATTTCCACACTAGGTATTCTAGACGCTGTAACCGCAGTAGCCTGTCTTTTTCGTTTGCCTCGGAGTAGATACGAGGCTAACAAGAAAGACAGGCTACCGCGGTGGGTCCGATTCTTCGTTTTTTACAGACCGCTGGAGTCACGTGATGCTCTTTTCGCACACCTTCATTGGTGCATTCGAGAATCACGTCACTCCAGCGGCCTGTAAAAAATGAAGAATCGTATCCACCGCGGTAGCCTGTCTTTTTCGTTAGCCTCCGAGTAGATATAGATGATGTCATTTGAAGCTGTTCCTAAACTGTGGACAGCTCATCACGTCACACGAAGTTGATTATCAGTACACGGCAATGAACACAAAAAAATCGGCGCGCCGCTTTGTACTAATCATCGTGTAAAGATGATCCAACTCCGTGTGACTTTTAAACGTCATGAACTGGCCTATAATGTCATTGGTCACGCTAACACCCTCCCTCCTGCATTCGCCATATATAGCGGCATCTTGCACTGGAGACTGCAAAATGGGCTGCTATCGGTCAAAATCAAGAGAGAAAAGGGCAGAAGAGCGGGAAAGAACTCGTTTTTTTGGTATCTAGTTTTTCACACGGGAAGATTGACATGTCTGCACCTCTCCTTTCATGGCTTCATGGTGGTGAAATAAGCCAACGCCCCCTAGACATTTGAGAATGTCTAGACGCGCGTCACAAAAACATCATACAAAGCAGGCAAAGCAAAGAAACAAAATCATTCATTGGCTCGTGTATATGAAGGAGCCAATTAATGATTTTCTTCTTTGTTTTGCCTGCTTTGTGTGACGTTTTCCTGACGCGTGTTAAAGCTTTCTCGAATATTTAAAGGGCGTTGAATAGGCCGGGATCAGATAGATTTTTCGCTATTAGCGAGATGAGATTGATCAACCAGAAGCCTGCATTTTTGCGAACTTTTTGATGTTTGCAGTAAACACCGAAAAGCCTGCAAGGATGGAGGCTACTGATTGGTCAATCTAATTTTACTAACAGAGAAAAATTTATCTGGATCCCGGACATTAACTTTGGTTGGTTAAGACGATTTTGAATAAAATAGCCAATGTTTGTTAACTTTTCTGGTTAGTTTAATCGAAATCTTCCACGTCTATTACTGAAAACTGAGTTACTGTACTTTGTACAAAAACTTGAATATGAGTACACGACTTGTGCATATGTCACCACTCGTACATATAAATGTTCTCTGTTATGAGCATGATTCTAAGCTCAGCTGGTTAAATTTGAGTATCTGATTATTAGAGAAAGCAATAGTGGCCCACCGTGGCTGAGTGGATAAGACACCACGCCGCTAATCGCTTGAGAGCGTAGGTGGGGGCGGGTTCGAATCCCGCCGTGATCCCCACGTGATCTGATATATGTGTTCAATAAAACAAACAAGCAATAGTGAAAGGTACAGTTGCCATGGAAACAACGACTTCCTTAATTCGTATAGAAAATTAATGAATAGTTGTAAATGACTCAAGTTTAAAATGTAGGCAACTGCTCTGGAAATATCAATGGCTCCCATCTAGTATTTTACAAAAGTAATTTAATAGATTCACATGATGTATAAGTTGATGCAACTCTTAGCTAATGAAAATTCTGCAACAAGACTTATGTAGGTAGATCTTTTCAATGATTAATTCAGAATTCTAAGAACAAAACGAAGTTCTTAAGCGCTCCCCCCCCCCCCCCACACACACACTCAAGAAAGGAAATATGATAGAAAGATATAAGTATTTGGATAACTTCAGTGTGTCTGTGATCTTTTGTCAGAGTTTAGAAAAGGTGTCTGGCTATTAAAAAAAAAATAAAACATAAAACAAATTTGACGAACGATAAGACTATAGATTTGAGGCAATTTTTAACTAGAAAAAATTTAATTCTAATGTATATACGGCTTTAATAATAGACTATTAAAGATAATCCATTTAGGGGAATTTTTATACGAAATTATATTTTCACATTTATGCAAATAAGTATGGATAAACAGACTTGAGTAAAATTACATATTTATTGTTTCTTCTCTATAACACGATCTAAATGAAGATGAAGTTATATGTACAGTTTATATCTTTAAATTTTTAGATTTTTTTTTATCAAAAATGTTTCATAATCATGTCTAGAATTGCTAGATTTACAGATCTTGGAATAGATCTTCGATTCTTTAGATGCCTACGGGGTTTAATTCTCGGATTATCCGTAGGTATTTTTAAAGGTAAATTTATTTTACAAAACCGTCAGCAAGAAAAAGTTAGAACAAACAATTAACTGACAGACTAACTGTATGTATATATATATATATATATATATAGATATTATTTCGACTCTCGATCTGTTTTTTACTAAATTTTCATCCTTCATAGAAAATTTTAAGGAGATATAAATTGAAAAAGACATACTTTGAAAGAAGAAATTGACTTTCCTTACTTTTAAATTATTAAATACTCTGAAAAATGAATGATAACTAAACAAAATGTATACTATTATGTTTGTTCCCTGGTTATAAAGGCTATACAAGGACTAATTTTAGCGAGTAGAATTATTTTAATTATATATAATCTGTTTAAAAAAAAAGAACTGATATCTACTAAAAAACAACTTTTCAAAAGTAAAAAAAAAAAAAAAAAGAAAGAAAAGAAAAGAAAAGAAAAAAGGTGAAAGTTGTGGCTAAAAAATAGTGTGATATCAAATTTCCAAGCTTATATTATGGTACTTATTTAACATTTTTTATTTAAAATTTACCATATGTAAGTCGAGTACCTAAGTATGCGTTGATAGAAAGCCTTTTCTCCTTTACTAAATACATCATAACGTGTTTCTGAAAATTAAATTTTTTTAAATTATGCATGATGGGCTTGGCGGCCATCTTTCCATATTTTACACAAATATCTAAGCAGACAAGCTCGTAATATGTTTGCATTATTAAGAATTTTGAACTTCTAGTTTTAGCTACAGACAGATAAATTAAGAAAGTCTTTTATATTGAAAAAACAAATTGATTTTTACTGTTTTAACTAATTAACCCCTCCGAAAAAAAGAATCATAAGATGAAACCTGAAGTTACTTCAGCTTTATTTTAAGACACAAATTTCTAGGCACTCATTTCCATAAATTAAAAGCATAAAATGTTTGTTTTAGCAACAATTTCGAACTTCCGATCTTAACAACGCACTTGTGTGCTTAGAAATTTGTGTAAAATATGGAAAGATGGCCGCCAAGCCCATCATGCATAATTTAAAAAAATTTAATTTTCAGAAACACGTTATGATGTATTTAGTAAAGCAGAAAAGGCTTTCTATCAACGCATACTTAGGTTACGCATTAATTTGAATTAGTGTATTTAAGTCCAAAAACAATGAAATTGAAAATTAATTTCGATTTTGCGAGAGTGGTAAATAATCTTTCCGAAAATGTCGTTTCAAACTGAAATTCTGGATGCTACAGCCCAATAAACGTCGTCATAATACAGCGATAATTTGTAACTGAAGCTATAATATATTTACTAAAAACAAAAGTGCTATTACATTCTAAATCAATTCAATTGTCATGTCTATTAATTACATGATTTTACGCATAAAAATGAGTCCGTAAATGTATCAGAAAATTTTGCATCGTTGAACAGAGAAAATAGTACGCAGCGCTTATACATTAAAAAGTAATAATACCGATTTACAATTTTCTGACGTAAAGATATAATTTACTTCTAACAGGAAATTTTTTATAATTTTTTCAAAATTAACAGAGATGAATAAATAAAAGCACGTACGAAATACCTTTGAAATGCCTTGGCAACTCGCAAAGAGTCTATCATTGGTTTTCTATTTAAAAAAAAAAAAATAGATTTATCTATATCGTTTAAATTGGATCAATAAATAAATGACATATATTTTCTTGAAAAATATTTATTTGTTTATTTATTTTCAAAATCAACAAATCGGTGATAAAAATGTCAAATGTAAATTTGCAATTTCCATCTCGACCTACAGTTCGAGACATTTCTTTAGTCTTGATTGGATTCTAGTAGTTGTTATTTTATATCATTTTAAAATGAAAGCTAAAATTTTGTTCTTGGCTCTATACATAAAGTAAAGTATTAAATGTTTTAAAGAATCTATACTTATTACTTATTTTTGACCTTAATAGTTTATCACGTAACTACTCCTTATCGATTACATGAAAAGAAAGTTTCCTGAATTTTTTATCCACCATTCTCATTCCACTTGTAAATAAAATAACAGAATATTATAAAGAGTATTAGAAATTCAGAAGCAATACAGCCAAAATCAGGAGTGTGCTAACTCAAGTAAAAATCAGACATCCCCCATTAAAAAGAAAAAAAAAAATCTTGGCAAGTCTGCACATAAATATATTATATATATATAAACTGTTTTTCATTAATATAAATAATGAACCTAATATCATTTAAAGATAGTTTGAAGTAGTTGAAATTTTAGTCAGTTTTTTAAACTTTTTTTTTACATAATTTTTACTTTCCCCTGTCTTCAACAGAAGAAAGTATTCAAATCGAAATTTTTTTCGACTTCCGGTTTTCGACGAATTTACTCGTTTTATGGGTCAGAGATCCCCAAAAAAAACATGTTTATAGAAAATGTCTGTCTGTCCGTATGTCGCCATTGTACCATCAAAAAATGTATGAAGTTATGCATAGAATTGAACCAAAATTTTTTGTGTACGTTTTTGGCCATGGCAAGAAGATACACCTGAATTTGGAAATATTCCACCAAAAGGGGGCATTATAACAGCGATTTTTGTCTAGTTTTCTTGATTTTTTGTAGTTGACACCGGTGGCTCGTGAATCGACGGAAACTTCCCATCCTGATAAACCTACTATTCGCAAACAGCTGATATACAACAGAATAACGAAAAACTATTGCTTTTAATAAATATCATGATCGGAATTAACTCGTTTTCCTCCGATTAATTGACTGACGCAGAAATTTAAGATGAAAGTCAAAGTTGATATAGTATTGAACTAATAAAAATGAAATATTGGTATTTGTAGCAACATTTTGAAATATCAAAATATCTGAGATAGAAGAAAGTTTTGGGATTGTCACATCCGACTAGTACTACATTATTATTTGTTAATCAAATATCTACTATCTTATATCTATCATAGATTCGTGGACAAGAATAACTGAATAAATGGATTGCGACTTGGTTTTGTATACAAAAATTGTTAATTGTAGCGTACTCTGCCACTTCTTTAAGTTTGTCACTTTTTTTAAACAACCTGTATATGCCTATATTTAAAATCAACATTATAATTGAAAAAGCATGCATACTTTATTTTGTAAAATTTTACGGTATATTTATGAATATTTATTTATGAATATTTCGGTATATTTATTATGAAAGACTAAAACCTTCCTTGAAAAATTATGTAACCGTGCAAATCCCATCAAAATACATTCAGCGGAACTCAAGTTATAAGCAGACGTAACGAAATTACAGTTTGCACATTTAAAATATAGCACTAAATCTGTGCGAGACTTTCACATTTCGCAGTGCAATTTTTGAAAAAAAAATTTCCTGATTCTTTTTTCATTAATTTTTAATTAAGAGCTTTTTTTTTAAAAAAAAAATCAAGTAACGTATTTTAACTAAATTTGAGTGTATTATGTCAAAAAAGTGTTAAGAAACTTGTCGTATGATACGTCATTCATCGTTGTGTGTTTTGTATGTGCGTAGAAAAAGGGAAGTTGACATCAGAAGTAAAATATATGTCAGTGAACCCAATTCACATGTTATTCTAATATTTTTTTAGCAATATCTAATATTTTTTAGGTGCAGGTTTAAACTTTTAAAAGAGAATTAATGATAAAAATATATGCAAGAAACATTAGACAAACCAGAATATCATCTCATTTATTCAATCAAAGTTATACAGTAAAATATAATCGAAGATGGCAAAAGGTACGCGGGATAAAAAAAATTAACAATCGTATTTTAACTGCATTAAAACATGATGTCATCGCTTCGTGAAAAACCCGGGACAAAGAGAAATAAATTTAATAAATATAAAGTACAATTTAATCTGATACAACAAAGCACAGTTTTAAAGCTAACACGCGAAATACCACTGCTTCGGTCGATCGATGGTATCTATTCTTCTAAACATTTCACTTTCAAATTTGCTTTTTAATCATAAATATAAAATAAATCCACCCGTACGGAGACGTCACACTTTTTCTTTATTGTACTATTTATTATTTTCTTTTAGAATGATTGCTGAGTATGAAATAATGCGGTATTTTATTTTTGTGGCAACATTGATTTGAGAAAAACCTCTGATTTTATTTGTGAAAGCAATGCTGATTTAATTTTTAATTAACTGCAATTTTAATTAAAAACATGTTTTAATGAAATGTAACTGAACTATGCCAGAAGCCGTTTCAAAGTCCTTTCGAATGATACCTTATTCATCGTCCTGCGTTATGTAAATGCTTAGAAAAACAGATGTCGGCAACAGAAATAATTAGCGTGTATAAATTTGAGAAAATGTTGAATAATAATAATAAACAAAAATCTAAAAGTATGTTTCAACTCAAAGAACGGCTTGTAATTTTTTTGTAATTAAATCTTTGTAAATTTACCACCAATATTTAAAATTTGCATGCGTAAAATTGTAAGGAAAATATTTCACATAAATTTCTTTGAATGTCATTTCTGCAATTTCAATCTCATAGAGCAGTTGGAATAAAAGTAAATGTCCGACAAGTGCCGAAACTAGCCTTTTTTCTCCCGGGGGCAAACTTAGAATTCATCCCCCCCCCCCCCCACGGCCTCCGCAAAGTAATTTTACAAAGAGAATTTCACTAAGTTTCTTATAACCGACTTTTTTTAAATTTTAAAGTATGTAATAAAAAAAATACGTAATACTGAATTACGCAATCAACTTTGTCAAATAGTGATTCATTAAAACACTGAAAACGAAATCCAAAGGAACCGGAAAAAAAATCCGCTTTATACAGGTTTCTGTCTTAGCAGGTATAATTGATGGTATTCTTTCTGTTGGGAACGCGTAATTTTTCCATCTAAGACAGGATTCTGTTATATAGATTTCACAGATTTTACGGTAGTTGTAAAATTACAAATGAGGCGGTTAAAGTGACAGTGACACATTGATAGATAGCCACATTGTCTTAAAAGACTACACTAGTAAGGTGAAGAAACTCGCTAGCTAGTTAAACCTATGTGAGCGTCCTTTCCAAATTTCTATTTCTCGCTTGCATTTTAATATTTTCAAATGATTTTTCTGTTTGGGATAGCTGAGGTATATCTCTAATCGGGTAATCTTTACTTTTCCAAATTTTGTTGCAGCTTTTTATATATATATATATATATATATATATATATATATAAAGTTACTTTCACTTTGGAACCGGTTTCGAAATTAAAAGTAGCCTCATTAAAAAAAAAAAAAAATGCAACCAAAATCGAAAACGTATAACGTATACAAACTAACAACTTTAAAAATCAACCTCATCTATCATAAGAAGAAAAATAAATAAAAATATTAAAATGCATGCGAGAAATTTGAAAAGGACGCTTCAGTACATTTAATATTAGGCTAGTGTTGGTTCTTAAGAACTCAAAAACCAATCTTCATTTGGCGCCCAGTATGTTTTTCGTTCTGGCGCCCGGGGCACAAGCTCCCTCTGCCCCCTCTAGTTTCGACCCTGCTACAAATTTTTTCAACATTAATATTGTTATAATTGAGAAGGGAAAGAGATAACAGCTTGTCTTTTTTTATTTTGACTGACATGCTGGGAAGTATACGTAAATGCCTATAAAAATGCATAGTTTCCTCATGAGATATAAATTTCCAAAAACTGACATTTTGACTAATGTTTAACTATACTAATGTACTCAATTTCGAAAGAATGCAGATAAATCCCCGACAATTACTTGATATAATGAAAATAAATGCGTAAATTTGTGATATTTTTATTTAATCTATATGTGTAAAAAATGTTTAAGATTTTATGAACCTTTGAGCTTTGTATAAACATACAAAATCGCAGCTCTGGGAGGGGTTTTAATCCCAAACTCTTCCCCCCATCCTTCGCTGCACCAGTGTGGTTTGAAACACATTTGTAAATTTAGTTTTAGCTTCAATCTGAATTAGAAATTTTTCATGTATTGAAGATACATTTTTTAAAGTTTGAAAATAAAAACAGACAATCCTAATTACATTGTTTTATTGAACTCAACTTGATTTGTGTATGTGATTCAAAATTTTAATAGTTTTTTAAATCATATCCAAATATGCCAGAATAAAAAAAAAAAAAAAAAAAAAAAAAATATGTACAAAGGTGTGCTTCCGATGGCAGTTCAATGTTATAATTTTTTAATGACGTAATTTTTTTTGCATATAATGTTATTCTCACATTAAAATATAATTATTCTAAAGTAGTCTTTCTGTTTCAATACTCGTGTGTAAATATCTTTGTTTATGGAAAGGAAATATTATTATTAGTGCTTTTTAAATTTACGGAAAAATTGGTAACTAAATTACTTTTTTGAATTATGAAGTAAAATGAATTAAGAGAGTGCAATTTTAAAATAAAATTGAAAATATAAACTTAAAAAATGCGCCTGAAAAAGGTTAAAATGCTAGTTTTTAATACTATAAAACTTTTTAATCGAACTATATTACCTTTTTCAACATTAAAGAGCATTTCTTCGCATTAAAATCTGTTTGCTTCAGCGAACTTATTGTACATTTCACTATAAAATTTCCAGTTTTCATATTTTATATGCAATATTTTTCTTATTATAAGTCAACAAAGAGCCCCGGATACAATTAATTTAATTACTGAAGAGCATTTCTTCGCATTAAAATCTGTTTGCTTCAGCGAACTTATTGTACATTTCACTATAAAATTTTCCAGTTTTCATATTTTATATGCAATATTTTTCTTACTATAAGTCAACAAAGAGCCCCGGATACAATTAATTTAATTACTGAAGCGACAGTGATCACAATCCTGAATTGGCAGCATCTTTAAAACTGTAAAATGAAATGCCCTGTAAAACACGCATTTCATTTCTTGAAAGAGGTTCGAAATGATTAATTACACTTTTGACATCTGCAGAAGTTCCAGTTCAACAATCAACCGACCGCCTGTTACCCCCAACAGCGCAACCGCGGGGACGTAGATATGGGATAAGTGGTTTCCTTGTTCGATGGTTTTAGAGATAAATTCGAGGATAAATTTCAGCAAAGATGGAGTATTTTGGGGTTTGGCTTTTCAAATCATCCGTAGCCGGAGACTGGAAGAAGGGATTTTGTTGCGTTAGGACACCCAAACCGTGTAATACAGCATTTTTCAATTATATGGTCACTTCTTGCAGGCGAGCGATACATGAATTGAAACCAAATTTATATTGGCCAGATGAGATTTTTCTTTTCCGTTTTTCCATAACAGGGATCGATCCATGCAAAAGCTGGGGCTTATTTATGGCCCTTTTACAAAATTCCTCTTAATAAAACAGGCCCCTTCATAGAATTCCTCTTTATAAAACAGGCCCCTTCACAAAATTGCATTCCATAAAAATATAATTTTCATTAATTATTTTCATTTTGTTTTTAAATAAGTAATTTACAATCAAAACAAGTTCGCCAGAAAGGAAAATTTTATCAGAAGGGCTTAAAGATAAAAGAGGTTATTAATAAATACTTGGGTCGAATTTGAGTAATTGGGTTTCCTCTTTTGTTACGAAATTTTATTTTTCCACAAAAATACAATAATAGAAAAATAATTTTTAATTTTCACAAAATAGGCCACATAAATCCCCTATATAGTCCCTTATACGAAAATGACATAAAAAACATACAGTTTTATATTACACTATCCCTTTCCCTAATAAATATTAAATAATAAAAGACCCTAATAAGTAAAAAAAAGACGGTCAAACAATCCCAAGTATAAAAAAACAAAGATTTAAAGAGAAATTAAGTATCATTGTAAAAGAGATTATTTCAAAACATTAAGGAATACACAAATCGCATGAAAATAATTAACCACCAAGACGGTCAAAATGACTTTGCTGTTTACAAAACATAAGTAAATATAAAACACCTTCATGAATAGGTTTCATTTTTAATTACTTACGCACACAAAAACTCGAGTACAACGGGGGGAAAAAAAAGGGAAAACTTTCTCGCTAATCATAATTGAAATACATTACAAAACCTCAATTAAAAAAATAATAATGAAGTGGAAAAAAAAACCCGAAATGTAAATACTTCCAGAACAATTTACAGAGATAAGAAGTTACTTGCAAATAAACAACGAAAAAATTATACGCCATTCTTCACTTCATTAAACAACCATTCCACCATCCTCGGTCCAATGCGGTAAAAAGGGAAAGAAAATTTAGAACTATTATTACGCCCCCCATCATTTTTTTTCGTTCACCCCCCCCCCCCAAGAACATAGTTTGGGGGCGGGGGGGGGGGGGCACAGGTTTTGCAGACATTAATTAGCAAGGGGTGAGATCTCGGGCTGGTAATTAATACGATTACCGCTCCATTTAGCGATGGCACCTCAAATAAATTGCACGAGGCCACATTTAATTAACGCTGCCTTAGTCGAGATTTTTACAGAGTAATTAGTTCACTAGTAACTTTTTTTTTCCACCACATAATGGTGATTTTGTAACGTCTTAAAGGCAAATAAATTAATTTTATCATCTATTAGTACACGTTAGAAAACAGTATTACATGGAGCAGAGTTTTTATTTTCTTCGGCAATGATGGCTCACCATAACATCTTCAAAATCTTATTAACCGATATTCGGCCAAAAGTGCGTAAACGCACCATTTTAATAAATATTTTTTTATTAACTGTAACGAATATTTTTCACTAATTTTATTTTTCTGCTATTTTTAAGGGTTCTGGAGACATCTATAAAATATCAGTAATTCAATTGGAGTAAACACTTTCTGTTGAGAAATTTTCAAAATACGCTAGTTTTTTTTTTTTTTTTTTTTTTTTTTTTTTAATTGAAACGTATATTGACAAATTCGACTTTTTGAAAATGTATAATTATTCCACTTGAGATTAATTATATGTTTTTATAATGGATTAAAGTTGCAAGTTCTGTAAATAAAATAATAATAAAACAAATGTCATAAAAATTTTAAAAAAATGCATATTTCAATGAGAATAATACCACATTTTGTAAAATTTCTATGCTTGGCCTAAAATGGGGGAAGCTGTTCTCAAATCCAAAAGGGCAACTTTCTGACATAAGTTTTAATTTATTTTTGTACGGAAATGCATGAAACTAGCAGGTGTTGTTGTTCAGAAACTATTTGATCAAACTGTTTTTGCCGTGTTTTTTTTTTTTTTTTTTTAACGCAATAGATACTTCAGAAAATAGTGTCAAAGTGGGCGTTTTGAACCGAATTTCAACACGAAAGTGTGAAAAATTCTTTGTCACGAGATCAAAATTGCTTATAACACAATAGGTAATTTATTTATAAAAAAAAAAATAGAAAACACAGTTCGATTTCAAATCGCTCCCATAGTCAGGCTTCCAATTTTATATCTTTCCATTAAAAAATGAATTTGTAAATGTGCCAAAACTTTTGCGATTGTTGAGCAGAGCAGTTGAGAACAGCCTTAACAGAATGAGAAAAAGGTGTTGCGCCTCTTTTTTTTTTTTTTTTTTTTTTTTTTTTAAATAAGAAAATTTAGTCAAACTTAACATTTTATTAAAAATAGCAAAATTTCTCAAAAAGAAAAAACTATAAAATCCATTACAATTAAAGGATTAGTCATTTTTTTTTTTTATGATGAGGCAAAATACAATTTCAAAGTAGGTATTCGTATGTTCAGCCAATTAAAAAAAAATAACAGCAATCCGAATGGTTAGAATGTTTGCGAGTGTGGATGCGGGGAAACTATACGAAATCCCGCCCCCTCTCTTTTTTCTGGAAGGGGGAAGGGAGAAAAAATACTGAAAACATTACAATTGTGCTCTTTACAGAGAAGACTGATATCAAAAATTGGGCTGAATATTAAAATAGTCTAAGCAGAACGTCGATTTTTTCCCCCTTTCAGATACTCGCTTATCGTTTATAACTCATAGATTTTGATGATTTATCTTTCCATTTCAAATATTTATAAGGTTTTTTTTACGATGTTTACGCAATTTTGTTCGATAGTCCTACACTTTCTATAAACAGGGGTCGATGCAGGCTTTTTTTTTTTCTTGGGGCCCATTTTTTGAAAAGTAAAAGTTATTTTTGTAAATTTTATTATATTTTTGTGAAAAATGACATTTTGTGATGAAAATTGGAATCCAATTACTCAAATTCGAACTAAGCATTTATTAACAAAAAGTTAATTAAACCCTTTTGCTAAAGTTTTTGTTCCTGATGAACTGTTTATTTACAAATCACACATTTTAAAACCTGACAAATTAAAAATAAATAGTACTAGTAAATTTTTGTGGAAAGTAATTTTGTGAAGGGGCCTGTTTTATTAAAAGTAATTTTGTGAAGGGGCCCAATTTTGTTAAATTCATTTTTGTGAAGAGGCCTGTTTTATTAAATTGACTTTTGTGAAGAGGCCCTAAAAATAGGCCCCAAATTTTGCCTGGATCGACCCTAGATAAAATTTCACAGATTTCAAATTCAATGTAAAATAAACAGCAGCATCATTCTAAAGAAGTCTATAATAACGCGGTCAGGAATTATCTCAGCAACAAGTTAACATTGCTGCAACTTTCCAAACCTATCCATACGATCGACGGATTATTACGGCTCCCTTCTCTGTATTGGGCAAACATGAGCGCCATTTCACTCCGTCGATCCCAGCTCAGTAATTTCAATTCTATCAACTGCTCCGAAAAATAAACTAAGAGTGGGAGTTGAATACCTGCCTTAATAACATACACTTTGCTGGCGGCCTTTATGAGTTTCATATGGCTCTAGTTTTAGACTGAAGCTCTCCCACAAGAATCGTTTATATTAGGTCCGCAACAGCCTGGGGCAATGAATGAAGGCATTTTCAGTATTTGCAAATCGCATTCTGCAATGCAGAATGCAATAAGGACTTGCGAAACGGGAAGCTAGTTTCTTTTATTTCGTGCGATATGTTCGAATTTCAGCGCTTTGTGATGTTTCATTGGATGCAGTAAAATATGCTGGGCATTGTGATATTTTAGTGTTTACTAAAATGGACTTCCTGGATGCTTTTGTAATTATTGTCCGCGTGTATTTACGGAATGATGCCATGTCTGTATCTGTATACATACACAGACATCTCTGTTCACGGCTGGTTAATTTTTGATTCACACTATTGGGAACTATCTTTTTCTTCTATCTGAACTTTTGGACACTATCATTCCAACAGACGTTACAATGGAAACGGATATATCAGTGGGACAACGTCATCCACAAAAAGAAATTAGAAGAGATTTATCTGAAGTTAACGGCTGTTTCTCTAACTGCAACCAAGCGCTCATTTAAGAGGCTACTTTAGTCAAACGAAAAGACGTGTTCGCTCATGCTAATCTTGTGGAAGAAATTTATAAATATAGCTCGGTCGCATTTCAATATTTTTAAATGATTTTTTTTTTCATTGGATAGCTGAGATTCTGTATGCAGGCATATTTTTTTTACTTTTTCGATTTTGATTGCAGATTTTTTTTTATGAGGATACTTTTACTTTCGAAACCGGTTCCGAAAATGAAAGTGTCCTCATTAAAAATACATGTAAACAAAATCGAAAAAGTAAACAACGGCCTTTGTACAGATCAATCTGAACTATCCAGTGAAAAAAAAAAATCATTTAAAAATATTTAAATTAAAACGAGATATCTTTATAAATGTCTTCCATAGGATTAGCATTAGCGAACGGGGTCTTTTCGACTGAAGTAGCCTCTTAACTATTAGTTTATCAAAAATTAGGCATGCCACCAACGACAGAAAACTACATTTGGTGCAGCTATTTCCCTTCTTGGCCCATTCTTCGGGCTTAATTCCAAAAATTGTATAATGTAAATAAAAAAAAACAAAACATGGATATTTCACGAAAATAACAACATTATACAACTTACTATTAGGCTTAAATTAATAACTGAAAAAGGGTTCAAGAAGTAATTTGAATTGCTTGGAGTCAATTTATGTAAATCTAAGCCTTAAAAAGTTCAGACATAACAATACGATCAGAATATTATCAACTACAGACAAGGTACAAATTTACAAATGTGCCCAAAAATGTGAAATCTCCAAAATTACTCTAGAAAATGTGGCGCATTTGAATACCAATTTTAACGTTTTATATTACTGAATGTTTCTTTTTTTTTTTTTTTTTTTTAAGTGTCCTACGTTTATTTCCGATGCAATCGTAACTACCAATATCTGCTCTCTTTTAAATAATATAAACGTGTTTGGAAACTTAATGAAGTGTTGTACTTATTTTATTTTTAAGTAAAATTTCTGGTTCAAATATGTTTATTTGCCTTAAAAGAAAAAAAAAACATACAGAAGTTGGCAACCATGTTCAATGTATCCGAAGATGTCTTCATAGACGAAAACTTTAAACAGAAAACCATCATATTCTGCATAAAGATGTTCGAAAACATGTAAAATAAATTTGAGGATATTAATCCTGAAAGTATATTAAAGTAAATCGCAATAATCCAGGCTCTACAGGGCTATTAAAAACGGATAAAAAAAATCACATAGGAACATGGGGTCGGAAATCACTTATTCGTCACAAACACAGGGCGTTTCATCCTAACTGAACTCGGGTCGATGGTCATAATTTCGAGAAAAATTAAAACATTGCAATGAAAATGCAACGATATGACGATCTTGTTTTGTGTGAAATGTGATAACATCACGAAAAGTTCTGGAAAAACATGTTGCTCAAGCAATCAATTGATCATCACAGTCCAGTACATACTGATGGCGCGTATATTTCCAACTTCTACCGCTTACAATTTTTTATCCTTGTATGCCTGATTTGGCATGGTATTTTGTCAACTTTTTTTTAATCAACCTGTATATGGTGAAATTTCATCCATGACAATATTATAAACAGCTAATAAAGCGCTAAGATATAGTAAAATCACGAAAAGGATAATTTTTCGACTAGTCTACAAACAGATCTAGACAAGTTAATTATCTTTCAGTGATAATGCCCAGTCATGAACTGCTAAAAGTAGCGATTCAATGTCAATGTATCCGAAGATATCTTCATAGACGAAAACTTTAGACGTAAAACCAGCATCTCCTGCATAAAGATTTTGCATTTTAAGGCAATGTCCATGGGATAGGGGAAAGAGAGAAAACATTTTTCGAAGACATGTCAAGTAATTTTGAAGGATATTAATCCTTAAAGTAATAATGATATGAATAAAATGAAGGAAATTTCAGCCATGACAATATTATAAACAGTTAATAAAGCGCTTAGATATAGTAATAAAACCACACAGAGGCCCATTTTTCTGCCAGTCCACAAACAGATCTAGACAAGTTAATTATCTTCCAGTTATAATGCACAGTCATGAACTGTTAAAACGAGCGATTCAATGTCAATGTATTCGAAAATATCTTGAAAACATTAAACATAAAACCAGTATCTTCTGCATAAAGATTTTGCCTTTTAAGGCAATGTCCATGGGAGGGGCGGGGGGAGGAGAGATAGCAGGTTTTCGAAGGCATGTCAAGTAATTTTGAAGGATATTAAATCCTAAAAGTATTAAAGTAAATCTCAACAATGCGGCTATATGGTGAAATTTCATCCATAACAATATTATAAACAGTTAATAAAGCTCTTAGATTATAGTAAAATCACACAGAGGCCCATTTTTCTGCCAGTCCACAAACAGATCTAGACAAGTTAATTATCCTCAATTTATAATGCACAGTCATGAACTGTTAAAATGAGCGATTCAATGTCAATAACAACCAAATGTGCAGAGATGGTTGTTTCATTTCATAAAATAGGCCGGCCAATCCATCAGATTCCAATGAAACGGCGTGACAGGCATTGAAAATAGCCGAGCGACAGAACCAGCATATAGGACACCTCCCTGCTGATGTTTACAAGCGGTTCAGAGAAGATCTAATATTGATCCAAGCGGTCTCAATGTTTGCTTGAAGCTGCGCCGATGACTCCCCATAAAGGTCCGAGTGTAATTATTTCTACACCGGAGATCAGAGCCTATGGCTGAGTTTGCAGAAGGATTAGTGAGAGACCGGGTCACAAGTGTACTTTTTCCTTTTTAGAGAAAAGCCCCTGCTGTTTCTTTTCCACGCTTGTGTAAATGGTTTGATGCTCCGGATTTGGTGGGTTATAATCTGTCTTTTTAGAGCTAGATTCAAGCGAGTAAATAGAGTGCGGTCGTAACCGTTGGAGATGATTCTTCAGTCAACACGCGCCATTTTCGAATATTTTTCCTTTCGTCCGGGAGCACACTTTTTTTTTTAATACCCTTCTTTTTTTTTCTAATCATTTAGATGAAGATAGAAACCAAGAAAAGAAAGCTAATATGCTTAAATAAATAGAATTAAGTAATCAGAGAACGCCCGGAGAGAAAAATTCCTACATTAAAAGTATAATGGCATACGAGAAAAGTAAGGAAATTTAATGAGGATTAACTTATTTTTAAAAAAGATCTTCATTCTTTTGCACACATCAATATTTAAACAGGAAAGAACGGGCAATGTTGTCATAATAGTATTTGTTGATATACTGTTAATTATGAAAAGTAAATGAGAACACGGTGGAAGTTTGTTCAACATTTTCTGTAATCTTCTTTCAAATAAAATTCGACAAATATTAAATGGCTAGCTAAATTACAATCGTCAATATTGTTTTAAAAGAATATAAGGGAGAATATTATACATTGTGTACAGTTAAAGAGATTATTGGAGAACGAATCATGCCTGGCAATTTCCCTGACTAAATCTCTAAAAATTTCATGACCAAATGAGCATACAACAAAATTCGCTATTTATTTGCGATTTTTTTTCTTCTTCCTGCAATCGCTCTTCGAATTTCTCGATTTTTTGTTGTTGGTTTTTTTTTTCCCCGAAGGAGAGGGGAGAAGAAAAGTAAATGAACATTTGGTACATCTACTACTCACTTTAAAAACTCATTGTTATCAGCATTATCAGTACAATTACTGAATATCACTACTTTAAGTTAAATTGTTGAATTTCTATCTCCAAAAAAATATTTTTAGAGCACTTAATGTAATATAGTGTACAATATTTTGTTATAAAATGCAACCACACCTCAATCACACAGACACTTTTTGATTATTGAGGCACTAACTTACACTTAATCAAAACTGTTGTAAATGTTTGAAATATTATTAAAATAAACTTTCTCGTAACTTTGAAACAAATGCTATACGAATTCAACGTAAACGTTAATTATTTTTTCTGTAATACTTTCATTATATTTTATACTTCAAACGTCTTTTTCTAATAAATATAATAAGGGAATTTTTTTTATTAAAATTTATTGTAATTTTGGGAGATATAATTCGTTTTACTTTTTATAGTGTTACTGTTGTTTTTATTTTTTTAAATATTATTTTGTCTATATTACAATTGGTTAAGTTAACAGTAACTATAGAATAACTCTATGTGCTTGTCAGTTTTCGAGATAGTACTACGTTAGCTAGACGTTTGCAAATTCTTCACCTCTGAATAGAATTGGTAATTAAAAAAAAAAAAAAAAAAAAAAAAAAAAAACATCAATTTTCTGTTCATACATTCTGTTATTGAACATATTTTTTAGTTTATTGGAATTCAATTGCGGTTTTTTTTTTTTTGTTTTTTTCTTTTGCTTCGCTTTTAATTTCCTGTAAAGTTTCGCATCAGAACTGATCAGGCAATTTGAGTAAAGTACGTAATGCTATGGTATGCTTTACTCAAACAGAAATCAATCGTGTTTTAGTTATATTGTGGAATATTGCCCTGAAAACGTGTTTCACAATATAAGTTTAATTTTTTACCAAGTTGTGTTTTTGCATTCCTTTTGTGAACTTTTCCTCCATCATATTTCATTCTTTCACTTTTTGAAATATATATATATATATACACGATATACAGTTTTGTAGTGCAATAATTGTTTTATTTATTTATGGTCGATTTTTCATTTGTTTTAATGGTTAATATTTACAAAAAGTTTCATATTTTATATTATAGTATACATATATTTTTCTCCTCACACGTCTTTCTTCGGGTCACCTAAATTTCAAATATTTACATAAAACGCTAGAAATTTTTTTTCATTTAACACATTTTTCATCGAGCATTAAAAATTGTTTTATTTATTTGTGGTTAATTTTTCATTTGTTTTAATAGTTAATATTTACAAAGAGTTACATATTGTGTATATATATATATATATATATATATATATATATACAACCATTATGTAATTACAAATCCTCATCTATTTCCAATTACTCACACTGAGGGCGATAAATCCATATAAAGCATATGAAAAAACCTCCAAATTTTGATAAAATATCCTATTAAAGACTAAAGATACAATTATCCAGCTAAATAATGTTGAACCAGAAAAAGCCGTATCATAAACATACAATAGATCAAATGGATGAATGAAGCCGGAAGCTTATATAGTATTTCACTTTTTCAAGGGTACATAAAATACATATATAAGCAAAAAACATAGTCGATTTCTGTAATGGAATCCAGCAATAAGCAAAAATTGAATTCCATTATGTACCCTATCGACTAATACCAGAAATTATAAATCCACCATGTAAAATAAATTGATATATATATATATATATATATATATATATATATATATATATATATATATTCTTCCCCCACCCTCTTTTACTTCCGATCACCTAAATTTCAAATATTTACATAAAACACTATAAATTATTTTTTTTCTTTCATTAGATACATTTTCCATCAAGGGATACAAAAAGCGAAAGCTTACGTACCTGTTTGTGCATTTCTACATTGAGACCATAGGACATTTCATAATACTAAAATAAAAATGAAAGATATTGTAAATACAAAAACATTTTTCAATGTGAAAAAGAACGTTGAAGTTTCTAATTATTTGAAAAAAATATTTACCATCACATAATGCCTTTGCATTTCTGTTTTTTCACTCGCTAATTTTTCACACTCTAGTTTTAAACTGAAAAAGAATAATTGAATTTTAATACAAAATGAAAACTTCACGTTTAACTTATTTCAAAATATGTTAGAGAAACATAATGTACATAAGTTAGGGAATAACTCTTTTATGCATAAAATTAAAAGATCGTGCAAAGTATGAAAATTTCCTATTTTGAAAACTTCTGTGTGCAGAAAGTGTACTTCCTCCGGGCAATATTTAAATTTTAAATCCAATAGCCCACTTTCACATAAAATTGCAGTGGCAGAAGTTAGTTTTGATAATGAAATTAGTAAGATAATGAACGATTTACGTCTCAACGACTATCCACGTCGTCGGTGTCTTAGAGTTATTTAGGAACTTACGAGCAAATCAGACCAGTATCCCACTCCTTACCAGCGTGTCATTAGGTTCCTATAGGAACTATATCTTTGCCTTATTACACTAATATTTAGGAGAAAATTTCCGCCGTACTCAAGGATGTTAATGTTAGGACAGCTCATGTTCCTTTAAATTGCATTGGTAATTTTTTCAGTAGTTTTAAACATAAATATTCGAAGTTTGACCTGAATGGTGTCGTTTATAAAATTCCTTGTAAAGGTTGCAGCTCGATTTACATTGGTGAGACTGGACGCTCGCTGAATCCTAGATTCAAGGAACATAAGAATTCTCTTAATAAAAGTAACTCTGAACTCAAGATTGTTGCACATGCTCTTGAGTTCGATCATGTCCCTGATTTTGAGAATGCACGAATGGAAGCCAATTGCCCCGTATATTTTAGTCGTGTCTTCCTTGAGGGTTGGGTGACTGTTTTAGCTGAATCGCAGATTAACGACTCAGGTTCCTGCTGATTATTTTATTCTACTTAAACCCTGATTTTAACTGTTTTTTCGTTTGCTGTAGCTCTTGCTGTTTTGTGACTCTGTTCGTTTACTGATGAAGGCTATGAAAATAGCCGAAACGTTTATATATATTTTGAATTATATTTTAATTGTTTTTAATAAAATTTTAACATGTGTATGTCTGTAGTTATGTAAATTGTGTTAAAAATTTCTATTCTTTAAAATTTTTGTTTTTGATAAAAACACTAATAATTAAAAGGGGTAATTTGACCCGTGGATTTTTCTGATAAGTATAGATAACTTTATTAAAAATATTATGAAATACTTACAAAAAGTATCGAAAACAGAACTCACGTCTTTCTGCGATAGTTTTAAAATAATATTTTAAAAGAATAAGAATCGTGAGTAAGATTTCTGCCAGTAGTTGGATGGGTACATAAATGACAAATTGGTTAACACTGCCAGCTAACACTCCTTGCTTGCATATAACCATCTAGCGGTGTTTATATGAAAATCACTTCATCTCGAAATCCGATCTTTAATCTACATAACCAAATACTACACAACTTTGGGGGAGGGGGGGGGGGTAGGGCGCTAAATGTATTTCGTTTAATTTTTAAAGGTAATCTTAAAGCAGAATTATGGCCAAGTTTTCTTTCCCCTTGGGGCTTTTTTTGTGAAAAGAAAAGTTATTTTAGTGAAATTTATTATATTTTTGTAAACAACATTTTGTACAGAAATGTGAAATCCAGTTACTCAAATTCGAACCAGACATTTATTAATAACTTTTTTAAGTCCTTCTGGTTCCGCTAAAGTTTTCATTTCTGGTAAACTGGTTAATCCTAACAAGTTAAAAATAATTAATGAAGAGTATGTTTTCATAGAATCGAATTTTATGAAGAGACAGTCAGTACATTTTTCAAAAGCAGGAAACCAAACGTTTAAAAATGCACAAATAATACGTGAAAAGCAGCAAACAGTTGTTTCGAATCTACTACCGAGATGCTTCTTCAGTGCAAGATAGAGCAAGACACAGCGTGCTAGAAAAAGCAAGGCTGAGCAATATTGCTATTTTACAGTACATTTTTGGTTCTAATTCACTCCTAAACATTTAATAGGAAAATATTAAAACGTTTATGCTTGGTTTTTATTATTATTATTATTATTAATTATTCTTATATTTTTTTTTCTTCTCGTTTTAAATATCAGTTGAACAAAAACTGCAATAATACCTAAATAAGTGAAAGTTTGAACTAAGTTCATGACAATTTTAAGATTTCACAGGCCCCTAAAATGTTTTGAAACAGAAAAGTTCTATTATGCAAAATAAAAAATTTTTGGAAGTCGATAAAAAACAAAGGATTACCAATGGAAGAATAGGTTAAAATAGGGTTTAACGAAAAAAAAAATGTTATGTCACAAAATACACAATATGATCTTTAAAAAGCTCACCGTTTTAATTAAAAGGCGAAAATTCATTCTAAAAATATACACTTTATTTAATGTTACTTAGTACTTTCGTCTGCATCCCGCCGCCATCGTCAGGGAAAATATTTTATTAAATTGCTGTTCCATTCATTCAAATACGTTACTTCGTTTGAAATGGGGGAGTCTATAATAATTGGGGCAGCAGGAAGTAGAGGTAGCAGTGCCTAGAATCGAATTTATGTAGAGAAAAGGGAACGGCAGTTAAATATTTTTCTCTACATAAATTCAATCCTAGTCAATGATACTTCTACTTCCAGCTAGCCTAATAATTATATTCTAAAAAAGTATATAAGTACTCTATAATACTCTCCCATTTGAAACGAAGTGACGTATTTGAATAAATAGAACAGCAAATAATAAAAAATATTCCCTGATGATGGCCATAAGATTGGAGGCCGAAATTACCAGGAAATTTAAATAAAATGTATATTTTTAACTTTTAACATCTATATTATTATTATCTTTGTCGTTTTTTGAGTAAAACGGTGAGCTTTTTAAAGTTCATATTGTGTATTTTGTGGTTGAATCAAGGTGGAATATTGCATTTCCAGGGGTCGATGCAGGGATTTTTTCTTGGGGCCCATTTTGTGAAGTAATAGCTATTTTTGTGAAAAGTAATATTTTGTAACGAAATATGAAATCCAGTTACTGAAATTTGAACCCAGCATTTATTAATAATAATTTAAATCCTTCTGCTAAAGTTTTACTTTCTAGTGTAACTTGTTTTCTTTGCAATTTACACATTTTAAATCTTAACAATATAAAAATAATTAATGAACAGTATGTTTTTATGGAATAGAATTTTATGAAGGGGCCCTTTTTTATTAAAAGGAATTTTGTGAAGGGGCCTGTTTTTCCCATTTTATTAATGGTATTCCAACATAATTACAATGTTGATATCAGAGTGATACATTTCGAAGTCTAAGATTCGAACCAATGCAAATAAAATAAAAATCTTGCCCTGGAGTCAAATGGAAGAAGCAATAATTCAGCAATAATTAATAATATTGCATTAATACTCAGTAGCAAAGAGGTTATACATATTTTAAAAGTTCAAAAATATAATAAACTTAATATTTTTGACGATTAAAAAAAAAAAAAAAGTTAAAAAGCGTAAAAATATCTATATATTTTCATTTATTGAACACATGTAAAATTACATAGTACTAGCGTATTACGCGTTAAAGTAGTCATGGTATTTCCAGTTATAAGTCGTTCTTTTTAACTGTCTATTGAACCGCGTTTGAACGCTGCTTTCCTGTAATAAAAAAAAATTTAGAATAACTAACATGTGCATTGCTAAAGAAAGAAGGAGAAAAAAAAGAATCAAACGTGCTACAGTAGCTAGGTTATGATGATACCGTTACATCAATTCATTTAATAAAAATAACATAACTTTAAAATTTTATGATTTTGGGTATGACAGGGGATATAATCAGCTCTATGTAAAAAACCCAAGTCTTTAACTTAAATAGTTTCAGAGTACAAGCGCTGTGACGGACAGACAGAGAAGCGAGACAATAAGGATTTCGTGAGATGAACAAAAACCTTAAAAAGGCAAAAAACCGTAAAAATGTATATATTTTAATTTATCGAACATATGTAAATTTACATAGTAATAGTGTATTGTGCATTAAAATAGTCAATTGCACGGTATTTCCATTTTATGCATTTTTTTTTTCAACGGTCCCTTGAACCGCGTATGAACACTGCTTTCCTGTAATAAAAAAAAAAAAAAATTAGAATAACTAACATGTGCATTGCTAAAGAAAGAAGGGGAAAAAACAAAAACAAGAGTCAAACGTGCTACAGTAGTTAGGTTATGATGATCAATGACCATACAAATGGGGAAGGATGGTACAAGTACAAGGTAATTGAATGTAGAAAAAGAACTGCAAAAAAATATAAATATCGAGCAAGGTCGGATGAGCGTCGAAGCGCATCCAAATAATATAAGGGGGGGGAGCATAAAAACACGCGTAAAATGTGGCTTTTCACATAAAACAGAGCCACGGCTAGACACGCACAGAGAACAGTCAAATAATAGACTGAAAACCGGAGGCGGGGGTTGGAATGGAGAAAAGGGGGGGGGGGGATATGAAGAGGTAGCAGAGTACACGCATGGAAGCGTTTTCACAACGTGAACACATTTCGCAAAAAGCAATTTAGCGTGAAAACAGAAAGCGACGAACAAAAACAGGAGATATGGAAAGAGAGAGAAAGGAGAGGGGGGGAAGGCAAGGAGAGATATCAAGAAAGTGGTCACACGTGACAGAAAAAGTACCGCCAAACATTTTCTCCAGGTGAGAAAATGAAGTACCTATTTTCTTGGCGGTGGTAGGAGATTGTCAAGATGAAATTGAGAGGACGAGATACAAGAAATGAAATGTTCCAAAGAGGATGATTAATGCCTACGCATATAAACTTCAAATCCAGAGAAAGATTTTCAAAATATCTAGGACGTTACATAAGAATTTATGTTATTTAACCCCTTCGAGACCCGAGTCCTAAACACGAATTTGATTCAGCTGGTACCATTTTATTTTAAACTAGTATATAACCCCCGTCTAAAATTACGGAATGTTGATCTGCGTTTCATTTTCATAGGACTTCACACAAACAAACTGAATGAGGATTTTATTATTGAAGGGTTTGGTATTGCAGGAAAGTACATTTTAAAAATGACAAATGAAATCTGAAAGCACAAATGATAAGGATATATTTTTACCCAATATTAAATTTCGGAAAAAGTTCAACAATTGAACAAAACAAATAGCAGTATTTATCGCAATAATAATAATTAGCAAAGAGAATCGAAATTTCTGAAGATTTCACAAAACACTAAAATTAAATATTCAATGTGTTAAAAGTTTTTATAAAAATGTATAATTATTTTTATAAAAATGTATGGATCTCAATAATGAATGGCTCAATAAATCGCTTTATATAAGAATTTATGTTATTTAACCCATTCGGGACCAGCGTCCTATACACGAATGAGATTCAGTTGACACCATTTTTATTTTAAATAGTTACTTTTACATATTTAATCATAAAAAAACACCCTAATTAAATAAGGCAAATATTACTTTCTTTAATTCTGGTACCGAAAACAATTGCTGTATGCACTTTCGAAGATGCATATATAGGTACCAATGATTTCGAAGGTGTTAATTATTGTTAAATACTACAAGCGAGTAAAAGAAACTTTGGATGTTACATTTCACTAAAAATTCGTCAAGTATGACAATATTAATACACATTAATATTAGGGTGTCTTTACAATTTCAAGCTTTTATTTAAATACGCTAATGAACAGATATATGTATGGAAAGAAGTAAGGTATCAAGAGTATATACAGGGGGGGGGGGTGCTGGGGGGCATCCATTAATAAACCACTATATGTGCACCATTGGTTGTACGGAGCACGCGCAAAGGCGATAATCGTCGACCTCTGATGCTCTTGTCCACTCCTTGCTTTAGATTTTGAATGGAGCCGGCCTCCATGAATTTTTTGTGCCTACGCCCATGAATTCGTGAATGGCACAAGACAGTACATACAACAAGTTTTAAATTTTAAAACCAATCGCAACTTAAAAGATGTCAAAGTTATTCAGCAGCATTCGATTTCATTATCTGCAAGAGTCAACATGCAGTAAAATGTTCTTGGAAGGGGGGGGGGGGGGTACTATCCTCTTGATTCCTCCAACCAATTTATTACAAATTTTACGAGATTTTAAAACTAATAATGCACAATATATTTTTCTAATCCAGGCAGTCACATTTATTGAATTAAATTACAATTTTGTATGAAAGTATATCTGCAATTATGTACATTAAACTAAACAAACTTTATTCAATTCACTGAGCACATTAAAAAAAAAAAGAAAAAAAATTAAAGAGAGAAAATATCGTGTACCTAAACATAAGAATTCATCAAAAATGTTAATCTTTATCCAATGTTTTAGAATAAATATCCAGTTCCTACACAATTGTAATCCAAAATGAATAATACATTAATGTTTAGCATTTAAAGGGAAACTTTATTTTTCCATGAGTCAATCCAGTCCTCGTACAGCTGTTAATAGCTATCAAGTAAGCTCAGGTTTTTAGAAATGAACTTAAAAAAATGGGTCAGAGGTAATTATTTTTTCACCATTTAGTCACGTCAAACACTGGATATAATCTAACGAAAAGAATAATTACAGACATGAATTAAAGGGGGGGGGGTTACACATAAATAGTGTAAAACAATCACTTCTCTTTGTTCTGTGCAAATGTCAATTTATAAATTAAAAACTAAATGTTTATGAAAGAATTTTTAATTATAGATATAGCAACAAACTCGATTATATACGTGTGTGTCTGTGTCCTTTCTGGTAAATTAGGTTTGTTTGCAAACTACACATTTTAAAACATAACCAAGTAAAAATAATTAATGGAAAGTGTGTTTTTATGGAATGGAATTTTGAGAAGGCGCCGATTTCCTTAAGAATTTTATGAAGGGGCTCTAAATAGTAACCAAATTTTGCTTGGATCGACTTCTGCATGATGAACACTTTGTTTATATTATTTCATAATACTTCTTAGTTATCCCGTCGACCAAATTACTGTCGCCAAATTGTAAGATTACACTGCAAATAGAAGCGTCTTAAATTTAGACACATATGTGACTGAAAAAGAATTTTAGACACTTAAGTGTCTTAATCTGAAAATTAAGACACTATAGATGTCTTAATTTAAGATACATAAGCGTCTTACTATGACCATGGTGTAAACGAACTGAGAATAATGTCTAAAATATCCGCAAACGTCTTATTTTAAGACACTTCATTGCTTTAAACGTGTCTTAATTTAAGATGTTTTGATTCTTCCGACACAATAACCACCAGGGGGCACTAGCACTCCCAGTTGCGCATGCGTTTTAGATGTCTTCGTTCGAAGTGGTATACGTTGTAATTCAAACAAAGTTTGTTTTTATGTACGCGTGTATTTTAATTCGTTTTTTGCGAAATGTGAAGTACTGTGATTTTAATTCGTATTAACTTGAATTATTTATTTATTGAATACATACATCTGACGTGTGTGCTCGACATCAAATGTCTCTTAGAAGCTGTCGTCGATACAAGGGCGGGATAGACACAGAACAGAAGAAGTAGACGACGGTTGAAGATTACACCCGGAAATTCTACAAAGCGTGTGCAATGGGCTTAGTGTTAACTCGTATCAATTTATATCAATAATATTGTGTTATTCATCTTCGTCCTGTCGAAGCTGGCAAAAAAAAAAGAAACTTTTATCTGGCGGGTCCTGTTTTTAGGATGAAACATCTCATTCTTTAAATATGGCTAGTCGGATGTATTATGGGATTACCTTTTAAACTGATGAAAGTCTTTCTCCCTCACTGTGGTTGTGGTAGTTTTTAAAATTTCAAATCGAGGAATATTTCTTACCTCTTGCAGCAACTCAAGTAAGTTTCTTTATAGTAGTAAAATTAGTGTATTTTATGATTTTATTTATTGTACTAAACAAAATCCTGCATGAAATTTAATTAGTTTTGAATCTGTTCGCAAAAAACCCCACTAATTCTAGAAGTATATATTTTTAAACTTATGACGTTCTTTTTTATTTCGAATTATATATTCAATGTCAGTTCTTAGTTTCAATGGATAATTTTTATCTCGCAGTAAATGACGGCCACAAGGAAGTAAAGAAAAAAAAAACTTTGAAAGATGACCTAATGCTTTCTTACTTCCTGGCATAAAACCGCAGATTAAAAAAAGATAAATAAAGTAAATGAGACTGGTCTATTATATGAAGCTGCCTGTAAAAATATACATATGTATTTGATTTGCAATCAACTCTAATACTGATTTTTTTATTATTTTTAATAAAAAAGTAATTTGAAATTTATAATGGGAAAAAGTAAAAACCTCTAACTAGATTTCGTATTTAAAATTGTGGTAACTTTATTTATATGCACTTATACGAAAAATACAAAAATGACAGATGTTACTGTATATATTTAAGACGAAAGAAGTTTGGAAATCATAAGTTATTTTTTCCTCGTGTTTTTAATATAGAATATGTACTTATTTGTTGTTATTGATAGTTGAATAGCTTTTGTGAGTACCCTCTTGATCTACATAAAAACTTGCCCATGTGGAAATATAAATTTTTTAAAAACATAATTTTTAAATAAGTATTTTCATTTTTTTTGGAGGGGGGGGGGGGGATTTTGCATGAATTTTTGTAAAGCTGATATCTTAAATCTTGCACTGATTATAATGAAAGTTTTGAACTTTTAGAGTAGGACAAGTTTAAAAACGCAAATATATTTAACAAAATACCAAAGTCATTTTTCCCCCAATGTTATTAAAGTAGAATATTTATTTATTTATTTTCATTATTCATAGTTAAATGGCTGTTGTGATTATCAAGTGATGTATATGTAAAATTGCCTATGTGGCAATATATTTTTTTATATTTTCATTTTTTTTTTTGGGGGGGGGGGGGGATTTTTGCAATTTTCGTACATCTGATATTTTAAATCTTTTTCCACATTCAACCGAGTATAATAAATATTTTGAACTTTTAGAGTAGGACAAGATTATAAAATATATATATATATATTTATCTATGTACCTTAAAAGCCCTTAATAGCGAACACTTCGGGACCGCGGAATTTGTCCGATAATTGGAGATGTCTACTTTTTTGAGGTAAAAATATACAAATATGCTGATTAAAAAAGTATTCGTTAAATAGAGGTGTTCGCTATTCGAGAATGTCCATTAACCTCCACAACGGATACTCCCGAATACCGGACATCTCAATTTAGACAACTATAATGCAGGGTTGCGTTTTTTGCAAAAGTACTTCTTGATTAAAGGAAGGGCAAACTGGGAAGTGTCCCGTCCCCCTACGACTGTAGTGCCCCCAAATTTGATGTGCAATATTTGTAAGGCTTATATTTTAAATCTGTTTCGAAATTGTACTGATTATAATCAATATTTTGAACTTTTAAAGTAAAATAAGGTTAAAAACAAAATAAATTTTAAAAAATCTAATATTTAGATAAATATTTTTTGTTTTTTAATCTTGTTCTACTCCCGAAGTTCAAGATATTGATTATAATCAGTACAATGTCGTAAAAGATTTAAATTATCAAAGTAACGAAATTTGTATACCAAAACTGAGAGCACCAAAAAAATCAGGCTGTATTGGGGGGGGGGGGGGGCAGGACCACAGCCAAATATTTTTCCAGGATTCAACGTGGTCAAACATGGCTACGTATGATGCTTACAAAAAAATGGATGCGATTCAGACGTTTGAAGTGTCTGAAATTCAGACGCAAAAAGTGTCTGAAAAAATTCAGAGATTTTAAAATGTCTGAAAATTGAACACTCCATTTCAGACACTTAAGTGTCTGAATTTCAGACATTTTAATTTAGAGTGTAAATGCCAATAATAGCCAATAAAACCATTAATTCGACGTTTTATTTGTATTTTTATTAATGTTTTACTAATTTATTTGTCCTTTCGTTATTTAAAATAAAAATTATGTCAATGTGTATAATTTGGCGAGTGGTTTGGCGATTTATATAATTTGGCGAAATTGGTCGACGGGATAACTAAGAAGTACCTCTATAATATATAAAATTGGAGCATGTCTGATTTTCAGAAAAAAACAAAACACTTATTTCTAAGTTAATTAGGCTATTTAGGCGATGTACAGTTAAAAATAAGACCAAGCTGCATAACAGTTTGCTCATTTCTTTTTTTTGAAAACACAGGGGAAAACAGAAATTATCAATCTTTCCATACTTAAAAATTTGGGAACTACTTTACTAATTTTGAAGAATCTTGCCTCAATTAAAAGGTCTAAAATATATCAATGCTAATAATTCCACTTTTAGCCTGTGGTATTTTAATTTTAAAAAATGATTCCCAAGTATTTTTTCTGCCAAAACTCGAATGATAAAATATGAATGCAACAACAGCGGGTCGCTATGCTTATAAAGCTAGTAAATAAATTAAAAAAAAGTACATTCACTTTTGTTATTTTTTAATCCTCATAATTCAAGAGTGTCACAGAATTAAAGAAGACTGAAAAACATTGCCTTAAACATGAGACACGCCGAGAGTCCGCGAGCAGCTTTGTTTATTCACGATACGATAACACACAGAAAACATTGCAAGAGTTTTCTCCGAATATGTGCACTGTTTCAAGTGTTCTACTCCAGAAACAGTACTCTCCCAAAGGTGTATCAAATCAGTATGGCGAAAATACAAATAAACTGTTAAATTAAAAAAAAAAAATTAATAATGTTGATTTTACAGTATAATACTGGCAGCTGTGGTGGCAGTTTAAAACCGTAAAATTAATCCCAACAAACCGTAAAATTAGCAAGTAATGTACCGTTAAGCAGTGATATCAGTGTTGAATTCAGGGTCTCCCCCTCCCTCTCGGGGAACACTGCCCCCGGACGGAAGATTTGAGATTTTGTGTTTTCAATGGTCAAAAGTACAACCCCCCTCTGGCGCCACAGAAATTCCTTCCGGACAAAAGAGTCTGAATTCAACACTGAATAATATACTGTTTAATTCATTTATACGGCGGTATATAGCTGCTTATTTTACGGTTATAAACTGGCGCCCCAGCTGCCATTGTTATACCGTAAAATCATTTTTGTTCAGTGTAGTGTTTATTAAAATAATAAAACTATATCTTACTTATGATATTGGGCTTGTAAAAAAGAAAATTCTTCTTTTATTCTATCACATGACTCGGCCACCGTGAACTTGAACGGCTGACCTGGCTGAGGTGGGGGGCCCTAGAAAAAAAAAGAAAATGAAATTAGTAAAATATTTTACCTGACGAATAACGAATAGCATTCACAAGCAAAAAGATGTGAAGAAATCAAATCTAATGTAACTATATACGATTCAGTGTGAAAATAGAAAGTTCAAGATTTGTAAAGAGAAGAGTTTTCATTATTTTCATAGCCAAACAGTGTCTTTATCTCTTTTAGTGAATTTTCATTTAAAAATCTTGACTTTGCTCATAAGAGGTGCAATGCTGTTTTAAGATTGTTTAAATGACAGCAACATTTGTAAATATATCCAAAATAAATTTAACTTCCCACAAAACTACTATAACTTTCATGCGCCAAAGCTTGATTTTATTTCAGAGTTTTCATATCCTTTTACTTTAATTATCCCCCCCCCCCTTTTTTTTTCTTTTATTTAATATATGTTACCTTTGGGATTTAAGTAATTTTAAATAAAGAGAAAAAACTCCTATCTTTGTTATGATGAATTTTTGGATATGAAGCCTCTGAATCGAATCGGGTAAGACTGTAGAAGGGTGTTCCTTTTAAGAAATTAGCATACTAAATGATTTAGAGATTTGTTGCTTATCTTTTAACTAGAGAAACTTAATTATTGTTTTAACCTTTACACATCATTTTAGAGTTTTTACAATTTTTTTTTTTTTCATATTTTGCTACTTTTGTTATTTTCTATTAATAATTTGAATTATTTCAATTGCTTTGTATCTTTTATTGGCAACAAATTTCATTGGTGGTAATCAAGTTATTCTTTATTAATTGCTTGATTAATGAAATTTTGAGTGAGTAAATATGAATAATTCAAGAACACCTGACCTTACAATGGCCTTGATATAATAGAGTGCTCTTTGATTCATAATTATTAATAAATCTTCAAATTTATTAATAAATTTTGAACTTACAAAGCTAAGAACGCTCCAACTTTTACTTTTCCAGGATGATTACAAAAATTATGAAAGAAAGTTCCCAGATTTCCCAGACTATTTATCTGAATTTATCTTTATCTGATTTTTCTGATTTCCTTTATTAACGATACCATACGGTACTTTTAACTGAATACTGTTTCCTCTTATAACACACTATTCCAGCTTGCTAATAGCTTATATGTGAGAAAAAACAAGAGAAAAACATAAAAATTGCACAACCACATCCTATTGTTGGTTTAAATATCGCCTTGCTCAGCGATGAATCGGTGCCATTGGCAAGGGCAGAACGCAATATTTTCCCATATAGACAAATTATTTAAATGATTTTTGATATGATTTTTTTTTTTCAGATTTGTGAACTTCCCTGACTTTACCTCATTTCTAGAATCTGTAGCCACCCCGTTTTTCTACTTTGAGCAATTAATTATTTCATTAAAATTAGTTTATGAATCAGCTGGTCATCTAATTTGTATGCGCCGAGGGATCAAATTAGTTTCTTTCCAAATACATAATTCATCCTTATGAAAAGATTGAAGACTTCATAAGGAAACTTACCATTAATAAAAAGTCAGCATTTTAAAAATAAAGCCACACGTAAAATTGAAACAAAAAAAGCGAAGAAGTATGTAACTCTGTTACTGTGATATTTAAAAATAGATTTTAAATTAGCATCATAGTTTTTCAAATATTAAAATTCTCTCTTTAAACTTTGGTTATTTAACTTCAGACGATATTCCACCCATAAATTAGTGCATGCTACAAGCTTGCATGTAAACAAAATTGATTTCAGCATTCATGTTGTCTATATAATGGTGATTCTTCTCAATTTATATTCATATCCCTTTTGTTGACATTAATATCGTGTAAAATTTATGTTAAGTAATGTAAAATATATCACGTGAATGCAACGTCCATAGGCAGAAGTAAAACAATATACTATATCAAGGTTGCCAGGGGAAAATTCAGCACAACCAATCGGTTTGGGTGCCAAAAACTGCTAAAACGTTACGTAAATCGTTGCTGAAACATGAAAATAAAACAGAAGTAAGACAATATAATTACAAATACTCTGGTTATATCGCGCATGTCCGGGAGACAAAAGAAAAAGAAAATGTGCAACAAATCCGAATGCGCGATATAAGCGAGGGCATAGATTACTTCCATAACCTGCAAGCTAAAGTTTTAAATGTCGCCAAAACTTCAGTTTATATGCATTTAACCATTTTCTTCAGAAAATTAACAACAGGAATACTGTAATCAACATAAAATTATTTAGGAAGTGGTATAAGGTAGATTTTTGGGAGAGAGGGAGGGACATAAACAAGGAACAATGGACAGAATGATCGATATAACAGGGGAGGGGGACTTACTATAGTTGCCTTTTAGTATCAGTGACAACACTGAAACAGACAAAATACAAAGAGTGTTAGTGCGAAAAATGTATTAATATCGCGTGTTAATTTTTAAAATATTAGTAGATACATTTGATTGAAAATGTCTGATCGGAATGACATCATTATCTAGCGTAGAAGAGGCAGGTATTAAGCAATTGTTATGAGGGTTAGGTTACAAAAACGCAAAATTTTGCATAGTATAACTATGGTACCTCTTTTTTAGACATCATGGTGATCAGTTGTGGTGCTCCATATGCGTTGAAAGGAGGCATCCCGTCTCCCTTTTGGAAAGAGAAGCATTTGAATTATTCAAGTAATAGGAGCATATCGTTTTCATAAACTTAAACTGCAAACAAAATATAACTATACAGTGGGTGATCCGTTAACAAACTGTCCGGTTTACGAACAGATCGGTTAACGACCACTTTCGCGAGAGATTTTTATGCCCGGATAACGAACAAGTGTTCGGTTTACGAACACATCGCAAAACAAAGTCAGGACAGGGTGTCTAACAGAAATTGTAAATAAAAGTTCCCTGATTGTCCCCTGATTTCCCCGACTATCTTTATCAGATTTCCCTGATTTCTATTATTAAGGCATTTCTTAAATGCTCTGTTCAAGCGCAAAACGTTTTTACACATTTACAATTTTTTTTTTTTTTTTTTTTTTTTTTTTTTTTACGGAAAATTATAAAATTACAAAGCCTGGCCATGGAAGCGATTCGGAATTGAACTGTTTTTTCCATTTTTTGATCAATCAATTACCGATTGAGTTATAAACGAATTCGATCACGTGACAAACACGTTTTTCGCCTGCTCTTGAGTGCTCTTTCTTCCTTCGCGCGGAAATTCGGTTCAAAACGTCCATTTTGACACTATTTTCTGAAAGATCTATTTCGTTTGCAAAAATATGAAAAAAAAAACAGCTCAATGACATAGTTTCTGAACAACAACACCAGCTTAGTTTCATGCATTTTCGAACAAAAATAAATTAAAACTTATGTCAGGAAGTTGCCCTTTTGGATTTGAGAACACCCTTAACAATACACATACGCTATTTTTTTTTTTTCCATGTATGCTGTTTCCTCGCATAACACACTTATTGGGCTAGCTAATATCTCATTTGGGAAAAAAAAACAGGAGAAAACCATAAAAATTGCCTAATATTCATGAAGTATTATGGTTGACAGTTTTATATCTGAACTCAAAAATGAGTCCAGCAACTTCATATAGTGGCCAATGGATATAGGGTGACCAAAAAATTTCCCCATTTTCTGAAAAATGTTCAATTCTAAGACATATCTACATCTGAAGGGATAGCTAATTGGAGTAAGCTGGCCACATGGTCAGATTATGCTAATGTATATCATTTAAATTTTTCAAAAATGGGTAAATTGCCTTGCACATAAGCACTACCCACAGCAAATGAAGACATCGGATCATTTTGTGTTAGATAACAAAAATTCACACCACATGCATCTTTTAAAAAATATTGGGAAAGACGAATCATCATGTGAAAAAATAGGGTATATAAAATAAATGAATCAGTCTCGTGGGCGACGTGAAAATGCAAATATTTTTGCATACAGACAAATTTCCCTGATTTTCGAGAATTTTTTTTACAAAGTTCCCTTGCTTTTCCCAGATTGATAAACCTTCCTGATTTTTCCGTAATTCCCTGATTTCCAGATTCTGTAGGCACCCTGCCGGAAGAAGCTATGCTGTGTTTCAGATTTGTCAGGCTGCGTTTAATTGGATATATTGTCGACTTGGAGAACATTTTAACAGTTGTATACGTATGGTCTAAGTAATTTACTGGCTACAAGGGGTTCGGGTCCTAAATTTTAAGGCTCCCAAATTAGAATGAACAGATCCGAAACATTAATTTTTATATTTTGTGTCCCTTTTTTAAAGAAATATGTTTAATTGCAAATTGATTATTTTAATTGAAATTTAGTTCACAAATTATTAACAGGCTCTAGGCTCTTTTTGAGCTTTATCGGCACTGCAGTAAACACAACCTTTAAGAGAACTAAAGAGTTTTTGGAAGGTCAAAGTGGCGAATTTATATCATTTAATGCCGCAGTCAATGAATGTAATCATAAACATTTTTACAAAGGGCATGGGGTTTTTTTTTTTTTTTTTTTTTTTTTTTTTTTTTTTTTTTTTTTTTTTAATTGCATAATAATTTTTTTTTTTTTTTTTTTTTTTTTTTTTGCATGACACGGACAAAGTCATCAAAATACGATCTGTCCATATTAAATAAGGTCTTATAATAACCCTATTATAGAGAGAAGATTTATGTAATTTTTTATAGATTACTTAGCTTTTAAGAACGAATTAGTTGAATTACAATACAAATCAATACAAAATCTATGATCTGTTAACGAACAATTCGGTTAGCGAACACTGTTTTGGAGCGGATTAAGTTCGTTAACCGATCACCCATTGTAATTGATATTAACACTATTCTTTTGCATCTTTTATTAACAATTCATTCAGCTCTCAGTTCCTACTTCTAGGGGTGGAATGCCTTCAGAGAAAATTTATTTTCTAAAGTAAACTGGTCGATTTTTTTTTTTTGCCAACCAAACTCAGATGTTTTTCTTTACCCCTATAACTTAATAATTTATTGTTTTCCCTATATTGCTTTCTGTTAGTGATCTTTTATTATATGGTCTCTATATCTCTATGGTCTGGGTGACAATTTCGGCAAATTCCAATACACAATTCCACCCCCCACACACACCCGTTTTGCCGCTTATTAACCCTTCAAAGCTGAGGACGAACGGCAAAATGATTTGATGTAAATTTAGAAGGGAAAAAAATAGAATTTTAAAAAAAATGAAAGAAAAAATAAAATTGAACTTTTCTACATCTGTTAGCTGTGAACAATTTGAAAATACTGTCGAAGCTGAATGAATTTAAACGAAATTTGTTTTTTTCCCAAGGATTTTTTCTACTTAAATTTTACGAAGCTAGTATATTTCTACTAATCTGTGTTTTAACAGGTATTTTAGTGGACACTCGACAGCTTTATGACTCTCCCTTGAAAATGACATTTTCCCACTTACTCAGTCATTTGAAAATTTAATTTGAGAATGAAAGAATATCTCGAAAGAGAATAAAACAAATAATTTTTCAATCTGATAACAATGTTTAAAGCAAACCCGTCTTCGCTAGATGTTATTTTAAAGCAAAATATCAAAATAAAAACCTTCCATTACGGCCAAAGAAATTTTAATAAATAAATCAACAACAAAATACACACTTTTTTCTGTCTTCAAATGTATTAGGTTTTAATTTTCTTTCTACTTTATTAGATTCAGCTTAAAGAAGGGGGGAGGGGGGGGGACTTCGTGGATCAGATAGTAAAGAAAGAGTTGTGAAATTGACAGCTAAAATTACAAATAACTGTAAAAATTTAGAAAGATTTCTGGTTTTATGAATCAAAACCTGTCGACCAGAGCAATACTCTTAGATAAGTAGCAGACTTGGAAACCTAAAATTTTTATTCACCCATAACACGTGAGACTGATAAACATCAGTAGCGAAAAGCAGATGAACTCATTGCAAGCAGACGTAGAAAAATAAAGAAGCGGCAACATAACTAACAATAAAGTTTACGCACTATGCTTCAATACTCCAACTAGATTTAAATTAATAAAGGTACGTGGAAAAGTTTTCGAAGTTTCGACACACAATGTCGAACTTTAAAGACCTTTTTTTTTTAACCCTGTATATGATACTGATCTGTATGTTTACCCTAACATATACAACAGATCGAATAATGAAACTTAAAGAGCACGCTAAAAAAAAAAACCACTATAAAAACCAAAGTCACCATTTTGCCACACGATTAACACACATCCACCCCCAGCCCCCTTGGTTCTTGAAAGCTGCAAAATAATGGCTTTAAAATCCAACCCAATGAGGCGTCGAGTGGTGCTCGTGAAACCGCAAGCACCTTGTTTCCGCAGCCATTGATCGCAGGGGGGCAAACGGGGGGAAAGTGGAAAGAGACCGCGGCTAATTAATGTCCCGCGTAATTTAATGGGCCGCCGTTTTAATATCGAGCGTAATTAACAACTCCTTGGGCCCCCATTGTGCGAGAGGAAATTTTTAAAAACGCTCCTTAATGGAAGAGAGGGGAGAAGAGCACACATTATTTAATGAGGGTTATTAGGGGCGCCGCAAATGAGCCCCGCGCCCTATTGACTGCGGACTTTGTGCGCCCTAAGTAGGTTATGACTCCCATCCTCCGCCCGGAAAAGAAGGGGGAAAACTATGAGAAATAAAATGGAAATACGAATTAGAATGCTTAAATTGTTTCGATCAGATTATTAGTAAGGACTTTAATTACGCGTAACGCTTAATGATACAGTAGTTTTTAATTTGGTAAATGCGACACGCCCACTTTAATTTTCTTTTTTCACTTCAACTGTTGAAAACGCGAAATACAGAATATTTGGGAGAGTAAGTAAATGTAGGAGATCGTAAAATATGACCAAAATAAAGCTCTTCAATCTGATCTTTCAATAACTAAATTAAACAATTGGTGCACTAAAGTAATGTAGTGCCTTCTAAAAATGCATTAAATCGAAAAGTAACAGAATAAATTAATTTTTGTAATTTTTCTTCACTTTTGTACTGCTTTCTAAAATACCATAAAATTCGAAAAGTAACAGAATAAATTCATTTTTGTAATTTTTCTTCACTTTTGTACTGCTTTCTAAAATACCATAAAAATCGAAAAGTAACAGAATAAATTCATTTTTGTAATTTTTCTTCACAAGAATAAAATAATCAGCTTTAAGGGTGTATTCGAAAAAAATATTTTTCCACCCTCAACAGCTCGAAATTTTCTGAGACATTTTCAGACTCAAAAGTAAAAATATGAAAATTGCTGACGTGATTTCTGAAGAGATGTATAAGAGGCCGTGTGTTTTCATTTTTCGCTCATTTTATTAGAACTTTATTTATAAACAATTATTTTCACAGTAATGACATTTTTTTTTTTTTTCGTTCCCAGATCTCTCGCTTCGGAAAATTCTGCTGAAAATGCCATCTTTGACAGCGTTTTTTGCAATATATTCTGTCTTTATCAAAAAATCGACAAGCACGGCACATTATATAGTTTCTGAATAAGAGAATCTGACAGTTTGATGCGTTTCAGAACAAAAATGAATTTAAAAATGAATCAGAAAATAAGCAGTTTGTATTTGAATACACCCTTAATACACACATTTATTAAAAGAAAAAAAAATACATATAGCCTCGAAATAGAAATGAAAGATTTCACAACAGGAAATAAAAAAGCCTTTCAAGATAAAAACTGGTGTATAGTCTATAGCTGTTTTACCATAGTTCACACATTGGGTATTTGAAATTTTCAATATGAAAACGAGAAATCTCGTTTGCAATTTAAAGTAATAATTAATATGGATACAAAATATGTCGTTCAGAGTTTCAAAAACTTGTTATTGTGATAAAGAGATACCGCAGCTATGGCACTCAAGATGTTGAAGAATACTTTCATTATCATTTGAAAAAATAAAGTTGTGCTTGTGCAAAGCCAATTTATAAAAATAATTTAAAATAAAATGCACTTAATTTGAACATTCACAGCCTTTTCTTGCAAACAGAGTAACAAGCATATTGAAAACAAAGTCTGTAATGGCTAGAGGATTGATTAAAATGTTTACAAATAAATGAACAGCCAGGAGAGAGAGAAAAAAAAATCAAGTTGACACGACAAAACAGGATTATACTTCAGAAACACACACACATAAATATTTCTAATGCAGTTATCAGTAATAAACACAGAGGATATAATTGAATTCTGGAATGAAGTTACTCGTAATAAATACCGTATATCAATGATGAGCAGAAAATAATTTCCCCTCCAAAATGGGATAAATCCGGGGAAAAATAAATTTTCAATCAAGTCGCAGAAACACACATTGTTCATTATTAAATGAACAGAAAGCCAAACAAGCATAGAAACCTTTTAAACCTCTAATAAATAAATAAATAAATAAACCGCTAGAATTATAATAGAAGATGAAACCATAACATTCAATCATAGCACATAACAACCGGGTGGAAAAAAAATGCAAAGTTCTGCCTCGATTTTTGGATCAAAATTAAACGCATGACGTGGCTGTGCAACTCCATTTTCCACCAGATTAACTTATTAAGTAATTTAGCTAATTAAGCGTGTGTGCTTTGTGCCGCCGAACGAGATCGCAAGCTTTTCAGCGGCAAACCGCTCTGTTCTATAGAAATTCATCGTGAATATAAAAGAGTTAAGAAGAAAATCATTTATTTAGTGCCACCACACTTAAATCTTTTTATTCGGCGCCAAAATATAAAATCTGTTTTTATTTTGAAAGAGTTTTTTGTTGATTGCAAGCCTTTGTAAAGCTTTTGTAACGGCTTAGTGTTTTCGCTATTGTTGAGATTTCGCCTTGGCAAAGGGGAGAGTAGGGCTTTTGAAAGACCTAAGCAAAGCATGCGCAAAAAAGCTTTTGAGAGAAACCGTTAATGGCCAAGAAAATGATTCCGTTTAGAAATCACCACTTTAGTATTTTTAAAGAGTGAAATGTTATTTGCCCTACAAAAATAAACGGTAGAACTATTTGTAAGCTGTCATTAAATAAAGAATTGTTGTCAACGACATGATATATATTAAGAAATAGTTTAAGTCTGTGTTAAAAATCGTACTTTAAATATTTAATTTTCAGGTGTCGACCAAGAAAAATTTGGGGTTTATTTAAGGCCCCTTCAAAAAAATACACATTTAACAAAACAGGCCCCTTCACAAAAGTGTTTTTGCTAAAACAGGACCCCTTCACAAAATTGTTTTTGTTAAAACATGGCCCCTTCACAATTTTTTGTTGTTGTTGTTAAAACAGGCCCCTTCACAAAATTCCTTTTCATAAAACACGCCCCTTAACAAAATAAAAATAATTAATGAAGAGTACGTTTTTATGGAATGATATTTAGTAAGGTTTTAAAATGTGTAATTTTCAAACAAAACAAGTTCACCAAAAAGGAAAACTTTAGCAGAAGAACTTATAGAAGAAGTTAGAAGTTAAAGAAGAAGTTATAATTAATAAATGCTTGTTTTGAATTTCAATAACAACAGAATTTCATCTTTCGTTACAAAATGTTATTTTTCACAAAAATAACTTTTACTTTTCACAAAATGGGGCTGTATATATATATATATATATATATATATATATATACATATAATAAATTATTACATTATACTAACTTGAATGTTATGTTCCTAGATTGTGAAAAATAGTCATTAAAAAAAATAAATAAAACAATATATCAATTTATCAAATCAACGTCCTAATTTTGTATTTAATACGTAAAAATCCTTGAAGAAAAGGGCTACACAAATTTACAACAAAGGTTTTTGAGGTATTTAGTTGAAAATATGTTTAGATGGCATTTTTAGACTTGAATATAATTTTATTTGAGGCTGAGTCGTAGCAATCGAGACCGATGTAAGATACGATGCATACTCAAATACAAACTAAACAGCACCCCCATATGTAGACATTCTTTCATTATTAGACAAAATTAATGGCATAACATCTTAGAACAGAATATTGTGAACAAGTAGAATAGATTAAAAGAAATTTGTGAAGAATATTGAAAACAAGCAGAATAGAATAAAAAAATTCTTGAGGTAGAATAAAGAAAAAAGAAAAAAAGGAGATACGCAAAATTAATCAACTTCGAATTTTTCGCAGAATGTTACATTTTAAAATTATTCACTGAGACTGTCACTTCAGACTGATATAATAATTCAATTAACTTTCAATGAAATCCATTTGGACCATGACAAAACTTTATAATAGAAAAATTACAAAATATTACAAAACTATTCTTTAACACCATTCTTTTCTACACAAGAAAAGCACACCTTTCAATAATGTGTTCCAACCTTTTTTGAACTTCCTTTGCAGGTTTATAAAAGGCGAGAGAAAAGTAGGGGAGAAAAACTGTTGTTTTACTCATAAATCACTGTCAAAAGAAACTGAATTTTTCGCAAATTCCGCGTGAGCATTTATGAAATATTTATAATCATTTGTAGGAAGGACATCATCCATAATGTTCCCATTTGATGATTTTCAAAGGGCGTTGTGCCCTGTACTTTTCGTTTAAACTGCTGATGCACCCTGTTCCGTTTCCCAGTAGCTTCTTTGTGTACTCGATTTCTTTTTTATATTTGGCTTTTTTTTTTCTCTTCCACCCCCTCCCCTCTCCTCCCTGACTTTTGAAAATAGAAGTTCTGTTGCTCTGATTGACTCACATGTTGTAAGTTCTAAATCAATGTTAAAAAAACCTGCAGCAGATGCATATTAAATTGTGTTTTCAAATACTAATGTATTTTCCTTTTCAAAATCGTCCCAGAACTGCCCGTGTTTCCATAAGTGGAACATTCGAAAATCGGAGTCATTTTAATCACATTATTTTATGATATTCTTAAAATATAGCATGATTTCAGTTTACCTTGATAATATAATCCAGTGACCCCCCCCCCCCCTCCAACTTCCTCAAAATGCCCTCAGGAAATTTAGGACTTAATACTAATTAAAGGTTTAGAGTAGAGATGCAACGAATATTCGGCGAAGCCGAATATTCGGCCTGTCTGCCGAATATGTGACTTCGGCCGAATATCAAGTCCATTATTCGGCCTTGGCCGAATAATACTGTAATAAATGTTTTTATATTTACACAGTATAACTTTTTAATTTGACAATTTATATTCATCATGTAAAATGAAAATTTTATTTGAAATTAACTAACCCATTTTTTCCCATTAACTTTCATACCCCGAATGGGTTTTATCTACCCATTTTTATATAAGAGGCTAATTTAGGAATCATGTTAAAAAAATGTTATGCTGTATCAGTAAGTACAAAAAGTATCTGCTGGTAATAAGCTAACATAATCTGTTAAATTTAAAATTAATCTATTCAAAATTGTTTTAATGCAGCTGTACAAGCAAATTCAAATTTTTTTCTTTTTATCATAATGGGAAGTTTAACATTTATCCCTTGTTACATAAAAAAATATTTCTTTCAATAATATTTTGAATTATACCTATAAAGAACCCTAGTGCTATCTGCTGACAGCAAAGAAAAAAAATAATGATAATAAATGATAAAAATGTTTTTGTTAATTGTGAGCTTTATAAAGTCTACAATGATTTCTTTCCACCATTTTAGAGGAAATCCTTTCATTATTTCTATCAGTGGTTTTTCTTAAGATATTAAGATTTCTTATTTTATTTCATCTGAAAGTTGAAACTTATATTTCCTACTACTTTTCAAATTTTGTCATTATTTTAAAATGTAACAACAACACACATAATATTTATTAAAATGTAACTAGACAATACCTGATGAGGAACTTTTGCTAAGAATTTTTTTTTTTTTTTTTTTTTTTTTTGGGGGGGGGGGGGGGGCTTAATCTATTATTGAGGCAACTTTTAGGCCGAACATAGCCGAATATTTTTTCAGAGTAAAAGAATGCTTTAAAAAATTAAAAATTTGTATATAAATAATTTTTTTAAAGAAAACAATGCATTTTAATTGTGAAATATACAAGAATTGTGCATATAGTGCATACTATATTTTGTTTTTAGGCAAAAATAAGTTCATTATTCGGCTGTAACTTGGCCGAATATTCGGTATTCGGTTATTCGGCCAAACCACTATTCGTTGCATCACTAGTTTAGAGTTGAAATTCCCACTCCTCAGAACTGGCAAATTATAATCCAATGAGAGTGTCCTTTCACTCAACAAAATGTGCACCTTTACTCGATATAGAAAGGCCTTTTTACCGGACAAAATGCCCCTTTCAGCAAATCCGCCCTTCCCTTTTTAGAAGAAATGTGAACACTACTTCATAATAGAACACAAATTACAAAATATTACAAAACTATTATTTAATACCATTCTTTTCTACGCAAGAAAAGCACACCTTTCAATAATGTGTTCCATCCTTTTTTGAACTTCCTTCACAGGTTTATAAAAGGCGAGAGAAAAGTAGGGGAGAAAAACTGTTGTTTTACTCATAAATCACTGTCAAAAGAAACGGAATTTTTCGCACATTCCGCGTGAGCATTTATGAAACATTTATAATCATTTGTAGGAAAGACATCATCCATCATTAATAATGACGTCTTACAAAGATAGATGCAATCAACATCGTCATATTTAGCGACATATTATTCTGAAAACATGACGGTGATAAAAATAAAGCTAAAGAATTATTAATAACTATCATTTATAATGGCGGATAAACCGCTTAAAGATAACACAACAGGGGATTCGCGAAATAGGATTTGTTTTCTTGCGCATTTGTTGAAACCACAAAAGGTTAATTTCAACTATTTTTTTTTTTTCTTCTAGTGAAAGAATTAACGTATGTCAGCAGCTACCTAGAAAAAACATTAAAAAAATATATATTTAAGAGTTCGTTTTATATTTAACCCTTTATGTAAGCAATCATTTATCAAGAAATTACTTCATCTCAATAATTATCTTCTTTAATATCTGAAGATATATCGGAATTTTTAAATAATCTTTCAGTAAATGGAAAGGCTTGCAGTTAAAAATGTTTAATGCTGTACCTATGAAAATGATTAAGAAATTTACCACTTTTTGAAAAGATTTAGCTTCGGCTATTTCTCTACGCTTTTATTAATAGACAGAGTAAATAAATTATATTAAAATTTTTTCAATGGTACATAAAATGGCACCGTCTGTGCATAAAAGGTTAAATAAAAAACAATAAAAGAAAATGGGGAAAACTTGTAAAATCTATGGGTATTCGGATCAGTATGAATTGGAGAAATTTAAATCAACAGCTGCCTGTAACATTACACATTTTTCAAATGTTATGACATTAAACTAACTTATTTACAGAAAACTATACCGCCATTATCATTTATTATTATTATTATTACAGTAGTTATTTTTGCAGGCATAAGTAGAAGTCAAGCCAAATCAGCTGTGCTACTTGCAGATTATCGCAACCCCTGTTAAGGGTGTATTCCGATCCAAACTGCTTATTTTCTGATTCATTTTTAAATTCATTTTTGCTCTCAAACGCATCAAACTAAGAAATTCTCTTATTTAGAAATTACATAATGTGCCGTGCTTCTCGATTTTTTGATAAATGCAGAAAATATTGTAAAAAATGCTGTCAAAATCGGCGTTTTGAACCGAAATTTCCGGAAGCGGGAGATCTGGGGATGAAAAAGATGGTCATACTGAGAAAATAATTGCTTAAAAATCAAATTCTAATTAATTGAGCGAAAAATGAAATCACACGGCACCTTATACAACTCTTCAAAAATCACCCCAGCAAGTTTCATGTTTTTACTTTTAAAAATGAGTCTGAAAATGTCTCAGAAAATTTCGAGCTGTTGAGAGTGGAAAAATATTTTTTCGAATACACCCTTAAGAGGCTACTTCAGTGAAGTGAAAAGACCCGTTCGCTAATGCTAATCCTATGGAAGAAATTTATAAAGATATCTCGGTTGCATTTTAATATTTTTAAATGATTTTTTTTGCATTGGCGAGCTGAGATCGATCTGTACAAAGGTCATTTTTTTTACTTTTTCGATTTTGTTTACAGATATTTTTAATGAGGACACTTTCATTTTCGGAACCGGTTTCGAAAGTGAAAGCATCCTTATAAAAAAAAAAAAAAATCTGTAATCGAAATCGAAAAAGTAAAAAACGGCAGATGTAGAGATCAACCTCAGCTATCCAATGCAAAAAAAGCATTTAAAAATATTAAAATGCAACCGAGATATCTTTATAAATTTCTTCCATAGGATTAGCATTAGCGAACGGGTCCTTTCACTTGACTGAAGTAGCCTCTTAAACCTCCATCGAAAGTGAAAGAACACAGCATTCGATTCTAAAAAATAATGCACGAACCAAAAAAATATATAGAATTTGGACACTCTGGTGGAGTATAGGGTAAAACGTTATAAGAAGAACAATTTATTCAGTTAAAATATTTTTCTTTCACATTTTAAAACTTAGGTTATAGCTTACATGTCGCATACTTGCTAACCTCCCGTAAAACTATGCCAATTGGATCATAGTCGAGCTTTGAACCAGAAATTTTACTTAATGAATGAAACCCCATAGAAACAAACATTTTATTAAGTAAACTTTCTGGTTCAGAAAAATATTTATTTAACTTGGGCCAAATTAATAACGTTTTAAACAACGTTGGCAAGGGATATATCGTTATTGATAAAAGACCACAAATGACTTAAAAAGGCACAAATTCTACTAAAAACCGTCCACATATTATTTATATTATTTCTTCTAAAACCTTATTATGATTAGCTTGGAATTACGTAAGAAATTGTTTTATATTCAATAAAGCACATTTTAAATCAACCTATTAGATAAAATATTAGCCTAATTTTCCCAAGTACTTTCGTAACAGTTTTTAACATCACAAACAAACGTGCGTGACAGTAAAATAGAACATCAAAACGCATTTAATAACATTTTTCTAAACACCATCCAAAACAAAAGTGGAAAAGTGTTCCAAACATTTCCAAAACGCGTTCACGCTTTAAAAAGAATGAATAGGAAACTCGAAAACATTAATATATCTGCCACATGACGGGCAGCGAACAATGTTTGGCAAACAAAAACAATCGCAGATTTGGAGATTTATTGTACAAATAAGAAAGCAAAATCGATTTGAATAAAAGGTCACCAGATCTTTTCGCCAGACAATGTGCGAAGCAAAGCGATGCCCGTAATGAGTTTCAGCAATACAATCGGAAAAATACGAGTAACTGCAATCCTTTCACTTGGGAAATCTACTTTTTTAGTAATTAAAACTCGCTTTTGACAATAGCAAGTCCCAAATTTCCTCCTTCTGCAAACAATTGAATTGCGATGAATTAATCGCATTTTGCTGAGTGGGAAGAAAAAGAAAGCATCCAAAACATGGGATGTTTGGCGTTAAATTAAAGCGGATTGTTGTTGCCGCCGTTTCTCGAAAAAGAGCTGAGAAATGAAGGGCGATTTCGAACAATGGGACTGGAGGCTAGTAATTTGAGAAACTAATGGCAACTGGATTTACTTAATTTACGAAAAGAAACAAAGAAACGACTATACAGATGATTTTTGGTTGTAAGGTATCAACTGGAAGTTTTAATAGCAAAAAAAAAAAGAAAAGAAAGACAGAAATGGTGTTCAGTAAGTCGCTATGCTAATAGATAACTAAGCTTTCCTCCCTCCGTTTTATTCATTACACTAAATGTAAACGTATTTATCTAATTTACACACTTTAATTAATTTATTAAAGAAAGTTTTTTGAATGAAAGAGTAACGCCTGATTTTAGAGATTATTTCAGAGAGATAATTTCGAATGTTATACAGTCTTTATAGCGATATAGTTGCAGATGGGGAAAGTAAATTAATTTATCTATTTCGTTTTTAAAATGAAATTGAAATTAAAAGTGCATAAAAATACGTGATGAGGGGGGAGGGGAGAGAGCTAGTTAAATCATGAATGCAAAAATAATCTCTAAAATAATAAATCCTACAAAATGACAAAAAAATAAAAATGTAAAGTAAAACTTCCAAATTCCGCCTTAAAATCAATTTTATTATTTATGAACTTTTGTCTTTAATACTAGTTTTATAAAAACACACACATAATCTTTGAGGAAAAACTAACATTCTGTACTTCAAAGTCTACCAGATATCTACTCTTTTAAAACCTTGATAAATGGTAATACCTTTTATTTAAAATAGGAGGATTGAACGTTGTGCCATTCTTTCTTGATACCTTTTATACCACTTAATTTTTTTAATCAACATTTGTAGTGTAATTTTTAAACAAGATTTTACTTTTATAACTTTGGTTTGGGAGTGTGTGGAGGGGAAAGGGGGGGGGGGGGTTGTAAAATGGCATTTTCTTTAAAAAATGCTGGTATGAATGCAAGACACTTACCTGCCACTGAAAGGGTTAAATGATATTTTAAATTGCCGTTCATCCTACAAAAACGACACTTATGCGTTAAAATATATATAACTGGAAACGTCTCTGGGTACCAGATTAAGAGAGAAAATAGTTTCCTAAAATTCAAGCAATCTTTGAACTAACCCCCCCCCCTTTTTTTCCCCTAAAAACTTCAGTTTAATACATAAATTAACAATAAGGGCACCTATACAAAAGATAAAATAAAAATTCATTGAAAATCTTCGGAATTCCCCTGGGAGTCCCTTCCTATTATCAACTAGCCTTTCTTTACCTGTAAAACTAGTTTTACGGCACAAAGACGATTCTCCGGGAGAAGCTAACATTTTCGAGTTCAAGGGGACTGGGACGTCTACGAAAACTAAGAACTTGGAAATTCGAGCTATTCTTTTAAAGCCCATATCTCGTTCAAATATGCATGCATCATTGATTTTTTTATTTTTTTTTTTTTTAATCCTAGTTTAGTAAGAACTTTATAAATATTTTATTACTTAAAAAATTACTATTTGGGTTTAAAGATAAATTAAAAATAGATTAAGAGAGAAAATAGTTTCCTAAAATTCAAGCAATCTTTGAACTAACCCCCCCCCCCTTTTTTTCCCCTAAAAACTTCAGTTTAATACATAAATTAACAATAAGGGCACCTATACAAAAGATAAAATAAAAATTCATTGAAAATCTTCGGAATTCCCCTGGGAGTCCCTTCCTATTATCAACTAGCCTTTCTTTACCTGTAAAACTAGTTTTACGGCACAAAGACGATTCTCCGGGAGAAGCTAACATTTTCGAGTTCAAGGGGACTGGGACGTCTACGAAAACTAAGAACTTGGAAATTCGAGCTATTCTTTTAAAGCCCATATCTCGTTCAAATATGCATGCATCATTGATTTTTTTATTTTTTTTTTTTTTAATCCTAGTTTAGTAAGAACTTTATAAATATTTTATTACTTAAAAAATTACTATTTGGGTTTAAAGATAAATTAAAAATAGCACTGTAAACAAATATATTTTTCCCACGTGAAAGTTTTGAGACGCCTTTGGACTGGTGAAAGACTTTTGGAAAAAAAAACTAATGAAAATCTTACCATGAAATCTTATGTGATCAGTACATAAAAGTACTTTATTTTACAGGGAACTGTTTGGGAAGAAATTGTGTCCTTTAAAGGACCCTTCACAAAATTTTTCATCTCAAAACAGGACCCTTCACGAAATTCTTTGTCTTGGCCTTTTACAAAAATTTTCCAGCTCTAAACAAAACATTTCATAAATTTAATCATTTAAAAGTAAAATGTGATCTGCCACTTTTACATACATAAAGAAAATGTATTTTACATACATATACCTTCTTAAAAATATATAAAAAAGAACCTGAATATAATGATCATTTCAAATTCTCAAAATTAGGAGCAGACTTTTCACAAATGTAAAAAACCTGTCCGCAATTTCACAAAAACAGACCCCCAGAGAAAAGTCTGGACAGACCCCTGTTTTATGTAATGAACCTATTTTAATCTTTATTACATATTCTCAAAAAAAAAAAAAAAAATAAATAAATAAATAAATAAATAAAAATAAATTTTACTTAACAGAAATCTGCATATTTTTGTCATACATAGTCCTCATTTACAAAAATATCCTAACGTTTAGAAAAAAACAGGTTCATAAGATGCAATAACACTTACTCTATCATATTTTTAAATTACAGATGTACTCGCACTCGCAACAGATTTTGCACAAACTGAACCATTAGACGAAAAAAAAAAAATCAACTTTTGAGAAAAATGCCAAAAACACTTGTCCCTTTAAACGGAATTAGATTTTTTTTAAATATATTTTTAAGCTGGTGATAATCAGTGTTAGAGATAGAAAGTTAAAAGGTACATAAATTGCATAGTGCAAAATCTGCTCATTTTTTAAGTTGCAATTTGATAAAAATCGATTTTTTATAAAGGTATTTGACCAACACGTCCCCTTAAGCAATAGTTTCCCAAGTAGCAATAAATAAATAAATAAATAAAAAATAAAAAATGACCATGTTAAAATTACAAAAGAAAACTTCTGCTTCGGAAATATTCTATTAATGACTACTAGGACTGAAACATGTACAAAACTTATTCCACCCCCCCCCCCTCCCCCAGTCTTTTGCACTTTCCCTTTCTTTTTTACCTGTTTTGCTGTATTTTTAATTGCTACGAACTTTATAACATCACAAAAAAAGAAAAATATATATAAACAAATATATTATCTTGAAAATGCTTCAGTACGCCACTAGAGAAAGAGAAAAAAAAATCAATAAAACATTTTCCCCAAGTTTTATTTGTGCGATACAATTATAACTTGTTACTAAAAAATGCATCTACTCACAATACCACGATTAATCATTATTGACCAAATTTAAATCAGTTCATCATTATTGACCAAATTTAAATCAGTTCATCATTATTGACCAAATTTAAATCAGTTCATCATTATTGACCAAATTTAAATCAGTTCATCATTATTGACCAAATTTAAATCAGTTCATCATTATTGTCCAAATTTAAATCAGTTCATCATTATTGATCAAATTTAAATCAGTTCATCATTATTGATCAAATTTAAATCAGTTCATCATTATTGTCCAAATTTAAATCAGTTCATCATTATTGTCCAAATTTAAATCAGTTCATCATTATTGTCCAAATTTAAATCAGTTCATCATTATTGTCCAAATTTAAATCAGTTCATCATTATTGTCCGAATTTAAATCAGTTCATCATTATTGTCCGAATTTAAATCAGTTCATCATTATTGTCCAAATTTAAATCAGTTCATCATTATTGTCCAAATTTAAATCAGTTCATCATTATTGTCCAAATTTAAATCAGTTCATCATTATTGTCCAAATTTAAATCAGTTCATCATTATTGTCCAAATTTAAATCAGTTCATCATTATTGTCCAAATTTAAATCAGTTCATCATTATTGTCCAAATTTAAATCAGTTCATCATTATTGTCCAAATTTAAATCAGTTAATCACTATTGACCAAATTTAAATCAGTTAATCACTATTGACCAAATTTAAATCAGAGTCTTTGGCAATCGAGGTAAACTCGAATTAACATGATTACCATTATCTTAAAACCTATGTTTAACAGATTTTACCTTGAATAACAAATAGACATGCAAAACTGAGAACGAATGTCAATAATTTAATCCTATTGCAGGAAAAGAAATGAACCGAAAATAGGCAAGATGCTTAAATGGTTGTCAAAGAAACAAACAGAGCGTTAACAAGCAAGTGACAGTCGAACGTAAAGAAGTTCAAAGACTATAAGCGTGGACAATCAAGCTTTATAATAAGTCGTCTTCCCCTTTTTATTCCACGGTCTTGGGAATAGGTTATCCAGTAAACCGCATCAAGAAAAGTAATATGAAAGAACAAAGGAGTTTCCAAGAATAAATATGCTACTTTTCAGCAAGTGGAACTAGTTTGAAAGATGTGAATTATTTTTAATATTTCATAATTATCTTTTGTTTGGGGCAGAGAGAAAACTTGGGCATCGGGGATAAAGTTTTCTAGTTGGCTCTCATTCGTAGTTATTCATATAAAAAGAAGAATTTTAGAAGGTATCAATACTTAAGTTTATTTTTAAAATAAAATTTAATTTTTAATTAATTTATATGTTAAATTTTTTTTAAATAAATTATATTAATATATTTAATTCATTTCATTTTTAAATTAAGTTAACATTTAATTATTATTCATGTACAATTTGTGATTCCTATGCAATGTATTGGACAGTGTATTTCAAAATTTGAACGAAAAACCAAACGAAATCATTTTTCTTTAAATTTTATTGCATAAATTAAGTGCCCTTACAAATCTCTAAAAAGTGCCGTTTACAAATCTAAAAAATGCCCTTTACAAATCTAAAAAGTGCTTTTTTTCCCACCAGCAGCACCCTGGCCTTTTTTAAAACTGGGGGAACTGCTAAATTCTTCCTAAATAAGCTGTAAATAACTGATCATCTAAATCAGACAGTTATCTTTCAATGATCAGTTAATATCGCCCCACATAATTATGGATTACGTTTAAAACTTCCGCTTCAAACGTTAAGCTTGGATTTTTTTTTTCTTCTTTTGGCTAAAAAAGTAAATGACCGAAAGGCATTGAAGGCAAAAGTTTTTGTCTACAGAATGGCACAGTCAATAAGATGAAATTCTAGGGTATATTCAGGTTCTTGTTAATACATTTTAAGAAGATATGTATGTTAAATACATACATTTTCTGTATATATGCAAAAGTGAAAGGTGAGATTTTACTTTTAAATGGTTAAGATTGTGAAAGATTTAGTTTAGAGTTGGAAAAATTTTGTGAAAGTAAGACAAAGAATTTTGTGAAGGGTCCTGTTTTGAGATGAATAATTTTGTGAAAGGTCCTGTTTTGAGATGAATAACTTTGTGAAGGTTTCTGCTTTGAGATATATAATTTTGGATTCCGTTTTGAGATGAATAATTTTGTGAAAGGTTCTGTTTTGAGATGAATAATATTGTGAATGGTCTTGTTTTGAGATGAATAATATTGTGAATGGTCTTGTTTTGAGATTAATAATATTGTGAATGGTCTTGTTTTGACATGAACAATTTTGTGAAAGGTTCTGTTTTGAGATGAATAATGTTGTGAATGGTCTTGTTTTGACATGAACAATTTTGTGAAAGGTTCTGTTTTGAGATGAATAATGTTGTGAATGGTCTTGTTTTGAGATGAATAATGTTGTGAATGGTCTTGTTTTGACATGAACAATTTTGTGAAAGGTTCTGTTTTGAGATGAATAATGTTGTGAATGGTCTTGTTTTGAGATGAATAATGTTGTGAATGGTCTTGTTTTGAGATGAATAATATTGTGAATGGTCTTGTTTTGACATGAACAAATTTGCGAAGGATCCTTTACAGGACCCAATTTTTTCCTACACAGATCCCTGCATATGTACAAAAGTATTTAATACAGTACGTCTTCGTTATATCGCTCACGCTAGAATGAATTTTGCATTTATTGAACTGAAAAAAAGAAAAGAAAAACCATCAAGAATTCGGGTTTATATTAAGAATTTTTTTTCTCCCACGGGGAGAGATAAGTAAAAGGAGAATGAATCCGTAAGAGCGATATAACGAAACATGGTAATAACGGGGAGATAAGGGGGGGGGGGGGGTCTGCAGTATTTTTAGTATAATCTTACAAAAGAAAGTATCTTTAAAGAACAGATGATAAACAACCCTAACATTAACCATGTTAGTCACATGCTTTATGAGAAATTTGAACGGAAACGGCAGACACGTTTCAACTGAAAGCGATATTGTTCTCTGTTCAAAACGAAATGACCACAAAATGCGATATTGGGCGGATCATACACCTGAAAACTCGTTTAATCAACAAAGACAGTGGAATACCATATTTGTTTCCCTTTTAAGCAACAATGAAAAGACTGCGATGTCAGATAATCCGAAGTGTGGAACCATTTCCTTTGTCACGGCCTACTGAAATACACTCAAGAGTGATCTTTATCGAACTTTTTCATGCGCTAAATTAGCGATTGAATCGCTATATCCAGGCCAACAGTTCAGATATGACAGACGATAAAAAATTATCCACATATCGTTTACTTTATTTTTTTCTTTCTCTTTTTCTCTGTGGACAATACCGAACAGTTGAACATGCATACATATTGTAATGTTTGCTCTTGCTCAAATCCCCTGATTCGTAAATCAATGAACATAAAAAGTACAGATTAAATTCAAGTATCGGTTGGTCGGCAAACCAGATATTATTGTCCCATGCTGATATTTCAACAATGAGGATTATTCTGTTTTAATGAATCTGATAAGATATCGGTTGGCGGCTCAGCTGAGTATAGACTACATAAAAAAGGGGAGAGAGAGAACTAAATTAAGTGCAATATGTATGGATAAACCGCAACAAAATTGTTCTGAATACAATAAAATTATATGTCCAGAGTTCCTTGAATTTTATGGTTTCCGGAAATGAGAAAGAGATTTGCTTTGGGAATTTCAAAGACGGACTTTGCAAAAGTAGCTTTTATTCAACAAGACCCCTTTATTTAACTTTTAGGGGGTCTTTCTCCACTACGAGCTATGTTCGAAAAGCCCCGTTTATAATAAACCGCCCTTTAAAAACATTTTTTCCCCCCCTAGTGAAGAAAAAAGTGGGTGAAAATTTAGAATCTCAATAACCTATTGAAAATCAATATTATTTTAAGAAACGGACTCTGAAAATAAAATGAGCATTAAAAGTTCTTTTAATTTAATAAAATATTTTTTTTCTTCTTTATTTTTCGGGAAACAATATCTGAGAAAAGGGAACTAACGAACGGAAAAGTTTGTGAAATTGAAATACAATGTTAAATTTTTGAAAATATTTAATATTTATGGACGTTAAATTTCGAATATGACATGTTCACCAGCAGAAGATTTAAAGTTCGTGATTTATAAACGCTCGTGATTTGCAGAATGTATGGCGCGACTTTCACATATAAAAAATCCTATAATTAATATTAAAATATAATGTATAAAAATGATATAAAGAGATGATATAATTTTTTTTTTCTGTTGCTCAGTTTCTCAGGAAAGAAATACTCACATAAAAAAAAAAATGTTTCAAATAATCTTTAAAAAATGTCTTATTAACTATGGCGTAATTACAGACTTACCTTTTTATTTACAGTTATCCTTGCGCGATGTTATCATTAAAAAAATACACCAACGCACAAAACTGTACATGTCACTTTAAATATGACGTAATTTTCACCAACAAAGGATTTTTTCATTAAAGTTTTTTTTTCTTCCTCTATGTTTTGCGTTACATATTCCCTAAAGCAGACCTGCCAACTGCTACGAAAAAATCGTAGTTGCTACGATTTGGACCTATAAACTACGATGCTACAAAAATCGGTCTTACACTACGATTTTTTGCAAAAAACACAAACGCATTTTTTGTTTCTAGTTGCGACTTTTATCCCGCACAGCATATTTTTCAGGAAAGATGCTGTTGCGAAATTTCCAAAATTTCAAAGTATTCATTTCTGAAAGCTTTGAAAATTGGCCGGTCCGAAAATTCGGACATTAAAAAACGCTCATGGAAAAAAAAATCTAGGCTGCAAAACAAGTTTCTTAACATAAAACACTTTCTTTATATAAATTAACCACTAGTGAATCGTGTTTCTGTAAATATTTACACAGGAATTCGCTTTCTTAGAAACAAGGTGCCATTTTAAGGATTTCTGGAAAGGAGGTGGGGGGAAGGGTCTTTGAGGGACAAGGTTTGAAATAGTGTGCAAAATCACACGATTTGTGATAAACTACCGCGAATTTTGACAAATGACCTTGTAAAAAAAAATCTATTTCGTCAATTGGTCGCAGAAGAGAATAAATTTCGTCAAAGGATCGTGGTAAAAACGTGAATTTTGTCAAAATATTGCAGAAAGAAAATGCGAATTTCGTCAAAAGATCAGTAAGAAAATGCAAATTTCATCGAAAGATCAGTAAGAAAATGCAAATTTCATCGAAAGATCAGTAAGAAAATGCAAATTTCATCGAAAGATCAGTAAGAAAATGCAAATTTCATCGAAAGATCAGTAAGAAAATGCAAATTTCATCGAAAGATCAGTAAGAAAATGCAAATTTCATCGAAAGATCAGTAAGAAAATGCAAATTTCATCGAAAGATCAGTAAGAAAACGCAAATTTTCACCGAAAGATTGCAGAAAGAAAACACTAATTTCGTCAAAAGGATCGCGGAAAAAACGCAAAATTCGACAAAGGATCGTGGTAAAAAATGCGAATTTCGTCAAAAGTTCATGGTAAAAAGTGCGGATTTCAACAAAGAATCGTGATAGAAAAATGTGAATTACGATTGTGGAAAAATTGTGAATATCCTGAAATGATCGGAGGAAAAAAATAGCGAATTTCGTCAAAATTTACTGCACTGGGCTAAAAAATTGGAACCAGTCTCCTTTTACAAATCACAAAACGCTGCGAAACTCTAAAAATCATATAAAAATTTTCAGAGGAAAAAAATTACTGTATTGAGTTGAAAAACCGAAACCTTATTCCTTTTACGAATGTCAAAAGATGGCTGTGTAACACGAAAAACCAATCAACCAACCTCCAGATTAATTTAAATTTTGTGTGCTACGATTTCTCATTTTCAAAGGTTGGTAGGTCTGCCAGCGGTGACTTTTGGAACAATTTTTTTTTCTCGGAATCCTTCGTCCCCCGACTTATTTAATCTTTTTACAAAATTTGGCGTCATTCTCTCAACTAGATCGCGCTACAGAACACTCTTAGTACTGTCAGTTTAATTACGGTCACCTTGTACTTCAGTTTTCTAAAAGTTATTGGCCTCAACACAAATTCAATTTAGGGCAGAACACCCTGTATTTTTTATTATAAATACGTGGTTTGTGACTAGGGATGTAATAGGGATGCGAATAGTGATTTGGCCGAATACTGACTTATGCCAATATAATAACATGAGACTTTAAAAAACGTAAATAATAATTCATAAATTTTTTATTTAATCCACAGGTAGTTCTACTGATTTATATATCATATACAGGGTGATTCATAAATATCGAAACAATAGGCTAACTCCTTAAATATTGCCCCCAGGTACATACTTCCAATTGCAAAGTTTCATAAAAAAGGTGCAAAATTTGATGAGATAAGTTTCAACTCCATTGGGGGGGGGGGGGGGGTCCTATATGAGAAAATACAAAAGTTAAATTTTTATACGACCCACCTAGAGTAAAATTCCCAGTTAGGAAATTTTTCCTTATGCATTCCTGAATTAAAACACAAAAAAATTCATCTCGATATCTTGAAAATTCGCAGAGATATCAAAATCTAAAATTCGTGACTTACACCATTTATCCATGCCTCTGAGCGACGAGTTTTTGACTCATTTTGAATGCAAGACAGGGATCATCCACAAATTGTACATTATTAAAAGTCGATATAAGACATTGCCTCTCCTTTGGACATAAAATAGGCAGCGTATAGATTTTACGTTAAACCTGTTTTCAAAGTATGCTGGTGGTCTGCACTAGAGGTCTGCATGGGTCGAAATATCTAGGTTCTGGTCCCGAACCGACCCATAGGAAAAAAGTTCGGCCCTGCCTGCAAAAAAGTTCAAATCGTAGCCTGGCCCGGCCTGACTGAATTTCTACATAGTTTTTTACATCGATATGGTTAAAAGTTGTTTTGTATGGAGGAGTTCTGACCAAAAATACTTATTATATCTTTGCTTTTCTCATGTTTATAATTATTATTTTTAAAGAAGCGCCAAAAGCTGTGATCATTTGTTTTATCAATGAATCTCTATTTATATGTAAATGATTCATTTCTTTATTATAGTTAATCCATATTCCATGTGTTGGAGGCAATGAAAAATGCTATAAAGTAAAATCTTTTAAGATGGAAACACATGAGAAAGAAAAAAAAAAAAAACGTTATAGACAAGTTCCCTTCTTAGGAGTTGTAAATGTAGTCCATTTTTTCTCAGGTATTATTATATTAATTTTCCATGGATCGACAGATTTTTCCGTTTAAGAAAGGATTCCGTCATAGGCAGATTTTTCACTAGTTTTACTGTATTTTAATTTTTTTTCTCTTAAAATCTGCTATCCTTTAAAAATATGAATTTTAAAGTTTTATTGTAAAATAATGGTCATTTAAAAATATATGTATTTGTTGTAGAAGTTTTTGGGCTAAGCCAAATTTTAGTTTTTTTTGCACGCATTAGGCCAGTAAAAGATAATGGTTTTAATACGGTTGTCTCGAGACCGGGACTGAAAATTTCGCCCAGGGAAGCCGTAGGAATAAGGGGAATTTCGTGGTTTTCTTCGAACCTTGGTTTTCCAAGCATAAATACGGGTTAGGTTCCCTTAGAAAGACCTCCACGGAGGGCGCTCTTCCCACCCCCTCTTGGGGCCTGTGTCCCTCGAGCTGATAATTGGCCGTCATAAACACAACCAAACAACCTTAAGAATAAGGAAGGCAGTCCGGGTTCGGTATAACCAGTGGCCGAGAAGTTCTGCTCTCAAAGCTGGTAGACGGGAGGTGCTGGGTTCGAACCCAATCGCGCCCTTCGGTCCAATCGTTCGGAGTTTTCAGTGGTTTTCTTCGAACCTTGGATATCCTTGCGCAAATACGGGTTAGGTTCCTCTAGAAAGACCTCCACAGAAGGCACCACCCCTCTTTCGGGTCCATATCCCTCGTGTTGGTAATTGGCCGTAATAAATCACACCAACACCCGGTTCGGTAAAGACTTTTTTAACGGCCTCGCCGGGACGATAAAAATCCTGAATTTGTGAGGGCTAAAATTATGAAAAACTCTTAATCGGCATGTTAGGAAAAGCATTGTTTAAAATTACACATTTAACATTTATTTATGGACATTTAAATAGTACAAAAACGAGGTGGAAACGGCAAAAGTTAAACTGAATCGGAAGTTTAAGCTTTCACGTGCAATTTGTTAAAAAGCATTTAAACATTTTATTAGGAGCCAATCAATGTTTAAAACTTTAAATTCGTTTTTCTGCATGATGTTCTTTTTTTTTTTTTTTTTACCATTTCTCGTCTTTAAATTATTATAAGTCAAGAATCGTAAATAAAAAAGGTGCAAACTTGGAACATGTCTTTTTTTGATTATTTTACATTAATTTTGTTTCGGCAAATTTGAAAAAAATTTTACTTTTGAAAATATGTTTTTTAAAAAATAAGTTACATAATTTTTTAAATAAATATTTTTAATATTTTTAAAATTAATATTTAAAAAAGTCCTGAAACAAAACTAAAATTACACTTTCGTCTTTAATTAAATGAAAAAAATTTGAAATCCGATGAATAATGTTAGAGTTATAAAGATTTTAAATTTAATCCGCCTAAAAAAATACTTATTTAAATTTTTTTTAACTTTATGAGAAATATTAGGATGTAATTTTGTTTGCAAATTATAGGGTTAACCATCACAAAAAAGGAAAAAATATCAAAATTCTAACTCAACAAATATATTTTTTACATATTTCCTAGAACTCTTAAAGTAACATTGTTTCTTGAATTGCACGCATTTCAATTTGTGTCTAATCCCTTAAAACCTGATGAATTATTTAAACGGCCATAACTCTGAGAGTTTTTCAGATATGAAGATGCAATTTTTTTTTTGTTTCATTCAGGAATGGATAAGGAAAATTTTCCCGATTGGAATTTTTACTCTACGGGGGGCGTATAAAAATTTAATTTTCGTATTTTTTCAAATAGACCCCCCATGGAGTTTCAACTTATGTCATTAAATTTTGCACCTTTTTTTTTATGAAACTTTGCAATTGGAAGTATGGGTCTAGGGGCAATATTTAAGAAAATAGCCTATTGTTTCGATATTTATGAATCACCCTGTATATAATCTAAAATAGAAACTCATTACCTCTGTAAAAATGAAACTTTTTTTATTTTAGTAAAATCATTTCACCCCCCCCCCCCAAAAAATAATAGTAAATAATAAAAAAATAAGAACTTGCATGTGTCCCTGTCTTTTTATATATCCTTTCTCATTCAACTCAAACTTAGTAAATTTACATCCTGTATGTAAAGAAAAAGGTTGTTTTCTTAAAATATAATTATTCATTCCATTAAAATATAATTATTCTTTTCTGCTAGCAAGATATACTTTTCTCTTTTCTTTCTCTCAAAATTAACAAGCCCCCTCATAATACTTCCTCCACCCCATATTTCACAATGAGATACCACCTGAAGTTTATGTAATATCATTATATACAGTTATTTATAAGTTGTCCCGAAGCTTTAAAAGTGAGTAAGTATAATAATTAATGTATTTAGATATAATTTTTTAATATATTTCTTTTTTTGAAAATATTTAAAGCAAGATATACTTTTCTCTTTTCTTTCACTCAAAATTAATAAGGCCCCTCATAATACTTCCTCCACCCCATATTTCACAATGAGATACCGCCTGAAGTTTATGTAATATCATTATATACAGTTGTTTATAAGTTATCATGAAGCTTTAGAATTGAGTAAGTATAATAATTAATGTATTTAGATATACTTTTTTAATATTGTTTTTTGAAAATATTTAAAATCACATTTACCTTTTATTTTCTGGAACTTATTTAACCAAATATCTTAGACTCTTCGGCCAAATATGCAGGCCGAATATTCGGCAAAAGGGCCGCATACCGAATAGTGGCCGAATATTCGTTACATCTCTATTTGCGACCCCATGTTCTGCTGGACAGATAATTACACCTTTTTGTTTTTTTTATTGAATATATTCAAAATTGTTAATTGGTCCAAATCATCCAAGCAACCTCATAGCAATTTGGTATATAGTTTTATATACCTTAGATTAAATAATATAAGTGATCGTATTTACCTACATTCTAGTAGAAGAGCAACGCGAAGCATTAATAAAATTAAATTATAATTCGCGTCAAAAAGTAATTATTAAATTTGAATAATTACGAATAAAATTAAGAGTTTGCGTTGTGAATTATTTAGACGAACTCTTCCACTTATGAATTAAACTAAAGTTTAAGCTGTAAAAAAATGAATTGACACACTTTAAATATTATTAATTAAATAATTACAGAAACTTTTTTAAACTTGATTAAATAATTTTATTTACATTGAACATATTTATTTACAGAAAAAAAACATAATATTAATTCAAAAAATAGAAAGCAACACTTTTGTTTGCTTCTCATTATTTTAAGTATGTTTAATCTTTTTTGTAAAAAAAAAGACAATATTTTCTCGTACTCTAATTATTATAATTGTTTCTTTTTGCTAAAAGAAATCCTCTCTTTCATTTTTAAAATTACCTTAATCTTATTTAATTATTGGTTTGATCGGATCTCAGATAACTCTCTACCATAAAATATCAGAAAAGTATTTTTTTTTTTAGATTTTTCATATGAACTTATGTGGTAAAAGAAAATGTGTAAAATAGTACCTTCTTTTAATATACGGGATGGTGGCCTTCATTTGTCAAATTCCGAGTTGTTGCGTTGCTTAGGATCATGGCAATGTGTCATCAGGAACGCATCCTCAATTTGACTTGTTTAGGATCACTCCGATCTGTACATCGGGAAGACATCCTCAATTTGGCTTGTGTAGGCTCACTCCGATAGGTACCTCAGGAAGACATCCTCAATTAGGCTTGATTAGGCTGAATTAGGCTCGCTCCGCTAGGTCCATCTCGCCTGGGCTTTACTAGGGCTTGCGGGACTCATTGCACGGGCTTTCAGGAGAGCTCTTGCTTCCTCTACATCTTTTTTCAGACTATCTTTTTTTAAAACTTATTCTTCTTGCACACCAGTTCCTGCAGTGGGTGGAGCTATTTTTGTCTAGTCCACTGTTATTGGATGTGAGAAGATTTTTTATTATACTTCGATAGGCCTATTAGCTAGCAGTCTGCAAATGGCCCCTAACATATACTTTAATATTATTATCTGCCTTAAAGTTTGGGTGGTCTGAAGAGTCATAAATTTATCCCAACACTTTTATTGAGGCCATAAATTGATTCCAACGTTTTTATGATTTTACGACTTCTAATTATACACTACTTTCCATTGGCTTGTCATAACACGACACCATGGCGTCTGCGTATTGTTGTTGTCTGAGATCCGAACTCCATTCAACGTTATACCTTCATTTTACAATACAACAATTTTTTAAAAATATATATTTAATCTTTAAAATCAACTTAATAATTTTTGTATGAACTTACACTCTTATTTTACTTAAATATATAAACATTATAATTTTACACTCATAATTATATTTTATAAAAAAATATTTATACAAACAGAAATAACAAATTACGCAATTTTACTTTGATTTCACCAACATGGTGCGGGAACATATCATAGTTATATGTTGCCCAGCATCTCTCCCGGTATCGGAAGAAAAAAAAAATAAAAACTGATTGCTGGTTTTATTTTTTTTTTTAAAGCTTGGAGGAATGTACGTGTCCATATGACTGTGTATCTACACAGTTTTTGATCGAAGACTGTAAAGTTCAATTATGAATGGTTCTGGTATATTTTATAAGAAGTTCTTCTATTGTTTCATAACAGAAAGTTCAACACATGATAGCATAGTTGTCTGTTGACATTCACATTTAGAAGACCTCTGTACTGACAATCAGACGTCTTTCTCGAAGCCTTTTTTCTTTACCACACACATGTTTACTAATTTTGTAACTTTACAGTTTAAGTGCCCAAAATACATTCAAAGTTATAATTTTGTCTGAAATTAATATGCCGAAATAAACCTCATTATAAGAAAAATAATGGCATACGCATTTGACATATTATTTCATCACATACTACCTTATGACACAGTGTTTTATCTAAAACACATTTTATACTGAATAAAAGTAAATACAATGCTTGTAATATGACATGTTATATTTTCACATAATTAATCTGATGTATTCAAATTATAATCAGAAAAAATATTGTATACAAACTTGTTACATTATTTTATTTATTTGTTACTTCAAACATGTATGATCTGTCAAAATGTACAAGCTAATTCATCTCCTTTAATATATCATTACGCAATGCTTTCCAACTTTACCCGATACGAGAGAAAAAAAAAGAAGAAGCAGGAGAGAATAAAACCAGTTTTTTGACCGTCGCCGATCCTCCCGAAAAGTGGGGGGTGGTCAAGCTACTAATCGCTTTCTGTGAGGTGATTTGTGCTGTGACAAAATTCTACGACTTCAAAAAGTAAGTATTTAAAACCATTTCATGCTTGTAATTACCGTATTAATTAGTATAATTTCTTGATATACTTTCTTCTTAACTCACTGTGCATGCCTGTATGTAATTTTAAACATAATCTATGCATAAACAGTGTATGTATTTGTATCGTATCTAATGTAAACCTTCTGCTTTTTTTTTATTATTTTGCAGGGGAAAAATGGCGATTCTAGCCTGTGCATTCTCCTGCCTCATACTGGAACTGAAGCGAGGGTGCCCTTTTTATGCATCCAGGTTTAAATCTAACCCAAATTGCCTTTCAGGATTAAAAAAAAATGCATATAATTTTCTTTAACTGATTACATTGTATATTTTTAGACCTTTTTAACAAACACAAATTTTGATTCATGATATTGTTTACTATTAAAATGTAAACAACACGGAAAAATGACTTCTACGGCCTCTCCAAAATGCAAAATATGCATTACGCTGACCTTAAAAATTCACCTTCATTTAATACTATTAAATAGTGTTGTCAGAAAATGCCATTGCCGAAGAAGAGAACAATTTTTTTGTCTTAAATTATTATTTATTTAGCCAACAATTCTATCTTAAAAGATTGTTAAATTTTCATATTTATTTATTTACTGAATGAAATAAAAATTTATTTATTCAAAATTTTATTTATCATTAACATTCCGTATGTGAATTCTACTATCTAAAATTTAATGATATGTTTAAAAATAAAAGATAATAAATTATTATTATTAATCCAACATTAATAATTATTATTTAATTATAAAAAAAAATGTTATTAATACACTTGTATAGTTTTAAAAAAAACAAAAGCAAATGATAATTACTACGTAAAATCGTATGTAGTAACCCATGAGTACTCGGCCGAACCAAAGAATTTCTGCCAGCAGAAAAGAATCTTTGTATACTCATAAATATCTACACCCAATTGTTACAGATTAAGTTTTTAAAATGATAAATTTATGTACTATAAAAAAATTAAATTAATTTATTAAGCCATACTACATATTTAAATAAAATTAAGGCCAATATATATATATATTTATTTATTTATTTTGTTTTCTTATGTTAAACTGGCCAAATTATATAAAAAAAAAAAAATTTATGAACTCACACACTCAAATTTATCAATACTATGTATATTTATATGTGTTAAATTTAGAATTGCATTTAATTCTAAGGGAAAGAAAAGAAAAAAAAAATGCTTAAATTCTAAACTAACATAAATTTATAAAATATTTTATTTAAAAAAAAAAATCTAATTTCTAGCTGATTTCAGCAAGATGTCATTTAATATTTATATTAAATAATTTTGCTAATACATTTTATTAATTGTTAAATTCGCATATTTTTATATATACAATAAAAATATAATAGTCTTACATAAAATTTTACACTACAACAATGTTATTAATTAATTTAACTTGAATTTAAGCCTACTTTAATTCTAATTGAATACCGTTAATAAAAGTAAATTAGCTTATCAAGTTAAATATAATATAAACTATGTTTGTCTAATGTTAATTTTGCTGAAAATTCCATAAATTTTAACTGTAAATGCTAATTGCTATACCTTTTGTTATTTATTTTGAAAACAACACGAACTTATATTTTTATTTATTATTTTTTCTTATTAAATCTAGGAAGTAAACACTGAGCTAGACACTCCATAAATGTGTAAAACCTAAAAATCAAAAATTTTCCTCAAGAAAACTCAAAATGCTGCTTTTTTACAATATAATATTACTAATTTTATTGTTTCTGAGCATAACATCTAGTAATTATACCATACTTAATTTTTTCTTCGATTCCTTTTTCAACCAAGAATCCTGAAATTTATGCCTAGGTGGACCATATATTGATGTATCTGTGAATTGATAAATTTTCTACAAAAATTTTGTTGGTGTTGGTGCATACCCAGCCGTAGGCCAAAATTGTACCCTATACAGAAAGCCTTTGGTGAGAAAATTTTAATTTTACTTCAATTATTTATTTGTGTATTTTTACTATTATTTTTGTGTGCAATCATGTTGAAATAACTTGCCTTGTCCATTGTTATACATATATGTGTTTTTTTTAAAAACCAATGTGCTACACCAAAATCCTTTTTTTTTAAATTTTTTTATAACACTTTTGTTCATAAAACTTATCCCTGCTGTCTAAATTCTAGACTTTAGCATATAAGTTGTACTTGAACTACCGGAATAAATCTTAGCACTTTTTGTATATTTTATTATATTTAGGCTTATAGCTGACCGCTATCCTAATATAGAGTGCACTAAAAATTTATTCCTTGTCAACCATATATTTATATAAAAAATATATATATATGAGTATGCTATAAAGCTGTTCTAACTACCCTGAACCTATAGCTTACACCTACTCATTTTAAAGAGTAATTCTGAAATTTTGTCATCTAAATTGTAAGGCTATTAGCAAAGGCTACCCTTATAGAAGACAGAAAAAATTCTCTTTTTTTTTTTTTTTTTTTTTTTTTTTGAAAATTACTCCAACATTATTTACTATGAAATTAATTAAGTTTTAATGTTATTTGGCTTTGTTAAGATTTTATATTTTCTAATTCATATTCGAAAAGAAAAAAAATATATATATAACTTTTGCCTGGAGAGAAATATTTCACTGCTCCATTGAAGTTTTGTGAAGCACATTACATAATTTTATAAGTATGTTTTCGGGTGCGCCCTGCACATTTGCTCAATATTGTAACCCTGAGACAAATTGGCGTTCCCATGTTCCTATCCTTTCTTATTATTATTTTGAATTTTAAAAAGGCAAGTTATTAATTTTGTTTCAAATTTTTTTTTTTTTTTTTTTTTATCTAAAAAAGAAAAATTTATTTTTAAATTTTGAAAATTTTTTTAAAATTTTGAAATTCGATTAATTATGCATTTTGATTTATTTTTAATACCAATTCATATACCTTACTTGTCCCTTTGATCATCAGTTTTACCCTTATTTTTATACTTTTTTGGATACTTTTGAGCATTGTCTTTTAAATTCTCATTTTTATCCTCATTTGGATAATAACTGGCATGACTCTGAGGTTGACTATTCCTATATGGCACATGCTGAGGGAAGTAATTTGGTGGGGGTGGGGGATATGGAGAATATCCATAGTAACCACCTGTGGGTGCATAAGATTGAAAATGCCACTGCTGGTTTGGGTTAACAAATCTAGGATTAAAATTCGCTCTCGGTTGATACTGTCCATTATAAGAGTACCTTTTATTAAAATGCCGACCTGCGAAATCTCTGCTATCCTTATATGTATTGTTATTATCATTTTTGTACCAGCACGTTTCTAAAGTATGCGAATTTTTTTTACATAATTCGCACCATCTGCTTGATGCAGTGTCTTTTGTTTTAATTTTCAAATTGTTTATTTCGGAAGTCAAAATTTTAATTTGCTCCGCGCTTTCCATATTTAATTTTAACAATTTGTCCAAATTTTCCTCAGTGGAGGTTTTTGTAATCGAATTAATTTCCTTTGATGCAACTTGATTGTATGCATCTTCCATTTGTTTCGCAAATTTACATGCGTCGTTGAAATTTTTCGGCGCCATTCTTCGAATGTCCAAACTTAAATCTGCCCTAACTGATTCTAAAAATCTTGTGAATTTTATCATTTCAAATAAACTACCATTACCGTTGTCAATATTTTGGCCACTTTTGTCTAGGTAAAGTTTTGCAGCCGCATTGAATTCACTGATAAAATCAGCGATAGTCTGCGCAGGTTTTTGCCTAAGAGAAAAAAAATTGCTTTGAGCCGCCGAAAAACTTGTTTTAGTAGAAAAAGTATCGATTAATTTTTCTTTAAATTTACCGTAATCTTTTTCTGTATTAAGATTTTCTTCGTTAGCTAATTTATCTCTAGCACTACCGACTAATTTCGTTTTCAAGAGCGCTAGTTTCGAAACATTCTCTAATTCCGTTTGTTTAATTAGATTATCGAATTCGTTCAAAAAAAATTTAATATTCGACTCTTTCTTTCCGTCAAAGACGGGGATACAATTCAACAGCGTATCAACACTAGGTTGAGTCATTGTATTCTTTTTAGTTTTTTGTAGCGAATAATTTAGAGAAATAATTTTATTTTTCTGTCCTCTGGTTTTAACTCCAGAAGTATTTAAATCTACACTTCTCCTTTTAAATTTTCGCTTATTGTTGGGCATAACCTTTTAACAGAATGTTTCTGTTTATCATACTTTTTTTTTTTTTTTTTTTTTTTTTTTTTTTTTTTTATATATATATTACCACATATGTATGAAAATATTCTAAATTGCATAAATACATAAAAACAACAACACTAAAATTTAAAAAAAAATTTCTTAAGAGATGAAGTTGTTTCGTAGATTATTCTTTTACACACATAAATACCCCTAAAATATTTATAATACACGTATATATAAAAAACAACATAATTTCATTTAACAGAAAAATATCTGTCTTTTTCTACAGAAAAAACAATCTTATTTTTTTTTTTTTTTTGTAAATAGTGTACTACTACTTCGTAGTACGACTCATAAATTTTCTTTTGTATCAAGGTGATACAATTTCAAAAATCGTGATCTATTGACATTTCATCATTTTTATACCCGACATATTATAAAATTTTACTCATTATTCTTATTATTATTATTATTTATACATTATATAAGAAAAAATTATTTTTACAAATGTGTCATCTGTGATGTGAATGCCATTATTTTTCAATGGTAACTGAGATCCAACCACAAGAGAAAGTCAGTATTGTTACAATAATAAAATTAATTTTAATAAAATTTTAATCAATTAAACTTACATACCTACAATATCTTTAAAATTGTGACATTAAAATAATACTTAAATTTATTTTCCTTTATTATTATTATTATTATTATTATTATTATTATTTCTAATGACCTCAGATGAACGTTCCTGAGTCACGGCGCCATTTGTACTATGAAGGGGGGATGCTGGACAGATAATTACACCTTTTTGTTTTTTTTTATTGAATATATTCAAAATTGTTAATTGGTCCAAATCATCCAAGCAACCTCATAGCAATTTGGTATATAGTTTTATATACCTTAGATTAAATAATATAAGTGATCGTATTTACCTACATTCTAGTAGAAGAGCAACGCGAAGCATTAATAAAATTAAATTATAATTCGCGTCAAAAAGTAATTATTAAATTTGAATAATTACGAATAAAATTAAGAGTTTGCGTTGTGAATTATTTAGACGAACTCTTCCACTTATGAATTAAACTAAAGTTTAAGCTGTAAAAAAATGAATTGACACACTTTAAATGTTATTAATTAAATAATTACAGAAACTTTTTTAAACTTGATTAAATAATTTTATTTACATTGAACATATTTATTTACAGAAAAAAAACATAATATTAATTCAAAAAATAGAAAGCAACACTTTTGTTTGCTTCTCATTATTTTAAGTATGTTTAATCTTTTTTGTAAAAAAAAAGACAATATTTTCTCGTACTCTAATTATTATAATTGTTTCTTTTTGCTAAAAGAAATCCTCTCTTTCATTTTTAAAATTACCTTAATCTTATTTAATTATTGGTTTGATCGGATCTCAGATAACTCTCTACCATAAAATATCAGAAAAGTATTTTTTTTTTTAGATTTTTCATATGAACTTATGTGGTAAAAGAAAATGTGTAAAATAGTACCTTCTTTTAATATACGGGATGGTGGCCTTCATTTGTCAAATTCCGAGTTGTTGCGTTGCTTAGGATCATGGCAATGTGTCATCAGGAACGCATCCTCAATTTGACTTGTTTAGGATCACTCCGATCTGTACATCGGGAAGACATCCTCAATTTGGCTTGTGTAGGCTCACTCCGATAGGTACCTCAGGAAGACATCCTCAATTAGGCTTGATTAGGCTGAATTAGGCTCGCTCCGCTAGGTCCATCTCGCCTGGGCTTTACTAGGGGTTGCGGGACTCATTGCACGGGCTTTCAGGAGAGCTCTTGCTTCCTCTACATCTTTTTTCAGACTATCTTTTTTTAAAACTTATTCTTCTTGCACACCAGTTCCTGCAGTGGGTGGAGCTATTTTTGTCTAGTCCACTGTTATTGGATGTGAGAAGATTTTTTATTATACTTCGATAGGCCTATTAGCTAGCAGTCTGCAAATGGCCCCTAACATATACTTTAATATTATTATCTGCCTTAAAGTTTGGGTGGTCTGAAGAGTCATAAATTTATCCCAACACTTTTATTGAGGCCATAAATTGATTCCAACGTTTTTATGATTTTACGACTTCTAATTATACACTACTTTCCATTGGCTTGTCATAACACGACACCATGGCGTCTGCGTATTGTTGTTGTCTGAGATCCGAACTCCATTCAACGTTATACCTTCATTTTACAATACAACAATTTTTTAAAAATATATATTTAATCTTTAAAATCAACTTAATAATTTTTGTATGAACTTACACTCTTATTTTACTTAAATATATAAACATTATAATTTTACACTCATAATTATATTTTATAAAAAAATATTTATACAAACAGAAATAACAAATTACGCAATTTTACTTTGATTTCACCAACATGGTGCGGGAACATATCATAGTTATATGTTGCCCAGCATGTTCTAAGGCAATTTTTCATCCTCTTAATGTCGATAATGTCTCTTAATTTATCGGTCGAATTATGGAACAACCTGTATAGAATCAACTATGTATCTAAACTCGTTTCTGAAAACATCACTAAATATTAAAAGAATTCTCCATCATGGTATACTCATTTAATATTTATTACATACAAAACAAAAATGCATGTATGCGAAAAAAAATCGTAAGTATTTGCATTCTTAGAAGAGATACTCTAAACAAATCCCAGGAGTAAGTTGCATACCTGATATTCATGATTGCTTAAAGAAAAACAATAAATAACGAACGGCAATTAGAATAACACTGGAGGGGGAATGAAACTAAAAAAAAAAAACATATTAATTTCTGGTAGATTGCTTATCTTTCTTCAAATCAGGCTATATGCATAACCACAGAATACATTTTATTCTAGGATGCAGGTTATAAAATGTAAAACTTCTTGTTGCATTTTTCCGTGAAAAACATAATAGTGTGTTATATTTAATAAGATACGGAAAAAATAAAAACGTCTTCCGAGTGACAAAGAAGTGCAATAAAAGCAAAGAACCAACAAGAATGATTCTTTTATTTATTTATTTTTCTTATGTCTGTAACCAGGGTTGCCGGCTTTTAGCCAGGCCAAAAAAAAGCCGTCTGGCTTTGTTATGTTTTAACCACTTAAAAAAAGCAGCCTTTAATTTGAAAAAAAACTTTATTTTTAAAAAGTTAGTTTACAGCTAATTCATATTAATTTTGGATTAATTTATAATACACTTAAACATTTTCAACTTTAAAAAAAAAAAAAAAAAAAAAAAATCATAAATTTCTATTAAATTTTCAAATAAATAAGTCTTTATAACCGCTAGAAAGCAACTGTGAAAGCATTATATCTGAATATATAAATATATTGAAAAGAATATAAATTATACTCCAACGTGGTATTTTGAAATTCTATATTACATAGCTCCACATATACCACATTTTAAAGATTATATTTCATTAAACAATGACAAAATGTAACACATCATAATGGAAACATTGATACATGTCCATGTGAAAAGATTAAGTCATAGAATGAACAATGGTAAAAGAGAAATTAGGAAGGATATATTATTTGAGGAGAGTTTAGTACATAAGTGTATAAAATAAACAGAGCAACTAAACAAAATGTTCAAATAAAATTCGTTGAATTAAAATTTTGAAAAGC